>CM077181.1:22345023-24745023 GCA_039654105.1 Coreius guichenoti
TAGCAAAATAAAGTAAACTGTGACATACCCAAAAATTCTTCATACAGTGAACTACCAGTAAAATTGATGATAATTTGGGACCAAAATTATTCAGACACTTTGACCTGACCATGTTTTGCTTAAGTGTTTTTTTCTTTAATTGCTAATGCAACCTTTTAATCAAATCAAATCACCTTTATTTATATAGCGCTTTTTACAATGGCAATTGTTTCAAAGCAGCTTCACAGTGGTAACAGGAAAATAATGCAACGGAATTTGATTCGGCTGTACAGCCGCTCTGGTGAAAACGGTGATGTCATCTAGCTCATTTCAATTATCATATAGTGTCAATGCGGGCAGATCAGTAATATAGTTGAAATTTAAGTTAAAATTAAATTTTACACCACAGACTGAACAAAATGAAGCATTGCTTGGTAATTGGATGACCTGAATTGGTATTATCTAATTGTGATAATGATAATGTGAGAAAATGTTGAAGGTGTCTGAATAAATTTTGGTTTGTATATGTTTGCAGTGTTTCGTCAGCAGAACAATTCAAAAACACATAAAATAACAGTACAACCCACTGAAGAGGTGTAGGTTTATAACTCAGCCTTGCTTTCATTCCAGTTAAAAAATCAAAGATGGCTCTGCTGTGAATAATGTCTATTGAACAGGTGTTCTCCTGTCCGTTGTGCTGAGAATAATTCTGTGAGTAACACTCACCGTCCACCATTTTGAACGGTCAGTCATATTGCGTCTTGACGCTAGGGGAAAACTCCTTTTCTCCGAAATACTGAAGCCTTTTATGAAATAACGCAGTGCTTACTGCACAGCCATAACAGTGCTGAGGCTTACTCGCACGCTATTGGCTGGTCAGTGGGAACTGCACGAACTAATCGGTGCGAAGCCCGCTAAGCTGAGCGCAGAGCCCGCCAGAATGGGCGGGGCATCTGCCTATAAAAGACACTCGAATTGCCATGGATTCAGATTAATCTCCTTCAGCGATGATCTACGGACCTTCGCTGATCCTCTACTCGAATCCTACGCCTTCTCGCAGAGAAGAGACTGCAGCGGAACAGCGAGTGAGCCAGCAGCCGGCCTGATCCAGTAAACGAGCCAGCGGCCTGCCTGATCACCGTGCTCAATCGCCAGCAATCCCGCGAGCTGTCGCGCTGTCTCCCCTGTGCTCTCCGGTGAAACACCGGCGTATCATTTTCACTCTCTCTCACAAAAAGAGCAGTGGCGTTGCTTCAAATGTCGCGCCACACCTGTGGCACAAGCAGAGCCACTCTGCATGACGAAGACAGTCACGGCGAGTGTGTTGTCTGCCTGGGCAAAGCCCACGCTGACGCCGCTCTTACTGAGTCCAGCTGCTCTCACTGCGAGAGTATGCCGCTCTCCTCTCTCCGCTCGAGGATAGCGCTCTCCCACTCCCTTTCCGCTCTCCCACTCCCTTTTCCTGACGAGGGCCGAGTATACGGAGGCCAGTGAGCTCACGCCGGCCCAGTGCCCGCGTGCCTCACTGTCTCCTCAGAGAGATGTGTCGCCCGTGCTGTTTTCCCGCTCGGATCAGCACCCCCCGCTCGACGCCAGGGGTCTCGTCTCATTCGGTGGGTCTGACGGAGACCCACATGAGGAGCCGCGTGTCATTGGCGGCATCTGACGCTGATGATTGGTCGGGCTCCATTGAAGACCCTGCACCCTTGCCGTCTCAGCACCGCAGCGACTCCAGGGCTGGTGTGGACGCCGAGCTGATCCGCGTTCTCACCAAGGCCGTCAGCGAGCTCGGCCTGGACTGGGCTTCGCCTGAGGAGCCTGCACGCAGCCATTTAGACGAGTGGTTCCTGCCGGAGCGCCAGCAGGCCCCTCGTCAGAGAGCCGCGGACGCGTGCTTCTTCCCGGAAGTCCACGAGGAACTGGCGAAATCCTGGTGAGCCCCTTACTCTGCCGCTCTTGACCATCTACGGCGCCAAGGAAAAAGGTTATGAGAAGCTGCCTCTAAGCCCTGCAGGACGACCTCAGCCTTAGCGGGTAGGGCCTACGCGTCCGCTGGCCAGGCAGGCTCCGCCCTCCGGTCCTCCAGGTTTTCCAGGCCAAGCTCCTCCATGCTATGATCGAGACTGGACCTGACCCGGAAGCTTTCCGTGACCTCCGTAGAACCACAGACCTGGCCCTGCGTGCTACGAAAGCCAGCGCCCAGGCCATAGGCAGATCCATGGCCAGCCTTGTGGTTTTAGAGCGACACCTGTGGCTCAACTTGACGGAGATCAAGGACGCTGACAAGACCGCCTTTCTTGACTCCCCTATCTTCCCCGCCGGTCTCTTCGGCCCTGCGGTGGATGGTTTTGCAGAGCGCTTCACCGCGGCACAAAAGGCGTCCCAGGCTATGCGACACCGAAACGCTCCAGCTCTGCTTCCTCGACTCAGCAACAGACAAAGATTTGCGTTCGACGGGACGGTTTACCAGTATACAGTCCTACCATTCGGACTGTCCCTGGCCCCTTGCACTTTTACAAAGTGCATGGATGCAGCACTTTCCCCTTTGAGACAAATGGGAATGCGCATCTTGAACTGCCTCGACGACTGGCTCGTTCTGGCCCGGTCGGAGACGGAACTACATTTTCACAAATCTGTGCTCCTCAGCCATCTAGATTGCCTGGGTCTCAGATTAAACACAGCCAAGAGCTCGTTGCTTCCCAGGCAGAGGATCCCTCTCCTGGGTGCGATTTTAGACTCGGTCCAAATGAGGGCGTGGCTGTCAGACGAGCGCTCGTGGACTATCAGGCGGTTCGCACGCTCGTTCAAAGCGGGAACCAACAGACCCCTCAAAACCTTTCAGAGGATGCTAGGCCTCATGGCCTCAGCTTCATCAGTACTTCCGCTGGGTATGCTGCACATGCGCCCCCTGCAGTACTGGCTGAAACCACAGTTTCCTCTCCAAGCTTGGCGCTCAGACCGTCTTCTGATCAGAGTAGGCCATGACTGTGTCAAAGCCCTGGCCCCTGGTCAAAACCCAGTCTCTTTGAGTCAGGGGTGAGCTTGGGAACAGTCTCGAGACAAATGGTGGTCACCACAGATGCCTCCAACACGGGTTGGGGCGCTCTGTGCGAGGCGAACCGGCCTTCGGCTCATGGTTGAGCACGGAGACACAGTTGCACATCAACTGCCTGGAAATGCTGGCAGTGGTGCTAGCCCTCAAGACCTTCCTACCACGTCTCTCGGGTCACCACGTCCTGGTCCGTACGGACAACACGACAGTGGTTTCCTACATAAATTGCCAAGGCGGGCTCAGGTCGAAATGGCTGTACAAACTAGCCAGAGGTCTCCTCCTATGGGCGAATGGCAACCTGCTCTCGCTAAGAGCAGCGCACGTGCCGGGCAGACTGAACCAGGGAGCAGATATGCTGTCCCAGGGCCAAGTGTCCCCAGGGGAATGGACCCTCCATCCCCAAACGGTTCAAATGATATGGAATGTTTTCGGGAGGGCAGAGGTCGACCTCTTCGCCTCCGAAGACAACTGTCATTGCCCAATATTTTTCTCTCGAAGAGCAGGGCCCAGCGACTGGCCCAGCCGTCCACTTTACGCTTTTTCTCCGGTCTCGCTCCTTCCCCAAGTCATAAAAAGAATCAGGGAGGGCGGACATACAGTCCTACTAGTGCCTTGGTTCCCCGAGATGATCCAGCTGCTCTCAGGAGAAAGACCTCCTTTCCCAGGCGAACAGAACAATTTGGCACCCGCGTCCCAAACTATGGGCGCTACATGTGTGGCCCCTCGACGGGAGCTCGGGGACCTCCCAGCGAGCGTCCTCAGCACTATCAATGAGGCTAGAGCTCCGTCTACCAGGTGCCTCTATGCTCTTAAGTGATCTGTGTTCTTTAGCTGGTGCTCAGCCAGAAACCAGGACCCAGTCTCGTGTGAAGTATCACTGATACTTTTCATTTCTACAAGAGCTGTTGGATGCAGGCCGTACTCCATCCACGCTTAAGGTCTATGTGGCAGCCATTGGCGCTTTTCCACGGAGGATGAGAAGCAGTTGCACCTGCTCTGCCCAGTCAGGGCTCTGAGAGCATACATTGAGCGCTCCGCCCAGCACAGACAGTCGGAGCAGCTTTTTGTAAGCTTCGGTGGCCGCACCAAAGGGCTTCCGGTCACGAAGCAAAGACTATCTAGATGGTTGGTGGATGCTATCGCTTTAGCCTATGCTTCTATGGGCCTGCAGTGCCCCATAGGCGTCAGGGCTCACTCCACGAGAGGCATGACCTCCTCCTGGGCGTGGTCCAGCAGAGTATCCATTGGTGATATCTGTAGAACGGCCGGCTGGTCTTTGCCGTCTACCTTTGCCAGATTTTACAGTTTGGAAGTCCCTGCTCTGCAGGCACGTATCCTTTCTGTGTGATTAAAAAAAAACAAAAAACAAAGAAGGTGAGCCTCGACGAGCCCGGCCCTTCACAGTTAGCGCTTTGGGGTTTATAACTCAAACGTCCCTGCGCTGCAAGCACATAAGTCCCTTCACCATAATTTCACATTTAAGGGTCTTTGCCCCCTTAATACGATAAACTCTAGCTTGGGACCCTTATACTAGCGTCCCAACTTGGGTAGAGGTACATGTCGTTGCGCTTATCATAGCACAGCGTGACTGGATAGGTTCCCCTAGTGTCTAGCAAGATGCAATACGACTGACAGTTTGAAAGGGAACGTACTCGGTTACTAACGTAACCTCGGTTCCCTGAGATAAGGGAACGAGTATTGCGTAGACGGCCGTGCTATGGCGCAAACGACTAGCGATCGTCGCTTCAGTCGATAAAACCTGAATCCATGGCAATTTGAGCGTCTTTTATAGGCAGAAGCCCCGCCCATTCTGGTGGGCTCTGTGCCCAGCTCGGCGGGCTTCGCACCGATTGGTTCGCGCAGTTACGACGCTCTGCCATTGCTGTTGTCATTGTAAAATCATAATAAATGAATCTCATTCAATCTACAAGACTTTATTTTGGTTTCATCACATTGTCAACCTGTTGGTATGTGAATGCATGTAGTCAGGATTTTTAAAGGGGAATAGTTTTTGTCCTGTAGGATCATTTTAAAGTACAGTTTTTATGGATTATAATAGCTTTTTTCATATAATATTATATGTATAATCTAATTTATAATTAAATTGGCCTGAAATTATTTTTGAAATTTGTTTTGTGCTTTCCTAAACCTTTTCCTGCTATTTTTACTAAGAACTTTAAAAAAAAAAAATTTAACTTCAGTGCTTATCTTTTACACCCAAAAGTGAAAAAATTACAACACAATAACAAAGATCCACACCAGAACACATTGTACCAGTTGAAGGTTGATCATATATGTATTCTAAGATAATTCACTTTTCAGTATTTAATTATTTTTTCAAATATTACAAATCTCAAGCATTTCAATTGAGTTCATTTCTTGAGTTCTACATTTGTGTGATTGGTCAATTACTTCTGCATATAATTATGTACATAACTGTATACGTGATTTATATTTATATAGTCACATAGTCCTGATGATGCTCAGAGTAAAATAACAGGCCTTTTATCTGAACAAAGGTGACACATGTCAAAGACATGAAATGTTGTAATTTGATATAAACTTTACTGTTTAGTTCCATTGCTTCACATTTTAACAAGTCCATCCTGACATGCGTGAGATGTTTTTAGTGAGCAGTCTGAGGACTGAAGTCAGTCCGGTTTGGCCTCTGATCCAGTCACAAAAACCAGCCTGATATCAGTCAGCTCTGAGGACCTGCACAGGCCCAGAACTTCAGTGAGTCTGTAGAAGCTGAGAAACTGATAGTAAGTGTAAAATCAGTCCCCTGAAATGCTCAGCCTGCTTCAAAGACACTTTAAACACACAGTGAGACTCTGCCCGCCTTACAAACACTCACTGTGCTGCTGATTAACTGCTCTCCTTTGTTTTCCACTATTAGCCATGGGAGGTTTTCACTGCTGGGCATATTGTGGAATTTGACAATCTATAGTTTGTTTTTTTCATGAATTTCATTTCAGTTGCCCTGTCTCTGTCTGTGTGAGCAAAGCATACACTCTGTTACTCTTACAGTTACTCTGGTGGGTTTATTTTTTCAAGTCAGTTGAACATTTCCACAGAAAAATGTACTCGGTTACTGACGTAACCTCGGTTCCCTGAGAATAACGGGAATGAGTATTGCGTCTTGCTGAATGGTGAGAGCACACTCCAGCGTGAGCATCTTTCAGATCCACTGAGAAAAACCTATTCCCTGGGCGTATTTGTGAGAGGATTTGTTTGGACATTAGCGTCCTGAATGACCGTCTCATGAGGGACTTGTTCAGGTGTCTGAGGTCCAGGATGGGCCTGAGGCCACCGTCCTTCTTTGGAACGAGGGCGTAGCGGCTGTAAAAGCCTGACTTACTGTGTGCGGGGAGAACTGTCTCTATGGCCCCTTTTGCTAGCAGATTCATTACTTCGGTGCGGAGGACGTGAGCTACGTTGCTCCTTACCGATGTATTGACCACGCCATTGAAGTGCGGAGGTCTGCCAGTGAATTGAAGCGAGTAGCCTTGTTCTATCGTTTTCAGTACCCATTCTGACACATCGGGGATGGCCTCCCAGGCCTTGGCCCGAGTGGCTAGGGGCTGAAGAATTTCAGTAGGCAGGTCGCCAGAGAATGGGGGCCCGACCTCACTGGGGTTTGGAAGAGGAAAAGTGCTCTTTTGCTGAGTATTTTGCTGAGTATTTTGTTCGTTATAACAGCGATTGGGTGCGTGAACTTGAATGGGCCCATTTTTTGCAAACATAACATCTCCAGCCGCCTGAACTAAAAAAGGGGGCTGGGAGAAAAACACGAGCCTTTTTCAGGGGTGGTCCCCCCTTCCCCTTCCTTGCTGGCAGATCAGGAAGGCTTCTGAGGCTCAGGGTCCAGCGTAATTCTAGGCCGGAGGCCCTGGCGTCTGGGGTTGGGGAAGCGCTTAGCGGTCTGAGGACGCGGTCGATGCTCAGGCGCTGGGCAGGGATGAGTAGCTGACGGCACTGGTTTGGCTGGCTGTGGTGTCGGCGCGGGCTTTGGGCGACTTGAAGCAGCAGAGCTGGAGCGCTTGGGCAGGAAGTGGCGCATGGCTTGCGAAGACTTCTGTGCCTCGATGAAACGCTCCGCAAAACCGCCCACCGCAGGGCTGAAGAGACCAGTGAGACCGGGGAGTCAAGGTAGGCAGTCTTGTCCGTGTCCTTAATCTCCGTGAGATTAGTGGCGCTCAAGTACCACTAAACTGGCCATACTTCTTCCTATGGCCTGGGTGGTCATTTTCGTGACGTGCAGGGCGAGATCAGTGGTGCTGCGCAGGTCACGGAAGGTGGTTGGGTCCGGTCCAGACTCTTCCATAGAACGGAGGAGTTTAGCCTGGAACACTTGGAGGACCCCTTGGTGTGCAGGGCTGAGGCAGTTTGGCCAGCGGAAGCATAAGCACGACCGGCAAGAGCTGAAGTGGTCCTGCATGGTTTAGATGGATGGGCCACTTTGGCCTTCCATCCGATAGCGGTGGGTGGGCAAAGGTGCACAGCTACGGCTTCCTCGAGAGGGGGCAGCTTTTCGTAGCCTTTCTCCTCTGAGCCGTCGATGGTGGAGAGGGCGGCTGAGGTGGAAGTGCGGAGGCAGGCCGAGCCATGACTTCGTCAGCTCGCCCCATAGCATCTAGCAAGACGCAATACGAGTGAACCGTTTTCGAAAGGGAACCTAGTTCTTTTAATACTTTAACTCTACAGTGGGGCATGTTGTCACAGGAAAATGCGTATTTTTTTTTTTTTACACATTTAAGAAGAATAAATTAGTCTGAAATATAAATTATAATAATGAAAATGAATGTAATTAAAATAAATGTAATTAATGTAAGTAATTAAAAAAATTACTGATATGGGAAAAAATATACAAACATGGCCTATAAAACCATTGTTTTGGTCAAAAGAAATGAAAGAGTTGCATAAAATAACAAACACACACACACACACACAAAAAAAAAACTCACAATATGACCCTATATGATATTTATGAAAAATATCCTTGTTTGTATAGTTATTACTTAGGCCTATACAGTTGACTGTCGCCTTAAATAGTTCACCCCAAAATGTAAATAGTCAGTTTCAAACTTGTATAAATTTCCTCCTTCTGTGAAACACTAAAGAAGATGTTTAATTGAATGTCTATATGTGCAAATTATTCATTTATGTCACTGTGGCTTTATTCAACAGTTATTTCAAAATGTGATTATTTTGGAATTGTTTATTGGAAGATTGAATTAAATGTTATTATTATACTCCAACTAGCCCCGGTGTACTGTATCCTATGCCTATTACAATCACGTTTTTCTCTGCCTACTCGTTTCTTTTTTTTTTCAGGAGTCTTTCATGAGAAGCACCTTGACAAAGTGAAAGTCTACCCCTCTCTCACTCGTCTGTCTGTGTGTTGATGCATCATTAAATGGTCTTAGTGCTGTGCTGTTTCTGGCGGCATTTCTCAAAAGCTGCTGAGCAGAAAGCATCATAAAAACATGTACATCACTGCAGTAACCAGTTACTGTCATATAACCGCCAAGAACAAGAGCAATCACTGCCAAACGTACGTCGTGTCCCAAATGACACACTGAACACTATGTACTCAACAGTGTAGTCAAGTGTAGGGTAACACGAGGTAAGATTCCCCCAGGAACAAGATGACCCCCACACATTAATTTTTTCTCCTGATCATAGATGGCACAAAATCTCATCTCAGCACTTTTGATGAAGGCTACACTATTTTTTATTTTGTCATTTCCTCTGAATATCAATATTTTAGAGATTTAGTCAGCCAAAACAGTTTTGAGGGTAGGCCTAATTGATCTAATTTTGTGTCTCTGGAAAATAGTGATCTATGACATTGTATTATGTTGAATATCAAAGTTTTTTTGTGCGTGCATGTCTATTTGTTAATTTGAGTGATTTGTGGACACATTAATATGTTTTGATTTGTAAAAGTTATAGGCTAGTTTTTATTTTGAAGTAAAAAGATAGGTATGACGTCACTTTGTAGGCCAACCAGCAGTTAACATCATGCTAGTTCCCTTGAGAAAAACCCAATTTGATTTTTCCATAGGCTTTTGGATTATCGCAAAAAAACAAGTTCTGTGATCAACAAAAGTTTGATATTTACACGTTTTGTCCATCAAGATAATTATCACAGATGAACACAACTTTTATTAATTTTGAAGCCTAAATGCAGTCACCAGAAGTAAAAAGTTAAAGGTAGGCTATAAACAAACTACACCAAGGTCACTTGACTTCAACGTCATCATCACTAAGCTTCCGACAACTCTTTCAGTTTTTATCTCAAAACATTTTCTCAGAACGTTTGAGATAGAATAGTTTATAAGAGCACAATTATAAGTATAATGAGGCTGTAAAAGCAGTTTAGCTGTTCGGCGTGATGACATTTAATCTCCTCGACAGCCTCTGTAGTCCCATTTAGCCGCTTGTTAGCAACAGCCTTTTTCAAGACACATAACAGAAAAAAATCACGAGTGGGGTAATACTGATGTATTTTATGTTGTAGAATAAAACGTGAACGTGTCTTGAGCTTGTGTTCACCACAGATCTTCTTTCAGCCATTTAACCAAAATCCCATTCAAAAAACCCATTGACTTCGGGACGAGGGAACCAGAAGTGCTAAACTGCTAACTCGCTTCTGTGTTTTGGTCTACAAAGTGATGTCATACCTGCACCACTCAGACCCTTGGAGTAAGAAGAATAAGAAGGAGCCAAGTGGCATGTTGTTACGTTTGATTCTTAAATTAAATCTTCAATTAAAATATGTGCAATTAAATATGTAAATATTCATATGCCTGTACATAAGTCATTGATTAATTTTACCTTTCAGGTACAGTTGCAAGAAAAAGTATGTTAACCGCTTGCAGAATCTGTGAAAATGTGAATAATTTAAACTAAATAAGAGAGATCATACAAAATGCATGTTATTTTTTATTTAGTACTGTCCTGAATAAGATATTTTACATAAAAAATATTTACATATAGTCCACAAGACAAAAAAAGAGCTGAATTTATTAAAATGACCCGTTCAAAAGTTTATGAACCATTGATTCTCAATACTGTGTGTCGTTCCCTGGATGATCCACGACTGTTTTTTTTGTTTTGTGATGATTGTTCATGAGTCCACTGTTTGTCCTGAGCAGTTAAACTGCCCAATGTTCTTCAGAAAAATCCTCCAGGTCCTGCAAATTCTTCAGTTTTCCAGCATCTTTTGCATATTTGAACCCTCTCCAGCAGTGACTGTATGATTTTGAGATCCATCTTTTCACATTGAGGACGATTGAGGGACTCAAGCACAACTATTAAAAAAGGTTCAAACATTCACTGATGCTCCAGAAGGAAACATGATGCATTAAGAGCCGGGGGGTGAAAACTTATTGAATTTGAAGATCAAGGTAAACTGTACTTAATTTGTCTTCCAAGAAACATGTAATTATCTTCTGTTGCTTCCATAGGGCAGTACTAAATGGAAAAAAATTGATATTTAAACAAAATAAGAAAAATTTGGACATCTTCATCCTGTTCAAAAGTTTTCACCCCCCGGCTCTTAATGCATCATGTTTCCTTCTGGAGTATCATCTTCATGAAAAGATGGATCTCAAAATCATACAGTCACTGCTGGAGAGGGTTCAAATATGCAAACGATGCTGGAAAACTGAAGAATTTGCAGGACCTGGAGGATTTTTCTGAAGAACACTGGGCAGTTTAACTGTTCAGTACAGCACTAAATAAAAAATAATGCATTTTGTATGATCTCTTATTTTGTTAAAATTATTCACATTTTCACAGATTCTGCAAGCGGTTCACATACTTTTTCTTGCATCTGTAAATGTCATTTACTGGTATTCTGCTATGTCTTATTAATTATTAAAAGTAATTTATAGATTCTGTAAAAGTTTATCCGGCATCATCCGGGTATTTAAATGTAGCTACTTTTTCTGTTTGGAATTTTCAGTGTGAACACTACTCGACGACAAGACTAAAAACGAGAAGTAGGCTATACGCGAAGTGGAACGCACCTTTATATGCATAAAACATTATTTTAAATAATAAGCATTTTCATATTTCATCTAAAAATGATATGTGTCGTCTAAAACGACTTGACATCTAAATGCGTCATTTGAATGCATAGGCCTATAGCCTATGTAAAGGAAATGAAATCTGAGAGCTGCAGCAGAAGCTTAATTTATTATACTTTTATTTATATAGGGATAGTATTTTTTTATTATTATTACACAAAGTTAATGTATGGCTTCAGAATACAGCAGATGAGATGAGCTCGTCAACGCCTGTCCTCATTCACTTTCATGATAAAGATTTAAATCTCCTTTTGTGTCCCACAGGCACAGACGACAGAAAATTACAGGTTTGGAACGACATGAGGGTGAGTAAATGATTTTCATTTGTGACATTTAGGGCCAAACTTGTGAGACATTATTATTATTATTATTATTATTATTATTATTATTATTATTATTATTATTATTAGGCCTATACAGCTACCTTAGTGAGCAGCTAGCTATTGAAATTAAATGACTGTCCGTTGATAATGCTTTCACTCATTTACTGATAATTCAATCTGTATGATATTCTCATTCAGATCAATGTAATAAAAATGTAACTATCAGAATTGAACTGTCATAACGCATAATGAACCTCTAAATCGCATACTGTAGCATCCCAACACGTGTTGTGTTTGTAATAGCACGTGTTTCCAGTAGAGGTCGCGACTGCGCTTCATAAGAGCCCTTCAGATGGGCGTGTTCTCTATCTGCACCTGACGAGGCTATTTCAGTGATGATTGAGAAACTATTAGCCTACATTATT
Organism: Coreius guichenoti; assembly: GCA_039654105.1. Classification (NCBI taxonomy): domain Eukaryota; kingdom Metazoa; phylum Chordata; class Actinopteri; order Cypriniformes; family Gobionidae; genus Coreius; species Coreius guichenoti. Next base: position 22,356,902 of record CM077181.1, read on the forward strand.
ATATCATTTCAAGATAAATATGCTCATTAAAAGTGGATTTGGGTGGCTGTACTTCATTCGTCTTTGTTTTTGCTTATCAAATCAACCTTTTCCCCTTAAGACCAAATGCAGAATGCCAGCAGCATCTTATTTTCCCAAATGGAATGCAGAGCTTTATCACTAATTATGAAGTATGCAAATGAAGGCAGGCTCAATGACAAATGTTTCGAAAATTAGACTCCCCGAGGCCTTATTATATCACAGGAGATTGTTTCTATAGAGAACAGGACTGCAGAAAAATGCCACACCATTTTTTTAAAATAAGGGATTTGAATGAAATTCAATAAGTTTAGATTCAATAGGTTTAGAATTCATAAACTTTCACTACTGTGTCCGTAAGCAATACAAAACTTTAGGTTGCTTAAACCTGTAGTATGCATACTGCGAATCTCTTTGTATTAAAGTATCAGATCATTGACTCATTGCATCTGTGACAGTTGTCAAAAGTTGCATTTGTTTGCCTGTTCAGCTTCGCTTTTGGGCTAAACAGACTGTCTGGAATTAGTTTCTTGAGCTATGCTGATGATATGCCAAATTATAGACGGTGGAGATGTAAAATGTGTCAGGTGTGTGTGTGTGTGTTTGTGAGGTCCGATAGTTTCCCTACAGCTTTATTTTGATAGAAGAGCTGTGAAACACATAGAGACGGTGAAAGTCTCACAGGAGCAGATGTCCCACGAGATCCAGAGACCAAACAGTCCCCATAAAACGGCTTGACAAATGTGGTTTGACGTTATTTACACAGAAAGTTGGTATAGGCCATATTGAAGATGAAACAGCCAGTAGTCTTTAGTTTACGCCTTGTACCACAGTGCACATACATTTTATTCAAGCCAAATTATGTTTTGATAAGGAAATACTATTTAATGCAGTTTTATACTTAATTAATCTTGACTTAGTTTACATTTGCATTCAAAAGCATGTCTTATTGTGCCTGATATTGAAGCTTTTGGTTTGCAAATAGTCAAAAAGCAGATCAGCATGTGGCTTCATGTGGTAAGTGTGTGAGTTTGAGCTGAAGTACCTGCGTGTTCATCCGCAGCATACATGTAAGCTCCGTCATGCATGCACCACTAGCTAATGGTCAACTAGGGATGAAGTTGTATGTGCAGCGTTAGTGTGGATGTGCACACTGTTGAGAGGAAAGGAAAACCAGTCAGAACGTATACACTATGTTGCATTTATGTGGAACTGGATTTTGGCTCAGTGTTGTTGGAATTGTGGCAGGAATATAAACGGAGCAATCGTCAAAATCTCTTGGTGCTCGTTGGTTGTTGCAGATTGTTAAGGCAAAAACATTTTATTTATTTATTTTTAACAGGCGTTCACACTGACTGCAATGGTTTGGGCAAATCTTCTACATATATATATGCTTTCACTAGGCTACTATGTTTTGTGCTGTTTATGATCTGTTTATTGCAATACATTCATATGCAAGTTACATTTTTGTAATTATAAGCCTTTAGAATGCTTTAGTCACTAACATATGTTATAGGAAGAAAAAACAGTTTGTTCTGGATTCTTAAAGATTTTGATTTTGCAGGCTCTTTTCCAAACCTACCTTGCTGTGTACATTAAGGTGACCAGATTTCTGAAATGGAAACCGGGTACATTTTGGGGACGTTTAAAACTGTGCAAAACAATCCCGCACCCTGTTGAGGCCCTGTTATAAAGCACATACAAACAGTATTACAATAATTTAAATTTTTAATACCGTTACCCTCGATTTCCGTTTTATTTTGTAGAAACCATGGAAGCACCAAAGACGCTTTAATGTATTATGTTTTATTAGACAGGCAAGCAACTGTTTGGATACATTCATCGACAGAAAACTAATCATTGTTATATAGCTCAACACAGTTATTCTTATTGTTTAAATCTCGTTTTCTTGATTTACCATGAGTACCATGTTTTACCATGCCTAATATCGATCTATCTTACTGCAGTGTGCAACAAGTGTCTCATAGTAGCGCAGAGTGAACGCACAGAGAAGCGTTATAACATAACTTTCAACACTCAAATAATGTATCTGATATGATAAAACAGCGCTGCGTTACCCCACATACGCATGAGCAGAAGAAGCGGAAGCGGTGTCTGTGGCATAATAAAAGCTCTGTGAAATCCAGGCATCATCAAGCTACGCCTTTGTTTTGAATAAGCGACCTCTAGTGGCAAAAAATTACATATTGTGGCTTTAACATGAATAGTTAGTATGTTACTAGAGATACAGTATAACCAGTTTAGATGGAAAGGATCTCAAGCTGACTAGCTGAAGACGTTACTGTAGCTATACCCATTATATACTCTGGGAAAATGTGTCTTAACAGTTTTTGGTACCTAAAAATGTTGTTGATTTAAAATCCATACCTGTGGCAGTAAGAAATGAATTGCTTACATTTGCTCTATTTTTATCATTTGAACTGTCACCTCAAAGTGAGAAGATCCCCGGTTTAAGTCCCGCCTGAGCCAGGAGGCCTTTCTGTGGTGAGTTTCCATGTTTTCCTCCAGGTACTCCAGTTTCACAAGTTGTCTCTGTGTGATCCGCCCAGGGTGTTTCCCCTGCCTGTGGCCTGAGATGGTGGGACAGGCTCCAGCAACCTCGCAACCCTAGAGAGGATAAGAGGTGTGGAGGACAGATGGATGAGTAGAAGTAATGTTCCCAGGGGAACATTTGGAGGATTTAAAAACGTTCTTAAAACATTTAAAAAACTGGACACTTAGAACATTCAGAAAACATTTAGAAATAACATTTTCATAACATTCTCAAAATTATAGAATTTGGAATATTCCTCTAACTTTCACATAAACCAAGAAACAAAGTTCTTGATGTTTAAAAAACATTCAGAAATAACATTTTCATAACTTAATGGGAATGTTAGCAAAACTGGGTACCTTTCTGGGGCTTGAACGTGGTAGTTGTGTAGGCTGTCAATGGAGGGACAGAAAGCTCTCAGATTTCAACAAAAAGATCTCCATTTGTGTTCCGAAGATGAACGAATGTCTTACGGGTTTGAAACGACCTGAGGGCAAGTATGTAAGTATTAATGACAGAATTTTCATTTTTTGGGTGAATTAACCCTTTTATCTTTGAGATGGCTGATGCAGTTAGCATCATAAATTCATTAGGAGTCCAATTCACTTTCGGTGAATACATTTAAAAAATTTAGTTTAAAAAAAGGTTTTAGCCATTGACTTCCATAGTATTTTTTTCCCCTACACTGTAAAAAAAATCCCCGTAAAATTTCGATAAAAAACCAGCAGCTGTGGTTGCCAGAACTTTACCGTAAAAAAGACGATAGCAACATTTTAAGTTTTACGGGACAGAACTTAGTTTATTGTCTATTTTACAGTTCAAACCGTATAATTTAAAGGTTTATATTGTAATAATTACGTGTGCACTGTAAAAATTTACTGCAAAAAAAACGTATTTCGTTAACTGAAATAATGTTAAATTACCAACCTATTGAAATACTTATATCTGTTATGTACCTTTGATATATACTGACAACCACCAAACACAGTGGTGATGAGAGTCACATGATGAATCAAAGCTCATCACAAGCAGCTTTTCGGAGGACAATACTAATAAATGGAAGGTGTCATTCACACAAACACTAAACACCATCATGGTAACACACATGAAATTTTAAAAATGCAATAAACATTAATTTAACAACATTAGATGTAACATAAAACCCTAATGTACATAACTGATTAGAAAACAATAAGCAGAAACATAGTTATTTCAATGAAAATACATCAAATGTGAAGTGTCACGCAGGGAATTCTGGGAATGTCAATTTACGGTTTTTCACTGTAAATTACACAATGACTTGTTCTTTGTCACTTACAAAAACTGTAAATTTAGCAGTATTTTACTGTAAAATTAAATTAAATGTAAGGTTAGATATATTACAGTTATTCACCGTATATAGTACGGAAACTTTCTGTTAACCACTTAACTGTATTTCACCGTAGCATTTTTACAGTCTTTTACCGTTAAAATCACGATAATTTTTTACAGTGTACTATTGAAGTCAGTGGCTACCGTCAACTGTCTGGTTACCAACATTCTTTAAAATATCTTCTTTTGTGTTCAGCAGAAGAAAGAAACTCATACAGGTTTGGAAAAACTTGAGGGTGAGTAAATGATGACAGAATTTTCATTTTTGGTTGAACAATCCCTTTAATAGAGCTACAGTAACCGACATTAGCATGCTGCTATGTTAACAACACAGTATCATATATGCAAAAAATATATGCAAGTCATATTGATGTTTATTACTGTTTTGTTTTATATGCACCCCTGTTCAAAAGCTTAAAAAGTCACCAATGCTATATTTATTTGATCAAATACAGTAAAAACTGTATTATTGTAAAATATTATTACAATTTAAAATAACTGTTTTCTATTTGAATATATTTTAAAATGTAATTTATTTTCAGCAGTCATCAGTGTCACATGATCCTTCAGACACTCAACTCACTATTGATTAACCACACAATATCATTAATTATTATTATTTATAATTTTTGGAATTTAATGCATTGTAATTACATTTATAATCAACATTTCTCTTGCTTAGAAGAAGTTATCTTAGAAGACAGAGTGTTTGTTAGTATTTATGCTCAAAGCTGTCTATGTAAGCAGCTCACTAGGTTTTTGAAACAAAGCCACGATGTCTCCAGTCTGAAAACACTCTCAGTGATGAAGGGAAGCTGGAGATGTTTTTAGGTGTTTGTCATAGTCCTGTCACTTACTGAATGAGTATTTGCAAAGATGTCGGCACATATCAAACTGCCTTGACTCTCTCTGTTTCTCTCTCTTTCATCAGACTTGAAGAAAAAAAGCTAGAAAAGAAAAATAAAAGTTTTTTTTTTTTAATACAACCATCACGTGTTTTGGCTGTTGAGACTGTAGCGACGGATGCCGCTAAGCAGGACAGCTCAACTTTGGGGCCACAAATATTAATTTTATATTAATAAGGTGAGTAGGCCACTTATCATTTGCATTATGACCAACATTTTATATTATGATATGATGAATTTTAAATCGAAGTACACTCGATTTAAAAAAATATAAGCTTAATATATTTAACTTGCATATAAAAATTTTCATCCATTTGTTTTACAGTTTTAATAAACAAACTAGTAAACTTAATGTGATGCATATTTGTCAATTCTAAGCAATTTGAATAAATGCATTTAGAAAATATGATTATTTAAATGAAATCAAAGAGTCAATAAACTTTTTGAATGCAGAAATCTACCTGCTTCATTTATGTATGATATGCATCACATTAAATTAAATAGTTTGTTTGTTGAAACCGTGTAATCCAAGTGGATGGAAATGTTTTTATATGCAAATCGGATACATTTTACATTCTTTAATTTAGGCCTACATTTTTTTTTTTGTGTGCAATTCATATATTATGATATATTTATTTTTGCTGGAAACTCAATTCCAAAATATTTCATAGTTATTTAAAATATGTAAAAATAGTCCAGTAAAATTAATATTGAATTAATGATTGACATTAACTTTGCTCACCAGGCACTGTGGCTAGTGGTTTTCCAAAGTTACTAGCCACTCAGCACTGGCCACATTTTTGCCATATAGCTATTTTTAATTTGGCAGCAGGTATATTAGGCTGCTGTCACTTTAAGACCGGATCAGTGGAGCCATTATAATGTTACACATGCGTTTTCTTTCTCAACTGTTTAAGTTCACTTAAAACATAACTGAATGTGTTTACGTGAATACTCGCCAGGACCGGCATTTTGACATCATTCTGTGTAAATTTGACTATTTAAGCGCAATAAGCTGTGAAAAAGAACTCAGTTTAGTACTGAGAGGCGGCTTTATGTGCGTGCACTTTGGGTGCAGGAATGAGTAAAATCTGCGGGAATGAGTAAAATTATGCGTAATCCCATGCTGAAATTCAAGCCCTGTAACACCAACAATATTCATCTGGAGCAAATTAAATGAGTGAGTGAGGGGAGGCGGGTTTGTGTGTCAACTCACTGTCGGAGAGACGAGAGAGCTGGTATTGTGTATCTATTCTGCGGAAAATGAGTATTGGAAGCTTTTCAGATATTTCAGTATCGAAAAATCGACAACACTACATTGCACTTGGTTTATTATTTCAGATGCTTTTTTAAAAGACTACAATTGAAAAATGCATTTTTTTATATATATATAAATTCAACCCACCAAAGTAGCTAGTAGGAGTGACTGCGTTACACGCCACTGCTGAAATCCACCCGCATTTGGCAGTTGGCAGGTGTTAATGTCAAGCCCAGCTTATAAGTGATATACTAAAACCACCAAAACCTTCGTTCATGGATCTTTCTAGGGTTTGAACCTCAGACCGTTGGGTTTCCGGGTCCCTCCTTTAATCATCACATCAGCATCATCACACAGATCCATATGTTGCGTTTGCTATATAGAGCGCTGCATGGGGAAACCAGTGTCAGTGCATTCACACTATGGGTTACTGCTGATGTGCTGGTAACTTAGCAACAGCAAGTTCGGTAACATTAGACGTATGTGGCGTCTCAGCATCAAAGTGGCCATTGCAACATAGCAAACTCTGTGAATATCATTAGAGTAAGGAAGATTTATGCTCTGACATTTGTGAAGAGCATTAACGAGCCCGACTGCCCTCTGTGGCCGCACTGCAATAATAAATCTCCCGTCTGGGTAAAACTGCAGTGCACAGTGGCACATCTGAAGTGTTTCTACACTTTAATTTACATAGCGCTCAAATTAACCGCACTCTTAGAAACAGCCAGAAAGTTGTACAGCTTGATGTCGTCCACAAATAACTTTTTATTCACAAACTTTATACAAATGTGCCACGAGATCTCGCGAGATTAAAGTGTGAGTTCTCGTCGAGGTGAAAAGCTGTCTCGTGTCATATTGTCATGACGGAGTGTGAGGGTGAAGTTAGGCTAGAATATGCCACGGCAACGTTTACATTACGCTTCCACTGTCGTTTTGCTTTTTATAGAAATAAAAACAATTTAATTCCAGTGGATAACGGTCGCTTCAATTCCATCAGCTCATCCAACACGAGCTGTTCGAGCCGTACATAGTGCACAGCACTGCCACTGATCACGTGACGAGAAGACCAACAGGACTGTGGTGGATTCGTTGCGCAACAGAAGCATCAGACAAATGTCTTATCTTTTAAAATGCGCGTTCAGCACCACTGCTCCCTATTCACAGAGTACACACGATTGCGAAAGTAAACCCGAGCGCGCATGCAAACGCGATTTCAAAAACGCGATTTCCTGAGGCATGCGAATATCTCCCAATATGAAAACTATCTTAGGCTGGGCTAAGATAGTAGTTAACCATATCTTAGCTCAGTATAATGCTTGAAGAAAAATTATCTATTTGCACTTTGAATATTGAGAGAGTACTTTGATTATGGTTGCACTTATAGTTTGCACTTAATATCTATGATCAGTTTGTGGAAAGGAGTTCAGTTAGGAGTTCAAAAGTTGTAGAAGCTCATAAATCATGTGCAGTTCTAAGATCTGAAGAGACAAGAAAGTTGAGTTTGTGGCAAAACCTTTTACAGTGCTTGAGTATTGTTGTCTTTTACTGCATATGATAATTCATATTCAGAAAGTAGAACTGAAATGACATTCATTACAAGTTGATTAGTTAAAAAATTTCAAAATGCACCTGCAGACTATTTTTCTAGTCATGTATTTCATCATTGAGGATTTCTTAAAAATACTATGTAAAAATCTCATCTCGTTCTCGTGAACCCAATCTTGTGTCTCGTCTCGTCTCGTGAGCTAAGTGTCTCGTCACACCCCTATAGACAAGTATAGGCTATAATTTTATTAATTAAAATAAATTACATGTAAAAATTAAATATAAAAATAACTAACATTATCAAATTAATTTACCATGATTAGTTTTATTACTGGTTTTTGAGGATTAGTCACACAACCTGTTCATGTTGGCATATAATTTAATTGGTTTCAATCAAGTGACAGATGAATTTGTGCTAAAAATGTAATGCTCTAATAATGTACATGAGAATTAATACGTTTTTTTTTTTTTTTCAGGATTCTTTGATGAATAGAAAGTGCAAAAGAACAACGTTTATTTGAAATAGAAATCTTTTGTAACATTATAAATGTCTGAACAGTTTTTGAACAGTAGTGTATATAAATGCACACCTTGGTTACTTTAAACTACATTTTTATTGTGTTTTACTTATTGCCTTAGAAATTTCCAGACATTTTTTCCTTGCTGAAATCTAATTTGACTAGCTTTAAGCAAGTGACCCAAAATTTGTTTGATTGGACATCCATCCTTGGACACCAACAGCAAAAAACATGACAATTTAAAAAGGTAATCCGATTATACAGTCATTTGCATTTTATTGTTTGCTTTAGCATTGTTTATGTCTGTTATCAGAACAGACCTGAGGCTCATTTTTAGGTTGTGACCCACCAGTTGAGATGAGATGCTTTAAATACAGGTACTCGATTCTCAATGGACTTTCTGTCACTCTGAATGCATCAGAAGGTACAATACTAACCCTTTTTTTCCATGACCTCCTCTGGTTTTCCTCCTCCGCTTGTCTTCCACTCCCTCTCTTTGCCCGTTGATCTCTGCACCTCCCCCTCTTTCCCTTTCGGCAGCTCAACCGGAGGGGATGAAAGCAAGCGAAGAACAGATCAAAGCTTCCCTCAGGGCTGCAGATACGCTGAAGACAGACACACGCGGGTCGTAAATCACTCTGTCTGTCTGGCAAACGGGTGCCACAGCTGTATCTGAGGAATACAGTCCACACTGCAGCTCATTCTGCAAATCAGGCCAGTCACTGTTTACAATACTTACATTTATTACGCTGCTCTCTGGTATACTTGATTCTGATTGGTTAGTCCCAGCAATGAGTCAAATATGTTGGTATAATGACCAATAAACTTTGTTTTTAGGCCCCGGGCACCAATGGTGTGAGGACCCTCTTGGAATTGCTCTGTTTTTATTCATCTGTATATCTTTTAATACAAAAATAGAAGAGAATAACTAACTGGCGTCTTGTGGCTCAAATGATTACTGACTGCAGTAAAAAAAGGCATTGGAGGGCGTCAGTGCTCATTTTAACGTATATGGTGAGTATAAAACCTTTGATAGATGGCTGGAGATCAAAATTACATGTATGTGTATTTATTAATTTAAGTAGCTTTGTAATAGGCAGGATCATGTACAGAAGGTCATTATCACAAAATAAACTTCTATAAAACACACTTATAAAATATACACTACTGTTCAAAAGTTTGGGGTCAGTGAGATTTTTTTTTAATACTTTTATTCAGCAAGGATGCATTAAATTGATCAAAAGTGATCAAAGACATTATTTCTATTTCAAATAAATGCTGTTCTTCTTCTTCTTTCTTTACATCAAAGAATCCTGGGAAAAAAACATCACGGTTTCCACAAAAATATAAAGCAGCACAACTGTTTTCAACATTGATAATAATAAAAAATGTTTCTTGAGCAGCAAATCAGCATATTACCCTGCGTCCCGATGTCCATACTATCCATCCTAAATATTATGTGAGATTAAAATAAGTGTCCCAAAGCATAGTATGTTGAAAAGAGTATGTAAAAAGTCCTCGGATGGTCTACTATTTCCAGTGCACACTTTGGCTGTGTTCCATTCCAAATTTTATGCCCTTAACTCGCTAACTTATCTCTGTCTCGTGGACTCGGATGTGCGTCATTGCTTACGTTGCATGAGTGCCCACTACTGACGGAATTTGTGCATAAGGTTTAAATGAAACACACTAATGAGCTCACACCTTTCTAGAAGAGGGCGGAGCTTCAAGAGCTCATGCTCCAGTGTTCTCTCACGCACTGAAAATGTCATTGAAACTTCAGTCAGTCAGTTCTCTTCAGAGATACATTCATATAAACCCCAAATCAAATATTTATATTTTTCTTCCTAGATTTCACAAACACTGAGCTTGTGTCTGGTACAGTATTTTCTCTGCTGGCGCGTCTGTTCTCCTCTTTGCGTCCGTATTCAGCGTGTGCCTGTGTTAACGTCCTGTTTACAGACTTTGTAATATTTTCACACAAATGACATTTTGGCAAATGATTACAAAGCAGTTTGTTTGCAAGTCCGGAATAGAGATCAGCCAAAATAAATCTAAAAACCATTTGAATTTATGGCCGGTGCCGGTGGACTAGTGCAGCTCTATTTTTTTTAGAAACTGTTCAAATCATCTTCCAGGCCGGATTGGACACCTTTGTGGGCCTCTATATGGTATATGTATAAAACTTTAACGATTTTCTTCAGGACATTTCCTTTGAAAATGAAATTCCACCACGGTGTCCTCAGTGGCTCAGATGCCAGGAGTCTATGGAGACTCTTAGTTCGTTGGTACATCCAACAACAGAACATTTGTAATTTAGCGCAGACATTGTAAATCTCTAGTTGATACAGCGAGTAAACAGAAATGGCGGACTCTGTGCTTCTCACTCAGGGGTGCGTCTATGGTAATAGGGCAGATCATCACTAGTGGTGGGCGGGACATCCCTACTCTTACATAAGATTAGGGGGAAATCTGGAACTGTGCATTTGGAGAGATTATTAATGATTTATGGGGATTATAAAAAAAGTATTGGGCATTGGTATTGGATTTTTACCATTATAGGCTGATTGTTAACACACAGCGTTATTTCCTTTTTGAAGAATATTGGTTTACTTGTGCTATTTTTGAGAGCTTGAGCTTAACTGAGACTTGAGTGTTTTGTAGACGTTTAAGAGGCTGTTGTGTCGACCTTGATTTATTTCAATATTGAGGTGTTCAGTTTTATTTTGATTTTAGAAAACAAACATGTGTTTGCTCTCCTCACAAATCAACTGTTTCTTGTTTTTCACTGCATGTCTCTTAGGTGTTCACATACTCTAAGGGCCCTATTTTAACAATCTGAGCACATGATCTGAAGCGCATGGCGCAGGTGTCCGAAATCCACTTTTGCTAGTTGAATGACCAAAAAAAAAGGTCGGTGCGCCAGGCGCATGGTTCAAAAGGGTTGTAGCTAGTCTCTTAAAGAGTCATGGGTGTGTTTTGGGCATAACGTGCAATAAACCAATCAGAGTCTCATCTCTCATTCCCTTTAAAAGCCAGTTGCACTTGCACCATGGCGGATTCACTACATGGCGGACTTTGCGAGCGGAAAGACTGAACGCTTCTCCAGAGAGGAATCATTTTATTTTTTATATTTAAAAATGTTTGTGTGCTGCTGTGCCCTGTGTGTGTAATAAGCAGAGTGTACACGCATTGTGCACCCGCCTATAGGTGCATATTACTAACGCACCCTTTAAATAACACAAAAAATACTGCGTACCAGGTTTTTGTTGGTCAATGGCGCAGTCGTTTTCAGTTACCTGAAAATAGCAACGAGCCAACAATGCACCTGAACACACCTCGTTTTCAGACCAGCTCGCCCATGGGCGAACAGATGGGCACGAGTGCATTTTCTATTTAAACAACATGGCGCTGGACGTGAAAATGATAACTGCGTCGGGCTGAAACTAGCAAAAAACACTTGCCTGGCGTCACATTGCGCCGGGTGTATGATAGGGCCAAATGACTTTTATTCAAGTGGTATTGAAATTGGTTACTTGTAACTTGTAATGGAGTCGTTTTCGCTGTAAGGTATCTGTACTTTTACTCAAGTATGGTTTTTAGGTACTCTTTAAACCTCTGTCAAAAACATCTTACAGACCCTAAACTTCTGAACACTACTGTCAGTTTGGTGAGTCCCATTCATTTTAATAAATTAGTTAATGTCAATCAATTTCAGTTTAGAAGATTCACAGATTTGTTTCTGTTCTATGTTTTATGTTGTTTTTTCTCAAATATTTTCTTAAATGTTGCTGTTCATCTCATGTAAATAACCATATTTTCTAAAAGGGTTACTTCACCCAAAAATAAAAATTCTGTCATTATTTACTCACCCTCCTGTCGTTCCAAATGCGTAAGACTTAAGTTCATCTTCGAAACACAAATAAAGATATTTTAATGAAATCTGAGATCTGATTTCTGTCCCTCCATTGACAGCTACGCAACTACCACTTTGACGCTTCAAAAAGTTCATAAAGAGATTGTAAAACTAATCCATATGAATTGAGTAGTTTAGTCCAAGTGACACAATCACTTTATATGATGAACAGATATAATTTAGGATTTTATTCACATTTTTATAAACATCAACTCACACATCAGTTATGGAAAACGAAAGCTCAAGCATGTTTACTTGATGTGTGAGAACCAATGAGGTTCATTCTCATGTTATGCAGCACGTTTGAGCTTCTGCAAGAACCAATGAGGTTTGTTCTCACGCGTCAAGCAAGTATGGTTGACCTTCTTGTTTATGTTTGATGATCAATGTTTATGTGAATAAAAGCTAAAATTCAATTTGTTCATCATATTAAGCATTCAAGTCTCTTTAGATCTTCTCTTTATGAATTTTCTGAAGTGACTAAGTGGTCATTCTTTTCATTCATCATTTCATTTAAAATATCTTCATTTGTGTTTCGAAGATAAACGAAAGTCTTACAGGTTTGGAATGACATGATGGTGAGTAATTGATTTTTTTTATTTTTTATTTTGGGTGAACTAACCCTTTAATACTATTGCTAAAAAGTTTTTTTAGTACCCTGGCTGTGGTTTAAGGAAGAACTGTGTATTTTATACAATAATAATAATGATTGTTTTCAAACAGGTTTCCCGAACAGTCACGCACCAAACTCCATATCATTTTTGAGGTCAAGAAGATGCCCAGCTAACAGGGAACGTTCCCATAAATTTCACTAACTTGATGTTACAATGTTTATGTAAGGGATAATGACGGCTGGATGTATATTATCTCGCTTATTACAAGGTTAAATAATTAGACATGAAAATTTCATCTTATTCTAAATATTTTATTAGCTCTTTAAACGCGAAGCTTACGCGGAGACAGCAGTTGCTCGCAAGCGGAAAGTTCAAAGTAGACAGACATTTAAGGGATACAGTACAGTCATAGGCCTACCACTTATTACACGGCATTTCACCACATAAATAATTATGGGGATAAGAGATATTGATTTGAGAGTAAATTGTTGTAAAACCATACCTGTTTGTTATCCATTACAGTGAACAAAACAATCGTCTCAAAATGGCAGCAGTGTTTGTAAGAAAGAAAGAGAGAGCGAGTCCACGATACTGGATGGCATAATTAAATGACACAAAATATTGATTCGAGTTTTAATATTTTATTAGCTCACCAAATGCAAAACTTCAACAACAACAACAACAAAACAAAAAAAAAACGTTCCTAGCAAGCGTATAGCGCCAACTTCAGTGATTGGATGTTTTTGAACGTTCAGAAATAACGTTTTCATAACATTTTCAAAATGATGAAATGGAATGTTCCTCTAAAGTTTACATAAACCAAGAAAAAAAAGTTTTTAATACATTAAAATATTGAACGTTTTGAACGTTCAGAAAACATTCAGTTGGCCTAAAAACGTTTTCATAAAATGTTCAAAATGATAGAATTGAATGTTCCTCTAATGTTCACATAAACCAAAAAAGCTGTTCTTAATACATCATAAAACATACAGAATTTTATAACTTAAACATTCTAAGAACATTCTAAGAACATATTTCTGTTAGCTGATTGGTCAAATAAACAGATGAATTGAAATCACTAGTGTTACACTTTTCAGGTGAATTGACATACAATTTGATTACTTATAATTGTCTCTGCATATCAAACTGGGACAGGAGGAAGTAGTTTAACATCAAAAACCATTACATTGCTTTAGCTTCTTTAAATTATGCATAGCTAGTAGTTTGAAAAGCTACAGTTTCAAAGTGTTTCCCCCAACACTTAAAATATACCTTTAAGCATAACTGGTGGAAATGTTAAATTCGTATTATTCCTCTAGGTTTTTCACCTCTAGACTGCTTTAAACTGACCTTAATTTGATGAAGGCTCTATCAATGTATGCAAATGAATGCTAATGTTCATGAATATGCATTCTTTTATTCATGCAGCACCTGCTGTGCTTTAAAGGCTTTGGCCCGTCTCATCGGCTCCTTCAAGGTATTCACAGCAGAATTACATTGTCTTGATATGTTTTGACTCTCATGATGTCGTAATGACAGTGGGTGGAGCCATTAAGATACGGCAGATTATCATATGTTCAGAAAAGCATACAACCATAATGCTATTTCTGCAGAATATTATAAGTATACTACATATGTATAGCCTATGTCTATTTTTGTATGCATGGATGGTAGTAGGTCATCCAAGCAAAAATATACATACTGTGCACAGTATATGTGACCCTGGACCACAAAACAATTTTTTGAGAATTTGACACAGAGATGTATACATCATCTGAAAGCTGAATACATAAGCTTTTCATTGATGTGTGGTTTGTTAGGATGGGACAATATTTGGCCGAGATAACAATATTTGAAAATCTGGAATCTGAGGGTGCAAAAAAATCTAAATATTGAGAAAATCGTCTTTAAAATTGTCCAATTAGCAATGCATATTACTACTAATAATAAATTTTTGATATATTTATGGTAGGAAATTTACAAAATATCTTCATAGAAAGTGATCTTTACTTAATATCCTAATGATTTTTGGCATAAAAGAAAAATCGATAATTTTGACCCATACAATGTATTGTTGGCTATTGCCACAAATATACCGTGTGACTTATGACTGGTTTTGTGGTCCAGGGTCACATATGTACTATATACGATTTACCGTACTATACGTATTTATCAAAATGTGTGGTAGCAGGGCACACAGCATGGATTACGGTGTCCCACAATAACAAATGAACCAGAAATAATATTTTAAGATCTTGACTTATTTGATTAGACACAAAATTGAATTAGACAGGCCTATTTATTCTAAGATAATAACTGACAGGAGTCCTCTCACACTTCACGAGGTCATGTGACAACAATGTAACATACTGATTTTTTTAAATGTTTATTGTTGCATAATGCATACTGTTGAAGAGTTTTTTTTTTAAATAGTAAGCAGTATTCAGTTTATACTGTGTGCAGTAAGGCTGGACATATTGTATATTCACTGTATATTTGCAATGAGACTTAGCTATTTTGCAGTGACAATAGATGTAAAATTAAGCAACACTGTAAGTATCAAAATACATATCATACAAATATGCATTAAATATCACTGTTATACATATATAACACTGCTATATACATACAAACCCAATTCCAAAAAAGTTGGGACACTACAAATTGTGAATAAAAACAGAATGCAATGATGTGGAAGTTTCAAATTTCAATATTTTATTCAGAATACAACATAGATGACATATCAAATGTTTAAACTGAGAAAATGTATCATTTTAAGGGAAAAATAAGTTGATTTTAAATTTCATGGCATCAACACATCTCAAAAAAGTTGGGACAAGGCCATGTTTACCACTGTGTGGCATCCCCTCTTCTTTTTATAACAGTCTGCAAACGTCTGGGGACTGAGGAGACAAGTTGCTCAAGTTTAGGAATAGGAATGTTGTCCCATTCTTGTCTAATACAGGCTTCTAGTTGCTCAACTGTCTTAGGTCTTCTTTGTCGCATCTTCCTCTTTATGATGCGCCAAATGTTTTCTATGGGTGAAAGATCTGGACTGCAGGCTGGCCATTTCAGTACCCGGATCCTTCTTCTACGCAGCCATGATGTTGTAATTGATGCAGTATGTGGTCTGGCATTGTCATGTTGGAAAATGCAAGGTCTTCCCTGAAAGAGACGACGTCTGGATGGGAGCATATGTTGTTCTAGAACTTGGATATACCTTTCAGCATTGATGGTGCCTTTCCAGATGTGTAAGCTGCCCATGCCACACGCACTCATGCAACCCCATACCATCAGAGATGCAGGCTTCTGAACTGAGCGCTGATAACAACTTGGGTTGTCCTTGTCCTCTTTAGTCCGGATGACATGGCGTCCCAGTTTTTCAAAAGGAACTTCAAATTTTGATTCGTCTGACCACAGAACAGTTTTCCACTTTGCCACAGTTCGTTTTAAATGAGCCTTGGCCCAGAGAAAACGCCTGCGCTTCTGGATCATGTTTAGATATGGCTTCTTTTTTGACCTATAGAGTTTTAGCCGGCAACGGCGAATGGCACGGTGGATTGTGTTCACCGACAATGTTTTCTGGAAGTATTCCTAAGCCCATGTTGTGATTTCCATTACAGTAGGATTCCTGTATGTGATGCAGTGCCGTCTAAGGGCCCGAAGATCACGGGCATCCAGTATGGTTTTCCGGCCTTGACCCTTACGCACAGAGATTGTTCCAGATTCTCTGAATCTTTGGATGATATTATGCACTGTAGATGATGATAACTTCAAACTCTTTGCAATTTTTCTCTGAGAAACTCCTTTCTGATATTGCTCCACTATTTTTCGCCGCAGCATTGGGGGAATTGGTGATCCTCTGCCCATCTTGACTTCTGAGAGACACTGCCACTCTGAGAGGCTCTTTTTATACCCAATCATGTTGCCAATTGACCTAATAAGTTGCAAATTGGTCCTCCAGCTGTTCCTTATATGTACATTTAACTTTTCCGGCCTCTTATTGCTACCTGTCCCAACTTTTTTGGAATGTGTAGCTCTCATGAAATCCAAAATGAGCCAACATTTGGCATGACATTTCAAAATGTCTCACTTTCAACATTTGATATGTTATCTATATTCTATTGTGAATAAAATATATTGTGAATAAAATATAAGTTTATGAGATTTGTAAATTATTGCATTCCTTTTTTATTCACAATTTGTACAGTGTCCCAACTTTTTTGGAATCGGGTTTGTATAAAAAGTAATAAAAAACACATATACACAACCATTCCAAAAACCGTTTAAAAAAAATTATACTTTTGTTGAGCAGGGACACTTTAAATTGATCAAAAATTATTAAAAGACATTTATAAAGTTACAAAGATCTCTCTCAAATAAATGCTGTTCTTTTGAACTTTCTGTTCATCAAAGAATCCTGAAAAAAAAAAAAACATTACGGTTTCCACAAAAATATGAAGCAGAAAAACGTGTCAACATTGATAATAATCAGAAATGTTTCTTGAGCAGCAAATCAGCATGATTTCTAAAGGATCATGTGACACTGAAGACTGAAGTTAGGATGCTGAAAATTCTGCTTTGCATCACAGAAATAAATTACATTTTAAAATATATTCATTTAGCCTTGGTGAGCGTAAGAGACTTCCTGGGAAAAAAAAAAAAAAATTATATATATATATATATATATATATATATAATTTATTTGATTTTAAACTATATTTTTTACTGTATTTAAACATACTTTAATGTACCTTTTGCATTAGATATATTTAATCTGCTTTGGCTGAAAAACACCTTATTTCAGAGAAAATACGCAAATAAAAGCTGAATAATATAGCTAAATCACCTGGTCCTACTGTGCAGTAGGCCTATACACTAGTATTCTATGCCATAGATCAAGCAGGGGCTGAATATTGTAATTTTACTGTCGTCTGTCATCTGTGTATGATACATAATGCCTTTTAATAACGACATCGATCAAGTTGCATGAAAAAATGGAAGTCAGCTGACCTTTGAGCTGGAGGATCGGATGAATGCATGAATGAACGTCAGCAGCGTTTCAGAACGCCAACCGTATTTCAAAGAATCTGAGAAAAATATACAACTCTTCTGATGGGTCCTCGTGTTTATTGAGTATCAATATCTCTTGTGTAGTTTAGAGTCACCCGATTGATATATTACGACGTGTACATCTGTCTTGCGAGGCTTTTGCAGTGTTAGTAAAGCCATCTGGTTGAGGCATTAGCCTTTGTGCCTCTGTACAGATGTTCGAGAGAGATTTCATCCAGCCTACAGGACTCATTTCTAAAGACTCAGGGGAGAGAAATGTTTAGATAAGCATGTTAAATTGGAGCACATCAGACGCGGCATTAATCTGCACTGTTGAATATACGTGTCCACTGTCACATTCTGCTTTCAAATGTATTGTGGCATATAAAACAAGGCTTATGAATCATTTTATGGCTTCATTGTTTTCATAAATACTCAAATGTATATAATGTGAAATTTCGTAAAATGACTGTTTAAGAAAATCATTTCTGTCCTCTTTTTTAAATGCAGAAAAGATTCTGTCTTTTATTGATTTCATAAACTCATTTATGTCTCCTTAATGGACACAGAACATATGGAAAACATATATAACACAGGTCTTCAACCGTATAGTGAAGGACCAATATAATCTGGTAAGCTGCCTGTTTTGATATACTTGAATAATATCCAGTAGCTGTTTCTTTGACTTGAGCTTCAGACAATAATGCACCGGGGTGCTTTTTTAACTTCTAATCACTGTCATTGTTCAAGGAAGATGAATTTTCACAATCATTACGATTTTTTATACCACAGCGTTGTTGATGTTCCATTGTTCCAATCCAGTGTTCATTTTGTGATTTATTTCTTTAGAAATGTTCCTCAGACAGTCTTAAATTAACTTGACTTCACAGAGCCTTACAGCTAACCATTGCAAATCAACTGGCAAGCAAGCAAATCGGATTAAAAGAACAATTTCTCGATTTTTCACAGGTTCCATGCAGGTGACCCTACCATTTTTAGATTTCTGATCTATATTATTCAGTAATGTACTATATGGATTACTGGGGTTGTGCGAATGAAGGCAGCATTTGTTTCTCTGTCCATAGCTCTTTTATTTCTATATTTCCTTTTTTAGTTCCCTCTCTTTAGCCTCCTCTGCTGTGCCTGATCAGAAGTGACACTTTTCTGGAGCAGTTAGAGGCTCTATGAAACACACACACACACATACACATGTCTGGTTCGCTAATCGCTATATTTGTGTGGACTCTCCATAGACGTAATGGTTTTTATACTGTACAAACTGTATATTCTATCCGCTTACACTAACCCTACCCCTAAACCTTTTTGCATTTTTACATTTAAAAAAATTTATTAAAGATTTAAAGATTTATAAGCTTGTTTCCTCATGGTGACCTCAATTTAGGTCCCCACTGTGACACAAGTCCCCATGAGTCAGTGTGCATTCAGGTTGAAGTCCCCACTGGGATAGAAAAGCACACACACACACATACACAGTAAGTGAACAAGATTATGCAGTAACAGCAACAGATTAACTCACATTTCACCATGTATTGAAGTCAGAATGAAATCTATGGAATTTATGGAATTTTGCTGTATTTATTATATCCGAGTACATTATTTTTTTACATTCATGTGCCTCGTAATCTTTAATCAAAATAACTTCCCCTCCCTCTTGCAGCGACATCTCTTCTCTGATGACGTGTTTTTTGGCGCGAGGGCGGGTCAACCTGTCACTCACATGAGATCCACCAATAGCAAACCACAACCTATCCATCCAATCAATTCCTCATGAACAAAATCAAGTCCCGCCCTTCATTTGTTCTTGTTTGAAAAGCTGTTTCACTCGGATATACATCACAATAGGGAAGAAAGGAGTTTTGTGCCAACTTTACTAAATCCGTAACATGCTAGCAACCATCTAGTTGTCACCACCCTAGTAATCAATTTGATCATTCTGGCAAACACTCTGAAGGATGGATTCTGATTAGCTGTCAGTGTTTTTATCGTTCATCAGCTGGAAAAAAATAGTTCTGAAAGTGAATCCAACAATATTGTTTCTCTGTGCCTTTATCGTTAGTTGTGGTGTGGACTCCACATCACACCACACCACCAGAACAGTTTTTAGAACTATATGTTTTTCGTTATAGTTAAAGTTAAACATCACCCTAGCAACCACTCTGAACATTCAACCTTCATTAGCAATCTATTACATTCTATTTATGATTCTATTTATTTATTCCATATTCTGATTTATCAGCAAAGTTTCATTTCTATAGACCTTATGTAGCCCTGGCTCTTTTCAGCGCTGCGCTCGTTGTGTTCCGTCTTCCATTTTGTATTTCCACAGCATGAAGGTAAGATCTTATATACGGTTGCTAGGGTGATGCTAGGTCGTTTCATGAATGTGCAGAGTGGTTGCTAGGGTGATTGCTAGTTGGTTGCTAGAATGTTCAGAGTGGTTGCTAAATGGTTGCTAGAATAATCAAAGTAGTTGCTAGGTGGTTGCTAGGGTGTTTCTTATTGGTCCAAGTCAAATGGCCCCTAAATCTCGCTATTTTTGTTGGCTGAGCAAAAATACACAAACTGATAATATTGGGCCTCATTTATCAATCTAATGTAGAAATGAGCGCAGAAATCATCCCATCGTACGACTGATCGTACGTTAATAAATGTGGCGGCTCAAAACAATCGTCATTTATTAAAAGCACAAAATGTACGATTTTTGGTTTAAAATATCAAAAAACCACTAAAACAATGTTATATATTTTGTTGACTTGTGTACTTACATTCTCCCAGATGTTTCCAAGAAAGACGCTTTAATATATTATGTGTTTTATTAGACAGGTGAGCAGCTCTTTGGATACATTCATCGACAGAAAACTAATTATTGTTATATAGCTCAACACAGTTAGTCTTGTTGTTTAAATTTACCACGAGTACCATGTTTTACCATACCTAATATCGATCTATCTTACTGCAGTGTGCAACAAGTGTCTCATAGTAGCCGGCGAGCGAACGCACAGAGTAGCTGCACACATACGCATCACCGGAAGAAGCGGAAGCGGTTGTCTGCAGCATAATAAAAGCTCAGTGAAATCCAGGCGTCATCAAGCTACGCCTTAGTTTTGAATAAGTGACCTCTAGCGGCGAAAAATGACATATTGTGGCTTTAAATATCATACCCCTATAAATTCACAGTTCAGAAGCCTTGTCCCTAGAGTTTGCGACATGGAAAAAACGTAACCTTGCCAAGAAAAGGAAGGGCGAATTCCAAACGGCGTTTTTGCACCCTTAAAGGGCACTTCAGGAAGGGGACACCATCATAGCCACCGCTCACGTCCATATTGATAAATGCTAAGTTTTGCTTGGAAACGACTGTACGACCAATTTCTGTCGTATGTTCGTTTCGCAAATGAGGGCCATTGTGTCTAAAATGTCAGGGTCACTGTGATTTTGCCAAGTTAGACATGTTCCTGGGTCAACATATTTTGTTTGATTCCTGTCTGAAAATGTTGTCCTAACCATATGCTTTCCCCTAAACCTAACCCAATCCATAACTTATCCCTAAAATCAGAAGGAAATGTTAGGTGAATGACACTGATGGAGAAGGCTGGTTGTAAGTGTAAAAATTGACATAAACTGTAAACTTGTCTCTCAAAGCTGATTGGTTGATTGGAATGTTGTTCCAGGATCAACGAAGATGTTGATCCAGGAACATACTGTGCTTGGTGAAATGAGGTTCGCCAAAACGTCAGTATTAACTCCTTGTTTCCAGATCCCTTGATTTACTGAATCACTGTCAACATGATGAATTCACACTTGTCTGAGATGTTGTAAGTCAGCGTTTTCATGATGTTAGATAGTGTGTAGTGTAGCGTGTCACTCTGTCCGTGAGCAGCAAGAGAGCTGGGAATGAGCGCTGATGTGTGGACGTTGAGGTTCCATGTGCGGGGGTGAGGTAAGCCTGTCCCCCGGCGCTGCAGCTCCACGTGATTGATTCGAGGAGATGTGCAGGTCCACCACAAGCAGTCGCAAGCATCAACAAGTGTGACCTCTCTCTCGGAAAACAGTGTTGTGAATGTTGCATAACACCAGTCATGATGCCTGAGTCCATGCATCAGAGACACGCTCTTTGGTGTGTGTACGTGCAAAAGTGAGCTAAATATCACATCTGGGGACATTTTCAATTTGAGGTATATGTTTTTTTAACTTCTAAAAATGCAGTTGCAGGTTAATCTGTATTAATTATTATAAACTTTATACAAAAGCAATAGAAGTCTATGAGTGTCTTCATTAGATATTAGAAAATAAACCTGATTCAGTGATTCAGATTTGCATGTATACACTGTATGTGACAAAATAATCCCACAAGGATAGTAAAACCTGAAATGAGCTACACTGTGTTAAGCAGCCAACAGTCCTCATGAGGAAATGTCTTAATAAACATAAATAATGAAAATGTAAAAATGCAGAACAGGCTAGTTGTACAACATTAAAATGATTAATTTAAAAAACCGTAGTCTCTTTCATAACTGAAAACTGTGTGTATGTAAACATAATATAGATGAAATAAAGTCCACAGTTTTATGAATGACAAAACTTTTTTTTTCAAAAGTTTTAATGATTATTTTTGAGATTTGCTAGAAAAATTATATTTATTCTTGCCAATATTTACTCCATTCTAATGACCAATTGGTTAAACAGCCCTCACAGCGGCACTTTTCATGAGCCAAATTAATATTTGTCCACCTCGGCCCAACAGAAAGCCTGTGTTTTGGAATATTCTGCGTGCCATTTGCATAATTCATGTTGGTTTTTAGCATCGTTAATGCTGCTTTTGTGTGAGGCAAATTGAAATGGACGGTAATAACAGGAATGATCTGAATCATTCTCTTATTTTTCCATCCTCAGAATTGAAATTGAATAATTAGTGTCCAGACCCAGTTCTGTCTCTACCGCTCTCACTGTTTTCAGAAACTGGGTCATGTAAAAAAAGATTAGCGTGCTCTCTCTGCATTCCTTCAACTGGTGGTTTCCTATTTTTTAAGGCAGATGCTTGGTTTGTAGTATGCAGTATGTATACTGTGCATGGGCTATATGTTAAGAATAGAGTTCTATCTATCTAACTGTCTATCTATCCATCCATCTATCTACTCATTCCATTCTTCCATCCATCCATCATTCTATTGTTCTATGTATCTATCATTCTGTTTATCTATTGTTCTATACATTGTTCTATTTTATTTGAATTATTCCACCACCCCACACACACACATTCAAATTGCAATTGCAATCCTGTATCCTGTTTGCCTTTCAATTCAGGAATCAAATTTTTGATTAGCTAATTGCTAATTGGTTACACAATGCTTCGGAAGCATTAGCATAGCAATTCACTTGCAGAATGAGGACAGCAATATAACACATTTAACATACACTGATCAGGCATAACATTGTGTCCACTAACAGGTAAAGTGAATAACACTGATTATCTGTTCATCACGGCACCTGTAAGTGGGTGGGATATATTAGACAACAAGTGAACATTTTGTCCTCAAAGTTGATGTGTTAGAAGCAGGAAAAATGGGCAAGCATAAGGATTTGAGCGAGTTTGACAAGGGCCGAATTGTGATGGCTAGATGACTGGGTCAGAGCATCTCCAAAACTGCAGCTCTTGTGGGGTGTTCCCGGTCTGCAGTGGTCAGTATCTATCAAAAGTGGTCCAAGGAAGGAACAGTGGTGAACCGGCGACAGGGTCATGGGCGGCCAAGGCTCATTGATGCACGTGGGGAGCGAAGGCTGGCCCGTGTGGTCCGTTCAAACAGATGAGCTACTGTAGCTCAAATTGCTCAAGAAGTTAATGCTGGTTCTGATAGAAAGGTATCAGAATACACAGTGCATCGCAATTTGTTGTGTATGGGGCTGTATAGCCGCAGACCAGTCAGGGTGCCCATGCTGACCCCGTCCACCGCCGAAAGCGCCAACAGTGGGCACGTGAGCAGCCGAACTGGACCACGGAGCAATGGAAGAAGGTGGCCTGGTCTGATGAATCACGTTTTCCTTTACATCACGTGGATGGACGGGTGCGTGTGCATCGCTTACCTGGGGAACACATGGCACCAGGATGCACTATGGGAAGAAGGCAAGCCGGCGGAAGCAGTATGATGCTTTGGGCAATGTTCTGCTGGGAAACTCTGCCATCCATGTGGATGTTACTTTGACACGTACTACCTACCTAAGCATTGTTGCAGACCATGTACACCCTTTTATGGAAACAATATTCCCTGGTGGCTGTGGGCTCTTTCAGCAGGATAATGTGTCCTGCCACAAAGCAAAAATGGTTCAGGAATGGTTTGAGGAGCACAACAAGAAGTTTGAGGTGTTGATTTGGCCTCCAAATTCCCCAGATCTCAATCCAATCGAGCATCTGTGGGATGTGCTGAACAAACAAGTCCAATCCATGGAGGCCCCACCTCGCAACTTACAGGACTTAAAGGATCTGCTGCTAAACATCTTGGTGCCAGATACCACAGCACACCTTCAGGGGTCTAGTGGAGTCCATGCCTTGACGGGTCAGGGCTGTTTTGGCAGCAAAAGGGGGACCAACACAATATTAGGATATTATATATATATACATAATGTTATGCCTGATCTGTGTATATCTGTTCTCAAAGCTCATGCTCCACTCGTCACCATGATGGTAACCCTACAAAAAAAATCCCAACATAACAGAAACTCTTCTAAACTAGCATAACAAAACATTAAACACTATTAAATCTCCCACTTAACGTTAATCTTGCACAAAAACACAATATAACACTTATTTTTGGCATTTACTGTCCCTTTTGAGTGTCATGGCAAAGCATGCTGGAAATAGAAATCCCAGCCCAGTTTCGGTTAAATTTAAGTTAGCCTAAATTAGTCATAAAACTCAAAACAATGAAACAATTCAGATTAATTAAAATCTGTCAGTTTTGAGAACTCAAAAGAAAAAGAAAGTTCTAAATACTCATAAAAGTTAATTTGTTTGAACTAATTTGTTTAATTTGAGTTGGCTCTACTCAAACCAATTAATTATTTTGAGCGTTAGGGTTTACAGTGCAGTCGTAAGTGTCATATTGCTTTTCTGTTAACAAGATAATATACAGTATCTTCCATTTTAGACAATGCTGGCAGTTGCTCTGTTAACCAAAATAGTTCCAAACGAAGCCAAATCAGAATCAGTGGAGTTCAAACTGAAGCGTCCCAGTGAATAATAATTGTATAAATCAGATTATGAATGTGGATAGTTCAATCTTAAACTTTCTTAAAAATCTTAAAATTCTAGTATCTTTTATTAACTTGTTGTTGGGTGTATTTATTGCTTGGAAGCCATTTGAAACCCATTTTTGTTCTCACGGATAAAGACATCACACAGAGTGATGCAGCGTTAATTTCACTTAATAAGATCCACCTGGATTGTGGAGAGTTGAGTGTGTTATTTCCACCTGCGCTCAGGGGAGACAAACACACTGAAGGTCAACTGATTGATCCGGATCTAAGTATAAACATTGATTAAAAGCGGTGAAAAACTCCGATCTCTTTCCCCACAGGCTGCGAGAGGAGCTATCGGAAACCTGGCCTCATTTGTCCTGCTATTGATGCACCTTCCTCATCCAGGAGTCTGTCTGTCTGTCGGTCTGTCTATTTCCCTTGTTATCTGTAGCTTACACCTGAATTACTTTTACACAGACATAAGGCAGTTTAAAACTATTTCTCTGTCTGCCCTCGTTTCCCTTGAGAGACTTTCCATCGCTCTTTCCATTATGCAGTGTTTGTTTTTGTGAAATATACGTCTGACATGCTCCCATCAGTCTGCCGAACTGCACTTCTTTGTCTTGCGTATATTTGAAGCAGGTTGTTGTCATCTGTGATTAACTAAAGTGCAGACAGAACCCTATAGAAACAAGTCTGAAGGGATGTGGTTTGTTTTATGTGATGTATACGCTGCTGTTGAATGTGAGGACAATGAGATCACTGTCTGTAGCGGGTGAAAGTCACACAATTCTACTCCGGCACACAGATGCATTCCCCACTTATTACAGACATTTTGGTTTGGTCCAAAATCCTAGTGCCGCCTACCTAGACAGCAATTTAAGGCATCATAGGCACGCTTCTGGAGCCAAGGCGGTTCCAAAAGAAAGGCGACTTATTAGATGCATAATTTTTCTCACAAAATCTAAGCCAGCACTGCGTATATCCTCCAAGGATAAGGATAAAAATCATATGGTCGAGAAATTAAGATTATGCATTAGGTATCATGAACAATGCTTTTACAGCAATAATTAATAGGTCTAAGTTAATATCTACATATAGCCTACATTTGTATATGTGATTTTTAAATTTTAAGTTAAATTAACAATATTTAATATATTATGCATTTAATTTAGGATGAATGAACATTTAATATGTATTAATATTAGAAATTAATTATTATTAAGTATAATATTTATAAATTAACGTTAAAATATATTAATAATAAATATAAAAATGCTGTAAAAAGTTGTTAGTTGTTAGTTTGATACCTAACTAATGAGAAGGTCAACATGAAATCAAAACTGTCCCTATTCAATAAATTCTATATACAGTGGTGGTCAGAATTATTGGCACCCCTGGTAAATATGATCAAATATGGCTGTAAAAAATAAATCTGCATTGTTTATCCTTTTGATCTTTTATTAAAAAAATTCACAAAAATCTAAACTTTCATTGAAGTAAAAGAATTGAAAGTGGGGGGTAAATCACATTATGAAATAAATGCTTTTCTCCAAAACACGTTGGCCACAATTATTGGCACCCTTTTATTAAATACTTTTTGCAACCTCCTTTTGCCAAGATAACAGCTCTGAGTCTTCTTCTATAATGCCTGATGAGTTTGGAGAACACCTGACAAGAGATCAGAGACCATTCCTCCATACAGAATCTCTCCAGATCCTTCAGATTCCCAGATCCATGTTGGTGCTTCTTCTCTTCAGTTCACCCCACTCATTTTCTATAGGGATCAGGTTAGGGGACTGGGATGGTCATGGCAGAAGCTTCGTTTTGTGCTCAGTGACACATGTTTGTGTTGATTTTGATGTTTGTTTTGGAACATTGGCCTGATGAAAGATCCAACCACGGCCCATTATAAGATTTCTAGCAGAGGCCGTCAGGTTTTGATTTTTTTATCTGTTGGTATTTGCTAGAATCCATTATACCATGTATCTGAACAAGATGTGCAGGACCTCCAGCAAAAAAATAGGCCCATAACATTAAAGATCCAGCAGTATTTTTAACCGTGGGCATGGGGTACTTTTTATCCCTGTTTGCACCAAACCCATCTGGTGGATTTGCTGCCAAAAAGCTCTTTTTATAGTTTCATCTGATCATAGAACCAGGTCCCTATTGAATTTCCAATCGTGTCTGACAACTGAATATGCTGGAGTTTGTTTCTGGATGAGCAAGAAGGATTTTTCTTGAATCCCTCCCAAACAACATGTGGTGATGTAGGGGTTGTTTGATTTTTTTTAAATTTTTAAAAAAAAATTTTTATTAGGCTTTCTGACCCCAAGACTCAACTAATCTCTGCGATTCTCCATCTGTGATCCTTGGAGAGTCTTTGGCCACTCAAACTTTCCTCTTCGCCGTGCATTAAGACAATATAGACACACGTCCTCTTCCAGGCAGATTCGTAACATCTTTAGTTGATTGGAACTTCTTAATTGTTGCCCTGATGGTGGAAATGGGAATTTTCAATGCTTTAGCTATTTTCCTACACCCACTTTCTATTTTGTGAAGCTCAACAATCTTTTGCTGCACATCAGAACTATATTCTTTGGCTTTACTCGTGATAAATGATTAAGGGAATTTGGCCTTTGTGTTTCCTCCTATTTATACTCCTGTGGAACAAGACATCATAGATAGATAATGTCATGTTCCTATTCACCCTGGTATGCTAAAAAATGTAAATATTAATGGGAATATACTTCAGAGATATTTTACTCATAAAAAATTCTAGGGGTGCCAATAATTGTGGCCAACGTGTTTTGGAGAAAAGCATTTATTTCATAATGTGATTTACCCCCCACTTTCAATTCTTTTACTTCAATGAAAGGTTAGATTATAGAAAGTATAAACAATGCAGATTTATTTTTTACAGCCATATTTGATCATATTTACCAGGGGTGCCAATAATTCTGACCACCACTGTATAATATAAATATATAATATATGTTATAAATATATGTTACCAAAAAGTTGTTGTTCTCGTTTATTTTTTAAGTGCCCCTATTATGCTGTTTTAAAGTTTTTTTTTTAAGTTTTTAAAGTTTTAAAGTCTCCAACAGGTTTACATGCATCAAAGGTCAAAAAACGCTTTAATTTTCTCCCGCTTACAGCGCATGTCGGAAACAAACGGCCATTACCATAACTGTACTTCAGCTCACAAGGCTTCCTCAAACCTCAGCAACTGTACACACTGTAAAGACAGCAACGATGATGTCGATTTTACCATATCAATCCCAGCGTGAGTCCGATGAGGAAACATTGGAAGAACTAGTTATTCAACCCCAACCTCCATCGCAAGGACGACTTGAGTAGGACGTTTCTCAGTGATACGCTACTCAGTTTGAGGTACATTATGAGATGTTGCAGCTGTAATTCCTCATCATCAGCATTAGCAAGAGTATGTCCATCAACAAACCGATGTGTGTGTGTGTATTTCTAATTTATTGTGGTGCACATACGGGAACTGTATTAAGGGGTATCATTCTGACGTAGAACTGTCACGCATTAAGATTCGAAACAAAAACGACTCGTATTGGCGATTCAGAGTCGATTCTTTCTTTCGACTTTACAACTTTGCAGAAAGTTTACATTCACAAACAGCTATATTACACACTGGATGTAAGGGAATATTCGAAAAACCATAATAGGGGCACTTTAAGTACACAGGTAGGACCAATTATTCTAGTACTAAAAGACTGAGTAATGGAATTGTTGAAGAAACTAAATCATTTAAGTGAAATCAGATCATGAATCATTAAATTTCTCACAATACCTATTCCTAGTTAGTATGCTGCCTTAGTAGACACCTGCATGTTGACAGCACAGGTTTTGTAACAGAGTTACACACACTAATATATTAACATATAAGAGTATTTGAACAGGCATGCACCCCACCCCACCCCCCCGACACAGATGGTCCATCGCTACTGTCCTCACAGTGTGTGTGTGTGTGTGTGTGATCCAGTGTTGATTAATTACACAGGCTGGTGTGATACCGCGGCAGGAAACTCACTGCAACACAAGCCACGAGAAACTGCGGTAACACACATAACTGCCCAGTTGCTCCTCATACACACACATTCATTATAGAACAGCGTTTCATCCCGGCTTGGCTCTCTAGGTGCAAAAGAAGAGAAGAGATGTGGAACAGTGTGCAGCTATTACCTGGGGGCTTCACATTAGTGCTGCTGGAGCCTGACGCCTCATTATAGAGTGAACTGAGTCTCAAGAGCTCTGGCTGTATGACCATACCTTATGTGTGTGTGTCGATTCACAGCATTCGAGTGCTGTATTAGGCCTCAAACATCCTCTTTGCTAAAATATGAATGTAGCTATGCAAGCTTGATTTTACCTATGAATGCAGTTCGTGTTTTAATCTGTACGTATAAGCGGCAAAAATTTATTTTGGCACCATGTTTACCAGCAATCTTTGCTTTCTATTTTTCTCTTTTATATACATCTTGCTACCTGAATTTTGTGGACTTTGGTGACATCTGGTTTGTCACAGACATTTTAAGGAAATTCAATCACCTCTTTGAATACTGAGATTTGTTACCACCACATTATGTTTTCTTTTACAATTTGATTTTAATTAAATGTCATGTAAATGCTTTTGCAGTCCAATTTTCCGACTAACAGATCTGGATAGTGCAGGTATAGTGCAGTTAAGCTCACAGGAAAAAGCATACATTGACTATAATATAATCAGTTATTAATATTTTGTTGGTTCTCTTGGTTGTGCATGTGTTCATAATTTCTTTGTATGACAGCCTGGCAAAAAAATATGCCTGCACAATTTGGCATGTATGCAACATGCTTACAAAATCTTTAACACATTTTTAATTATATTTGAATAAAGAGTGAAGATGTCAATTTTCCTTGGCCAGACATCGCTTTTGGCCACTACTGTACACTGAAAAAATTTGTTTAGAAAAGTTTATAGCCAAATTTCACTCAGAAATTGCTAGTAAATTTCACCAATAATTACAAAGAAAGAAGTAACACATTGAATTAAATCAAAACGTACTACAATAATCTTTATTCCCTTTCTGTCAGTCACTTTTGAAGTTGTGTCAAAATACCGATACTAGGGCTTGCCAGCGTCTCTTCACTTTGATAGAAAAGCGTTTTCCATTCACACACAAAGCACACTTTCTCCGCATCCCGCATCTCCGCAAGGTTGAGCCATAGGTGGCACTCCTGGACCACTAACGTGGACATCACTCGACCCAGGGCCTGCACCGTCACCTTTGTAGCCCAGAGGGCATATCCAGGGCCAGCTGAGTGCACAAAGGGACCTGGTCCTCAAGCACCTAGCCCGATTGGGACTTCGGGTCTACAGAGCATCTCTTTTCTCTTTGTTGAGTTGGAATCGATCTCCATGATACCACGTCTTTCTCTAAACCCTGCGCAGTCAGTGCTGACCTGCTTGAGACTGTTCAAGCACAAAACAATGGTTTCACTGAAGTATTTTCATAGGCTCCTGGGGCATATGGCTTCCTCCACTGTGGTCACGCCGCTGGGGTTGATGCATATGAGACCGCTTCAGCATTGGCCTCAGGCTTGAGTCCTGAGATGGGCATGGCCATCTGTTGCTGTTTATTCTGCCCTTGGTCAGACCTTGCGTTCCTCTAGAATGAGTGTCCAGGCATGTTGTTGTCACAACAGACACCTCCAAGATGGGCTGGGGCACTGTATGCAATGGGCACACAGCCTCCGGACCCTGGACAGGGCCTGACTCCACTGGCACATCAACTGCCTTGAGTTGCTGGCCGTGCTGCTAGCCCTGAGGAGATTTCGACCCTTTGATTCAGGGCAAGCACATGATGGTCCAGGCAGACAACACAGCGACAGTGGTGTATATAAATCGCCCGGGTAGCATCTGCTGTCACATGTCACAACTCACACGCCACCTCCTCATCTGGAGTCAGCAGCACTGCGCGGCACTCACATTCTGGGCATCCTCTACAGCGCAGCTGATGTGCTCTTGTGACTGTCTCCATGGACAGTGGAGACTCCATCCCCAGGTAGCTTCCCAGGAATCCTCCCACTGTCCACTGTGGTATTCTTTGACCAAGGCCCCCCTCGGAACAGACGCACTGGCTTACAGCTGGCCCTTGGGCCAAGTCAGGGAGGAAGAACAAGTCCTAATGGTAGCGCTATACTGGCCAAACCAGACTTGGTTCTCGGAGCTAACCCTGTTGGCGTCAGCTCCTCCCTGGCGGATTCCCCTGAGGAAGGACCTTCTCCACGTCTGGTCCCTGGAAGGTGTGATAGATACCATTACTCAGGCCAGGTGCCCCTCTACTAGGCGGTTCTATGCCTTGAAGTGCCGCCTCTTCACTACACATGTAGTTCTTCCCTGCTTCCCGAGGTGAAGAACCATGGAATTGTGGCATCGGGTCTATGCATTCTTTTCTTCAGCAGGGCCTGGAAAGGCACCTGTTGTTCTCCACCCTCAAGGTTTACGTGGCCGCAATAGAGGCTAATCACAACAAATAGTTGG
Organism: Coreius guichenoti; assembly: GCA_039654105.1. Lineage (NCBI taxonomy): Eukaryota > Metazoa > Chordata > Actinopteri > Cypriniformes > Gobionidae > Coreius > Coreius guichenoti. Next base: position 22,388,460 of record CM077181.1, read on the forward strand.
TGGCAGATCCTTAGGAATGCACAACCTGATTGTTAGGTCCCTGAGAGGTGCACAGAGTCTAAACCCCCCTAGACCTCGCCTCGTTCCCTCTTGGAATCCCCTCTTTCTGTGGTCCTTCAGGCTCTGCAGAGAGATCCATTTGAGCCTATGCAATAAATTGAGCTTAGCACCCTCTTCATGAAGATGGCCCTCCTGATTGCGCTCACCTCAGTCAAGAGGATGGGGAACCTACCAGCCTTCTCTGTTAGTGAATCGTGCCTGGAATTCTGGCCAGCCTACTCTCACGTTGTCCTGAGACCCTGGCCTGGATACTTGCCCAAGGTTCCCACTACTCCCTTCAGGGATAAAAAGTGGTGAACTTGCAAGCAATCCCTCCTGATGAGGGAGACCCAGCCTCTGCTGTGTCTAGTGTGCGCTTTACATATATATCTGGACTGGACGTGAGCTTCAGATGATCTGAACAGCTCTTTGTCTGCTTTGGAGGTCAGCAGAAGGGGAAGGCTGTCTCCAAACAAAAAATGGCCCACTGGATTGTGGATACCATTCTTTGGGTTTATCAGGCCCAGGATGTACCGTGCCTACTGGGAGTGAGGGCTCACTCCACCAGGTGTATTGCAGCTATGTCAGCTCTAGTGAACAGTGCTTCATTAGCAGACATATGTAGAGCTGCGGGCTGGGCTACACCCAACACTTTTGGAAGATTTTATAATCTACACATGGAAACAGTTTAGTCTCAAGGCATAGGTAGTAACAGGTAAAACTCGGACAAACTGGTTAGATGTAGTGCTTGCATTAGCGTCTTTCCTCTCCCTTAGGTGAAAACATGTGCTTTTTAGGCCCTGTTAGAGTTTCTGTAACCACTATTGCATTAGATGAGTTGAGTCACTGAGTTGATGAGTCAGTACCAGGCCCATTACTCATGGTATGCCCCTTTTCAGGTGAGCCCTTTTAATCTGGCTAGTCCATATGTACTCCATATGTAGTGGTTCCCTAACGGTGACCCCATACAATGTATTTTTCAACTGTTCAGTTTCGCTCTCGGTGAACCCAGTGTCTTCCCCTGTACAGAGCTAGCTTAGTCACCAGTCACTGTGAAGCCGGTAGTCTCCCACCTTGTCAGGTGGAGCCCACCACAGAGATTCTTCCGTATGTAGTACTCCCCTCTGGTGAGTCCAATGGATGTATTTTCCACATACTAACTTCCCCCTTTTGGTAGGATGTGGTCTCCGTAGTGTTCCTTTCTCAGTGAGACAACCAGGTTTACTTGCTTTAAAAAAAACACTTTTCTTTGAAAAAAATCAGAAGAGGCCTACTGCTTGAGTGACCTCTTCCTAGAGGTGAGTAGGTCTCCTTGATAGGGAGACCTGAGGTCTGGAATACTAATTCCACACGCCAATTCCATTGGCCTTAACTGAATATGTTAGAGGTGTTTGGGGCTCTCAAGGGTGACCCCTAGTGTTGGTATTTCGATACAACGTCTCTGTTCCCTCCATCAAACCGAGACGTTTTATTAACAATTTCAAAAAACTGTTTATCACAGTGTATGCATGTTAATTGAAATACAGTTAGACTTAGCGTCTGCTTCGAAAGACAAAGGTGACTTTTAAAATGCTACACAAGCAAGGTATTCTATTGGTCTGTAGCAGATATTCGATCATGCATTGTGTCATGCATACTCGGACAGACAGTTTGTAGCTTGACTACACAAAAACTTGCTGTAGGTTTATTAGAGCAGTGCATGTGAATTCTTGCACTTGCAATAATGCACATTAAGTATGTACAGTACAGCAGGATTGCATGCCTGTGTTTGAAGTATATTTCTGGCCTTGCCTTTTAAATATCTTTCTTTGTAAATGTGACTTTTCTTGAAAGCATCAATAAGCAGGCCTCACAAATGCTTATATGCAAATTGTATGGATGAGTATTGAGTTTGAGTGTTATGAGTGTAATTGAGTGCATGAGTTTGTTTGTACTGTAAAAATGATTCTGTTTGAGTTGTAATCCAGTACCTGTGAGTGATATAAACAAGGTACACATGCTTTAAAGTTAGTAAATATTTATTACAGTTGCATTCTGTAATTTCTCATGAGATGCAAGATGATGATAAATAATGAGCAAACGGTTTGATGTGAAGTCCAGACCACCCACTGATATCAAACACTATGTATGTGTGTGGTAAAAATTTGTAATTGTACAAAAACCTCAATTTAAATATCTGCATGCAGTTAGCTTTATATGTATATTAGATTGCTATTTAATGTTTATATGCACAAATCAAGGCAGTCAATTTGGGACAGTTTGGATCTGCATGCTGCGTTTCTAGACAATAAAGTCTTCCAGCCATTTAAAGTAGATAATAAACTCCATCCTCGAGCCTCTAGCTGTAGAAGTCAGTCCAGCAAAACCTAAAGAAGGTCCCAGCATCTAAAGCAATCAATGTTGTGATGTGTTGTTGGACCATAACAAAATCATATTCATAGTTCCAATAAAACCACAGCATAAAATCCCCAGTGGAACACACTCTGGTCCGAAGGGTCCATTAAAGGCCTCGGTTTCAGCGTGTTTCTACAATGTGTGCCATCTGAAGCTTTTATCTTTAAGACTCACTCGAGCTGAGAATATGGTGTGCTTTTCATTTAGACATGTTCTGGGGCTTCGGGTTTCTAGCCATCTGTCTTTGGCTGGAAAATGAATTCTCCCAACTTGATCATTTTGGGGAACCGATAGAGCAGGTTTGGCATATTGATGTGGTTTACAGCTGCTGAATCAAAGGTTCACGCCCCTGGGTATTGCATTATATGCTGTATTCAAACTTTATTGAGTTGTGAACATTGGTAAAATGCCTGCTGTAAGGCAAAACAGCGGACAAGTGTAAATTTGAGTCTGTTTTAAGGGTTTGTTCATCAAGAAATGAAAATGGTCATCATTTACACTCCCTTATGCTGTTGTTTTTCTTCTATGAAACATAAAAGGAGATGATTAGCATATTTTTCACGCTACACTCTTACACTCTTCTATATAGAAACTTAAAGGGTTCTGTCAGGCGCTTCATATATAGAACCTTTTAGGGGTTTACAACCTGGGATAATTTTATGGATTTAGTTTTAATTAATTTAATTTTGTTTTAATTTTAATTACATTTTATGAATTAAACGGCGTGTACAGTGGGGAGAACAAGTATTTGATACACTGCCGATTTTGCAGGTTTACTCTTCAACTGTGAGAGACGGAATCTAAAACAAAAATCCAGAAAATCACATTGTATGATTTTTAAGTAATTAATTTGCATTTTATTGCATGACATAAGTATTTGATACATCAGAAAAGCAGAACTTAATATTTGGTACAGAAACCTTTGTTTGCAATTACAGAGATCATACGTTTCTTGTAGTTCTTGACCAGGTTTGCACACACTGCAGCAGGGATTTTGGCCCACTCCTCCATACAGACCTTCTCCAGATCCTTCAGGTTTCGGGGCTGTCGCTGGGCAATACGGACTTTCAGCTCACTCCAAAGATTTTCTATTGGGTTCAGGTCTGGAGACTGGCTAGGCCACTCCAGGACCTTGAGATGCTTCTTACGGAGCCACTCCTTAGTTGCCCTGGCTGTGTGTTTCGGGTCGTTGTCATGCTGGAAGACCCAGCCACGACCCATCTTCAATGCTCTTACTGAGGGAAGGAGGTTGTTGGCCAAGATCTCACGATACATGGCCCCATCCATCCTCCCCTCAATACGGTGCAGTCGTCCTGTCCCCATTGCAGAAAAGCATCCCTAAAGAATGATGTTTCCACCTCCATGCTTCACGGTTGGGATGGTGTTCTTGGGGTTGTACTCATCCTTCTTCTTCCTCCAAACACGGCGAGTGGAGTTTAGACCAAAAAGCTCTATTTTTGTCTCATCATACCACATGACCTTCTCCCATTCCTCCTCTGGATCATCCAGATGGTCATTGGCAAACTTCAGACGGGCCTGGACATGCACTGGCTTGAGCAGGGGGACCTTGCGTGCGTTGCAGGATTTTAATCCATGACGGCGTAGTGTGTTACTAATGGTTTTCTTTGAGACTGTGGTCCCAGCTCTCTTCAGGTCATTGACCAGGTCCTGCCGTGTAGTTCTGGGCTGATCCCTCACCTTCCTCATGATCATTGATGCCCCACGAGGTGAGATCTTGCATGGTGCCCCAGATCAAGGGAGACTGACCGTCATCTTGAACTTCTTCCATTTTCTAATAATTGCGACAACAGTTGTTGCCTTCTCACCAAGCTGCTTGCCTATTGTCCTGTTGTCCATCCCAGCCATGTGCAGGTCTACAATTTTATCCCTGATGTCCTTACACAGCTCTCTGGTCTTGGCTATTGTGGAGAGGTTGGAGTCTGTTTGATTGAGTGTGTGGACAGGTGTCTTTTATACAGGTAACGAGTTCAAACAGGTGCAGTTAATACAGGTAATGAGTGGAGAACAGGAGGGCTTTTTAAAGAAAAACTAACAGGTCTGTGAGAGCCGGAATTCTTACTGGTTGGTAGGTGATCAAATACTTATGTCATGCAATAAAATGCAAATTAATTATTTAAAAATCATACAATGTGATTTTCTGGATTTTTGTTTTAGATTCCGTCTCTCACAGTTGAAGTGTACCTATGATAAAAATTACAGACTTCTACATGCTTTGTAAGTGGGCATACCTGCAAAATCGGCAGTGTTCTCCCCACTGTATATGAAATATCCTAATATGCTCATATAGAGTAAAAACATAAATGCACATATATGCACAGCTATGAAACCTATCAGAAATTCCATATATAGACATATAAATCTATTCCACATATTCTATATGTTCAGATTACATATGTGACAAATTACTGTCACTGACATGTCACTGATAAATTTAAAATATAAAATATTTTTAATGTTATTTATTGTCAGGTGAGGCAAGGGATGAAGGACTCAAGGATGCAGAGGTTAATGGGCTTTTTATTAGACTTCAAAAATAAACAATCAAAACACAAACAAACCCCTTCATGCTTGTAACTGGCTCGCCTTAGTTTTTTTATACAATAAGAAAGCCCAATACTGAAAGTAAACAAATAAACAGTAAATGAAACTCAAACCCAAAATACTAAAGTGGATACACAAATAAACAAAAACCAGCAATGCCATAGAGGGAAAAAGATATACAGTCTGCAATGCAAGTCTTTTATCCGAGTGTTGTAGAAGTCCCAGTCCCAGCAGGCAATGAAGATATACAATCCTAAATCCTAGATAAGGCACTGGCACAATCCAACACAGGTAAGAAGTAGGTATCAGCGCACTCAGGCCCCATAACAGTCCTCTGTGAGCTTCTCTGCAAACTTCCAAACACTATGAATTAACATTTTTATGGGTAGGCCTACATAAAAATGTGCATTTGAATAAGATTGTAAAGCATTAGAATGTACAATTCACTTAACTCCTCAAACACAATGTGATTCCAGGCATTTTCAGCCATACTCCATCGCCATGCCTCTCCTCTATGCTACTCGCAATCGCAACCTTAAAACCAGTTCCTCCCTTTGTTGCCCTCTAGAGGACAGGATGAAACATTTCACCCCGTAACAGGGTAACCGTTACATGCTACACAGAACAAAACATGAAAGAGCACGAGCCGTAAGCATTAATGTCCGAAACCTGAACCAAAACCAAACTAGAATGAAATGCCAGGATCCAAACACCACACAAAGCAATTCACACAGACAGAAGAGCGCATTATCTGAGCGAACTCAAACCCGCAAGACAATAGGAGTGTCAGAGCTGTCACCAAACCAAGAATAAAACCTTATCCAAGTAACAGAACCCTGACAAAATGTATATGTAAAATACATGTTCATAATGTCTGTCTCATATTCTTTTGTACAAACCCGATTCCAAAAAAGTTGGGACACTGTACAAATTGTGAATAAAAAAGGAATGCAATAATTTACAAATCTCATAAACTTATATTTTATTCACAATAGAATATAGATAACATATCAAATGTTGAAAGTGAGACATTTTGAAATGTCATGCCAAATATTGCCTCATTTTGGATTTCATGAGAGCTACACATTCCAAAAAAGTTGGGACAGGTAGCAATAAGAGGCCGGAAAAGTTAAATGTACATATAAGGAACAGCTGGAGGACCAATTTGCAACTTATTAGGTCAATTGGCAACATGATTGGGTATAAAAAGAGCCTCTCAGAGTGGCATTGTCTCTCAGAAGTCAAGATGGGCAGAGGATCACCAATTCCCCCAATGCTGCGGCGAAAAATAGTGGAGCAATATCAGAAAGGAGTTTCTCAGAGAAAAATTGCAAAGAGTTTGAAGTTATCATCATCTACAGTGCATAATATCATCCAAAGATTCAGAGAATCTGGAACAATCTCTGTGCGTAAGGGTCAAGGCCGGAAAACCATACTGGATGCCCGTGATCTTCGGGCCCTTAGACGGCACTGCATCACATACAGGAATGCTACTGTAATGGAAATTATAACATGGGCTCAGGAATACTTCCAGAAAACATTGTCGGTGAACACAATCCACCGTGCCATTCGCCGTTGCCGGCTAAAACTCTATAGGTCAAAAAAGAAGCCATATCTAAACATGATCCAGAAGCGCAGGCGTTTTCTCTGGGCCAAGGCTCATTTAAAACGAACTGTGGCAAAGTGGAAAACTGTTCTGTGGTCATACGAATCAAAATTTGAAGTTCTTTTTGGAAAAATGGGACGCCATGTCATCCGGACTAAAGAGGACAAGGACAACCCAAGTTGTTATCAGCGCTCAGTTCAGAAGCCTGCATCTCTGATGGTATGGGGTTGCATGAGTGCGTGTGGCATGGGCAGCTTACACATCTGGAAAGGCACCATCAATGCTGAAAGGTATATCCAAGTTCTAGAACAACGTGTGCTCCCATCCAGACGTCGGCTCTTTCAGGGAAGACCTTGCATTTTCCAACATGACAATGCCAGACCACATACTGCATTAATTACAACATCATGGCTGCGTAGAAGAAGGATCCGGTACTGAAATGGCCAGCCTGCAGTCCAGATCTTTCACCCATAGAAAACATTTGGCGAATCATAAAGAGGAAGATGCGACAAAGAAGACCTAAGACAGTTGAGCAACTAGAAGCCTGTATTAGACAAGAATGGGACAACATTCCTATTCCTAAACTTGAGCAACTTGTCTTCTCAGTCCCCAGACGTTTGCAGACTGTTATAAAAAGAAGAGGGGATGCCACACAGTGGTAAACATGGCCTTGTCCCAACTTTTTTGAGATGTGTTGATGCCATGAAATTTAAAATCAACTTATTTTTCCCTTAAAATGATACATTTTCTCAGTTTAAACATTTGATATGTCATCTATGTTGTATTCTGAATAAAATATTGAAATTTGAAACTTCCACATCATTGCATTCTGTTTTTATTCACAATTTGTACGGTGTCCCAACTTTTTTGGAATCGGGTTTGTATTATATGTATATGAATTGCATAATTATACAAATATACTTTATTAAACATGGCTTTATATATTTGTTAGCCTACATATATTTTAATACAAGTTATGAACATTTGCCGTCAACCATATTTTGCAATTACTCATGTGATCCAATTTCAAACAAAATTAAAAACAATTTGACAGTGTAGACTGCCCAAAATTAAAAAGAGAATTCTATGAGCATACAACATGTTTGCATATGTTTAAATAAACTTTTTACAAATATAAATTATTACAAATATATAGTTTACATATATGATCTTAACATACTGCACAGTACCATATAGAAATTCATTATATAAATAACTAATATATGCATATATACTAATTTTACTACAGGTATTTTATATGTGATATACAACTATATAAATCCATATACAATCCTATATAAGCATACTGAATGTTTGCATATATGTTGTTTAAATAAACTTGCATATATAAATTAGACATATATTGTTTACATATATGGCATTAACATACAGTACCATATAAAAAGTCATCATATAAATCATTTTAATATATGTATATATAATAATACTTCTATGGGTATTTCAAACATGGTATAAACCTATATCTTCATATATCATGAGGATGTATATATGTGCTAATGATGTATTGCCTTATATGAAACATACAGTGGGGAGAACAAGTATTTGATACACTGCCGATTTTGCAGGTTTGCCCACTTACAAAGCATGTAGAGGTCTGTAATTTTTATCATAGGTACTATTCAACTGTGCGAGACGGAATCTAAAACAAAAATCCAGAAAATCACATTGTATGATTTTTAAGTAATTAATTTGCATTTTATTGCATGACATAAGTATTTGATACATCAGAAAAGCAGAACTTAATATTTGGTACAGAAACCTTTGTTTGCAATTACAGAGATCATACGTTTCCTGTAGTTCTTGACCAGGTTTGCACACACTGCAGCAGGGATTTTGGCCCACTCCTCCATACAGACCTTCTCCAGATCCTTCAGGTTTCGGGGCTGTCGCTGGGCAATACGGACTTTCAGCTCCCTCCAAAGATTTTCTATTGGGTTCAGGTCTGGAGACTTGCTATGCCACTCCAGGACCTTGAGATGCTTCTTACGGAGCCACTCCTTAGTTGCCCTGGCTGTGTGTTTCGGGTCGTTGTCATGCTGGAAGACCCAGCCACGACCCATCTTCAATGCTCTTACTGAGGGAAGGAGGTTGTTGGCCAAGATCTCGCGATACATGGCCCCATCCATCCTCCCCTCAATATGGTGCAGTCGTCCTGTCCCCATTGCAGAAAAGCATCCCCAAAGAATGATGTTTCCACCTCCATGCTTCACGGTTGGGATGGTGTTCTTGGGGTTGTACTCATCCTTCTTCTTCCTCCAAACACGGCGAGTGGAGTTTAGACCAAAAAGCTCTATTTTTGTCTCCTCAGACCACATGACCTTCTCCCATTCCTCCTCTGGATCATCCAGATGGTCATTGGAAAACTTCATACGGGCCTGGACATGCGCTGGCTTGAGCAGGGGGAACTTGCGTGCGCTGCAGGATTTTAATCCATGACAGCGTAGTGTGTTACTAATGGTTTTCTTTGAGACTGTGGTCCCAGCTCTCTTCAGGTCATTGACCAAGTCCTGCCGTGTAGTTCTGGGCTGATCCCTCACCTTCCTCATGATCATTGATGCCCCACGAGGTGAGATCTTGCATGGTGCCCCAGACCGAGAAAGATTGACCGTCATCTTGAACTTCTTCCATTTTCTAATAATTGCGCCAACAGTTGTTGCCTTCTCACCAAGCTGCTTCCCTATTGTCCTGTAGCCCATCCCAGCTTTGTGCAGGTCTACAATTTTATCCCTGATGTCCTTACACAGCTCTCTGGTCTTGGCCATTGTGGAGAGGTTGGAGTCTGTTTGATTGAGTGTGTGGACAGGTGTCTTTTATACAGGTTACGAGTTCAAACAGGTGCAGTTAATACAGGTAATGAGTGTACGTATAAGTGTAACCCTCGTTCCCTGAAGGGACCCAACCAATTGGGATGGCCAATACAGACCAGTACACAACGGGCCAATGGCCATTGGCATGCGAGATTTGCATCTCACGCTCCGCCCCGCAGCGTGGGTATAAACAGGAAGCGGATGTGCACATTTGTTTTTCACTGAGGAGCCGAACTAGTGACTCTGCCATGTAGTGATAGCACAGCAACCGTGGCGACAGGACGTACGTCATCGTTCCCTCCTTCAAGGAACAAGGGTAAGTCTTTCAGTCGGTCACGTTCGACGTACGTCGGACGTCACCGGCGAATTGGGATCCCTATGGAAAATGCCACGGCTGTTGCCACTTCCAGCGCCCCGCATAAGCCCCTCAGACTCCCGTCTGTTTGGGGCGGGAACTCACACAGGGAGAGTGACTGCTGTTGTTCCGCAAGACCCACTCAGCAGAGTATTGGATAACGCTGGGGAAGCGTGCCCCGAGGGGACGCTGCGGAAGCCACATCCTACCCGTAGGGTGGTATCATGTGGAAAATACACATATGGACTGGGCATCCGGGCAGTACAACATACGCAAGTCCCAGGGGTGGCCCCGGCCGATCTAGGCGGGGGACTACACCGCACAAAGATGGCAGAGTGGGCTCTGCCAAGGGAAAGACACCGTAAGGAGCCGTACCGTGGAACAATACACATATGGGACCACCGTAGGGGTCACAACATATGGATACCCAGCCTAACACAGGTTCCACCAATGCATACGAGTGTTAGGCCTGGCGTCGGACGCTCCGCCACGTCTGACTGCTGCGGGTTGCGGAGAAAATAAGCACACGTATCCGGTCCATGAGGAGGGGAATGGCGCAGCAAGCCGGCACTAGAGCGGGCACTTCGGTGTTACTGGCTGGTTGAAGCGAGCACACGGGAAGAAACCGGCTCTACATGGAGGCTATAGAATCTAGCGAACGTGTTAGGTGTCGCCCAGCCCGCAGCTCTACATATATCTGTCAGCGAGGCGCCATGCGCCAGCGCCCAGGAAGAGGCAACACTCCTAGTGGAGTGGGCTCTCAACCCAAGCGGGCAAGGCACGCCTTGGGTATGGTAAGCCAAGGCGATCCACTATCCAGTGGGCCATCCTCTGTTTGGAGACAGCCTTTCCCTTCTGCTGGCCTCCGTAACAGATGAAGAGCTGTTCTGAGGTCCTGAAGCTTTGCGTTCTGTCCACGTAAGCCTGCAAAGCGCGGACGGGACAGAGAAAAGCCAGGACTGGGTCTGCCTCCTCCGAGGGCAGCGCTTGCGGGTTCACCACCTGGTCCCGGAAGGGAGTGGTGGGAACCTTGGGCACATATCCGGGCCGGGGTCTCAGGATTACATGAGAGTTAGCCGGCCCGAATTCCAGGCACCTGCCGATCAGATCGTCCTTCCCCACAGACTTACCATCAACTACATCATGATGTGCGGCGATGGCGGCAACATACACTTTGAGGGTGGAGTGAGACAGTCTTCGCTCCAACCCATCTTGCAGGAAGGAGAGCACAGAACTGAACGAACATCTTCGGGGGTCTTCTCGTCGAGAAGAGCACCACACGATGAATAGGTTCCACTTGAAAGCATAGAGGCACCTCGTAGAGGGGGCTCTAGCCGAAGTGTTCAATGAGTCAGAAGGTCCTTCCTCAGAGGAATGGGCCAAGAAGGTGCTGTCGCGAGGAGCACTAGTTCCGGGAACCAGGTCCGGTTGGGCCAGTACGGCGCAACTAACAAGTAACTCCTCGTCCTCCCTGACCTTGCACAGAGTCTGTGCTAGAAGGCTCACTGGGGGAAACGCATACTTGCGTAGGCCCCGGGGCCAGCTGTGTGCCAGCGCATCCGTGCCGAGGGTTCCCTCGGTCAGGGAGTAAAACAACTGGCAGTGTGACGTGTCCGGGGCGGCAAACAGATCTACCTGTGCGGTCCCGAAGCGTCTCCAGATCAGCTGGACCACCTGGGGATGGAGTCTCCACTCTCCCGGAAGCACTTGCTGTCGTGAGAGCTCGTAGGCTGCACGATTGAGCAGGCCCGGAATGTGAGTGGCACGAAGCGACCTCAGATGCTTCTGACTCCAGAGGAGGAGATGGTGGGCGAGTTGTGACATGCAACGGGAGCGTAGACCACCCTATTTGTTGATGTACGCAACGGTCGCAGTGTTGTCCGTATGGACCAGAACGTGCTTGCCTCGTAGCAGCCCCTTGAGGCGGCCCAGCGCAAGACGTGCTGCTAACAACTCGAGGCAATTGATGTGCCATTGCAGTTGAGGCCCCGTCCACAGACCCGAAACTGCAAGCCTGTTGTACGTGGCCCCCCAGCCGGTGGCAGAGGCATCCGTGGAGACCACAGCATGCCTGGACACTTGTTCTAGGGGAACAGCTGCCCGTAGAAATGAAGGGTCTGCCCACGCTGAAAGTTTGGTCGCAATTCGGTGTTATTGTTACACGAAATGAACCGCTCTGCCACGCCCATCTCGGGACCCGATCGTGTAGCCAGTGTTGAAGCAGCCTCATATGAAGCAACTCGAGCGAGCACCATGTCCCTGTGTTCGCACAACTGCTCTCTCGACTGGGCCAGAATCAGCCAGTCGTTGAGGTAGTTGAGAATGCGAACACCACGCTCTCTCATGGGAGCAATGGCCGCCTCCGCGACCTTCGTAAAGACACGTGGCGACAGGGACAGCCAGAAGGACTTTGTACTGATATGCCCGTCCTTCAAACGCAAAGCGTAGGAACGGTCTGTCGAGGGAGAATCGAGACATGAAAGTACACGTCCTTCAGGTCGATCGCTGCAAACCAATCTTGGGGACGGATGCACCCGAAGATGCGTTTCTGCGTTAGCATCTTGAACGACAGCCTGTGCAGGGACCGGTTCAAGAACTGCAGGTCCAAGATTGGCCGTAACCCACCGCCTTTCTTGGGTACAATGAAGTACGGGCTGTAGAAGCCTGTCTTCATATCGGCTGGAGGGACTGGCTCTATCATGTCCTTCGCCAGTAGGACTGCGATCTCCGCCCGTAGAACAGGAGCACCCTCCTTCAACACGGAGGTGAAGTGGATGACCCTGAATTTGGGGCGCCGCCAGGTGAACTGAATCGCATAGCCGAGTCTGATAGTACGGATGAGCCAGCGAGACGGGCTGGGGAGCGCTAGCCAGGCTCTCAGCGACCGAGCAAGCGGGACCAACGGCACCACAGACGTACCCGCAGTGGGGCAGCGAGGCGGCATGCAGGGACCCGACTCGGACGGCATAGCGGCCCGAAGTGGGGTCTGAGTGTGCAGTGCAACACTTACCTGCTTCCACTGAGAGGGCGCCCGGGTGTGAGGAGGCCTCTTGTGTGCGTCCGGAGCACAGCCAGCACCCCCTGCTGGCGATGGGAGAGGCACCTGAGGGTTACAAGGCATTGTAGCATCGTACACCGTCAAGCGCACTCTCTTGGCACCCAGAGATATTGAAAACAGCTCTTTTTTTGAAGTTTTGAGTACGAAGGCCAGTGGCGGAACATAAACAGAATTCCAACAAAAGATTATCTCCCGGCCCTCCTCAGGGAGAGGGAGTGGTGCGGACACCACCTCCCGTAGAGCTGTCCCCTCCATCTCTGGGTGGCCCGTCTCAGGGTCGTTTTTTCCGTTGCTTGCGTCGCGGGCTGGGCGGCCTTCCTGCGGCCGGCTCCACGCTGTTGCCCGGGTGGAGGCTGCTGCTGGGCTTTAGCGGGAGCGGGGGCGGCGGCAGGCGGATGCCCTCGGCGACGAGCAGGCAGAGGAACTGCAGCTGGCGGTTGGGTGGAGGCAGCAGCAGCCCGCTGGGGCAGGATGTGTTTTATGGCCTCCGTCTGCTTCTGGGGGGCCAAGAACTGCTGGGCAAAGCAGATCTGGGAAATGGGAGCTCCAGGCAGAAAAAGGTGCCGTCCACGACCTCGTGAGCTCTTCATGCACTTCTGGGAAGAAAGGCACCGGGGTGGGGCGCTGAGAACCAGCGCGGGCCGCCACGAGAAACCAATCGTCCAAGCTAGAGGGCTCGGGACACGGTGGAGGGTTCCACACAAGCCCAACCTTTTCGCGGGCCCGGGAAAGCATAGTCAACTCGTCAACTCTGGGTCCGTCTCGGGCAACGCTACTCTCCCAGAGGCAGGCAACGCAGCCGAGTCTTCATACCCAGAAGACTGAAGCTCCCGCTCCGATGCAGCGATCGACATCCTGTCATCTGCTGGAGCCCCGAAAGTCACCACTGGATGCCCATGGGAGGGGCCAGCGCGCTCTTTCGGTAACTCCACCGGCTGCGGCGCTTCAGAAAGATTAGGGGCCCACGGAGTTTGCCTCGGTTGGGTAGCCCTAATCGTGATCCTCAGGTCATCCTAGCTATTCGCTGAAGTAGGTCTATTCTGCTGTCCAGCAGGAATAGCACTAGATTGGGGCATAGGTAAGGGGACTCCGCCTTCCCGAAGGTAGGTGAGTCTTGACCTTAACGCCAAGATAGTCATGTTCCCGCAGTGGGGAACTATCCACAAACGCTGCCTCAGCGTGCTGAATGCCCAGACACGCAAAACAGCGATTGTGAACGTCAGCTGGTGACAGGGAACGACTGCATCCAGAAACGCACGGGTGGAATGACATCTTGAAAAAGACGCAGTGTCACACCCGTGTACTCTTTTAGAGGAAAAGCTCTTTTATCGTGCTGAAGCACGCAGGGAGATGGCCGCGGCAAATACACAGGGGGTAGTGCAGCCTGTGTTCTGCACTCACTTTGTAGAACGCCCTCACCGAACCAACAGCGCTTGCTGTGATAACAGCAGTTTTCGCTCTTTAACTGAGCTCGTGGTCCCACTGCAGTGCCTTCTCGCCAACACAGGAACTTCCTTTCTCTCTCTCTCTCTCTCTCTGTATTCTCCAAAACTGGAACTCTTTTGAGACTTCAGCAGCACACAAGCGGCTCCGAAGTGAATGACAAATGTGCGCTGCATCCGCTTCCTGTTTATACCCGCGCTGCGGGGCGGAGTGTGAGATGCAAATCTCGCAAGCCAATGGCCACAGGCTGGCAGTTGTGCGTAAAGTTGTATTTCAGCCACCTCTAACCAAAGCTCACATTCAGTTTTCACACAATATTAGTTGTTTTCATGCCTTTTGCATAACATTGATGAAAAGCATGAAACATTTCATGCTTTTCATCTTCCGAAAGAACTTTCTTCCTCCCTATATTGCATGAGAACTGTGACTTGCTTAATAATGTGGAACAGCCTTCTTAAGTAGGGTTTCCATTTACCTAAGTACACCTGGCAAAATATTGCTGCAACTTTCACATGCTGCAAATGCAAGTGTTGAAACTGGCTAAAACCTTAAGCCAGATTTACACCAGTTCTCAGATGTTTATGATTGTTTTTCTTCTAAAAAGAGATTTTCGAGGAAAAGCACAGTTTAATTCAGGAGTCTATCGTGGTGAAGCAGCCCAGACTGTCAGAAGTCTTTGACGGGTAAAAGGATATTTTTTGCACATTGAGACGTCGTCTTTCCCTGTGGGGAAGCAGGTTTGGGTTTCTGAGTCTGAGACGTTGGCGTGCCGTCATTCCTGGCCGTCTCCTCTCTGGGAGCTGATTTCAGTGCGGAAAAAGCCCAGGAGGCCGTATCGCTGGCAGAGGGAGAGGAGGAGAGCACAGTCTTGTTAGGCACACTCCTCTCTGACACGGATCCTCTACCTCCAGGGAGGCCCGTATCAATCCCATCATGCTGTGGCCCTGCGCTCTGAGGCGTGACCAGGTGCTGCTGACATTCAGCAGGATGAAGCCTCGCCGCGGAATACTAATAATGCTCTCCACACACACACTTTATGCCCTTTTGCCATCTTTCTTCCATTCTTAAAGTAATTTTGGTAAGAAAGTGTTTTCCAGTAAGATAAAGAACAAATGTAATTACAAAAGCACTGGATTTCCAGTGGGACATTCGGTTGCAGAACGTCTTCTGAATGCAGTAATATTGTGTTTTCTTACCTCAATGACAGATATTTTTTCTTGTTTTAAGCAAAAACTCACTTAATTTTGATGCTTTTTTTCAGAAAGCAAGACAGAAAGTCATTTTACTTAATTTTACTTAGTAAATGTATCTTGATTAAAAGTACCCCAATTATGCTATTTTTAAGGTTCCTAATTTTGTTTCAGGGGTCTCCTACAACAGGTTTACATGCATCCGAGGTCAAAAAACACTTTCATTTTCTCATAATATACATTTAATAACTCCTTATTTCTCAAAGAGTCTGAAATGTTTAGTTCTGAGCAGTTCGAAGATTCAGTCTCTCTAAACCCCTCCTTTCCGTGAGCCTACTCTGCTCTGATTGGTCAGATAGCCCAGGCTGTTTTGATTGGTCTACCGTTTACAGCTCGTGTCAGAAACTAAACGCCTATTACCATAACTGAATTTCAGCTCCGGAGGCTTCCTCAATTCTCAGAGATTACACACTGTAAGGACTAGTCAATCAACCAGAAACTCCATCGCAAGCACGACTTCAGCTGGATGTTTCTCAGTGGTAAGTTTCTACTTAGTGTGTGTGGTACATTATCAGATGTGATAGCAGTGTGGGAACTGTATCACAGTTTGACATTACCGAGGGTACAAAGAGAATACTTGAGCAAGTTAGCGAGGACTACTGTGGACAGTGCTCACATTTTTACATCCTATTATGATACAGATAGTGCTCTGTTTGTATTACACTTATGTAAGCGAACCGGGCCTAGAGCTAAATAGTAGGGTACAACGGGGCTAAAGGCTCCACGGGGTAAAAGGCTCATTTGATTTTATTTTCCTCTAAACCACTAGATGGCACAAAAACTTGACTCAGCACTCAGCAAGTCTGTTTGTTCAGCGAAAGTCAGTTCAGTGTTGATTCAGTTTGGTTCAATAACTGTGTAAAGTTCATCAAATATGAAACGAGTTCAATTCAACTCTATAAAGCAGCCCTGCAAAAAACAGTGATGATCATCCAAGTCGAGTTCTCGTCCAATAGTGTCAGTGGAGTCAAATCTATAATATTGCTGAATATTAAGTGTTGTGGTCGTCTTAGGGTGCAGGTCCACCATCTGATCTGGATACGAACCGGATCTGGCTGACTACGGTAACCTCGGGATAAGAATGAGATAGACAGACTAATATTAGCGTAGATCACAATGTAGCAAGTACATTGGCTGTTATGGAAAGTGTTTCTGGTTCCAGTTGACCTAATTTATGCAGCCTAACAATCCTTTAAGGGATATGAATTATAAAATGATTATATGATAGTGTGTTATGTGTATGCTAAAATAAAGAGGTCTTTAATAGCCTATAGATTTAAACAGACTGTCTGCCTCCCTCTCGATCTGCTGCCAGCTGGAGCTCTTCATGGTCCCCTCGACCCCCATTGCAGCAGCATTAGCCGTGAGAGTTTCTCATAACTGCATCTTTAAATAAAGGAATACATATTGTAAGGTCATTATTAAATCTTAAGCATTACAATTTAAGTGCCTATTTGTTTCATAAATGTTGTTGCGTTCATGCAGCAGTTTAAAATATCTGTAAAAAGTTTTGGTGTCAGATTCCAAACTGAACCCAGTTTAGATTAAACTTCAGTTTATGTTCGCTCATAATCAGTAATCCCCACTGCAGTAAAATATGTTAAGTACCACGATTTTAATCACATTATATATACAGTGTTACAACAAAATAAATCTTATTCTTAATTTCAGATTGCACATATTCCTATTGAGTTGCCTTTGCGGGTCTAATACAACAACAGCATGCTCAGTGTAGTTCGATTTATTTATTTATTTATTTACATAGCACTTTTTACAATGCCGATTGTTTCAAAGCAGCTTCACAGTGTTAAACAGGAAAATAATGCAACAGAATTTGATTCGGCTGTAGAGCCGCTCTGGAGAAAACGGTGATGTCATCCAGCTCATTTCAATTATCATATAGTGTCAATGCGGGCAGATCAGTAATATAGTTGAATATTTAGTGTCCCCAACTGAGCAAGCCAAAAGCCAAAGTGGCAGAGGCGACGGTGGCAAGGAACCAAAACTCCATCAGGTGACAGAATGGAGAAAAAAACCTTGGGAGAAACCAGGCTCAATCGGGGTGCCAGTTCTCCTCTGGCCAACGAACAAATAGTGTATGATTATGATTCTGGCAACATTACCGGTCAGAAGTCATATTAGATCGGAATATTCGAAAGATCGGCGTCATCACACCAGAGACGGGTTTATGAGGCATTTATTAGATCGGAATATTCGAAAGATCGGAGTCATCACGCCGGAGACGGGTTTAATGAGGATGTCGTATCGATGAGACATTTACAGGGGGGAGTTTAATTGACACGGTCTCTGCAGACATTTCAGGGATGCGTTGGTCATGTCTAGGTGCAGGTCCGCCATCTGATCTGGATACGGCCCGGATCCGGCTGACTGCAGCAAACCTCGGGATAAACAGAGAGACTAACATTAGCGTAGATGCCATTCTTTTTATGATGTAACGAGTACATCAGGTGTTATGGGAAGTGTTCCTGGTTCCGGCTGACCTAGTTAATGCAGCCTAAAACAATCATTTAACTGATTTAAATAATATAAAATAAACTGGGTACTGACCCATCTTTAATGGACAAGCATTTTGTGAATCCTGCATTGACCTCGCCGAGATTTGAAAAGCAGTCATCAGTAAAATGACGGGAACACAAAAAAAGTTTAGGAAAGTTTCAGCCAACGGTCCGTGGGCGTGACGTTTGAGGCTGAGACTACTGACTACTTAACCACTGATTCTTCACATCCTTATCCTTTGGAAGTGAAGATAATACGAATTTGCTTTTTTGCTCCCCCTCATACGTCATACGTCATTAATAGCGGTTCACTTCCGTGATTTAGTACGATTGAGTTCACATCAGCAGCGAACCGTACCGGAGTTCACATGAACCGAACCCCAGACCACCTTTTTTAAGTGCGTACCCGAGTTCGGGAGACAGCGTTCACATCATCCAAACGAACCAAACTCTGACGTCAATCGAACCCGGGTGCGCACCAAAAGTGCTAGTGTGAAAGCACCCTTAGATGCAATTACTCTTGCTATTTGTGTTTAGGCTGTAATGTGGCGTAGGTGTATAGGTAGGTGTAGGTGTTTTTGTATAGTTTAACTATCATCAGCCTTTTAAAAAATAAAATAAATATATATATATATATATATATATATCATGAACACAGTGACAGGGTAGAATGGACTGGACTCAGGGTACAATTTTTAAAACACAACCAACATATGAAACAACAACAATAAAAAATTTAAAAAAAAAACAACATCAATGCATTACAAAAATAAAACAGTACCAGTGTTTCCACAACTTAGACTGATAACATGTAGTGCTAATCCTTGATACAAGGGGCACCAAGTAAAACCTTGCCTAGGGCAGCAAATTGGTCAGGGCCGGCCCTGGTTCTAGACCTGGATGAGGTGAGAAACCCTTCTTGTGAAAAGACATGGACAAACCAGATGAGTGGATGGATTCGATTAGAGAAGCCAGACTGGGCTGGACATTTGATTATGGTTGAGTGGTGGTGGAATTGCACAGACCATCCTGAACTGAGACGGGGCTGAGGAGAAGTTAAGAAGAAAATAAGAGAACAGAGTGACACGCGGGACCAATAACAGGTGAGATGAACTTATATTTTCTTTTCCTTCCACCTTTCTCTGATGTGTCCTGGCTTTAACACGTAACTGTGCAATCTGTTTGTGTGGGTTTAAATTAAACAGGTGAGAGCTAATCGAAGTTTTGTTATAGGTATTTAATTTAGTTCTATATTTTATTTGTCTGAATCAGGATGTAATTTATATAAATGTTTTAACAAATCAGTGATGATCTGAGATTAATTCTGATCACTCAGTCATGATGAACTCAGTTTCACTAAACAGCAGTGATGTTTCTGTTTCTTTTCCACTTTGAGTGAGAACCAGAAATATGGATAATTAATTAATTAATTTAATAATATAATTATTTGATAAAAAAATACAGTAAAAACAGTAAAATATTATTAAAATATATTAAAATAACTTTTTTATTGTAATAGTTAAAAAAAAAAGTAATTAGTGGTGCTTGCCAAAGGCAGGCCATGACTATTGTTCTCTTGCATACTTATTCTTCTTCTTCTTCCACACAAAATTTCGTCCCGCTACTCCTCCCGCACCGTACGTTTGTCATAGACCCATGAATGAGGCGTCAAATCGTGCGAATTATTGAGGAATGGTGTGCTATTCTTTTTTTAAGCGATCAGGTGTACGATGTTCATCCAGCGGGCGAAAAATCCCATAGACTTGACATTGCGTCAAACTTTGATGAGTCATAGTCATCTGAGGATTTCGCAGAAACATGTGGGTCACCACATTTAAAGAGGCTGGCAGGCTCTGTCAGAACATACCTCACAATGGGGTGTAAGTTTTACCCCTGGGGCGCAAGAGCTCCCCAAAGTTGCCCCATAGACATACTATGGTGAGGGACGGCCCATGAAACGCATGTGTTTTTCCTACTATGGTAACTTGCATAGGGATTTTGTATTGTACATAACTCTGAATCACAGTGTCATAGAGACAAGGGGGTGGGCTCAATTTACTCAGGCAACCAATCACTATCTTAGGATCATCGTGAAGCTATCAAGCCACGCCCTAGCAACCATTTAGAGCACCCTAGCAACAAGTTCCATAGACTTCCATTGAAAGAGATCAAAGGGATATCTTTGGATAGAAGTGTCATAGAAACATGAGGATGGGCTTGTGTGACTCGGGGCAGCAACAGCCAATCACAAATCACCTTCAACACTTACTAGCCATGCCCTGGCAACCATTATCAAGCACCCAAGCAACCCAAACCCAAAGAGGGATATCTTCTAATCTGAATGTCATAGAGGCCTGGGGTTGGTTTATATCATTTATACTGGCAAGGAGCTTTTGGAGTATCATCATTGGCAGCTGCCAAGCCACTCCATAGCAACCAAACGGAGTACCCTAGCAACCATTTAACAAGACCTATATCTCTGCATCAGAACATCGTATAGAGATGGGGGTTGGATCTTTTGACTCATTTCAACATGCTACACATGCTAGCAGTGAATAGCTACATGCTAATAGCAATTAGCTTAGGGTTAAAACATGATTAAAACAAGTCAAAATGTGCTAGCATCATGCTAGCAAATTTGCTAATTGTGTTATCATGTTTGCATTATGCTAATTGTGTTAACATTATGCTAGCAACATGCTAATCATGTTAGCATCTTGGTAAGAACATGCTAACAACATGCTAATCATGTTAGCATCATGCTAGCAAACATGTTAATCATGTTAGCATCTTGTTAAAAACATGCTAATTGTGTTAGCATTTGCTTAAAATATGCTAGCAACATGGTACTTGTGTTAGTATCATACTAGCAACATGGTAATCGTGTTAACATCATGCTAGTAACATGCCAATCGTTCTGGCAGTGTAGTTGCACACTGCAAGCACCACTCACATTTTCTTCAGGAAATGTACATTCTAGTTTATTCCAGTGATGCACATCTGAATTTACCAGCATCATTACTCCAGTTTTCAGTGTCACATGATCCTTCAGAAATAATTATTCTAATATGATGATTTGCTGCTTAAGAAACATTTCTTTTTATTATCAGTGTTGAAAACAGTTGTGCTGCTTCGTATTTTTTTGGAAACCATGATGCATTTTTTATTTCAGGATTCGTTGATGAAAGTTCACAAGAGCGGCATTTATCTGAAATAGAAATCTTTTGTAACATTATAAAAAATGTCTTTACTGTTGCATTTGATCAATTTAATGCATCCTTGCAGAATAAAAGTATTCATTTCTTTAAAAAAAAAAATTAAATAAAATAAAAATAAATAAAAATGTTACTCACCCTAAACTTTTTGAATACTTAACTCAAAAGGAGGTTTTTACTTTATTCAGACAACTTTTATTTTCCACAAATCCCTTTAAAAGTACTGCCATTTTGGAATGTTAAACTTTAAAGTTGATCACTAACTAAGATTTAAATCTGGGCAATATAGCTACATGAATAAAGTTAATCTGTAAGGGAATGTGTGTGTTGAATGAAGCGCACAACACGAATAGTCCAAATTAATAGTATTTAATGATCAAATCCAAACAGGAGAACACAACCACGTAAAACATAGACGAGAACGGACCGAGAATGAGGGAGAACACAAGGTATAAATACACAGAGACTAACAAGATAACTAATGAGACGACACTATATGTAACGTAATCTAGGTTTACAGAAATTAAAACAAGGTCAAAATTATGGTTTAAATGTAACCTGATTATGTTTTAAACTAGTTTTAAAAGGTAATGAATTGGACTAAATTAATAGATAAACCTTAATTTAATGTAAGGTTATAGATGCAACAAACTCTTTAATTTAAAGTTTTGTTTTGTAAGTAGCGATTATGTGACATGGTCATTTAATTAATCTAATTTATTTATGCCTGGATCTAAAGATCGTAATTATTCTCTTAGCATCTCAATGAGTGCTGCATCATTAGAGATCATTCGCTTTAGACCCTGCACACTTCATTTCAATGTCTTTAGTCGCGATTGTGATTTGTTACATGTCCTCTCTCTCTCTCTTCCTCCTCCTCTTTTTATCAGCTACTGAGCTCAGGTTCTTCTCTTCATCCTGAAGCTCATACTGCTGAATATGCACCTGTAGCCTACTCAAAGCTTTTTGGCAGTTTTCTGGTGTGTGTTGAGGTGCTGATGACGGTGGGACAATCTTCAATCCTCCAGGTTTCATGTCTTTCCTGCGTGGAGCACAGCGCTGATCCCTCCTGTCAGCTCCGCACTTCTCTTATTCCATTTTTCATCCTCCTCTTTTTGTGTTTTATCTCTTTGGATTCCCATGATAAAAGCATGAAGCTCTCAGGTGCCTCCACTTTATCTCTCGAACACATGAGAACGTCTGTTTGTTTTTGTGTCTCTCATCTCACTCAAATGTAAAGATTGAAAGCATTAGCAACCGTTTGCATGTTAGAATAATAGTAAAGTGTAAACTCTGAAATAGCAGCATGTGACAAATGAAAACTCTCTAATATTTGAGCTTCTTCTTTGTCTAGATTCCACACTGCAAAAAAGATTTTGTTTTCCAGTGCAAATATCTAAACATTCTTAAACCATTGTACAATTACTTGAGAAGCAAAATGACATAAGATATTGAGGGCAAGATTTACTAACAGTTTGCGCCAGCACAAACCCTCTTTTGACGTTAAAAAACTACTGTCAGGATTTACTAAAGACACGCAGTGAAAAATTAGAACTGAAAAGGCGTGGACAGAGTTATTTTGGCGGCTGACCTTATTGCATATGCATTTTTAGGAGTTTCCCTTTCAAACGCAAAATTTATGGGAGGAGAGTATTTAATCACACAAGGTGATTTACTAAGGTTTGCACTTGTCAATTTACTGGGTTTTGCAGCATTAGGCCTATTTAACGCCCCAAAAATCATGTTTTAAAGGCCCACTGAAATCAAAATGTACGTTTTTTTAGCTTTTAGTATGAATATGTTAGCCTTAAGGTTATGAATAAGCTGGTGTGTTCCAAAACAATGACAAAATTCGCATTTAGGAGATATAAGCATTCAAAATTTAGTCTCTCACTTCCGCTAAAATGGATCATGGATTATGACATCACCGCGGACTTCAGCTTCTCATCACATCTTCTGTCCAATCAAATGCTCTCTAGAATCTGAAGCCCCACCCCCTAAATAGCCACTGAAGCTGCAGCTGAAATCGGTCACTTGTTCACACATTTACTATTTTCTCCATGGTGAATGGCATATAGTGCATTAATTAGGGGATAGGGAACGATTCAGACAGTGTAAATATGCTTTCAGTTGAGGCGAAAGAAGTCTGGTTTCACGTTAGTTTCACGCGCACCGCCGCAGCGCACACACACAGTCTGCTCCGGTCCAGAGACACTAGAGCACAGAGCGGATCACATGCGCGAGTCAGCGCAGACCAAACATATCGGGCTCATTTGAATTCTGCACAGAATGCTGTATTTCAAAGCGATATGGAGGAGATTATGATGAGAAAGTTACAGTTTCAACACTCTACTAACACAACTCAACTAGGCCTCGCCCCCTTTATTTTCTGTAAGCCTTGGGTGGGAATTAATTAAAGAAGGGATACTGTGACGTTTTCGAGGCAAGGCGTTTCAGGGCGTTCAGAAACAATTTGTATAAACAGTGAGAATAACTCTCTTTGGAGTGACTGTGCTTTGTAACTTTTCAGACCGTTCTCATGCTCAAACAGCAACATTACTAAGGAAAGTTGAAAATGTAAAAAAGCATAATAAGTCCTCTTTAACATCTTCAGTCATTTTGCTTTTTAAGTAGCCTAAATCAATTTTGATTTTAGAATCTTTAGATGTTTGTAAAAAAAACAACAATACGAAGTCTCAGAACCAACTTCATCCTGTGATGCCTTTGAACATTACTAAATGAAGAGCATGTACAGTGGACACTCAATGATGCTTTTCCTCCACTATCTGGTACGACTCATTCATTGCAAAAACTGCCTCTCTCTGTCTCTGCTCAGAGGTTTTTTGTGATCGATGGCGAGATGAACACACTCCAACACACTGACCACACAGGAGGATCCCTAGAGACGACCTGGACTGAGGAAGGACACACACTGAGACACTCACTGTTACACACTCATATACTCGAGAAAGCACATGTTGGATCCGGTAAATGAATTTTGAGATACTCTGGGGATTTAAAATCTTGTGTTGGTCTATTTCACATGGTGTAGCCTCAGGCCTATAACATACACTTATAAGCAGAATTTTAGCAACCATATTGACCAGTTGTACCGTTGCAAAATTCACAGAACAATGCTGCTTACCAGAAGCAAACTAAGAATTTAGCAGAAAACACATTGAAAGCGAAATATAACCCTGCTTATTGATGGAGTGAACTACTCGGACTACTTTTGTTTAATGACTTAATACAAATGCAAGTTAATACACAGTGAGAGACTTTCTGTTAGGTAAATGTGACTGAATTCAGATGATTTAAGCAGCTTAGAGCTCCAGTTTGGTGTCTGGGTTGCCTTCTGTGCAGATTAATTATTGGATGTAAATTTGAAGCCCGTCCTCATGTAAATTTGATTTCCAGACAATCAAGTTTAGTTAATAGTTCCTAACCGTTATGTTCTGAAGAGATTGATCTTACATTTTTATGTTTGGGGTCCCATTGTGTAAAAATAACCATTATAAAAAAATATATTATTAAAACATAAATTATTAATGATATAATTTGTTAATAAATTTTAAATTATAAAAGCAATTACTATAATTTTAACATAAAAAGAATAGCATATAATTATTATATTCTTTATATTACTTTAACCTTTAATTATTTTAATAATTTCATCTGAAGTCAAAGCTCAGTGAATATTTATTTAATTATTTATTTAAATCATTCAATGTATATATTTAAATTTATGAAATTTAATTTATTATTATTATTATTATTATTATTATTATTATTTTTTACAGTAACATCAAATAGTTCATGAAGTCAATGTTTTTTCATTCTGTTAAAATTTTTTTTTTAAAATGCCACTGTTGAAGTTACACAGTTGTGTCTATCATGTGTTGCTTCTGTGTGCGGTGTGAAACAGGCCTTAAATTGTGTAATCTTTTCCATGTTAAAGTCACTGTTTTCCCATTGAAACCATATACAGACATATATTTTATCCCACTGGACCAGGTGCACAATCACACACTCACATTCTAAAGTTACTGCATGAATTACATCATGATTCAGTCTATTTCAATCATTTATGTTCACGGCACTCCTGTTCTCATTTCAACACGCATTGATTTGCTGTCAAAATGGGCCGTTGTAATATTCGACGGGGAATTGGGATCGAGTCAGTCATTTAGTCTCTCACACCTCATCCATCCTTAATCTGTTAGCGTGTCAGACACCCGACCTAAGAGATTTCAATCTACTAAATTTAAATAGCCTGATCACTTAGGCCTAGTAAAGTAACAGCACACCTCTCCTCAACATATGAATCATTTATGCGAGGAGCAGCTTATACATAGGTGTCATATTAAACTGTATTTTAACATCAAACTCTACATACACCAGCTTTAATTCATTATTTTATCCCAGTACATGTCTGCTAAACTGCTGGATTATGCAGACATGCTCAAACATGCATTCATACGGCGTGGACGTGCACACTGCTGTCCCAGAGGTGAGGCGATTACCGTTATCATCCATCGGGCAGCTGTGCTCTGCGCTTCCATTGGCACCTCACAGACGATCCGTCAGCGGTACACGGATCTGACATGCTGCACATGAAAGTGGAACATGCATTATATTCTGATGCTGACTATATAAATACTGTGTATTTCCTCTCTTTTAGTCTCCTTGGATGGGTGCGGTCTTTGCTCTGGCAGGTGAACAGGTCCAGCTGGTGATAAGGATGAAGTTTGTGGATGTCGTTGTGTGTGTGAGTGAGCATATGCATGAATGACTTTGCATTTATTTTCATGCCTCTATGTGATACTGTGAGTGTGAGTATGTTTGTGTGTAACTCCATCTGCTCTCGGCTTGCCTTGGCTGTTTTGGTTTCCTGTTTTTTTTTTTATTCTCTCTCTCTCTCTCTCTCTCTCTCTCTCTCTCTCTCTCTCTCTCTCTCTCTCTCTCTCTCTCTCTCTCTCTCTCTCTCTCTCCTCGAGCACTGTGAGATTCCCATTAAGCAGAGGTACTTTCAAGCTGCAGCTTCCCTATGGACAAACTATATAGGCACTAATAACTTGATGTAGTTAAAAGGTTCAGTTACAGTAAAGCTACACTTCTGAAAAAGTAGTTCACTTCACTAAGCTACTAACAAACAAATAGCTTACTGCTAATTGAAGCAATTTATGGAGCAAAGATATTTTTAAATTATTCATCATATTAATTCTTTTAATTAAAATCTCTCAATTTAATTGACTTGGCAATAAATATACACTCAATATAACAATATATACAGTTATTGTGTGTGTGTGTGTGTGTGTATAGAGTGATGCAGGTATGACATCACTTTGTAGGCCCAAACATGGAAACGAGTTCGCATTTTAGCACTTCCGGTTCCATCGTCCCGTAGTCAATGGGTTTTTTGAATGGGATTTTGTTTAAATGGCTGAAATAAGGTCTTTGGTGAACACAAGCTCAAGACACTTTCACGTTTTATTCTACGACATAAAATATCATCAGTATTACCCCACTCATGATTTTTTAAGCTGTTAAGTGTCTTGAAAAAGGCTGTTGCTAACAAGTGGCTAATTGGGACTATACAGAAGCTGTCGGGGACATTAAACGTCATCACGCCGAACAGCTAAACTCAGTCTGCTTTTACAGCCCTGTTATGCTTATAATTGTGCTCTTATAAACTAAATCTAACTCAAACGTTCTGGGAAAGTGTTTTACATAACAACTGAAAGAGTTGTCAGAAGCTTAGCGATGATGACGTTGAAATTGCGGGACCATGGTGTAGTTCGTTTGTAGCATACCTATAGCTTTTTACTTCTGGCAACTGCATTTAGGCTTCAAAATTCATAAAAGTTGTGTTCATCTGTGAAAATTATCTTGATGGAAAAAAAAGTGTAAGTATCATAAACTTTTGTTGATCACAGAGCTTGTATTTTGCAATAATCCAAAAGCCTATGGAAAAATTAATTGGGTTTTTGTCGAGGGAACCAGTGCGATTCTACAGAGTGTGGCCTACAGAGTGTGGCCTACAGAGTGACGTCATACCTGCACCACTCTATATATGTAAGCAATAAGGTAGGTACAACGCAAAGCGACAAATCGTTATTCTTATTCACGATGCAGCATTACCCTCAAGTACCTTATTGCTTTTATAAAAGGTTACCACACAATACAAATATTAAAGGCAAAAAAATATGTATCAATGCAATGTACAAATCACTAAAAGCCTTCGTTCCGCTGGAAAAAATAGTCCCTGACCGTGAACAGCAACCGAAGTTACATTACTACGACATTAGATGGCGGCAAAGACTGTCTTTATGAGTGAGTGAGTCAGTCAGTAGCGAAGACTTTTATATTGAAAGAACTGAAACTTGTTGTGAACACGGAAACAAGATGCAACTGACAAATGCTTTGACTAGCTGTCAGTGTCAGGACACAGGAAAACCCCTTAACTGTTAAAAGGACAAGACATCGCAGTGGACATTCAAACTGATTTTTTATTACGAACATAGGACTGACCTGAAGGAAAATGCTATATCTAAATGCAGGTACACTCGCTCACTCGATCTCTCTCTTACAATACTCTACTCTACATAATACAGTAGGCTAAGCTTCAATGAACAATATCAATGAAAACAAACATATGCTTACGTTGGGTTTAGTGGGTGCTGTGTAGTGATACACAGAACCGATGGGTGAAGCGGTCATAGCCGTGTTTTATCGTGAATAAAACAGCTATTGACCAGAATCAAGGACTGGAATTAACCGTTTTATAAATGTATATACACACCAGTAGTTTGGGGTCAGTAAGATTTCTTTCTTTAGAAATGAATACTTTTAATAATCAATGATGCATTAAATTGATCAAACATTTAAGGTAATACATTTATAATGTTACGAAATATTTTTATTTTTATATTATATAAATGCTGTTCTTTTGAACTTTCTGTTCATCAAAGAATTCTGATAAAAGGTTTTTCACGGTTTCCACAAAAATATGAAGCAGCACAACTGTTTTCAACACTGATAATAATAATAATACATTTTTCTTGATCAGCAAATCAGCATATTAGAATGATTTCTGAAGGATCATGTGACACTGAAGACTGGAGTAATGATGCTGAAAACTCAGCTTTGCATCACAGGAATAAATGACATTTTAAAATATATTCAAATTGAAAACAGTTATTTTAATTGGTAATAATATTTCACAATATTACTGTTTTACTGTATTTTTGATCAGCTTTGGTGAACATAAGAGAAAAATGTTGCTGACCCTAAACTTTTGAATGGTAGTGTATGTATAGCCTATAGCCTACTAAATATTTCAAATGACTTTCATGAGGATAAACAGCAGCATTTAATGAAGTACTTTATTTTACTATAAAAAGATGTAAAAATGTTGTGTAGGGACATCTGAGAACAGGGTTGAACCTTGAACCTTGTTTGCTCACATTAGGCTGTGATTGTAAAACAGTATGACAGGAACAACAGTAATGTAGTATTTTGTCACTATTACACTGCTAGTTATTGGAAAATAGCTGCTCTACAGTCGCACTACTAACTGGTTAACAGTGAAAGGATTTTTATAGAAGTAAATGTGTTGCATGTTACTGACATTATTCATATGAGGCTTTTGCTCTTCAGCCCTGTCGATCAGAAACCTGTAGATGATCTTATGAGCCGCCTGCTCATTCCAGAGCTGCATGCATCCACGCACGCACGGCACAGTGGGAGTTTTCATGCATTGTTTACTGCCGGAGCCCTGCAGTGCCAGAGATATTATTGTTTCCTGGCGCTTTCATA
This sequence comes from Coreius guichenoti, assembly GCA_039654105.1. NCBI lineage: Eukaryota > Metazoa > Chordata > Actinopteri > Cypriniformes > Gobionidae > Coreius > Coreius guichenoti. The sequence continues at coordinate 22,417,544 of CM077181.1, forward strand.
TGTTCAGATAAACGTCAACACACCAGTTATTCCCTCATCCATGAAACCGAATTTATATGTCAGAATCTCTGCTCAAGGTCAGTAAGCGTGGGTTTCGTCTTCATATGCAAGCATTCATACGTATGCATCTCTCACCTTTAGCTGTCTGGAGATCCTGATGGCGATGTTTGCAGGCGTAAATCTGTCTAAACGACAAGAGTTCTTCAAATGAGTTTCTACCTTCAGGGTGTTGTGATTGCATATGTGTGGTGTTTTTTAAATATATACTGTAGAAGCAGCTCTGATATTCAAAGCCTCAGGCAGTGTCTTGCATGTCCAGATTTCTCTTAGAGCTGTTTTAATATGTCTTGGGTTATTAAATGCAGTATTTTGCATATCGTTAAACACAGAGGCCTGAACACTTGCTCACTTTTCACAAATAACTGATTTCGATAACACCGCAAGCAAAGAAAGAGCAAAATTAACAGTGAAGTTTCCATTTCTTATTTAGTGTTTGTCTTATTTTCCAGTGAAACAGGATATACAGTGAGAAATTATGTACTGTAGGATGCGGACCTGGATGGTGAAAAGTTTCATACAGGCGGTTGGAGGTGAGAAAAATTATCACATTCTAATGAAGAATTCTGAAAGACAAACATATTTTTATTTGTATTTCACCATTAAGAAAATACACTATATTGCCAAAGGTTTTAGGACGCCTGCCTTTACATGCACATGAACTTTAATGACTTCCCATTCTTAATCCATAGGGTTTAATATGGAGTTGGCCCACCCTTTGCAGCTATAACAGCTTCAACACTTCAGAGAAGGCTTTCCACAAGGTTTAGGAGTGTGTTTATGGGAATTAAGGGAATTTTTGACCATTCTTCTAGAAGTGCATTTGTGAGGTCAGGCACTGATGTTGGATGAGAAGGCCTGGCTCACAGTCTCCGCTCTAATTCATCCCAAAGGTGTTCTATCGGGTTGAGGTCAGGACTCTGTGCAGGCCAGTCAAGTTCCTCCACACCAAACTCGCTCATCCATGTCTTTATGGACCTTGCTTTGTGCACTGGTGCGCAGTCATGTTGGAGCAGGAAGGGGCCATCCCCAAACTGTTCCCACAAAGTTGGGAGCATGAAATTGTCCAAAATGTCTTGGTATGCTGAAGCATTAAGAGTTCCTTTCACTGGACCTAAGGGGCCAAGCCCAACCCCTGAAAAACAACCCCACACCATAATCCCCCCATCCACCAAACTTTACACTTGTTACAATGCAGTCAGCCAAGTACCGTTCTCCTGATTCGCCCAGATTCGTCCATCGGATTGCCAGATAGAGAAGCGTGATTCGTCACTCCAGAGAACACGTCTCCACTGCTCTAGAGTCCAGTGGTGGCGTGCTTTACACCACTGCATCCGACGCTTTGCATTGCACTTGGTGATGTAAGGCTTGAATGCAGCTGCTCGGCCATGGAAACCCATTCCATGAAGCTCTCTACGCACTGTTCTTGAGCTAATCTGAAGGCCACACGAAGTTTGGAGGTCTGTAGCTATTGACTCTGCAGAAAGTTGGCGACTTCTGCGCACTGTGCGCCTCAGCATGCGCTGACCCCGCTCTGTGATTTTACGTGGCCTATCACTTCATGGCTGAGTTCCTGTTGTTCCCAATTGCTTCAACTTTGTTATAATACCACTAACAGTTGACCGTAGAATATTTAGTAGTAAGGAAATTTCACGAATGGACTTATTGCACAGGTGGCAACCTATCACAGTACTGCAGTTGAATTCACTGAGCTCCTGAGAGCGACCCATTCTTTCACAAATGTTTGTAGAAGCAGTCTGCAAGCCTAGGTGCTTGATTTTATACACCTGAGGCCATGGAAGTGATTGGAACACCTGAATTCAATGATTTGGAGGGGTGGCAATATACTTTTGGCAATATAGTGTAAATAGAATGCTTATTAAGATGATGGATGGATAAATGGATGCTTATTAAGATGTTTATTCTTTTTTTAAATAAATTAATTTTATTTTTATTCAGCAAGGCTTTGTTACAAAAGATTTATATTTCTTTTAAACTTTAAATTCACGATTTCCGCAAAAATATGAAGCAGCACAACTGTTTTCAACATTGATAATAATCAGAAATATTTTTTGAGCTGCAAATCAGAATATTAGAATGATTTCTGAAGGATCATGTGACCTTGAAGACTGGAGTAATGATGCTGAAAATTCAGCTTTGCATTACAGGAATAAATAACATTTTTATTTAAATTGTAATATATATATTTTTCTCAATTTTACTATTACTGTATTTTCAATCAAATAAATGCAGCATTGATTTTGAAGTTATGACATTTTGATTAAAGATTGCTGGAAAAAAAGTCCCAAAATATTTAAATATGCATTAAGAAAATAAAGTGGGTGAATTTTGATGTAATGCCAACTTTAATCACTGTGACTAGAGAATTTATGTTAAATATCAGCATAGAAACAATTCCTTTACTTGTTTTGGACCTTACTAAATGTATTATTTTAAGTCTTATTTTTTGCACTGTAGACTTACAACATCTGCACTTACTTGAGAGAATTAAGAGACTAAAATTAATTAGTTTTATTTGATTTTGGAGTGCTATTTGAGCTACACGTGAGGATTGTCTGTTAAGCAATGTTCTCATCAAAACCTCTGATTCTAAGGCTCGTGCCCAGAACGCTCAGTCACAGTAAAGACGATCATTAATCAGTGTAAAGGCTTTAATCAACATCAATACATCGACCAGCCGTGCAGAATTCAATTAGATAAGGGCTTTTTATTTATTAGACGCACGCCTGTGCTGCTCCACCGTTAATCCTTGAGACCCCTACTGAGTGTTACCACAAATCCCATTATTATTATTATTTTACTAAAAAAAACCATTTGATTTTGTTCTGTAAGGAGAATGTTTATAAGAATGGCACAATGCATCAGATTAGGAGAGATGCCAACTTTCTACAACCTAAATATGAGACAGTGTGGCTATGTGAATGCAAATATTTTACACAAATTGAATGCACATTCGATTGTGCCTTTACTATACGATAATCTCAAATAGGAAAAGTCGTTTTTATGTAGTAAACTTTTATCCTGCACCACCAAAACATTCTAACATTCTCTCTTGATTTTGCAGGTGAGGAGAGAACAAAATGCAAAAGGATGAAAAAAATGATGATGGAAAGCCAAATATCTTAGCTAAAGATCTTCAAACATGCTGACACAAAGTTCTCGATTGCAAACAAATACAGACACACTCAAACAACAAATAACCGGGTGTGTTTCTTTTTAGACCAATTCCTTTCATCAGCATTTGGTTTGTGTCTGTTTCCGTCAATGAATCAGTCTGAGAGCGATCAATGATGCTGTCTAACGGATATGTTTGCCTGCATTACTGCAGTAATCCAGCTCATGACTGACAACATCATGTTTTTACTGCAGTCTAGACCAGTGTTGGGGAAAGCTACTTTTTAAAGAAGTATTGAGTCACAATATTGCGTTACTCCCCATAAAAGTAACGGTTTATGTAGTCTCAGCCTCAGATGTCACGCACACAGACCGTTGGCTGAACGTCTGATGCATTTGGCACACTTATCTAAAAACACTTCAGGAGTTTCAAAGTCCTCATCTGATTGGTTGAATGCTACAGGATGTCCACGAGACGTGTGTGTTGGATTCTTTAATGGTCCGCCTGGAAACAAATGCCGTGACGCCAAACTCCCTCGTGGAAGAAGAACGCCATCATGTTTACAACTGTGACAATGAACGGTTACCAGGATCAACTGAATGCTGGATTTTCAAAAGTATGTGAAGTTCGCGCCTCGGTTGTTGCAGTAAACTTGCACAATGTTCTTGAATGAATAAATTATAGATGCACGTTATTGCAGGGACATCGACTTTACATTTTCACGCCCCTAAACATGACGCGGAACAAAACAAACTATGATTGGTTGCGTTACATGTCAAACATCCTCTTGGGTGGTCCTTGACCAATGAAAGCTGCGAATAAGTCCAGACCTTCTGCCATCAGTCTGAAGGTTTGGCTAAGCGAGACTATGCTTTACGTTACTTTTGCATTACTTTTTCTCTCCTGGCTCAGGCTCACTCTCTTCCAGGGCTTGCAGGTGGTTTTTTTTATATTGTTTAACACCGTAAGTAATGCTTTCAACAACACAGCCTGTATAATATACACCTTCATTTTCTTTTAAAAACACATTTAGAATATTATTATATTCTGAGCACTTTCCTGACCTCTAGAGGTTTGTATGCCATTCAAAAGATCTTTTAGCAGTACGAGTTATATTATCTACTGTACATCTGTTTTTTGATGAGTTGAAAGTAATGGATTTAGTTACTTTTTGTACTTTTTTGTACTTTTTGTTTGTTCTCGCACTCACATGAGTGCACGTCTAAGTGACTGTTATGGAGAAGAGAGAGAATTTGGTAACACTTTATTTCGATAGATCACTTTAGACATTCTACTAACTATAAGTAACTTTGCAACTACATGTAAACTACCAGTCATTAGAGTATTAGTAGACTGTCTGCTTAATATCTGCTAATACTTTATTTTGATGGTCCACCTACAGACATTCTACTGACTAAAAAGCCCCTTTCACACAGCGATTCCAGAAAATATACTGATAAAGTGTCCCGGGATCATTTGATTTTGGTTCATTCACACTGCCTGTGATTTTCCATAATCTGTGCGTGCGTTCACACACATCCCATAAAGATCCCGTAAAGACACGTGACATCAGGATGTGACGTGTAATGTCTCCACAGCGTCTTAAATTTGCTTATGAAACCACGCTTGTGCATTTTTTTCTGATTTGATCATAAAATAGCGCATGGCAAGGCAAGTTTATTTATATAACACATTTCATACACAATGGTAATTTAAAGTGCTTTACATAGAAAAGGTATTAAAATTATAAAATAATCACAACATATGCATAAGAAATAAAAATACAATGCATAAGAAATAAAAACTACAATCGTATTTAACTAAAGGCTAAAATACTGTTCCTGACTACCTGAATTACTAATGTAGTAAGTTATCTCAAAGGGGAAATATTAATAATTATTCATAACTCATGATTATTCATTATGATTAATTATGAATATCTGAATCAGTTAATGAGATTAACTTGATGTAGCTACAGTGGGGAGAAATTTGATACACTGCCGATTTTGCAGGTTTGCCCACTTACAAAGCATGTAGAAGTCTGTCATTTTTATCATAGGTACTCTTCAACTGTGAGTGACGGAATCTAAAACAAAAATCCAGAAAATCACATTGTATGATTTTTAAGTAATTAATTTGCATTTTATTGCATGACATAAGTATTTGATACATCAGAAAAGCAGAACTTAATATTTGGTACAGAAACCTTTGTTTGCAATTACAGAGATCATACGTTTCCTGTAGTTCTTGACCAGGTTTGCAAACACTGCAGCAGGGATTTTGGCCCACTCCTCCTTACAGACCTTCTCCAAATCCTTCAGGTTTCGGGCTGTCGCTGGGCAATACGGACTTTCAGCTCCCTCCAAAGATTTTCTATTTGGTTCAGGTCTGGAGACTGGCTAGGCCACTCCAGGACCTTGAGATGCTTCTTACGGAGCCACTCCTTAGTTGCCCTGGCTGTGTGTTTCGGGTCGTTGTCATGCTGGAAGACCCAGCCACGACCCATCTTCAATGCTCTTACTAAGGGAAGGAGGTTGTTGGCTAAGATCTCGCGATACATGGCCCCATCCATCCCCCCCTCAATGCGGTGCAGTCGTCCTGTCCCCTTTGCAGAAAAGCATCCCCAAAGAATGATGTTTCCACCTCCATGCTTCACGGTTGGGATGGTGTTCTTGGGGTTGTACTCATCCTTCTTCTTCCTCCAAAAAGCTCTATTTTTGTCTCATCAGACCACATGACCTTCTCCCATTCCTCCTCTGGATCATCCAGATGGTCATTGGCAAACTTCAGACGGGCCTGGACATGCGCCCATCCCAGCCTTGTGCAGGTCTACAATTTTATCCCTGATGTCCTTACACAGCTCTCTGGTCTTGGCCATTGTGGAGAGGTTGGAGTCTGTTTGATTGAGTGTGTGGGCAGGTGTCTTTTATACAGGTAACGAGTTTTAGATTCCGTCACTCACAGTTGAAGAGTACCTATGATAAAAATTACAGACTTCTACATGCTTTGTAAGTGGGCAAACCTGCAAAATCGGCAGTGTATCAAATACTTGTTCTCCCCACTGTACATTAACATTACAATCAATCAATCAATCAATCAATCAATCAATCAATCAATCAATCAATCAATCAATCAATCAGTTCATCCTGTGAACACTCAGTTTTGATTATTAATTAATTCTAAGAGAAGGGTATTTTTCATGGCCACAGAAAAATAATTCTTCCTTAGCATTTACAGCGCTTAGAGCGTGTAACAAAATCAATCATTTAAGTGACAATTTGTTTGCAGGCAGGGAGTCAGAACCAGATATGTATTGAGCACAATTTTTATGAACTAAATCACGAACACAACTAAACTAACAGAAACGCATACACACAAATCACACATACATGGGTAAAATGGAAAGTTAAAGTGGTTGAAGAACCGGATCAGAACAGAGGAATGAAGCTATGAAAAACACCTGCGAGAACCATCAGTTATGACTGCAAGATCCTTTGTTTGAACAAAGGGGTTCACAGCTTTAACTAACTAAACTTTAACTTACTTGCATTTGCCTGAGTGGTTGAAGAGCGTTTGATGTACAGTCGCAGGAGAAAGTCTTGATAGTTCGGTCCGATGGTGTTGAAGTTGCAATCGATCTTCTGCGTTGACTGAAGAAGATATGATGAACTTGCACGGTTATTTCGACTCCGTCGTGGTCGAGGAAGTTGCACATGGCTTGAGGTGTTGGGCCTGTCGGCTCACGACCGTGTGTTCGGATCAGGTTTCCGGTCCCCCACACGCACATGGCATGATGTGTGTGTAGGCCTGCCAGCCTGGCTGGCTTGGCCAGGTGAGAGACAGCAGAAGTGACTTGTCGGTCGTCAGTCAAGAGAAAGAGAGAGGCGGATCTGTGCGTCTCTCTTTAAGGTCTGGAACGCGGATAAAAAGTGTTGAAAAAAACTACAAACATGACGGATGTGCGAGTCCGACAGATAAGTAGAGAGGTTTAGATAAAGGGGTTTGAGTGAATAATTATCAGTATTTATTTAATATTATCCACATTATATTTAATCTGCAACAGCATTGTGAACTTTTGTAATGATCCATTTGGCCATTAACTTTTAAATGCATCATTATATTTAAATTGCAAACACATGAGGAGAGTCTCAACGTGCTACTATATTTCTCTCCAATACTGTAAGAAATTAAATTAAATTGAATGTGGAGGATTTTAACTGTGACGATGATTGACAGGGCAGTTCAAACGGTGACAGGATGCACGTAACTAAGCAACAGAGCTGTCCATTAAAGATGACGAAGTAGTATGTCCCAAAGCATGCATACGCTTCAGCTACACACTCAAAAGTATCTATTTTTTTATTCACAAAAAGAGTACATACTTTTAGGTCAAAGTATAAGTAGGTGAATTGGGACACAGCAACTGTTTTTAAAAGGTGTAAATAAAGATTTACTTACTTACTAACCCTATCAGTCTACTATTACTCTAATGAGAGTTAGTTGACATGTAGTTGCAAAGTTACTTATTAATTAGTAGGAATGTCTACTATCAAAATAAAATGTAACCGAGAATTTTAATATAGTTTAGAATATAGTTCAGTGGTTTATAGTGAATATATTTCAGTAGTTTAGAAAATGTCTAAGCAAATTGAATAAACAGAAAAGTAATGTTCATTACTTTTTTAAAAAGTAACAAAAATATTAATGTGTAAATTTATAAAGTAATGCGTTACTTGTTACATCAAAAAGCAGTCTCAGTACTTAATGTGTTACCCCCAGGGCTGCATTAAGACCCTCAGAGGCCCTTGGGCTTTACGTCTTGAGGGGCCCTACATCCACCAGAACTATTATCTACGTTTACTCAATCTTCTTGATCACAAAGCGCACGTTATCAGCCTTTATTTTGTAGGAATAAATGCCATTAACAAAACATCCCAATCTATAGGTCTGTCATATAAAATATACACAAATATCACTGTATGAAACTACATAATGGCACATAGTCAGAACTATTTGCACAAGAGCTACTGCCTACATCAGCTCCATCTTCCTATCAAATCAGACTTTTGTTTTGCAGAAATAAATGCATTAAAACTCTCATATGCAAAATTCCACCCAGTTTTATTTATAATTTCATATAAATATACAAAACTATACATTACTTTGTAAACTTTTTTTTATAATGCTGAAAATGTAATCAGATCATGGGGACTACCTTACAAAGAAGATTGTGTATTGTGGATCTTTTAGTAAAACGTTTGTTTTTCTGTGGCTTGAAGGAAGTTATGCTTCATATAGAGAGATAATAATATAGATTGCGCTTTCTCTTTCCGTTTGTTCTGTTTATTCAAATACTGACCTTATCAACTGCACTTCTTGAAATGAACTTTTGCATGTTTTGTGATTAGATTGAACTGAACGCGTCTTGACACTTCTCATGCAGGACTTGAAACGCCCGCACATGCATTCAAAGCAAAGCAATAAAGTCTAATTTTAAAGGGACAGTCAATTAATTATAAAATGCGGTTATATTTTTGGTAACACTTTATTTTACAGTGTCATTGTTACATATGTTACATGTACTTACCATAGTAATAACAGTAAATTATGCATAATTACATGCAACTAACCCTCAACCAAACCCTAATCCTACCATAACCCTATAGTAAGTACATGTAGTTAATTAATATTACTCAGTACTTAAATATATAATGACACTGTAACAATGACACTGTAAAATAAAGTGTAACCATATTTTTTTTCCAGCATCACCGGGGCCCTCCCTCAGCCCGGGGCCCTGGACTGAAGCCCAAGTAAGCCTGTGCATTAATGTGGCCCTGGTTACCTCCAACATTAGTCAAGACCAAAAGCTCTAGTGAAACTGCCTGACCAACACTTTGAAAACCAGATCAAGGCCATGTTGATGTGTTCTTGACAGTTGATGTGTTCTTGACAACCACCAGATCAAGCATGCTAAACTATATCTTGATGGAGGCGTCCTGTCGGATGCAATGCTCCAAACATGCACGCAACCTGAAATCCAGATCTATCTTGCTCCTTTGATTATCAGACAGAATTTGTGATGACAGATCTTGAGACGGACGCAGATTATCTCCTCTTCAGAGCAGCGGTGCAAGCATATGTCATTGATCATTGTAGAAGCATGCCAGGCCACATGAAAGTGAGAGGATGGGGAAAGTCACACAGAGGTAAAGTGAAATGAACCATTAACAACAGATTATGTAAATGTTCAGATTGCCTCTGTGTTTTTGTGTGTATAGTGACAAGCAGATCCTGATCTGTATGATTAAAGTGAAATATGTAATTCACGTTGGCAGATGTGGCTCAGAATATACGGTATGTTTTGTGGCACAAGGTCACAAGTCTGATTATAAAAACTTTTAAAATCTTTGTGCTCATCTGGAGGTTTTTCTTCAGAGTACTGGATTTCTTTCTGGACAGAAAGAAGATCTTGTTACTGTATGTGCTTGATCCACTCGCAAAGCCACCATTATTTAAAACGTTCATTATTATTTTGCATCAGTATTACTATTGCTTTTACTATTGGTTATAAACTTTGATGTGTCAATTTTCATGCACGCATTTGATAACTCCAATTTTTGTAGAGAGGGGTGCTGTTATTTTTCTAAACTATCAAGCACATGTTTTTTTCCTGAAAGAATGATGCAACAGGTAAAAAAACGGCAATTAACACATTAAATTAAACATGAAATTTGGAATTAGAAAAGTAATTTCTAATTAATAATTGAAAAAGTATTTTCTTGTAAACCATACTAATCATTTTATTTACAACTTTGAAAAATGTAGAGCAACATGCCAAAAATCAGTCAAAACACCTTTGAGTTGTGGTGGTGAGTGTTGCATGGGTGAAAATCGTTCACGTTTTCTTTAACAAATGTGAAAATCTAGTTATAGAAATATGATAATTGTCATAACATATTGGATAACATATGAGATTATGCTGATAATAACGGACAGTAATGATTCTCAGTATTAGCGGGTGCTGAAGGGGGTCAGAGCCTCTGAGCTCATGATTCATTCTCTTATCATCATCATCATCTCACAGCTCTGACACACTGAAATACATCCAGCACATCTGCCCTGGGGTCACAGAGAGAAAAAAGAATTGATTTGTTTGATTCTGAAAGCCATTATTTAACATTCTGAGGCACATTTCCTTTCTGTAACCCTAGAAACCTGTCTGAGTGAGATGAGCGAGACGCAGAAACAGGAAATGTGAGATGCCTTCCTCTTCCTCCCCAGGAACACTTAAAAAGCTCATCTGTGATTTCTCATTGGTAAGAAGTTTCCTCTTAATTGTTTCATTTTATTATTTTATTCTTAATAAATTAATACATATATTTTGTATAAATTATTTTATTATTATAGTATTATTTTAAGGCAGATAGTTATTTTGACTATTGAATTAGGTTTTGGTTAGCTACGTTTCAAACGCTCTAAAAACCTTTCCCCTAATTTTGGTAACTTCAAACAGCATACAATTATACTAACAGATGATATTACTTAATAAATAATATAATAAAAATTTATAAAAATTAAGTTTTTTTCTTAATATAATTGTGTAACATTATTGTGGCTTATTGCATTATTGTTGTTAGTATTGGTGTTGTTGTTACAGTACTGTTCAAAAGTTTGGGATATGTAAGATTTTTTATGTTTTTGAAAGAAGTCTCTTATGCTCACCAAGGCTGCATTTATTGAAAATAAAATTAAAAACAGTTAAAATAATATAATTAAATACTATTGTGAAATTATTAAAAATGTTTTCTGTTTGAATATAAAGTATACATACACCAATCAGGCATAACATTATCCTAATATTGTGCCAAAACAGCCCTGACCTGTCGAGGCATGGACTTTCTGTTAGCAGCAGATCCTTTAAGTCCTGTAAGTTGCAAGGTGGGGCCTGCATGGATCGGACTTGTTTGTTCAGCACATCCCACAGATGCTCGATTGGATTGAGATCTGGGGAATTTGGAGGCCAAGTCAACACCTCAAACTCGTTGTTGTGCTCCTCAAACCATTCCTGAACCATTTTTGCTTTGTGGCAGGGCGCGTTGAAAGAGGCCACAGCCACCAGGGAATAAAGCATCACACCACCTCCGCCGGCTCGCCTTCTTCCCATAGTGCATCCTGGTGCCATGTGTTCCCCAGGTAAGCAACGCACACAAACCCGGCCATCCACGTGATGTAAAAGAAAACGTGATACATCAGACCAGGCCACCTTCTTCCATTGCTCCGTGGTCCAGTTCTGATGCTCACGTGTCCACTGTTGGCCCTTTCGGCAGTGGACAGGGGTCAGCATGGGCACCCTGACTGGTTTGCGGCTATGCAGCCCCTATACGTAACAAACTGCGATGCACTGTGTATTCCGACACCTTTCTATCAGAACAGCATTAACTTCTTGAGCAATTTGAGCTACAGTAGCTCGTCTGTTTGTTCGGACCACACGGGCCAGCCTTCGCTCCCCACGTGCATCAATGAGCCTTGGCCGCCCATGACCCTGTCGCCGGTTCACCACTGTTCCTTCCTTGGACCACTTTTGATAGATACTGACCACTGCAGACCTTCTAACACATCAACTTTGAGAACAAAATGTTCACTTGCTGCCTAAAATATCCCACCCACTAACAGGTGCCGTGATGAAGAGATAATCAGTGTTAATCACTTCACCTGTCAGTGGTCATAATGTTATGCCTGATCGGTGTATATAACCCATCTGATATATACTGATATGTGTGTGTGTGTGTGTGTGTGTGTGTGTATGTTTGTGTGTGTTTGTGTGTGTATTTATTCCTGTGATGAAAAGCTGAATTTCAGCATCATTACTCCAGTCTTCAGTGTCACATGATCTTTCAGAAATTATTTATTTTTTAAATAGAAATCTTTTGTAACATTATAAATGTCTTTACTGTCACTTTTGATCAATTTAATGTCCATTTGTTGACAAAAAACCAAGTGCTCTAGTTTGTTCTTTCCCACAGATATGTTTCACAAAACTACTCAAAAGTATATAAAATATATACATATTAAAATGGGCAACGTTGTCTGTGTTCTGATAAATGTGTTTCAGTGTCCACATGTTATTCTATTTTCATCATATACAGCACATTTGCGACTGTGTGGGTGTGTGTTTATGTGACTGTATGTAATGTAAACATGACATGTTCAGTTGTGTCATGTGTTTGTTTATGTAACTGTCCTGTGGCTCTGGGGATGCAGTGCACATAACATCTCTCCACGCTAAAAATTTCTTCTCACACAAGCCAGTGACTGTTTATCAAACACTTCTTATTTTAATTCTTTCAATATCTTAATTTCAATTCAGTTTTCCACCCAGATTCTCTTTGCATTTAAAGACAAGCATTTAAGATTAAATATATGATGGCTATGACATATAATGTGTGTGTGTGTGTCATGTTGTGTGTGCACAATGCAGTGATGCCATGCATAATCAGCATTTCTGATGTCATACGGCGTCAGAGAGGGTTTGAACCGTGGATGTCTCTCACTAATGAAGATGCCTAGAATGTTGTCAGATCTTTCTCGGGCTCCATTTGGGAATCTCTGCAGGTGCATCTAGGTGGGAATTTTTAAAAACTTTGGCTTTGAATGCAGGCTTGGAGATTTTCATTTACTTTCCTTCCAAGACATTTGATCTGTTTGTTTCAGGAACACTTTGACACTCGAAGAAACCAACCCTGCCAGATCACAATTTTGACATTTGAATTGTAAATGTGAACCTCAAGCAGAAGTGTGTTTGTTTTGTTTTTCAGTGTAATGTGTAGGGGTAGATTTCCTGAACATTGTAAGGACACAAGCATGCTCCAAGCTAGTATGCAAATGCATGAACGCTTGCTTAACTCGTGGTCCCATTTTACACAGTTAAGATGCATTGTTGTGTTACAATAATGGTAGCAAAACTTAGTGCTGGATGTGTTGTTTTTGAGGTATCTAGTGGCTGCCCCCAACCAAAGATTTTTCTAGCTAAGCCATTAGTTGACTAGCCGCACATTTATGATAATAACTAGTGTTTTCGGAGTCAGTGACAGCTGCAAAGATGAGGTTGACGATGCTGACTCGTCATCTCCACAGTATAGATGCGCCTATAGAGAGAGAATGCGGTAAGCACAGTACTAATTTAGCTTTCACTAATAATAGCGCACATGTAACTACTAAGGTGGTAATGGTTCAAATTACTCACGCTTGCGGTTTGTATTATGGCTTTAGGGTCACAGTTTTGGTATGTGCTATGTTCAGGAAAAAAGGACTAGGCTACTGTTACGAAAATAAGAACAAATAATCAAACTACAAGTAATAGCACAAATAAATACAATAGAGCAAAGATGCAAATAAAACAAACAGTGCTTTTCAGGTTTTCATGGTAACTAACAGTAGTTTTCAGGTACAGAAATTGAAATTGTCATTTGTTGTTTGATGAACAAAAACACAGACAGCAGCAGGAATATTGCGCTGCTGTCACTTTAAGCTGAACTAACATACTGATACTGTACACATGCGTTCTTTCTCGACTGTTTACATTCAGTTAAGACATAACCGACTATGGGCCAGATTTACTAAACAGGGCAAATTAGCGTGAAAGCGTAATTCCATAAAAGCGCAGATGGGAGTGGACGTTCTGCGCGTGATCTACTGACGACGTGCAAATGAACGAACACAGATGCAGCCGGATCATTTCCATAATGACCAGCGCAATCTACCTGTTAGCGTCCGGTTTAAGACACGCTTTTTTTGGGCGATAAATAATGGCGCATACACCAGTAAATTGACGAGCGCAAACCTTTGTAAATCACCTTGCATGATTCATTTAAATACAAAAACATCAAAAACAAACATTTACAAAAACTGACCACCAACCGCAGCTTTCAGATGCCATCTTTCTTTTTTGGCTCAACTGTCACCAAATGGAACACATAGGATTGTGGGATATCAAAGGCAGGGAAAGATGCTGCCTTAATAAATCGATCAGGTGAAGGTATCTCAGGAGACAGGAAGTGAAGCTAACATTGGATTCGGATGTGCCTTGATGCCTTCCTTCCTTGGAATGCGTCCTCCGAAGGCAGCATTTTTAAGCTTTCGGATGCAGCCGTACACTCAATGGTTAGAGAATACCCATAATGCACTGTTGCGGCGAATAAATTCCTGCATCTCTCCAGAAGATGGCGCCCGCAGCTGAATCATCCATCCATCTATTTTACAAACTGCTTGTCCAATGTGGGTACTGTGTAATATCATAGAGGTATAAAATTCCTTATTAATTTATTATTAAAACACCATAGGAAAGTCTTCTGGGTTTTGACGTCATACCTGCACCACTCTATTATCACATGGGGTTCTTCTCCATATGCAAATTGATGATTCCTCATTTCCTCGCTCCTCCGTCTTCCAGCCCGTGACCTGGAAACTGATCGAATTCAGCCATCTTGAAGGGCATCTCAATTCTCTAATTGCAGGAAGTGAGGAACGTGGGGTGAGGAAGCTTCCTGAGAAATCCTAAGCGAGGATACACAGGTGTATCCTTCCCTCGCATCCTAAGGGGGTGGAGCTAAGATGTGAGGAAAGTAAGCGAGGAAAGAAAACAAGGATGCACAAATAAGAAATAAGAAGTCTGTCCGTATTCGCCACTTCCTGTGGAGTTTTTTTTCTGTGACCAACTGACCAATTAAACTTTGGTCAAACCAAGCCTCTTCTCATCGACTAACATTTGGTCGACTATTAGGGGCAGCCCTAGTATTTAGTTATAAACATAATGGCAGTTTAACTAACTTGATGATATCCACTAATACCGTTGGATGTCATCATAATAGCAGCCATTGTGACAATATAGGCTACATTGTGTACATTTTGAAACCTGATGCATGAAGTCAAGCTTGTGTATCTAACCATGTGCTTTCATGTGCTTGCATCAGGTTTTATGGATCTAAACACTTTGATGCTTTTAAAACATTGCTAGATTTGTGCAAAATTGTTTCAGCATGCATGCCGACAAGTCTAGTTCTGGCTAATGGCGCTCTTCTGTTATTTATAGACTATTTCGAGTTTTTTTTTTTGTTGTAATTTTAGTACTTCAACTTCAACTTATTTTAATTCAGTTAATTGCCAAGGCAACATTTCTAACTTTCATTCATTTTTTTGTTTATGTTTTTCATCTAATATTGTTTTATTTCACATTTATTTCAAATAAACAGAAACAATTTTAATGATTACTATACTTTTATAAGTCACTTTGGATAAAAGCATCTGCCATATGCATAAACGTAATAGAAACGTAATTGAGTTTGGGTCAGGACTACTTGTTTATCCCATCAGTGGCCGATAGTGGGCAGTAGGAGTGTTTTGCAAACCTGTTTGAAGACAGTCATTAGCAAAGTTTGGCGCTACTAGTTTTTCAGAAATTGCATCCTTTATCTTGAAAGCCTCCAAGTAACGGTATTGTTATGCAGATGTGGAGATTCCTCACATCCTCTGAGAGAATACTTCATCCTCCAGGTCATTTGCATATTAAATATAGTTTAATTATTATGCTAAGCAACCTTGAATGTGCAAAAGGATTATGCAGAGCACAAAGATGAGTGGCCCTTTGACTTTTTTATGATCACCAGAGAATAAACAAACGTACTCTTTTATTGTATTTCTGTGGGTAGAGCTAGGGTATTTTTGTAGGTTTAATGCATTCTAATTTATCAAAAGTTAGAAACGCCTGCAGCATTTGTGCTCCAGACATGAATGATTTCTCAAATAATGTCTTGTTGAGGAGAGCTGTGCTGCTACTTTATTAAATGGTTAGTTCACCCAAAAATGAAAATTCTGTCATTAATGACTCACCCTCATGTCGTTTCAAACCCATAAGACCTTTGTTCATCTTCGGAACACAAATTAAGATATTTTTGATGAAATCCGAGAGCTCTCTGACCCTTTCATAGACTGCAACGTAATTGCAAGTTTTAAGGCCCAGAAAGGTAGTAAAGACATCGTTAAAATAGTCCATGTGAATACAGTGGTTCAACCTTAAAGGTGCGGTATGTAGGTTTGATAGCTAGTGGTTGAAATAGGTACTGCAGTCCAAATTCAAAATATTGGAGATCGCTGTTTTCCCGCCCCCTCCTCCTCAAACTCGACGTTCATGCGGGTTGCCAGCTTGAGGACACGGAACAGGAGCGAGTGCACTTGACAATGAAAGCCACACTGTAAGTTGATTAGTTGATTTATCTGCGTTTTAGACGAGTCGTTTTAGATTTTTAGATGGATGGAGAGGTCGGGTAGAATCTGTGATCTCTGACCCAGTTTGTTCATTGGCTTCCATGGCTGCTGCATTGCAGTACGCTGTGTTTTCCGCCAACTGGCAACCTGGGGTGTCGAAATACTGTTGGGTAAACTGGCAGCATGTTTTGCACTGACCAAAACAAAAACAGACATTCCGACACAGAACGCACATTTCAAAGTAGAATAACTGGCTGTAGCATTGTTTTTCAGAGAAATAAGTAGGTGAATTTAGCATGTTTCCTAAATATCTGCAAACATATTATGGTATTTTTAAGCTTTAGTAAAGTGAAAAACTTACATACAGCACCTTTAATTTTATGAAGCGACGAGAATACTTTTTGTGCGCAAAAACAAACAAAAATAACTACTTTATTCAACAATCTCTTCTCTTCCGTGCCAGTCTTCTACACGATTCACATAAGCACCACAACGCATGCATGTGATCATTGGATCGTACTTGGCCAATAGTGAGCCGTCGTTCTGCCGTAGAACCCGGACACGCTGTACTTTGTGAATAGCCCAACAAAGTGAATAGCGTAAGATAGTGACAGGGAAGAGAAGAGATTGTTGAATAAAGTCCTTATTTTTGTTTGTTTTTGCGCACAAAAAGTATTCTCGTCGCTTCATAAAATTAAGGTTGAACCACTGTAATCACATGGACGATTTTAACGATGTCTTTACTACCTTTCTGGGCCTTGAAAGTTGCAATTCCGTTGCTGTCTATGGAGGGGTCAGAGAGCTCTCGGATTTCATCAAAAATATCTTAATTTGTGTTCCGAAGATAAACGAAGGTCTAACGGGTTTGGAACGACATGAGGGTGAGGAATTAATGACAGAATTTTAATTTTTGGGTGAACTAACCCTTTAAGTGATCAGATGCATGGTTTATTGATAAAACAGGCAAAATAATTGGAAGGAAAGTTCCGAGCAAGATATAGCTATTTTTATGCAGAGTTTTAATGTGAGGTCAAAGTTCACAGACAGTGACCCCTCTGTGGCCTCCTTTTCCCTGCCAGCTGTGGCTGGTCAGCTGAGGGTGTTTAATATCCACCAGCACAGGAGGCAGGTCATCAGATGTAAGCTTGATTAAAGCTAAGATGGTGTGTGTGTGTGTGTGTGTGTTTTTTATTGCATTGCTTTTGTAAAACTAGGCAGTGACTATTATGAATATCTGCCACACAATCTGTAACAAACCACTTCTCTCTCAAACCTCCTTCATTGTGTTGCATTGAATTTGTTGTTGTTGGTTTACGGTTGGATTATAAATGACATTTCTTGTGCTTGTATTGTCTTTGTAGCCCCTGAAAAGTTTGGGAAATTTTACTGCCATTATTCACACACTATTTGATCAAGGTATTTCCATTACTTTTCCGTTACTTTTATTTTTTTTCAATTAATTTTGATGCAAATGGTTTTGATAATTGTTCTGACCAAGTTATGAAGAGCAATATCTAACCAATGAAGTATTTTACATCAGAGCATAAGTAGAAAAATTATTTTCCATACATTTTCC
The DNA here is from genome assembly GCA_039654105.1 of Coreius guichenoti. Classification (NCBI taxonomy): domain Eukaryota; kingdom Metazoa; phylum Chordata; class Actinopteri; order Cypriniformes; family Gobionidae; genus Coreius; species Coreius guichenoti. The sequence continues at coordinate 22,435,576 of CM077181.1, forward strand.
TTTATTTTAAAATTATCACCAGGTTTTTTATGACTAAATTGAAAGACATCATTTAGACATGCATGACTACATTATGGAGGAGAAATGGTTTCAATTTGTTCTGCATTATAATTCTATGATAATTCACTGCTTCACTAGCATTTTTTATTTATTTAGACAAAATATAATAAAGTCTCTTTTTAATATTTTATTTAATTATTTTATTATTATTTTGTATTATTTATTAACATTTATAATTTTTTAGCCAAAATTTTAATATCACTGTGTTGCATTAAATCAAGCTGTTGGTTGATGGCTGGATTATGCAGTTCTCCAGTGGCCTGACATAATAAAAACCATAGATGCTGTTCATCTAGTGTACTGTGTAAATCTCACAAGCCATTTAGAGCACATACTGGAATATTTAATCACCATTTCTCTAAGAGCATTATAAAGAGCTTCACTGTGTCCACGACACGTTCAGGGGATAAAGTACCGGAGCAAATCTGATTTCTGCTACATACAGCAATATTCCCTCAATCTATAGGTCTGTACGGGCCTTTATAACCCTCACGGACAAACAGCAGGAGATTAATGTCTTTCCTGCGTCATTTGTCCTCTACTTTCACTAGATTTAATGCACAAAGTCTTTGTCCATTTCGAAAAGTACATTGTTTTTGTATACAGTATATGTATCTAAGCTTAAGCAGTATATTGAAAAGGGAAAATTCTCATTTTTATAAATGGAAAAAAGTAATTAATATTTCTACAGTTGCTTTAATGGAAAAATACACTATATTGTCAAAAGTATTGGGACACCCCTCCAAATCATTGAATTTAGGTGTTCCAATCACTTCCATGGCCACAGGTGTATAAAATCAAGCACCTAGGCATGCACACTGCTTCTACAAACATTTGTGAAAGAATGGGTCGCTCTCAGAAGCTCAGTGAGTTCAAGCGTGGTACTGTGATAGGTTGCCAACTGTGAAATAAGTCCATTTGTGAAATTTCCTCACTACTAAATATTCCACGGTCAACTGTTAGTGGTATTATAACAAAGTGGAAGCAATTGGGCACAACAGCAACTCGGCCACGAAGTGGTAGGCAACGTAATTCACAGAGCGGGGTCAGCGCATGCTGAGGCGCACAGTGCACAGAAGTCGCCAACTTTCTGCAGAGTCAATAGCTACAGACCTCCAAACTTCGTGTGGCCTTCAGATTAGCTCAAGAACAGTGATTAGAGAGCTTCATTGAATGGGTTTCTATGGCAGAGCAGCTGCATCCAAGCCTTACATCACCAAGTGCAATGGAAAGCGTTGAATGCAGTGGTGTAAAGCACGCCGCCACTAGACTCTAGAGCAGTGGAGACACAAATGCGCTTCTAGAAGAATGGTCAAAAATTCCCATAAACACACTCCTAAACCTTGTGGAAAGCCTTCCCAGAAGAGTTGAAGCTGTTATAGCTGCAAAGGGTGGGCCAACTCCATATTAAACCCTACGGATTAAGAATGGGATGTCATTAAAGTTCATGTGCATGTAAAGGCAGGCGTCTCAAAACTTTTGGCATTATAGTGTAGCTTTGCATTAAATCACTGAAGCTGTGCATTTGACAGAGGAGATATTGAGTGACATTTATTTTGCTTGTTTTGTTTATTCCAGCTCCTGAAAAACAGTGTCTTTTAGGTGCTTTAACAGTCATCATTCACACAGTATTGGATCAAGGTATTTCTATTACTTCTGCATGAGCCTTTCAGTTGCTTGCAGTCATAGGATAAATATTATCAAAATTAATTTTGATGCAGGCAAATTTGGTAATGAATCATTCTGACCAAGTTACAAACCAATTTGATTGATTCATTGAAATTAACTCAAGAGACTCAGAGAATGATTCGTTGACAAATCGCAATATCACTATGTCTTGTGAGCATATTTTACTCACAAAAAGAGCAATATCTAACCAATGATGTATTTTACATCAGAACTTAACTAGAAAAATGTATATTCACTTTATTCCTTTCCATAAATGTTCCTGGTCTGGAATACATGATTTTATTTATTAATAAATTAATACAAATACATGACTACATTATGGAGAAGCAATTATATTTTATTTTTCATTCTGTGCAATATATTGCTGTGAAAATTCACTAGTTTTTATTTATTTACACAGAAAGAATAAAGCATATCTTTTTGTTTTATTTTATTTTTTATTTGATCAACATTTATAGTTTTTTAGACGTAACATGAAAATAATTTTGTTCTTATCATTGTTAACCAAAATTGTAATATTGTTTTATTTTATTTTATTATTGATACACTGAACTTTCAAAAAGATTGAGCATAATTAAACTGTTTAAAGTTTCTCTTTGTCCTATAAAGAAATGCTCTGTGAAGTTCTCTGCCACCTTTTATGTTTGATTCATCATGAATGCTCCTTCAGGCTCCGTGGAACAGAAAAGTTCATTTGTCTTTGGCTTGTAATGGGTATGACAGTTCCAAAAAAAAAAAATAGACTTGGTGCTTTCCAAAGATAAATTTGTTGGAGAGGTGTTGCCTCCTCCCGCAGGTCCTTCCAAATAAAGCTTTTTCCAAGTCCCAAGTGAAAGAAAGACTTATAAGAATGGTAGAGGATGGATATGGAGGGAGAGAATGGGAGGGAGAGCATTTGTATTGACCCTGTTTTATGCCTTTGTCTGGCCCCAGACAGCCTGATCCATCTTATGGACCTGTTCCCCAGCGAGCCCCTGGCACCCGACCCAATACCTGGACCATCTGTGTGCCATCGTCCGCCAGTGATACCATCTGCCACTGATAATACCCATGTACACAACTCTCCTAGCCGCTTATGTGTTGATATCATTCTATAAACATTTGCCTCCTTCAGAACTGTCATAATTTAAGACACAATATTGAGTCTTTTACTCTTGAAATAGCTTACCCAGAGTCATTTTTATCTCTGGATTCATTATATTGTCCTATGTTTTGCACTGATCCTGGTCCTTGATTTCACAATGTAGATTTGTAAATCCCTGTATGTGTTACAAGCATGCCAGGCTCCACCCTATCCCAATCACAGCGCACGCCCTGTCCTGAATACTGATCACATGCACCTGCATCCCATCATCACTGCAATCACTGCCAGCATTTAAGCACCATGCTCACATTCAGTCACCGTCCGGTCCATCGTGTCTTCAAGTCTCCAGTGTGTCTCCTCGTCTTGTCTCCAGTCTCCAGCCTCCAGCGTCTCCTTCGATCCAGCATTCCAATCTCCAACGCCATCTGAAACCAAGAAGTATAGTATTATCCAGTCATCTTCATTATTCATCTGACTCTCTCACCATCCACTCACCTGCCCCGCTCACAAACTGGTATCTCAATAAACTCTGTCATTTTACCATCACCTGTTCTCCATGCCTGCCTGTTTGTAACAGAAGACCGGACCACACCCCGCAGAGCACCAGGATGAGCACCCCGGATCCCTTCCGTTGAGCTCATTGACGCTCTCCGTCGAGCTCTCACCTCCAACCTGCCTGCACCTTCACCAGCGAGCACTTCCGGAAACAACACCACCGCTTCTTCGCCACCGGTATACGGCAGTCTAATGGCCAAACCGGTGCCCTTCTCTGGTTCTGCGGAGGATTGCAACGGATTTCTCCTACAATGCTCGCTGGTCCTGGAGATGCAACCGCACCTGTACCCTGATGACTGCGCTATGGTAGCTTTCATTATCTCTGTTAACTGGCAAAGCGCTTCGTTGGGCAGAAACTCTCTGGTCCCAGAGCAATCCGATCTCTCTCCAGTTTCACCTCCCATTTCAAAGAAGTTTTCGGAAAGCCATCCTGGGATTCAGCGATTGGTGAGCAACTTTATCATTTAAAACAAGGATCAATGTCTGTTAATGAGTATGCCCTCCAGTTTAGAACACTCACTGCTGCCAGTGGATGGAACGAACAATCCCTGTTGACGACCTACCGACAGGGTTTGGATCCTCGGGTGCGGTTGCATCTCGCTGCATACGAGGATACCGTCGGGCTAGAACTAGAACGTTCGGTGGATGTCCCTCCTTGTTACGCCCCCTTCAGCGACGTCTTCTGCCCCAAACGAGCCTCCAAGCTGCCTCCACACCGACCATGGGACTGCGCCATCAATCTGCTGCCGGGTGAGTCAGTGCCCCGTGGGAAGATTTACCCCCGTCACTTCCGGAGGAGAAGGCCATGGAGGAATACATCAAAGAGGCACTTGAGCAAGGTTACATCCGCCCGTCTACTTCCCCTGCTGCCTCGAGTTTCTTCTTCGTGGCAAAGAAGGACGGAGGCGTGAGGCTCTGCATAGACTATCGTGCCCTCAACAAAATTACAGTCAAGTTCCGTTATCCTCTTCCTCTCGTCCAGGCTGCACTGGAACATCTCCATGGTGCCACTGTGTTCACCAAGTTGGACCTCCGCAGCGCGTACAACCTCATCCGGATACGTGAGGGGGACGAGTGGAAGACCGCCTTTGTGACCCCTACTGGCCACTATGAATATCTTATTATGCCGTATGGATTGGCCAACGCCCCCTCCGTATTCCCGGATTTCATCCATGAAGTGCTCCGGGAGTTTCTCCATAAGTTCGTGCTGGTCTATATCGATGACATCCTGATTTACTCCCGGAGCATGGCCGAACATCGCCACCACGTTGCGGAGGTCCTGCAATGCCTGAGGAGCTTCCACCTGTTCCTGAAAGCCGAAAAGTGTTCGTTCCATCAGCCCTCAGTGCAGTTCCTTGGATACTCCATCGACTGCAGTGGCATCCGGATGGACGAGGGGAAGGTGGAAGCCATCCAGTCCTGGCCCATTCCCACCAACATAAAAGAACTCCAAAGATTCCTCGGGTTTGCCAACTTCTATCGTCGCTTCATTCAAGATTACAGTTCCATCTCCAGTCCACTCACCAACCTCCTCTGCAATAACCCCAAGTCTCTGTCCTGGACACCATCTGCCACTGAAGCTTTCGAGGCTCTCAAGACCGCCTTCACCACCGCTCCCCTCCTCGTCCATCCCAATCCAGATCTTCCCTTCGTCGTGGAGGTGGACGCCTCGACCACCGGAGTGGGAGTGGTCTTGTCCCAACAGCAGGGGAACCCCAGTAGACTCCACCCATGTGCCGCCTTCTCCCGCAGGCTCAACCTGGCGGAGGTAAACTACGACATCGGCAACAGGGAACTCCTAGCCATCAAGCTGGCCCTCGAGGAGTGGAGGCACTGGTTGGAGGGCGCTCAACATCCCTTCCTCGTCTTGACAGACCATAAGAACCTGGAATATCTCCGAGACGCCAAGTGACTAAATTCCCCGCCAGGCACGATGGCCATTATTCTTCACCCGGTTTAACTTCAAGATTTCCTATCGACCTGGGCCCAAGAATGTCAAGGCGGACGCCCTATCCCGCATCCACAGTCCCGAGGAGAAGACCGAGGAATCCGAGCCCATCCTGCCTGGTCAGTTATTTGTCAACCCCATTGCCTGGTCTGAAGAGACTCTGCCCTCCTCCAATGCCTCCACCAACCCCCCACCAGGTTGCCCACCAGGCTTGCAGTATGTCACCCACACACGGCGCACTCCTCTCATTCACTCCTCCCACACGTCTCTGGGCACTGGCCACCCCGGGGTCAATGAAACCCTCTCGCTGCTTAAACAGCGCTTCTGGTGGCCACGCATGGGATCCGATGTCAGAAGGTACGTGCAGGGATGTAAGGAATGCGCGATCTCCAAGAGCCCCTGTCATCTCCCCTCCGGTAAGCTCCATCCTCTGCCCATTCCTAACCGACCCCTGTCACACCTAGGAGTGGACTTCATCATCGACCTCCCTGTCTCCGATGACTGTACCTGCATATTCGTTGTAATCAACAGATTCTCTAAGTCCTGTCGTCTGCTTCCCTTAAAGGGATTACCCACTGCTATGGAAACTGCTGAGTTAATGTTTAACCACATCTTCCGTTACTACAGCATCCCCAAAGACATCGTGTCGGACATGGGGCCCCAGTTCATCTCCAGGGTGTGGAAGGCCTTCTTCACCCTCCTAGGTGTGACCGTCAGCCTCTCCTCGGGATACCATCCTCAGTCGAATGGGCAGACGGAGCAGAAGATCCAGGAGATCGGCCGCTTCCTTCGTACCTTCTGTCACGGCCACCAGGACTCCTGGAACCAGTTCCTGGGTTGGGCCGGCTACCAACCCCCCCTGTTTCCCTGGTTGGGAGAACCATAGGACATACCAGCGGTCGACTACTGGTTCCGGGAGAGTGAGAGGGTCTGGGACTTCAACTTCAACGTGCTCTTCGCAGACGCAGGATGAAAGCCGACCTTCGCCGCTCCAAGACTCAACCCGGGACATCAGACTGCGTCTGCCGTGCAGGAAGTTGAGTCCCAGATTCATTGGCCCCTTCCCCATCATCCAGCAGATCAACCCAGTCACCTACAAGCTCCAGTTGCCACCTCAGTACCGCATTTACCCCACTTTCCATGTGTCTTTACTCAAACCTCACCACCCTTCTGTTTCTGTTTCCTCAGAGCCTGGCACAACCTCGGAACCCCCCCTTCCTCTCATCCTGGAGGACGGCGCGGCCTATCAAGTCCAAGAAATCCTGGACTCCCGGCGTTGTGGTGGTATCCTGGAGTACTTGGTGGACTGGGAGGGCTACGGTCCCGAAGAACGCTCATGGGTACCCAGAAACGACATGCTTGACACTTTCCATGCCTCTCACCCTGACAGACCGGCGCCGCGAAGCAGAGGCCGACCACCACGACGTCGGGGTCCTCGGCCCTCAGGAGCGCTTATGCTTACCTCAAGGACTCTCCTTCGATACTTACCTGTTCTCCATCGTGTCTTCAAGTCTCCAGTGTGTCTCCTCGTCTTGTCTCCAGTCTCCAGCGTCTCCTTCGATCCAGCATTCCAATCTCCAACGCCATCTGAAACCGAGAAGTATAGTATTATCCAGTCATCTTCATTATTCATCTGACTCTCTCACCATCCACTCACCTGCCCCACTCACGAACTGGTATCTCAATAAACTCTGTCATCCATCATCTGTTCTCTGTGTCTGCCTGTTTGTAACAGTATGCAGAATTGCGAAAATAATTTCAAACTCTCCCATTCTGCCACTGGTCTGCAAACATGAGACCATTTCATTTACAGTGGGGAGAACAAGTATTTGATACACTGCCGATTTTGCAGGTTTGCCCACTTACAAAGCATGTAGAAGTCTGTAATTTTTATCATAGGTACTCTTTAACTGTGAGTGACGGAATCTAAAACAAAAATCCAGAAAATCACATTGTATGATAGTAATTAATTTGCATTTTATTGCATGACATAAGTATTTGATACATCAGAAAAGCAGAACTTAATATTTGTTACAGAAACCTTTTGTTTGCAATTACAGAGATCATACGTTTCCTGTAGTTCTTGACCTGGTTTGCACACACTGCAGCAGGGATTTTGGCCCACTCCTCCTTACAGACCTTCTCCAAATCCTTCAGGTTTCGGGGCTGTCGCTGGGCAATATGGACTTTCAGCTCCCTCCAAAGATTTTCTATTGGGTTCAGGTCTGGAGACTGGCTAGGCCACTCCAGGACCTTGAGATGCTTCTTACGGAGCCACTCCTTAGTTGCCCTGGCTGTGTGTTTCGGGTCGTTGTCATGCTGGAAGACCCAGCCACGACCCATCTTCAATGCTCTTACTGAGGGAAGGAGGTTGTTTGCCAAGATCTCGCGATACATGGCCCCATCCATCCTCCCCTCAATACGGTGCAGTTGTCCTGTCCCCTTTGCAGAAAAGCATCCCCAAAGAATGATGTTTCCACCTCCATGGTTCACGGTTGGGATGGTGTTCTTGGGGTTGTACTCATCCTTCTTCCTCCAAACACGGCGAGTGGAGTTTGGACCAAAAAACTCTATTTTTGTCTCATCAGACCACATGACCTTCTCCCATTCCTCCTCTGGATCATCCAGATGGTCATTGGCAAACTTCAGACGGGCCCGGAAATGCACTGGCTTGAGCAGGGGGACCTTGCGTGCGCTGCAGGATTTTAATCCATGACGGCGTAATGTGTTACTAATGGTTTTCTTTGAGACTGTGGTCCCAGCTCTCTTCAGGTCATTGACCAGGTCCTGCCGTGTAGTTCTGGGCTGATCCCTCACCTTCCTCATGATCATTGATGCCCCACGAGGTGAGATCTTGCATGGTGCCCCAGACCGAGGGAGATTGACCGTCATCTTGAACTTCTTCCATTTTCTAATAATTGCGCCAACAGTTGTTGCCTTCTCACCAAGCTGCTTGCCTATTGTCCTGTAGCCCATCCCAGCCTTGTGCAGGTCTACAATTTTATCCCTGATGTCCTTACACAGCTCTCTGGTCTTGGCCATTGTGGAGAGGTTGGAGTCTGTTTGTTTGATTGAGTGTGTGGACAGGTGTCTTTTATACAGGTAACGAGTTCAAACAGATGCAGTTAATACAGGTAATGAGTGGAGAACAGGAGGGCTTCTTAAAGAAAAACTAACAGGTCTGTGAGAGCCAGAATTCTTACTGGTTGGTAGGTGATCAAATTCTTATGTCATGCAATAAAATGCTAATTAATTATTTAAAAATCATACAATGTGATTTTCTGGATTTTTGTTTTAGATTCCGTCTCTCACAGTTGAAGTGTACCTATGATAAAAATTACAGACCTCTACATGCTTTGTAAGTAGGAAAACCTGCAAAATCTGCAGTGTATCAAATACTTGTTCTCCCCATTGTAGTTACTTTTCCATGAGCTTTTAAGTTGCTTGCAATCTCAGGATAAATAATATTAAAATTCATTTTGGTGCAGATGAATCTGATAATGAATTATAGTTATGAAATCAGTTTAATCGATTTATTAAAATGAACCGATTCAAAGAATGATTGCAATCAAATTTTAACCAATGATGTATTTTACATCAGAGCATAACTAGAAAAATGTATATTCACTTTATTCCATTTCATAAATTTTCCTGGTCTGGAAGACATGATTCTATTTATTTATTTTTAAAATGATTACTAGATTTTTTCTCAACCAAATGAAAGACGTCATTTATACATACGTGACTACATTATGGAGAAGAGAAATGGGTTCAAATGCATTTTTATTTTTTGAACTGTGCATTATAATGCTGTCATAGTTCACTAATTTTATGTATTCAGGCAAAATAGAATAAAGTCTATCTTTTTAATTTTTCAATTGTATTTATTAACATTTGTGACCCTGGACCACAAAACCAGTCATAAGGGTCAATTTTTTTGAAATTGAGATTTATACATGAATAAATAAGCTTTCCATTGATGTATGGTTTGTTAGGATAGAACGAGATACAACTATTTGAAAATCTGGAATCTGAGGGTGCAAAAAAAAGTCCTTAGCAAGTCATATTACTACTAATAATACATACTCATACAGGAAATTTACAAAATATCTTCATGGAACATGATCTTTACTTAATATCCTAATGATTTTTGGCATAAAAGAAAAATCGACAATTTTGACCCATACAATGTATTGTTGGCTATTGCCATGTATATACCCGTGCGACTTATGGTTTTGTGGTCCAGGGTCACATTTATAGTTTCTTAGGCTTTAAAAAAAAGTCAAATCAAATCACCTTTATTTATATAGCGCTTTTTACAATGCCAGTTGTTTCAAAGCAGCTTCACAGTGGTAACAGGAAAATAATGCAACAGAATTTGATTCGGCTGTACAGCCGCTTTGGTGAAAACGGTGATGTCATCCAGCTCATTTAAATTATCATATAGTGTCAATGCGGGCAGATCAGTAATATAGTTGAAATTTAAGTGTCCCCAACTGAGCAAGCCAAAAGCCAAAGGCGACGGTGGCAAGGAACCAAAACTCCTTCAGGGCCAGAATGGAGAAAAAAACCTTGGGAGAAACCAGGCTCAGTCGGGGTGCCAGTTCTCTGGCCGACGAACAAATAGTGTATGATTATGATTCTGGCAACATTACAGGTCAGAAGTCATATTAGATCAATAAATATTCGTAGGGTTATTCGAAAGATTGGAGTCATCGCGCCAGGGGCGGGTTTAATGAGGATGTCGTGTTGATGCGGCATTTACAGGGGGGAGTTTAATTGACACGGTCTCTACAGACACTTCAGGGATGCATTCGTCATGTCCAGGCTAAGGTCCACCATCTGGTCCGGATGCGGTCCGGATACGGTCCGGATACGGCCCGGATACGGCCGACTGCAGTAAACCTCGGGATAAACAGAGAGACTAACATTAGCGTAGATGCCATTCTTCTTATGATGTAACGAGTACATCAGGTGTTATGGGAAGTGTTCCCGGTTCCGGCTAACCTAGTTAATGCAGCCTAAAACAATCATTTAACTGATTTGAATAATAGAAATTAAAAATGTTTTATGTGTATGCCATAGTAAAGAGATGTGTTTTTAGTCTAGATTTAAACTGACAGAGTGTGTCTGCTTCCCGAACAATGCTAGGAAGACTGTTCCAGAGTTTAGGTGCTAAATAGGAAAAGGATCGACCGCCTGCAGTTGATTTTGATATTCTAGGTATTATCAACTGGCCAGAATTTTGAGACCGCAATAGACGTGATGGAGTATAATGCGTTAAGAGCTCGCTCAAGTACTGGGGAGCTAAACCATTTAGTGCTTTGTAAGTAATCAGCAAGATTTTAAAATGTATACGATGTTTAATAGGGAGCCAATGCAGTGTTGCCAAAACCAGGCTAATATGGTCATACTTCCTGGTTCTAGTAAGAACTCTAGCTGCTGCGTTTTGGACAAGCTGCAGTTTATTTATTAAGCGAGCAGGGCAACCACCCAGTTGAGCATTACAATAATCTAGCCTTGAGGTCATGAACGCATGAGCTAACTGTTCAGCATTTTGCATTGAAAGCATGTGCTGTAATTTAGATATATTTTTAAGATGGTAGAATGCAGTTTTACAGATGCTAGTGTAAGGGTGGGTCGCCTACAGTGGTTCAGGCTGCAGGGTTGCCGAATGACTAAAGAAAAGTTATCAGCAAGAGGATAGAAAACTGTACATTTCTCGTCTTTACCACCCACTGCAACTTATACCAACGACGGAAATAAGCGCAGTTACAATAGCAAAATATGTGGGAGAGCGTTGCTAGAATGTGACTATATTGTATTGCAGAGTTTAGACAATTCTTCTTTTCCTATAGCAGTGAAAGAATGTAATTTTTCCTCAGTGATACTACAATGCACTGTCTGATGCGATACTGTAGTAGACGGCTGCATGGCTATAATTTTTTTCCTAATATTATCAATCTTACAAGTAAAGAAGTTCATAAAGTCACAAATTTCAAGCACTAAATTACCTTAACATCTTATTATCAGTGAAAAGTGTTTATGTATAGATATTGTAAGATTATAAGCAGGATGGCTTTGTTTAAGCTGCGTTTCTTAAAAGCATTGTATGCTAAGTTGATCGTAGAGACCATTGGTGGCTATGGTTCTACGCTCTACTCAGCCCTGGTTGATGAAGGCGTTGTGTTTGGACATATCAGAGTCACCCATGACTTACATTATAGATGTTTAGCTGTATAGATGTTTGGCTGTGGGTGGATAGAGAGAAAGAGATGGAGAGGTGTGAGAAGAAACAGCATTCTGGCATTAACAACAGCGGATGAAAGAGGAGACAGAGAGGAGAGGAGAGAAAAGAGAGAAATAGTGAAGCCCCCTGCCTGTGTATGTGTGTGTGTTTGAAGGTGTCATTGATCACAGGAGACAAAGAGAAATATTTGTTGAGCAGATCAAACAGGAAGGTCATAATAATTTCATAGTCAGCACAAAAACCTCTTTTTCCCTGAAACAGAGAACTAAAGTTCATGTGCCCTACAGGAGCCTTGCTTGAGCACAAAGAGTGACTTTGCCTGTGCATGAAGGTTTACTTATCTAAACCAAACAGGGACAAAAGAACTCTAGAAGTGAACTGAATATGACAGAAACCCTCTTTGTGACATCTGTGGCCCTGTGGTCAGGGCCCTATCATATACCCGGCGCAATGCGACGCCAGGCGCAATGCAAGTGGTTTTTGCTAGTTTCAGCCCGACGCAGTTATCATTTTCACGTCCAGTGCCACGCTGTTTAAATAGCAAATACACTGCGCCCATCTGTTCGCCCATGAGGGTGCTGGTCTGAAAACGAGGTGTGTTCAGGCGCATTGTTGGCTCGTTGCTATTTTGAGGCAACTGAAAACGACTACGCCATTGACCAACAAAAACCTGGTCTAAAGTCAATAGCGCAGTATTTTTTGTGTTATTTAAAGGGCGTTATTAATATGCGCCTATATGCGGGTGCAAAACGCGCGTACACTCTGCTTATTACACACACAGGGATGCGCAGCAGCACACTAACATATTAAAAATAAAAGGATTCCTCTCTGGAGAAGTGTTCAGTCTTTCCACTCACAAATTCCGCCATGTAAATAGCGAATCCACCATGGTGCAAATGCAACTGGCTTTTAAAGGGAATGGGAGATGAGACTCTGATTGGTTTATTGCACGTTACGCCCAAAACACACCCATGACTCATTAAGAGACAAGGTACAACCCTTTTGGACCATGTGCCTTTGTGGACCATTTTTTCCGTTGTTAAACTAGCAAAAGTGGATTCGGACACGCCCTAAGTGCACCTGCGCCATGCGCTTCAGACCATGCGCTCAGATCGTTAAAATAGGGCCCTCAGTGTTATTTTATAACACTTTTGTTTTTATAATTATTTTTTCCGTTTTCATTTTAATTAGTCATTTTTCTGTTATTTTGTTGTTTTTGAATTTTTATGATTTTTTTTTAAAAATATGTCTATATGTTTTTAGTTATTTTATTACATCAATTTAAATTAAATGAAAATGAGAAATAAAGTAAGTTTAAGTTTTTTTTTTTTATATATTTCTGATTTTTAAGTTAACGTTTATTTTATTTCAAATGATGGAAATGTTTTTTTTTTAAGTTAACTATAATTACCATCCTGGGAATAATTAATAATAAAGAAAATATTGTCTTTTCAAATTGTAATTAAAAAAAAAAAAGGCTGTGGAGTTATAGGTATGGGTTGTCTATAGCAGTGTTCGTTTTGTATTATATTATTTATATTTTTAAATTATAGTTATTATATATTTCTGAGGACATAATAATATAAGTAATAATGATATCAAAATATAATTAATGAGGATATAACTTTCACTTTTAGAACAGGGGGTCAAATTATCTTTATTAGTACTGTATTAATGGCAGTTTAGCCATAATTATTGGCTTATTCTGGTCAATAAACAATCTTTATTACACTATTTTAGCAATTTATAACTGTAAAACCAGCACTAATTAAACATAGTTACTAGCTTCATATTGTTCATTTAACAAAAGTACATTACTAGACAAAAATAATATATGGTTTGCTAAGTTGTAGATATCGGCTAAAAGGCGTTTAATGTACATTCAGTTAATTATTAATTACTAGCTCATTTTTGCTTATTTATTGCATGAATGTGGATCCTTCATATGTTTAATAAATTGTAAATAATGACTAATATGCCCTTACAATATGTTAAGATAATCATTAATTACTAGTGTATTTATGCTTAACTAATGCATAATTCTGGACCCTTGAAAAAAGCTGTTACCTATTTTACTCTAGTTTATAATGCACATTTGGCTTATTCTGTAAGCACACTATGAACAATATACACACTGCAGAAACAGACAGCGCAGTATGCTAGTATGCTATTCCGAACACAGTCGATGTTCTCTGGATGAAGAACGAAATGAAAGGAAAGGGTGATATTAGGGAGCAGTTCATTTCCTGTGTGGTGTGGGTCAGAGCTGAGATGGAGGTGAAATGAAGGATTGCTCACTCTGATAGTGTGTCAGCTGAAGCAAAACGAGCAGTGTGTGTGTTTTAATCTGTGTGTTTATGTGAGAAAACTGCTCTAGATTGATCACTCAATTATGTTTGCGTTTTATTTGCACTGATTATACAGTTACAATTAAATTGTTTTCTTGTGTCTATTCCCGTGTCACATGTTTGTTTCAGATGCCTTTAGAGGAGCAGTGCTGATAATGCCACGAGGCAATTTACTAGTGAGTGTTTCTTAAATAACTTACTAATTCTGGTGCCAGAAAAATGGTTTTGTGGGGAAAATATGACAACAGCAATTTATTTTACTTAGTGATAATTATTACAGATAATTCTTCTGCAGAAATAGAGTTCATGTGTTTGCATGCTTTGCTGAGTTTAATCAAAACAGAAAAAGCCACTTCCGTCATTTACCATATTTAATTAGCAGTGCTACTTGTTTTGATTGTTTGATGAATGATTGTTAGTTTTTAAAGGTGTAAAAGTTGCCAATACTAAGGAAGACCATGGAGAATGTGATGAAGATGATTTTCCTAAATGCTGAAAATCTACATTTCCTTTCAAGTTTTGGGTTGGTAAGATTTTAAAACATTTTTGAAAGTCTGCATTTATTTGATCAAAAATTCAGTAAAAACAGTAACATTGTGAAATATTATTACAATTTTAAATACTTTTTGAATACATTTTAAAATGTCATTTATATGTGATGCAAAGCTGAATTTTCAGCATCATTACTCCAGTTTTCAGTGTCACATGATCCTTCAGAAATCATACTAATATGCTGATTTGCTGCTCAAGAAACTTTTCTTATTATCAATGTTGAAAACAGTTGTGCTGCTTCATATTTTTGTGGAAACTGATACATTCAAGTTCAAGGCATTGACGCTTGCTTACAGATCCACCACAGGCTCAGCACCTGCATACTTCCACTCGCTCCTACAAGTCTACATCCCCACCGGAAGCCTTCGCTCAGCAAAGGAGACGGCTCGTGGCACCACCACAGAGGGGCACGAAATCACTCTCCAGAACATTTTCGTTCACTGTTCCTTGCTGGTAGAACAATCTCCCCACCTCCATCTGGAATGCTGAATCACTGACAACATTTAAAAGACAGCTGAAAACTCATCTCTTCCGTGAGCACTTAACATCATCTTAAAAAAAAAAAATCCCTCCATTTTCCTCTATTCCCTCCCTATCCTAGCTTCTGCTACTCTAAGCAATGTCCAAAACTTACAATTTCGAGCACTTTTTGCCCCTTCATGACGGATCGCTTGATGGATCAGTTGTAAGTCGCTTTGGATAAAAGCATCTGCTAAATGAATAAATGTAAATGTACATTCTGTTGCAGGATTCTTTAATGAATAGAAAGTTCAAAAGAAAAGCATTTATTTGAGATAGAGGACCCACTTTATATTAGGTGGCCTTAAGGTGGCCTTACTAAAATTTAAACCTGCATGTATAACATGCATGTAATTACATCTGTAATTAATTTCTGTAGTTACATACACCTAACCCTACCCTTAAACTTACCCATACCACCACACCTGTCCCTAACTTTACCCGTATCCCACCTCAATATAAGCAAAAGTGTTTTGCAATACAATATGAACACAATAAGTACATTGTACTTATTTTTTGATGTAAGTACATAGTAGTTAAGGCCACCTAATATAAAGTGGGACCAGATTATAAATGTTTTTAAAGTCACTTTTGTTATCCTTGCTGAGTAAAGAATGAAGCCAAAAACATACTGACCCAAAACTTTTGTATATACATTAGTTGTTTTACTATAAAGATATCAACTGCTTGTTATCACAAAAATCTAATCAGCCAATCACATGGCAGCAACTCATTGCATTTAGGCTTGTAGAAATAGTCAAGACCATCTGCTGAAGTTCAAACTGAGCATCAGATGGGGAAGAAAGGTGATTTAAGTGACTTTGAACGTGGCATGGTTGTTAGTCCCAGACGGGCTGGTCTGAGTATTTCAGAAACTGCTGATCTCCTGGGATTTTCATGCACAGCCATCTCTAGGGTTTACAGAGAATGGTCAAAAAGAGCAAATATCCAGTGAGTGGCAGTTCTGTAGGTGAAAATGCCTTGTTGATGCCAGAGGTCAGAGAATGGCCAGACTGGATCAAGCTGATAGAAAGGCAACAGTAACTCAAATAACCACTCGTTACAACGGAGGTCTGCAGAAGAGCATCTCTGAATGCACAACACGTCCAACCTTGAAGCAGATGAGCTTCAGCAGCAGAAGAACACACCGGTGACACTCATGCAGCTAAGAACAGGAAACTGAGGCTACAATTTGCACTAGCTCACCAAAATTGGACAATAGAAGATTGGAAAAAACATTACCTGGTCTGATAAGTCTCGATTTTTACTGTGATTTTTACAGATGGTAGAGTCAGAATTTGGCAGAAAACAACATTTTGCCTTGTATCAACGGTTCAGGTGGGTGCTGGTGGTGTAATGTTGTGGGGGATTTTTTCTTGGCACACTTAGTATCTTAGCACACTTAGTATCAATTGAGCATCGTTTAAATGCTACAGCCTACCTGAGTATTGTTGCTGACCATGTCCATCCCTTTATGAGCACAGTGTACCCATCTTCTGATGGCTACTTCCAGCAGGATAACGTTCCACGTCACAAAGCTCAAATCATCTCAAACTGGTTTCTTGAACTTGAAAGTGAGTGTATTCTATACTCAAATGGCCTCCACAGTCACTCGATCTCAATCCAATAGAGCACCTTAGGGATGTGGTGGAACGGGAGATTTGCATCATGGATGTGCAGCCGACAAATCTGCAGCAATTCTGTGATATAAATACTTGCAATGTAAGTGGAAAATGTATCATTTAGTGAATGCGCATACATTTTTCTGTTAAAACTTGTGTATTGTTTGAGCTGTTAAGCTGTTTAAGTCCACATTTTTGTATAAAATCCTCATTTTAGCTGTTACAAAGAAGTTGTACAACTGGACATAACTAGTAAGATCATTTTTTTGGCTGTACTATTGAAACAGTGAGTATTTTAATGTTTGCTGATTGCAAGTGCATCGCGGTAATCCAGATTTTTGCGGGACAAGTGCAATGTGCCAATTAATGCCATCGATTGCTGTCGATTGAACATAACTTGCACTGAATCTGGACTATTCCTTTAACATCACTGATGGTTCTTGAGTTGACAGCTATTGAATGTTTAAATGACAGTGTAAATAGACATGAGTAGTTAGGACCGTTTATATGAAATATTTTACTCAAAAGTACTAAAAGATTTGTTTAGTAGAGTTTTATAGGATTTCTGTGCTCCGGCCGCAACCCTCCCCAAACGCATGCGGTGTCAACAGCAGTGTCTCTGTCATTAGCACCCTGTGTACTGCGGTAATTATGACTTTACTGTGTATTATACTGTATATCTGGACTCCAGGGGTTCCTGAGGGATGTTAGCTTTGTTGGCTCTATATAGGCGAATAATGATAGGTCACATTTATCACTGTCACACAGCAAAGTCATAATTAAGTTGTTGCACTTTCGTGGAAGAACACAAACAATTTCTGCTCAGAGTTAATTAGAAGTTCAAACTGCACAGTAGGTTTTGAGTGCTAGTTTGTGCACATTCATTAGTATTTGATGCTAAAAAGAATATAATGAACTATTTTTAAACAATGTTTTAGCATTAAGAACATGCATATATTTTTGTGTTATTGATATTGTGAGCATGCCAGTTGTGATTCTGGTCCGGAAACAATTTAGCTCATTCCCTTGACATTTCACTCCCTGTCCATGCTAACAGCCGGAACAAAGTCTTTTTGTCCTCGCCTGCCTCCAGTGTTTTATTTCAGACGTGGGTCGTTTTTTAATCTGCCCAAAGATTAGAAAGCACACGTTAAGAATGGCGAAACGGCCAAGCTCATTTCAGTTCGCCCGCAGGAGTGCGATTAGTGAGGCGGTTCAATGCCCAGGGGTGTTGCCTAGTTTGACAGGACCTTCCAGAGCGGGGAATTCACACTGCAATTGCATCATAGTGCTGTGGGAAATGTTCATGATCTAAGCAGCAGCTAGTCTTTCATTTATTTATGGGCTATCCTATGAAGCTGTGCTGAGCTTCAAGGGAAAAAAATTATTTCCAAATCTGCATGATTAATGTCCAAGCTGCTCTTAATCGGTAAACAAAATGGGATTTAGATGCTGTCAAAGATGCATTAAAGCCACAATATGTAACTTTTAGCCGCTAGAGGTCGCTTTTTCAAAACAAAGGCGTAGCTTGATGATGCCTTGATTTCGCAGAGCTTTTATTATGCTGCAGACGACCGCTTCCACTTCTTCTGGTCATGGGTATGTGGGGTAACGCAGCGCTGTTTTATCATATTAGATACATTTGAGTGTGTTGAAAGTAATGTTATAATGCTACTCTGTGCGTTCACTCGGTGGCTACTATGAGACACTTGTTGCACACTGCAGTAAGATAGATCGATATTAGGCATGGTAAAACATGGTACTCGCGGTAAATCAAGAAAACGAGATTTAAACAATAAGACTAACTGTGTTGAGCTATAACAATGATTAGTTTTCTGTCGATGAATGTATCATCGGGTATGATGTAATTGATAGGCGACCTGGTTAAAATTTCTCTGGATTTAAACATTCTTGGAAACATTTGGGATAATGTAAGTACACACGTCAACAAAATATATAACATTGTTCTAGTGTTTTTTGGATATTTTAATCTAAAAATCTTATATTGTGCCTTTAAATACACTTATAATTTTAAAAAACATTTCAATTTAAAAAAAAAAAAAAAAAAAACCTGTTCTTGTGCAATTTCTATCCGGAAAATAATGTATCACAGTTTCAACAAAAATATGAAGCAGTAGAACTATTTTCAACATTGATAATAATAAGAAATGTTTCTTGAGCAGCAAATCAGCTGCTAAAAATTCAGATTTGATCACAGGAATAAATTACATTTTGAAATATATTCAAACACAAAACAGGTATTTTCAGTTGTAATAATATTACTGTTTTTTACTGTATTTTTTATTTTAAAAAATGCAGCTGTTTTAAAAACATTAAAAATGTTACCATTATAAAGTGACCAATGACACCAATGTTAAGGTTTATATCCTGTTTTAGTCTGTTTCCAGGTGGTCCATTATACAGTGGGGAGAACAAGTATTTGATACACTGCCGATTTTGCAGGTTTTCCTACTTACAAAGCATGTAGAGGTCTGTAATTTTTATCATAGGTACACTTCAACTGTGAGAAACGGAATCTAAAACAAAAATCCAGAAAATCACATTGTATGATTTTTAAATAATTAATTTGCCTTTTATTGCATGACATAAGTATTTGATCACCTACCAACCAGTAAGAATTCCGGCTCTCACAGACCTGTTAGTTTTTCTTTAAGAAGCCCTCCTGTTCTCCACTCATTACCTGTATTAACTGCACCTGTTTGAACTTGTTACCTGTATAAAAGACACCTGTCCACACACTCAATCAAACAGACTCCAACCTCTCCACAATGGCCAAGACTAGAGAGCTGTGTAAGGACGTCAGGGATAAAATTGTAGACCTGCACAAGGCTGGGATGGGCTACAGGACAATAGGCAAGCAGCTTGGTGAGAAGGCAACAACTGTTGGCGCAATTATTAGAAAATGGAATAAGTTCAAGATGACGGTCAATCTCCCTCGATCTGGGGCACCATGCAAGATCTCACCTCGTGGGGCATCAATGATCATGAGGAAGGTGAGGGATCAGCCCAGAACTACACGGCAGGACCTGGTCAATGACCTGAAGAGAGCTGGGACCACAGTCTCAAAGAAAACCATTAGTAACACACTACGCCGTCATGGATTAAAATCCTGCAGTGCACGCAAGGTCCCCCTGCTCAAGCCAGCGCATGTCCAGGCCCGTCTGAAGTTTGCCAATGACCATCTGGATGATCCAGAGGAGGAATGGGAGAAGGTCATGTGGTCTGAGGAGACAAAAATAGAGTTTTTTGGTCTAAACTCCACTCACCGTGTTTGGAGGAAGAAGAAGGATGAGTACAACCCCAAGAACACCATCCCAACCGTGAAGCATGGAGGTGGAAACATCATTCTTTGGGGATGCTTTTCTGCAAAGGGGACAGGACGACTGCACCGTATTGAGGGGAGGATGGATGGGGCCATGTATCGCGAGATCTTGGCCAACAACCTCCTTCCCTCAGTAAGAGCATTGAAGATGGGTCGTGGCTGGGTCTTCCAGCATGACAACGACCCGAAACACACAGCCAGGGCAACTAAGGAGTGGCTCCGTAAGAAGCATCTCAAGGTCCTGGAGTGGCCTAGCCAGTCTCCAGACCTGAACCCATTAGAAAATCTTTGGAGGGAGCTGAAAGTCCGTATTGCCCAGCAACAGCCCCGAAACATGAAGGATCTGGAGAAGGTCTGTATGGAGGAGTGGGCCAAAATCCCTGCTGCAGTGTGTGCAAACCTGGTCAAGAACTACAGGAAACGTATGATCTCTGTAATTGCAAACAAAGGTTTCTGTACCAAATATTAAGTTCTGCTTTTCTGATTTATCAAATACTTATGTCATGCAATAAAATGCAAATTAATTACTTAAAAATCATACAATGTGATTTTCTGGATTTTTGTTTTAGATTCCGTCACTCACAGTTGAAGAGTACCTATGATAAAAATTACAGACTTCTACATGCTTTGTAAGTGGGCAAACCTGCAAAATCGGCAGTGTATCAAATACTTGTTCTCCCCACTGTATCTGACTCCTGGAAGATGTGTAAAACAAGCTTGAAACAGACCATTTCAGCAGCTCTTGACACTTTTGTGTGCAATATGCATCAGTTTGATTTTAGGACAGTTAGAAGTTAATTATTGCTTGGTTCGTCTGGCTTTCAAGCCCATGTGTGTTTTTTGTGCTTGAGTTTGAATATGTGTTCAAAGGAAAGGAAAGAGCAGAGCTTCATATATAATAATGGCAGTATAAAAAAACAAAAAACAAATGCATTGCATGTGTGTGTATGTTTGCTCTAACATGCATTTGCTCTCAATTCATTTGAAGAGATTAGAGCCAAAGCTGAGCACTCTCACTTTCTGTCATGAGGCAGATTAGATTTAGCTAACAGCGCTGACATACTAAAATATCCTGTGTCAACTTGAATCACATGACTTCAGAAGAGCTATACATGGCGACATCAAGAGGAAAATTCTTCTGAGTTTAACGAGAACGTCCTGAGGTTAAATAAGTCATAACAACCATATTCATGTAGAGTATTTTATGTATATATATACTGTATATAATATTATATATAAAGAAAGTTGTATGAATATTTTTTTTCAAACAACTTGCATTTGACAAAGAACATAAGGACTGAAGTGTGGAAGATTGGAGCCGTGTTGCTGGCACTTTGAGAATGGATGGACCAATATTGTGAATCCTGCTGAACACAATGTAGCCATATGGAGGATCTGTTTAGGGATCAAATGTGTATTTTCCAACATGATAATGATGCAACTGAAGAAACTTGAAGAAACACACTGCGCATGCAACAAGTTCCACACAATGAAAGTGTTCATGCTCAGTATTTTGAAGTCTTCAAGTGGCCTCCTCAGTCCCCTGCCCTTAAAGCCACTGAAAACCATTGGGAAATTATAAAACTGAATTGTGATTTCAACTTTGGAAAGAACTTAAGGAGGATTCGAAAGAAGTTAAGTATGACACATGCACAAAGTTTACTGAGTCAATGCCCAGGAGAATGGCTACTGTAATCAAAAACCAACAAAATATTAATAACTGATTACATTGTAGTTATAATGGTCTTGTTCTCTTTTGTTCTCTTTTGGTTTTGTTTTCAGTCATTTAAAAAAGGGGTCAAGGTACGCACATCCAAAACATCTTAGTCAGGTGCAAGATCAAAAAAAATATATCAAATAATACAAAAAAGGTCTGCACACTGTTATTTTCCCTTTATTTACACAGCAAAAACCCCAGTGTTAAATTAACACTCCTCAGAGTTTATTTAAGTCTACACTCAAGAGTGTTAAAAGTAACACTGAAACAGTTTTAAAGTTAGAGATAATTAAGTGATTGATTGAGTAATGATTGGCCATTAGTGATGAACACCTGCTGTTAACAAGTAGATTCACTGAAGGAAAGGTTTTCTTTAGTTTTATTTTGACCCTTGATTTTTAATATTAGATTGTGTCTGGCTGCTGTAAGTTATTGCAGCCAGACAAACCAAGAGAAAATGTAACCAGGTGTTGTTGGTTATGTTTTGACGCAAATATAATCAAAATGATCTCAGTTAACTACATGATGATTATGTCACTATCAAAACATAACCACACCTGAATACATTTTCTCTGTGCTTTCTTTGCCACAACAAATGTGCTTTATAAACACACAGTTAAAGCAGCCAGGAAAAAAAAATGTTTTAAAAGTCAAAGTCAAAAGCTCAACTAAAGCAAACACTGATCCTTCAGTGAATCTACTTGTTAACAGCAGGTGCTCATCACTAATGGTCAATCATCACTCAATTAATCACTTCATTATCTCTAACTTTAACACTGATTCAGAGTTACTTTTAACACACTTGAGTGTGGAGTCAAATAAACTCTGAGGAGTGTTAATTTAACACTGGGGTTTTTGCTGTGTAGAAAAGATTAAAAGTGGCAACATTTCGGTCAAAGATAAAGGTCTTTAACAAAGGTCTTTGACCGAAACGTTGCCACTTTTAATCTTTTCTAAATAAAGGGAGAATAACAGTGTGCAGATCTTTTTTGTATTATTTGTTTTCAGTCATTGCCATGTTTCGTTTTGCCTGAGTTCTCTGTGATGGTTAGTTTCCATGGTTATTCATTAGTTCCTCACCTGTTCAATTTGCAACCAAAGCCTGACAGAACACAGAACCAAGGAAGTATAATGAACTTACCAGCTGTCCGTTTGCTCTGTAAGAAGAAGAGCAAACCCTTGAGAACCACACAAGGAACTTATTAGACTTGGTGTGTCTCACTCATACCCAGATCACTCGCTTTGTGTCTTCAATTAAACCAGCCTCAGCAAGCGATCCAAGGCACGCCTGCCCAGTTTTGGAATTTCGCTGCATTTGTGGAGTGGGTGTTTGTGAACAACTGATCAGCTTTCACTGTCTGCCCCGCTGAGGAGGACATCACCAACCCCACTCTGGACCCATAGCCCAGCCAGCCACCTCCCGTACCTTGCACGCTACAACAGAGCTGACGCCAGAGCATACCATCGCCCCTGAGCCCAAGCTTAACAAAGAGTCTGACCAGGTGCATGAGCCGGCAACAAAGAGTTACATTCAAACTATTTTAAGGCATGAATACATTTTTCTCACAGGAAAAAAACATTTAAATATGTCATTTTGGTGATCAAAGATGAGTTTTAAGGGATAAAATTATTGACTACAGGGGGACAAAGTGTTTTTTTTCTTTGGACTCTCCTTCGGCATGTGCTTACTACAGCCAATCATGACAATAGTATAATTATATAGTATACTAAAACAAATATAACAATTTCATATTTTTATAAATATATTAGTACCAACCGTCCATATTTAGAAAAGATTAAATAAATATGTAGGCCACACATAATGAGCTGGGTTATGACAGTCAGAATGATTTAAATATGTAACAAATAAAGCTCATTGCGTCAAATAATGTTTTTTAATCAATTAAATTAAATGTTTTTTAATGTAAAGTAATAATAATAATTTGATTTCAGACTGCTTAATTGATTATGATGGGAGTGATCTAGTTTTGTCATGTCACAATACGCTGCACATGGTGTTTTTCAAGATAAGCCATGTGTAGTTCATGCTTTCAGTGTTAGGAGATTATACAGTGAGGGGAAACAGTGTGTGTGTGTGTGTGTGTGTGTGTGTGTATGTGTGTGTAGGTGCTTATAGCAGCCAGGTAAAACACAGGGGGTTGCTCACCTCTGCTGTCCTGCGCTCCTGCCTGCGGCTATGCACTGTTGCATGCAAGGAGGCAGTGTGGAAGGAGGCCAATGTGTTGATTGGGTGGAAGAGAGAAATGAAGTAAATTTGCATGAGATTTGAATTAATAGTTTATACAAAAATGAAAATGTAATCATTTAATCACCTGCATGTTGTTCAAAACCTGTATGATGACTTAATTCCTTCTGTGATATACACTATATTGCCAAAAGTATTGGGACACCCATCCAAATAATTGAATTCAGGTGTTCCAATCACTTCCATGGCCACAGGTGTATAAAATCAAGCACCTAGGCATGCAGACTGCTTCTACAAACATTTGTGAAAGAATGGGTCGCTCTCAGGAGCTCAGTGAATTCAAGCGTGGTACTGTGATAGGTTGCCACCTGTGCAATAAGTCCATTCGTGAAATTTCCTCACTACTAAATATTCCACGGTCAACTGTTAGTGGTATTGTAACAAAGTGGAAGCAATTAGGAACAACAGCAACTCAACCACGAAGTGATAGGCCACGTAAAATCACAGAGCGGGGTCAGCGCATGCTGAGGCACACAGTGCACAGAAGTCGCCATCTTTCTGCAGTGTCAATAGCTACAGACCTCCAAAATTCGTGTGGCCTTCAGATTAGCTCAAGAACAGTGCATAGAGAGCTTCATGGAATGGGTTTCCATGGCAGAGCAGCTGCATCCAAGCCTTACATCACCAAGTGCAATGCAAAGCGTCGGATGCAGTGGTGTAAAGCACGCCACCACTGGACCCTAGAGGAGTGGAGACGTGTTCTCTGGAGTGACGAATCACGCTACTCTGTCTGGCAATCTGATGGACGAGTCTGGGTTTGGCAGTTGCCAGGAGAACGGTACTTGCCTGACCGCATTGTGCCAAGTGTAAAGTTTGATGGAGGGGGGATTATAGTGTGGGGTTGTTTTTCAGGGGTTGGGCTTGGCCCCTTAGTTCAGTGAAAGGAACTCTTAATGCTTCAGCATACCAAGACATTTTGGACAATTTAATGCTCCCAACTTTGTGGGAACATTTTGGGGATGGCCCATTCCTGTTCCAACATGACTGCGCACCAGTGCACAAAGAAAGGTCCATAAAGACATGGATGAGCGAGTTTGGTGTGGAGGAACTTGACTGGCCTGCACAGAGTCCTGACCTCAACCCGATAGAACACCTTTGGGATGAATTAGAGCGGAGACTGTGAGCCAGGCCTTCTCATCCAACATCAGTGCCTGACCTCACAAATGCACTTCTAGAAGAATGGTCAAAAATTCCCACAAACACACTCCTAAACCTTGTGGAAAGCCTTCCCAGAAGAGTTGAAGCTGTTATAGCTGCAAAGGGTGGGCCAACTCTATATTAAACCCTTTGGATTAAGAATGGGATGTCATTAAAAGTTCATGTGCATGTAAAGGCAGACGTCCCAAAACTTTTGGCAATATAGTGTATTTGCAGTGCTGTTTTCCATACAATAAAAGTGAATGAGGACTGACACTGCTGAGCTCCAAAAAGGACCATAAAGTAGTCCATACGGCATATACTTGACCTTATACCTTATAATTCAAGTCTTCTGAAGCTATGAAAGTTTTTTTTTTTTTAGAGGAACAGGCCCAAATTGAATGGTTCTATTATTTATATATTCTCTATATATTTTTAATCCCATGCATACAATGACATGCATAAAACTTGATAGATTTCTCTAAAATAGATGTGAGAAATCACACCAGCATTAAATGGCAGAAAATAATCTAGGAAGTGGTCTGCACTTTTTTATCCAATCAGAAACATTCTCTTCCTGTTGACACTCTTGTCCTATTTTTGCTTATTTTCTCTTTTCTTATTCCTTTGTAATAGCAAATGAAAATAAAAATATATATTAATATAGTTATAATTACTTATATAATCACCTTTAAGATGTTAGTTGCTGCAAATCTTTTCCCTCCGTTGAGCATCTAAAATTTCATTTGCATTCATATTCATATTCAAATATATTGTCATGTACCACTAGCTTCACCAAATGGGGTTGCTTTAATAATAACTGGTTTCCGGCACACTCTCCCGTGTGCCATTGTATACTCAAACAGACAGTCCCGTCCCAAACTCCTGAAACGGGTTACTGCTCCTTAACGGTGAGCTGATTGTTCAATGTTACAGTGTCATTTTTTTTAACTGTACAGGAAAAAGCTGGATAAACAACATACTCCTAAATGTCTCTTTATGTGTTCCACAGAACAAAGAAACTCATACGGGTTTGGAAAGACATGAGGGTGAGTAAATGATGACAGAACTTTAATTCCCTCTTCTGTAAGTCACTACAACATAATGTCGACTGACAAATGGGGTCTCACTTGGGAGCCCCAATTACCTCTGAGTTTTAGAAAAACGGCCAATGGAATTGGCATGTCGAATTTGTATGCCAAGCCACTCCCCATACATACAGGTATATAAGATGGTGGCATGCATCCACTCATTCAGATTTTTGCTTTGGAGCTGAGTGGTTGCGTGCAGTGATCACTCTTTTCCAGTCACCTGTCAAAGAGTGTTCTCAGAAAAGAGCGTACAACAGATGAGGTCTCTCTTGCCGGTGAAAGGGCACATTCAGCTGTGTTTCACCATTCAAAAAAGAGCATTTGCAGAGTTAAGTGCCGCTATCCAGTTTGCCCACTGGATAGTGGATGCCATCGCCTTGTATACCAATCCCAAGGTGTGCCGTGCTCACTCCACTTCCCTCGAATTGTTGCCTCCTCCTGGTCATTGCCTGGGTGGTGCCTTTTTGGCAGACCTGCAGAGCTGTGGGCTGGCCGACACTTAATACCTTTACGAGATTCTACAACCTCTGTGTGGAGTCAGTTTCTTCCCATGTGTTGGGTACAAGCAGGTTCCCATTCCCCTCTATGGGGGGAGATACGAGTGCCTTCTTGCTGTCCAGGTGAGTCCCCCACTTCGTGAACCCTGGATTGAGTTCCTCCGACCAACCTTCAGCAGCTGGAAGGAACGGGAGCAGTTGCCAATAGGGCACGCTATAGCTTGCCAGCATCTGTGTCTCCAACACTTGTAACGCAGCTCAGTGGTTGTGGCGCTTTCCATAGGGACCCCATTTCTCAGTCGACATAATGTTGTAGTGACTGACAGATAGGGAACATCTTGGTTACTGATGTAAACCTCGTTCCCTGATGGAGGGAACGGAGACGTTATGTCCCTCCTGTCACAACCCTGAACCACCCTGCTGAATGGCCGGGATCCTATCTTGGCTCCTCAGTATAAAACCTGAAGGAGTGAATGCCGCCATCTTATATACTCATATGTAAGGGGAGTGGCTTGGCATGCAAATTCCACTCGCCAATTCCATTGGCCATTTTTCTAAAACTCAGAGGTGATTGGGGCTCCTAAGTGAGACCCCATTTGTCAGAGTCAACATAACCTCCCTTCTTGGGGAATAAGGGTTACATCAGTAACCAAGACGTTTTTAGTTGAATGATTACTTTAAGTTAAGTCAAATTATTTGTAAAGCACTTTTCACAACACAGATTGTTTCAAAGCAGCTTTGCAAATCATGATGATAATGTTTTAAACATCTTTATATCTTCATGTTTTGGTTGCATTTAGCAGATTAGAGCTGAGCAATAATATAGTTTATAATTTTGCAACGGTAAGCAATCAAGTATATAGTATAGCTTTCCATTAGTATACTATATGTACAGTGCATCCAGAAAGTATTCACAGTGCTTCACTTCATCCACATTTTGTTATGTTACAGCCTTATTCAAAAATTGATTAAATTCATTATTTTCCTCAATTCTACAAACATTACCACATAATGACAACGTGAAAGAAGTTTGTTTGAAATCTTTGCAAATTTATTAAAAATAAAAAACAAAATAAATCACATGTACATAAGTATTCACAGCCTTTGCTCAATACTTTGTTGAAGCAGCTTTGGCACCAATTACAACCTCAAGTCTTTTTGAGTATGATGCTACAAGCTTAGCACACCTATTTTTGGGCAGTTTCTCCCATTCTTCTTTGCAGGACATCTCAAGCTCCATCAGGTTGGATGGGGAGCGTCGGTGCATAGCCATTTTCAGATCTCTCCAGAGATGTTCAATTGGGTTCAAGTCTGGGCTCTGGCGGGGCCACTCAAGGACATTCACAGAGTTGTCCTGTAGTCACTCCTTTGTTATCTTGGCTGTGTGCTTAGGGTCGTTGTCCTGTTGGAAGATGAACCTTCGCCCCAGTCTGAGGTCCAGAGCACTCTGAAGCAGGTTTTCATCAATGATATCTCTGTACATTTCTGCATTCATCTTTCCCTTGATCCTGACTAGTCTCCCAGTTCCTGCCACTGAAAAACATCCCTACAGCATGATGCTGCCACCACCATGCTTCACTGTAGGGATGGTATTGGCCAGGTGATGAGCGGTGCCTGGTTTCCTCCAGACATGAGGCTTGCCATTCAGGCCAAAGAGTTCAATCTTTGTTTCATCAGACCAGAGAATTTTGTTTCTCATGGTCTGAGAGTCCTTCAGGTGCCTTTTGGCAAACTCCAGGCGGGCTGTCATGTGCCTTTTACTGAGGAGGGGCTTCCGTCTGGCCACTCTACCATACAGGCCTGATTTGTGGAGAGCTGCAGAGATGGTTGTTCTTCTGGAAGGTTCTCCTCTCTCCATAGAGAAATGCTGGAGTTCTGTCAGAGTGACCATCGGGTTATAAGACCCTACTCCCCCGATCGCTCAGTTTGGCCAGGCGGCCAGCTCTAGGAAGAGTCCTGTTGGTTCCAAACTTCTTCCATTTATGAATGATGGAGGCCACTGTGCTCATTGGGACCTTCAATGCTGCAGAAATGTTTCTGTACCCTTCCCCAGATCTGTGCCTCGATACAATCCTGTCTCGGAGGTCTACAGACAATTCCTTGCACTTCATGGCTTGGTTTGTGCTCTGACATGCACTGTTAACTGTGGGACCTTATATAGACAGGTGTGTGCCTTTCTAAATCATGTCCAATCAACTGAATTTACCACAGGTGGACTCCAATCAAGTTGTAGAAACATCTCAAGGATGATCAGTGGAAACAGGATGCACCTGAGCTCAATTTTGAGTGTCATGGCAAAGGCTGTAAATACTTATGTACATGTGATTTTTTTTTTGTTTTAATAAATTTGCAAAGATTTCAAACAAACTTCTTTCACATTGTCTTTTGGGGTATTGTTTGTAGAATTTTGAGGAAAATAATGAATTTAATCCATTTTGGAATAAGGCTGTAACATATCAAAATGTGGAAAAAGTGAAGCGCTGTGAATACTTTCCAGATGCACTGTATACTTATAAAGAGCTGGGTGATAATATAGCTTTTTGTGATAATATAAACAATCTAGCTGATGAGATTTGCTTGTTTTTATGTCTCATACTGGTAGACTGAACTGAATCCATCTTCCCACTCTTGGACAGTTATTCCCACAACACAGTTTCTCTTCTCTGCTCTTCTTGGCTGCATGACATTGAGCAAACAGCCATATTCGGCTATAAGCATAAGAGCAATGTATGTTTGAGGGAGTTAGTGAGCACCGGTGCATCTTGGGGCTGTTCAGCTGCCACACTGAGTCTGATGCAAATGTAAATACAGTCTTTCATGTGGCTGTAGGCTGGATCCACCTACTCTGTGTCTCGACCCACGCACAATAATAACACGCCAGAGGATCTCTGGAGGAGGATGAAACCGCACATGATGAATTGTGCTGATGCAGGGGAAAGTTTTATTAGTGGAAGTGATTTACACAAACCCCTAACCCTAATTTAACCCTCTTAGAAAAAAAGGTTCTAATTAGGGTTCTGTCAGGTGCTTCAGACAGAGCGGTTTAGGGGTTCCCATCATGGGATCCTTTTATGGATTTAGTTTTGATTAATTAATTTTGTTTTAATTAATTTTTTTATTTAATTGAATTGTATTAATTAGACAGCTCGTAAACATACTTTATCAACATAACATCCTTTAAAGGTGCAGTAAGCGATTTCTCAGAAACATTGTTGATATTTGAAATCGACATCCAAACAAACTCATTGTATTTATTTTTTATATCTTTAACTCTCCTGTCCAAGCACCTTTTAAGACAATGATCATGTGCGTTTAGCTCCATCACCCGGCTATTATAATGAGGATTCATTAAAGAATACTTCTTTCTTGTTAATTTAATTCAGACATAATATTCGACCACGGCTGTCTCTTGAGACATTTTCATCTGTAAAATTAGGTATTGGCAACAGCTAGGTAACGACGTTGAAAGCTACTCATCAAGTCAAGGTAATGTCATCTCTAAATTGGACTAATAAGGGGATTTTAAGGCTTCATGTCAGGGAAAAAATAAATGAATTAAGTGTGTAATAATGACTGTAATCTTGTATTATTCCTGACCCTGTTTTGATGTGAAATAAATGTCAAGGAGTCGATTCCATTGATTCCAAAAACCTGGACACCCCCACAAAACAATCTCAGTGTCCGTTTTCAGACCTTTCCACTCTATAACATCTCTTGAGTACTGGAAAGCTTTTCCGATATTAAAGCGGGTCCTAGCTCTTGCCTGATCATAACCCATTTTTTTCTAATTATATTCCTCTGACCTTTTCCTCTTTGTTAATATCTTAGGGCGTTTACACGACAATGATGTACTAAAAACTGAAAAGACTTTCCTTTGTGTTTTTCACATACAGACGACAACGTTGTCAAAATGATCCCCGTTCACACGGATCCGCAAAAATGATTAAAAACGCTGTATTATGCAAGCCAGTCCAGTAGTTGGCACTTTGTAAAGAAAAACTACGCGCCTATAGACTGAACACGTAATACCACTGCGCATGACAAATTTACATTTTTGTAGTTTACACGGAGACAATAGCATAGTTTTCAAAAACTTTGTTTCAAACTTTGTTTTTGCATTTTCAGGCCCCCAAAATGGCATTGTTGTGTAAATGAACGGCCAAAACGCATAAAAAGTTTTCTGTTTTTAGTTGAAAACAGTGTTGTGTAAACGGCCTCTCAGCCATCATTATTTCTTAAAGGGGTCATGAATTGAGAAATCAACTTTTCCTTGAGATATATAAAAGGTCATTGTAATATAAGAATATCCTGTAAGTTTCGGAGCTGAAAACTTCCTTGTAAGTCAAATAAAAGCTTTTATTGACAGCTGGCTCATTAAACGAGGGATCTGCGAATTTGCCTCCCTGTGACGTCAGAGAGCAGCGAAGCGCCGCCTCAACAGAAGAAGACCAACGCCTAATTCTGTAGCCCCACCCACCGATTCGTGCATGACATGTAACATAAATAACATAGGCCTACATGGCGTTAAACTGGATTGAGCTACCAAGCAATAAACATGCCGTTGAAGATTAGTGTGCAGTGCCTGGTTGTGGAAGAACACAGTCGCTGCATAAGCTTCCTTCGGATTCCAATATTAGGAATGAGGTTGAATTTGTGGTTGAATGATTTTTAATGAAGTTCCAGCTCATGTGGGTAAGACATTGTGCGTTTGTTCACTTTATTTCACCACAGATTCTTTTGTAAACAAGAGACTGGATTTGCAGACAGAATGAGATTAAAAAACGATGCTGTGCCTTCTATATTAGATCCGACAGAAATGGTGCAACACACTTATGTAAGTAAAAAAAGTTGTTATATGTGATAATATTGCATTGTTATAGATCGTTTGATATCTACTGATTATGTGTACGTGTCTAACTAAACATAACTTACCACGCTGTCACAGGCTGGAGTTATCCTTTGTATCTGAGGTGTTGCTGGTTCATTGTCCTGCGATTTGGGATCAGACTCATGTCGAACATACACTCACCTAAAGGATTATTAGGAACACCATACTAATACTGTGTTTGACCCCCTTTCGCCTTCAGAACTGCCTTAATTCTACGTGGCATTGATTCAACAAGGTGCTGAAAGCATTCTTTAGAAATGTTGGCCCATATTGATAGGATAGCATCTTGCAGTTGATGGAGATTTGTGGGATGCACATCCAGGGCACGAAGCTCCCGTTCCACCACATCCCAAAGATGCTCTATTGGGTTGAGATCTGGTGACTGTGGGGGCCATTTTAGTACAGTGAACTCATTGTCATGTTCAAGAAACCAATTTGAAATGATTCGAGCTTTGTGACATGGTGCATTATCCTGCTGGAAGTAGCCATCAGAGGATGGGTACATGGTGGTCATAAAGGGATGGACATGGTCAGAAACAATGCTCAGGTAGGCCGTGGCATTTAAACGATGCCCAATTGGCACTAAGGGGCCTAAAGTGTGCCAAGAAAACATCCCCCACACCATTACACCACCACCACCAGCCTGCACAGTGGTAACAAGGCATGATGGATCCATGTTCTCATTCTGTTTATGCCAAATTCTGACTCTACCATCTGAATGTCTCAACAGAAATCGAGACTCATCAGACCAGGCAACATTTTTCCAGTCTTCAACTGTCCAATTTTGGTGAGCTCATGCAAATTGTAGCCTCTTTTTCCTATTTGTAGTGGAGATGAGTGGTACCCGGTGGGGTCTTCTGCTGTTGTAGCCCATCCGCCTCAAGGTTGTGCGTGTTGTGGCTTCACAAATGCTTTGCTGCATACCTCGGTTGTAACGAGTGGTTATTTCAGTCAAAGTTGCTCTTCTATCAGCTTGAATCAGTCGGCCCATTCTCCTCTGACCTCTAGCATCAACAAGGCTTTTTCGCCCACAGGACTGCCGCATACTGGATGTTTTTCCCTTTTCACACCATTCTTTGTAAACTCTAGAAATGGTTGTGCGTGAAAATCCCAGTAACTGAGCAGATTGTGAAATACTCAGACCGGCCCGTCTGGCACCAACAACCATGCCACGCTCAAAATTGCTTAAATCACCTTTCTTTCCCATTCTGACATTCAGTTTGGAGTTCAGGAGATTGTCTTGACCAGGACCACACCCCTAAATGCATTGAAGCAACTGCCATGTGATTGGTTGATTAGATAATTGCATTAATGAGAAATTGAACAGGTGTTCCTAATAATCCTTTAGGTGAGTGTATATGGGCGAATAATTCCAGTTGCCATTTTTCCACTTTGGAAGTTTTCAAAACAATTCCTCACGTGTACTGAGAGTCGTAACTCATTATAATATGCAAAACTGTTATCCAATCATAACAGTGGGCGTTTACTTCCAAGTCTTCAATGTGGCACACCCATAAAAACCGAGCGTTTCAGGAGCTAGGCTCAAAAACAGAGTAGAAAATAAATTATTTATTCATTATGATGTTTTTGAATGTAAAAACCACACGAACATCATAAGTTGACCTCAGACATTAGTATAAAAAAATAAAATAATCCAGTTCATGACCCCTTTAATATCCCTCTTGCTTACTCTCTTCTCCCGCATCATGAGTGTACACGCCCCCTATTGTGTTTTGGTGCTCTGTGGATTGGTCTGAGCCACTTAGTTTTTTCTCATACAGCATTTATTTTCAGCACACACAGAGAACAGACGTATAACAAATATTCACATAGCCTAACTGTTTTGTTTAGATGCTGATTTAAATTTTCAACAGCGTTTCTCAGAAATCGCTTACTGTGCCTTTTAAGACATTACTCCTTATATACTTATAACCTTTTTGGCATAATGGGTTCTTTCAAATTTAGTCAAGAAACCTAGGGCTCTATATACCCCATTGAACCTTTTTCTCTAAGAGTGGACTGAAGCACAAAGCAGTTCAAATTTGTATATCTATAGTGTGCATGCTCATGTGGCACTTAAAAGCCTTCTGTTACGACAGAAAAATTTATCCTGATCACTAATCAGTGTACCAGCCGCTTCCTTAGTCCATTATCCCGGAATACTGTGCCGGTCGGATCAATACCGACTCAAAGCACCGGTCACTGTGTTGTGCTGTCATGCTGGGTAACAGACAGATGAAGGCAGTACGACAGCAGCCGCTTGTATCTGTCCCATTGATGGATTACTGACAAGCAGCGTCTTGTTAAAGGGAAAATTGAGGCTTAAATGTGAAAAATCGTCTTTAATTCCATTGTGACAACAAATCAAAGGTACTTGTTGCGTAAATGGCTATTTGAGGTAATTGAATGTAGCTTTCACTGGCAATTACTCTGGCAATTTAAAAAGAATTTAGCTTTTCACTGGCAATTACTCAAAAAACTGTACCGTTATGCACCTGTGAGACAGATATGCTCAAACATCATATTTGTAAAAAATAAAAAAGGCAGGATTATAAAACGTCATGCTATCAAGAAGAAACATTTTTTCCCATTTGTATTCTGAATTGTTTGAGATTTTGGATATACTCCCGTTGGTTAAAAACTCCCATTCCGTTTTTCCCATTCGGTCCTCACTATGTCCTTTACTGTAGTTTAGTCCATTTTCTGCCATATTTTATAACCTTAGAGAGGTTAAAAGCCGTAACATTAGTGATTAACAGCAAGAATGACAGATATAGGCTAGTCGTCGACTCACTACAGAACTCGCGATATTTGAACACTTAAAACAATGAAAATACAGTCTAATTACAGAAGTGCAAGTGTTCAAACACAACGTTTTGATGATATTTCATCTGGTTAACTGCATCATTGTAAAGCTGTCTGAGCAATATAGCAGCAGCATGTCCAGCTCATGTTCTGTTATGTTCTTTTCTAGGTTTCAGTGACTTTCAGTTTTCTTTCTTCTGAGGTGTTGTTGTGAGCTGCGAGCGTATAAAGAGAATGCTGGAGTAATTACGCTCAAATGCTGCTCCGCTGGTTTGCTGAATTTCATGGGCTTTCAGGAACAAACTATCACGTCCTCCTCAAACGCAAATCCACAGAAGCTTGAATCAGTCGGCCCATTCTCCTCTGACCTCTAGCATCAACAAGGCTTTTTCGCCCACAGGACTGCCGCATACTGGATGTTTTTCCCTTTTCACACCATTCTTTGTAAACTCTAGAAATGGTTGTGCGTGAAAATCCCAGTAACTGAGCAGATTGTGAAATACTCAGACCGGCCCGTCTGGCACCAACAACCATGCCACGCTCAAAATTGCTTAAATCACCTTTCTTTCCCATTCTGACATTCAGTTTGGAGTTCAGGAGATTGTCTTGACCAGGACCACACCCCTAAATGCATTGAAGCAACTGCCATGTGATTGGTTGATTAGATAATTGCATTAATGAGAAATTGAACAGGTGTTCCTAATAATCCTTTAGGTGAGTGTATATGGGCGAATAATTCCAGTTGCCATTTTTCCACTTTGGAAGTTTTCAAAACAATTCCTCACGTGTACTGAGAGTCGTAACTCATTATAATATGCAAAACTGTTATCCAATCATAACAGTGGGCGTTTACTTCCAAGTCTTCAATGTGGCACACCCATAAAAACCGAGCGTTTCAGGAGCTAGGCTCAAAAACAGAGTAGAAAATAAATTATTTATTCATTATGATGTTTTTGAATGTAAAAACCACACGAACATCATAAGTTGACCTCAGACATTAGTATAAAAAAATAAAATAATCCAGTTCATGACCCCTTTAATATCCCTCTTGCTTACTCTCTTCTCCCGCATCATGAGTGTACACGCCCCCTATTGTGTTTTGGTGCTCTGTGGATTGGTCTGAGCCACTTAGTTTTTTCTCATACAGCATTTATTTTCAGCACACACAGAGAACAGACGTATAACAAATATTCACATAGCCTAACTGTTTTGTTTAGATGCTGATTTAAATTTTCAACAGCGTTTCTCAGAAATCGCTTACTGTGCCTTTTAAGACATTACTCCTTATATACTTATAACCTTTTTGGCATAATGGGTTCTTTCAAATTTAGTCAAGAAACCTAGGGCTCTATATACCCCATTGAACCTTTTTCTCTAAGAGTGGACTGAAGCACAAAGCAGTTCAAATTTGTATATCTATAGTGTGCATGCTCATGTGGCACTTAAAAGCCTTCTGTTACGACAGAAAAATTTATCCTGATCACTAATCAGTGTACCAGCCGCTTCCTTAGTCCATTATCCCGGAATACTGTGCCGGTCGGATCAATACCGACTCAAAGCACCGGTCACTGTGTTGTGCTGTCATGCTGGGTAACAGACAGATGAAGGCAGTACGACAGCAGCCGCTTGTATCTGTCCCATTGATGGATTACTGACAAGCAGCGTCTTGTTAAAGGGAAAATTGAGGCTTAAATGTGAAAAATCGTCTTTAATTCCATTGTGACAACAAATCAAAGGTACTTGTTGCGTAAATGGCTATTTGAGGTAATTGAATGTAGCTTTCACTGGCAATTACTCTGGCAATTTAAAAAGAATTTAGCTTTTCACTGGCAATTACTCAAAAAACTGTACCGTTATGCACCTGTGAGACAGATATGCTCAAACATCATATTTGTAAAAAATAAAAAAGGCAGGATTATAAAACGTCATGCTATCAAGAAGAAACATTTTTTCCCATTTGTATTCTGAATTGTTTGAGATTTTGGATATACTCCCGTTGGTTAAAAACTCCCATTCCGTTTTTCCCATTCGGTCCTCACTATGTCCTTTACTGTAGTTTAGTCCATTTTCTGCCATATTTTATAACCTTAGAGAGGTTAAAAGCCGTAACATTAGTGATTAACAGCAAGAATGACAGATATAGGCTAGTCGTCGACTCACTACAGAACTCGCGATATTTGAACACTTAAAACAATGAAAATACAGTCTAATTACAGAAGTGCAAGTGTTCAAACACAACGTTTTGATGATATTTCATCTGGTTAACTGCATCATTGTAAAGCTGTCTGAGCAATATAGCAGCAGCATGTCCAGCTCATGTTCTGTTATGTTCTTTTCTAGGTTTCAGTGACTTTCAGTTTTCTTTCTTCTGAGGTGTTGTTGTGAGCTGCGAGCGTATAAAGAGAATGCTGGAGTAATTACGCTCAAATGCTGCTCCGCTGGTTTGCTGAATTTCATGGGCTTTCAGGAACAAACTATCACGTCCTCCTCAAACGCAAATCCACAGAGGTTCTTCTTGAACTCGCCAGACAATTGTGCTGTTAAAGGGCCTCAGCGGCCTTGAAAGGACCCTTTTGTCTAAGGTGAGTTTAAAAGAGTGTTTAAGTTACTTTCACAGAGGATGGTGTCTGTCGGAGCAAGGAGAGTTTAGCAAAGTGCTTCTGACTTTGTTCTTAAGGATCTTATGGGAGTTTTCCGGTGTTGTTTTTATAGAAGAGAGCTGCCATATGTGCAAAAAACGTTAAAGAATTAGTGCTTGTTCACCGTAACTCTCTAGGGGCCCTGATAGGGGAACTAGAGCACAATGACTGAGGTGTGTTTGTGTGTGCATGAGACTGCATGCTAATATGTGTCCTAAATGTCATGATGGTAATGAATGGCTTCTCTCAGCATGCTCACAAACCATCACATATTGCACACTGATGCATACTACACACTAAAATGGCAAGCTGAAATCACCTGTTCCAATCTGATTGGCTATATGCAATTTTTGGGAGTCAAGGAACCACAGGTTTACATCAATCAGGCATAACATTATGACCTAATATTGTGTTGGTCCCCCTTTTGCTGCCAAAACAGCCCTGATCCGTTGAGGCATGGACTCCACTAGGCCCCTGAAGGTGTGCTGTGGTATCTGGCACCAAGATGTTAGCAGATCCTTTAAGTCCTGTAAGTTGCGAGATGGGGCCTCCATGGATCGGACTTGTTTTTTCAGCACATCCCACAGATGCTCGATTGGATTGAGATCTGGGGAATTTGGAGGCCAAGTCAATACCTCAAACTCGTCGTTGTGCTCCTCAAATCATTCCTGAACCATTTTTGCTTTGTGGCAGGGCGCATTATCCTACTGAAAGAGACCACAGCCACCAGGGAATATCTTTTCCGTGAAAGGGTGTACATGGTCTGCAACAATGCTTAGGTAGTTGGTACGTGTCAAAGTAACATCCACATGGATGGCAGGACTCAGGGTTTCCCAGCGGAACATTGCCCAAAGCATCACACTGCCTCCGCCGGCTTGCCCTCTTTCCATAGTGCATCCTGGTGCCATGTGTTCCTCAGGTAAGCGACGCACATGCATCCGGACATCTACGTGATGTAAAAGAAAATGTGATTCAGGCCACCTTCTTCCGTTGCTCTGTGGTCCAGTTCTGATGCAAATACCACCATGTTATACTTTTCACTTTAAATAATGCACCATTATTAACGTATTACAGCAATTTAATTTTTTTTTCATTATGATAATGAGTATTTGGGGAGGGAATGTGTGAATGTGTTACCCTTTCATTCAGTCACTCCGAGTAACGTCAGCGACTGACGAATGGGAGTTTCGCCTAGAAGCCTATCATCTTCGAGATCTAGAAAAAGCCCAATGGCAGTGCCAATGCCATGGGCATGCAGAATTTGCATAGTGTAACTCCGCCCCACAGCTTGGGTATATAAGGAAGTACGCTGGCAACATCGCATTATGTTTCTGCTTCGGAGCCAAGAGCATCTATCTCTTCACTCCTTAAGCCTTCTGAGTATATCGTCAAGCTTCTTTGAGACGAGCAGTTTTCCAGTCGGTGTTGGTGTTACGGCGCATTCCAGCGATCGCATACTGCCTGCCTGCTGATCTGTGCAGTGATCTGCATCCAGCTTGTATCCGTTCCCTGGGCGCTTAAGCATCGCTGTGAAGCTTCCTCTCCTAAAAGATCTCAACCGTGGCGCGTCTTTTTCAAGATGTCTCGCTCGTGTGCTTCTGGGTGCGTTCAGTCTCTGACCGCACGCTCCCTGGGCCAGGTGATGTCCACAGCAGTGGTCCAGGAGAGACACCTTTGGCTCAACCTGGCTGATATGCAGGACGCCGAGCAGACTCGCTCCTGATGCGGACAGCTCAGGGATGGGCAGTTCTTTCCAGGAGATGGCAGCAGGGCCACTCCTTCCCCCGGTGGAGGGCCGGGGGAGAATCTTTTGTTCCGCTGCTGGCCCCCGGGTGAGCAGCACCCTAATGTGGTTAAAGAAAGAACTAACATGTCCATCCCTGAGCACCCAGAGACCATGCACGGCAATGTGCGCTGCCCCCGGGCCACGCCACTCTCGTCCCTCTCTGACACCAGTCTCCTCTCAGAGCAGACCCCAGTGGAACGCACGTCCTTCCCTGGTCTCTTCTGTCAGGATGCGGCTGATGACCGTGCCCCCACACCGGGACGCTACGCCTCCCACGTCTGGGCCGGTCACGCCGCCCCGCTGCCCCACCCGGGGTACGTCTGTGGTCCGAATGACCCCACTGGTGCAGTTTTTGGGAGCCTGGCTAGAGCTTCCCGGACTGTCCCGCTGGGTCGCGAAGACCATCAGGCTCGGCTATGCAATTTAGTTCACTCAGGCTCCTCCCCGTTTCCGGGGAGTCCGATACACCATGGTGGGGCCCAACGCCCCTGTCATGCGTGCGGAGGTCGCTACCCTGCTGGCAAAGGGTGCGATCGAGCCCATCCCTCCACCCGAAATGAAGTCCGGCTTCTACAGCCCTTACTTCATTGTACCCAAGAAAACCGGTGGGTTACGACCGATCCTGGACCTGCGCGTCCTGAACCGATCCCTTCACAGGCTTCCGTTCAGGATGTTGACAGCAAAACGCCTGCAGCGATCAACCTGAAGGACGCCTACTTCCATGTCTCCATCCTTCCTCGACACAGACCGTTCCTATGGTTTGCTTTCGAGGGGCGGGCATACCAGTACTGGGTCCTCCCATTCGGGCTAGCTCTGTCCCCTCGCGTCTTTACAAAGATTGTCGAGGCAGCCCTTGTGCCACTCAGGCAACACGGGGTTCGCATCCTGAATTACCTCGACGACTGGCTGATCCTGAGTCACTCTCGAGAGCAGGTATGCGAACACAGAGACCTGGTGCTCCAGCACTTAGCCCGTCTGGGCCTTCGGGTCAACTGGGAAAAGAGCAAACTCTGCCCAGTGCAGAGGATCTCTTTTCTCGGTATGGAGATCGACTTGGTCGCCATGTGCGTGCAGCTTACGAGCGAGCGCGTGCAGTCACTGCTGACTTGCCTCCGTCAAATCGAGAGCAAGAGTGCGGTTCCACTGAAGTTATTTCAGAGGCTCCTGGGGCATATGGCATCTGCAGCCGCGGTAACGGCGCTCGGATTGCTTCATATGAGACCGCTTCAGCACTGGCTTCGCGATCGAGTCCCGAGATGGGCATGGCAGTCGGGCACGCTCCGGGTCCCAGTGACTCGGGCTTGCCTGCAGACCCTCACCCCGTGGTCGAACCTCAGCTTTCTATGGTCCGGTGTTCCCTTAGAACGAGTTTCCAGGCATATTGTTGTATCAACAGATGCCTCTACCACAGGCTGGGGTGCCATGTGCAATGGACATGCTGCCACGGGCTCCTGGACAGGACCCCAGCACCTCCTGCATGTCAATTGCCTCGAGTTGCTGGCAGTACGATTCGCCCTGCACCGCTTCCGAGCGTTGCTCAAGGGTCAACACGTGCTAGTCCGGTCAGACAACATGGCCACAGTAGCGTACATCAACATCAGGGTGGTCTATGTTCCCGCAGTATGTCTCAACTCACCCGCCATCTCATTTTATGGAGTCAGAAGCATCTGAGGTCACTTCGTGCCATCCATGTCCCGGGAGTCCTGAACCGTGCAGCCGACGAGCTCTCATGGCTTCAGCCACTTCCTGGGGTATGGAGACTCCATCCCCAGACGGTTCAGCTGATTTGGGAACAGTTCGGCGACGCACAGGTAGATCTGTTTGCCTCCCACGACTCTTTCCACTGCCACCTGTTTTATTCCCTGACCGAGGGCTCCCTCGGCACAGATGCTCTGGCACACAGCTGGCCGCGGGGCCTCCGCAAGTATGCGTTTCCCCCAGTGAGCCTTCTCGCACAGGTTCTGTGCAAGATCAGGGAGGACAAGGAGCAGGTCCTTTTGGTTGCCCCGTATTGGCGTCCTTGCGACAGCCCCTCCCTGGTCGATTCCTCTGAGGAAGGACCTCCTTTCTTAGAGACGGGGCACCCTTTGGCACCCGCGTCCCGATCTTTAGAACCTCCACGTGTGGCTCCTTGATGGGACGCGGCAGGTTTGAGTACCCTACCACCTCAGGTGGTGGCTACCATCACTTCCGCTAGGGCTGAGTCTACCAGACACGCCTATGCGTTGAAGTGGAACCTCTTCGTCACCTGGTGTTCTTCTCGCCAAGAAGACCCCTGGAAATGCCCGATCGGGTCCGTGCTCTCATTTCTCCAGGAAGGGTTGGAACGAAGGCTGTCTCCTTCCACCCTGAAGGTTTATGTGGCCGCTATATCAGCCCACCACGACCTCGTGGAAAACAAGAAGGTAAGTCAGCACGACCTGGTCATCAGGTTCCTGAGGGGGGCCAGGAGACTAAATCCTCCTCGCGCTCCCCTCGTACCCTCTTGGGACCTCGCAGTAGTTTTAGTTGCTCTGGAGAGGGCTCCCTTTGAGCCATTGCGGTCAGTCGATCTTAAGTTCCTGTCAATGAAGACAGCGTTCCTGATCGCTTTGGCCTCCATCAAGAGGGTAGGGGACCTGCAGGCATTTTCGGTTGACGAAGCGTGCCTGGAATTCGGGGCGGCCAACTCTCACGTGATCCTGAGACCCCGGCCTGGATATGTGCCCAAGGTTCCCACCACTCCGTTCAGGGACCAGGTGGTGAACCTGCAAGCCCTGCCTTTGGAGGAGGCAGACCCAGCCTTGGCACTGCTCTGTCCAGTACGCGCCCTCCGTGCTTACGTAGACAGAACACAGTGTTTCAGGACCTCTGACCAGCTCTTTGTCTGTTATGGTGGGAAGCTGAAGGGAAAGGCTCTCTCCAAGCAAAGGTTGTCTCACTGGATAGTGGACATTGTCTTGGCTTACCAGACGCAGGGGCGTCCATGCCCCCTAAGGGTCAGTGCGCACTCCACCCGGAGTGTGGCCTCCTCTTGGGCTTTAGCGCATGGCGCCTCGCTAACAGACATCTGCAGAGCTGCAGGCTGGGCGACACCCAACACATTCGCCAGATTCTATAATCTCTGAGTGGAGCCAGTGTCCTCTCATGTACTCGCCTCTTCTAGTGGCCGGTAATGGACGAGGCTTAGGTGTCTTCGCTTGCTCGCCATTCCACTCCACGGACTGGATACGTGCGATATTTTCCTCAGGTAGCTTTCCGGAAGCCCTGAGTTCCTCCAGCACTGTCGATGCCGACACCAGTGCGTCTGCCCACTCGCTCAGTCCCTCGTGTCAGGTTAGGTGCCTCCATGTGCATGGTTCCCCCATTGGGCGACCCCCCACATGTGTATTCCACTGTAAGCCTCCTTGAGCAGGTGTCTTTCCCTTGGCAAGCCTTGCCACCCCTGGGGTTTAAAAATCCACCTTCGTCTGGTTACCCCAGAGTTCTTCCATATGCAGCCCCTTGCAGGTCCTATGTTTATCCTTAAGTCCTCCCTACGGGCAGGCACTTGGCGCATGTTTCCACCTGGAATATGCTTCCCAGTGTACCTTGGTATTCCTGTGTTAAGTGGGAGTCCTTCGTCCGTACTAGCTTACGACAGGGAGCTCACACTTACACAGGGCACTGGATGACAGCCGAGTGGCGTAATTACATTGGGACCCCCATTCGTCAGTCACTGATGTTACTCGGAGTGACTGAACGAAAGGGAACGTCTCGGTTACGTATATAACCCTCGTTCCCTGAGGAGGGAACGGAGACGTAACGTCCCTCTGCCACTTCCACTGTACCGCTGGAACGGCAGGGAGCTCAGTCTTGGCTCCTCAGCAGGTAAACATAATGCGATGTTGCCAGCGTACTTCCTTATATACCCACGCTGTGGGGCGGAGTTACGCTATGCAAATTCCGCATGCCCATGGCATTGGCACTGCCATTGGGCGTTTTCTAGATCTCGAAGATGACGTCGCTGACGTTACGGCTCCATTCCCTCCTCAGGGAACGAGGGTTACATACGTAACCGAGACGTTTTTCTTTACAAAATGACTGCCAAATTACTTACACTTAGGTTTCCCCTGATCCATGTTATTTCTTACAGAAATAAGGAGGCAGATACAGGTAGTTTGTGTTTACTGATGTAGAATCAGCTTTGTTTATGCATATCTAAGACTTTTGTTTATGATAATGATAAAGAACGTCAAACGAGCAACCGCAGAGGCCCGTGCTGTATTTTTTAGTCTGATAAGAAACAGAATGTGTTTGTTCTGGTGATTTTGAGTGATGATGTGTTTCGAGTGTTTTCTCCTCTGTGTCTTTCTCTTCCTCAGCATTTTAGATTAAGGGTTTGATAGGCTGTAGTACATCATCTCTCAACTGCAATGCAGCAGTCCAGACCTGCATGTGACGTACTGACTGCTGTGAGTGACACAAGGCATCCCCAAATTTCCATTATTGTCCTCCTCC
Source organism: Coreius guichenoti (assembly GCA_039654105.1). Lineage (NCBI taxonomy): Eukaryota > Metazoa > Chordata > Actinopteri > Cypriniformes > Gobionidae > Coreius > Coreius guichenoti. The sequence goes on from CM077181.1 coordinate 22,478,851, forward strand.
TCCATCCGTTTTGTGCTTCTGCATCATCCTGCTGTTGATCTGCTGCTCAAAAGGCACCACCAGATCTCCAAAGTTATATGCAAGTATTTAACAAAATTTAATTGTGTAATGAATTCATCATGTTTCAAAAGAGTAGTTCACCCCAAAATGAAATTTTGTCATCCATTACTAGCCCTAGCATAATTCCAAACCCATAGGATTTTCTCTCTTTCATGGAAGCAAGTACTATATGGTATGATGATGGCATATAATAGCTTTGTGTGATGAATAAACCTTTGTTATTCCCTTTTGCCGAAGCTCTGAAATGGTCTTCAAAAGTGGCACAAAAACAGGATGTCAACAAAATGTCATATTTGATTTGATATTTGAACTACAGATTTTCAATGTATTATGGCTTATATTTTGTTTTGTTCATCACAAAAAGATCAGAAAAAGACTCCAAAATGCCAAAATATAATTTTATATATAAATCATACAATACCATTCAAAAGTTTGGGGTTGGTAAGACTTTCTTGTTTTTGAAAGAAAGTCTTTTCTGCTCACCAAAGCTGCAGTTATTTGATATTATTTGCAGTTATTAAATACAGTAAAATGAGTAATGTTGTGAAATATTACATATTTAAAATAAGTGTTTTTTATTTGTATATATTTTAAAATGTAATTTATTCCTATGATGCAAAGCTGAATTTTCAGCATCATTACTCCAGTCTTCAGTGTCACATAATCTTTCAGAAATCATTCTAATATGCTGATTTGCTGGTCAAGAATTATTTGATGAATAGAAAGTAGAAATAGAAAGAACAGCATTTATTAGAAATATACACTGATCAGGCATAACATTATGACCAGTCAGGGTGCCCATGCTGACCCGTGTCCACCGCTGAAAGCGGCAACAGTGAGCACTGATAAATCACGTTTTCTTTTACATCACGTGGATGGCCGGGTGCGTGTGTGTCGCTTACCTGGGGAACACATGGCACCAGGATGCACTATGGGAAGAAGGCAAGCTGGCGGAGGCAGTGTGATGCTTTGGGCAATGTTCTGCTGGGAAACCTTGGGTCCTGCAATCCATGTGGATGTTACTTTGACACGTATCACCTACTTAAACATTGTTGCAGACCATGTACACCCTTTCATGAAAACGATATTCCCTGGTGGCTATGGCCTCTTTCAACAGGATGATGTGCCCTGCCACAGAGCAAAAATGGTTCAGGAATGATTTGAGGAGCACAACAACTAGTTTGAGGTATTGACTTGGCCTCCAAATTCCCCAGATCTCAATCCAATCGAGCATCTGTGGGATGTGCTGAACAAACAAGTCTGATCCATGGAGGCCCCACCTCGCAACTTACAGGACTTAAAGGATCTGCTGCTAACATCTTGGTGCCAGATACCACAGCACACCTTCAGGGGTCTAGTGGAGTCCATGCCTCAACGGTTCAGGGCTGTTTTGGCAGTAAAAGGGGGACCAACACAATATTAGGTCATAATGTTGTGCCTGATCGGTGTAAATCTTTTGTAACATTATAAATGTCTTTACTGACACTTTTGGCACTTTAATGCATCTTTCCTGAATAAAAGTATTAATTTCTTTAAAAATAAATAAATACTGACCCAAACATTTTTGTCATTTTGAGAACTGACAGCCCCAGTCTTCATTCACTTTATTACACAAAAAATTATAGAATAGTCTTTCAAAATTCACCTTATGTGTTCCACAGACAAAAAAAGTCACTTGGGTTTTACCGACATAAGGAGAATAAATAAAGAGATTCCTAGACACTGACACCTGTGTCCCATCCAAACACTTTGTTTGTCTGAATGCATATTTCCTGCATTATTATATAGTTTCTTCCTAATGTTTCCAGTAACGTGTGGATGAAGTCTCAGGTGTCTCATATCATTCTGCTTTGCTGTGACCTTTAAAACAATTTTCTTAAATGCCAAAGAGATGCAGTTCTCCGTTTTACATGCAGGCATGTTTGTCAATGCATCAGTCACGGAACAACATTACACAAAACATTGAAAACATGTAATATAAATATTTATTTCAAATGACTGGGATATGAATATGATGCAATCTATGTTCCACGTGTCTTTGTAACCCATGCGTTTGGCGAGTAACAGGTTAACTCTGTTAACTGAAAAATTACAGATTGAAATGAGACATCACAGCCTTTAATGGAACCTGCATTCACTGGAGGAGGAAAGACAAGAAATGATCCTAAACGATTGTCATTTACTATTCAACAACATACTCCATCGAATATTCCCTTGGTGGTGAGCTTCTATTATGTTGTTAAGAATATTATGATATTTCTGAGCATCACAGCACTCATGATAAATCACCTCCAGTTACTTTCAATTTCCTACAGCTGTGAAGAGACTGCACGGCCTGTATGATATGTACATCATGATCTACTGCTACACATGTGTGTGTAGGTCATGCGGCATGCAGTGGCGATTCTCCTGTGTGCCATGTATGTAGGTCATGGATGGACTCACTGTGAACCAGGATTGATGCCTAAATGTCTCTGACTCATCTAGAGAAAAGATGCATGACCGGACAAGAGGCACAGGAAGACTGATTGGTTAAATCACAGGAGAGAAATATAGGTAAGGTCTAATTTACAGTTCAACAGCTGTGAGAGAAACTGTCCCATTTTCCTAAACAAATGTGCATTTTAATTGGTTTGGCACACTTTTTGTTGTGGAAAAGTTTTACTTGTTGAACTTTCTCCTTTCTTTCTTTTAAGGCCTACTTTCTCCTTCCTTTCTTTTAAGGCCTGTTCACAAGAACAAAACCTGCAGATGAAAAGTATATTCACACCAAGAGCAAATTGTTACAGTTCTTTAAGTGCTGTAAAGGTACAGTTTTCACGAAAAAGACAACTGTCCATCCAAACCTGTGTTTATTTCTTTCTTCTGTGGAAACACAAAAGGATAAATGGTTGTTGTTCTCCGTATGATTACGATAAAAGGAAACTAGAGACGTCAAGCTTCAAAAAGACAAAAATAGGCCTACCTCAAAGGGAAAGTTCACCCAAAAATGAAAATTACCCCATGATTTACTCACGCACAAGCCACCCTATGTGTATGTGACACAATCCAATCGGAGTTATATTAAAAAATGTCCTGTCGAATCCAAGCTTTATAATGGCAGTGAATGGCAGCCCAAAATTTGAAGCCCAAAAAAGTGCATCCATCCATTATAAAAGTAATCCACACGGCTCCGGGGGGTTAATAAAGGCCTTCTGAAGCGAAGCGATGCGTTTGTGTAAGAAAAATATCCATATTTAAAACTTTATAAAGTAAAATATCGACGCATGACGTTGGACGTAGCGTAAGCGTTTTGAGCTGCGAGAAATTTTAAATATGGATATTTTTCTTACACAAACCCACCGATTCGTTACTTTTATAATGGATGGATGCACATTTTTGGGCTTCAAATTTTGGGCTGCCATGCACTGCCATTATAAAGCTTGGATTTGACAGGACATTTTTTAAAATAACTCTGATTGTATTCGTCTGAAAGAAGAATGTCATATACACCTAGGATGGCTTGACGGTGAGTAAATCATGGGGTAATTTTCATTTTTGGGTGAACTATCCCTTTAAAAGTGGTCCATATGACTTATGTTATTTTAAGTAATACAGTAGCTTTGTGTGAGGAATATGCCCTAAAGAGAGTGATATTATGTGTGAACAAATCATTGTTTTCAATAATACATTTACAAAATCGGTCTAAATTAAATTAATTTACAAATCAAATTGAACTCACCAACTCACTCGTCCACAGGTTAACAGCTGGTTATCAATGAATAATAGCTTACATTTATTTCAGTTCTTCACACTAAGCTATCAAATTATTACAGAACACTTAAACTCTTCATATGAACTACTTTTATGGTGCTTTTGCATCCTTTTTTGAAGCTTGAAGCCCTCTGTTTATTGTAACTGCAAGGAAACAGGTTTGAAATGACATTAGGATGAGCAAATGATTTTCATTTTTGGCTGACCTATTTGTTTATTGTAATATCCTAGAAATGTGCTTGCAAAATACAACCCATTTGATACAAATTTAATTTGCATTAAAATGACCTGTCTGACAAAAACAGACTTGATAGATAGTGATATAAGAACATATTGCAGTATAATGATAATAACAGAGGTGTACAGTTAGTAATCATACAGCGGATGTAATGACATGATGAAATTGATTTTAATATTACTTCTTTATGGTCCTCGTATTTGGAGTCCAGCAATGTGAAAAGCTGTCAGATCCACACCACATCAGGAGATATGACCCAGAAGCTTTTTTTAATCAAACAAAGAAAAAGAAAAAAGACCCACAGGTCCTCTGTGCTTGTTGAATGAATTTTGTCCCTGGCGTGAAGAGGTTTGTATGGATTCTTTTCAATTTAAAGTCTTGTTTGTGCTGAATATTTGCGCTTGGTGGGATAGACCTTTAATCTGTAGTCTCAAAGTCAACATGAAATCAAAATGGACTTGATTTATTTTCCTTATAAGATTTGTTAACAGTTCTTTTTATTTGCCAACCACTTGTTATAGTGAAAAACTTCGATCTCTAATCAATTTCTGACAAATGGTAAAAATGGTTTGCAAATGCCATTTCATGTTGAATTTATGAACAGCATTATGAAACTGTGTGTTTTATGGGTGTGTGCATATGCCACAGAGATTATTACTGATCGAACATCACCTTTATATTAAAGCAGAGCATTAGCCTGAATAATTAGTTATTTTTTGTGCCAGAAAAATAACCTTTAGTAGACGAACAGCTGTGGATTAGTTGTGCCCTGTGTTTGACGGAGGTTGCCGATTAGCTGTGTCTAGAATCTAGACTAGGGGGCGACCAAGAGCCGTGTTTTGCATTAACATCCCAAATTCAGTCTCATGCTTCCCTCTGGCTCTAGTTCATTTTCTCTCTGTTTTCTCCCTCTCTCTCACTCACACACCCCTTTTCTGTTGTAACACAGGGAAAAAGAGTTTGGAAAGGCAATTTAGCTGGGAGGCGAGACAAATTAGTGGCTATTTGCGGGATTACATGACACATCCGCTGCTTCCTGAGTGATACAGAAATCATAATAAAAGCTTTGGAAATAGCACGGCGGCTAAATTAAGCGAGAAGAGCTCTCAGCTATCGGCTGTAAACGAATCAGAAATGATAATCATATTCTACGAGGACACAGCAAATGAGAGAGAATGTAAAAGATCATACTAACTATACACATCTAAAATTTACGGAAAGTCCAGATGGTGAGTTTCAAATATTGTGCAGATTATTAGTGTATCATTGCATTTTTGTCATGCAGATTGTGTGACACATGAAAGCAGTCACATTCTATAATATAATGAGATGTTTTGTTTTCTCAAGAAAATGTGGGGGGTGTTTTTGCCTGTGCAAAACTCACATCCATGATGCAAATTTATTCTAGGTAGTTGCTAGGGTGTTGTTAAGTGTTTTTGGTGTTCTGCGTGATTTTTAGGTGGTTGCTATGGTGCTGATAAATGGTTGCTGGGTTTTGAGGTGGTTTGATAGTTGGCTGATAGGGTGTTCTGGGTGGTTGTTAAGATGTTGCTATGTGGTTGCTAAGATGTATTGGGGCAATTTCTAGGACATTTGCTATTCTGGGGTGTTCTGAATGGTTGTTATGGCTCCAGTGTTATTTTAGTATAATTTATATACTAAATTATTGCATGATTTATTATTTATAGTATCATTATAGTACAATTTATAAATTATTGTTTTATTAATATTTTGAATTAGTATTTTTTTTTTTTTAATATTTTCTGTTTTAATTTTTATTTGTTTAATTTTAAGTAACTTATGTGTTATTTAATTCATTATTTGTTCATTTAAAAATATTACTATTTACTGTAGGTTTAATTCAGTTTAGTTTAAGGTTTTATTTATTTCCAGCCAGCAATTTTAGTACATCAACTGAAACTTATTTCAGTTAATTGCCAAAGCAACATTTCTAGTTTTCATTTAGTTTTTAATGTAATATTTGTATTTTACCTTATTTCAACTCTATTTTAAATAACAAAAATGTTTTTAATACTTTTATTTATTAAAAATATATTGTATTACATTATCTTATATTAAAAATAATATAATATATGGGCCTAATATAATAAGCGTTCCTAGATGATTGCTTGGGTGATTTCTAGGTGGTTGCTATGTAGTTGCTAGGGTGTTCTGGGTTATTAGTGGTCATCACCTAGAGTGTTTTGGGTGATTGCTAGTCTATGTAGTGACTAGGGCGATGTGATTGCTAACACGTTCTGAATGTTTTGCAATTGATAAGGTCTTTTTGAGTGTTGCTTTAAATAAACCCTCAAGAAGACCCTATCAACCTTATGTAACCCCTTTTCAGCACTGCGCTCGTTGTGTTCTGTCTTCCGGTTTGTATTTCCACAACATGAAGGTAAAATCTTACAGATTTAAGAATGAACTGCTTGTTTTAAAATCTTCCAGTTCTACTGACATTTTCTTATGAACATCCGCTTTCAGCCGCGGCTCGTCTGTATGGGCAGGTGGGGCAGAGCCCCACCAAAATATTCTTCCAAACATAGACCTCTATATACAGTACACTGAATTAATAATAAATTGTAAATGTATTCAGAATTCTGCAACAGATATTTTTCGGATTTTCTAGACTATAAGTCGTGAAGTGAGCAGGATATATTAAAATGAAGCGCATGGATTCGGCAGGCATGTATTCATGATACTAGGTGGGGCAGCCGGTCTCTGAGCCCTCCCCAGCTCTACAGTGCCCCACAAATTTCCAATGTAAATCTGTATGAAAAATGGAACTGCAGCGCACTCTCATAGAGAGCCATTGGGCAGATTTCTGGCTACCCCACCTATTTTCACGTGACATTACCTCACGTAAATCTCGCTCCAGACCAAGATTATATCAGTCCCCTTCTATGTGTCTGCATCAGGTCAGTAACTAGTTGGCATGTCTGTTCTTCCTATGTGGAGTAGTGTATCAAATTAATGAAGGTATAAATCCTTTATTTTAAACGTGCTCATGTGAATAGCCTTTATATACAGTAGTTCTGTTGTGTTTGTTTTATGTTTGTTCTGAGAATAGACATGACTTTCCTCACTGGAATTCCTACACAACTTGCAATATTCTAAAACAACATCTGAGGCAATAAATACTACATTAAGGCAATTCTAAGATGGCATTCTATGCATTAGTCGTGTGTAATAAAGTCTGTCAATCATCATTAGAGCACCGCATGCCACCCTCAGGCTGAATAATGCAAGGACATTAGAATTCTGCCCAAAGTGGGTCTATGTTCAGCGATTAGGATATAAAGCTTATAAAATGTTAATCATAAACTAGCGCTAAGACCCAGAACCTGCCCTACCTAAATTTACGACCAGGAGCCGCTACTGTCCGCTTCAAATATTACACTGCTCATGACAATTTTCGTTAACTCTACAATAAGTAATTCCACTTTACCAGCTAATTGCTCTTCAACAGCGATGCCATAGAAATATACAGAGCTACCTCAAAAACAGAAGTTCAAAGACAAAATTCTAAAGATGGCTGCGCGCTTGTTTCTCTGGCACATAAGGTCTATAGCGTTTCTAGGGTGTTCTAGGTTATTGCTAGTAGGAGTATTCTAGGATTGCTATGGAGTTGCTACGGCGCTGTCTGTGGTTACTAGGTGGTTGCATAGAGTGTTCTGGGTTGTTAGGGCATTGCTAGGTGTTTGCTAGTGTGTTATAGGTGATTGATCCTCCTTCAATGTGCGTCTGCTGGGTTTTTTCCCACCTGTTTTATAGTTTAGCAGATGAAAATGGTGCATCTGACCACTAAAGTAATGTGGCAGCACACTCTCCTCAACAACACACATGATTTGAGCAATCATTTAGCCTTATGTCTGGAGCACAAAAACTGGGGGGCGACACACTCGCTCAACTTTAATACTCAATTTGTTCAAATCACTATGAGCACCAGTACTAGTGATGCTTACCTTAGAAAACATGACAGTTATAGGATCATCTTGCACTCTTTCAAGATCTTGCACAGGATGAAAGAGTGCAAGATGTTGAGTGCCGGTTTAATAGCTGCAAGTCAATCTTAGATTCTGTTACACACACACATTCAACCCGCCTTCCTGCTGTGTGTTTCATCCCTTCCCATCCTCCTCTCTCTCTCTCTCTCTCTCTCTCTCTCTCTCTCTCTCTCTCTCTCTCTCGTGTCACGTGTGTAGGTCTGTGAATCGCAGCAGTGGCTTTGTGCATCTCTTTCTGTGTGAGAGTGAGAGAGAGGCTCAGGGCTGCACTCCTCTAAGGGCTTCTTGTACTCTCTCTCAGCACACATTCGCACACGCGCGTCCCGTGCATCCAGACGGGGCTTTCACCATCCCAGACACACCGTCTGCTGCCCAGCGGAGCGCTGCGACTTCCGTCTGGGAAAGCTGGACGGAGAGGAGGGATTTTACCCAGGATCCTTCCGTGATTTGCAACAGCATGCGCCCGCCGAGCCAGACTTCATTCCAAGGTTGAGCACAGCCGCTGCAGCAGGCGACGAGGGAGGAATGGATCGTAGAGAGAGCAGGACGTGGAACTGAGGGCTCGCTGGATGCTTTTCCGTCGTCAGAGGATGCTCTGTGCTTCACGGCAGGACGTTTAAGAGTTCGGTGGACGCTCCTGCGCTGTAGTGGATGGATTTTGCGCGCTGTCGGAGAGGGTATGTATGTCTACTTCACTAAGTTAAGCTGTTGCATCTTGAACCTTAAAATGCACTTGAACTGATCATGCATTTGCTCGCAGCATCGTGTGCGCATGCATCCGTGCATCACTTTTTAACATTCCGTGTCATTAGACTTTGTGCGTTGTTCTGGGAAGGGGGGCGGGGGTACGTCCGATGCTTTCAGCCCGTTGTTGCTATCAGACTATTTCTCTCTGATCAACATCTGGTGGCATGTCCTCGCAGGCAGAGCGGGATGATTGAAGCACTCGCTGGATTATCATCGAGAGAGCTTTCAAATTCCTGCAGCTCTGATTTGTTGCATTTCTCGGCTAAAGCTTGCACTGAGGGCGTGCTTCGCGCTCAGCGTTTGTTTAATGCATGCGTGCATGGATGCATGCATGCATGCTGGGACAGAAGCTCTGATGTGAAGTGATATCCAGTATGTTCTCGGTCAAGGGGCATCAAAGTCAGCCGTGCTCATGCTTAAAATGAATGCAATTTTAAGGTTTAAAAAGCAGGGATCTGTGCATGCCGAGGTTTAGCGGGGTAATGACTGAATGTGAGATGAGCAACGGCTTGTAATTGTGTTAGTGGGTGGGGCTCTTTCTCACTCTCTCGCTGTCTCTCGTCCCTCTCTCTCTATCTTAAATATGCATCAGGAGGGGCTGAGGTTGTCAGAGGAGTGTCTGTATGTGAGGTATGGGGTCAGAGCCCTGCGTCTGCGTAGGATCGATAATCCATGTTTTTTGCATCTCAAGCTCACTGACGGCCACACATGAGATCGGCTTTCCTCGGGAGAGAGAAAGCGAGAGTAGCTAATGAGCTGCCTGTCTTTATGAAGCATTCCACAACACGCTGTCAAGCGCAATAATTTGGAGCAGCTACATAATACATAAACTAATAAATTACTGAAAAAATAAATGCACATATCTCAGAGGGCGCTTTCACATTCAGGCTTTTGGTGACTACCCGAGTCAGTTTCACTTTATAGTTCTGTTTATTTGGATAGTAAAAGCAGTTTTCTGAAACCCATTTTCCACACCTGGATCTGCATGAATGTGGTTTGAGGTTTGGTTGTTGCGAATAGCACAGTTTGCCATTCATATGAAATCAGTGCATTCTAACTTGTGGAACTGGAAAGTAAAATGTTATTGCTCAGAGGTTGCTCTTTCATAGTTCAGGAGAGGTTGAAAAACTCTGAGACCTTAAAAAACCTTAGATTAAATAAAAACAGATACAAATCAGTTAATAGGTTTCATACATAAAAAGTATATAGAGCTATAAAATTAATGTCCATAGGAGCTCAGATCATTTGATGAGAAATGTTTGAGTTTTAATTCTCTGACTTTTGATTGCAGACTTTAGTAATTCGGCACATCTGAGCACAGTTTTAGACGAATTTTGAAAATGAGGAGACCAATATCACATCTGTGTTTTTTACATTAACTTTAATTTGAACGAAGATCTTCTGACATAGACTATTTAGCTAAATGTATGTGGACACCTGAACACCTATATGAGCTTGTTGCCACCAGGGCCATTCATTTCTACAGATGGTGACGCCAGCACCTGATTTGGTGGTGCTGGAGGAAAATGTATCTTAAAGTTAAAATTTAATAATCAAATTACTATTGTTTTGCATTGTTTTGTTAATAAGTGCAGTTACTAATAATATTACATGTTTGTTTATTGAAAATTTAACAGTGATGCACTGAGCTTGAATTGATATGCAGATAAAATTAACTTTTATAAACAACAGTAATGTGCAAAAACTTAATTTTTATAGGGAAAATTTAAATATTCTACTCTTATTAAATGTACAATTGTTCTTCTATAGTATCACACTGAACTGACCGACAGCTTCAGTGATAATAAAAGGAGCGCTCTTTACTTGTTTTCTGCATAATTCAGTCACAATTCGAAGAAAAGTTTTTGTTTTTCATGAGACCTTTTGACTTCCTACTTTTTTCCATATATTACGAAAGGGGAGTGGAAATGGCTAAGTCAAATAAGTACTCCTCTGCCGCCAACTACTGGTTATAGTGGTAATTACATGTCTTTTTTTTTTAAATAAAAGTGCTTGTTTGCCACAAAGTGTTAGTTTTCCTACACCTTGAAACTTTTTACAAATTTTTTGGTTTTACAAATCATCATATCATACATCATCACACAATAACATTAAAATTGGATAATATTTTGAGCTTTGAAATGCTGGAAAAAATGTGAAGCACTTGAAAGCCCTTGAAGTCAGCACTGTTTGATCTGATATCTATGGTTTATAACAGAGAATTCTGCATGAACGCTATCCACTAGATCTCGGAGTAGCGATGTTATTAATTCTGTGGCAAATTCAAATGCTTTTCACCAGATCTCCCAGCACTGTGTAGTAACGGTGTCTCGTGATCGAGATCGGCCCGTGTATGAGCTCGCGCAAACGAGTAGCGCGGTTCCGTTCCGGAAAATGGCAGCTCTTATCACTTGGGCATCATGGTGGTCGCACCAGTGGGACCTCTAACAAAATTTACTTTTTGGTCACAGTCGAGACCTGGATTTGCTCCCTTTCAGACACGAGAGCATTAGTGCATCAGTTAAATGCTAAATGAATAAATGTAAATGTAAATGTATCCAAATAATGTGACTCTGAATCAGCATGAATTTCAGTTGATGTTCCAAAAACATATTTTTCATTTACACCATATCCAGTAAAATTTGATTAGCACTGTAAATTAGAAGTTGATTACCTGTTGGGGGTGTGGTGGAAACACTGCGGTTACTCTAATCATATTTAATAGTCCCATCTGTATTTTTCAGTAGATTGATTGATTGAGCTCTGTAATGCTGTAATGGCTTAATAAAGAGACAGTGATTTTAGCCATTAATCACAGAAGAGCTAATAAATTAATTGGAAAAGGAAGTTAGAAACCTCTGGTCTCAGCATTTGCTTCCCACTGCCCAGTTTAAACTTTTCTGAGTGGACATCATAAATTAGCTTGACAAATGTCATTAGGTCCAAAGTTTTAATCATGCCGGATGCTGGAGTTTTACCAGCCGAATACTTAGTTTAATTAAAGTATCAGAGAGTAAAACTTTAGTAAATTATGATTGAGTGGTTTGGTTGTGTTGAATAGACAGTTTGTGTGGTAGATGAATTGTGAACAGTGAATTTTATCCTATAGTTTTTCAAAATTGAATACCCTTAAAATCAAAAGAAATCCAATTAGAAATTATTTAAAAAAAATAAATAATCTCTCCAACCATTTAGATTTTTTGAATTGTGACATTTCCAAGACAATTAAGCTCAGTTGTTTTACTGAAAGACTGTATTAAAGTATTTATTGTCATGAAAATAATTATGCAAAACATCTTAATGGTCCTTAATCTTTATTTAAATGTGAAAGGTAATTTTAGATAATAATGTTAGGAGTGAGCACTGCAGAAAAAAAAAACATTTTCTTAATCAATATTTTTTATCTTGTTTTTAGAAACACATTACAGATACATTTACTTAAGAAGCATAGATATTAAGAGTTGTTTTCAGAGAATTTATCTTGAAATTATTATTTTTTCTTGGGCTATGCATACAAGAAATTGTATTGAGATTTATGATTAAAACAAGAAGAAAAAAAATGGGATCATTTTCACCAAATAAACCTAATTCAGATTCTGAAAATAAGCCTTTTTTTAATCTTATTTACATAACTTTACCTGATAAGCATAAATATCTTGTTTAAAGGATGTTTAGATATTTTTAGGTGAAAACAGGGCAAAAATACTGATGATCAAATTATTTTTGATTGGATTAATGTTTTGCGTGTACAAGCTTTGTTTGGTTATAATTACATTAGTGAAGTGAAAGCTGCATTAGAAGGTCTCAGAGAGAGAGAGAGAGAGAGAGAGAGAGAGAGAGTTTATTTAAATATATAAATATTTATAAATTAACATGTATAACTATAGATATTTTTAACTGTATCTAATTAGACTCAACAAGGCCCTTAAGTGGAGTGATGCAAAATGACTTTATTAATCACCTTTTACCTCCATTTATGAATAACATATGAGCTTCCAGAAAAAAAACATTCTTGTCTGAATTATTGATTTTCAAACATATGCCACTTTTTACCATTGCATAGAGGATCATATTGTATTTTCTAGTGCATTTGAACTGCACTGTTGTGCAGCAGTGATCATTATTTAGGTTGTTTGCCTGTATCATGGGCTTATTGGGATACTACATGTGGCAAAATCTAGTTTACAGCGGTGTAACTTCATGATTAATGGTTATATTGCTATACCAAACAGACACTTCATTGATCACGATACAGCTAACAAACTGCGTTCTTATTATTTTGAAGCTTGTTGTTAGAAATGCATAGATTTGTACAATAATGTAAACACAATCATTCATGTTAGGATGTTTGGGGGTTTATTGGGTCTCCAAAACAATACTATTGTGGCCCAGAGTCTCTTATGCTCTGATTTCTGTGTAAATAAGAAGGTTCCCTCAATACTCTCAAAATGTGATGTCTAGCTCAGCTGAATTGGATTTGACTGCCTCATGAGAAGCGGCCTATGAAATTGGGGCTCTAGTAGAATTGTTCAGTGATTCATTATACAGTACATGCAGTGTAACGTTATGCATTTTGCATATTGACCTTCAGTTCAAACTAACTGAAAAGATGTTTTTCTTTTTTTCAGAGACATGAGGCCTCTTCTGAAGAAACACCCTTGAATATTTCCCTCACTGAGGATGTGCAAACATTTCTGCTCGGCACAACCACATTTAAGGTCACTTCTTCTCTAGACCCTCATATACCTCAGGGTTGACTTTCAAAACTCATAAGTGTCTGTGTGCTTCCCGTTGAGCACCGCTGGATTTGAGACCAGTTTTGCTTCACTGCATCCAGAGTGCAAAACTGCTGAAACATCGCCCTCCATGGTTTCTGCCCATTTCAAGAAACTATCGTCTTACATCGTAAAGATTTGCAAAGGAATGTTTACAAAGAAACTGGCAACTGCCACAAAGAAGAAAGAGAGCAGCGAAAACAAAAAAGAACCCAAATCGTCCCCTGAACTACATGCACGGAACCCAACGTTCTCAACCACATTGAAAAGCACAGTTAAAAAAATCTCCAAATGCTCGTCAGCACGCAATATATCTCTTGAGGAGAATGATGGAAAAAATGATTGTTCTTCTCTCTCGCCAACATTCAGTTACCGTGTAGCAATTGCCAATGGCCTGCCAAAAAATGCCCTCTTTTTGAACAATAATGAATTTCATGAGGTCTTATCGATTGATAGTAATTACTCTGACTCTCTAAACGAGGCAAAACTTGTCCATAGATTCGATGAACAAAAAGCTTATACAATGCCAGTAAGAAGGAACAGGAAGAGTTTGATTAGTTTAGCGCCCTCTGATGGCAGCTCAGAGGGGGAACGGGGAGAGCGCAGCAGTCTCCACACTCTTCGATTGGGCGCTCTGAAAAAGCTGAGGAAATGGAAGAAGAGCCAAGAATGTGTGTCCTCAGACTCAGAGGCCAGCAACTGGAGAAAGACTCTTGGCATCAGGAGCAAATCTCTGGACCGGACTGGTCGACACCAGAAAACCACTACCCTAGAGCCGGGATCCAGCTCGACAGGATGTATCAGTCAGACTCAGGATGTGATGGAGATGATCTTCAAAGAACTTCAGGGAATCAGTCAGATCGAGTCTGAGCTCTCAGAACTGCGAGGGCACGTTAACGCCCTCAAAAGCTCCATTGACGAGATCTCCAGCAGCGTGGAGGTGGTGCAGAGTGAAATTGAGCAGCTCCGTTCAGGTTTTGTGCAGTCCAGACGTGAGACTCGAGACATCCATGATTACATCAGACAGATTAGCCAACAGACCAACAAAGCTACTCTGAGATTTCTAAATGTGCCTGAGGAGAAGTATGAAAAAACAGAAGAGCTTATTTATCAAATCCTGAAAGAGAAAATGGGTTTTGCTGAAGCACGCAAGACATTAAAAATTGAACTGGCCCATCGACTAGGGCAACAAAGAGAATGTTACAATGCTAAACCTCGACCAATTGTAGTTATATTTTCAAGCCCACAAGACAGGGATTTAGTTTTGAAAAAGTGTTATAAGCTTAAAGGAACTGGAATATCCATCTCGACTGATAGTCTAGTACATGATTCAAAAGAAAAGAGAGACAAGCCAATGGCTTCCTCTCAGACGTATGAAAGCATGGACATCAAGGTCTCAGCCAAAGACAAGGCTGAAAGTGATGACTGGGACTCCATGGAAAGCGACAAAGAGCTTGATGAATTAAACAAGAACAAATATGCAATTGTGTCCAAACCACCCCCAAAAAGTAAATCAGACAAGAAAAAGTCTCACGATCACCGAAGGATGGCCGATGACTCTGCATACTCTGTGCACTATGCGGATAATATAGCCTATGATGACCATGACAAGCAAAGTAAGTCCTACTATTCTGACATAACACCTGGGTGGCTTTCTCAAAGCGACTACTCCACTCCCAAACTCAGCCGGTCTGAATCGGACTGCTCTAAACTATGCCAGTCTTACTCTGAGGATTTCTCAGAGAGTCAGTATTTCAGCAGAGTCAATGGCTGCTCCTTGCTTTCCTCCTCAGATCAGGAACTTTGGCAACGGAAGCAAGAAGACATGGCATCCTCCTGGTACGCTAGTCCTCCCAGTCAAACTCTGAGCCAAGAACGACCCTATGTGGAGCATAATGAAGTTGAAACCACTGAGACTATTGACAGTGGTGTAAGTAATGGTCTCGTTTGTATATCAGGGGACAGGAGCCATTACAGTGGCTCTCAACTGTCGCTGCAGGGTGACCTCTCACCATGGAAAGATTGGCATCACCTTGAACAAGGTACTGATTCAGGTTTGGACGCTTCAACTGAGCAGAACATAATCTCTGAGATCAGTAGTCCCTTTGACCCTGCAGCTAACCCTGGTTTCCCTGAGAAAATTACTAAATGTCTTGAGGTTGATTTACAGTTTGAAGGTGAGACCTTTCTGACACTAGATAGCACTCCTGAGACAGGCCAAGACCAAGATATTGATATAGAACCTGAATTTTTAGAACCCGAGCTAGAGCTAGAGCTTGAGCCAGAACCAGAACCAGAGCCAGAGCCAGAACAAATGGCACAGCCAGAACCTGAACCTGAACCAGAGCCAGAGGTTGTGATTGAACCCATAACAAAACCAGTACCTAAACCTGCAGCTGAACCGCAACCCGAAAAGAAGCCCAAGACCAAGAAGATCCAAGCTAAGCCTGAATCAGCTCCACAAACTTTGCAGCGACAAGATGTAAACCACCTCCAGCAGAGCCAGAAATCGTCAGCCATGTACCGGAGCCAGAGTGAGATTAGAAATGAGAAGGTGGAGGATGTCCCCAAATCATGGAGTAGCAGGCTTAGCATAGACCTCACTGAAAAAACCTTCAGCTTTGGAGGTTTTGGATCCACACTGCAAAGAGCAAAGTCGGCTTTGGATTTTGTGTGGAATAAAGGTCCCCAAAGCACCAGTGCCCCAGTTGAAGAACCAAGCAACACCTCATTCATGGGCAGGTTTAGAACCATGTCCCAGTCCACAGCGAACAGCTCCAGTACAACCATTGACTCTGACGTCTACACAGAACCTTTCTATTACAAGGCAGAAGAGGAAGAACAACCTGCTGAACAACCTGTGGACAATGAGACACATTATGTTGAGGTGATGGAACAAGTGCTAGCCAATTTGGAAAACAGAACAAATGCCAACGAAGCTGAGGAACAGTACCAAGAAGAGGAATACGATGAATATGACATCTCTCAAGAGGGTAACCTTGTGTTGGAATATGACTGCAGCCTTGATGAACAATATGATGAGGAATTCAGTGAGGAGTATGATGACAATCCTATGACTGAAGACACAGCGGAGTATGAGGTGAGTCTGGTGGATTATGTCGAAGAAACCGAGGAACCAGAAGCAGAGATCGAGGTACAGGAGGAAGGAAAAGAGGAGGTGCAGGAGGTTCAAGAAACATCAGAAACGAAGGGAGCAGATGAGATAGAAGAGACTGTAGAACAAGAGGATGAGAACAAAAACGTTACAGAGGTTCCTGTGCAGGAAGCACCACCCAAAAAAAGGATACGTCCCACCTTCAAAGAGGCAGCACTTAGAGCTTACAGGAAGCAGATGGCTGAGCTCGAACAGCAGATCCTGGCAGGAGGTACGATCCAACCAGTTATTTGTATTTTATATGCTAACTCTACAGATTTGCTTATATAAATTATTGTTGTTTAAATTTGTTTCTTGAATGGTTTTAGTCAAAGTTTTGTGAGCCATTGATTGAGTCATTTGAGATCCACCATTGTCCATACATGATTTCTTTCTCAGGTCTTGGTTCCTGAATACCCAGACAGTATTGAAGGGTTGTTCTGAAGGCCAGAATGATGATTAGTAGTATTTGATGTTGAGTGGTTAGAATTGGCGATTGATTTTGTGTATGTGCGTGTGTGGTTGTCCAGCACATCAGAGTTCAGCAAGGGCGTAGGTTTGATTTTGAAATTGGTGGGGACAGCCCCGGAAGCTGAGGATTCAGGAAATTAACAGGATAGTGAATTAAGGTTTTTAGTCTATATTGACCTTAACAATATGTCAATTAATTAATTAAATAATGTTACAGGTAACTAATAAAGACAAGGAGGCAGTTTAAAAGAAACTTACCTTTACTCTGTTTATAGTGCAATACAAAAGTCAATGTGTCTACTGTCTTGTTCCTTGCTGTTTGAAGAAGCCAAACACATGTCTGCGTCTGTCATTAACAGAAATGAACTGTTGTGATATTTGTTTCACATCATTATTGTCCAGTTTGTCCTGGTGGACATGGCACACAGCAATACTGTTAAGTCTCACTTGTGCCATTGTTGTTCTGAGCTATGTTTTCAGTCGAGCACTGAAACTTCTTTCAGCTGATGAGACTGGGATGACTAAAAGCAGCCTGATAAACTTTATCAAACAGGCCTCTCACTTCAACAAGACCAAGCAATGTTGTGTTTTCATGTTTTATGGGGACTTTACACAGACATGATGTTTATACTGTACAAACTATTCCATCCCCTTACACTAAACCTACCAATCACACAAGACTTTCTGCATTTTTACATTTTCAAAAAACACCACTTAGTGTGATTTATTTTTCTCATGGGGACCAAAAAATTGTCAAGATATTGCCATCTTGTGAGTGTGTGTGAAACCCTACATTATGGGGACAAAATGTCCCCACAATGTAGGGTTTTACACACACTCACACTCTCTGTCACACACACTCACTCTCTCACTCACTCTCTCTCACACACACACACACACACACTAGCGTTTAGGTTTTCCACTTATCCCGTGATTGTCATATATTGAAAAAACTTCATTGTCCCTGAATCAATATGTGACATGATTTGCCCAGTATTTTCGTGCACAGAACTGTTAATTTCTCCCTTACTTACCGCATCTAGGTTTCGGAGGAGCTTTGCGTTGCCACTTCTCACAACCAAATGTAGCTACGGCCTCTCACAAGTTAGAAAGAAAAAACAAAGCCAATCAGTTTAGCGATGTGAGTTCGGGAGGCGGGACTCAGATCTATTAACCGTTCGTGTACCAGGAATTGCACATTTTTTTCACAGAACGCTCTTGTAAGAGATTTTTTTATCTAAATGAGATGTTTCCTCGTTAAATAAAATAAGTAATACATAAAAATCACAAGACACAATCGGACAACAGTGGTTATATATAAATATATTACAATTTTTGATCTAAATTATTGCTAGGGACCAATCAGTGTCACTGGATATTGGTAGGGAACCGTCCCTAGCGTCCCTACTAAATTCTGTGCTCCTGGAGTTCAGATGAAAGTGAACTTCACCTTTTTTGGCCTTCATTAATCTTAGAGAATAGTTATCTTAGTCTTAATCTTAGTTTCATCATTTATTTTTGAAGGAATAGTTCACCCATATAATAATGTTCTTCTGATTATTTACTCTCACTCATGTTGTTCCACACCAGGATTAGTTTTTTTCTAGCTTGGAACATAAAAAGAGACAATTTGATGGATGTTTGAATAGCTCTCTCCAATCCAGTTTGTGCATGTGTATTTTCAGATCAGGCCAGGGTTGATGTCAATGACAACAAACTGCATTGGTTCTTCTTGCAAGTCTTGTAATGTGATGCACCACATTTGACTATGCACATATGTATAATTTAATCTTGGGTGAAATATTTCTTTAATAACTGCAATCATGTTTTATTAGCATTTTATTTTATTTTGAGTGGTAGTTTCTCAAATGTGTGTTTTCAAAGTCAATTTACACAATATGCTAATATGAACATGACCAGCTGAAATTGTGGCATCTGTATGTCTCTACGCTATCCTGAAATTTACCCCACAAAGGCAGAGTTTTCTTTTACAGTCAGTCAGGAATCAGGGGAATTTCCACCCAGTCTTACTCACACTGAAAACGCTCTTGACCTAGATGTGAGAATCACAGTCACAGCACACGGCAAGCCCAACGCCGCACTGCTGAGTACTGTTGGGATACTGTATTTAGGCTGCTCATTCATGCTGCACGCTAACAGCCAGATGCTCTGTGTACTTCAGGGGATTCTGATTCCCTAAAACACAAGCCACAAATCACAAACCAAATCAGTTAATTTTTTAGGCATTACAATGAGGTTTGGCACTGGCACACAATTCAACAATTGGATTCCAGAAATGATAGCATTTTTACCGAGATGTTTAACATCTAATAAATGCATGTAGAGTGCAGTGCTCTCTGTGTTATTTTAGTGTCGGATTCACCAATGGAACAATGCAAATCATATAATGATGCAAATGGGTTAATGACAAATAAAGATTCAAAAAAAAATCTTTTCAACATTGACATAATGCATATTTTAAGTCAGGAACAATGTGTTTAAGCAAGTTTCAAAAGTTAAATAACATTTCAAAGTGTTTAAATGGATTTTTTGACAAATATTTTTCTAACTGTATTTATAAGTGAAATCTTAGCAAAGTAACCCTCCGACTAACAAATCATTATTTTGTGGTTGTGTATTTTTTCATATTAACTTATAATTATTGCATTCTAGTGGCCAGGTATTTAGTATCTTTAGCATCCAATTTTACTTTTAAAGACAGAAAAATAATCATACAAATATACCAGTAAATGCATTCAATACAATAACTAATCACAATGTAGTGTTCAGCCATTTGTTCACTTTGACCTATTATTTGTTGGTTTAAATCAAGAATTTGTTGTGCCACCTGACAACAGGGAATATGCTGAACACTGGATTTTTCCCCCCATTTCAATTACATATAAAAAGGGTTTATAATATAATATAGGGTTGCCAACTGTCACGCATTTGGCGTGAGACACACGCTTTCAGGCTCTGTCTCACGCTCTCACTCTGCCCAAGTAAATCTCACGCCAAATTGCCAAACCTGATTTTGATATGAAACAAAGTCTAAGCTTTTACATTTTTTAAAGTTTTAATACGAAATTCAAACAATAAATACCGTTTTGGTTAATGTGGCATAACAGTTAAAGTCAGAGCCGTTGAAAAACAGAGTTGCAACATGCTTTCATCTCCCGGCGGCGCGCGCGGTCACGTGGTTCATGGAGCTCTCAATAGTTCCAAACAAACCAGCGCTGTCAATACATTTGAATGGCTTAAGCGGATAGACGCCAGCTTCACTATACAGGTATTTGCAGCCATTTTTGGTAAACAGTACAGTATACTGTGCATTGATTATTACGTCAACCACATTTACAGTATCATTTTATTATGGAGAGTGATGGAGATGCAACATTGTTAACATTAATGTTAATGTTTTTCTTGTATTTAGCCCTCAGGTATTCCTTACTAATTGGTCACACTCATACTCATTGGTGGTCAAATGTGACCATACACCTTAACTATTTTCAAATAAATAAATGTTCTATATTTTAGTTCAATGATATTTATTGAATGTTTTGAGGAGATCTTTTAGTACTAAATACTATTTGTGCAATAATTATGGTTCATTAATGACCACTTAAAATATTTTTCTTCTAATATTTTTATTATTTATATTACAATTAGTGTAGTAATTAAGGTTAAAATAGAGAATTCCTTTGCAAAGAGGCAAATTAGTGTCATTTTGTGGCTTGAAAATTAATAATTTTCATTTGTAATGCCATTACCCAGTAGGTGCCTGTATGGCTCTTTAATAAATATACATGTAGGCCTATCTAGTCTAGTTGCTCAAAAAAGTATTGCAGATCATAACTGCTTACTAATTTTTAGGTTTTGCATTTGAATAAATATTTAGACATGATCAAACACTAGATTACTAGATACTTATATAAGCACACACAAGTGAATATAATTTAACCCAAGAAAAGTTTAAAAGTGCTAAAAAGGCAAACTTATTTTTCCTTATATGTACAGTAGGCTATACATATGAATTGATACGGAATCAAGATCGAAATCGATATTTGTGCCAATCCCCCCCAATTGTGCCCCCCCCCCCCCAAAAAAAAAAATCTCACTTAAAAGTTGGCAATCCTGAGTAAAAGTAGTAAATCGATCAAAAACAGAATACATAAAATCACATGACATCACATTCAAAACGTAGGAACTGGAATAGGCTACAGTGCAATGGATTGGTTTGATACACTGTAATCGATTGTGATTGAATAACAACAAAATCATGTTTTATATTGATACATAAAGAATCGTAAGCTTAAAGGTGCACTGTGCGAATTGCAACCACCCACCGCTCACCCCTCCTTTTCAAAGCACATAGAGAAGCTACGGTGGCTGACACAAGACAAAGATGTTGTCGCCTGAGACAGCAGAGAGTAGCTAGCGCTCTGCAGAGCACTTTGTCCGTTTAGGGCTACTGTAGAAACATGCCGTCGCAAAATGGTGACCACTGTAAGGGGACCCACGGTGTATGTAGATAGAAATGACTCATTCTAAGGTAATAAAAACATAACGGTTCATTATGTACGGTCTTTATACACCACTGAACACATAGTTATGTATATTATATTGCATTTCTGTCAATAGATCTTCATAAATATTACACATGGCACCTTTAAGTTAGTTATAACTACTAAACAAGAATCATTACCTCTCTTTTTTCTTTTTGCAAGATATGCTTCTCTTGCAGCCGGATCATTTTTAACGTGTTCCCTGTGTCGTGCTGAGTTCTCAGTCCCACTTTATGTTAAGTGTCTTTAACTACCATGTACTAACATTCAAATTAATAATTTTACTTATTGCACTTATTGCACCTCATATAGGGACATTCAATGCAGTTGCACCACCTGACTTTTGCCACTAATTTTACATTTAAAGGGATAGTTCACCAAAAAATGAAAATTAACCCATGATTTACTCACCCTCAAGTCATCCTAGGTGTGTATGACATTCTTCTTTCAGACGAATACAATCAGAGTTATATTAAAAAAAATCTAACTTCTGCTAACTGTCATACGCGCGTTTACGAGAGACTGGTGTTCCAGCGTATGACGAAGGACGCGGGCGTAGCGCAAGTTCTGGTGACGAATGCGGAAGTGCAGAGGATTGAGCAAAACAAAACTTGGTTCTCGCGAGAACTAGCATATTCTCACCGGAGCGTCCTACGTCATACGCTGGAACGCCAGTCTCTTCTGAACGCATGTACGACAGTTAGGGGAAGTTAGAGATTACGGTTTGTAAAGTTTTAAATATGGATATTTTTCTTACACAAACGCATCGCTTCGCTTCAGAAGGCCTTTATTAACCCCCCGGAGCCGTGAGGATTTTACTTTTTTTGATTGATAGATGCACTTTTATGGACAGTCAATCACTGCCATTATAAAGCTTGGAAGAGCCAGGACATTTTTTAATATAACTCAGATTGTATTGAAAGAAGAATGTCATGTACACCTAGGATGACTTGGTGAGCAAATCATGGGCTAATTTTCATTTTTGGGTGAACTATCCCTTTAACAGTCTTCTACTTAAATGCCCGTACTAGCTTTTGCTTGTGCTAGCAAGACCATACATATAATTTTTAAATACAATAAAGAAGTTTTATGATAAAATAGCATTTTTTTTTTGTTTTACATTGGTTATACCCTTACTTGAATGTAGCTATTTCTATTTTTTTATATATTTTTTAAAAAATATATATATTTATTTTTATAAATATTTATATTTTATTTTTATTTGTGCACGGTTTTACAACCCTACAGACTTTTGAAATCTGTAGAGATCACACAGACAGGTTTACAGTCAACAGAAACTTTATTCTGTGAAAATACAGCATCTGTATAATAAGAGAAGGAACAGACTGTTCTGCTGACACTGAGTTGGTGCGCTGGACAGGATGAGCATTTCATTTTAATTTCAGCTGGAAAAAGACAGTCACCCTGTAAAGAGAGTGCTCATCTCTTATAATAATATATATGAAAAAATACATTTTATAAATATTTTTTATTATATTGTCTCAGTTTTAATTTCAGTTTAGTTTTCCTGGAGTTTTAGTTTGTAGCTCTGTATTTCCCCCCTTGCTTCAAAGCATGTTCCCGTATAGGGATGGGCATTTTTGTCAATTTCTCATTTCGATCATCGATAGGTCTCAAAAAACGAGTACTCGGGGGGCGGGGCGGGGCGTGTGCAGGGGGCGGGGCATGTCCGTCATGGAGATAAAAAAAGTAGTTACGAAAATTAATGTTGACAATTACAAACATGACATGAAAACATGAACATATGACTAGAAAAAATAACTGCTAGATTATGATGCATCAATGTTTTTGAAAAAGAAACATAAAAACAAAATGACCGTCTCAAATAACCGTTAATAATATCGGGCATTGCATTTGAACTGAAACTGTGAATAAACACCACCCTGCAGAGCTTTGCAAGAGGATTAATAAACTCAACCAAGCGCATCCTATATGAGATTAATCAGATATATGCCTATTACAATTTACATCTGCCCAAAAGGACGTGAATGCGCACGTGAACTTGACCGTGCTGGTTTTTACAGTCTAAGGTTTGAAAGGGAAACTCCTTTGAATGCGCTCTTCCCTTAACAACAACGCTGATACACGGGCAACGAAAGCACAGAGAAACAACATTCTATTACAATCGTGTTCTCATTATAATGCTATATGACAGATTGGCGCTGCACATCTTGTACTTAATTTTATTTTTCATGATCAAAGTGATTCCAGGCATCACTGCGCGTTTTCGAAGCCATAATGAAAAAATAACTTTAAATAAAACATAGGTCTACTGTTAAAAAAACATGAGAACAATATACCACTGCTTCATTATTAATATCATCAATGATTTTGAAAAAGACATAGCCTATCTAAAAAGAATATGCCCATCTCAAATAACCCATAGTCGATAATGACGTGCATTATATGAGCTGAAACTGAAGAGAATGAACAGCAGCTGGTTAAACGGCAGCGCTTTGCTAGCTGGTTAATAAACTCAACCAAACACGTCCTATATTAGATTAATCAGATATAGACAACATAAAATTAATCTTACAATTTGCATCTGCAGAAAAGGACGCGAGTGCGCACGTGAACTTGACCGCACTAGTCTGATGTAACGTTAACTCTTGTTGTGGATTTCCTTTAACAGCGCGCTGATACACGGGGAGCTAAAGCACAGAGAATTTACAACATTCTGTCACAGTCTGTTCATTATAATGGTAATGACAGATTGGTGCTGCACATCTTGCACTTAAAGGGTTAGTTCACCCAAAAATTAAAATTACCCCATTATTTACTCACCCTCAAGTCACCCTAGGTGTATATGACATTCTTCTTTCAGACGAATAAAATCGGAGTTATATTTAAAAAGTCCTGGCTAATCCAAGCATAATGGCAGTGAATTGTTGCATCATTTTTGAAGTCCATAAAAGTGCATCTGTCCTTCATATAACTGCTCCACATGGCTCCGGGGGGTTAATAAAGGCCTTCTGAAGCGAATCGATGCGTTTGTGTAAGAAAAATATCCATATTTAAAACTTTATAAAGTAAATTATTTAGCTTCCGGCCGATCGCCTTCCGTGTTCAACTTACGGAAAAAGTGTAGTGCCTCTCGCAGTTCAAAATGCTTACGCTACGTCTGACGAGCCTAACTGGTGTGCAATGTCGTCAGACGTATCATAAGCATTTTGAACTGCTGTAGGCCTATTTCATGATCAAAGTGATTCCAGGCATCACTGCAGTGCACGTTTTCAAATCCAGTTTCACTTTTTCGCCCGTCTGGAGGCGTCTAACGCTGTATAACGCTAACCAATCAGACCTCAGGTACCGCCCAAAATGCCGTAATAACCAATCAAAAAAAGAGACAAATATATTTGTTTTCATGATCGATCGTCGCTGTCACGTTCAAGTACTCAAGTACTGGAGTACTCTTGCCCTCCCTATTGTTTCCATAGTGACTCATTGTTTGACAGATTTGTATAACCTGCTTTTTGTTAAGCCATTTGGTTTCACTGTGTAGGGTAGAGTGGGGGAAAATGCCTCCCCCCCCCCCCTTAACTCTTTTAAGTTGCCAGTCACCGCCAGGGTTTTTGATCATTTTCACAAAAATGTAACGGCCCATAGAATATTTTGTTGTATGAATATCTGAGCATGCAATATATCAAAAGAAAGAGCAGACCCTCTGCTTTTAAACAACAACAACAACAAAAAAACGTTTTCTAGCTTCACGCATTCCTTTTTTATCAACACTTAAATATGGGTAAGTTTCATAAAAAAAAGCAACATTTTGAACAAAAAGCTGAGAAAATCACGTTTTTGTCAAAGACTACATCCAGATCAGATTCAGAACGATGATCAAACACAGATGGAGTAGATCGAGTCCATCAACACCCCTAATGCTTGCACAGTCCTATAGCTCGTCCTGGGGCGACATTTCATTCAGTAACGTTAGGCAGTTTTGATTTATATGATGTTTAATGTTGATGAGCACGTTATTTTACATATGCATCTGCTTACATACGATCGCTTGTTTTTTTTTGCATCTTCTTCGCCTGTGTTTTTGAGCAGGAGGTTCTGTACTCATTCTAATGATGTGTAATAGCACCCCCTAGCGTATAACAGTGAAAACACGGAAACACGGAAAATTCAGTGTTTGGCGGGGAAGCGTTTTCTCACAAATAACGGAAAATTCTGTGTTTGGCGGGGAAAGAGTTAAGGACTGTGTAACTTTTCTGTGAAACAAAAGTCAAATGTGTCTAGAATAGTTATCCTAGTTTTTAGTGATAATGACATAAATTATAAACCAAGTATGAAAAATATCCAGAGTTTTCATGTTATTAGATTTTTAACAAAAATTAAATTCGTACCAAGGGGGCATTTTACCCCACAGGTGGGGTAAAATGCCCCCACTCTGACAAAGCAATTTGCTTTATATGTTTACAGCAAAATCAGAGTACAGGCATGTTTTAGCTTAAAATTAAAAAGACAAGCCAAAATAAATATGAAAATGTATTAATGAACCATGCTGAAAATCAACCTTTTTAAATAAAAAAATATATATATTGCTAGCTGATGCTAATGTGAGGTAATTTTTAAATATAAAGTCCAAATATTTTTATTCACCTAGTTAGATTACATTTGATGGAAAAACAAAGAATGTGATGTTCAGAACATGGTAACTACAGTAATTATGATAGTGGGAAGCGATGCCCCCTGGGGGCGTTTTACCCCAAGTGGCTGGGGGCCTTTTACCCCACAGACCTTTGAAAAAAAATGATGTCATTCTGAAAATATAATTATATTTTCCTTAAATGACAAGTAATCCCTAACTACAGGCCTTGCTCTTCTCATATCATATATAACTGTGATGTTCTGCAAAGCAACAAGCTTTAGAACACTTTTTTGCTTACTGTTAAAATTTATATCACTTAACGTGAAATCCGTTTTCTCTCAGGTACGTCACCAGTGTAAGCTTTGCGGTCAAAACTTCTACATAACTCTGGTCAACGTAGTCCATAGCAACAACAAAAATGTATCTTGATTTTATCTAGTGGTTATTTTGGGAAAAACAGTAAAACTTTTTACCCCTGGGGGCGTTTTCCCCCACTCTACCCTATTTATAGCCCTCAGTTTGTGTTCTGTTTTGTCTCTATTTAGCGGTTTTCATTTTCCTGCATCTTTGTATTTTCCTAAGCTCCTGTGTGTTAGTTATTTTTGGTTTATCTTCTTCTCTGCCTACCTGCAGCCACATGTGACATACATATGTGCATTAAACGATTTTAACGCATGATGTGGAGGCGGTTGCCTCTGTGGAGTGCATTCAGATTGTTTAATGTACAGCTAGCTGTGGATTATCCCACTTATTCCATGGTGATTTGTCAAGTTAAAGCTGTCATTGATGTTTGCAGCGCTAAATTTGACTGGAAGGGTTAAAATGACGGTTATTTTCATCAGCTAACACTTGTTAGATCTAGCATTCTGTCCGCTTCAGACACAGAGATACAGAGATAAAGTAGTAAGGTAAGGTTACATTGATTTAATTATAAAATTTATTTGAATGGAGAGAGAGAGTGATACACTATATTGCCAAATGTATTGGGACACCCCTCCAAATCATTGAATTTAGGTGTTCCAATCACTTCCATGGCCACAGGTGTATAAAATCAAGCACCTAGGCATGCAGACTGCTTCTACAAACATTTGGAAAGAATGGGTCGCTCTCAGGAGCTCAGTGAGTTCAAGCGTGGTACCATGATAGGTTGCCAACTGTGCAATAAGTCCATTTGTGAAATTTCCTCACTACTAAATATTCCATGGTCAACTGTTAGTGGTATTATAACAAATGTGGAAGCAATTGGGAACAACAGCAACTCAGCCACGAAGTGGTAGGCCACGTAAAATCACAGAGCGGGCTCAGTGCAGAGTCAATAGCTACAGACCTCCAAACTTCGTGTGGCCTTCAGATTAGCTCAAGAACAGTGCGTAGAGAGCTTCATGGAATGGGTTTCCATGGCAGAGCAGCTGCATCCAAGCCTTACATCACCAAGTGCAATGCAAAGCGTCGGATGCAGTGGTGTAAAGCACGCTGCCACTGGACCCTAGAGCAGTAGAGACGTGTTCTCTGGAGTGACGAATCACGCTTCTTTGTCTGGAAATCCGATAGGAGAGTCTGGGTTTGGCGGTTGCCAGGAGAACGGTACTTGCCTGACTGCATTGTGCCAAGTGTAAAGTTTGGTGGAGGGGGGATTCTGGTGTGGGGTTGTTTTTCAGGGGTTGGGCTTGGCCCCTTAGTTCCAATGAAAGGAACTCTAAATGCTTCAGCATACCAAGACATTTTGGAAAATTTCATGCTCCCAACTTTGTGGGAACAGTTTGGGGATAAGGCAACTCCTTATTAAACCCTACGGATTAAGAATGGGATGTCATTAAAGTTCATGTGCATGTAAAGGCAGGCGTCCCAAAACTTTTGGCAATATAGTGTATGTGCGTGTGAATTACCTGCATCTGTGCAGCGTCTCTCTACTAGCAATGAAGCTGTGAGTTTAATTACTTTAAAAACAGTAATGTTACAACCTACCTGCTGAGTAATATAATATAGCGAAATTAATTTATTAATCAAAGTCACGGGGTAGCGTTGAAAACAAGTTTCTGTGCTCATGTTTCTGTGTGCGCTTCAATGAAAGCAGTGCATTAATATAGAACGGTGATTAAACTGACTTGGAATTACCTGTGCATTAAACGGTTTTATTGTACACCTTCCAGCCAGTCAGATTCAAGTATTCAGACAGACCATGGTATAAGTTTAATAGTTTTTATGATTTTCTGTCTGATTTTCTGTTAATGCTTAAAATGGGAAGCTTTCTCCAGGTTTATCCTCCTTGATGAAAACTGTGCACAGAAATATTCTTCAGTTCAGTGGTGCCGGTGTTTAGCTCCTTGTTTTCACACAGCCAATTTAATTCCTCAGCTCTCATTTTCTCCTCGACTAATTAAAGAGTGCTGATCAGAAATCATTTGCATAAAATGAGGAACTGTCGAGGAGGGGCTCTGAGTATCATGGCTGTTTTGGTTTAGTCTTCTTCAGGCTGCACTTTTTTGGAGTCTTTTACAGTGCGGTCTCTTAGGATTTGTTCTTTCTGCCAAACCAATCTTCATTTAGTTCTAGCCTGAACTGCATTCACATGCTAATTTCTCCTCCCAAGGGTGCTTGCTAACCAGGTCAGTGTTGTTGGGACTCTTAAATGAGTCTTGTTCGGAGGCTAGCAGTACGAGCCAGCAGTCCTCACTTCACGTGTTTATTATATCAATTTTATTTCTTCCGCTATGACCCATCGAGGTCAGCTGACGGTGTTTGTAAGCCAGCTCTGTTATCTTGTATGAAAGAAGTCTATCTGCATTCTGAATATTTTATTTAGATCACAGCACTGTAGATAATTAAATACTTTTTGCCACTTGCAGATGTGTGAAGGTTTGTTTTTAGTCGATCTGCAGTAGAAAAGGTCTACTTTCCTCGCTGCGTTTACGAATTTCTTCATTGGATCTTCAAACCCCCCAAAATATAGTTCTGCTCCAGATTTTAATCGAGGATTATGACTGTATTAGGAATAGAAGATGGACACAAAAGTCAAGAAAAATCAAATTTGACCCTGTTTACTTTATTCATACATGTAGCTGGTCTTGTAAATGATTCATCAGCGCATGTTATTTGAGTTTAAAAGTTTGTTCGTGTTTTGATTTCATCACAGTGTGACAATTTGCTCCATCACTTCACCTAAGCTCGTTTTCATTCAGAAATACATCAAATTATAGAATGCATAATTAAAATGCATTACAAATGACTGTTCATGTTGTGAGACAACATGAACATTACTTCAATTAATGCTCTTGGTCTTGTTGTGCACGATTCATCAGTGCCTGAGGAAAAAGGAAAACTGCCAAAGGAAAAATGTTTTTCATTATCTTTCGTCAGAAATGTAACATGTTGCAGTATATGAGATTTCTGTTTTACTGGGAAATATGTCATGTTATTTTAGTTATCTTAGTATCATTTAAATGGTGAATGGCATTGCATGTCTTTAAAAGAAGATTTTCTAACTGCAGTTTGCTTTCTGAAAGCCAATATTTATGAAAGTGATGCATTTAGCCAGAGCTCAGTGGAAACAGACAATTGATTTAAATGAGTGAAAGAGGTTTTCTGTCACCTCTCTCACATATGGATATGTTTTAGACTCTCTAGAACCCCAGCCAAAATATTCATTTCATTTCTTCTCTGTCACTGATCAAGAAATCTAAAAGGAAATTTAATTAATCTGAGAAATCCCTCTGTGCATATAACTGCAGACATTGGACATCCACTTTGTGAACTTTTTTTAAGGGTCAATCTCATGAGACCTGTCAAGAATATTTCATATTTAAAATCAATCAGAATAAGAGCTTAACACTTTACAATAAGGTCTCATTTGTTAACATTAGTTAATACATGAACTAACAATGAGCAATACATTTGTTACAGTATTTATTAATGTTAGTTAATAAAAATCCAGCTGTTCATTGTTTGTTCATGTTAGTTCACAGTGCGTTAACTAATGTAAACAAATACAACTTTTGATTTTAATAATGTATTAATAAATGTTGAAATGAACATTAATTAAAGATGAATAAATGCTGTAGAAGTATTGTTCATTCTTAGTTCATGTTAACTAAAATAGTTAATTAATGTTAACTAGTGAAACCTTATTGTAACATTCTCTTAATGTCAAAATGTGATTTTTCATTTATAATTTATAATCATCTTACTTCTGCAGTGTGACATATTTTTGAGTGAAACAGAATATTCTGCAAGACAAAATGTGGTATGTGACTTGTTTTATCTATCAGGAATTGATTATGTATCATGAAAAGTGTTTGTTTCAGACCTAAATGTGAGTTTGATTTGTTGTTGACTTGAAACAAAATAAAAAATATATATTATATATAAAATATAAATATTTAATAATTAAATATATATGACAGTAATCAGCATAACCATTAAAATAATTGAAAATATTAATCCTGGTTTCTCCCAAGGTTTTTTTCTCCATTCTGGCCCTGAAGGAGTTTTGGTTCCTTGCCACCGTCGCCTTTGGCTTTTGGCTTGCTCAGTTGGGGACACTTAAATTTCAA
This sequence comes from Coreius guichenoti, assembly GCA_039654105.1. Taxonomy (NCBI): domain Eukaryota; kingdom Metazoa; phylum Chordata; class Actinopteri; order Cypriniformes; family Gobionidae; genus Coreius; species Coreius guichenoti. The sequence continues at coordinate 22,509,789 of CM077181.1, forward strand.
CTATATTACTGATCTGCCCGCATTGACAATATATGATAATTGAAATGAGCTGGATGACATCACCGTTTTCACCAGAGCGGCTGTACAGTCGAATCAAATTCTGTTGCATTATTTTCCTGTTTAACACTGTGAAGCTGCTTTGAAACAATTGGCATTGTAAAAAGCGCTATATAAATAAAGGTGATTTGATTTGATTTGATATTAATATTAGTGTAATTCTCATTATTCTTAATGAAGATTCTGATTATTGTAATGTAGTGTTTTTCATTTTCAAAATAGGATTGCAGGTTTTAATAATATATCTTAATAAAATATGTTGATGCTAAACTTTTTTTAAAATGAAAATGAATTGGAATGAACAGGCCATTAAAACACCCAAAAATATACTGGTTGGCCCTCAGTTTAGTGTTTTTCTGATACTACAAAAAGGACGAGTAACCCTACACCAAGCCCAACAGGAAAGATTTGATCAATATTCCGTTGACCATGCTCGTCTTCAGTCTATTAACCAGCTGAATTTAAGCTCCAAGGCTGTTCTTTAGGCTTCTACGTGCGTTTATTGACCTCTGATGTCTCTGAAGCCTCACTTTTATCGTTCATGGTCCAGTGACCTGTGAAGCCATCACACTAAAGCTGAACTAATCATCGCCATTACATTTAAACACTTGAGCGACATTAAAACGTCTGAGGTGAACTTTGAGGGAGAATGAGACGGATTGAAGGAGGGGAAGGAGTTTATGGATTATCTACTGTAATATGAGAAATCAGGGTCAGTATAATGGTCATCGGTGTAACCTCATCTCTGAGGTTTGAATCTGCCCATAATTTGGCAGAAATTGTGTTTGGATATTGATTGTCTGAAAGTGTATTTAAATAAACATAAGCGGTCTCTCTGTGCTGGCCACCGCAGGCTTTAACAGCACTATATGGCCAGTGTAGTATGAGAGAAACATGATATATTGGCTCAAGGTTGTGTGTGTGTGTGTGTGTGTATCAGGGATTACTCTGACTGAGATATCGTAAATGAGCTGTGCTGGCACTATTTGTTTGGCTCCATTAGGCACAAGTCATTATAAGTGTGTGCAGTTATTTATAGATAAAGATGTCAATATATGCTGTTATTTCTAATGTTCCTTTCTGTCTTTCTGCTTCTCTTCTGCAGACAGCACTGCTCTGGACACGGAGGTCTTCTTGTGTTTTCTTTTCTTATATAATTTTTCACCCATTTCTGTGTGTGTTTGTTCATCCGTGAATGTACATAATATATGCTGCATGTTTTTCCAGTGTTCTCTGTTTAATTTCTTGGTGGTCATGTTAATGAGCAGTATACAAAGAGACACTTAAATAAATAGACAGATAGATGGACAGATAAATAGATGGGTAAATGGCTAGATGGATAAACTAATGGATGGATGGATATACAGATAGACGTATAGATATACAACAGAGGCGTTTCCTCCAAAGAGGCAAAGGAGGCAGTGCCTCCTCAAAAAATTGGATGAGAAAATATCCCAAAAAAACAAACAAACATTAAAAAGACTATAAATCACTTGTTTTTTTTTTTAAGTAATTAGCTGCGTTTCCATTACCTTACCTTGCCACAATTTATCAAGACCTCAAAGCAAATATGAGGGAGAAACACCCAGAAACACCTCATACGTGGCAGCTCCAAAGTATAAGGGGCTTTCCTTGCCATTAATGCTTGGATAACATGTCTCCTTCAATTAAAAATATTGCCTAGTGCGGTGGCTGCGATATATGTAAACCTACCAACATCCGTTGCCATGATTTTTGGAATGACTTATCGAGAGAGGAAAAAAACAAGTTTTAGTCGCATAACATTGGTTAATGGAAAGCCGTCATTTCGCAATAGTTTTACGACATTTAGAAAATATTGCAAAAGTTTTGCAAATCTGTAATGGACATGTACTGTCCAACAGCGACACCAGCAGGTAAAGTTACAGCGGGAGTGCGCATCTTTCTTGCCTCCCCTGAGCCCATTGAGTTTTAACAGATCCACTAAAGCGTGCAGCGGTTTTGGTGGGGGGTAGTTGAGAATGAATGGGGCAAAGTTATGTGAGAGAAGGCAATGCCTCCATCGCACTATGATTGACATGATTGGATATGTTTGGTTTGTGCGATAAATCATGCCTCTTGTTATCGTGTGTGTTCACAAATCACTCTGAATTAACAAAATGAGGCCGTTGATGGGAAGACTAATTAAAAAGTAAGTAAACTCACCCACTTATCACCGCTTTGTCACGTCAAAATCGAACTTAAAATGGCCTGAAAACATGATGCCTGTGGGGGTTTTGTGACCAGTGTGTACAGAGAATGATGATTGATGATCCGAAAATAAGTTAAAAAAAACAAAAAAAAAAACAGCTGAACATCAGTTTACAAATAAAATATATGGTTACACTTTATTTTAAGGTGACATGTACTTACTCAAATAAGTACTGAGTAATATTAATTACATGTACTTAGAGTTACGGTTAGGGTTTGGTTTAGGGTTAGTTATGTGTAATTACGCATAATTTACTGTTATTACCATAAAAAACATTAAAAAACAGTGAGGACTTTGCCTCATTTCAGAACACCACTGAGATTTCCACTGATACAGGTAGACAGACAGACATGACAGAGATGGATATATGAATGGAGAGATAGATAGATAGACAGACAGATGGATAGGTAGATCTGTACTTTCTGATCTTACTTTTTGTAATGTATTTTGTCTGTATATTTACACGTTTGTCACTCTTTGTTTCTTTGTTGTGACCATGTTTTATATTTACTGTACAGGTAAATGTTATACAGTAAGTACAGTGCCTTATTGATTTGTGTAGGTCATCAAAAGGCTGTTTTCTTGTTTGACAGGGTTGTGCCAATATCCTGGACCCAGCCAAACTGGGACTTACTGGCGGAGGGTGAGTACCGACATACTCAACAGCAAACACCCAGGAGAAATAAAGAGAGCTGATCTGTACACCAATATACACAGTGTGTCTAGAGTTACACTCTTACAGGTGTTATATAAATATGTGTGTTGGTGCCTCAGACTCTCAAGCCATTGGGTCTCCTCGTCTTCCATTTATCACTCACACTCTCACACACACACACACACACACACACACACACACACACACACTCACACTCGCTGATATTATTTTTCTCTGATAGACCGCAGGCAGAAGAGCAAGAATGTGCATGAAATGTTATTTGTGGATTTTCTTGGGACCTGATCTAGTGTTAATTGTTTGTAATGGTTTGTCTTTAGGTTAATGAATGTAGTGGGGATGAATAAAATTTTTGGTAATGAGCTGTAAAAAATAAATAAATATACCCTGCACTGTTGGCATTTATGCTTATTAAAGGCCGTTCTCATTTAACAGTTGATGTCACTGTCTTCCTAACAAAGACAAACGCGTTTCTTTGGGCTCTGCATGAATGAAAAAGACCTGTGTGTTTATATACGTGCAGTATGAGAACATCCTGACCTAATCTAAACTCTCATATTGTGTATGTGTGTATTTCAGAATTATTGACATGAGTTATTCTCTAGATCTATTTCGCCTATATTTATACAATACAAGCATACTGCATTCTGTGCAGTATGTACTGCATACTACCTTCTATTTTTATAAATACTATGTGAAACAGTATGCATTACTGTATGTGACGAAAAACATTTTAAACAGTAGCACGCTAAATTGTCGTTGCATTGCATTCATCACAGTTTTATGTGATAAAACAGACTTTATTTATTTTACATTTTTAATTGCAATTTTGTGTACAGTTCTCTTAATATTTGGTAGTCAAATCAAATCAAAACTCAGTATGGAGATATTTTAAACCAAATACATTGCATTAAATGCAACCTTTTTAAATCTGATCAAATAATTAGTGAAGATGACGTTAAATCTAACTAGAAATGAATAAATGAATAAGTTAGGCATATTGCATTGTGGAATACAGTACCCAGTGTGTAGTGTGCTGTGGTTGTACAGCCCAATATGACCAAGTATTCTATGCATGTATAGAATGGGTCTGTGTGAGACAAGAGCAATTATGATGGACTTCCTGTTCCTCCCACCCCTCTGCACATCCCATGTTATTTGCCAATGCTGTAAATCAGCCGACTGCTTTTTATCCGGGTAATGTTTCATAGCGTACAGCATGATTATGGTATTAATAGACTCTAAATCTGCCTCCATCCCCAGGGTTGGCAGTATACTTTATGGCATTGACAGCATGCCAGATTTACGTCGCAAGAGGACCATGCCTATTGTCCGAGACCTGGTGAGTAATCATGCCCGGCACGGTTATGTTTGACTGATGGAGCTGTAGAAGACTGTATTAGCCAATCAGACCCACCGCGCGCACGTTCACTAGTCCGAATTTACAACCCAACACTGTCAGCAGGGCACATGCAAGATAGAGGCGCACACGTGTTTATGTTTTGATGCTATTTTAAGGGTTTTACGCTCCACCAGAGTAAAAGTAGGGCACTCACCTGGTGTTCTCCACAATATCTGCAGTTCAAATCATCTGTCTTGTCTTTAAATGTGTAGTGCTCATATATTGATAATGAAGTGCTATTTAATTTATGAGACTCTAGGCGTCGAATGATTGATCCACAGCGTCTATGTAGTATGTCGTATGTATCTATTCATATTTTTGCATTTGTTTGCATTTCAAAGGATTTCTTTTTTTTCTGGTTTGAGCTCTTGCAGTCCGTCTACATGTCTTTGTCTCCATTTCTTCTTCTTGATTTTTGTTAGAGCAAATTTTCTTAACCGATTCTTACATTGAGTTTTGTGCAAATGTTCAGCTTCTGAAGGATAAATGTTGATGCTGTATCTGTCCATATTTTGCATGAAATTAAAAACCAACCCTATTTTGGTAAGTACGGGTCATCGTTCAGTTTGTTCTTTTGGCGTGTCCTGTGGTCCATTCCCACTTGGGCCCATATTGATTATGGGTGATATTTTTCCGTGAGTTGTCAGATTTCCCTCCAAAACGGTTGTTTTCAGTCAATCTACAGCAGAAGCATTCGAAACCGAAATGTTGACAACTCTACCCAAAAATATATCCGAGGACTTCATTGACTTCTGATTTAACTGTGTGCCTTTTTAAATCCATGTAAAAGTGACCTGCGCCACTAAGCCTTTTACAGCGTGGATGAAGTCAGTGCTGTACCGAGTGCGATCTGGTCTATCCCATCATGCCTCTGTTCTCTGTTTCTGTCCCCTTGTTGGCTGTGTGATTGCTTCAGGGCAACGACAGTCGGTCACGTGACCTCTAAGAAAAATTCAGACCTTCAAAATTCAGACTCATGCATACAATTCCATTGCCTGCAGCAACACTCAGCGATTCAAGTGCATGTTGAGACTTACATCAACACTTGACGTTCATGTAGAGGTCAAATCCACCCTATTTTCCTATGCACCCCTGCTTTAAGGGGCCGTTAGCAGCCCGCTTGGTCTTTACCACCATCAGGTTCAGGGTCAGATGGTAAAGACAAGTCCAGTATGGTCCGCTGTCCATGCCTGCCGATCTCAATATGGCTAATCATGGCTTTTTGACTTTTGACCGGCTCTGTAGTGTCCCATTTCCCCCTCATTGGCTCTTTCTATCTCTCTCGTTCTCTGTCCTGAACTCTTTGGATCGTGTTTTTTTAGCTGGCTTTAACACATGCTGTCTGGTCTTGTCTGTTTGTAGCAGTAATGGCAACAATACTCGCAGGCAGTAGGACTATGTCAGGGCACCTTTCAGTAACTTTACCAAACAATTGCACAGCAAATGCATGAGTGAACTAAACATTTCTACTGCATGTCAGAGGTGAGTTATTTAAGGACTGAGCCTCACCTCTGCAGCTTTCTCTCTGCGCTTTAGACAGACTCTCGATCTGATTTACTGCATGATAGCAGGTATGACGTAAAGAGATGTGCTTACTGTATGTAAACGACAGCTCATTTTCTCTAAATGTCTAATGTCGTGTTCTGTCTGCTTTTCCCTGCACCTGGATACTCTAGGCTTTGGTAAGTCTCTTGTATTTTTAATGACATTTAATGAATGCATGTCTGAATCCAGTGTTTGTCTGCTTAGATATCTTCATCTAGTCAGTTGAAGGCAGCAGATGTATCCTTATCTGCCTAAGAGATCCTGAGTGTGTGTGGTTCGATGATTGGTGGAATAAAAATAGAATAAGAAAAAAATGACATTATTGTACTCACTAAATATGTTTAAAGTTCACTTTAATTTGTTCTAGCTGATTAGACATGATGTTATGGTGCCGTGGAAGCTTGTTTGAAACTGATTTCATTAGGTGGTGCCTTTTAAACTGCTTTTTCTTTCCATCCATCCATCCATCCATCCATCCGGGGTATAACGGTTCAAATTACTCACGGTTCGGTTTTTATTGCGGTTTTAGGATTATGGTTTCAGTACAGTTCAGTATGTGCTATGTTCAGGGAAAACAGGACTACTGTCAAATAAAAATAAAGAAAATAAGAACGAATAATCAAACTGCAAGCAACAGCACAAATAAATACAATAGAGCAAAGCTACAAATAAAATAAACAGTGCTTTTCAGGTTTTTCAGGTGTCTAACAGTAGTTTTCAGGTACAGAAATTGAATAAAGTAATCAAATGTAAAGCATCATTGCATATAATCTTCACTGTGTAGCCTAAATTAAATAAAGATGAATCATTATTAAAGTTACAAAAGCTATTCAGTCAAGAGCAGTAAGTGATTTCCTTGTCTTTTGTTGTTTGATTAACATTAAAACACAGACGGCAGCAGGAATATTAGGCTGCTGTCACTTTAAGACATAATGCACAGATCCAAAATACTGATAGTGTACACGTGTTGTCTTTTTATCGACGTTCACTTAAGACAAAACCTACTATGTTTGCTAGGATACTCGACAAGACGGGCATGTTGACAACTTTTGTGTGAATTTGTCCTTTCAAGCGCAAGACTTGAAGGAGAACTCCATATTTGCCCGCTGTCTGTACCGTGTGTGCGCTTCGGATGAGTGCACACACAAATCTTCTCACAGGTGGTGTAAATATATTTATTCTGAAGCAAAATTCTCATCAGTGTTATATCAGCTTTTACATAGGCCTACTTAATTCTGCATATTTGTGATATTTACCCCAGCGCGTTATTTACTTTATAAAGGCCATTTTTTTAACCTTATTAAATGTATGCATCATCTTTCATGTCAAATTCTTACATTTGATCAATAAATTCAGTTATAATAATAAGACACTATAGGGCTGTTACCAATCAAATTAAATAATTTACACTGCAAAATTACAACTGCAATAAATAATGTTATGAGATTGATGCTTTAAACGTTTGAATATACAAATAAGAAAAAACGCAATGATATTTTAAACATGAAACTAAACCGCCAATAGGTGGCAGCAAGTGACCGTCTTAATGAGTGAGTCATTGAGTCGTTCATTCAAACGATTCGTTCAAAACGCTGAATGATTCAGTAACAAAACACCGCGCTGAGTGTTGCTTTCCTTTGGAACTATTTTTGTCGGTGAAATAGAACAAAAAATTGTCAATATTGTTTGTGTCTAAAATGTAAGTAACTTAATATTAGCTAGGCTACTTGTTTATTGAACCACAACATTCAATGTAACATTTGCAATCGTGATAATATTCAGCAAAACAGCTCCCTTAGTCGACTCGTGTTATTAACAATATCATAAGTTATAAATAAAACTCAACATTTTACCCCAGTATGTTTCTTCTGTGAGTTTATAGTGCTGTTATGTTCCATTTGTTTTGATTTCTCCACGAATGTCTCTCTCAGGCAGAGAGCCTCAAAGCGACTTTGTTACCAGAAATACACTATCCCTTATCAATCACTGTTTACATTGAAATGTAATAAAATCAGAATCATTCTCACGTTTCTGGTTATTTGATTAACTTTTAAGATAATGTCCCGGACAGAGATGAATGTCGAGCCCTTACAGTCTATGGTCGAGCCCTGTGTTCATTCATGATTTCTTTCGTGCTGTAAAGCGGTGGTGATCGGTTCATGTGCGTGCCGCGCTGCCGTTTGCTTGAACTGAGACGCTACAGCGATGTGTGAATGTCACGCCACGTTAGAGCGCCAAAAAGACAAGACGGGCATGAGACAGCTCGAGAGACGTCTATGGTCTAACTCCAGTCTATGGGAAATTAGCCCATTTCCAATTATTATTGTGAAGTCAATGCTTTCAACTTCACACACTCCCCCCAACCCCGAAAAAAAACCTCATCGAATCTCCACGATTCACATAAATGACATATTTTGATTCAAAACGGCGAATTTCGCCGAAAAGCGACTAGTTTGCAGGTATGTCTATTAAATCTTTTATTTTATATATTTTTAAGGTTTTTTTTTTAATTTATGTATTAATATTTAATTTTATGTATTTTTAGATCTTTTTTTATTTTATTTAGTTATTCATTGATTCATTCATTCATATTTGTTTGCATTTTTCAACATTCAGAATAAAGCTTTCTTTATTTGATGTAAAAATGAAGAATGTTTCAGAATATGCATAATCCTTTTCAGTGTTTATGAAAGAAAATCTGCTTTTATAAATATCAATTTTACCTAATATTTGTGTATGTTGCTTTATGTAGACAGCAGCTCAGTATAATTTATTTGCACTGATGAAATGTGAGCAACAGGCACTCAGTTAGTTTGTTTCTGGGAAAGTAATTTCTGCCTCGTGAAATCTTTTAAAAACAGTACACCTAATGAAATGAAAGCATATTACACAGAACAGAATACAGCCTGCGTGTTCATATAGTTCTTCTTTTCAATCTAAAATGAAAAGCTTTCTGAGAGGTGCGTTCTGTAGTAGGGTAACAGGTGAATGTCTGCTTGAAGGTGAAAGTGGTTTCCCAGCCTAAGTAATGAGGTTTTGTCTTCGTCCCACATGATAACATTCAGCCTAACACAACAGATTTTTTCCCTCTAGCGTTTGACTCAGTTCCTGAGCGTTGTCTTTGTCATTCTCCCTCACTCTAGCTCTTTCTCAATATTTCCTTTTTTTCTTTCAGACATTGGCTGCTCGAAAGGCAGGCATTGCGTTTGGGCTCGTGAATAGAACGACTCTAAACAACGAGGAGCTGGTGAGTTTTAAACACACCGATGTGTACAGCACACACACAGCGGTTTTACCATACAGACTCATGTATAAATAAATCTGTAAGTAGCTAGTCAGCGTCTAATGAGAAGCGATCATGTGGCACTAATGTAACGCTCATGCATAAAGTCACAACTAATACACACGCACGTCTGCAGACACACATCAGACCCAGAGGCAAGAACAAATATACAAGATGAAAAATTACTATTTCAAATCTCTAATGATATTCTTGACTCTTTGACCATTGTCACAAAATAAACCCTCTCAGTGACACCCGATGCAAAGCAGACACTCAACAAATATTTATTCATTTCGTTAGTAGGTAGTGACTTAATACACTGCTGCTTACAAAGTACATAAATAAATGAACAATAAATATTGATTTGAGTGAAATTGTCATTTCCCATCACATACACTACTATTCAAAATTTTGGGGTTAGTAAGATTATTTTAATATTTTTGAAAGAAGTTTCTGCTCACCAACAATTGATTTATTTGACCAAAATTCTGTAAAAACAGTAATATTGTGAAATATTATTAAAATGTAAAATATCTATTTTCTCTTTGAATACATTTTAAAATGTAATTTATTCCTGTGATGCAAAGCTGATCATTACTCCAGTCTTTAGTGTCACATGATCCTTCAGAAATCATTCTAATAAGCTGATTTGCTGCTCAAGAAACATTTCTTATTATTATCAGTGTTGAAAACAGTTGTGCTTCATATTTTTGTGGAAACAGTGATACATTTTTTCAGGTTTCTCTCTGATTAATAGAAAAACTTAAAAAACAGCATTTATCAGTGTCGAAGAGAGAGAGAGAAGTGACTGTGATGAGGATGTTGCCGTTGTATCTGTGTTTAAAGCATTAAGATGCTTTCTGATTATTTGGGTGTTGAGCGATGATTCTAGTTTTAATTGTATTCTCGTACTTTAGTTTGACGGAGGGGCCAAAAACCTGAGAGAGTAAAGAACGTCTTAATCAATAAAAGAAGAATTACTCTTCTTTTTATCCAGACCTTCTTCCCTCCCATTAATTGATCCGCTGAATAAACAGGCCAGAATGACACAGGTGATGTGATGTTTAGCGCTCTGTTGTGACACAGAGATGCAGGAACAGAGATTACTTGAAAAACCTGATTTTATTTCAGCTGGAGATTATATAATTTTAATTATAACATTGTGCGTTCAGGCACAAACTGGACATGCTGGGTAATTTCCTATTTCTTTCTCTCTGTTTTTATCTACCAACAAAGATAGGAAGCTTTTTTTGACAACAAAATTACCTGGATGTGCATTAGGTGTGTAATAGATGATGCATCTGTGTATTTTTTCCTATTCATTTTTCCCATAGGGATTTTAAAATGTCTTTGTTAAAGAGATATAAGCAATAAACCAATCCACTCAGCTATGAGGTGAATCACAACATTACAAACTTTTATTTAAAAGTATTTTGGAAAGCAGACAAAAATGCAAAGTTACAAGATAATCAAAATGTTTTATGTTTATGCATCAATAGAGAAATATAAAACTATTGATTTAAATATATTGATTATATACTGTTTTAGTGGGAAACCAGTCTGCTTGTTACAGTCTTGAGGGGGGAGTCTTACGACTCCCAGGTGGATTATTTATTAATAATGCTGTCAATTGATTAAAAAAAATTAACTAATTATCACACATTTTTCTGTAATTAATCACGATTAATTGCACCTATCACAAAAGTTTTTAATATATTTTTATATTGTAATACTTTCACATTTAATCTCCAAATTAATGTTGAAACAACATAAAGACAGTAGCCTATATTTTAAATATTTGTTTAATGTCATCTTTTTATGAAAGAAGGCATAACCAATACCAATGCTGCTACTGATGTCTCTATGAAATTGATTTTTTTCTCAATTTTAGCCATTAATTATTGGCATTCAGCATTACAGTATAATTGAAAGCTATACATTTTAACATTTATTAGGCTTTAAAAAAATGTAACTTTTAATTTAAGTGAACTTAAAACAATCTAAATTTTTTCTATTGACCCAGTCAGACTGGTTTCAAAATTTTACTCTGTCAAAATGCAAAAAAAGTTTTCGTTGGAAATATCCAGTCAAATTGAATAAAGTTATCAAACACTTCAGAGTCTTCACTGCATAAATGATGATAAATCAAACATAGATCAATCCTTATTAAAGCTACAAAAGTTATTCAGTCAAGAGCAGTGACTGATTTTCTCTTTTTCTTTTGTTCTTTGATTATCCTTAATGACAGAACTTTAAGACCTGCCGGATCTGACACACATCCCATTTTCTCACAACTCTTTACGTTCATTCAAGATTTCTTTTAACTCATTTAAAACTGTGCTTGCGAGGATACTCAACAAAACGGCATTTTGGCATAATTTTGTGTGTTTTTGTCCGTTCAAGCGCTGTCTGAAGTGGCTTTCTGCGCGCACGAGTCGTGTATGTGTCACACAGACAGGAGATTCACAGACGCATGCCAACACTGCATTTTCTTTTGTGTCTTGTTGAGTTTGAATGGTTTAAAAGCATTTGCATGAATAAGAGCGTGGTCATATAATGTAACACTAGCCGAAGGATGATAAAAAAAGGAAAAAAACGGATGCTGCGTTAATTACGTTTAATATTTTTAATGCGTCAAACTGAAAAAATTAATTGCATGCGTTAACGTGTTAATTTTGACAGCCCTATTTATCAAATATAACAAATGATGAGTCCAATCTCAGTCACTATATACCACAATAACAAACCTCGAGGATCTTTCAGTGATTTGATTGCACTAACCTGGCAAACTTTAGCAAATTCAGCCAAAACTTCGGCTGTGACTAGATTCAACCTTCATTTTTGACATGTCCCCCAATTTGGAAACTGAAACTCAAAGGAGCCTTGTGTTCATTTTTGCACATCCTGTTATACAGTACAATCGTTGAGGCATGAGTTGAAGGCAGCGTTAGCGAGTGAAAAATAGACAGGTCAAAGTTGGGGCTGAGCGAGCCAGTCCAGTCGACCTTAATCCAACACTAGCAGTCCTCTGAAGAATAGCAGCACTGCAATCACTCTTTTAGATGCACCTATTTCCAAACAGCCTTCGACGGGTCTCAGAGACTTAAAAAGGAGGAAGGTCAGATATAGAGAGCAGAGGCTGTAGATTACTAAGCAGGCCGAACAGATGTCCGAGGCTTTTTAAATGCATTAAATTGCCAGCGTGAGCAAGAACAGAGTAAAAAGAGAGAAAGAAATATGAAGTGAGGGGGCTGAGGGAGAAATTATAAAAGAAACACAATCCCTCTGAGAAAATCGTGTCGAAAACAGCCCATGCGTCCATATGCATAAGAAGACACTGGAAAACAAGGACAGAAACTGTTATATCACTGGAACTCTTGTCAACATTCACAGAAAGGAGAAGAATAAACAGAGAGTGTTTGGATTCAGTCTGTGACATTATTCATGAAACACCTTGGTCAGCTTTCCCCAGAGATCCACTTATAATGTTAGTAAAGGGTTTTTGTGCCAAAAAATGACCACCTTTAGAGTCTTTGACTCATAGTATCTTCTATGTAAATGGCCTATTTGCGTGTGAAATTATTTTGGACCGTGTATACGAGTAACAGGCTATCATGTCATAGTGGAGGGCTTGGGTTTTTAATTAATAATAAATTGTAAACAATTTATGAGTTCAAAATGTAAAAATATTTTATATACTATATTGCAAACCATGCAGCTTTGCAAGAGGTCAATCTGTAATGTTTATATTCACTAAGGCCACATTCACACAGCAGCAGAATACGGTTGTCAGTCCTGTATTTGAGTCCTTATAGGGATAGTTCACCCAAAAATGAATATTACCCCATGATTAACTCACCCTCGAACCATCCTAGGTGTACATGACATTCTTCTTTCAGACGAATACAATCGGAGTTATATTAAAAAATGTTTTTTTGTGGCTTCTGGAGGAAGTTACAAACCCTTATTTCAAATGTGATTTCTCTTTATATGAAGCCTAAAAATAACTAACTCTGCTTGATAGTGTGATAACTTGTGTAGTTCCTTATGTTTCTATACACTAGCCTACTGTTCAAAAGTTTGGGGTCGGTAAGATTTTTGAATGTCTTTGAAAGCTTATGGTCACCAAGGCTGCATTTATTTGATCAAAAATACAGTAAAAATGGAAATATTATGAAATATTATTACAATTTAAGATAACTGTTTTCTATTTGAATATATTTTAAAATGTAATTTATTCCTGTAATTCAAAGCTGAATTTTGAGCATTACTCCAGTCTTCAGTGTCACATGATCCTTCAGAAATCATTCTAATATGCTGATATGATGCTCAAGAAACATTTCTGATTATTACCAATATTGAAAATAGTTTTGCTGCTTCATATTTCTGTGGAAACGGTGACACATTTTTTTCTGGATTCTTTGATGAATAACGTTCAAAAGAACAGCATTTATTAGAAACTGAAATCTTCTGTAACATTACAAATGTTATTATATGCTGTCACTTTTGATCAATTTAATGCATCCTTGCTGAATAAAAGTATTAATTTCTTTCCAAAAAACAAACAAACATACAAACAAACAAACAAACAAACAAAATACTTACTGACCTCAATGGTTGTGTACATGATCCGTACAAGTGTCTTCAGACACGGTGATCATGTGGCATCAGAGCATTTCCAGCACCAGCTGTGGCCTCCAGCACAGAAACCGATCCGAACCAAAGACGTCACCACAGTGGGTCTGGAAGCTGAGAGCTCCAGGCGTTGAGGACTGATGTTTCTCAAAGGACGTGCAGAGAGCTGCTTACTGTCTTCTAACGGTTAAAGGGTTAGCTCATCCAAAAATTACAATTTTGTCATTATTTATCCACCTTCAAGTCGTTCCAAACTTGTGCACTCTTAAAAATAAAGGTGGCATTGAAGAACATCCATGGAACCTTTCCATTCCACAAAAGGTTCTTTATAGTGGAAAAGGTTCTTCAGATTATTAAACCAAAAGTAGATGATCTGTGGCATCGCTGCGAAACCCCACCCCCCTTATGGAACTTTTTTTAAAGTGAGTATGCTGTTAGTATTTTAATTTTTGGGTGAACTGTCTGTTTAAGATGCTGTGAAGCTTCTGGGTCAGCGGTTGTGTGTTTGACAGATGGTTTAATTCCTCTGTCCTTCATTTCTGCTGGAGTTTGTGACAGTGCTGACCGCTTTGTTCAGCGTGAGCGATTGCTCCATGAACATTCCCTCTCTCTCTGGCTGATAGCCCAGCGCTTAATTCTGAGGGTAACTCATCTAGTTGCTCCGGAGTTTCTAGATTAAATTGGAAAGTCCTTTTCCGTTTTTGCCAGCTGTTAATCCTCCTCATTTGCGTAACATTACTGCCGTTGGCCTGACATCAGCCGTCAGTCAAGCAGGAGTCGAGCACATGGTGGCCAGCAGCGATCAGAACTTGTGAATGCATCTCTGTTTAGTGCATTATATGGTAAATGTAATTAAATCCCATGAAAATCTTCTGAGATGCAGCATTGTGTAGGGAAGATTTCTGTGGGAATCCATCAATCCATCCATCCATCCATCCATCCATCCATCCATCCATCCATCCATCCATCCAACCACCGACCTGTCTGTCCATCCATTCATCCACCGACCTATCCATCCATCCATCCATCCATCCATCCATCCATCCATCCATCCATCCATCCATCCATCTATCGTTTGTCTCTGTCTATCTATTATTTGTATTATCCATCCATCCATCCATCCATCCATCCATTCATCCATCGTTTGTCTGTCTGTCTGTCTATCTATAATATGTATCATCCATCCATTCATCCATCCATCCATCCATCATTTGTCTGTCTATCTGTCTGTCTATCTATCATATGTATTATCCATCCATCCATCCATCCATCCATCCATCCATCCATCCATCGTTTGTCTGTCTGTCTGTCTGTCTATCTATCTATAATATGTATCATCCATCCATCCATCCTGGATTATACTGTTTTAACATACATAACCTAATAACCTTAATGTGATGCATATTAGTCATAAATAAATGAAACAGGTACGATTTCTGTAAAAGTACTAATAAACTGAATGTGTTTTAAATACACAATTACCAGGTTTATATATTTATCATCAATAAATCCATTTAAATCTCATACTTTTTAACTAATTAAATATCACTTGTTACACAGCTAGCCATATTTTAACCATGTTCATACTAACTGAATAAATGTAATTGTTTTCAAAATAAACTGATTTATGCTGATTTTAAGCAATTTAAATAAATGCATTTTGAAAATGATTATTTAAATAAAATCAAATAGAACAAAATAGTTGATAAACTATTCCATGATTTTTTTTTTATTGCATAAATAAATAAACCTTTTTTTATGCATCACATAAAGTTTATTAGTTTGTTCATTTGTAATCCAAATGGATGGACATTTTATATACAATTCAAAGACATAAATCTTACATTTAGGACAATTTTTAAAAAATATTATTTCTAAAAAACAAGCTGTATCATTTTAAAGGTATGAGACGGAGAATAGTCATGAAAAACTTAATTAAGCTGCATTAAACCTTGACTGACATCATAAGTGGACCTCATTGAAAAAATTAATTGACCAAATGTATTATGTGGCCCCTTTAAGTGTTTCATATAACTAAGACAACTGCCATTAATCATTCGATGCAGTTTCATTTGTGCATTCAGCTATTTTTTAATTTCATAGTTGATGCTTTTGCTATTTTACATCTAAATTTCCCCTCAGAGATTGAAGGAAGTTCCGCCCTTTATCTATTTTTAGGTTTACTTTGCTAATTAGCCTGAATTTTCACTCTGCACTTTTATACCATTTTTTTTTTTTTACGTTTACACCATTTGGAGATGGCTGAAGTTCTCAGCAGCTCTTAATGTAATGACTTTGTGGGTGGAGAGCAGAACACACATCAGCAAAAGTGCACCATGGGAAACGAAAACATCAGTTTTAGAGCACTGTGCATCACCACCCACCTCTCCTTCATTCCCGCCTCCTCTTTGTCTTATCCAGCTGTAGAAGGACATGCATATTGATTGTGCTCTTTTAAAAGGATGCCTATGATTCTCCACCCTTTTTGCCTGTAAAGGCAAACTATTGACAAATAGTGTCTGTTTGGTAAATCACATGAAACCTGTCAAGAACATGACCTCAGAATCAAAAGAAAGATAGATGGAATATTTTGCGTATATTTTATGGACCATTATGATTTTTTTCTTTTGCATATGTTTATTATTTACAATTATTATTCATTGAGATTTTTTTAAATATATTTTAATATTTTTATTTTAATTTTAGCTAAAATTCTAGTAATTGTGTTGTGTCTTTGTCATTGTTATTATTGTTGTTATTTATTTATTTATTTTTTATTAACTTTTATTTCCGCTGTCTGTGTGAACCGGAAGTTGCGACCGACTATATAGTCAAACCAAAATTTATGCAGACACCTTCAACATTTTCTCACATTATCACAGTTTATTCGCTATAGTTTAGAAAATGGTAATAAAATATGCAGGAGACATTTTCAAAGTGGTGAGGACCAAACTGTATGCAAAGGCCCAGATAGTAAGATCAGATTTCCAGATATCAGACCACCACTTCAGGCTCACTGTCGGACCACCATCATATATTAAACTTGCCTGATCATTAATAGAATAATATTGATTGTTATTACAATAAGAAGTAAGTGAAATAAGAAATACATATGGATGATCAAAACTTAGGGATGAGCAAAATGTCTGCAGAATGCCAAATCTGTCCCCTGTAGACCAGCCTTTTATGTGGGATGTCTCAGCTTTTAACCGTGCACAATTCTACTTTGATCAATTTTGATTAGGGGTGTGCGATATATTGACAAAAAATGATCTTGATATTTTCTAGGATTTTATTGCTAACGATAAATAAACAATATTTTGCTGAGTGTGTTATTGTGCTGGTACCTTAGCAGGTTTAGGACTGCTGTGGACAGCTAACTCCTAAAGTTTTTGATATTCTTCATATTCTGTGCGGTGGTCCGTTCACAGCAGTGACAGAAATTATTTTTTCCAATACGTTTTAATTGATTTTTACCTTTTTATGGGCATTTTTACCTTTATCATTTTATTTTTTAAACCTAATTGTTTGCAATTGGTGTCAATTTCATAATTTTATCGAGTTTAATTATAATAATAAGACAATACGGCTGTTACCAATCAAATTAAATAACAAAAATCATCTTTGCAATGGAGAGAAAACACAGAAGCTGCATCTGAAGTGGCATTTAGATGCATTTAGACTGTTTAATGCAGCTCAGAGGTGACAAATGAATAACCTGCAGTTACAAATGCATAAATAATGTTTTGATGTTTTAAACATAAAACGATGAATATTGATATTTGAAATGATTTAAAACATGAAAAGATACTTTAAATGTGAATTTCAAACCGCCAGTAGGTGGCAGTAAGTCACTGTTAATGAGTGAGTCATTGAGATTCAACCGATTCATTCGACTGTCTTAATCTATCTTAGTCATCGAATCATTGATTCGTTCAAAAAGCTGATTCATTCAGTAAGGAAAAACCTCAGTGTGTTGCTCAGAGACGCACAACAGTGCTGTGGCTTTGTTTTGAACTATTTTCGTTGGTGAAATAGAGCAAAAACAGGCAATATGGTGCCTAAATTGTAAGTCACTTATTAACTTCTTGTTTAGTATACTTGTATAAAATCAATATCACATCTGTTATGCTGATGCCTGGAGAAAAACTGCACTCTTCGTGTAAAATTTATTAACTATATTAAATGATATAATAGACTAAATCACGCAATGAAAGTGTGCACTGTAAATGCACACCCGCACTAGTCTAATCTACAAGACTAGACTGCGTCAAGTAGTGTATGTGTACTCTCTGGGTGTGTGTGAGGGATGTACTCGATAATGTCAGATCGTACATCGTTAAAACAACAATTACGATATTATCGCAGACGATATGTATCGCATGGCTTGAATTACTTACAATGAATTTGATGTTCGTTGTCAGAAGTTTCAGTTAGCGAATCGCGCAGGCTATTTTCCCTTATCAAAAGTGCGGGGGTCGATTGCTGTCTGCTGCCTGATTTAGAGTTAAACTGTGTCAGAACAAATTCATCTTGATAATGTCGTATAACTTTGATAGAAAGGTATGCAATGGATTACAATCAACCAATCAGCTGTCAGCTGTTAAATTTAAGTACACATTAGATAATACCAATTTAGGTCAACCAATTACCAAGCAATGCTTAATTTAGTTCAGTCTGTGGTGTAAAAGGGCATTAACAATTAAAGAAAAAACACTTAAGCAAAACATGGTCAGGTCACAGTGTAAATTTTTCTGATAGTCCACTGTATGAAGAATTTTTGGGTATAATATGTCACAGTTTCCTTATTTAAATGAACTATAGTGTCCTGCACCCACTAGTAAAAAATCTGAATAATGGTGTCTGAATAATTTTTTGGTTTGACTGTACATCACTATTGACATATTTTCCGAGTGAAAAATAGATGCCGTGGCTTGTTTTTTCCTGCCGGGAATCGATTGGCTCTAGAAAAGTAGGCGTTCCATTCAGCTTGCTGTCAAAGCTCGTAGCAAACTGAAAATTGTAGGGGGGTGTTCCACCCAAGCTGACAAACTGCCATCATTAGAGAATAAAGGCCATTCCAGAGGGGAAGTATATTTTCAAATTTTGATTAAAGGTTATTAAGACAAAAAAATGTTAAGTTTCATGTATGAATTGTTTACCACAAGACTAGTAGTGCGCTAACAAAGTAAATATAGGGTTGATTTTGATTTCATGCTGACTTTAAGATAACTAAATGAAAATGAGAAATGTTGCCTTGGCAACTAGCTGAAATTAAATAAGTTTAAGTTTTATTTTATTTCAATTAAAGTAACAACTTTTTTTTTATGTTTTAGTTGTAGTTAACTATAATAATCTGGGTTTTCATAACAAGCATATTTCCTTTCACTATTTTCATTAATGTAATGTGAAAAAAATATGTTTAACTCTAAATGCAAATAATTGTAATGAATCATATTCATGCAAAATATGAAATAAACAATAATTGTGTGTTGTTTTCATAGCTTAATTTGGGGTGAAATGTGACATGTTCTTGACAGATTTTGTGAGACCTTTTTAGTCTGAACAGGGACAGATTGAAAACCCTCTGTGGGCTTGACATGTGCTCTATAATTACTGGAATTAATATCAGCATGACATCTTTAAAAAAATGACGATATTATGATTCTTCTGAACACCAGCTGACTGAGGCGTCTGTACTTTTTGTAGTGTTTTGTAAGATGAGTGGAGATCTTGAACTACAGATCATGTCTTTTCTTAGGTCCTTGACTAATATTTTATGACATTATGCATTTAAATATCAGATCTTTCCTGGCTGGGTGTTATATTAAATATTTGCAGTATTTTTACAGTGATTTTGCTGGTGATAGGAATTGATGAAACTTGATACACCCCATAGAACATTTTTAATGTATTCAAGTGTTTTATTAAAAATATGTGCTTTGATTATATATAATATTGCTTAAATAATACATTTTTACTGTATTTTACTTTGGCATCAAAAATTTTCAGTCTACTTGGCTGCAGTGACTTGAGATTGAAATGTGCATTCCTCTTATCAGGGTATCACCAAAACTAAAACCAAATGTTGTTGAAATAAAATAAACGTCAACTGAAATAAAATAAATATAAATATATGTGTATGATATGTGTGATAATAAAAATGTATGAAATATAAATCTATGATATGATGTCACACTTTGCGGCATCTTTTTATAAACATAAATTCAACATATAACAAATAATAGTAAATCCAAATCCAAATCCAAAAAGTATATGGTAACACTTTACAATAAGGTTTCATTTGTTAACATTAGGTAATGTATTAACTAACATCGTTATTAGTTCAAGTTAACTAATGTAGTTAACTAATGTTAACTAATGAACCTTATTGTAAAGTGTTACCAAGTATATAAATATACAGTCTACTCAAAATACGCATTCTAAGACGTGGCTTATCGACCTATTGGTCACACATCTTCGCAGGTCAGAGTTCACCAAACTTTGGAACTCACCAGCAAAGCCTCTTGAAGGCAAGCCTGCAAATTTAGCCGAAAAAGGGATGGAGACAAGAGGCTGTTTTTTTTTAATTTATGTCAATGGAGGAGAGGCTTCATTACACTGAATAAACTTCTATTGTGAGGAAATAGCTTATCATTTAATGGCTCGACAACCCATCTGCTAATCTTCAACATGTTTGCTCTTAAACATTAGTTTTAGATTGATCTATTTTTAGAGTTTACACAAAATGCTCTTTTATAAGAGAAGTCACAGACAATTGCGCAACAGGTATGATTCAGTTTACCGCACTTCTCATTCATTTCTATAGTATCTGCAAACAGTGATTGAGTGTTGTGCAACTCTGAACGAAATTCAATGGCGTCAAGGCTGTAATAGGATTGGTTATCAAGGCACACGTGATCCAAGTGAGCCGTTGCGCTTTTTCCAATGGTAGAACCACAGACCCTTGTATCTCCCAATAATAAGACTGGCACCAAAATGCGAAACTTTTTTGCATGAGCTTGCTTTCCCGGTATCCAGCATTCGTATGCGTATGAATGGAGGTCAATGGAAGTGTAGAGTGACCGCTCCTTTACTCCGCAATCTATTGAGCACAGGTTATCGTAAAAGCTGCAATAATATACTGTAGATTTCCAGACTGTTTTTTTTAAACCACGTCTTTTTCACAGCAATAATGTGCATATCGAGTCCTGTGATCAGTGCAAATGCTCTTTTTTTCTAAGACCTCCATTGATTTGAGAAAAACAATGATTGTTTATGTTTGTTACCTTTTGCTGTAAACTTTCTCTCTTTTTCTCAGAAACTGCATGTGCTCAGAAAGACTCTCCAAGCGTTGATCTATCCCATCTCCTCCACGACACCCCATAATTTCGAGGTGTGGACAGCCACCGCACCCACCTACTGTCATGAGTGTGAGGGTCTGCTGTGGGGCATCGCCCGGCAGGGCATGCGGTGCTCTGAATGCGGGGTGAAATGCCACGAGAAATGCCAGGACCTCCTGAACGCAGACTGTCTACAACGTGAGTCTATGATTCAAAATACAGCCCACTTTGGAAAGAAAATAACGCATTCTACGGAGCCCCTAAAGGGAAAAATATGAGATGGGAGAAAAAATATATTTAGATGCTTTTGCATTCTCTTGCAATTATATAGTTGGGTAATTATATTGCATATAATTTGCGGGTGTCAGGAAGCCGCTGAAATTGCGGTATTGAAATTGCTTTTGAATTCGCACTTGCTTTTTACTTTCACTTTCCAAATCGCGATCACGCGTACACTGTGTATAGGGAGCGGCGGTACTGACCACACATTTGTCAATGACGCCTAGGATCACCTGTCGATACAATCAAGGAACAAATCAATGTGAAAAACTACAAAAGACTACAAACATGGCACACAAGACAGGAAGTAAAACAAAAGTCCATAAACAAACACAGAGAACATGACACAGATACAATGTGTTGTGAAACCATAATAACCAGGAAAAAAAAACTTGATGCATATGGCGGGACTTTTAATTATAAACAAACCCGAAGTACACCGGGACTCTTATTTTGAAATGTCTACAATTTACTTTTGCCGGCTACTGGCATATAAAATATGCCATCTTGCAACCATCTACAACACATTACAATATAAACACCATAAAGTAAACATTGTTATAATTCATCAACAGTAAATCTGTTTTTCCGTCCCCAAATTTAAGACAGATATTTAGGATTTTTTTATGAATTTCATCAAACTGAGGACCCACAGGGTCTTTTTTTATTCACTGCAAGTCTTTCTGAAAAATTAAGTGATTTTAAGCTTAAAGGATGTTCACTTCAAAATTAAAATTTCCTGATGATTTACTCACCCCCATCTCATCCAAGATGTTCATGTCTTTCTTTCTTCAGTCGAAAAGAAATTAAGTTTTTTGAGGAAAACATTCCAGGATTTTTCCGCCTACGTCTAGCGTGATGTTTCCGACGTGATTACGCAATCCGTGGCACTCCGCATAGCAGCGCAAGATGAGCAATTTAGGTTAAAAAGTATATAAATTAAATTTTTTTTTTTTTAAATGACCGATCGTTTCGCTAGATAAGACCCTATTCCTCGGCTGGGATCGTGCAGAGCCTCTGAAGCCCTTCGAAGCCCTTTGAAACTGCATTGATTTGGACCTTCAACCCAGTTGGTTGCCATTGAAGTCTATTATGTGGAGAAAAATCCTGGAATGTTTTTCTCAAAAAACTTAATTTCTTTTTGACTGAAGAAAGAAAGACACGAAAATCTTTGATGAGATGGGGGTGAGTAAAATATCAGGAAATTTTCATTTTGAAGTGAACTAATCCTTTAAAACGTGAAAAAAACGCCAATGGCGTCAGAAGAATAAACTTAATTCAAAGGGAAAACAAGTCTATTTTTCTTACTGCATTGACAGATTGTTTTTTTTTAAAGGTTAAACTAACTTAATCCTGATGCATTTTTCAGAAAACAAGACTTTATGTTTGCTTCTCAAGTAACATTCTCTTGTTTTAAGAATGTTTAGATATTTGTACTGGAAAACAGCCTTTTTTTTTCTCCACACACATGCATTAGAGTTTACATTTTACAGTTCGCACACATCTCTCTTAAAGAAAGATGATTTAGACTTTGCATTGTCTAAATGTGATTTAGACAGAGCTCAACAATGAGATCATTTCACTCACATTTGCGAGCCCTGTCTAATTTATCTTTAGACAATGTTTGTTAGTCACTATTAAAACCACTAAGATGTTTGCTAAGTCAAGCATCACTATTACTTTTGCATTAAAATGGGTGTAATAGATGTAAACGCTAAAAACACTCTTGCATTGTGACGGCAAGTTTTGCATGTGCAAACACTCATGTTTTCTTCAGAAAATGTTAAAGTCATCGTACTGCATGAGCAATGTTCGTTACTGTGAAACGCCATTGTCTGTCTGTCACATCATGTGGCAGCTCTCATCTCTGACATTTTGTGTTTGGCAGCTGTTAATTTTGTTGTTCAGCACTAACAGAATAATCATCAGCACCAGTGTAAGCTCTCAGATGAGTGGTAAAGTCAGACTGTGCATGAGATATAGTTCCCTAGTAAACCTCACAGACGTGGCTGTCTGCCAGAGACGCAAATGGGCCTGTATAGAGAGAGATTCATTAAACGAGCCATCAAACTCATCATATTTAGAGTGTGTGAGTGTATATGAGAGTTTGGTTTGACTTGTATGGTTTGCAGTGCATCACTTCTCTCTGCATGGTTTGTGAAAGGAAAGGCAACTGGGACGAGACACCAGTAAACCGTCTCTCTCACAGACAAACGGTTTTATTTCCCACATCCAGCACCTCTTGAACACTCTTATAAAGCATTTGCAAGGTGTTTATGATGCATCTGAATGAATGATTCATTTTAATAGGGTGCAGAGAGATACATTTTTCATCTATACTCATCTGTTTCGGGGCTGCACACTAGGGATGTGCAATTCTATATTTACTTCAAAATCTACTAGTCTATATGGCTAGTAGGTCTTAAAGACGCTTTATATGCATGTGGACATGGTAGTATACATATCTGAGCTGCAACCAAATTTGCATACTGTACTATGCACTTGAAGTCTGTACTTCACTGGTGATGGGAAAGCATGTAGAGTAAGATAGTACAATAATAAAATCATATTTACAAAAATTCCTTAGATTTCTGTGGAATTGGAATGTCCATCGTTCACAAATTTTCGTGTTAATTTATTCAGTATTTTGGCTAATTTGATTATTAATAGAATTCTAGATGTTTCATAATTTTTATTATTAAAGCCACAATATGTAATTTTTCGCCGCTAGAGGTCGCTTATTCAAAACAAAGGCGTAGCTTGATGCCACCTGGATTTCGCGGAGCTTTTATTATGCCGCAGACGCCCGCTTCTGCTTTTTCCGGTCATGCGTATGTGGGGTAACGCAGTGCTGTTTTATCATATTAGATACATTTGAGTGTGTTGAAAGTAATGTTATAATGCTACTCTGTGCGTTCACTCGGTGGCTACTATGAGACACTTGTTGCAAACTGCAGTAAGATAGATCGATATTAGGCATGGTAAAACATGGTACTCGTGGTAAATCAAGAAAACGAGATTTAAACAATAAGACTAACTGTGTTGAGCTATATAACAATGATTAATTTTCTGTCAATTAATGTATCCAAACAGTTGCTCACCTGTCTAATAAAACACGTAATATATTAAAGCGTCTTTGGTGTTTCCATGGTTTCTACAAAATAAAACCAGAAATTGAGGGTAACGCGGGTATGATATGCGACGCACGGACACGGTCCGTGTCCTGGTTAAAATTGCTTATTTCTCTAGATTTAAACATTCTTAATGTAAGTACACAAGTCAACAAAATATATAACATTATTCTAGTGGTTTTTGGATATTTTAATCCAAAAATCTTACATATTGTGCCTTTAATGACGTTTTATCATGCATAGATTCACACATTTATAAACTTGTTCTCATATTCCTTGTCATTTTTCTCCGGCTGAAAATGTCAATCAATATCATAAATCCTTCCAAATTCTTTTTCGCACTGTCAAAATCCAGCAGAAATAATACACCATCCAGGCACCTTTTACATGCTATTTTTAATGTACTATAATTTAAGAGGCATTTAACTTTATCTTACGTACTGTTTAGGCCGGACAGTATACAAATTGGAATTGCTGCTCATATCATTAGAGATTATGTAAGAACACATATAAATCTCATCGTCCTCTACAGGTGCAGTAGAGAAGAGCTCGAAACATGGAGCCGAGGACAAAACCCAAAACATCATCATGGCCATGAAGGAACGGATGAAAATCAGGGAGAAGAACCGACCCGAGGTGTTCGAGGTGATTCAGGAGATGTTTCAGCTCACGAAGGAAGACTTCATCACCCAGCTGAAGACAGCCAAACAGGCCGTGCTCGAGGGGACGTCCAAGTGGTCTGCCAAAATCACCATCACGGGTAAGCAATAAGCAAATCTTACATAACCTAACATGGTCATATTTCACGCAAAAATCAAAATAAGAATAAGTGGTATGATAAAGTCACAGTGCATGCAAATGTTAGAGGTCCAAAAGTAGGCTTCGCTGTCATATACAATATATTTTAAAAAATTAATATACAAGTGGCAAATGGATTGATTGATTCAAAATGTGATTCAAAATTGATTCAGAATTGAATTGCCGTTGGTTTACAATATCTTAATTGTGTACTAATGTTCAAATAATGAAAAATTGCATTGCAAATGTAAGAAATAAAATAGCAAGAATGGACACACTGTGTGTTTTTAATTAAAAATTAAATTAATTATAAATTATAAAATTATTATAAATTACTATATTATATAATTACATTTTATGTAATTTTTATACAAATTTTATACAAAAAATATTTCTTTTTTTATTATTATTTTTGCAGTTAAATTTGGCATGTTCTTGAGAACTTGATTGTATTATTATTAGGGCTGTCAAGCGATTCAAAATTTTAATCTAATGAATTACACAATGTGGCGATTAATTAATCTAATTAATCGCAAATTAATCGCACGTCAAATTTTCCTAAAAAATTACTCCAAAAAGATAAGTCATTATTGTGTAAAAAATCAAATAGACATTAGAAAAAGTAGCTGCAGAAAGAAATATTTTTGGATGAACTATACCTGTAATGTTTGTTTTTATTAATAAGGAAATATGAAATTATACTCTAAAGAAACTGCCAGTAGGTGGCGGTAAATGTCTAATTGAGTCATTCGTTCATTCAGGAGTGAAGTTAATGGTTCTCTTTATGGTCCATTGAATCATTGGTTCACCCGATTCGTTCAAAACGCGGATTCAGAAACGAAACGCCACTGTGTATTGCTCGGAATCGGAGACAAACAGTTCTGCTTTTCGTTGGCAAAACTGAGCAAAACAGACTAAAAACAACATAATGTTGTCTAAAACAACACAATATTAACTTATTTATTTGATTAAACTGTTGTATAAGATCAGTATCGCCTTTGCACTCGTGCTATTCTGGACAGAAAAAGAGAACTCGTGTGATATTGCACTCGTTACTCGTGTGATATTGCTTAGCCTATATCATGATGTAAATGTGAGGACGTTTTCACACCGGCAGTTTAGTTCGAAACGGGGCACGGTTCACATGAAAATTGGTAATGTGAAAGCTGTCATGCGGACCCGGGTGAGCTGAGCTCAGGGGTACCCAACCCGAGACTGCCTGAAGGAGGTGGTCTGAGTCTGACTCGGGTGCGCAAGAAAAGTAATCTGCGCATGCATTTTATCAGATGACGATGTATTTAGTTCAGTAAAACACATGTGAGGGATGATAGTGTTGATGATTTACCTTGAATACGAGTAAGAGGGAGCCTGCAGTGTATTCGCGCATAGCCCCGGCGGGAACAATCGCGCTCTGATGCGGACCACAACAATCGTGCCCAGTGTAAAAACGCCCTCAGGCTGAAACTCAAACGGGCATTTTTGCCTCATATCTTGAATTTTATGGCCATTCTAACTGCATTCTATAGGCTTCATCACACAGTGAGTTGTTGCCCTGCATCATATTCTTCATCAATCAACTGAAATGTAAGATGACCTTAGTAGGTCTGGGGCGGGGCAAGTGCGTTAAATGCGTTACTAATTTTAACTAATTAACTAATTAATCTAATTAACGCGTTAATCGAGCCCTAATTATTATACAATTATTTTTAAAAAATAATAATAATAAAATAAATAAATAAATCATGAAACTTGTCTAGAACATAACTCTTTTGGCAGAGCATGTTCTAGACAACTTTCATGAGATTCGCCCTTAATGTCTATTTGTGCATCTCTGCGTCTGTGGCTGGAACAGACCCTACAGGGAGGAAATGCTGCTCAGTTTAGTTTGGAAAATGTGCCAAGAGTTTTGCTTGTTTTCTGACAGCTCAAACCGCCAGACGACAACAACCATCTGCTATGGACAGAAATGTAGGCTGTCGCGTTCGTCTCTCTGAGTCATAAAGAACAGTTTCTGTCCATCTGCATGACATATATCCTCACATTGCTTTGTTTCAGTAATATTTTATCTTCCAGAAGCCACTGTGTTAGTTCAGCTGTGTGCCAGGTGAAGTTTGCTCCTATATGTGTCCGTATCAGTGATGCTCCTTCACCTGACTTTGAGGGTCAACAGAGGCTGTGAATTATTGCCAAGCTTGCAACACTGCCAGAGTGTCAATAGAACAAAGAGAGAAAAACAGCTCTCTGCTTTAATTTATCCTGGCGAACGGTCGAAACTCCTATTTTAGAAAGTATTCATGCACTGATTTATCTATCTATTCTATCTATCTATATTTTATCTATCTATCTATCTATCTATCTATCGAGAGAGAGAGAGAGAGAGAGAGTGTTGTGCCTTGAGCCCACAACCAATATGACCGTCACTGTCTGACACACTAACATGCCATCAATGTGTGAACACACCTCTGGAAACACAAACATGCCGTCGTTCTTTCATTCTAGCTAAACTATTCAGACTATATTACCCTCTTCAACCAGCCCGGTGACATTGCACCAATCTCTGTCTGTCTCCAAGCCCAAGGATATATGTTCCCTAAATAATTTAGCACCCTGCTCGTTCATAATTAATGAGGCAAGAGCTTCCTGTGAACTACTATTGGCTCTGTGACGAATGGTATCCCCATTGACTGAGTTTAGTGCCACAGTCAGGGTACACACTGTTTTTATGTTGTATTATTGCGCATTCGTCTATTTTGAATTGACGGTTTAGTTATCAGTTAGGGTGCCATATCTATACGCACATTCAAATAGTACATGAGTGATGTTCAAGGATGGATTGTGGTCCTACAAAGCCTCTGGCACCAGCATAACTTAAAATCTTCAACCTTTGTCTTCATATCTCAAAATTATGACTAAAAATCGCAGATTTACAACTAAAAACAACTAAAAATTGCATCTTGTCTAAAGATGATCAAAGTGAATAGATTTACTCAAAATGTATTGATTCAGAATCTACCCGATGTTGGTCTACAATATCTTAGTTGTGTAATAATGTCCAAATAATGAGAAATTGCATTGCAAATATAAAAAAATAAATGAGCAAGAAGGCCTTGCCTACACTGCTTATATTTTTTTGTCGCACAGCATCAGTATGATGCGTTCAGAAGCCTCAGTTAGTTAGTTCAGTTATTTCTCATTGTTCCAACAGTCACTGGCACCAATGAACACCAGTCTTAGATTTTCGGGTTTCAGGTCACTGCGCGTCTCTAAACTCAAGAACCCTGGCATTGGCCCCATTGCCCTGGGCTATAATCCATCCTTGTCAGTACTCGTTTATATTGCTTTGTGTACTAAAACATGTTTCTAAAGGTTTCAATTCTTCAGACAATAGCATTTTATCTCCAATGCAAATGTTTTTGCTTGCTTTAAGAATACACAATTTGCTAAACATTGTCTTTTTTCTCTCTCCCTTCTCTAGTTTTATGTGCTCAAGGTTTGCAAGCCAAAGACAAGACAGGCTCCAGCGACCCCTACGTCACAGTACAAGTGGGAAAGACCAAACGCAGGACCAAAACTGTTTTTGGCAATCTCAACCCCATCTGGGACGAGAAGTTTTTCTTGTGAGTCTCACAGAAAGCAGATGTGTTTTCTGTTTATCTACCTTCTGTCTTCTGAACAAGACTAGCTAGCATTGTGCTGATGCTCTAGATCAGTGGTTCTCAACTGGTTTTGCTTCAGGATCCAGATTTCTACACTGGAAGTCAATTGCAGTGCAATCAATACTGATTTTATCATACAAAAATAAACAAAACTATCCTTAAGACATTGAGATTTAATATTAATATAAAACAATAATCATAAAAATACTGTAAATAATGAAAAATACAAGTAATAATTCAATCATCAAAATCATTTACATTTCTGCTGCCAGCAGTGTTCAGCAAAAACTGTTTATCGTGACCATTTTTATGTTGGCATCTGACTAATTTGTCACTCAAGCAAATGACAGATGAATTTGCACTAAAATAAAGAGAATTTAGATGCATGATTATAAGATTTGTTGCAGTTTTATTTTGGCATTCAACACTGTTTTTCTCTTGCTTTTTATGACCCATCATAACAGACCTGAGGCCCATTTTTAGGGCGTGACCCATCAGTTCATATCCACTGCTCTAGAATATCAGTCTCTCTGCATGAGCTGCGTGAGATGAAAATGCTTTTATGCGATTATTCTTATACATTGAAGCTTTTTAAAATTAGGTTGAACTCAAAGGGCAAATACATAGTTTCCTTTTCACAACAGTTCTGCTTCTCAATCACAAACAAATTTTCAAATGGCATATGAATTATTCAAAGTAGCCTTTCATTAATTTGACATTTTCTGTAGAGCCCTTCCATTACGAGTCTGTATCTTTGCCTTTTTTTGCTGATACTCAAAGGAGCTTTTGGGGACTCGTAAATGAGGAGTAATGGAAATCATTTGTATTCCCGTTGGCTTTGTCCTGCTCTCATGGGACCATTTCTTTTCATATTCCTGATGGTGTATCCTTGAGGCTTCTGCAATCATGGGTGTCACATTATAGTGAAGGCTGTCCTGCTCCATTCATAAACCTTTGTTAGGATTTGATGTTTCTGATGATGCACAAAGCCAATAAATCAGAACCCTGAAATCTACAGCACTCTGACTGTGGGAATGTTGTACAATCCAGACAGAGACCTTATATTTTGTGCCATTTGTGTGGTTATGGCTGTATTGGAGGGATCACAGAAGGTTGTTCCTGATTGTTAGTTGCTCTTTTCATTTAGGTTTTGCTGAGGTCATCTTTATGAGATGCACTTGTTCACCACTCTGCTGTCATTTGCAAGCTGTTGTGTGTTCAGAGGAGTGAGCGATGTGGGATGTGCATCATTCAGAATTGAACCGAGAATGCCTTTTAAATTTCAATTTAGCAATTAAATTGAGGTAGAATTGCAAATAAATTCATAACCGTAAATTCTTAACTAGAAAAGCAAAGCTTGTCAAGACAAACCAAAAGTTTAAAAGTTTTGAAAAACAACCTTTGAAATTTGACTTATGGACAGACATAATTAGGGATGGATGAATGGATGGATGGATGGATGGATGAATAGAGTGATTGGTGCTCACGTCACAGCTCACATTGTGATTTTTGATCACATGTCACTTAAGATGTGGTTATGAGTATATCAGATGACCACCTGACCCCTCTCTTAGTTCAGGGTACCAGTCAAGGTCTTTTACCTTGGCAGTATGAGAACAATCCCAACAGGAGACTGCTCAACCATTTAGAATTAATGTAAACTGGAGGCAGTTGGTCAGCTGATTTATCTAAAAGATTGGTGAGATATCATTAGCTTGTAGAGTGTCTTCTGTATTATCAGCACAAAGAAGACACAGGTGTAATAAAATACATTTTATATATCCTGGAGCACTAAAAGGGTCCTAAAATCTGGAAAACGCAGACGAAGTACCTTGAAGTGAAGGTTTGTTCTCCAGAGCTTAGCCTTGTTGCAAATGTCTCTGTATGTCTTTTGCCTCTCTTGACCAGACACTCAGAATTTGGTCAATACCGCTTTTGTCTCTCTGGCATAGAGACTCGGGATGTGTTGTAGTTGTTACTGTCTCTTTCCTCACAGACTGGAGTCTCAGAACATGGTCATATCTGTCCCACCGGATGGGAGACTCAGAACTTGAATGTATCTGTTGCTGTCTCACCTTTGGAATGAGACCCAGAACAAGAAGTGTCTGTTCAAAGGGTACTTTTATCCCTTTTCGATGAGGAGGAGATTGCAATTTGGCACTTCTCCATTCCAGTGCTGCGACTGGCTGCTGGCATCAGAGGGGACACACACAGTGTGGCCCACCCTTCTTTCCCCCGTGGAACTCATTTGCCTAAAGCACACAGTTAGAAGTCTTTAAAGTGTCTTTAAAGTTTTACCAATGGATTTCACACTTTCCAAACCACCACCAGAATGTCACTGAGAATATTTATTTCTCCGAATAAGTATGTGTGTAGTCAGTTTTAAGGTTTCCAAACATGGTTATGAATGGATTTGGATGGATCATTGTGGCCTCCCTTTGTTTCAGCCACTGCTGCTGCATCCGGGGGTCCTGGGGAATTTTTATGGGAGTCACAGGCCAAAACCTTATGAATTAGTCTCTAGATGGGTGAAGGGCAGAAACTGCATGTGGACCAATGAGAAGTCCTGTCCTTCCCAGGCTTGTTACCAGAGGTCTTCTACTTGCCCTCTAAGAGTTTTCTGGCTGTTGTCCTAGCATCTTTATCTGATGGTGTCGGACAGTTTGTTTGTGTTAATCCACCAAGATCCAATCAAAATGTAGCAAACCTTGGTCTGCTGTTACGGACAGAGAGGGGCCCGGCCATCAACTGGGCCCTGGAATGTGCTGTTCACCTCGATGGATGGATGGATGGATGGATGGATGGATGGATGGATGGATTGAAGTTGATTGATCCATCAAATTAAATTCAAGTTCACATTTATGAATTGAAAGGGAGCCAGTTCTTCACATTGTTTTCTGTTTTGCACAAAAAGTAGTTTTACATGACTGTAATGGTATATCACAATATAAGTATTTTTACTGAAAATTCAATAAAACATAATGTTGAATAACTGTGCGGCAGTCATATTTCTGGATAAAATACTGTATACTACTACTCTGCATCCTGCCCTGTGTTTTTTGCAGTACTCCATGTTACGTTATCTACTATTATACTGCCCAGCCCTATTTCATACCACATAGTGAGCAAACAGGACAAATGCGGTGAACCAAGTGAAACCAAGTAATTCTAATCTTTCAGCTTGTATTACATATGAGAGAACACTGCTGATGCCTTGAATATTAAACTACTGAATCCCGTCGACAGATATCGGCGCTGGAGCGATCTGCTTTTCCTTGCTGTTGTATTGAACTTTAGCTTGAATGTGTGGATGTGTTGTTGCCATGAGGGTAGATTGCTGGATCATTAAAGACAGTGATTAGAGTTACAGCATGTATATCTTATGTCTTGTTGTCTTATATGACCCCTAATCCTCATTGCCCACTTTAATTTTCCATTTCTGAGTTTGCGATCTTAATCCTGAGAGAATCATCAGCCTCCGCCTATGGAGGAGGGTTTGCGATCTTTAATGGATTTTTCTATATGCTACAGGCCACACAGATCTCTCTCATATGCTTGCATGATTTTACACAGTGGCTATATAGGGCATATTTCTAATAGTCTCTGTGAACAGCATTCTAGACTAGATGTTTATATTTTAGGTGATACAAAAGATGTTCACAAACGTAGTTGCCAGGGTGTTGCTATGCAGTTATTAAGATGTATGAGTTTCTTTAAATGTGCCTCTAGGTGGTTGCTAGGGAGTTCTTGGTTGTTGCTAGGTCTTAGACACTGCAAGGTCTAATGCACACATATTCAATGTATTTATCCCCCAGCAGTTTATATTTATATTTACATTACATTTTTTTAGCGTCTGCTTAAAAGGAGTTGTACTTTTGACATCCCTAGTTATGCATGTGTTCAAATCACTGTTTAAAGGCTGATTATGAGCAGCTGTATAGTGAGTCTTGTGTTAGTAAACACCAGTAGATATGTTGCTGATTCTGTAGTGTTTGTTGGGTGGGATCCATTAGGGGTGTTTCATGGTCATTTCACCCAAACCACTCTTATGTACTGTATGACAATGTTAATGGATATTGATGGCTGCTCTGAGAGTGATGTACCATCATAAATCCCCTCTGAGTAATGCACGCTTTACTTCCTCCACTGATGTCATGCATTTAAAGAGGAGGTTATGCACTGATTCTGAAGGCTACATGACTGGCCAGTGCGCACATGCTGTGACATGTCGAAATCTTACAGTCCCGGGGTGCTTGGGGTGATGGCCTCTAAGCATTATGGGAAGTTTATGTTGATGGTAGTATGAAAGCTTCTTTAGGAAACCTTTCTAAAGGGTTTGGTCTGCCAACCCCTTGTTCACCCTTCCCTGCCCCCACAGCTTTCTGCACCAATCGTTAAAAGTCCCATGGGAGCCACCAACCAAGCGAGAAGATGATGAGATGAAAGATGAGCAGTGAAGTTGCTTAGAAAGAGAAGTAAGAGTGACTGAAAACAACAGTATCAAAACCATTAAGTCAAGGGCTACATCATAACGGGGAAATCTCATCTACTCTATCTATCTGTCTGTCTGTCTGTCTGTCTGTCTGTCTGTCTGTCTATCTATCTATCTATCTATCTATCTATCTATCTATCTATCTATCTATCTATCTATCTATCTATCTATCTATCTATCTATCTATCTATCTATCTATCTATCTATCTTTCCATCCATCCATCCATCATCCATTCATCCAAATCTATCTGCCGTAACATGGCGTGGTATTGCCGTGCTGGTCAACGCTGGTAAAATGACGCTACCCTCTCATTCACTGATCCGCTGCCCGCTACGCTCTGCTCACATGCTCTAATAATAATAGCTTTGTAGGACTATACATTATTTCAGGGGTGGCCAACGTCGGTCCTGGCGAGCCACTGTCCTACAGAGTTTTGCTCCTACCCTAATCAAACACACCTGAACAAGCTAATCAAGGTCTTAAGGGTTACTAGAAAGCTACAGGCAGGTGAGTTTAATCAGGGTTGGCCACCCTTGCATTATTTGGATAGTAAGACAAAAATAAATCTGTTAAATCTGATTCTGTTGCATAGAACTGAATAAAGAATAATATATTTATATTTAATAGTAATATATTTTCTGTCCTTTTTTTAAATTTAAAATAAGAAATAAATAATTTTTAAAAAGCAGTTTCGGTTTTCGGCCAAGTGCATCCAGAATTTTCAGTTTTGTTTTTGCCCAGAATTTTCATTTTGGTACATATATATATATATATATATATATATATATATATATATATATATATATAAAATTAACGCAGTATCCATTTTTCCATCATCCTTTGGCTAGCGTTACATTATATGATCACGCTCTTATTCATGCAAATGCTTTTAAACCATTTAAGCACGACAAGACAAAAGAGAACACACTGTCTGTGAATGTCCTGTCTGTGCGACACAGAATGATGCGTGCCAGTTTCGTGCACACAGACAGCGCACCAGAATCGAGTTCCCTTTCGCGCTTGAATGAACAATAACAGAATTATGCCAAAATGCTCATTTTGTTGAGTATTCTCATAAGAGCAGTCTTAAATGAGTTAAATAATGTCTTAAATGAGTTAAATAATGTCTTAAATGAACTAAAAGAGTTGTGAGAAAATGAGATGCGCATGACAGATCCGTATCATGTTCGGCAGCGGCAGATCTTAAAATGACAGCAGCCTAATGAACCAGTTGCTGTGATGTCTGTCACTGACATTAATCAAAGAACAAAGGTAACAGAGAAAATTGTAGCTTTAATAAGGATTAATCTATATTTCATTTATAATTTATGCAGTTAAGAAAGGTGTTTGATAACTTATTCAATTTCTGTATATGTCTAACAAGAAGGCCACAGGTAAATATGACATTTATATTATAATGGGTTTATGTGAAGATTGTTTTTAAGTTCACTTAAATTAAAAGTTGTTATTTTTTTAAAGCCTAATAAATGTTGAAATTGATAGCTTTCAATTATACTGTAATGTTGAATGTCTATCATTAATATTTAAACAAAAATCAATTTCATAGAGACACCAGTAGCAGTATTAGTATCAGTGATACTGGCCTTCATTCATAAAAAGATGCCATTACAACAAATAATTAAAATATACTGTCTTTAAGTTGTTTCTACATTAATTTGGAGAGTAACTGTGAAATTATTACAATATAAAAATAATAAAGACACGATTACTAATCACGATTAATTACAGAAAAAATGTGTGATTAATCGATTGACAGTTGACAGCACATACAGTGGGGAGAACAAGTATTTCATACACTGCCGATTTTGCAGGTTTGCCCACTTACAAAGCATGTAGAAGTCTGTAATTTTTATCGTAGGTACACTTCAACTGTGAGAGACGGAATCTAAAACAAAAATCCAGAAAATCACATTGTATGATTTTTAAGTAATTAATTTGCATTTTATTGCATGACATAAGTATTTGATACATCAGAAAAGCAGAACTTAATATTTGGTACAGAAACCTTTGTTTGCAATTACAGAGATCATATGTTTCCTGTAGTTCTTGACCAGGTTTGCACACACTGCAGCAGGGATTTTGGCCCACTCCTCTATACAGACCTTCTCCAGATCCTTCAGGTTTCGGGGCTGTCGCTGGGCAATACAGACTTTCAGCTCCCTCCAAAGATTTTCTATTGGGTTCAGGTCTGGAGACTGGCTAGGCCACTCCAGGACCTTGAGATGCTTCTTACGGAGCCACTCCTTAGTTGCCCTGGCTGTGTGTTTCGGGTCGTTGTCATGCTGGAAGACCCAGCCACGACCCATCTTCAATGCTCTTACTGAGGGAAGGAGGTTGTTGGCCAAGATCTCGCGATACATGGCCCCATCCATCCTCCCCTCAATACGGTGCAGTCGTCCTGTCCCCTTTGCAGAAAAGCATCCCCAAAGAATGATGTTTCCACCTCCATGATTCACGGTTGGGATGGTGTTCTTGGGGTTGTACTCATCCTTCTTCTTCCTCCAAACACGGCGAGTGGAGTTTAGACCAAAAAGCTCTATTTTTGTCTCATCAGACCACATGACCTTCTCCCATTCCTCCTCTGGATCATCCAGATGGTCATTGGCAAACTTCAGACGGGCCTGGACATGCGCTGGCTTGAGCAGGGGGACCTTGCGTGCGCTGCAGGATTTTAATCCATGACGGCGTAGTGTGTTACTAATGGTTTTCTTTGAGACTGTGGTCGCAGCTCTCTTCAGGTCATTGACCAGGTCCTGCCGTGTAGTTCTGGGCTGATCCCTCACCTTCTTCATGATCATTGATGCCCCACGAGGTGAGATCTTGCATGGTGCCCCAGACCGAGGGAGATTGACCGTCATCTTGAACTTCTTCCATTTTCTAATAATTGCGCCAACAGTTGTTGCCTTCTCACCAAGCTGCTTGCCTATTGTCCTGTAGCCCATCCCAGCCTTGTGCAGGTCTACAATTTTATCCCTGATGTCCTTACACAGCTCTCTGGTCTTGGCCATTGTGGAGAGGTTGGAGTCTGTTTGATTGAGTGTGTGGACAGGTGTCTTTTATACAGGTAATGAGTTCAAACAGGTGCAGTTAATACAGGTAATGAGTGGAGAACAGGAGGGTTTCTTAAAGAAAAACTAACAGGTCTGTGAGAGCCGGAATTCTTACTGGTTGGTAGGTGATCAAATACTTATGTCATGCAATAAAATGCAAATTAATTATTTAAAAATCATACAATGTGATTTTCTGTATTTTTGTTTTAGATTCCGTCTCTCACAGTTGAAGAGTACCTATGATAAAAATTACAGACCTCTACATGCTTTGTAAGTAGGAAAATACTTACAAAGCAAGTATATCTACAATACTTGTTCTCCCCACTGTATATATATTTATTTATTTTTATTTTTTTTTGATCCTGTGGGTTGAATTAAGCTCCTTCATAATCCTGGTGTACAAGAAAAGGATAAAATTGTGGTGTAGGAATATAGAGCTGAAACTGAGTAAAAGCAGTTCAGAGAATATTAAAGAAGAGATCACACTCTCTTGCTGTTGTACAGTGTAAGTGGTCGACCTCGCACTGGTATGAGAAATGAGAAATATGACAGGTAATTACTGTCTGTGACTTACTTGAGCAATAATGTATGAGAGGCCAGGCTGTATTGTGAATATAGTTACACCTAAAGGGTGCTGTTAGACACAACAAGCAGCAGAGGGCCTGTAACCCCTTAAGTAGTGACTGTATTCATAATAAAACAGCCTCAAGTGTCTTTATAGAGCGCAATAGTCGGGTTCTGGAATTAAAAACGCCATGGCTTTCTCCGTAGGAAAATTGATTTTTAACGATAACTTGCAGACCTTTTGTGAGCTATGAGGTTGTTAATTGATGATATATGCTTGTCTTGAAGCCATATATTCACATTATTTTAACTTCATTTTAAAATCATGTTTAACAGTGGAATTCATGGTAAAAAATTACATTACCATAATGCTGTGCAAAATTCCACCAATCAAAGAGTTGCAGGCAGCAAATCACGTCAAGAGGCTGTGCAGGGAACGGCCCACTGCAAATTACATAAAAACTTATATATGTGTGTGTATGTGTGTGTGTGTGTGTGTGTATATATATATATATATATATATGTATGTATATATATATATGTGTATGTATGTTTTTCTATAGATATAATCAACAATATTTCTACTATTGGTTGAAATATCATATAGTTCCACACCAAACTCTGCTATTGGTTGAATCAGTAATGCTGTGTCTGTCAAAGAAATAGCAATCTTTTGAAAGATTCACAGTGTTTACACTTTTCCGAGGAATCTGGCCAAATGGCCAGCTACTTTTATGTCTTGCCAAAGCCTATTTGTACACGCATTTGGCGCTTGTTAATTTTGAACCCTGTTTTTAGTCAGTTCACCCTTCCAAAGACAGCAAGTGTCTATAGTAAGTAAAAGATATTAACTATGTATAAGATAGTAACTATGTGAATGAGAGAGTGTGTGGGGAAACACTCTGTTGCTTTCAGTGTGTGCATTTCTTCATCTAAATCTCATGACAAATATCTCAGTCTATAGGGTGATGAGAGACTCCAGGGCTTCAGAGTTGCTGGGTCGGTGGATTTGGAAGGATTTATGCAGGATTATGAGGAAATGCTTATTATGAGATGAGTTCTCAGTTCTCCTCACCTGTTTAAACCTTTTCAATGAGAGAAAAGCATTTGAGAGATATTGGAAGATCTTGCATTTGTTTTCTCAAGTTGGTAGTCTTTCTCTGTCATAATAGCAAATTAACTTCATCAAACAGTATGTCTTTTTATAACAGCTGATCTTGAGAGAAAGCTTCTGTTATGGTGTATTTTCTCTTCTAACCCCACGTTGAGAAGTTCTAGCGTTTAGTGTGCGGCATGTTCTGTAAAACATGATGGCACTTCGGAGTAAATCTGTGACGTTGGTTCAGTTCTCTTTAGCAGCTCGTCCACCCCAAAGTAGAACAGTGTGTCTAGTCTCATTTGCATATTAGCACACTTTCTGGATTAGCTTTAAGATAAAACTTTCTAGTGCTTTCAAGTGAACTTCAAAGAAAAGCAGAAACTGGGCTCATTTCTCATTTATACGTTTCAGATTTAGTTGCAGAGACTGTTAATGAGGACACACTGTGGTGGTGTAGGTGCTTCATTGCTACACACTTGAGGATTTTGAGAGAATGTGTATATTTCCACAGCAAAAAAAAATCTTATTTTATACTTAATATGTCACCTTCATATTACAAAGTGCAAATTGTGCAGATCTGGGGCCAACGCAAACCCTCTTTTGGCGTTAAAAAGCTACTGTCAGTATTTACTAAAGACAGGCAGTGCTGAAAAGGTGTGGGCACGCTCATTTTGGCAGCTGACCTTATTGCATATGCGTTTGTTGGAGTTTCCCTTTGAGACGCAAAATTTATGGGAGGAGAGTATTTAAATGAATCACGCAAGGTGATTTACTAAGGTTTGCACTCGTCAATTTACTGGTATTTGTGCCATTATTTACCGCCCAAGAAAAGCACGTCTTAAACCAGACGCTATTTGCGCTGCTCTTGGTAGATTGCGCTGGTCATTATGGAAATGATCCGTCTGCGTCTGTGTTCTTGAATTTGAGCGTTGTCAGTAGCTCATGCGCTGAACTTTCCACTCCCATCTGCGTTTTTCTGAAATTGCGCTCTCACACTAATTTGCCCTGTTTAGTAAATCTGGCCCCAGGGTTTTAATATTTGTGCCTCTGTGATTTTTAAAAAAAAAATTTTTTAACTCAGCTTTTACCTGTACAGTTTGAATCCATTTCAGTGTAATTTCTTATGGTCATTTGTTCTTGTGAAAATATGTCTGTTTCACCACAACACTATCTTTGACCTTTCAAAATCCATTTATCTTTTTCTTTCAGTGCATTTACAAAAGTTTGGGGTTGGTAATTTTTTTTAATGTTTTTAAAAGTAGTCTCATCTGCTTACCAAGGCTACATTTATTTGATCAAAAATACAAATTCATAAGTGAATATATTTTAAAATAGAATTTATTCCTGTGTTCAAAGATGAATTTTCAGCATCATTACTCCAGTCTTTTTAGTGTCACATTATCCTTCAGAAATCATTCTAATATGCTGATTTGCTGCTCAAGAAACATTTCTTGTTATTATAAAAGTTGAAAACAGTTTTTTTTTCCAGAATTCTTTGATGAATAGAAAGTTCAAAAGAACAGCATTTATTTGAAATAGAAATATTTTGTAACATTATACATGCCTTTACTCTCACTTTTGATCAATTTAATGCTTTTTTTGCAAAATAGAACTATTAATTTATTTTAAAAAATCTTACTGATTTTTTTTTTTTCAGATTTTTTGATGAATAGGTTCAGAATAACATCATCTATTTGAAATAGAAATCTTTTGTAACTTTAAGTCTTTACTGTCACTTATGATCAATTTAATGCACCCTAAATTAAAGTATTAATTTCTTTAAAAAGAATTGTCCCCTTACTTACTGACCTCAAACTTACTGAACGCTAGTGTATGAATTCCAGTACATCAGTTCATGTCATCTGAATGAACTGATTAAAAGGACAGATCTGATTCTTCCATATAAGGCAGTGGTGTCAGGATTGGTTTGGCCCTCATAGCGATCATTTTACAAAACTCTTACTGTTCTTGTAATATTATGATATTTATATTTTCTCCTCAGGATTATGTCAGTCAGTATGATTTGATGTGATTGGATGTGTATCAGGGCTGTGCTGTGTTCTGTAGTGCTGTGAGGCTGTGGTGTGTTGACTGCATCTACGGAGCGGCTGTCTGCAGGCGTAACGTCTGTCTTTGAGCCAGTCTCTCTCTCGCATCACCCCTCAACCGGAGAGAGAGACATGGAGATGGACCACAGGAGACTAAGTGCCCTGTTTGGAAATTCAGTGGAGCATATGACCTTTAAAAGCAGTTCGGCAAGCAGCTCGTGTGTGTGTGTGTGTGTGTGTGGATTTTCTTGGCTATACTTTAGGGACAAAACTGTCCCTTGATGTCAGCTAAATAACAAAGGACTTCCCTTTGGGGATGTCCTCAAAGGTAAATTGACTTAAATAAAGTCAATAGTGTTTTGTCTGGAGAAAGAAAAATCACAAATGAGATCTCTTTAATATTGGAGTTGTTTTTCTTAGAAAGCATCAATGATATTATTTGGTGAGCAAATGGAGATTTTTAAAGGGATAGTTCACCCAAAAATGAAAATCACCCCATGATTTACTCACCCTCAAGCCATCCTAGGTGTGTATGACATTCTTCTTTCAGACGAATACAATCAGAAAATATTCTTGCTCTTCAGAGCTTTATAATGGCAGTGAATGGCAGCCCAAAATTTGAAGCTCAAAAAAGTGCATCCATCCATTATAAAAGTAATCCACACGGCTCCGGGGGGTTAATAAATGCCTTCTGAAGCAAATCCATATTTAAAACTTTATAAAGTAAAATATCTATCCGTATTCAACTTACGCAGAAAGTGTAATGCCTCTCGCAGTTCAAAACGCTTACGCTATGTCCGACGTCATAGTGTTACGCCAGTTACGCTTTTTTCGTAAATTGAATACAGAAGATGGTATGCCGGAAGCTAGATCAGAAGGAGGCTAGA
This sequence comes from Coreius guichenoti, assembly GCA_039654105.1. NCBI lineage: Eukaryota > Metazoa > Chordata > Actinopteri > Cypriniformes > Gobionidae > Coreius > Coreius guichenoti. The sequence continues at coordinate 22,550,983 of CM077181.1, forward strand.
TCTGCCGTAAGCTTCGCTTCAGTAGGCCTTTATTAACCCCCCGGAGCCGTGTGGATTACTTTTATAATGGATGGATGCACTTTTTTGAGCTTCAAATTTTGGGCTGCCATTCACTGCCATTATAAAGCTTGGAAAAGCAAGGATATTTTTTAATTTAACTCAGATTATATTCGTCTGAAAGAAGAATGTCATATACACCTAGGATGGCTTGAGGGTGAGTAAATCATGGGGTAATTTTCATTTTTGGGTGAACTATCCCTTTAAGTCTCCTGGTTCTCAGATTCTGAAAAAAGCATGTTTCCGAAGAGATCTCAACAGTGTTTCAATCTATGCTCAGATTTCCCAAGATACCAAATGATTGCAATCAAAAGATCTCAGTTCGGGCTCAAACATTTCTCATCAAAATTTTAGCTCTAGACTTACTGTATGTAACAATTGTTTCATTGGTGTCTATTTTTATTTCTCCTATAAAATTGTAGGAGAAATATTTCTAACACTCCTTTCTCTCTATTCTCAGTGAATGTCATAACGCCACGGACCGTATAAAAGTTCGTGTGTGGGATGAAGACGACGACATAAAGTCCAGAGTGAAGCAGCACTTTAAGAAGGAATCTGATGACTTTCTGGGTCAGACTATCATCGAGGTGCGGATGCTGAGCGGGGAGATGGATGTCTGGTATAATCTCGGTATGTTATGGGCCTCATTGATCACAAATCTCACCAAAATTTAAAGGAATCATTAACAAAAAACAAACAAACAAACAAAGAACATTCATCATTTACTCACCCACATGTCAATCTAAACCTTTACGACTTTTTTTTCTTCCCAAAATAATATATTTATGCTTTTCTCTTCAGGTCATATTTTACCCCATAAAAAAGTAATAATAATAATAGTATTTATTTATTTATCTGTGTATATAATTAATGAGAATGAGTTTTTTTTATATTAAAAATGTCAAAAATGTGTTTTCCATAAATTAATTAATTAATTTGTTAATGTATTTATTTATTTATTTGTAATCAATAATAATTAGTTTTACATTAAAATGTTTAATTGTCAAAAATATGTTGTCAGGTAAGACTTAAAAAAACAACAAAAAAAAAAAAAACAGATTTTAAGTATAATATAATCATTTGATTTTAGGGTGAAATGTGACCCCCTGAGCATTACTTTGTGAAATTTATCCATCGTGGCTCCAAAAAAAATTACAAAGACACACCATAAAATAAGTTCATCCTGTGCTTTATTTCAGGTCTTATAAGCTTTGCTTATGATGAACTATCCCTTTAATATTTTTTAAGGAAAGTTGAAGAGTTCTTCCTCGGTTTTGTTCTTGTGCAGATGGCCTCATTGTTCCGCAGAGAATCATTTGTACTTTTGTTGATGGGTTATGTGTTGGATTGTTTTCCTTGGCTTGGAGCAGAAGCTTGCATTTTTAGTGCTGTAACTCGCCCTAAACTGAACCGCTGATATCTGTGCTGTCCTTCTCCATCTGTCCACATCGAAATGTGAGAAAGATCCAGATGGGAGTTTGTCTGGCTGCTGCATCCACGGACGAGACATCAATTAGAGCAATTAAGTGACGTCTACAAGAGAAGATGTGAGGAGTCTTATCTGCAAAGTGCCATTTTACATTTATTATTTTAATAGCAGCTGTCAAATATCAAATTTGAAGTCAACATGAAATTAGTGGACTGTTTACTTTCTTAACTCTTTCCCTGCTAGCGTTTTTTTTTTTTTTTTTTAAGTTGCAAGCCACTGCCAGCATTTTTGTTCATTTTCACAAAATTTCCCCCAGACTATTTTGTTGAATATCTGAACATGCAATATATCAAAAAAAAGAACAGAGTCTCTGCTTTAAAAAAAAAAAAAAAACATTTTATTCCAGCTTCATGCAGTCTTTTTTTTTATCAGCACTTGATTGTGGGTAAGTTTTATAAAAAAACAACAACATTTAGAACCAAAAACTGAGAAAACTGTGTTTTTGTCAAAGACTATGGGCCCTATCATACACCCGGCGCAATGTGACACCAGGACGCAAGTGTTTTTTGCTAGTTTCAGCCCGACGCAGTTATCATTTTCATGTCCAGCACCACGTTGTTTAAATAGCAAATGCACTCGCGCCCATCTGTTCGCCCATGAGGGTGCTGGTCTGAAAACGAGGTGTGTTCAGGCGCATTGTTGGCGCGTTGCTATTTTGAGGCAACTGAAAACGACTGCGCCATTGATCAACAAAAACCTGGTCTAAAGTCAATAGCGCAGTATTTTTTGTGTTATTTAAAGGGCGCTTTAGTAATATGCACCTATAGGCGGGTGCACAACGCGCGTACACTCTGCTTATTACACACACAGGGATGCGCAGCAGCACACTAACATTTTTAAATATTAAAAATAAAATAAACGCTCTGGAGAAGCGTTCAGTCTTTCCTCTTGCAAATTCTGCCATGGTGCAAGCACTTTTAAAGGGAATGGGAGATGACACTCTGAGTTGCTAGTTTGCTAGTTTAACGACGGAAAAAATGGTCGGCTCGCCAGGCGCATGGTCCAAAAAGAGTTGTACGTAGTCTCTCAATGAGTCATAGGTGTGTTTTGGGCGTAACGTGCAATAAACCAATCAGAGTCTCATCTCCCATTCCCTTTAAAAGCCAGTTGCGCTTGCACCATGGCGGGTTCGCTATTTACATGGTGGAATTTGCGAGTGGAAAGACTGAACGCTTCTCCAGAGAGGAATCCTTTTATTTTTAATATTTAAAGATGTTAGTGTGCTGCTGTGCATCCCTGTGTGTGTAATAAGCAGAGTGTACAGTACGTGCGTTGTGCACCCGCCTATAGGCGCATTATTACCAACGCGCCCTTTAAATAACACAAAAAATACTGCGCTATTGACTTTAGACCAGGTTTTTGTTGGTCAATGGCGCAGTCATTTTCAGTTGCCTCAAAATAGCAACGTGCCAACAATGCGCCTGAACATACCTTGTTTTCAGACCAGCACTCCCATGGGCGAACAGATGGGCGCGAGTGCATTTGCTATTTAAACAACGTGGCACTGGCAACTGCGTCGGGCTGAAACTAGCAAAAAACACATGCGGTGTGCCTGGCGTCGCATTGCGCCGGGTGTATAATAGGGCCCAAAGTCTCACGTTACAAAAGTACAATGGTTGACGTTAAACTTTTAGCTTAGGTTGATGGTCAAAATTTTGGCGTCTGTTTCTAGGTTTCAGTGCTCACGGCTGAAATTAAAGACATTTCGACAGTGGCCTGCTCAAATTTGCAGTTTGACCTGGGGTCAGATTTGTAAAGGAACATGGCCGTACTTTGATGAGATTTGGTGTTTGTCTGTCTGTAGGTCACTGTTCTGAGATCAGCTGCATTACCCATGTGCTATTTGACAGGGTCAGAGAGGAGGGACATCCTGCAGCTCCAGCACTCTTCAATATCTTTCACTTGTCTTATTTCTATTTCGTCTTGTTTTTTCTATCTTCTGTTCACATGCTCAATTCACCTTTCTTGCTCTTATTGTCGTCTCTCCCTGCAGAGAAGCGGACAGATAAGTCGATGGTGTCGGGGGCCATCAGGCTGAAGATCAGTGTTGAAATGAAAGGAGAAGAGAAGGTGGCTCCGCCTCATGGGCAGTACACATGTTTACATGAGGTATGTGTCAACTGCATTTTATCAAACAAACTGCAAAAAATCATCAAGATTTTGCCTTGTATTTCAGTAAAAATATATAAATATATTTAATACTCACAAAATATTGGTAGATTTGTGCTTACAACTGCAAAAACCAATGGAATAAATATTTAGTTTTAAATTGTTTAAATTTAGAATTATATTTTTTACTGTAAAACACGACAAAATGTAATAAAATTATATATAAAAACAAAAACAATTTAGCTCTTTGATATATTTTATAGTTAAAATACATTAATTTCACAAAATTTGATAGATGTGATATTTAGATTTAGCCATTACATATATCATATTATTTCATCAATTTTTATGTACCCGTATATTATATTATATTATATTATATTATATTATATTATATTATATTATATTATATTAATTATATTATTTTATATTAATTATAATTTGGTCTACTAACTTTTACAACATAAATATGGACCTTGGTGCTACATTAATAACAGTAGTTAATTTCTGCAAAATGTATACCCACTATTTTGAAAAAGTTAATGATCTGCCAAAACACATATTTGTCTTGCATTATGAATTGCTTTTCAGAATCCAACGATCCTATGAACGCAAACTCTATCAGCTACACATGTTTGTGTTGTGTCTCACTGGTTTTATACCACCGTCGGCTGGTGTTGTGGCATTTTTGTTGGTGTGATGACAGTAGGTTGGCACCCTGAAATGTTAACCTTTCCAAGTTGGCTGTGCTGTTGATGTTTCTCGACATCCATTCCATATCAATGTTGTTGCAGTTCATGTACTCAGAATGCCCTGCACAGCTCCTGGCCCCTAAACGGGTTTCCTGTTTTCTGTTTATCTCTTGAAATAATATGGCTCTTCATGAGTCTTATGTTCCTATGCAGAATCTCTTCCACTACCTGACGGAGGTGAAGAACAGTGGAGTCGTGAAGATCCCAGAAGTCAAAGGCGATGATGCCTGGAAGGTTTATTTTGACGATGTGTCGCAGGAGATCGTGGATGAGTTTGCCATGCGTTTTGGCGTGGAGTCCATTTACCAGGCCATGACGTGAGTGAAGAACCCTTTCAGTTTCTGATGCTTCATTTGTTTTTGGGAGATTGTGAGTCAGTCAAGTCACCTTTATTTATGTAACACAATACAGATTGTTTCAAAACAGACTTTTCAGAATCAATGATGCAAACTTAAACTCAAATTATGCAGCTCTAAAAAACAATAGTGTTGGCTCAGTTCAATAAATGTGAATAATTCACCAATTATGAAACAAATTTGATTCAGCTATAAAGCAACTCAATAGAAGACAATAGTGCATTTATTCAGCTTAGTTCAGTTCTGTTTTATATTATATTATATTATTTTAAGTTTTGTTCTCATCCAATAGTGTCAGTGCAGTCAAATCAATATTATTACTAAATATGAAGTGTCTTTTACTGAATAATAAGTCTGACATGTGATGCACTGGATTGTATTTTAACAGAAAGCAGCCAATAGCTCACTGCATTTGCTGTATTTATTTTGTCTGTCTTTAGTACTCTTGAAAGATGACGCTTGGCATTTTTCATGACTGGTGCTGATTGTTCTTCAAAAGGAGTTTATGAAAGGCTTGTTTCGTGTTGGATCACTATGAGTCTGTCGATGACTTATAGTCATACATGCACATGATAGCTTTATAAATCACACTGTTTACCAGAAATACTCAAGCTCCCATTGAAACCTCTCACCCTTAGCACATACTTTCTCTTTCTCACTCTGTTGGCCGTTTGGGATGCTGTAATTAATTTGGGCCCCCGATGTGTATCCACTCTGCTCTGAGGGCCCTTACTCTTGTAATTGCATCTGAAGTTTATATCCCCTCTCTCTCTGTCTCACGCTCTCTCTCACTCTCATTTTTTTTATCTGGGTTTGATAGCATTGCAGTATAAGAGACAAGAAAATTATGTATGAATCCTTGCTGCCTTCATCATAATTGTATTTGAAAGTCTCTTATGCTCCCTAAGGGTGCTTTTATTTAATTAAAATACATTAAAAAATAGTAATATTCTGAAGTATTATTACCATTTAAAATAACCGTGTTCTATTTGAATATATTTTTGTGACACTTATTTTTGTGACACTTGTGTTAAAGTTTTTTTTGCACAAAAACTAAACAAATATATATGAGGGAAAAAATTATTTTCAACCTTCATTCTGACCCTCTGTCTGAAATGATTCGTTTTTAAGGGGCGGCTCCTTTAAGTCTTGTCAGTAAACGGCCACTGTTGCGATTGGCTAACATCATTGCATAGGAAACAGTATCAATGCCCACTCGCTATTGCATGTGAGTGTGTGTTTTGAAAACATCCATATAAAACCGTCATTTACAGACAAAGCATTATGAAATCATTTACTTGCGGTTTGTGATGCAGCTGCTGTCAGATCCAATACAGTTGGCTGCTTCATCTTTCAACAGAAGTTTCATTGCGAACTCTCCATTACACTGTGCCTCGTTTACAAAATAAAATGCTCCGAACAAACATATAATCCTCCGATGCAATCTCTGACGCCATTAAAATAAACCATCCACTTGTTTCTGATGCTGGGATCATTCTGTAGTCTGTTCAGAGATGCAAACAAGCTGTTTAAACTAGAAGCATCAAAGCGAATGTTCTTTCACTCTCCCATTTGTCCTGTTGTCGACAGACTCAAAGGCGTGGAGTATGTCAGAAACTGAATGTGCATCTGTATACTGTATCCAGTGTAGACAGCGTCAGTGATTAAAATGGGTGCTATTTGCTTTTGACACGATGCTCACATCCAGTGTAGCCAAATGTCAGCTGTTAAGCGACTGAATGACAATGGGCGGGGCTTATGGTGCGATGATGGATAACTTTCCGTGTGATGTCACGGATCCTGCAATATCAAAATGAGCCATTTTTGTAGCTTGATTAAATAAATTCTTTGTTTATAATGAGGACATTTTAAGCTATGTTTTAAGCTCTTGACCAACAATGTATGCACCTCTTAATGGAAATAACATCACAACTTTTAATTCCATTAAGTGGTGCATCAATTTTAGGACAAGATCTTGTATTGACAATGCAATAGTCGAGCACTCTGTAAAGTCTACTCCAGCACATCCCAAAGACTTTAAATGAATTTAAGGTCTGGACTCAGAGGTGCCAATTCATGTGTGAAAATGATTCTTCATGCTCCCTCCCAACCATCCTTTCACATCTTGAGCCTGATGCATCTTGACATTGTCATCCTGGAATATGGCCATGATGTGTCTTCCTACATGGTTGTTTAAGAAATGAAAAGCTACACACTCCATTAATTAGGGTTAGAAGAATTGTTGCCAAACATATAACATGCTAGAAACGTAATTATCACTGCAATAATGGTCCAATCATAGACATAGCATTTGCTGGGCAGTGTATAAAGAGTTTGAGAGTGTAGGAAGGTTTAAGCGTGTATAAATGACATGCAGTTAGATGTTAGACTCATTGCACATCTGTTTTTCTAGCATTGATTACTGTAGTTTACTGCTGATGAACATGTCAGGGTGTTTTACTCATTCAGGTCAGTTCAGGAGCTTCACAGGTTCAGACCAGTGTCTGATATGGGCCACATTTAACAGGTCATGTGACAACCTCACAAAAAGGTCAGATTTGAGAAGAAAATAACAATTGGTCTCTCTGGTAGTAGTCTTAAAGTGTGTGGTGTTTGACTTGCCCATTACAGTTATTCACCTCATGTTTCAGCAAAGCCTCTAAATGCTGACAGCTCCAGTTTAGGTGATTGTAACGCATAAAGAACTCTATCTTGACATTGTACTTTCATATTGCATACAAACAATATATCTTACCCTGCTTTGCGCATTTTAAACAGCAGGGGCCAGCATTTATTTTTTTGCCACACATGCCAACGATGGGTGAATTGAGATAAATTACTGGCCATAAAAATTATTTTTGCATTATTTTTATTGAAAAATATATTTTCTGTCCCCATAACCCCCATGGGGTCATTTAGATGGGATTATTTAGCTGTTGTTTTTCTTCTCGCAGGTCATTGCATCGTATGGAAATGCAGCTGACATGTGAAAACACATTATGTTTATTGTTTTGGTGGCTTAATGTGAGGAATGTTGCACATACTGTACGTATGTGTTACATAGGTTTCTAAGGGGAAAATAATTATTAAATAATAAAAATAGCACCAAATTTCCAATGCAAATCATGACAGAATTTCTTTAGTAGCCGTCTTCTAATTGTGCACATCTCTGACATCAGCAAGAGTCAGATTAGCTTTTTAACAGTTCAGTGTAATATTGCAGTTTCTAATAAAGTTATTACGTTTAGATCATTCAAGATTTACACATGGTCATTTACACATTTACATATTTACACATGGTCATTTACACATGCCTTTCTTGTCAAACTCCTATGACTGTTAAACATCTTTTTTAAACACATTTAATTTTACTGCACAGTTTTTAAGTTCAATAGACATGTTTTTTTTACTCAAAAAATAGATTATTGTTGTTCGACATTCACTCTCTTACTTGATCTGGACAAATTGAGTATCATTAGAAAGATCCAGCTTCGATATTTGACCACTGTTTATGAAAACTAGGTTGCAGTGACATTAATTTCTTAATTTATATCAGGAGTGCAAAATAATTAACCTGTAATTTTTTATATTTTGAATAGAATAACAACACAAATTCACGTCTGCTCTGGTTTATTTGTGTTCACATAGATGCACTCCGTTAGGGCTCTTAGTCCAAAAGTGCGCATATTTGGAGAAATATTGATTTATTCTCACATGTTTGCAATATATTTTGTTATATAGAATATAATTCTATTAATTTCCCACTGAATTCAGAGCGAGCTTTGTCTCTTCTGTTCCGGGTTTGTGTCAGTTACTTATGACTCATCGAGCGTTCATTCAGCCTAGAGCTGTCAATCATCTTACATGACCATAATTCCTGCCTTTCTGGATGACAGTGTCCTGTACACTTCCTCGTTCTGAGCTCTGTGAAAAACAAACCTAAAGAAACATTTCTACACGTGAAACAAGAAGATGGTGGTTTAAAGTAGGTTTTGAGTAAAAGTGTAATATTAATCTTTTAAATTGTGTTATGTAGCTTGATGCTAATTGTAGCTCTAATGCACCTGTCGCGCCAGGAGCTATTCTATTCCATAAACGAATATGTTAAAAGAATTCACGTAAGGTCCCAAGAATATGCCTTTTTTGTTTTCTAGAAAGACTTCAGATAATAGGTGGATTAATGTATAGTGGGATCAAAGTGGTGTAGATGAGCAAGCCATGTACACTCTTAAAAATAAAGGTTCTTTTTAAGCATGAGCAGACTTGTGGCTTCAGCTTCAACACAGACACATCATATTTTTAAACATTTAAAAAATATATTCTTAATATTTTTTTATTTTTGTTTTTATGTTTGAGTAGGGGTGTAACGATGCACTCTTGTCACGATTTGATACAAATCGCGATACTGAACTCACGATACGATACATATCGCGATATTTTAAGCCAAAATAGAGAGGGTTTTTTTATTTTATTATTATTAAAATAATATTATTATTATTGTATTATTATCAGGACCCACAAATATTCCCCCATTGCATTATTACACTGAAACTCCGTAAACTTTATTTTTTCCCTCATGCAGTACTCGTGCTTTCAATGCAGGCAGTTTGGAAGTTAAACGAAAGGTGAATTATATTATACCTCATAAACACAGTAAGCTGAGCCTTGGATAAAACAACTATGATCGCGAATCATATTGTTTACATCAACGATACATATCGTCGCATTTTTATATCGCGACCGGCATCTCAATATAACGATGTATCGTTACACCCCTATGTTTGAGCTTATATATCTCCATATTAATTACAGTCTGAGTAATTCTGAGTCTTGAACTGTAAACTCTCAAGTGTTTGCTTTCTAAATATATATTGGTTGTGTCTATTCAGAATGACATATGAGCAACTACCTTATTATTTTGGTTATGTCATTTATGGCCCTTTACCAAAATAGGGAGTGTGGGGTAAGGGGTTAATCTTAAATGTTTTATATTTTTTTGTTAGTTATATGACTTGTTATTCACTTTGTTCGCGATAAATAAATAAATAAAGTTACTGGCTAACTGGCAAGTGACTCCAAATACATTTTGGCACTTGCTGAGTGTAAATTTTGGATCCTATGTCTAGAGTATTTCTTGTTGATCCAGAGAGACGTGAGGTTCTGCTGTTTGGTCAATCTCTGACTTTTAAAGCATCTGCTGATTTGTGTTTCTGTTTTAGGATAATGGATATTGATTAATTCAATAAATGATAGTCTTCCAGCAATGAGTGTTCGGTACTTACTGAATCAGGGGAATTGACCCCAGTGATTCGATGTAGAATTATTTATACACCTCTATATGGAAATCATTCAGCACCAGTGATCCTTGTAGATAGTGTTCTAGTGTGATTATGTATGAGAAAATGCGTGTTTTAATGAACCTACTAAAGTTAATGCAAACTGTTTTTGCATGTGTATCTGCTGCATATGAATGAGGTCACTTCTTTAGGTTAAACTTTAAGGGCCCTATTTTAACGATCTGAGCATATGGTCTGAAGCACATGGCGCAGGTGCACTTAAGGTGTGTCCAAATCCACTTTTGCTAGTTTAACAACGGAAAAAAACGGTCAGCGCTCCAGGCGCATGGTCCAAAAGGGTTGTACCTAAATCCAGCCTTTGGGTTAAAAATGTAATGTAAAAATTTAACCCAATGGCTGGGTTTGTCCATATTTGACCCAAATTTGGGTTAAAACAACCCAGCATTTTTCAGTGAATATTCAAAAATGTTTGTGTGCTGCTGCGTGTCCCTGTGTGTGTAATAAGCAGAGTGTACACGCATTGTGCACCCGTCTATAGGCATATATTACTATGCACCCTTTAAATAACACAAAAAATACTGTTTTTGTTGATCAATGGCGCTGTCGTTTTCAGTTTCCTCAAAATAGCAACACGCCAACAATGCGCCTGAACACACCTCGTTTTCAGACCAGCACCCTCATGGGCGAACAGATGGGCGCGAGTGCATTTTCTATTTAAACAACGTGGCGCTGGACGTGATAATGATAACTGCGTCGGGCTGAAACTTAGCAAAAAAACACTTGCGTCGCGCCTGCCGCATAGACTGTAAAAAAAAAAAATAGGGACGTAGTGTCCGTGACGTCACCCATAGGGTTCTGAAGAGCAGTTTTGAAGCGTAAAGTCGGCCGTTGCCATCTTGGCAGCGCATCACCGCACGTCACTCCCGGATAACTGAAAATGGGCAAAGAGGTGGGACATGGCTGGAGCTGAGGTGACGTGATGACTAACAGACAGCAGACAAACGGCAATCTGCCTGTCACTCAAAGTGGCCACGCCCTTAATTATGCAGAACTTTAAGGATTAATATAATTTAAACGAATGAGTTCACAGGCAAAATTAGCTGTATAGACCAAAACCACAATTTGTACAAGGCTGTAAACATGTTTTTTCTGCTGTAAATTTGGGCATTTTAACATGGGGCTCAATGAGATTCTGCTCCCTTTTGGAACCTGTCTGTAGTGGCCAGTCGATGAATTGCAGTTTAAGTCACTTCCGTATTGGCTTCAAGAGAAACTGAGGGAGGTTGCCGCTTGGCCTGGCGTCGCATTGCGCCGGGTGTATGATAGGGCAGAATGCACTAGATGGGGGCCCAGAATGGCACAGGACCTTTTCCTGAAGCTCCTCACAGTTTTCAGGGATGCTAATGACCTTTCCTCAACCCTGTAATCATAAACAAAGTCATGTGACATGTTCCTCATGTCATTAGAGATGCAGCCCATATTCTGTACCATTCAGCAGTTTTTATTGCTGAAGGGGGGATAATGATTTCAGGGTGAAATCCTCTGCCATCAGCAGCATGTTGGTCCGTAGGTTTACAGAACATGCATCACAAATGAGCCTGTTGAGAGCTTTCTGGAAGGAGATGAAGATAAGGGATGAGTTTTTAGAAATCTCCAAAAAGGCCGCAAACATTGAAAAACTATTTTTTCTTTATTCAAAACAAGTATATAAGTTATGTTTATTATACAAGTATAATTTATTACAACAAAACTACAAATGTTTTACCTTGAATTGCAAGTGGTCATTAGGAATGTGAATCGTAAGGAACTGAACAAGTCTGGTTCATAGTCTAATTTAACCGTAAAGGGCACCTATTATGCAAAATTCACTTTGAACATTTATGTTTGAACATAAATGTGTGTTTGCAGTGTGTGTACACAACCACCCTATAATGATAAAAATCCACCCAGTGCTTTTTTTTAAATCCCCATAAATCATAAACAGTGTCTTAGAACAAGCCGTTCGCAGACTCTGGGCAAAGTGACATCACATTTTACAGGCCCCGCCCACGAGTGTTGACGGACACTGCCGTTTCAGCATAGACCCGCCCTGAAAAGTCAAGAATTAACTCAGTGGGTCGTTAGACTGATTCAAACCAATAATTCATGTTATGATATCAAGAGATTTGTGAGTCTTTTTGCGCGGTTCTTTGCGCACCGGACATTGTTTGCGAACCGGACATTGTCATTGCATGCACAATGAACAAACCAAGATTCTCAACCATAATGAAAACACAGATCTTGAGAATTTTTCAGGGTTCACAGGCGTAACTCATTACCAGATGATATCACAGATATTGATGTTGAGTGGGAATTTAAGACCTGGATTGGAGGGAGGTGCGCAGAGGTTAAAGAGGACAGCAGATAGAAAGAGAAGACGAGTCAATACTCGCTGGCAAGTTTTATTTCTCTGATTTACAGCGAAGCTCTGCGGACCACTGGAGCAGCAAGACAAGGATTTTAAAAATGAGGAAAGAGCAAATGGTCATAGGCTGAAAGGAAAGCAAGCTGTTACCAGGCAACAGGAAGTCAACACCCTCCATCAAATATCATTTATTCTGATTTAGCCGTGAGCATCTTTTAATCTTGTCTGAAATTGGGAGGGAATATGGAAGGAGGAAAGGATAACTCTTCACCTTTTCTTAGAGGCACAATAATTCTTAATTCCCCTGGGTGTCGTGATGGGCCGTTCGGGCTCGGAGGTCACGCTAAAAGAACTAATGAGGTCCAAATCAATGTCTTTACGGCCTATTCTTATAGCAGACTTACTATAAACAACAGAGATGTAATATTATCAGGGGCGTTTACTAAAGAAAACATTGCCATTCTTGCTCATGCTTAATAGTTTGTTCAAATCATTATTCCTAAGTATTAAAAATTCAAGAAAAGCGAACGAGGAGGCTGTCAAACTTTAGAAATAAAAAAGTCAGTGGGTGTGGTTTCTGTCACGGGTAGTTGTTCTGAACAAAGAGCATGACAGGAATAATCCAGGAAACTTTCCAGGTCTTTAATTCCAAAATACTCAGGAATACTTAAAAAACGTACACAACACCTCAACATTGACGAGACAGGACAAAGACTGCAAGAACACAGGGAGTATAAATACTAGAACAAACGAGGGAACTAATAAGCTAATTAATTGGACGACGGGTGTAATGAATCAAACAGACAAAGACTAGGAAAACTAACAGGACAGAACCAAAAACACAATGAAACAAAGTAAAAACAGAGCATACATGTTACAGTTTCAGTCTGTGGTTTGGTTTAAGTGGGTGTGTCTTCAATCTGTGGGCTTTTTAAGTGGGTGTGTCTCTGTTAGTTGGTTTAAGTGGGTGAGGATTCAATATGGGTTGTTTTAAGTGGATGTGGCTTCAGGGAGTGGAAATTATAGTGGTCTAAACATGTTATTTTAGTATTATTTATATACTATTGTAGTTTTTATTAATGTTTTGAATTAGCTTTATTTTTTTATGTGCTTCTGTCATTTTTATTAGTTTTTTATTTTATTTTAAAGTGTCCTTGTTACGCATGTTACATGAAGTTAATATAGTAATAACTATAAATTGTGGATAATTACACACAACTAACCCTAAACCAAACCCTAATCCTAACCCTGTAGTAAGTACATGTTAATTAATATTACTCAGTACTTAAAGATATAATAACACTGTAACAAGGACACCATAAAGTGTATTTTATTTTAATTATTTTAATTTATTTTTTCTATTTTTATTTTAATTATTTAATTTAATTTAATTTAATTATTTAATTAATTTAATTAATTATTTTATTTTATTTTATTATAATTTTTTTTACCACAAACGATTTTTAATACTGGGGAGTGTGTAAATATGAAGTTTCACATGGACAGATTTATGCATTCCTTTTAATTTAGTGTATATCTTGAACAAATGGCTGTTTGGATGTTTGCTTAACATCCAATTGAATCATTTGTTTAGAGCCGTTGACAGTAATGCAATTCAGAATGTTTTATATGTGTGCTTTATTAAGCCTACATAAGTTATTTACATTCATAACTGAATATATACCAAGAGGAGAAAGAGAAAAATGTGTTTATATGGACAGTTTGTTTATGTGTAATGTTCAACGAAACAAATAGTACTGTATTATGTATGTGAGTGAGTGTGTGAGAACAGTACACATGTGAGATGCTGTATTGCACTGAGTGTGTGTGTGTGTGTGTGTGTGTGTATAAGCCCTGCAGGCCTGCTGCTATTTTTAGTCGATGTCTCTCTTCTTTCTTCTCCTACAGTATCTCGTTTTCTCTCTTATAGCTTTCTTTAATGAATCTCCTCTAACAGTGGCTGACATTACTGAGCAATTTCCTGCACTGCCCTGCGGCTCGACACACATGAGCAGATCTGTGTTGTGCTGTCTGTTAATTCTGACATGATGATATGGATCATGCAGTTCATTTCATATGTGCATATCTCAAATAATCATTTACATGTGTGTCATGTCTACTACTACTACTTAGTAAAAGTTTACTTAATTTTCAGTTTGTACTTTGCAAAAAATCATGTTCTTAATCGGTATTTCAGTAATAATATTTCTGTGCAGTGCAGAAGTCATCTATGGGGCATTTAGGAAACATATTCAGTCTGTATTCAGGAGTAACTTTTAATGTTGTTGCTCGAAGGAAATAAATTCACAGGAATCTGATATGAAATATACATTATTATGGGTGGTAAACTGCTCATGAGCGTTTATGACTGAATCTAACATCTGTTTCTCTCTCTCTCTTTCAGTCATTTCTCTTGTCTCTCATCCAAGTACATGTGTCCCGGTGTTCCCGCGGTGATGAGTAACCTGCTTGCCAACATCAACGCCTATTTCGCTCACACAACAACAGCAACCACCAACATATCTGCCTCTGACCGATTTGCAGCATCCAACTTTGGGGTTTGAAAGTCTCACTGCTGATGGATGGATGAATAATACATAGGACAAACAAATAGACAGATGGGTGGATGGGGATGGGTGGATGGGTGAATATATGGACGGATGGATGGATGGATAGACAGACAGACAAATAGATGGATGCATGCATGGATGGATGGATGGATGGATGGATGGATGGACAGACAATAGATGTTTGGATGGATGGACAATACATATAATAGATAGACAGACAGACAGACAGACAAACAATGGATGGATGGATGGATGGATAGACAGACAGAAAGACAGATGTATGGATGGATGGATGGACAGACAGATGGATGGATGGATGGATGGATGAATGGATGGATGGATAATACATTTGATAGACAGACAGACAAACAATGGATGGATGGATGGATGGAAGGATAGACAGACAGATGGATGCATGGATGGATGGATGGATGGATGGATGGATAATACATATGATAGACAGACAGACAGACAAACAATGAATGGATGGATGGATGGATGGATAGACAGACAGACGGATGGATGGATGGACAGACAATAGATGGTTGGATGGATGGATGGATAATACATATGAAAGATAGACAGACAGACAAACAATGGATGGATGGATAGATAGATGGATGCATGGATGGATGAATACATGGACGGATGGACGGATGGATGGATGGATGGATGGATGGATGATGGATGGATAGACAGACAAACAGACAGACAGATAGATAGATAGATAGATAGATAGATAGATAGATAGATAGATAGATAGATAGATAGATAGATAGATAGATGCATGGATGGATGGATAATTGGACAGATGGATGAATGGATGGTGGGATGGATGGATAATACATATGATAGATAGATAGACAGACAGACAAACAATGGCTGGATGGATAGATAGACAGATAGATGGATGCATGGATGGATAATACATATGATAGATAGACAGACAGACAGACAAACAAACAATGGATGGATGGATGGATGGATGGATAGATAGACAGACTGATGGATGGATGGATGGATGAATGGATGGATGGATAATAGATGGTTGAATGGATGGACGGATGGATAGATAAATGACTGAATGACTGAATGAATGGATGATATGTTGATGATTGAATTGATGAATGAATAAATGCACAAACAAAAGAATAGATTGATGACAGGATGCATTACTGATCTGTTTTTTTGTGACTTTGGTTTTCTGCAGAGAGAGAAGTTCGTCAAACTCTTGGATCAGCTTCACAACTCTCTGAGGATCGACCTCTCTAAGTATCGGGTGAGTTAAATCACAACCGTCAAACCTTAACACACATACGTCTCTCAGACGATACGCTGCTCCAGATGGATTTTCTATTTCAGAGACTTCAGAAAGAAAAACACTCATCTATTATTCATCGCCATGGAGATAATTTGACCTCTCCATCACTTATAGTGATCCCCTACCTTAATTTACAAAGACATTCAAACACTTTACAAGCTCTTCACAGAACAGAAGGTCCATTTATACATGCACAAAGCAACGTTTTGAGAAAGTGTCGCAGAAAATCAAAGATTGTTCTTGACTCATGCTGACCTTCTTGCTTTTACTAATTGTCTCTCTAAATACGTCACGAAGGAAATGTCTCTCATTTCGACAGTTTGTTTCTTCTGAAAGAACGCTTTCGCACTCAGATCACATATTTAAGTGTGTGACTCTCAGTCCATCTATATCTGTGTGTGAGCTAGAAAGCATTGACAGGAAGCTCACACACACACACACACACACACACACACACCCACACCCTACTGGCAGGCATCCAGGGAATTCAGTGCCCGTTACCTGCTGCTATCCGGCCGTCAACTTCAAGGCAACACGTCCTGACAGTAATACACTCCAGATCTGCGGCGCTCCGTGGATTTGACTGTAATGAAATTCTGAGAAAAAGTGAGTTTGGTTTCTCGTACAGCTCGTGTGGATTTGGCCGATGCAGGTTTCGTCCCTCAAGAGTGCTTTAACACCTTGCTTAAATAGATTAATTTACACTATTTGCGGCTGTTTTGTCTACATCATAGTTGTGTTCAATAAACCTCAGGCAGACTTATCTCCTCTCCACTTGCGCAGGATTACACTGCGTGCAGAATTATTAGGCACGTTGATAACTACTATTCATTTTGTATTTAATCATTTATAAGTGATATATAATTGTTCATGAAGGCTGAAAATGGAAAACACCTTATATTCAGGTGTGCAGAATTATTAGGCACGTTTTCTTTTACAGACAAAATGAGCCAAAAAAGAGATTTAACTTAGACTGAAAAGTCAAAAATTATTAAATGCCCATGAAAAGGATACAATACTAATGCAATACTAGAAATTGCAGTTAAGGCATGACCATTGAACAGTGAAATGCTCATTGGGTCAGCAGGGTCAGGCAAAAACAGGTGGCAAAGAAAATACACATGTTAACTGCAAAGGAATTAAGAATTAAGGTGAAGAATTAAGTGTGAAACCATCAGGAACCCTTTAGTCTCCAGCGCCACCATTTTCCAGAACTGCAACCTACCTGGAGTCTCCAGAAGTGCAAGGTGTCAGGATCTCAGAGACTCAAGAATCCTAAAAAATGACCCCCATTTAATAAGAATCACAAGCTGAAGTGTTGTAAAATACATGAAGATGTGTTGTGAATACAGAAGACTGTTTTTTTATAGGCTTTATAGACAGATAGGTTGAGAGTGACTCTTGAAGGACCAGCACCACATCCTCTTGTACCACTGTTTGAAGAATTCATCTTCCAGAATCTGGCAGTAAGTTTTGGGAGTTCATTTTTAGTCCGTCTCCTATCCTGAAGTCCATTTTGCAGAGATGGACTAAAAATGAACTCCCAAAACTTACCGCCAGATTCTGGAAGATGAATTCTTCAAACAGTGGTACAAGAGGATTTGATGCTGGTCCTTCAAGTCACTCTCAACCTATCTGTCTATAAAGCCTATAAAAAAAAACAGTCTTCATGTATTTTACAACACTTCAGCTTGTGATTCTTATTAAGTGGGGGTCATTTTTTAGGATTCTTTACCTAACTTAAGTCTCTGAGATCCTGACACCTTGCACTTCTGAAGACTCCAGGTAGGTTGCAGTTCTGGAAAATGGTGGCGCTGGAGACTAAAGGGTTCCTGATGGTTTCACACTTAATTCTTCACCTTAATTCCTTTGCAGTTAACATGTGTCTTTTCTTCGCCACCTGTTTTTGTCTGACCCTGCTGACCCAATGAGCATTTCACTGTCCAATAGTCATGCCTTAACTGCAATTTCTAGTATTGCATTATTATTGTATCCTTCTCATGACTTTTCAGTCTCAGTTAAATCTCTTTTTTGGCTCATTTTATCTGTAAAAGAAAACATGCCTAATAATTCTGCACACCTGAATATAAGGTGTTTTTCATTTCCAGCCTTCATGAACAATTATATATCACTTATAAATGATTAAACACAAAATTAATAGTAGTTATTAAGATTAATGTGGTTTGGAATTGGTAAAATGTGCCTGGAAAAAAATATGTTCAGGAAATCAACGTGCCTAATAATTCTGCACGCAGTGTATACGTTTCTCCAGATGCCTTGAAATCACACTGAACTCCAGAAAACACTAGACGCTTTCTGCTCAATCTGGCACCGTTCCATGTGCTTTCAAAACAACAACTTTATTGTGGAAAAAAATAGATTGCACAATACTCCATGTGCCCAGTGTGTTGCAGCAGTTTATTTTATCCATCTGTCTGAAATCGAATTAGTTTGTTCACAAATATCGTACACTAGCCTTCAAAAGTATGGGGTTGATACGATTTTTTAATGTTTTTGAAAGACGTCTCTTATGCTCACCAAGGCTGCATTTATTTGATCTGAATGTAATTTATTCCTGTGATGCAAAGCTGAATTTTTTAGCATCATTACTTCAGTCTTCAGTGTCACATGATCCTTCAGAAATTGATTTGATGCTCAAGAAACATTTATTATTATCAATGTTGAAAGCTATTGCACTGCTTCATGTTTTTTTCAGGATTAATGTTCAAAGTGTAAAGGAAATTTAGCTCAAAGGGAATTATTCATTAATTTATAGGGAATTTTGAAAGTCGCTTATTTTACGGCCGAACCAATGAATCGTCCAGCATTCATTTGAACAGGCCATAACTATCAACTCTGCTGCGGATATTAATATCCAAACAATGGGAAAACACTGTTTTTTAGCACTGTAACAAGATCAGCAGTTTAAGACATTAAATTCGTAAGCACATAACACAAGACAATTCCCTTTAAATACAAACGAGACTTTATTGATTATTCTAACACATAAAACGAATATCTAACACATAAACACGCACACACACATTCACACGAGTTGCAGAAAGAAAGAAAGTGAGGAAATAACAAGTTTTGAAGGTGCATTCACACTAGCAGCGACAAAGCGACAGGTTCCCGTTCATTTCAATGGAGAGTGGGCGATTTCTGGCGACACGAGTGACAGCGACCGGATGGGGCGTGTCCAGCGACGCAACAAAGTTGAGATCTGTTCAAATTTATGCAAATGATGAGCAACTTCGGGGAGCGACAACCAATAGGAGTGAAGTCAGTGGAGCACACGTGATCTGTCGCTCTTCAGTGCCGAGGCACGTTGAAGGAGAAGCTCATTTTAGCAGTCAGCATACGTTCTATAATTGATGATATGTCTCTGTGTATATACTGTGGGACTCGCGGTGCTAACTCCGAGCCTGAATGGATTTGTGAGCCCAGATAGACTGGCATTTGCCCTTTTGCTGCAAATAAATAGTCGCAAAGAGCACTCGCTGTTTCTCGTTCATCTTTAATATTAGGCATTTTATGTACTGATTCCATTTATATTTTGACTTTTCCTTCCAAAATGTTTGTTTGTAGTGGCAAGAAAACTGATTTGTTTTCTACAGCGTGGAGTAACATCCGTGAATGTCACTCACACACATTACTAGGCAACCAGTAGTGGGAACGGCCACTAGCGACCTCATTGCCAGCCACTGGCGACATGCTGGTAGTGTGAATGCACCTTAAGAGAGTGAAATGATGAAATCGCAAGATTCTAGCAATAGATGCACTTTATAAGACATGACCTGAACGAACCATCAATCATTAATTTAACCCTTCTATCGTTTCTTATGCATGGTTATTAAATTAATATCAATGCACCAGTTCGGCGTTACTTGCGCTTGTTGTTTAGGTCTTTGGACACACTTTCAATCAACCATTCAATAGTTATAACAATTGCATGAATTATGTGTGATCTAAGCGTAATAGTCACATATATACACTCACCTAAAGGATTATTAGGAACACCATACTAATACTGTGTTTGACCCCCTTTCGCCTTCAGAACTGCCTTAATTCTACGTGGCATTGATTCAACAAGGTGCTGAAAGCATTCTTTAGAAATGTTGGCCCATATTGATAGGATAGCATCTTGCAGTTGATGGAGATTTGTGGGATGCACATCCAGGGCACAAAGCTCCCGTTCCACCACATCCCAAAGATGCTCTATTGGGTTGAGATCTGGTGACTGTGGGGGCCATTTTAGTACAGTGAACTCATTGTCATGTTCAAGAAACCAATTTGAAATGATTCGAGCTTTGTGACATGGTGCATTATCCTGCTGGAAGTAGCCATCAGAGGAGGGTACATGGTGGTCATAAAGGGATGGACATGGTCAGAAACAATGCTCAGGTAGGCCGTGGCATTTAAACGATGCCCAATTGGCACTAAGGGGCCTAAAGTGTGCCAAGAAAACATCCCCCACACCATTACACCACCACCACCAGCCTGCACAGTGGTAACAAGGCATGATGGATCCATGTTCTCATTCTGTTTACGCCAAATACTGACTCTACCATCTGAATGTCTCAACAGAAATCGAGACTCATCAGACCAGGCAACATTTTTCCAGTCTTCAACTGTCCAATTTTGGTGAGCTCGTGCAAATTGTAGCCTCTTTTTCCTATTTGTAGTGGAGATGAGTGGTACCCGGTGGGGTCTTCTGCTGTTGTAGCCCATCCGCCTCAAGGTTGTGCGTGTTGTGGCTTCACAAATGCTTTGCTTCATACCTCGGTTGTAACGAGTGGTTATTTCAGTCAAAGTTGCTCTTCTATCAGCTTGAATCAGTCGGCCCATTCTCCTCTGACCTCTAGCATCAACAAGGCATTTTCGCCCACAGGACTGCCGCATACTGGATGTTTTTCCCTTTTCACACCATTCTTTGTAAACTCTAGAAATGGTTGTGCGTGAAAATCCCAGTAACTGAGCAGATTGTGAAATACTCAGACCGGCCCGTCTGGCACCAACAACCATGCCACGCTCAAAATTGCTTAAATCACCTTTCTTTCCCATTCTGACATTCAGTTTGGAGTTCAGGAGATTGTCTTGACCAGGACCACACCCCTAAATGCATTGAAGCAACTGCCATGTGATTGGTTGATTAGATAATTGCATTAATGAGAAATTGAACAGGTGTTCCTAATAATCCTTTAGGTGAGTGTAGGTTGTAGACATGATATAGAATTATGCAGTTGAACAATGTTTGATTATAAGTCCGTCTAGCATTGTTTTGGAATGATCTGATGCGTTTTGATATATAAAAGACTGTCTCTGTGGATTTTCTTTTGTGATTTCAATCCTGTGTTTAAGAGGTCAAAAAGAGGTCTTTTGGAAAGATGGTCTGTTTTGGATCTCTGTCTTTGGGGTCAAATACTCCTTGGCGTTTTCCTTGTGGGGCTCAAGCTGTGTCATCTCCAAACCAATCCGTCTTTTAAAAAATGCCTAACATTGACGTCTTAAAGTGTTTTTTCTCCTAGTTGGGATTGTCTTTTTACAAGCATTCTCTGTTTCGGAGTTAGTCTGTTTCAGATTGAATGGCGCCCCAAATGACACATCATCTGATTTAGGGTCCGTAGTGTTGATTTGGAATTTGCTCTTTTCACAGTTCTGAAGGAGTCATTTGTGTCTGATTCGTTCTCAATTACTACAAAAGGAACCT
Source organism: Coreius guichenoti (assembly GCA_039654105.1). Lineage (NCBI taxonomy): Eukaryota > Metazoa > Chordata > Actinopteri > Cypriniformes > Gobionidae > Coreius > Coreius guichenoti. The sequence continues at coordinate 22,573,048 of CM077181.1, forward strand.
GCATGTGGTTGAATACATCTGATATTCACACACATACAAACTCATGTAAAGATAAACAACAGGTTCTGATTTCTGGTCTGCCTGAGGTTTATTGAACACAACTATAAGACAACATAGCCGCGAACAGCGTGAATTCAGGGTCCTTTGACGTTCTGATGGTCCTTGCTCAAAACTCTCTCGTGATTCCGACCCACTGATGACACACACAGTTTAATGATCTCCTACCTGAGCAATCTGTTACCAGCACACTGGCCTGCCTGAAGCCCAACCATATGTTCATATCTCTCTCCTTTTCTGTCATTTCACATCACTCAAAAGCTTCTGCGCTCTTATTCCTCACCTCAAACTGCCATAGAGGCTTAAAGTGAAGCAAAGTGTTATTTTAGTGATGCTATACAAAGTCTTTACTGGCACGCTTGATTTCAGACAACCTCAGGGCAATTTTTTTTCACACTAGAGCTTTTGAAGTAGACTAGAGTCTGAGAGTTCAGTTTTCAGTTTTTTCATGTGAACTCAAGTAGTTAGTATGAAAAACTATCTGTTCTTATTTGCAGTTGTAAAGCAATGTTGATGGCATTGAATTTGTATCCAATCAATTAACAATACTTCTACAGCTTTCATTAATCTTAATGTTAATTTCTATATATACCTACAAATGTTCTATCTGTTAACATTAGTTAATTCACTGTTCTCAAAAAAAATAGGACTCAAACAAACGTACCGCGATTCAAACCCAAAAATACTGTGAGGAAAGACCTGCGGCAGCAGAGGGAGGGATGTGGAGTCAAAGCAAGTGTGAAAACAGCCTAAATTGATTTGCTCGAGTCTGTTTTTTGGTGGTGGTTGTTGACAAACAGCTCCAGCACTCCATTACTCGCTCTGAATAATTAGAAAGCTGCGGTGAAACACCAGCCAAGAATTACAGCAGCGTCTGACGCTCTGGCATTGATAAAAGTGCCGTAAGCGCACCTCAGACCGCAGGAGTCTTACAAAACCAAGTCGTAATTATTACATAACCATCCCAGCACAAAACTCAGTGACATTTTAAAACTTGTTTTAGCTGCCATTAGCACAATCCGACAGAACACAATGCAAAGAGGTTCCCACAGCATTCTTTTTCTCCAAGCGAGACCGTCGAGACCGTCCTGCACATGCATGGCCTCTCACAGTGTAAATATACTGTGTTCCTTCATGCTAGAGCGAGCAGGCTGATAGCCTTACAGCCCAAGATCACATTTTCTCTGCCTGTTGCGGGTTTTGCTCATGCTGCTAAATTATGATATATTTTGTCATTGGTGCTTATGACGATGGAACACGTTTCGGTTATTAATATTGCTGCATAGTGCATGCTGCTGGGTGAATGAAGATGGCTCATGTTGACATGTTTTTAACCATCCATCTTTGTCAAAGCTCCTCAACTAGAGTAAAAGGCCACTTGAAATATTAACAGGTGAAACATCCACCATCTAGAGATGTTTATCATAAGGTTTCAGAGGAAACAGCAATTCAGTCAGATCTTGCTCGCATGCAAACTGATCTTATGTTCTACCTAATATTTACGTTTGCTATATGTAATTTTTATGCTCATTAGAGTATTGTGTTTAGGGTTAGGTATTGTTTGAATTTTAGCTAGTCCAATTCCGATTCTTATCGATTCCCAGTTTTGATTCCAATAAGGTAAAATAAACGAAGTCAAACATTTAGAAGTCAAAAATATTTATGGAAAACATTCTGTTGCAACTGAATACCATGAATAAAAATCAGTAGCCTAAAGAACACTTAAAGGGATAGTTCACCCAACAATGAAAATTAGCCCATAATTTACTCACCCTCAAGCCATCCTAGGTGAATATGACATTCTTCTTTCAGACGAATACAATCGGAGTTATATTAAAAATGTCCTGGCTCTTCCAAGCTTTATAATGGCAGTGAATGGCAGCCCAAAATTTGAAGCCCAAAAAAGTGTATCCATCCATTATAAAAGTAATCCACACAGTTCCAGGGGGCCTTCTGAAGCAGATCGATGGGGTTTTGTAAGAAAATATCCATATTTGGCACGTTATAAAGTAAAATATCGATGGACCGCCTTCCGTATTCAACTTACGAAAAAAACGTAACTGGCGCGACGATGACGTCAGACGCAGTGTAAGCGTTTTGAACTGCGAGAGACGTTACACAGTTGAATACAGAAGGAGGTCTGGGGGAAACTAGATATTTTACTTTATAAAGTTTTAAATATGGATATTTTTCTAACACAAACCCATCGATTCGCTTCAGAAGGCCTTTATTAACCCCCTGGAGCATATAACAGTGATAACATGGAAAGCCGTAAAAACTCGTCAATGGCAAGGAAGCTTTTTTTCATAAAAGTCGAGATAACTCGTCAGTGGCGGGGAAAGCGTTAACTTTAACGACAGAAGGTTGCAGGTATATTAGGCTGCAGTCACTAAGACCGAATGCACAGATCGAATTTACCGTTACACGTGTTTTCTTCTTCAACTGTTTATGTTGATTTAAGTCAAATCTGACTGTTTACGAGGACATTTTGATAGAATTTTGTGTGTATTTGTCTGCTCAAGCGCAAGAAGACGTAAAAGAGAGCTCAATTCAGTATTCTCACACTATCTGAGAGGCGACTTTTTGTGCACACACTTCAGATGTGTTTGGAATGGATTAAAACCACATTTAAATGCACACACAGGAATCACTAAGCGGTATTGACATGCATGTGTCTTAACGAATCCATGGTTCTTGGACATTTGGAAGCGGTGTTATGCCGAATTTCGACTCCTTGGCTAATTATTACTCCCCCTAGTTAAAGCTGCGTCCTGATTGCCTAATCCTAACCCCACCCCCTAATCCTAACCCCACCCCCACACCTAATCCTAAACCACCTATCTGGCGGGGGTGCAACCGGTTCTCAATACCGAGCCTTAATTGTGTTGTTAATTTAGCAATTGATAACATCGAACTCTAATGGAATAAACTGTCATCTATCATCTTATAATAAATGAATACTTTTATTTTGTTTCTTTGTGCAAGTACAAACCACATGTTCTGCAGGTTATTCTAATTTATTTTTCTGTTATGCCAAAATATAGACCTATATAGACCATCTTACTGAGCTAATGTGCAGTCTTTTCGCTTACCTCTTAAACATCAAAATTCATCAAATATAGCCACAACTGTAATATTAATCTATTTATCTTCACCTTTAAATATAATCTGATTTTTATTCTGTGTTTGCAGGATAACTTCCCTGCTGGAAATCCAGAGAGACTTCAGGACTTAAAATCAACCGTTGACTTGCTGACGAGCATCACCTTTTTCAGGATGAAGGTGCAACTCTCTCACTCTCACTCTCACTCTCTCTCTCTCTCTTTCACACGCACACACACACACATATAGAGAGAGGATTATGCAGGCTTTTTAACTGTAATTAAAGCAGTGAGACTCAGCACTATGACTCACACACACAATAAAAACCCCTCATGCATTCCATGAAAGAGGATTTTTCAAATAAAAATATGAATGAAACTATCAGGGGGTTTTGTGACTTTCACGGGCAGTCAAAACATTATGGCAGTTGTTGTTCAGTGTGAAGGACTTTCTAATAATTTCCTGCATTAAGTAGTCGAATATATTAAAGGAAAAAAAAACTACTAATATAAAAATCCTCTTCAACAAACTTCCTTTCACTGCATAGTTTTGGATGAATCCCACAAAGTTATATTTCGCTCCAAACCCAATAAGAAAAATAAGAAATGCATTTTTTTGCATTATTATTGTTAATTTCATGACAATTAAGCATATTATCTCCCCAAATTCTTCCCCATTTCTATTTCTCATTACACCAGCATCAATTGACTAATATATTAGGGATGCACTGAAATGAAAATTCTGGGCCGAAACCGAAAATTCTGGATACACTTGGCCGAAAACCGAAACAGAAAATTACTTTTTTAAAATAATTATTCATTTTTTGTATAATTGTATTATTATTAGATGTTTTAATTAAATTCAATAATTTTACTGAATCTGAATTTAAAAAATACAAGCCAATAAAATAAAATAACCACACTTTTATTTAAAGTAACACACAATAATTAGACAGAAAATAGGCCTATATTCAAATAATATTAAATATCAATATATTAATATTAGTGCTGGGGAAAAATTAATCGTGATTAATCGCATCCAAAAATAAAAGTCTGTGTTTACATAATATATGTGTGTGTACTGTGTATAATTATTATGTATATAGAAATACACACGCATGCATGTATATATTTAAGAAAAATGTTATATTTTTTTATAAAAAAATTATATTTATATATAAGATAAATTATATATACAGTATATAGATGCAAATATTTCTTAAATATATACATGCATGTGTGTGTATTTATATATACATAATAATTATACACAGTAGCCTACACACACATATTATGTAAACACAAACTTTTTTTTTGGATGCGATTAATCACGATTAATTTTTCCCCAGCACTAATTAATATCAATATATTATTCTTCATTCAGTTCTATGCAACATAATCAGATTTAACAGATTTATTTTTTGACCAATTATCAAAATAATGTATAGTCCTAGAAAACTATTATTATCAGAGCATGTGAGCAGAGAGCGAGGAGCGGGTGTGAATGAGAGGTAGCGTCATTTTACCCCAGCACGGCTATACCATACCATATTACAGCACAGGCTAGTGCAAACAGAAACAAGTCTAGAGAAATGTCATGTCTGCACGCGGCGCACACACGGAGCGGAACGCGGAGCAGTCGTTTCGAAGCTGTGCATCTTCGGAAGCGGAGCCGCTCGCAAAGTTACAAAACATACTGCGAGAGAGTGAAACCTGATCGCCGAACACAGATGGGCGGGGCGGCATATTTTCGGCCTTTTTTGTCTTTCAGCCAAAAACCGAAAATGCCAATGATCATTTTTGGCCGAAATTTCGGTGCATCCCTAATATATCATGATGTATAAATACTTTGCAATTGAAATAATATAGTACCATTTATTTGACATTACAGCAATGACATTTTAACAGTATTACCGTAATGATAATTTAGGGTGTAAAATGTGCTTAATTATCATGAAAAATAATGCCACAATGAAAAAAGATCTTTGAATAACCATAAAAATGTTTAATTTTCTTTATGCTTATATATTTCGGGGCTAAAATACGACCCTGACAAGATCTTGACTAGTTTTTCTGTTTGTAATTCAACCTGATTGTGATATATTTCACTCATTTATTCACAGCCTTTCTGATACAGATCTCGTGTTGATTGTCTCAGAGTGTTAATGAGCTGCTAATCACAGCTTTGCTGATAAGAGTCCTGCATTGAGAGAGTTCTCATGCGATTTACTTCAGCGAGCACAGATAAAGTGAATATATTCTCTGATTGTTTCCATCTATGTTCTGCTTCATCAGCTGCGAATATAAAGCTGCACTGCTTTGCAGTCTGCAATGAAATATTTTTCACCAGCGCTGCAGGGTTTCAGTGATTTCTAATTTGTTTGCATGAAATAAAAAAATCTTTTGGCTCTTGAAATATGGACTTGAGTCAAATTTATTTGAGCGCAATAACAAGAACCACTTGTTCTGGGAGTCTCGTGGCAATAAAAACGCCTTTGACATATAGCTCAGCCCTGTGTGAGACAATACAGCCTTTTTTGAAAAGTCATAAAGAATACGCTGATTTCTCGCTGTTGGAGAGCCGTGTGTCTGGAAATGTATTCAGAGCAAAAGTGCTTGTAAAATCACACTACTCAGAGCTGTAGGTTGCTTAAGGGGAACAAACCAGACAGTTTTTTTTTCGTATACATACTTTAGATGAGATCACAGCCACGATTGGCCCCTGCTGTTAGTTCTCTGTTGTGCCGTTTGCAGGCATTTTAATATATGACTGACTATTGTAATTGCAGGTCAATATGAGTTGTAAAAAAGACATATCCAATACAAAGAATAAACAGTGATTGATTTTTCTTCCTTTCTTCTCCCAGGCTATTAAAGTTCATTTACACAGACGTGCACACATTTGCTATTTAGTTTTGTCGAATTTAGTCCGTGCTGAGAAACTTAGACATTGACAGCCATTGGCCACAAACATACAATATGCAAATATGCAAGTACAGACACAAATTTGAAGTTTCCTTCAAATGTCTGTGCCTTTAAACAACATTTTATTATTAACCCATAAATTGTGCACTTGTTGCATTATTAATTGCATCCTGACACATTTCAGAATGCACTGACATGAATCAAGCTTACGTAGCTTGAAGCGTTTGTGTACTTGCGTGGAATATTTTTCGGGACTTTGATGTAGACAGATAATGTTTTAGTCAAAACTGTATGTGGGTCAATGATGATGTTCATTTTTATTTTGGTCTGGATCAATGAATGTATTAAAAACTACATTAAAAATGCAATTCTTAAAAACGAGGACTGTACTGAAGTGGTTTTGTATTATTAATATTTAAGAAAATATGAATTTATTAAACTTGTTTATAAAAATACATAAAATACATATTAATGTAATACATTTATTTTAATATAAATTAGATTTTTGTATTAATGTTATATTTATTATATTAAATAATTTATTTAACTGATAATTTATGTTACTGACTTTAAAAAAGCCATTTTTGTTTTCATATGATAAGAAAACCATAAAACAGGAAATGACATCACTGATGGGAACCCTGTAGACCCTTAAATAATCTAAGAACTTGGCTTGTATTTTTATACGAATTGTCATCATTTCCTGATTTTCTTTGTTTGTCATTGATATGCAGATTTGATTGCCTGTGAACTGCAAGAATTAAGGAGCGTGTTTGGATGAGTCGTACAGAGCAGACTGAGGCATGAGGAGATTATGTCACATCCACACACACACCTAGCGCTGTCAGATCATTAGCCAGGCCTTGCATCTGATAAAAAGCACTTCGTCATTTTAATGACTGACAGCTAGAGTGGTCTGAGCAGGAAAATCAGTGAAGCGTGGCTAAAGAGGCAGAGGAAGCCCCGCCCACTGAGAGAACACCGCCAGGCAGAGAATAAAAACTCCAACTGTCACAATGCATTATGGGTAATGGAAGAGTGCCCATGCCGGGGCGATGTTTATTCCTCCCCTTAGCATCCGCAAGGCCCAGGCAGAGGAATGGGACACATTAGTCAGTTACATAAGGGAAAAGAAGTGCATATTAATGTATATTCTGATGTTAATCTTTTACATATTCTGAGGGTATGTTTTCAGCATCTTCTTCTGCTCCTCTACAAGGAAAGAAATAAGTCCACAATGTACTGGAAAAACAGAGAAAGAGAAAAATGTGTGTGTGTGTGTGTGTTTGTCATCTCTAATTAATGGCAAACGTATGAGAGCTGTGCTGGTGAACATAAAAAATTTAATATCACAGAGACTTGTTGGACTCTTTTGACCAGTATGCAACACCTTAGTAACCACATAGCAAGTTACTATGGGCCCTATTTTAACGATCTGAGCGCATGGTCTGAAGCGCATGGCGCAGGTGCACTTAGGGCGTGTCCGAATCCACTTTTGCTAGTTTAACGACAGAAAAAAACGGTCGGTGCACCAGTCGTATGGTCCAAAAGGGTTGTACCTAGTCTCTTAATGAGTCATGGGTGTGTTTTGGGCATAACGTGCAATAAACCAATCAGAGTCTCATCTCCCATTCCCTTTAAAAGCCAGTTGCGCTTGCACCATGGTGGATTCACTATTTCCATGGCGGAATTTGCGAGCGGAAAGACTGAACGCTTCTCCAGAGAGGAATCCTTTTATTTTTTATATTTAAAGATGTTTGTGTGCTGCTGCGCATCCCTGTGTGTGTAATAAGCAGAGTGTACGCGCGTTGTGCACCCGCATATAGGTGCATATTACTAACGCGCCCTTTAAATAACACAAAAAATACTGCGCTATTGACTTTAGTAGGTGCCGGTTGCATAAACCGCTAAGACTAGTCTTACAAGTTATTCATCACATTTTTTTCTTTATGAATGTTCATAACTTTTTTAAATCAGTTACATAAAAACATAGATTGGACTAATTTGATACCTAAAAGTAAGACTGACTGCCTCTTGACTGCTGGTGGGTCATACTAGATCATAAGACACTAGTTGTGGTAAGAAAGATCGTTTTTACGAGTTGAACAATTGAAACAGTTGTGCTGCATAATATTTATTGGAACCTGTGATACTTTTTTCAGGAATAATTTTTTCTAATTGCACAATACAACACACACACACAGACACACACACACACACGCTGTACATACTGTACATATATGTGAGTCGTACTGTTTTTATCCACTTTAACTTATTTGGTATGTCCACCTTTTGCAGCAATTACAGCAGCACATATATGTGTCCTCTGATTAATGTTATCCCATGCCTTCTGCAACTGAAGCCAAAGGCTTTCCTTTGAATGTACAACTGTCCAGTTTATTTTCCAAATGTGCTTGATGGGGTCAAGGTCCGGACTTTGAGGGGGCCAGTCCATCATTTTCAATGTTCCAGCAGATTCTTTCCGTCGCAGGTAGTTCCGGCAATAGTTAGAATTATGTTTCGGGTTATTGTCCTCTTGGAAAATAAATCCAGGCCCAATAAGACGGCTCCCAGATGCCAAGTGTTCTAATGATTTTGGCCACCACTGTATATATATATATATATATGTGTGTGTGTGTGTTGTATTGTGCAATTAGAAAAAAAACAATAAATATGTACTTCCCTGAAGGACTTGAAAACACCATAATAGTACAAAACACCCTAGCAACCACATCGCTATCAACCATAGCATTCGCATAGTTACACTGAAAACTTTTCAGGAAGACATAGAAATTTTAAATTACGCAGAATACCTTAGAAACCACATACATCATGATTACTGATTATATAAATTGTGATGAACCATTTTAAGCATGCATGTGTTGTATTTGACTAATACTGTGGGTTTGTTGTGTGTGTTCTAGGTGCAGGAGCTGCAGAATCCTCCCAGGGCCAGTATGGTAGTTAAAGACTGTGTGAAGGCCTGTCTGGACTCCACCTACAAATACATCTTTGACAACTGCCATGAGCTCTACAACCAGCTACTGGACCAGGTAAGAGCAGAGACTAAGGATCTAAGATCAGTAAGACCACAAACATACTCAAGTACATGAATGCAGATAACATTTCCACAAGGCGCGCTTTAGTTGGCAATAACATAGACTGGCATCTTCTATGGTCAGTTTTCTCTTTCTCTCAGTTTTCTCAAGTGATCAGTGCTCAATGCTAAGGATGGTTCTACTGGCCTTGGGTGCGTTTCCCAAAAGCATCGTTAGCCAACTATGGTCGCAAGTTCCGTCGTTATCAACATCGTTCAATGAGTTGGTGTTTCTCGAAACCATAGTTCCAACGAACATTCGCGAACAGCATCGCAAAGTTGCATGGTTGGAACGAGAGCTCTCGACCTGTGGTTAGAAGGATAGTTTCTTGTTTGCATGACATGTGGGCTAAATAAATCCTTACCTTGAGCAAAATAATCAAGCTGGCATTTAGTACAATATATATCTTTTATTTTGAATATATACAAAATGTCATTTGTGTCTTTTAGTTTGTCAAGAGATTTAAAGCGCCAGTTTTTAATGTGCGTACGTGCTCTAGTATGCAAGAAGGAGCCTATGATTGATTCTGGAAAAAAGCAAAATAACTGAGAAAAATGAGAATTAGTCCTCAGATGCCGTGTCCATAATTTATAGAAAAAAACGTCATCAATTCGAACTTGAACAGATTATTTAAGTTATTACTCCACCGCCTGCGTGACATCATTAACCAATGTGGTTGGACGACAAATTTGCGACAGTACGGTTTTGAGAAACACTGCACTGTAAAAAAAAAAAAACAAAAAAAAGGAAAATGTACTGGTAATTTTCTGCCAGGACATTATCCAGTAATTTTACGGAAATTTCCGTTAACCTTTAAAATACACCCTAAAGCAATGCGTAATTCAAAATACATGTAAAACACCTGTAAAAAACCAATACGGAAAATTCCTTCATATTTATACAGTACATTGTGCCCTATTTTTGCGGATTTTTTACAGTGTGGTAGTTTAGCAGTGAGTTATGTCGCACCCCTGGCCAGGCTAGTGGTTTAGATTTTTGCTAAATAAATAATGATGGGTGGGTGGGTCTGTGGATGGATGGATGGATGGATGGATGAATGGATAGAAATTGGCACGTCTGTGTATGTGTAAATTAAAAGCCCGATCAGTCCATTGACAATTCTGTTAACTTTCAGAAGAGCGTCTGTTCGACCTTATTGTCGAGCCCTGGTGTTGACGTGTATAGCGGCGATCTGAATAATAACACATGCTGTTTAGGAGCACAGACATTTGAAGGAAACTCAATCTACGCCTTGAGAATTGAGATTTGTTAAAGGGGTCATGAATTGAGAAATCAACTTTTCATTCAGCCTTTGATATATAAAAGTTCATCGTGATATAAGAATATCCTGTACGTTTCGGAGCTGAAAACTTCCTTGTTAGTCAAAGAAAAGCTTTTATTGACACCAGGCCCAGCAAACGCTCGATCTCAGAATATGCCAACCCTTGACGTCATCGTGTGGTTAAACGCCACCTCAACATAAGAATAAGTACACCTGATTCTGTAGCCCCGCCCACCGACTGGAGCTAAACGGATTGCGCTACCGAGCAATAAACATGCGAAGATAGCAAGATATTGCGCTGTGCCTGGTTGTGGAAGAACACAGTCGCTGTATAAGCTTCCTTCGGATTCTAATATTAGGAATGTGTGGTTGAACTTTATTTTTAATGAAGTTCCAGCTAACGTGCGTAAGACATTGCACGTTTGTTCGCTTCATTTCACCGCGGAATCGTTTATAAAACAAGACAGGTCGAGACTGGATTTGCAGGCATATTGAGATTAAAACACAATGCTGTGCCTTCTATATTGGATCCAACAGGAATGGTGCAACACACTTATGTGAGTAAAAAATGTTTTTTATATGTGATAGTATTGCATTGTTGCAGATCGTTTGATATCTACTGATTATGTGTACGTGTCTAATCAGTCACAGAAGGGTCCAACTATGAAGGATGTAGCTTGTCAAACAGACAGTTAAAAGATTAGAAAAACCTAAAAGATACATTAGAAATAAACCTAATTAAGGATAACTTACCAAGCTGTAATATCCTTTGTATTTGAGGTGTTGTTGGTTCATTGTCCTGCGATTCGGGATCAGACTCTGGGTCGAACATGTATGGGCGAATCATTCCAGTTGCCATTTTTCCACATTGAACGTTTTCAAAACAATTCCCCACGTGTACTGACGGGGGAGTCAAAACTAATTATAATATGCAAAACTGTTATCCAATCATAGCAGTGGGCGTTTACTTTCAAGTCTTCAATGCGGCACGCCCATAAAAACCGAGCGTTTCAGGAGCTAAAACCAGGGTAGAAAATAACCTATTACTTATTCATTATGATGTTTTTGAATGTAAAAACTACGCGAACCTAATAAGTTGACCTCAGACAACAGTATTAAAAAAATTAAAAAAGCCAGTTCATGACACCTTTAAATATGTACAACTGGACAACACTCTTGCAATGCATTTTCTAAGACATAACATCTGTGATGTTATCTGTGAGTGTTTCTGGATAAATTGTGTGTGTGTGTCACATAGATAGCTTTAGTGTGCAAAATGAGAAAACAGGCTTTCCTCGCTGAAAGAGCGTGTTTCTTCTCACCCCTGTTGTAAAGTACATGCAGTGTTATGACACTATTGCTGATGCTGTTGATGTGTATGAGTGTAAAGTGAGTCTCTCATTACAATGTCACTTCGATCTGATCCCCCTAGTCAGACACGACAACGAAATTTCTCATGGTCCATCCACACTACACATACACACACACCAGCGCAGAGGCACTCACGCATTCACACACGACATGATCTGATTCGTTGACCCCAGAATCCTCCATCACAGGAATCTGCTGTAAGGACCGATGTCACGCTTGCTCAACGTGTCATTCAAATCTGGTTGTTTTCTCTAGCTGTGGTGTTTTCAGTGCCTTAAACACCCCAGATGTGCTTCAGACTTTCTTGTGTCCGTATTTCATTGTTTTTTAAGGTATATAGTGGGATAGTTCAGCAACAAATGAAAAGTCTGTCATCATTTACTCACCCTCATGTTGTCCCAAACCCGTCTACTTTCTTCTGTGAAGGAGATGTTTAGAAGAATATTCATGTTAGTCTTTTCTATATCTTGACCAGGCCTTTTTATCTCACAATTGTGAGTTTACATCTTGCAATTCTGACTTTTTCCTCAGAATTTTGAGTTTATATCTCGCAATTTTGCCTTTATAACACGCGATTGCTAGATATAAAGTCAGAATTGTGAGATATAAACTCGCAATTCTGAGAAAAGTCAGTCTTTCATCCCCCTCAGAATTGAACTTTATAACTTGCAATTGCGAGTTTATATCTCACAATTCTGAGAAGAGAAGTCAGATTTGCGAGTTATAAAGTCAGAATTGCATGATACAAAGTCATATTTTAAACTCACAATTGCGTGAAAAAAGTCAGAATTTGTCTCACAATTCTGACTTTATATCCCACAATTCTGACTTTATATCCCGCAATTCTGACTTTATATCTCGCAATTCTGACTTTATAATTCGCAATTCTGACTTTATATCTCGCAATTCTGACTTTATATCCCGCAATTCTGACTTTATAATTCGCAATTCTGACTTTATATCTCGCAATTCTGACTTTATATCCCGCAATTCTGACTTTATATCTCACAATTCTGACTTTATATCTCACAATTCTGACTTTATATCCCGCAATTTTGACTTTGTCTCGCAATTCTGACTTTATAATTCGCCATTCTGACTTTATATCTCGCAATTCTGACTTTATATCCCGCAATTCTGACTTTATATCTCGCAATTCTGACTTTATAATTCGCCATTCTGACTTTATATCTCGCAATTCTGACTTTATATCCCGCAATTCTGGCTTTATATCACGCAATTCTGACTTTAAATCACGCAATTCTGGCTTTATAATTCGCCATTCTGACTTTATATCTCGCAATTCTGACTTTATATCCCGCAATTCTGGCTTTATATCACGCAATTCTGACTTTAAATCACGCAATTCTGGCTTTATAATTCGCCATTCTGACTTTATATCTCGCAATTCTGACTTTATATCACGCAATTCTGACTTTATATCCCGCAGTTCTGACTTTATAACTCGCATCTTGACTTTATATCCCGCAATTCTGACTTTATATCCCGCAATTCTGACTTTATATCCCGTAATTCTGACTTTATAACTCGCAATTCTGACTTTATATCCCGTAATTCTGACTTTATAACTCGCAATTCTGACTTTATATTTTGCAATTCTGACTTTTTAACTCGCAATTTTGACTTTATATTTCACAATTCTGACTTTATATCTTGCAATTCTGACTTTATAACTCGCAATTGCGCGTTTATATCTCGCAATTCTGAGAAAAAAAAGAATTGCGAGATGTAAACTCTCAATTGTGAGATACAAAGTCGCAATTATCTTAAAATGTTATTTATTATTTAAAATGTTGTTTATTAAAATGTTATTTATTATTTAAAATGTTTTATTCTGTGGCGGAAACAAGCTTCCATAGTTCTTCCTACAACCCTCTACAATGCGAATAAATCACTCACATATGCGAGTAAATCTTCACTCTGGGTGACTAAATAATATCTATCATTAGCCATTGGCTAATAAACGCTTAGATTTTACTCGCCAGTGTGTGTGTTAGAGGCTAAGAATAAGTTTACCATAGATATATTTTCACTCGCGGAACACTCAGAGAAACAGAGTTTCGCTCTCTGTCAAGCGATCTGTCTATTTCAGTTCAGCTCAACGGATGCCCAGCGTACCTGTATTTGACGTACCGTAAACTCTAGTGTGAAGGTGCACAACTCGCCGTCGCTTTTTCTGTTGTTTCCGCTGTTTCTCTCACACACCCACACGCAAAGAGAGAGAGTCTTAAATACCACACAGAATCGACGCGCTACATGTAAACGATATTCTTTGTTGTATTTTCCTGTCAAAACAACAGAGTTCATTTGGAATTATTCAGCTTTTAAGAACAAGCAGAAGATATGCGGTTTCTCCGGTAGTGGGCGAGACTAATGCGCAAACGGCAATCTCATTGGCTGGCGCTCATCTATTACATAATACATAATATATGTGTGTGTACTGTGTATAATTATTATGTATATATAAATACACACACATTCATGTATATATTTAAGAAATATTTGCATGATATACTTTATATATATATATTTATATAATTTATTATATGAATATTTTATATATTAATATAACACATTTTTCTTAAATATATACATGAATATGTGTGTATTCATATATACATAATAATTATACACAGTACACACATATTATGTAAACAAACTTTTATTTTGGATGCGATTTAATCGCGATTAATCGATTTGACAGCACTAATATATATATATATATATATATATATATATAATAGTATATCGGTCTGGCGAGTAAACTAAAGAATTTACTAGCCAATGGCGATTCTATTGCCAAGGTGTGCGTAGAGGGTTGTCCTATGTGGAGTAGAGAATCAATTGAATGAGATTATAAACCCTTTAATTTAAACATGCTCATGTGAATAGATTTTATATACAGTAGTTCTGTTTTGTTTGTTTTATGTTTGTTCTGAGAATAGACATGAATTCCTCACTGGAATTCCTACATACAGTGGGGAGAACAAGTATTTGATACACTGCCGATTTTGCAGGTTTGCCCACTTACAAAGCGTGTAGAAGTCTGTAATTTTTATAATATAGGTACACTTCAACTGTGAGAGACGGAATCAAAAAAATCCAGAAAATCACATTGTATGATTTTTAAGTAATTAATTTGCATTTTATTGCATGACATAAGTATTTGATACATCAGAAAAGCAGAACTTAATATTTGGTAGAGAAACCTTTGTTTGGAATTACAGAGATCATACGTTTCCTGTAGTTCTTGACCAGGTTTGCACACACTGCAGCAGGGATTTTGGCCCACTCCTCCATACAGACCTTCTCCAGATCCTTCAGGTTTCGGGGCTGTCGCTGGGCAATACGGACTTTCAGCTCCCTCCAGAGATTTTCTATTGGGTTCAGGTCTGGAGACTGGCTAGGCCACTCCAGGACCTTGAGATGCTTCTTACGGAGCCACTCCTTAGTTGCCCTGGCTGTGTGTTTCGGGTCATTGTCATGCTGGAAGACCCAGCCACGACCCATCTTCAATGCTCTTACTGAGGGAAGGAGGTTGTTGGCCAAGATCTCGTGATACATGGCCCCATCCATCCTCCCCTCAATACGGTGCAGTCGTCCTGTCCCCTTTGCAGAAAAGCATCCCCAAAGAATGATGTTTCCACCTCCATGCTTCACGGTTGGGATGGTGTTCTTGGGGTTGTACTCATCCTTCTTCTTCCTCCAAACACGGCGAGTGGAGTTTAGACCAAAAAGCTCTATTTTTGTCTCATCAGACCACATGACCTTCTCCCATTCCTCCTCTGGATCATCCAGATGGTCATTGGCAAACTTCAGACTGGCCTGGTCATGCGCTGGCTTGAGCAGGGGGACCTTGCGTGCGCTGCAGGATTTTAATCCATGACGGCGTAGTGTGTTACTAATGGTTTTCTTTGAGACTGTGGTCCCAGCTCTCTTCAGGTCATTGACCAGGTCCTGCCGTGTAGTTCTGGGCTGATCCCTCACCTTCCTCATGATCATTGATGCCCCACGAGGTGAGATCTTGCATGGTGCCCCAGACCGAGGGAGATTGACCGTCATCTTGAACTTCTTCCATTTTCTAATAATTGCACCAACAGTTGTTGCCTTCTCACCAAGCTGCTTGCCTATTGTCCTGTAGCCCATTCCAGCCTTGTGCAGGTCTACAATTTTATCCCTGATGACCTTACACAGCTCTCTGGTCTTGGCCATTGTGGAGAGGTTGGAGTCTGTTTGATTGAGTGTGTGGACAGGTGTCTTTTATACAGGTAACGAGTTCAAACAGGTGCAGTTAATACAGGTAATGAGTGGAGAACAGGAGGGCTTCTTAAAGAAAAACTAACAGGTCTGTGAGAGCCGGAATTCTTACTGGTTGGTAGGTGATCAAATACTTATGTCATGCAATAAAATGCAAATTAATTATTTAAAAATCATACAATGTGATTTTCTGGATTTTTGTTTTATATTCCGCCTCTCACAGTTGAAGTGTACCTATGATAAAAATTACAGACCTCTACATGCTTTGTAAGTGGGCAAACCTGCAAAATCGGCAGTGTATCAAATACTTGTTCTCACCACTGTAACTTGTAATATTCTAAAACAACATTCGGACGCAATAAATACTATATTAAGGCAATTCTAAGATGGCATTCTATGCGTTTGTCGTGTGTAATGAAGTCTGTCAATCATCATTAGAGAGCCATCCTCAGGCTGAATAATGCAAGGACATTAGAATTCTGTCAAAAGTGTGTTTGATGTGTTCAGCGATTAGAATATAAAGCTTACTAAATGGTTATCATAAACTAGCGCTAAGACCCAGAATTTTCCCTACCTAAATTTATGGCCAGGAGCCGCTACAAAAATGACCAGAAATTAACTAAATCACATGCTTTGAACTGATAGATTGGCCTTTTGCAACTTTCAGGCATTAAGGTGAAGCAGTGTGTTTAGTTTTAGCTGGGTTGACAGTTAGAATCTTTAAGTATTCTTAATGCCTCTGAGTTTTTCGAGTGTGTGTTTCCTGAAGGGATTCCCCTGGCGATGACAGATGACTCAGATCTCTAAACTGAGGGATTCAGTTTATTCATATCAGTTTCTGTTTGTTTGCAAGAGAGATGTCTCACTTATTTCACCTTCATCAAATACGTTTTCAAATACAAATAATCAGTTCATTCTTGTATTAATTCAGTATGGTAGGTTTTGCTAAATCATCCTGTCTCTTTTGACAGATTGCAAATAAACAAAATAGTTTCTTTCATTTGGACAAAAAAAAGAGCGATTATTTAAGCTTCATCAAATTATATTTTGCTTACAGAAAATGAATCCTGGATAATTTAGGACCATTTCAATTTCTTTTGCATAATATTTTTATGACAGTTAAAGGGATAGTTCACCCAAAAATGAAAATTCTGTCATTTACTCACCCTCAAGTTGTTCCAAACCTGTATGAGTTTCTTTCTTCTGCTGAACACAAAAGAATTTTTTTTGAAGAATGTCAAACAGTTACCAAACAGTTAATGGACCCCAATGACTTCCATAGTATTTGTTTTCCATACTGTGGAAGTCAATGGGGCCCATCAACTGTTTGCTTACTCATATTCTTCAAAATACCTTCTTTTGTGTATAGCAGAACAAAGAAATGCATACAGGTTTGGAATAACTTTTTTATTTTTGGGTGAACTATCCCTTTAAGCACAGTTTTTGCACTTTATTTATGTTCTCTGTGACCCATGATTGCCATTATGAAACAATACTATCCATGTGTTATTTTAGTAAAAATATAAAAAATATTTTAATAAATACTGTATATTAGGTTTTATTTTTAGATTTTCAGTTTTCATTTAAATTGTAGTTTGTTTCTGTAATTTTGTTACATGGTTTTGTCATTTTTATTATTTTTTAATTATATTTCCATTCAACTTAAACTTTTATTTCAGTTATTTTGCCAATGCAGTATATTTTAAATATAATATTTCAAGAATATTTATATATTATTCTATTTATTTATTTTATTTCTGCTTTATTTTAGTTAACAAAAACTATTTTTTGACAATAAAATAGTTTTTTTGTAACAGTAAATAACAATAACACTGATCTTATCCTGCAGAAATCGGAGTGTTTCTGTGTTTCTTCATTCATCGAGCTCGCAAGGGCAGGACTGGAAGATAGATGCTCATCCACAGAACTAAAACGTGTAGCTCATCTGCTAGCAAATATCAGCAGCGCCCAGAGAACTTACATCGGCCCTAAATAACAGCTCGGATTCCCCGAACAGAATGCAGCTAAAATTAAGAGCCAAAGTTTCACTCTCACTAGTGGAGAGGTTTATTTTTAGTTGCTTTTGGAGCAGAACTGACCCATCTTCTTCTATAACTGAGGCAACGGCCCCATGGAGTGTAAAATAGGGTTTTATTTGGTGCTGCAGGAATGGGCACATTGAATGTTCCTCCTCTGGATGTCTTATATATAAAATATAGCGGCATCACTAAGAGGTGGGTTGGTATGTTATATAATCATGTCAGAAAGCTCTTAAGACACGTGCAGGGGGGGTCAGAAACAGCCAAATCCTGTTAGTGTGATGTGAATGAAGGAGATCCGTGGAAATGAGAGAGAGAGAGAGAGAAGAACAAAAAAAAACAAGGTTGGTGGAAATAAGATGAGACACACTGAGTCAAAACAACTGGCATAATATTCAGAGTGATAAAGAGATGAAGAAACTGACAGAAAATAATGATTGACTATGGCAAGATTGACTTTTTTGACTTTTATCCAATCATCTAAGAATGATTCAGGTATGCGAGGCACTGTATTTTCTATTTGACCTTCCAAAAAAAAGAAGAAAAATAAATTCGATTTTGCACTAGTAGTGGGAAGTTCGGATCATTTTACTGACACGGATCTTTGAATCTCGTTCAGCAAAATGAACAAATCTTTTTTCAAGTCATTTCGTTCATTTCAGCAGAATATAATTAAAATGTTACATGTTAAATTTTCCAACACATTTAGTACTTTTGGAATAAAAAATAAACTATAAGCTAATGCAGCCATGGCCAAACTTTGAGAAAGAAATGATTAATGAATTGCTTAGCTGGGTCTTCAGGCTATGTATGCAGTCTGTTAGTTCACCTCACCTCCCGATCCAAATCGTTCTTTCTTTTGTCACTTCACATTTAATCACGTCTGTTCCCTGGAAAGATTAGTTCACCTCTCTTGTCTTCGGGTTCGAGCCGTTAGTTCCGTCATCATGTCTGATCTGGGCCGTGACAGCCTCATGTGCAATGCATGCAGTCACCGGAAACATAAAAGATTAGTTCATCTCTCGAGTCTTCGGGTTCGAGTCGTTCAAGTCCCCATAGGCTGAATGCAGAAACAGAAATGATTCACAGCTCGTTGTTCTCGAGTCATATTAAAGATTCGTTCAAAATGAACGACACATCACTATTTTGCACAAAGAAATTAAACTTAATGTATCAGCCTATTTTATTATTTTCCTGACAATTAAGCACATTTGTATTAATATTCTAAAATAAATTAAATTTCATAAATTCGTATATAATGTATATAATGTGTATATAATATATCATATACACCGATCAGGCATAACATTATGACCACACAGGCCAGCCTTTGCTCCCCACGTGCATCAATGAGCCTTGGCCGCCCATGACTCTGTCGTCGGTTCACCACTGTTCCTTCCTTGGACCACTTTTGATAGATACTGACCACTGCAGACCGGGAACACCCCACAAGAGCTGCAGTTTTGGAGATGCTCTCACCCAGTCATCTAACCATCACAATTTGGCCCTTGTCAAACTCGCTAAAATCCTTACGCTTGCCCATTGTTCCTGCTTCTGACACACAGTTTACTCACAGTTTACTATATTTTGCTATCCTCACTTAGATAAATGAACTATAGTGTCCTGCACCCACTAGTAAAAAAAATTATATCTGGTGTCTGAATAATTTTTGGTTTGACTGTATATATACAGTATATATGTTATAATATTAAATTATGTTTTAATGATGACACTTTAATACTTATTTATTATTTTATTGTAATATTCATTTTACGGTTTTAATGCTAATTTAAAGGGGACCTATTATGCAAAATTCACATTTATAAAGTGTTTTAACACCGATGTGTGTCCACAGTGTGTGTAAACAACCAGCCTATAATGGTAAAAATCCACTCACTCATTTTTTATAATTCCCATAAATCAAAAGCAGTTTCTTCAAACTAGCCGAATCAGATTCCCCCCTACAATGATGTAATTGTATTGAGAAGCCCCGCTCACAGCCGGTGACGATCCGCCCTATTAGCATTGAAACAGCCCTGAGTGAGAAGCACAGAATCCACCATTTCTGTATCCTCGCTGTTGTAGCTGGAGTTGTACAATGTCTGTGCCAAAGAGGCATTACAAGTGTTGTGTTTTAGGATGTACCAATGCACATAAGAGTCTTCATAGACTCCTGCTATCTGAGTCACTGAGGACATCAAGGTCCTGAAGAAAATCGGTAGAGTCTTATACGTTTTCACCAATCATTTTGCACCAGGCTGCTTCACAAATGAGGGGCTTGTCAGGTTGATTCTGAAAGATGGGTCAATACCAATGCTTCGTGCGCAAACTTCAGATCCAGAAAAAAGCAAGTATCACACGTCATATGTTGTGAATCCTTCCAAATTGCCTTTCTGAAAGAGCTTGTTGGCACTCTGTATAGCTAATGTTGCTAAACGCTACCATTGTCTCTGCCTGTTTTCACGGATGCTGCCCTCACGTGCTATCAGAATTAGAATCAGAGAATTAGAATTTTCTAGTTACAAATTGCACATGAACGCCATTTGAAGTCGCCTACTTGAATGCGAAGAGCTCATAATCACAACTTCAGAAGTGGGATTTATGAAATTTCTGATAGCACATGAAGGCACCAGGAGCCCAGAGCTATGTCCTTTTTTTATTCCGACCTGCTCACCATCAGCGTTATTAAAAAAAACGCGCATTTATTATGCACAGTATGTCAGATGACAGATGACAGATGACTGAACATATAAGGCTGAACAGAGCTACTGACATTTTCAGTGCGTGAGATTGTTTTTGTTATGTTGTTTTGTTGTTGCTGGTATGCCGGAGCATGAGCTCTTGAAGCTCCGCCCTCTTCTTGAAAGGGTGCTGGAAGCACCAGCTCATTTGCATTTAAAGGGACACACAAAAACGGCGCATTTTTGCTTACCCCAAAAGTAGCGATTTTAACATGCTATAAAAAAATGATCTGTAGGGTATATTGAGCAAAACTTCACACACAGTCTGGGGACAACATAGACTTATTTTATATTTTGTAAAAAGGGGCATACAAAATATATATATATATATATATATATATATATATATACAGTGGGGAGAACAAGTATTTGATACACTGCCGATTTTGCAGGTTTGCTCACTTACAAAGCATGTAGAAGTCTGTCATTTTTATCATAGGTACTCTTCAACTGTGAGTGACGGAATCTAAAACAAAAATCCAGAAAATCACATTGTATGATTTTTACGTAATTAATTTGCATTTTATTGCATGACATAAGTATTTGATACATCAGAAAAACAGAACTTAATATTTGGTACAGAAACCTTTGTTTGCAATTACAGAGATCATACGTTTCCTGTAGTTCTTGACCAGGTTTGCACACACTGCAGCAGGGATTTTGGCCCACTCCTCCATACAGACCTTCTCCAGATCCTTCAGGTTTCGGGGCTGTCGCTGGGCAATACGGACTTTCAGCTCCCTCCAAAGATTTTCTATTGGGTTCAGGTCTGGAGACTGGCTAGGCCACTCCAGGACCTTGAGATGCTTCTTACGGAGCCACTCCTTAGTTGCCCTGGCTGTGTGTTTCGGGTTGTTGTCATGCTGGAAGACCCAGCCACGACCCATCTTCAATGCTCTTACTGAGGGAAGGAGGTTGTTGGCCAAGATCTCGCGATACATGGCCCCATCCATCCTCCCCTCAATACGGTGCAGTCGTCCTGTCCCCTTTGCAGAAAAGCATCCCCAAAGAATGATGTTTCCACCTCCATGCTTCACGGTTGGGATGGTGTTCTTGGGGTTGTACTCATCCTTCTTCTTCCTCCAAACACGGCGAGTGGAGTTTAGACCAAAAAGCTCTATTTTTGTCTCATCAGATCACATGACCTTCTCCCATTCCTCCTCTGGATCATCCAGATGGTCATTGGCAAACTTCAGACGGGCCTGGACATGCGCTGGCTTGAGCAGGGGGACCTTGCGTGCGGTGCAGGATTTTAATCCATGACGGCGTAGTGTGTTACTAATGGTTTTCTTTGAGACTGTGGTCCCAGCTCTCTTCAGGTCATTGACCAGGTCCTGCCGTGTAGTTCTGGGCTGATCCCTCACCTTCCTCATGATCACTGAGGTGATCTTGCATGATGCCCCAGACCGAGGGAGCTTGACCGTCATCTTGAACTTCTTCCATTTTCTAATAATTGCGCCAACAGTTGTTGCCTTCTCACCAAGCTGCTTGCCTATTGTCCTGTAGCCCATCCCAGCCTTGTGCAGGTCTACAATTTTATCCCTGCTGTCCTTACACAGCTCTCTGGTCTTGGCCATTGTGGAGAGGTTGGAGTCTGTTTGATTGAGTGTGTGGACAGGTGTCTTTTATACAGGTAACGAGTTCAAACAGGTGCAGTTAATACAGGTAATGAGTGGAGAACAGGAGGGCTTCTTAAAGAAAAACTAACAGGTCTGTGAGAGCCGTAATTCTTACTGGTTGGTAGGTGATCAAATACTTATGTCATGCAATAAAATGCAAATTAATTATTTAAAAATCATACAATGTGATTTTCTGGATTTTTGTTTTATATTCCGCCTCTTACAGTTGAAGAGTACCTATGATAAAAATTACAGACCTCTACATGCTTTGTAAGTGGGCAAACCTGCAAAATCGACAGTGTATCAAATACTTGTTCTCCCCACTGTATATATATATATATATATATTTATTACAGTTGTGAACCACCATTAAGAAAAGTTTTAAGAAAATGGGAATTACAAAAAAGTTAAAAAGTAAAAATCTGGATGCATTGCAATAATGAGAATGTGCTTAATTGTCATGAAAAAAAAAAAAAAAACAGGACCAAAAAGAGGCATCTTTCTTTATGCAAAATATATATTTTTTTGGGATGACATATGGCCTGTTGTTTTCACAAGATTCATATTTCTAGACTAGCAGAGAGAGAGAGAGAGAGAGAGAGAGAGAGAGAAAGATTAAGCACTTTGCATTTGCATTTATGTCCTTAGAAGGCACTTTCCTACCAATGTGATGTAGAAATAAATTGCACATATTGCAAAAGTGGCAATTAGCAGAACAGGTAGCTGTGATTTACACAATACACGTTAACCTCAGACCTAAAAGAACATCACCAGAAACCCACGATAATGTGAAGCCCTCAAAGCACCTTTTAATTAGAGTTAAGAGTTAATTACAGTGATATGTAGAGGACTAGATGATTATAGAGAGATATTTTACATCCAACTACTTTAAGCAGAGTGTCTCAATGTTTACTTTTGTACAACCTTATAAATTAGACAAAACCTGCCTTCAGGGACAGGCTCATTTGTCAGAAACATAGCAACAACAAATTCATACTTTTAAGTAAATATGGTAGAGTCCATTATGTGTCAGTGGATGTGTGTGTGTGTGTATGTGTGGTTCAGCTATACCCTATGTTATAGCAAAACTTGAGATCAAAGATAGCAATATCCAAAATCCTTGTCCTTGTGGGGACATTTTTTGGTCCTCATGAGGAAAACAGCTTATAAATCATACTTTATGAAAATGTATGTTATTTATGATACTTTATGATATTTTATTAAAATGTAAAAATGCAGAAGGTTTTCTGTGAGGGTTGTGTTTCGGGGTAGGGTTAGGGTTAGAGGATAGAGTATACAGTTTATACAGTATAAAAATCATTGTCTGTGGAAAGTTCCCATAAAACGTGTGTGTGTGTTTTGGCAATATTCTCTTTTGTCCTATGGCTTATGCTATCTCCATGCATGCTGATTTGTGTGGAGGTGGATTAGTTTCTCATAGCTATTCGACATGAAACACAGATTGCAGCTGGATAAATTAGAAAGGGTTTATATCATAATGTTTTACTGTTCTATTTCTTTCCTTGTTATTTTGTGTGCGATAATCATTAATGTATAAATATTTGTTCTGAAACCTCAGCTATCACCTCAGCCAATGGGTGCCAAACTCCTACTTCCAGACCGCCCACTTTTCAAGATCTAGAAAAATCATGTTCCTACCTATATATATATATTTTCTAAAAAAAGTTTGCCTTTATTTTATATATATATATATATATATATATAAAATAAAGGCAAACTTTTTTTAGAAGAAAATGCATTGATTAATCATGCACAAGAAGAGAAATAAAGGTAAGAGAACAGAGAAATGTTCTGATATAAATACTTTCTAAATTATCCGTTTGCAATCCGTGTTTCGTTTTTAATCAGTTGACAGCACTAAATTACAGTTATTAGTGCATCTCATCTTTAATTCAAACTATACAAACCCACAGACACACATGCACAATAAATAAGAATAAAATATTTATCTTTCCTCCTCCTTTTTCTGCACTGGAATTTGATCCTCAGTTTTACAACAATCAGTTCTCTTACAACATCAGATGCAAACACACACACACACATATGCTCACTCACATGCCCTGAGGAACATCCATCCCTCATTCAGTCTCACATTTAGGTGGAGTGACTCAGCTGCATGAGAAATATGATGAATTCGGAACCACACACTAACATACTACTCTTATTATTTTTCCCATATTTTTCTATGGCAAAAATAGTAAGAGTAGTATGTTAGTATGCGGTTCGGAATTCAGCAATAGTGTTTGTGTAGAGAGGGTGTCATTGTGTGTGTCATCCTTTGTCTCCTAGTGATGACCTCACTCCTGTTTCAGTGGTTGTTGGTGGTCTTTCTTGTCATTGTTGCTGTGAACTCGCATAAGAGATGTGACACACCCACACAGTCAAATAAAGATCAAGATTAAAGTAAAGCTAAATGATCCAAACAGGCCATCAGGAGGAATGAATTCAGTAACTAGACTTTTACATTTTCTAAAGAACATGTGATTTGTGTTTGCTTGTGATTCTAGGATGTTGTGGCTGGTTGCCAGGGTGTTTCTATGCATCTAATAAGGCATTCTGGGCATTGTTATGTGGTTGGTAGGTGTTATGCAGTTACTAAAGCATTTATATATGGTTTCTGACAATTGCTATGCAGTTACTAGTGCATTGCTATGGCATTTATATACACTATATTGCCAAAAGTATTGGGACACCCCTCCAAATCATTGAATTCAGGTGTTCCAATCACTTCCATGGCCACAGGTGTATAAAATCAAGCACCTAGGCATGCAGACGCTTCTACAAACATTTGGAAATAATGGGTCGCTCTCAGGAGCTCAGTGAATTCAAGCCCAGTACCGTGATAGGTTGCCACCTGTGCAATAAATCCATTCGTGAAATTTCCTCACTACTAAATATTCCATGGTCAACTGTTAGTGGTATTATAACAAAGTGGAAGCAATTGAGAACAACAGCAACTCAGCCACGAAGTGGTAGGCCACGTAAAATCACAGAGCAGGGTCGCACAGTGCGCAGAAGTCACCAGCTTTCTACAGAGTCAATAGCTACAGACCTCCAAACTTCGTGTGGCCTTCAGATTAGCTCAAGAACAGTGCGTAGAGAGCTTCATGGAATGGGTTTCCATGGCCGAGCAGCTGCATCCAAGCCTTACATCACCAAGTGCAATGCAAAGTGTCGGATGCAGTGGTGTAAAGCACGCCGCCACTGGACTCTAGAGCAGTGGAGATGTGTTCTCTGGAGTGACGAATCACGCCACGTCTGGCAATCTGATGGATGAGTCTGGGTTTGCCGGTTGCCAGGAGAACGGTACTTGCCTGACTGCATTGTGCCAAGTGTAAAGTTTGGTGGAGGGGGGATTATGGTGTGGGGTTGTTTTTCAGGGGTTGGGCTTGGCCCCTTATTTCCAGTGAAAGGAACTCTTAATGCTTCAACATACCAAGACATTTTGGACAATTCCATGCTCCCAACTTTGTGGGAACAGTTTGGGGATGGACCCTTCCTGTTCCAACATGACTGCGCACCAGTGCACAAAGCAAGGTCCATAACATCAGTGCCTGACCTCACAAATGCGCTTCTAGAAGAATGGTCAAAAATTCCCATAAACACACTCCTAAACCTTGTGGAAAGCCTTCCCGGAAGAGTTGAAGCTGTTATAGCTGCAAAGGGTGAGCCAACTCCATATTAAACCCTACGGATTAAGAATGGGATGTCATTAAAGTTCATGTGCATGTAAAGGCAGGCGTCCCAAAAAAAAGAACAATTGTTTTCTAACAATTGCTATGCAGTTACTATGGTGTTGCTGTGTGGTTGTTAGTGGCTGCTAAGCAGTTACTAGGGCATGTTATGCGGATTCTATAGCATTTATATATGGTATCTAAGGGTTGTTGTGCAGTTACTAGGATGTTGTTATGTAGTTGCTGTGCAGTTACAAGAGTCAGTTCTCTTGTGTTTTAGCACTATAAATGTTTCTCATCATCTTTTGTGATGTAACATATGCTGTTCCACATAAAACAAGGACAGAATTTTATTTCATTCTAAAGGCAGAGAAGTAGAGGAGCGTGAGCTGGTGTTGTGTCCTGATCGCAGTAGTCCTGCTGTTACTTTAATCTAATTCAGTACATATTACTCAACGCCCTCAAGGAGCTGCTTTTTCCTTCACTAAAACTGTTTCTCGCACGCTCACGCCACATACAGACCCATAAACACAACACAGACGTCAGCATCTCCAGTGAAACTCGCTTATGAGTCACTTATTAGGCTACAACTAGGTTTTAGAACTGAGCTTATATGTGCATGCAATACATTATTGTTGGATTCACTATAAATTTAGAGACATATACGCAAGTCTTAACATATTGAATCAGGTTAAGTTGACACACTCACTGCTGTGGCCTTACAAGAAATGCCATGAGTGAGAAAAGGAGGAAAAAATATCTTATTCTTGTACAGAAAGTGCATGTTACATAATCCATGATGCATTTTTACCCTCTTTTGGTAAATGCTGTTTAAATATGTTTATCTAAACCAGCCCTTACAAGGACAGATACATAGAAATCAGAAGTTTGGGGTTGATAAGATTTTTTTTTTTATGTTTTTGAAAGAAGTCTCTGATGCTTGAAATACCAAGGTTGAAAAACTACAGTAAAAACTAAATATTTTCCCTTTTCTATTTCTATTCTGTTTTCTATCTTAATATGTTTTACAATGTAATTTATTTCTGTGATGGCAACGCTGAATTTTTGTATGCATGTCAATGTAATTCAAATTATTTTAAAAATCTTATTTATGACAGTCTTTGCCATACGAATTGAAATTGGACATATAAAATGATAAAAAAAATATTGTCCCCTTTAATGCCACTGAACGCTCCTAAAGAATTGTAATACTCAACCAATTTCAGCACCATGAATAATGCTTCAGCACCATGGACAGCTCACACATTTCCCACAATTCTACTGGAATCTAATTCTAGGAGCAGAGTGGCAGGAGAACTCCAAAGCATCTCGTGTTTTACTGTCTTGCCGTGGAAAACAGCCCAGAGAGATGCCCAAAATAGCCTGGCATAATGCCCAGTTGTCCATCAAATAAGCCTTGACTGATGTCAGACGGAAGTGCATTGTGGGAGAATCAAGGGGAGGGAAGTGAGAGTACTAATTTTACCATCCAGATCTATGATAAACAAATATTCCCCCCAGAATACATTCTGACCTGTGTGCCAAGAGATGCTGGTACCTGTAATTCAAGCGAGCACACTTACGGTGTAATAGCTGGTGTCTTTACAGCTATGTGAGCACTCAAGATGCACTTGAATGGCGTGTTAGGATGCATGATGATTCCTTTGAATTTAGGCTACAATAGCAGCACAGTTGTCAGTCCTGTTTGGAATGATAAATGTGATTTTTATTTTATTTTTTTCCTCAATTTCAATACTTTTTAAAATGCTTTTCTAGCTCTAGTATAGCTATAAAAAACAAGTTGAATTACCATTTATGCATTTGGCAGATATCTTTAGCCAAAACGACTTACATACATTCAAGATTTGTATTTTATGAGTTCATGCATTCCTTGGGAATCGAACCCATGACCTTGGTGTTGCTATTTATAAAGGTCAAGATTATTTTGGGCCATATCATACGCCCGACGCCAGGCACGACGCAAGTGTTTTTATCATTTTCACATCCAGCGCCACGTTGTTTAAATTGCAAATGCACTCGTGCCCATCTGTTCGCCCATGGACATGCTGGTATGAAAATGAGGTGTGTTCCGGCACATTGTTGGCGCGTTGCCATTTTGAGACAACTGAAAACGCAGTACTTTTTATGTTATTTAAAGGGCGCGTTAGTAATATGCGCCTATAGGCGGGTGCACAACGTGTGTACACTCTGCTTATTACACACACAGGGATGTGCAGTAGCACTCAAACATTTTTAAATATTAAAAATAAAAGGATTCCTCTCTGGAGAAGCGTTCAGTCTTTCCACTCGCAAATTCCGCCATGTAAATAGTGAATCCGCCATGGTGCAAGCGCAACTGGCTTTTAAAGGGAATGGGAGATGAGACTCTGATTAGTTTTATTGCACGTTACGCCCAAAACACACCCATGACTCATTAAGAGACAAGGTACAACCCTTTTGAACCATGCGCCTGGCACGCAGACCGTTTTTTCCATTGTTAAACTAGCCAAAGTGGATTCGGACACGCCCTAAGTGCACCTGCTCCATGCACTCAGATTGTTAAAATAGGGCCTTTTAAGTTCAGTAGATATGTGCTGTGAATGAACGTGCAGTCGGTAACCACTTGTGACATAAGTGCATGTTTCACAGGTTATTCGTTGTTAAACAATATTGTTGTAGCTGTCAATCTCTCTGAGGTTATGAGAAATGGCAGAAAGGCAGTCATTGAGCGAGACGAAACCCCTGTTAAGTGTTTGAGGAGGAATAGGGGAAATGCTAACTTGAACAAAAATGTCAAGGAGTTTAGAAAAAAAATGAAATACTTGCTTTCGTAGTAGGCCTACACATTCCTGGACAATGTAACATCTTAAAATGTCCTAATCTGTCACTATGGTTACAGGCATTATTAATGAGTTTGAGCATTAGTTCTCAACATTTCTGACTCCACAGTCCTCAACAAAATTCAAATAGGCTAAAAGGTTTCCTCTGGTATATCTACAGTTTTTTTGGATTAAAATAAATTACTAAATTGAATTTTTTAAGAGCTGAATGTTCTTCAGGGATCCCACTCTTATTAACCAATGAATTTACATGACTTTTCCAGTCGTTTGTGATTTACTTTATAAGGATTAAAGGATTAAAATATGTAAAATTTTTGGATTAAAATATCCAAAAACCACTAGAACAGTGTTATATATTTTGTTGACTTACGTTAGGTACTTATCCCAGATGTTTCCAAAAATGTTTAAATCCAGAGAAACAAGCCTTTTTTTTACCAGGACATGTAGTGCGTCGCCTATCAATGACATCATACCTGCATTACCCTCGATTTCCTGTTTTATTTTGTAGAAACCATGGAAACATCAGAGATTAATATATTATATGTTTTATTAGACAAGGGAACAACTGTTTGGATACATTTATAGACAGAAAACTAATCATTGTTTTATAGCTCAACACATTTAACATTAGTCTTATTGTTTAAATCTCGTTTTCTTGATTTACCACGAGTACCGTGTTTTACCATGACTTAGGCATGGGACGATTACCGGTTTCACAATAAACCACGACAAAATGTACTGACGATTAGTATTATCGTTTAAAATGTAATTATCATTAAAACCGTGTTTGATTATTGCAATTTTGAAAACTCGCGAGTCGGGGGAAATCCGGCATCAGTCTGAAGCAGCGCGCAACGTTGTTTTTTGTGGTGTGGTCATATTTTGGCTTTTACAAGTCCTAAGGGAAACTTAATTGAGGATGGTCACCCTGTCTGCAGAACATGCAAAAAGAAAGTCGCTGCAATAGCGGGAAACACTTCAAACCTGCAGAGTCGTCTTTATGACCATCACCCATAGCGAATGCAAGGCAAGTTAACTTTGACCTCAATACCAAAACTACGTCTGGGAAATAATTGGACACAAAGTTTTGAGTTGAAATGTTTTATCTCACTCACTTGTAATTAACGTAAAGCTCCCGCGAAGAAAAGTTTGCAGCAAGTGGCTTTGAGCCAAAGACGAACGAACAAGTTCAGACAAGACTATTAAGGGTGACATTTAAGAGATAATAATGTATATTCATTGTACACTTATTACACAGATTTTTTTCCTCACATAAATAATTACGGGGACATATTGAATTGAGATTAATGTTTTAATCTTACCTGTTATAAATCTATTTTGTACAGCGTACAAAACAATCTTCCAGACAAGATGATCACAACATTATAGTAGTATTAATAGTAAAGTCCTTCTGCATTTGAATGAAACGAGAGAGTGCATCCGTTGTGATATGTGGATGTGCGCTGTTATAATGCGTTGCTATTGACGACAGTCATTATAAGGAAGGAAATGCCACAGAATAGAATCTTGCTTTAAAAAAAATTGCATGGAGCTGCTTGTTTTATTTGTTGTTTGTTGATTTTCAAATGTAAAACTTGTTGAATTTTTTTCAGTGTGTGCATCAGTTCTTTTTAACAAAACCGTGATAATATTGAAAATCGTGATAATTTTGGTCACTATAATCATGATATGAAATTTTCATACCGTCCCATCCCTACCATGACTAATATTGATCTAGCTTACTGCGGTGTGCAACACGTGTCTCATAGTAGCCGCGGAGCGAACGCACAGAGTAACGCTAGTATAGGGCTGGGCGATATGGCAAAAATGTAATCTCGATAATTTTTTCCCATATTGATCGATAACGATATATATTTCAATATATAAATTGTTAATGCTGCCAGCATTAACAGAGTATCCCAACAATGACAGAAGCCACAACAGTTAGAGGGCTCGTTAATTACATTTTAAAGTATAGTTTATTAACAAAAACAGATTACACATTTGGCCTTAAGACAACTTGCTAAAATAAATAAAAAAACTAAAATTGTGACAAAAGGTAAATGAGAGTAAATGTGCAAAATATAAACAAAACTATTGTAAACAACATTTGTAACACAATTACAGTTTGTTTTTAGATGAAGTTTAAATGTGCAGAATGTAAAAATAACACTATACAACTAGAAATGCAAACAATTTGTAAAACTTTTTTTTCGCCAATTTTTTTTTTTTCGCCAGGAAGACTAGTCTGTCAGTGTCAACGGTGTCTGGCTTTAAGAGGTAGATTAAATGTGCAAAATGTAGACAAAACTATACAACTTCTAGCAAGTGCACATAATTTGTAAAACTTTTACAGGTTTTTTGCCAGAAAGACTAGTCTGTCCACTGTGTCTGGCTTTAAGTTCTGCTTTTCTGATTTATCAAATACTTATGTCATGCAATAAAATGCAAATTAATTACTTCAAAATCATACAATGTGATTTTCTGGATTTTTGTTTTAGATTCCGTCTCTCACAGTTGAAGTGTACCTATGATAAAAATTACAGACCTCTACATGCTTTGTAAGTGGGCAAACCTGCAAAATCGGCAGTGTATCAAATACTTGTTCTCCCCACTGTATTTTGTGATGATAAGTTACAATATTATGACATTCTCAATCAACATAATGAAAAACTAAATTTTTTAGACCACACACACCAGGGCTGTCTTTTTATCCCACAATGCCATGACAACTTCAATGCCTTGCATAAACGTACGCAATTGAATCATAACTGAATGAATTATGATATATTATAACTATTATTGTGGTATAATAGATGCATTACACACATTTTAAAACATTAACGGCATTTAACATGCTTAATATACATGAACATTATTTATTAATAGCGTCAAGCAGGGCTAGACTATAAAAAAAAATATTTTCTTTGTCACTGCCTTTACAGCGCACAACCACGCACAAGTTGGTGTTTGTTAGGTAAGTGCGAATACGCAAGCATTTTCTAAATTATGCATAGTAAAACGGACAGCCTTAAATGCTGTAAAATCAATTAGGATACGTTATAAATCTTTATATGCTATTTTTAGCACTGAAAACTTTTTTTATGTTAGATGCTTATTAACTTACCAATGGCTAGATGCAGCCGGTGACCGAAACACTGCAGGCGAGTCCAGTGTTTAAGTGAGACAGCCTTGGCAATGTTGGCACCGTTGTCCGTTGTGATGCACACCTGGCGGTCCTCGCTAAGGCCCCAAGATGCGAGTGCATCCTCCAGACCCACGGAGAGTATTTCGGCAGTATGGTCGTCTGGAAAATATGCCGTCTGCAAGCATCTTGATTGAAGAGCCCACTCCTGAATGGTGAGGCTCATATATGGCTCAGATGTACCATAGGTCGGTGGTAGTGGCAAAGTATCTCACGTTCCTTATGTTATTTTCCAGCTTTCCGCGGCACTCTTCATAAAGCTGAGGCAGTGCAATTTTGGAAAAGTATTTTCTGCCAGGGAGTACGTATAGTGGGGAGAACAAGTATTTGATACACTGCCAATTTTACAGGTTTGCCCACTTACAAAGCATGTAGAAGTCTGTAATTTTTATCATAGGTACTCTTCAACTGTGAGTGATGGAATCTAAAACAAAAATCCAGAAAATCACATTGTATGATTTTGAAGTAATTAATTTGCATTTTATTGCATGACATAAGTATTTGATACATCAGAGAAGCAGAACTTAATATTTGGTACAGAAACCTTGTTTGCAATTACAGAGATCATACGTTTCCTGTAGTTCTTGACCAGGTTTGCACACACTGCAGCAGGGATTTTGGCCCACTCCTCCATACAGACCTTCTCCAGATCCTTCAGGTTTCGGGGCTGTCACTGGGCAATACGGACTTTCAGCTCCCTCCAAAGATTTTCTATTGGGTTCAGGTCTGGAGACTGGCTAGGCCACTCCAGGACCTTGAGATGCTTCTTACGGAGCCACTCCTTAGTTGCCCTGGCTGTGTGTTTCGGGTCGTTGTCATGTTGGAAGACCCAGCCACGACCCATCTTCAATGCTCTTACTGAGGGAAGGAGGTTGTTGGCCAAGATCTCGCGATACATGGCCCCATCCATCCTCCCCTCAATACGGTGCAGTCGTCCTGTCCCCTTTGCAGAAAAGCATCCCCAAAGAATGATGTTTCCACCTCCATGCTTCACGGTTGGGATGGTGTTCTTGGGGTTGTACTCATCCTTCTTCTTCCTCCAAACACAGCGAGTGGAGTTTAGACCAAAAAGCTCTATTTTTGTCTCCTCAGACCACATGACCTTCTCCCATTCCTCCTCTGGATCATCCAGATGGTCATTGGCAAACTTCAGACGGGCCTGGACATGCGCTGGCTTGAGCAGGGGGACCTTGCGTGCGCTGCAGGATTTTAATCCATGACGGCGTAGTGTGTTACTAATGGCTTTCTTTGAGACTGTGGTCCCAGCTCTCTTCAGGTCATTGACCAAGTCCTGCCGTGTAGTTCTGGGCTGATCCCTCACCTTCCTCATGATCACTGATGCACCACGAGGTGAGATCTTGCATGGTGCCCCAGACTGAGGGAGATTGACCGTCATCTTGAACTTCTTCCATTTTCTAATAATTGCGCCAACAGTTGTTGCCTTCTCACCAAGCTGCTTGCCTATTGTCCTGTAGCCCATCCCAGCCTTGTGCAGGTCTACAATTTTATCCCTGATATCCTTACACAGCTCTCTGGTCTTGGCCATTGTGGAGAGGTTGGAGTCTGTTTGATTGAGTGTGTGGACAGGTGTCTTTTATACAGGTAACGAGTTCAAACAGGTGCAGTTAATACAGGTAATGATTGGAGAACAGGAGGGCTTCTTAAAGAAAAACTAACAGGTCTGTGAGAGCCAGAATTCTTACTGGTTGGTAGGTGATCAAATACTTATGTCATGCAATAAATGCAAATTAATTATTTAACAATCATACAATGTGATTTTCTGGATTTTTGTTTTAGATTCCGTTTCTCACAGTTGAAGTGTACCTATGATAAAAATTACAGACCTCTACATGCTTTGTAAGTAGGAAAACCTGCAAAATCGGCAGTGTATCAAATACTTGTTCTCCCCACTGTACCTGGAATCAAGCACTTTAACAAATTTCCTGAACCCGTCTTGCTCCACTGTGCTTAGGGGTAACATATCTTTAGCTAGAAAGTAAGAAACGGCTCGTGTTATATCCTTGCTCCTTTTGGAACACTTTTCATAAGGTGTAATGGCCACGAAGGATGACAAGATCGATTTCTGCTCTGGTACAGCCCCGCTGCTAGTCCTACTTGTTGACGGAGTAGCATCGGCCCGCATTTTCATGCTTTCCGTGTGGTCGCTGGGATGATAGTTTTTTAGGTGATGGAATAGGTTGGTCGTGTTGCCAGTCTTGGTTTTCACCGACTGACGACATATTTTACAGATCGTTTTAATCTGCTCCTTGTCGCTTTTCAAATAGCCAAACCACTTCCATATAACTGAATTCGTGCTACCTTTTCTGTCGACAATTTCATCATCTTTCGTTAATAACTCAAGGTGAGTTTCACTGTCGTCACTGCTTCCACACATTGTTTTGTCCTCGTGTCGAGTTTGCTTTGCAAAGTGCAGTAGGAAATGGACTTTGTACTTTGACATGCACGTTAAAAGCTGCACGCTGATTGGCTGTTGTTGCATATTTCTGCTGTGTGATTGGCTCTTAGACTAATCCATATCGAGTAAAAATGTCCAGAGCTTATCATCGCTATCGACATAAATTTTATCGCGATTCGATATGATATCGTTTATCGGCCCAGCCCTACGTTAGTACAGAATTTTCAACACACTCAAATGTATCTAATAAGATAAAACAGCGCTGCGTTACCCCACATACGCATGCCCGGAAGAAGCGGAAGCGGCGACTGTGGCATAATAAAAGCTCCGCTGCTCTCAAGCCATGTGTCGCGCTCGTCTCTCATTAGCAATCGCTCCAGCGGCCTCATTCAGCTCCCACAGCACCCGGCCCTGCTCTGCTTCATACTACAGTAACGTTAATAATCTCATCCATGAACATGATTTCTACCCGAATCCCGTCCGGATTCTTTTCCACTGGCTGTGAGGTGAAGACGAAGATCTCCCATGAATCCGCGCTCAATCTCGGCGTCATCAAGCTACGCCTTTGTTTTGAATAGGCGACCTCTAGCGGCGAAAAACTACATATTGTGCCTTTAAGGATACAATATTTTTACTTACAATTTCTACCCAATAAAACATTTTACAGCTTGGCAAACATAAATAAATACATAAAATAGAAATATCTTGATTTTCTGTTGTTTTTGCTTATTTTAAAGCTTATGTCTTATTTTAAATCATTTTGAGCCATCTTGAGGCCCCTTGGTTAAGAACCACTGAGTTAGATAATATGATGATTGGTTATCTGTCCAAACACACAGTAATCTATTGTACTAGTCTACCACTGTATGTACAGTATTTTGTCACATTAGAAACTGCTGTTGTTCCAGATCTCAAACACTGACTGTTTGAGTGCAGCTTTAGTTAATGGTTTGGCTGGAGTTGTTGCAGAACTCAGGATTTTCATAAATAATGAAGACATTAATATGCTTAAAGGGCAGGAAACACTAAATACTAATGTGTTGAGTATAAATGATTTTAATCAGAGACCAGAGTATAGTCTCTGTGTGTGTGTGTGTGTGTGTTTGCACCACCTAATAAAAAGTCTTATGAAGCAAAAACACTTAACCAGAGTGCCGTGTGCTCAGATTCTCCTCTATCCCATCAGTTAACCGGACTAAATAATTTAAACTAAACGCGTGGAAGAAGGAGAAATAGTGTCATTATCTGTAATAACCTTACATAACCTTAATAACCTGTCTCTCTGTCTTTCCAGGCTAAGAAGCAGGATCTGCTGCGTGAGGAACAGGGTCCATCCATTAAGAACCTGGACTTCTGGCCCAAACTGATCACGCTGATGGTGTCTGTTATAGATGAGGACAGATTGGCCTACACACCCATCATTAACCAGTGCGTATCACAACACACACATTGTGAAGCCATCCGAATGCACCTGTATTCTGTACCATATTTTGCTGTATTTTTTCCAAACAGGAAAGAAAACAATATCTTTAATATCTCAGTTGTTTCTCCTAGGCTGCAATGAAATTAAATGGAGAGCTTCTCAGGTGTTTCTCCAGTAATCTCAAATGAGTTTCAATAAAGAGCTCAGCAATGTCTCAATCTGTGCTCGGAATTTCCAAGACACCTTTGCAAACAAAAGTATGAAACCGTTTTTCATTAAATCCTTCCAAGATCAAGTGATCTGACCATATTGATTTTAAATCTGTACACTGATTGAACGTTTTTAAAGTGCCCCTATTATGCTTTTTCAGATATTGCACAGTACTGTGCAAAAGCCTTAGGCGTGTCAGTATTTTCACCAAAAGAAAACCATTCCTTTTGCCATTAATTGTAATAATTCAGTGAGGTTTTTGTATGCACAAGGAGTCTGACAACAGCCTTCGGAAAAACTCCTGAGATATGAAAGAGCAACGTCTGAGCATTCAAAGTTTTCCTCTGTATCAGGACGGATGATTTTGGGATGTTCTGAACATGTTCGTAAATTGCAGTATTTCATAAGCACATTGCAATGAAATGCAATATGTGATGGGATGCAAATGTCAAGGGATGAATCGCAGTCTAAGAAACTCAGTTTTGACAAAATGTGTTGTTCCTGTGATTTGTCTTTCTATAGGGCAGAGCAGTGTTTTAGGTATCTTTAATATTTAGGATGAAATTCAAACATTAATGTTACATTACTTAAGATGTAAAGTTCACAAAATCAGATGGTACATTGAGACATATTCTAGAAAATAAAGTATGAATAAATTATTTACAGAAGTATAATACAGAAGGTTAGAGGTTTAGAACAAGCTCTAAGCAGAGCTGTAGGAATATCAATGCAGCGCTGCCACACAAACTCTAGAATAAAATAAATAAATCTTTGTTTCAACAGGCAGCAAAGATTATTAGATTTATTAGTTTGCTGTAGTCCAAATATTACACATGAAATGAAATTTTTAGAAATCCAATCCAAACCACATTTATATATAGCTTGAACTACAAACAAGTCAGGTTTTTGGAAATGGATTGGATTACAGGTTTTCTTTATTAGAAATCCAACACGCTTGAAATGTCGAGCTCCATCTGAATTCACTCTTACCCAATGTAATTCATGATGTGCGTATGCATGAATATGTAAATTACAGTAATGCCTCTTAAAGGGATTGTTCACCCAAAAATAAAAAAATTGTCATCATTTATTCACCCTCATGTTGTTCCAAACCTGTATGAGTTTCTTTCTTCTGTTTAACACAAAAGAAGATATTTTATAGAATGCTGATAATCAAACAGTTGACGGTCGCCGTTGATTTCCATAGTTTTTTTTTTTCCTACTATTGAAGTCAGTAATGTTGGTTACCAACATTCTTTAAAATATCTACTTTTGTGTTAAACAGAAGAAAGAAATTAATACAGGTTTGGAACAACTTGAAGGTGAGTAAATGATGACAATTTTCATTTTTGGGTGAACTATCCCTTTAAGCTGACACTATTGTTCAAAAGGTTGGTAGGATTTTTTAAAATGTTTTTGAAAGAAGTCTCTTATGCTCACCAAGGCTGTATTTATTTGATCAAAAATACAGTAAAAACACTAATATTCTAAAATATTTTACATTTTAAGATTTCTATTGTAATATATTTTATAGAATGCTATTTATTTCTGTGATATCAAAGCTGAATTTTCAGCATCATTACTCC
The DNA here is from genome assembly GCA_039654105.1 of Coreius guichenoti. Classification (NCBI taxonomy): domain Eukaryota; kingdom Metazoa; phylum Chordata; class Actinopteri; order Cypriniformes; family Gobionidae; genus Coreius; species Coreius guichenoti. The sequence goes on from CM077181.1 coordinate 22,610,934, forward strand.
AGTCTTCAGTGTCACATGATCTTTCAGAAATCATTCTCTCAAGAAACATGTCTTATTATTATCAATGTTGAAAACGGTTGTGCTGCTTCATGTTTTTGTGGAAACAGTGATACATTTTTTTTGTCAGAATTCTTTGATGAATAGAAAGTTCAAAAGGACAGCTTTTATTTGAAATAGAACTCTTGTGTAATATAAATGTCCTCATGTCACTTTTGATCAATTTAATGCATCCTTTCTGAATAAAAGTATTTATTTATTAAAAAAAAAAAAAATCTTGCTGACCAAACTTTTGAATGGTAGTGTATTTTGTCTCATGCACCTCATGAGTTCAGAACCGAGAGAATTGATGATGGGCATGAGCAGAGGTGAAATTTCTGATTTTCCATCCTCTTTCCACAGTGACAGCATGCTAACTACTTAAGGTCAACATGGCCCTGTTTACTTCCTTGATACAAGTGCCTGGTCTTATTATGAGCCATTCATCACTGTGTGATGTTATACAGTAAGAACCTATGTCTTCATAACTTTTCATCAGAATAATAATGACATCCTCCGCCTTTTTCCCCACAACAGGTAAAATCTTGTTTTCACAATAAATCATTTAAAATAGGCTGTGAACGATGTGTCATGCTGAATTTAAAGGTGTCATAAACTGGCTTTTTTTTTTTATACTGTTGTCTAAGGTCAACTTATGACGTCCGTGTGGTTTTTACATACAAAAACATCATAATGAATAAGTAATAGGCTATTTTCTACCCTGGTTTTGAGCCTAGCTCCTGAAACGCTCGGTTTTTATGGGCATGCAGCATTGAAGACTTTGAAGAAAACGCCCACTGCTATGATTGGATAACAGTTTTGCATATTATAATGAGTTTCGACTCCCCCGTCAGTACACGTGGGGAATTGTTTTGAAAACTTCCAATATGGAAAAATAGCAACCGGAATGATTCGGCCGTACAAGTTCGACCCAGAGTCTGATCCGAATCGCAGGACAATGAACCAACAACTCCTCAAATACAAAGGATACTACACGTACACATTATCAGTAGATATCAAACGATCTGTGACAATGCAATACTATCACATATAAAAAAACATTTTTTACTCACATAAGTGTGTTGCACCATTCCTGTCAGATCCAATATAGAAGGCACAGCATCGTTTTTTTAATCTCATTCTGTCTGCAAATACAGTCTTGACCTGTGTCTTGTTTACAATAGAATCCACGGTGAAATGAAGCGAACAAACGCGCAATGTCTTACCCATGTGAGCTGGAACTTCATTAAAAATAAAGTTCGACCACGCATTCCTAATATTGGAATCCGAAGGAAGCTTATGCAGCGACTGTGTTCTTCCACAACCAGGCACTGCACAATATTTTGTAATCTTCAACGCATGTTTATTGCTTGGTAGCTCGGTCCGGTTTAGCTCCACATAGGCCTATGTTATTTACCTATTCCATGTCATGCGTGAATCAGTGGGCGGGGCTACAGAATTAGGTGTTGGTCTTCTTCTGTTGAGGCGGCGTTTCGCTGCTCTCTGACGTCACGGAAGCAAATTCGCAGATCCCTCGTTTGATGAGCCAGCTGTCAATAAAAGCTTTTATTTGACTAACAAGGAAGTTTTCAGCTCCGAAACGTACTGAATATTCTTAAGCCTCGTGCACACCGGGACGATTATTGCGCGCGCTTATCGCCAGCGTTTTTGGAGACGTTTTTCAACGCGTCTTTGTGTTCATACCCAAGCAATTTTCACTGGCTATGCGCTGAGTGAACGTGCAAATTCACTCCCTGACAGTAGATGCCGCTTTTGATTTGATTGCAGATCAAATAGGATTTGATGGAAACTTACCATCGAATCCTATTTGATCTGCAATTCCTCTCCAAAACAACTCCCTCTTATCGAGATTTTTGTAGCCTCTGTGGCGTTTGTCATAAAGTTCTTTGTGTTCAGACACCAAAGAGACCAGCAGCTCTACATTTATCTTGCCTCATTGCATCTTCTTCTTTGTCTACTTACTTCCTCTTCGTCGTTGTCTTCTTAGGTATCAGTGTGTGCTCGGCAAGACCGTTTTGTGCTTGAGTGCCACCAAGTCGTGTTTTACTGTAACTTCAGCAGCTCCAAACACGTGAACAAAAGCGCCAATCTCATTGGTCGGCCAGTTTTTAACGCGGCGCATCAAACCAAAAAAACTAACAATTTTTTAAAATGACGCTTTTAGGCCTGGTGTTTCGTGTGTCGGTGTGCACACTCACATTGGCGCCCTTTGTTTAGTCACGAGGCATTAAACGGCGGAAATGAACGCGCACGATAATCATCCCGGTATGAACAAGCCTTTATATTACGACAACCTTTTATATATCAAAAGCTCAAGGAAAAGTTGATTTCTTAATTCATGACCCCTTTAAGTCATAGCTATAGCAGCTGACTTCATTAACCGAACAAATGGATCTTTTTGATTATTTGCAAAATGACAGTGTGGACAGTCAGTCCTAAAGATTATACAGTATACAGTATATGATCATTCATTCAACTGCTATTAAACCATACAAGCGCGATAAGATGCAAAAGAAGAACTAAAAATTAACTTAAATCTGTACTGGCATGCTGTCTGTGAATATGTGACAGACACACAGGACTCATGTGGACAGAAAGCCGCTTCAGACAGCGCGCCAGCCATGAGTTCTCTTTTGTGTTGAACGGACAAAATTATGCCAAAATGCCTGCTTTGTCAAGTATCCTTGAAAGCTCAGTCTTTTGAAAACTAATTTGGAATTTTGTGCGTTTTGAACAAATAAATCTTTTACAGCACAGAATCTCTCAGAGCAAAGAGCCACCAAGAGAGACACTTCCTAAATGAAACATAGTAAATAACTTCAGTTAGGAGCACGTCCTTCGATTACTTTGAGAGAGAGAGGACAGAGCGGTTTTCTCTAGTTCATGATCATCCTGTTCATCTGCATCCATATGTGTCCATCTCTGATAGCTTCTTCTGTCCATCCTAAGCAATTAAACCGGGTCGAAATAGAGTTGAGCCTGGTCTAGATTGATTTGAGATTGCTTTTGAGCAGTGAGGAAGAGTAGAGAGCTGATCACTTCACTCAGTGATATGGTACGGTGGCGGTTGCCATGGAAACAGCCCGTGTGATGGTAGCACAGTGAAATTGGTGCCCATAAGAAGAATAGGCTCACATGTGAAATGCATTCATCTAAAATGGGACATGACCCTTTTACACCCACTCTAAGACATAAAACAAGAAATGACCTCTCAAGTTTCAGATCAAGACCAAAACATGTTGATCCAAGAACTGAAACAAAGAAAAAGTACATTTATTTATTTAATTTATTTTTTTTAAATAATTAAAATAATTAATTTTTATGAATCGCAACAGGTCTTGAGAGCTCTGAAGACCCGGACTCTGATGGAGGAATGAATTTCTGAGCAGATTGCTGTATGGTTGTAATGATATCTGTTTTTATTTCATTTTAGGTTCCCGCAAGAGTTGAATATGGGTAGAATTAGTGCTGAAATCATGTGGAACCTCTTCGCCTTGGATATGAAGTACGCAATGGAGGGTGAGTTACTCCTGATCCAGTTTTTTCCATCGCTTTGTGGGGTTGGTGGCATGGTTTTTGTTCTGATGTGCCTTCAGCTCGGTCTGTTTGGATCTGAGATCCAACACACTTCACATATCGATTCTTTTTGAGCAAAACTCAAGCTGGCTTTACATCACGGTTGGACTGAGTGTCTGAGAAACATCTCAAGTGAGTTAAGTGATGCAGGTTTTTTGGTTCTTGCTGGAGGCTCTTTCATGTTTTTAAGGGAGCAAAATTGTTTGGTTTGGTTGCAAATTGTTTTAGTTTTGCCATGTAGTCTACATATAAGTCTACAAATAATATGTATAAAGTTTTTTTTTTTCCCACCAAAACATAATTTCGTTTTTTGTTCACTCACTCTCTGGTGTTTATTTGTTGTGTTGTTAAGGATTGACTAATCTCTATGAACAAGTGTTGATATCTAATGATATCTAGTGTATGTTAATGAGTTGTTGTGATGTCATAATGATTTCTATAAATGATCTGGGTGGAATAAAGAGGAAGCTTTGTGTTGTAAACATTAAAGTATGTGTGCATACTACATCAAACTTATATTTGAAAAGAGCAAGGAAAATCCCTGTGCAGTTATGAAGTTATGATATGACGATGTCTGGATGGAGTTCAGTGTTTCAGAGGAAGCTGGTGAGAGTCTATGGGACATAAATGTGATTGTGATCATGGGAAGGGTTGAATTTGTGTTTATGGATGTTGTTTGTGACTCTGACAGCAGTAGGACAGTGTGGCATCTGTTTCATAGATATATTTGGAACAAACTCTCCAGGATTCAGATTCACCTGTGATATTTGATTTGAACCACAGATGGTCTGCTATCAAAGTCTGTGACACAAAAACAACAACACACAAAACTGTTCTTAAAAGTTAAAGATTAAAGTTGCAAGGTTATTTTGTCCTACAAACAAACACACACCCACACACTCGACAGTAGAGCATTTAAAGGTCATTCCCTATGATTGAATCTCACATTTTCTGAGCATCTCAGTGAGGACATTGTTTTTTAAAATAAAGCTAACTGTACCTAACCCAAAACCGTAAAGTCAACCTTTAAAATTTTTAGACTTTCATGAAGCCTGTATATAGGATATGTATTCACAATGCTTTATAATGCACCTTTGTAATACTCCATATCTTTTCAGAAATTACTTACATTCATTCATTCATTCATAAACCATTTCAGTCATATCCAACTCTTGGTGATTCTATCTCTCTCCATACACGAGAGACTGTCTATAAATTTTCTTGCCTTCGATTTTTTTTTGGGTGGGGGGTAGGTCGCCGTTTCTTTCCCCAACCCTCCCCATTACATGGCTTGGTACTCACACACACGCACACAACTACAGACAATTTAGCGTCTCCAATTCACCTATACTGCATGTTTTTGTATTGTGGGGGAAATCGGAGCACCCCGAGGAAACCCACACAGAAACGGGGAGAACAGGCAAACTCCACGCAGAAAGGCCTCCTGTTAATTCATGAGCACATTTTTAGAGTCTGTAATGCATTATAAAACAATTTGCCACATGGAATTGGGTTTTGCTCTAGTTTTGCATTATACCTTTTAAAAGTGTAAGCATGACTGGTTGAGTCTTAACCCTTAAATGCATGAATGTTTCACCAATCATTATAACATATTCGGGTCTTTAGTGATCCGGATCTATATCTAACACAAATGGATCTCTACCATATAAAACTCTCCTGATATTAGAGTAACAATTACAGAAGAATAAAATAAAGCATATGTTGTTACCTTTTGGAGCTTGGAAGGGTTCAGTTTGAGCAGATGTTTTATACCATCATCACTGTCCTCATCAGAGCTCATTTCCCAGTACATTCAGCATCTGACTCATATTTGTGATCTCAAACATATTCTCAAAACTATCATTTTCAACATCTTCAAAATCAATATTTTAATCGCTAAAAAAGCTTCTTCACCAGATCCACCATCAAGTGACAGTGACAGTAATATTTGATTGCGTTCAGTACTTGCTCTGCAGTAAATCGCTGAGCCATTTCAAGTTTTGCTGATGATACTTCCTATTCTTTTGTTTTCTGCCTGTGGTAACTAGGAGTGAAATGTCACTTCATCATATCAGTCATTGCCACCTTGTGGAATAAAGTTGAATTGCACTTATTCAGTCATCAAATATTAAATTATTGTTGTGCAGAAAAAAATATACTTACACTGTTACACACCTTGGGCCTTTAGTGACCCTATAAAATTTTTGTACAAAAAATGAATGGAAAAGCAGGCATTCATTTATAATTTTGTTGTTATTTAAGGGGCAGCTCCTTTAAGTCTTGTCAGTAAACGGCCACTGTTATGATTGGCTAACGTCATTGCATAGGAAACAGTATCAATGGCCACTCGCTATTGCACATGAGTGTGTGTTTTGACATTATCCATATAACATTATCCATATAAAACCGTCATTTTTCAGACAAAGCATAATGAAATAATTTACTTGCGGTTTGTGATGCAGCTGCTGTCAGATCCAATACAGTTGGCTGTTTCATCTTTTATCAAAAGTTTCTTTGTGAACTCTCCATTACACTGTGCCTCGTTTACAAAATAAAATGCTCTGAACAAACATATAGTCCTCCGATGCAATCTCTGATGCCATTCAAATAAACCATCCAATTGTTTCTGATGCTGGGTTCCTTCTGAAGTCTGTACAGAGACTCAAACAAGCTGTTTAAACTGGACGCATCAAAGCGAATGTTCTTTCAGTCCTCCATTTGTCCTGGTTTCGACAGACTGGAGTATGTCATAAACTGAACGTGTATCTGTATACTGTATCCAGTGTAGACAGCGTCAGGGATTATAATGGGTTCTGTTTGATTTTGAAGCGACGGGACGCTCACATCCAGTGTAGCCAAAAGTCAGCCGTTAAGCGACTGATTGCCAGTGGGCGTGGCCTATGGTGCAATGATGCATAACTATTCATCGATGTCTTCCTCTGGAAGCAGTCAAATGCAGATGTATTTTCCTGTGTGACATCACAAATCCTGCAATATCAAAACGAGCTAATTTGGAGCTTGATTAAATAAATGCTTTGTTTATAATGAGGAGGATGCTTGCAGGATGTTGTAATGGTACAACGACCTCTTATATGTCAAAAGATCAAGGCAAATTTGATTTCTCATGTCATGATCCCTTTAAAAATGATTTACAACTACTTTGTTTATAATAACAACATGCAACTGATTGGTGTTTTTCTGTAAGGTTTTTTTTTTTTGTTGTTTTGATTTTGATTTGATTATTTAATTTGGAATTGCACTTTTAACTGTTAAAGATCTTTATTGAAAGTAATTTCCCTTGTATACTGCATATACATTTTTATAGAATCATTAGTCTTTTAGATAATAACACTGGTTATTTTGATGCTCCATTATCCAGTATTGGCATAATTGTTTTTGGGTTTTTTTGATGTTTGAGTTTTTCTGTAATTAAATAATGAATTTTTTAAACATAATATATGCTCAATCTCAGTCTGTTTCACACAGTGATTTGTAGATATTACCAAAGACAAAGTGAACAATGATATTGTGTCTGTACATTCACACGTACCATTTATATGTTCTTATTGGATGTGTGTGCGTGTGTGTGTGTGTGTGTGCGTGTGTGTGTGTGTGTGTGTTAGGTTGCCATAGGAACAATGTGTCAAGATAATCAAGAAAATGGATTTCACACATACACACAGGTTTTGCTATCTTTGTGGGGACTTTCCATAATCATAATGATTTTTTTTTTTTTTACTGTACAAACTACAAACCGTATATTCTATCCCCCTACACTAAACCTACCCATCACAGAAAACTTTCTGCATTTTTACATTTTCAAATAAGCATAATTTAGTGTGTTTATTCATCCATTTTCCTCATTGTCCCCACAATGTATCCTATATGTAGGTTAAACCTGTACACACACACACACACACACACACACACACACACACACACACACTTGCTGCACACCTCCCAGCCTTTGCTGTCATTTCTTTTTAATATGGATTGACATCTTGCCATGAGATGTGACAGAAAAGAAAAGCACAAACCTTTGTGCAGTTTCATTTTCATTTCATTTCATTTGTGCTTTTCTTGAGGGCATGTTCAGAAATCTTTCATTTGAATATAATCCAGATTAGTTTGTGTTGACACAATGACGTTGATGTGAGGCAGAAAGCATTCACTTTAGGGCACATAAAAACAAACACACACACATTGATCTGTTAGTTTGAGGGGACTGAAGTCAACTTCTGACTCAAAATTTTAACTTGCTTAGGAAAAAAGTCATTTTTGGAGCTGGATAGTATGAAAATAGAGGATTCACCAGATGAGGAGATGTAGACAGTGTATTTTTTTTATAACAGTAACAGTAGATATCAAAAATACTGATTCCATTTTCGTTGTAGCCACACCATATACAATATAAATAATCATATTGTATTCATCTCATTCTGCACTGGGTCATAAAATATTGACAGTTTTCTGCTCAACAGAATAATATTATCAGTTCTACAGTGGAGTCCCAGCATGCAGTGTATAGTAAAGAAATATATTACAGAAATGTAAGCTAGGACCAAACCTGGCACTTACAATCGCACTTTTAGATCTCGCACGGATCGAAGACGGTTCTTCTTCAGTGTTAGGAATAGAATAGCTTAACTCAACATGGATCCACACCAAAAAAAGTGCAGATTCAACACTTAGTGTTTACAGCTGCTGTACTCAGATCAAAAATAAGTGTCATGCAGTATTGAGCGATAAACTTTATTGTCTCAGTCATTAGAGTTATATAGTACTCATAACCTCATAATCAGTTAACAGCAAAGCTTCACTGGCACGACTACAATAATCTTCTTACAATAATGTCAAAGTACCTACATTAAAATAGAAAGTTTCAGGTGAAAGAAATAAATGTTTAAGTCTAAAAAAAGATCTAATAAATAGGATATATATAGGACAAAAACACAACAGTTAGTTCTGAGATATAATTCATTTTTAGTATACCAAACGGGCAATCTTTGGTCTTATCTATTACTTGTTCCAGAGCAAATCAATTTGGCTAAGGGAAAAGTTAAGTTTCATAACTTTATAGGTTTATTTAACTTAAATCCTGTACTAGCTCTGCTTTTGTACTTTTGACTGAATTGTTTGCCTGTGTTTATTTCCTAACTTACACTTTTATAATGGCTATTTTTGTTCATTTAGTTTTGTTGTAAATAGGGCTGCACGATTTATCGAAATATCGCAAATGTACATATCGCGATGTATATCGCAACGGCATGCAATATCTGAATGATTTTAATAGGCTACTTCAAAATGTGAAAAGTCTAAGTTTTAGGTCGACGCATACAGCAGAGAATAGACTTGGCACACGACTGTTACTTACGTGACTTGCTTGACGTTAAAAAGAGTTATTAAACGCAATAAGTTGTGGAAAACAACTCCTTGCAGTCTCGCGCTGTCTGCTGTCTGACACACACACTGAAATGCGTGCACGAGCCGCCTCTCTGAAAGCGTGTGATCCCTTTAGTTGTGTTTCGCGCCTTATTACACACTCGAACTGTCAAATACACACACAGTTATGTCAAAATGGCTGTCTTGACAAGTATTCATGTAAACACAGTCAGTTATGTCTTAAGTGGACGTTATCAGTTTGGGAAAGAAACCGGATGCATGTCACTAGGATCCATGCATTAGGTCTTAAAGTGACAGCCTGCTAATCAGTGTTGGGGGTAACGCATTACAAGTAACTTGAGTTACATAATCAGATTACTTTTTCCAAGTAACTAGTAAAGTAACGTATTACTTTTACATTTACAACAAAATATCTGAGTTACTTTTTTTTGACTGACAGCTCTCCTGTCCCCATGTTGAGAGAAATCGGAGTAAGTGCAGAGGTGTTGTGTGCACTGTGCACATGATGGTTATTGTAGTTTTAGAATAAACGTGAGCAGGCATTTACTCATCTCACAGATTCAGTATTACTCAAAATGAATAAAAACCAATCTCAGAATATTACACAAACATGCATTTAATCTCACTTTATTAACCAATGTCTTTGCTGCTGACCTTCGATGATCCACTTCAACCATACTAATAAGCAAAAATGACTTTAGATAAACATCACATTTTGTGTTTCATTTGTTTGTTTGTTTTTTTTGCTGAAGCTTTCTTCTCCTGCATCCTATTCTTCTTCAATTCAGAATGGCAGAACAACTGAAAGTTTTTTACCTGTGCCCTCTAATGTACAGGCGTGAATTTGCATTTCTTTCAGCCTGAGGCTTATTCATTTCACTTTTGGTGTGAAAGGGCCTTTACATTTGCCAAAAATAGAAAAATGTTTTGTTGTTATTAAAAAACAAACAAGTAAGCCCACAAAAAGTAGTGCAAAAGTAGTGTAACGCATTACTTTCCATAAAAAGTAACCAAGTAACACAATTAGTTACTTTTTTAGGGAGTAATGCAATATTGTAACGCATTACTTTTAAAAGTAATTTTCCCCAACACTGCTGCTAATACAGCAAACCTGCCGCTGTCTGTCAAACAACAAAAGAAAAAGAGAAAATCACTCAGTGCTCTTGACTGAATAAACTTTGTAGCTTTATTATGAATCAATGTATATTTAATTCATGTGAAGACTATGCAGTCTTTTAGTTTTACATTTGATTATTCAATTTCTGAATTGTTTCTTACTTGAATGCTACTGTTAAACATATCTAATGTAGGCCTACCTGAAAAAAATGATAGCACTGTTTATTTCATTTTGTATCTTTGTTTTATTGTATTTGCCCTATTGTATGTAGTTCTTATTTTTAATAATAAAAATAAAATAACAAAATTAATCGTCCACCCCTAGTTGTATATTTGTTTACCTGGATGTTCTTGATTTTAAGATTTAGGTTGATATAACTATATATTACCAAGTTGAGCAAAGAGTTTTTGGTATTTAAATATTGCCATAACATTTTTTTGCTTGTTTACATTGATGTTAAAATCATATTGTCAGATTTGTGATATTACTTTTTTGCTAAAACACTGCTAGTCACTTTCAGAAGTTGCAGCGATGCTTTCTTTCCCAGAAAGAATGTGAAACACATAAATGATATCATTCTCAGTTTTGAAATATTTTGAAATATAATTGAAATAGATTTGTACACACTTAAAGCAATATCGTATCGCATATCGAATATCGCATTATTTAACAAGGTATTGCATATCGAATTTTTCTTCAATATTGCACAGCCCTAGTTGTAAACAAAGACAACAACGGCTTATAAGATGCAACCGACAAATGGGTTGACTAGCGCTGTCATAGGAAATCGCCTTAACTGTTAAAAGGATACTAAGACAAAGGTTTCGCTTTCCTCAGTGGGCATTCAAACGGTTTTATTTTTATTTTTATTATGAATATAAGATTGACCGTGAAGAATGAATGTTATATCAGATGCAGGTAATACACTTGCTTAGTCAATCTCTCTATCGTAATACTCTACAGGTCAGTAATTTGTTGGCATGTCTGTTCTTCCTATGTGGAGTAGCGCATCAAATTAATGAAAGCATAAATCCTTTCGTTTAAACATGCTCATGTGAATATCCTTTATATAATTATGTTGTGTTTGTTTTATGTTTGTTCTGAGAATAGACACAACATTCTTTTCCTCACCTGAATTCCTCCAAAATGACTTGTAACATTCTAAAACAACATTCTGAGGCATTAAATACTACATTAAGGCAATTAGCAGTCATTCTATGCGTGCCTGTCAATCATCATTAGAGCGCCACCCTCAGGCTAAATAATGCAAGGACATTAGACCTCTGCCAAAAGTGTGTCTGCATGTTAAGCGATTAGAATAAAGCTTTCAAAATGTTTAACACAAACTAGTGCCAAGACCCAGAATCTGCCCTACTTAAAAGGTCAGGAGGCGCTACTGATAAATTAAGTAATTAATACATTTATTAATCAATTTATTATTTGTTTTATTAGATTAGAAATTATATAGAAACCTTTTAATTTTTTATTACATCAACCCCCACCCCATTTTTTTTGGAATTACGAATTTAAATTGAGACTTTACCAGATTTAGGGTTAATTATCTTCACTCATATTTACATTTAAATTCTGTGTAATTATAGTAAAGGAAGTTACATTTAGATAGGGATTTAGATATGGCTTGTCTTTACTCTTTCAAGCCTCTGGGTTTTTATATTATCTATTTTATTGCCCAACAGGTCCGCTTTAAAATACACTTTATATTTCAGCATATTTGGTGGTCTTTTTACGATTTATGGATTATAGCAAATCTACTCTAGCATCCCGGAGCCGCCACCTACCCAAACAGACGAGCTCTGGCGGTCCAGAGATTAAAGAACAAGATCTTATGCATATGGCCTGGCATGTGTTTGAGCATGAGTGTATCTCGGCAATGCATATACTGTATACATACATTATATACAGCTTGAACGCATATTTAGACCAGCATAATTTCACACATTGACATGTCAGAACTGCCCATGAAGTCTATTAATGAATATCTGGAAGGTGCTTTACATATATTACATGATTTATTCATATCTGGTAAATATTCATTTGAAATGATTGCATACCAGCAATCTCTTTCTCTGTCTCTCTCTTTATATATCTCCCACTATTTCTCTCTCTGATAGAGTGTGACATATTGTTCATTTACGTAAAAGACATCAACTGTACAACTCAGCTTAGGTGCTCCTGTAGCCGAACAACATCCAAGCATCTTTAGAAGTGAGAAAGAAATTCCCATTCAAACATGCCCTCACAGTACTAGATTGTTCTGTGTTATTGCTATGGCATTGCTAGATGGTTGCTGTGGTGTTCTGGGTGGTTTCTTGTTAGTACAGGTCACGGTTTATGGATTGGCTCCCTCCTAAATGTGTATGTGGGATTTTTCAGGTTTGTTCAAGTGGCCCAATTATGCTTTTTCGGATATTACCTTTCATGTAGTGTGTTATATAGCTGTTTGTTATTTTAAAAAGGTCTGCAAAGTTTCAAAGATCAGAGTGCAAATAAATGGAGTTATTATTCCCCAAAAGAAATAACTGATTCTGAACTGCCTGAAAAAAGTTGTCATTAATTCCAGTCTTATTTCCTGCTCAAACGTATGTAGGTTTGTAACAAATTTGCATAATATCGCCTGTGGTCTTCATTGTGAACAACGTCTACTTTGACCCGCCGTCAAACACTGTAGTTGTAGCTGAGGCCTGGAAGAGTTTGGTTCCTGTTGTCAAGAAGATGCAGAAGCAGGTTCTGGGAAAAGAGGAGTTTAGAGAGACCCATCCTTTATAGAACTTTTTCAGACACGGTGAGAAAAAAGATGATGCTGCAATGTATATTATGAGAAAATTAAAGTGTTTTTGACCTTTTATGCATGTAATCCTATTGTAGGAGACCTCCAAAACACAATTAGGACCTTTTAAATAACATAATAGGGGCTGGACGATATGACCTAAAATCACGATTAATTGAACATTTTACCTCGATTACGATTAATGAACGATTATTTTGCTTTGTTTTTTTTGCCCTCATAGTTTACTGACAAGGTTTGTAGGCTCTGTAAATATGCTCAACTATTAAAGGTGGGATTTTTTTTTTCTCTAGTGAAAAAGTGCGTTTCTTTGTGACTTTAAAATAATTGAAGGAAACAGCTCACTTTTAGCGGTTATTGTCTATGGGTCGTAACATTTCTTACAGATTTCTGTTTGTTGTACATCAGATACAGATAAATTAGCACAGTACCATTACATTTATTTGAATGCATTAATGAGAGAGCGATTGCATGTGTGAATTAGTCATACCGTCTCTCTATTAATTGTGAAGCTGTGGGTTGTAGTTACTTCTGTTACTGACAGCGTTGACAGTGAGTTTCTGCGCTCCTCTGTGTGCATGCAATCTTCACGTGATGTGCAAGCTACTGTCTGTATGAGTATTCGTGTGTCACAATGCATCAGTGCATTAGTTCAATATAATGATACACATCCGATAGTCTAAAATCGCTTCAATGTTCAAACTGGCAAGCCTTAAAACACATATAATTGACAAAGTTTAGTGAAGACGCAAGTGAAAGTGATCTGGCTTCAGGGGTCGAGCGTTGTCAGAGACACGACGCGGCTCGGCTCTCTGTCTCACAGAAAAAAGCTTGCGAGCACTGAACTGAGACGTTTTCCATATTTTTGTTCTTGAATGGTGTAAAATCGCTTGAATGTTCAAACCAAGCATGCCTCACACATCCTGAAAAGTGAAGCCAAAGCGTCTCGATCGCCCCCAGGTGGTTGGTCCCAGTATAGCTCATAACCCCCGGCCCTCCATGTATTCTAATGGGACGCGAGACAAACTAAACAATCAAATTGCACTTCAAATAATTTTTTCCCAAAGATGGTTTCTGTCAGTTTAGGCAGTTTTTATCACGCTGATGTATGTTCAAGTGTTCGTTTTTTAAATAAGTTTGGTTTTAGTTAGTTATTTGATGCTATAAAAACGGGGGGTGTGACGTCATGATTGACAGCTGAGATTGACAGCTTCTCTGAGTGAAGTTGTCACTGAGGCACCAACAAACTTTTTTCTGGATTTTCGGGAGGAGCTTGGAGCTTTAGCTTTAATTTCTACATTTCCATAACTGTTTATTTTACACCGACATAATGAGCTGTTCTGCATCTGCGAGAGTTTGGGCGGGCATGGTATCGCACCTCTACTTCCTGCTCTCTACTCCCGCGTTTACTACTGCACAGACTTGAGTCCCATATCAGTGCAAGATGTCAGCGCCATATTCGGACGTTGGCGGCTTCACTTTTCTTCAGAGGAAGGTAGTGAAGACGCTGTGAAGACACTGGCTGTGTGTTTCAGGTCGTTGTCATGCTGGAAGACCCAGCCACGACCCATCTTCAATGCTCTTACTGAGGAAAGGAGGTTGTTGGCCAAGATCTCGCGATACATGGCCCCATCCATCCTCCCCTCAATACGGTGCAGTCGTCCTGTCCCCTTTGCAGAAAAGCATCCCCAAAGAATGATGTTTCCACCTCCATGCTTCACGGTTGGGATGGTGTTCTTGGGGTTGTACTCATCCTTCTTCTTCCTCCAAACACAGCGAGTGGAGCAAAAAGCTCTATTTTTGTCTCATCAGACCACATGACCTTCTCCCATTCCTCCTCTGGATCATCCAGATGGTCATTGGCAAACATCAGACGGGCCTGGACATGCGCTGGCTTGAGCAGGGGGACCTTGCGTGCGCTGCAGGATTTTAATCCATGACGGCGTAGTGTGTTACTAATGGTTTTCTTTGAGACTGTGGTCCCAGCTCTCTTCAGGTCATTGACCAGGTCCTGCCGTGTAGTTCTGGGCTGATCCCTCACCTTCCTCATGATCATTGATGCCCCACGAGGTGAGATCTTGCATGGTGCCCCAGACCGAGGGAGATTGACCGTCATCTTGAACTTCTTCCATTTTCTAATAATTGCGCCAACAGTTGTTGCCTTCTCACCAAGCTGCTTGCCTATTGTCCTGTAGCCCATCCCAGCCTTGTGCAGGTCTACAATTTTATCCCTGATGTCCTTACACAGCTCTCTGGTCTTGGCCATTGTGGAGAGGTTGGAGTCTGTTTGATTGAGTGTGTGGACAGGTGTCTTTTATACAGGTAACAAGTTCAGACAGGTGCAGTTAATACAGGTAATGAGTGGAGAACAGGAGGGCTTCTTAAAGAAAAACTAACAGGTCTGTGAGAGCCGGAATTCTTACTGGTTGGTAGGTGATCAAATACTTATGTCATGCAATAAAATGCAAATTAATTATTTAAAAATCATACAATGTGATTTTCTGGATTTTTGTTTTAGATTCCGTCTCTCACAGTT
Organism: Coreius guichenoti; assembly: GCA_039654105.1. Taxonomy (NCBI): domain Eukaryota; kingdom Metazoa; phylum Chordata; class Actinopteri; order Cypriniformes; family Gobionidae; genus Coreius; species Coreius guichenoti. The sequence goes on from CM077181.1 coordinate 22,626,429, forward strand.
GAAGTGTACCTATGATAAAAATTACAGACCTCTACATGCTTTGTAAGTAGGAAAACCTGCAAAATCGGCAGTGTATCAAATACTTGTTCTCCCCACTGTACCTCTAAAATAAACTGTGTAAAATATGCAGTTTACTCTAGCAATACTGAGCATCCAGATTGTATAAACAAAGATGACTTCTGAATCTTTCCGTGGGCCTGCAAACTTCACTTGATGTAACTGGACGGGGCAGAGTCACTGAAATAACCGACATAGGAAAATTACGTTGATTAGAGGTTCTGAATTTCGGTTTCGATTATTTTTCAATTAATCGTCGAGCCCTACTCTAAAATCGCTTACTAAATTTGAGCATTAGTAATAGTGATGCTTGACTTCAACAGCACTATATATAAGCTTGTGTGTCCTGTAGTGTGCTGTAGATCGCTGATGTTAATGAGATACTGATCTACACAGTTGGGAAGATTTCAGTAGGACAAGCGTCTGCTGGACAAATGACGTCTGGAGCCTTTAAAGAGCCACTGCACACGAAACCGCACCAGAAACGCACTAGCAGCACAGCAGGAGTGTGTGTGTGTATGTATACAGATGCTTTTGCCTTGCAGCAGAAGAATGCTTCAAAAGAAAACCCTACAAGTTGTGCAAAGCAAACACCCACATGACAAACCCATTTTCTCTTAGATAAAACCCCTGACTGGCTTCAGTTTCAGCTTTCAGTTTGAATTTGTTTTATCTTCATGACAAATAAGATGCATACAAAGACAACTGTAAAAAACAAAACACAAGGAGCATAAGCATTAAGCTTTCTCTGTAACAGATCAAGATCATCTCCGGCAGACGGTTGCATGTGAACTATTTCTCACCCGTACTCACATAGTCACTGTCTCTCACTTAACTTGGCCAGGCAATGAACCCTTAAGATAAAACCTCTGAGAGCACCTATCTACTCATCCCAGAGTGATTTACATATGGCATCAGGCTCATCCGATAGTGTGGAGTATAAGTCAGTGTGCGTGAATCCTCCTCCAGAGCTTTAAAGGTGAGGTGTGTAATTTCTGCGCCAATGGGAGCACCAAACAGAAATAATGAGGGAATATTTGCATGTGCTTTCTGTTTTAGCACCTGATTCACTAAAGGAATTATGCAAAACAGCAGAAAATGTGTGCTGGAAACAATTAGCATGGTGCAATTCCCCATCTCGCAGGTCGGTTTTGTTGTGGAGGATTGCGAAACATAAGGCTGCTTTGTAAGAAATTCAGTGCAATCTTATTCACTAATCATGCAAATTCAGAAGGAAAAAAATGCAGTGAATATGTATGTTAAGTTGTTATTCATTGCCAAAACGCCTCCTTTCTATGTAAATTAGGCTTATTATAGATTGCACTGTTAGCATCCACAAATTATCTATTAAAAAGGAGATGTCTGTGTACATTTCTGTTGATTAGGGGAGTAGAAATTTACCAAAAGATGATCAAATGATGGAGAAAAAATGTATATATCTGTGTAGATGAACATATTTTTGGCATTTAAAAGAGCCATTTGTTTGGATGGCAGTGGCGGACTGATGCTGTACAGTTCCAGTAAAGTAACCTAATACTCAGAACCGACCTGCAAGATGGGGAATTGCACCATGCAAATTGCTTTCATGCACAGATTTTATTTGCTTGTGTCATTACCTGATTGGCATAACTTCTTTAGTGAATCACTATCAGTCGGCGCTATTAATTCTTAGTGATTTATGAAGTCAATCTACCAAAGGATTATTTATAATTAACACTGCGCATTACACTGGTGTAAGCAAGCATGTTTAGGGGGAAAAAAATACTGTACCGTTCGAAAAATTTGGGGTAAGATGTAGGGTAATTTTGGAGTAAATTTTTTTTTTTTTTAAATGTTTTGGAAAGAAGTCTCTTATTCTCACCAAGGCTGCATTCATTTGTTCAGAAATACAGTAAAGTAATATTATTGCAATTTAAAATAGCGTTTTTCTATTTTCATATTTAATTCATATTTATTAATATTTTAAGATGTAGTGTATTCCTGTGATGCAAATCCTTACTCCAGTCTTCAGGCTCACATGATCCGTCAGAAATAATTATCTCAAGAAACATTTCTTATTATTATCACTACGTTTACATGTGCACCAATAATGTGATTATTTCTAATAATCAAAGTAGTAAGATGTTTACATGACACGAGCAGAAATCTTCACTCCGGTTTACATGTCATTTTCATTATTCAGATTATTCACCAATACATATGGTTATTCCACATTCAGATAGGCATACCCCAGGTGAAAAAGCCATACTATTAAATGTATTAAAAATGCACCTGAAATTCAAGTAGTATGTTTATAGTATTTGTATTGTACTAAAAACATACTCAAGTACGTTTTTAATACATTTAATAGTATGGCTTTTTCACCTGGGACAGTATGCATGTTACCGACCATTGTTTTAATCTACTCACATCAAATTCAAAATACATTTTTATAGACGTATTATTCGGCGCCATGATGAACATCGCAGTGCTGGGTTTGCCTGCTGCCGTCGCATTCTTTGCATCATCTGGATGAAGATACGGAGCAGAGACTGCTCAGCGAGTTGTGAAAACATCAGAATAATGTCACAGAGTTCATTCATGAAGTTGTGTGAACAACACATGGCATCCACGTAGAACCGACCACTTGCGCACTTTGGTCAGAGCGGTAATAATGTGATTAATGGTGCACTGTGTAAATTTTAGCGGCATCTAGTGGTGAGGTTGTGAATTCCAATCGCCCACTGCTCACCCTTCCTTTCGAAGCACATAGAGAAGCTACGGTGGCCGACACAGGACAAAAATGTTGTCGTCGGAGAGAGCAGAGAGTGACAAGCGCTCTGTAGAGAAAATTTTGTCCGTTTAGGGCTACTGTAGAAACAAGATGGTGCAAAATGGTGGGTTAGGTAATAAAAACATAACGGTTCATTATGTAAGGTCTTTATACACCACTGAAAACATAGTTATGTATATTATATTGCATTTCTGTCCATAGATCCTCATAAATACTACACACTGCACCTTTAAGGTGTTTACATGCCTGTTTATTGCAATTAAAATCGGCGTACGCCACATAGTTTAATGCGAATATGATTACTATGATTATGAGCTTAATCGCATTAGTTTGATCGAAATATTGTGTTTACATGAGGTAAAGTTTAATCGCAATATTGCCAAAATCCCATAATAATCGCATTATGAGGGAGCATGTAAATGCACTCAATGTTGAAAACAGTTGTGGTGCTTCATATTGTTGTGAAAACAGTAATACATTTTTTGTCAGGACAGCATTTATTTGAAATAGAAACCTTTTGTAACATTATAAACTTACATTTTTGATCAATTTAATGCATCCTTGCTGAATAAAAGTATTAATTTCTCTAAAACAACAAACTTTTGTACGGTACTGTACATTGATCAGTTTTAATATCAGAAAACTCCTTCCTGAGTTGATATATTTGTTGAAAAGTCTTGACACAAACTTGAGTGGCAGTTTAATTGGCAAAATAAGGGCTGCGTTACAGTTTTAATTACTTTCATTTAATCTAACTGATGAAAACTGTTTTCTGAAGTTACGTAAATTGTGTTTAGAGTTTTAATCTGTTTTTCAGGAAAACAAAAAAAAAGCAATCAAGTTTGCATTTACTCTCATTACAGCTGTAAGTTTTTTCAAACCCCTCTCATCATGCAAATCGCTTACTTGTCCAGAACTTTCATTTCCTTATACCCTAAAGTATCAGCTGTGTCCTTTTGCTAACATTTACTCGGGTGCATATAGTGCGTCTCTTTGCATGCTAAAAGGACATAATGAAGTCGAGAATGTGGAGTTGAAAAGCTGGCCCATCATCCTCCAGGGGTCACTTGCTCCAAATGGAAAGGAACTAACTCTCTCTGACCTGTTTAATTCATTGTGGCTCCAATTCATTTATAAACTCCTACCCAGAAGCACTTAGGAGTGCAAGAGTGGTTTGTCACCAAATATGTTGTGTGTGTGTTTGTGTGTTTCATGCCTAATAGAGACTTTGATGTACTTCCTGTTCGGTGCCCTGAGGCCAGTCGGCTGGAAGATGAAGATGGCTAATTTTACTGAGCGAGAGACTCGTTGAACGCAGGACTGGAGATGAGCTTAATCTATTGCTAATTGCAGACTGAAAGAGGTCACAGTACATGCATATGAAGGGATGCTTATATGCACAGTTCACGTCTTTATGAATATTTTTTCTTTTTTTTTCCCCCTGTGAAGCACCAAAGGAGATGTTGTTACAACCCTATGATTTGTGTTTTGTGATATCTCTGTTGTTTTGTGAGTGTCTGTGTGTGTCTGTCATCTGATTGGTTCCTGCAGGCTGATTGATGCTATGTCCTGATTGATGCACAGTACTTTAAAAGGCACGTCATCACTTCCTCGAGAGAGAGAGAGAGAGAGAGAGAGAGAGAGAGAGAGAGAGAGAGAGACAGACAGACAGAGAGAGAGACAGAGAGAGAGAGACAGACAGACAGACAGACAGACAGACAGACAGAGAGAGAGAGAGAGAAAGAGAGAGAGAGACACACACAATTTCACCCTTGGATAATTTTTTGGAATTTGAAAAAGCCTTTTATTACTATAAATCACACTTGATTGTACACAGTTAACAAATTACAAAATTACCTTATATCACATAAGTACCAAGGAAATCATTAAAACATACAAATAGGTAAATTACACTAACTGTGTAAAAAATAAATCCTCTTCAACAACAGTGCATAACGCTCCATTACCACACCATTTCATTTCAAATGATAATAGATCCTTTGTAGACTTATAAAAACAAAAATCTATCAACACTCGTGATTTCACCAAATTTAAAAACAGTATTACTACATCTTCACCTGAAAATCTTTCGACCTTATTTTTCCTGCTCATGCAAATGTCCAGTTTTGCCTGACCTAAAACAAAATTCAAAAGCTGACAAGTAAACCTTTTACTTCGGACAAATTTAAAACCAAAAATAAAAATTCTCATGGAAAACAATTCGCTAAAAGAAATAAAAACATTTTCCAACATTGAAAATAAAGATTTTAGTCTGTCACATTCCATAAAAGCATGAAAAGCTGTTTCTCTTTTTGAGCAGAAAGGACAATCAGCAATAACTTCAGGATTAAGAACTGAAATAAAAGCATTAACAGCGATGGCACAGTGAAGAAGCCTCCACTGCATATCCCCTGCCCTTTTAGATAACGGTGGCTTATACAATGACCTCCACTCAGGTTTCACATTCTCTTCAACACCCAATACTCTGCGCCACGGCGTGTCAACTTTATCATTCAGTACCTTTTTATTAAAAACTTTAACACATATTTTATAAAAAGCTTTGCCAGTGGCTTTAAAAAAAATCCAAACACAATGGTCTTTCAGCATATAAAAAAGGTCCACTACAACCATCTAACTTAGGTAACATGGTAATCATAGGAAAACACTTTTTATTAGGAGGTGTATTAGGGTGTTTACTTCCCCATGTCTGTCCATCAGCAGATCTTTTTCTTCAATACTGACCAACGATTTCCAGTTCTTTAGCATTTGCTCAACAGTCCGCAAAGACCTGACCTTTAAACAAGAGGCCACTTCTTCTGTTCTTTCAAAGTCCATCCCAGCTACATGAATCAAACGTCCAAACGTGAAGATCTGTGAATTCCGCAACAGTACATTAAGTCCATGAAAGGAGCTATTGTCATTTGTTAAATCAAATTGAGCTCCGTTTATTAGCGGCTCCTCCAAAAGCCAGTGAAGAGAAGATATTGTCTCATTTTTCTGTGATTCAAAGAGACTCCAAACCTTAAAGAGATTGCAATAAAACACTGGCAGTCCATTCACGTTCACTTTAAGGGGCTCCATTAGAAACCGGGATTTGTCCAACCCCAGTCCTTCAGTTCTGTGTAAAATGGAGCATGTAACAGCCCGCCACCCATTCACTAATGAACCGTACAGAAATCTTTGTAAAAATTGCAAACGAAAGGCTGCTATTCTACTTTTCAAATGTATCAAACCATGACCACCCTCCTCTTTAGGTAAATGCAACACACTCTGTGGGACCCAGTGCAACTTATCCCAAAAAAAGTCAACCAAAATCCCTTGAACTTTTACTAGAAGTTGTGCTGGAGGATCCAAACATGCTAGCCTATGGCAAAGGCAGGAAGCTACTAAATTATTTACAATTAATGTCCTCCCTTTATATGACAACTTTGGTATTAACCACTTCCATCTATCAAGCCTGCCTTTCACCTTATCAGCTACCCCTTCCCAGTTTTTCTGAATGAACATTTCATCTCCCAGATACACTCCTAAGTACTTAAAACCACCTGTTCCCCAGGTTAAACCATCAGGAAGACTTGGTTTCCCTTTTGACCAATTTCCAATTAAAAGTGCTTCACTCTTGTTCCAATTCACTTTTGCTGATGATAAAATTTTAAAATCTTCTAAAACTTTCATTAAAACCTGCACATCATTTTGTCCAATAATTAAAACCACCACATCATCAGCATAGGCAGACAAAGAAATACTGTTTCTACAAATAGGGAGATTCAAACCACAAATATTTTCTCTTAATTTTTGCAACAAAGGTTCTATAGCAAGTGCAAATAACATTCCAGACAAAGAACAGCCGTGTCTAATACCCCTACAGACTTTAAAAGGAGTGCATAAGCCACCGTTTATCATGAGCACACTCTAAACGTCACCATAGAGCACTTTCACTTTATCAATACAATCCTGACAGAATCCAAAGGCTTCTAAAGTTCTCCACAAATAAGAGTGTTCAACCCTATCAAAGGCCTTTTCTTGATCTAGAGAGATAAGCCCAGTATCAATGTTGAGCACCTTGGAGACATCAAAAATATCCCGAATAAGGGCAACATTGTCAAAAATTGACCTACCCGGGACACAAAAAGTCTGATCTGACCACCTGATCCATTACTCTAGCTAACCTATTAGCTAAAACCTTTGAGAGCAATTTATAATCAGAGTAAAGGAGCGAAACAGGACGCCAATTCTTAATTTCTAAAAGATCTCCTTTTTTGGGGAGAAGAGTGATAACTGCTCTACGGCTACTCAGTGGCAACCGGCCTGAGCCCAAACTGTCATTAAGCACCCGCAAAAGGTCCTCCCTCTGTCCAAAAAGACTTGTAAAATTTAACGGGAAGGCCGTCAATTCCTGGCACTTTCCCGGAATCCATGCCTTGAAGGGCCTTGTGCAACTCCCCCAGGCTTAAAGCACCCGGCATTATCTCTGCCTCCAAGGCCTTCATAGAACTATTTAACTCTTTGGTGACATTGCGGGTGTACTGTTGACAAAGTTGTTTTATTTGGACCTTTCCAAAATCCCACCATTGCTGTATGTCTTGAAATTAATCTTTTGTTTTTTTTAAACTCTTCCCAAAATACTTTAAATACATCCTTAAAATCCTTACTACACGATAAGTTAGTATTGAAATGCCAGTATGCACTATGTGGTTTAATTTGATTTAAAAAGAAAAATCCCAATACCATATGATGATCAGAAAAACTGACCGGTGAGATGACACAACTTTTAAAAATACCCACCTGATGTTTAAAACCATAAAAACGGTCTAATCTAACAAGAGATAGAAAATTGTCACGAGCAGGAGGCCATGTATACTGTCTCTGTCCATCACGAAAATGCCTCCAAACATCACATAAATCATTCACATTTATCATCTTAATGAGATGGTCACGTGAAGGCATATGGGGCTCAATGTGATTTCTGTCAATATTATTTTCCGTACAATTAAAATCTCCTCCTAAAAATAAATGCTCTTCAGTACTGCATTTTTGTAACGTGGTACTAAGGGCATCTAAAAACACCAATCTTTCCATTGCTGCCATTGGAGCATAGACAAAAACAAAAACATATTTTTCAAAAATTGCTCTTATTTTTAAAATTCTTCCTTTTACAGTCTCATCAACTTGATAAGAGACTGGACAAAACCTCTTAGTAAATAAAATACCCACACCCCTACTAAGTGTGGTGTTGTGACTGAGGACAGAAATACCATCCCACTCCTGCATCCAATCAGCAGCATTTTTAACATCACTGTGTGTTTCTTGGATAAAAGTAACATCTATTTTTTCTGTTTAATGACTTCAAACAATTCAGCTCTTTTTTTTACTATTTCTTGCACCATTCACATTCAGTGATGCAATACACACTTCAGCCATACTCAAGAATAAAAATAAAATCAGACTATGATTCATATTCATTGATTTAAGCTTTTTCACTGCCATCATTTAAATCCATATTGACTTTTCGCACTATTTTCTTTAACCTATACACCTCCCTTGTTTGAAAAACAGCCTTCAGCCATGAAATTCTTTGTTTTTTCCACAAACTGTCCTACATCTGGGAAGTACTCATTGACTAACACCCTTCTCTTGTTCTTCGTTGATTTGAGGAACAGTTTAATGTCATCTGCATCATAATTGCGGCTGGAAATTATGTAACACTTGAGTCAGATAACTCACTGTCACTCTCTGAATCAATCGGATCAACATCTTCAAGATCTAATTTGTTAATTGTCTAAAATCATGAACTTTATCTGTCTTCTTTCTTTTCAAAGGCACTTTAAATAATGCTTACTCTGAATCAATTTCATTAGGCCTACCGTCAACCTCCCGAACATCCCCCATAACCATTTCTGAATCTCTTTTATCGCTTGACTCACCTTTGTCTCCCTCGTTCTCAACATCTTTTGCACTTTCGATTTCTTCCCCCACTGAAACCAAAGCATCCTTCGCAGTCCCAGCGCTCTGAGCTCCATCATGATTGCTCGCTCGTGCCACCGCGGACTCTGCCCCGGCTGAAGATTAACCGGCCACACCGGCCGGCTGCACAGTGCCGTTGGCTGCACCTTCCGCGTCAGCCAAACGATTGTCTTCCTCCTGTTTGCTGGGACAAGCTCGGACCAAATGGCCGACTTTACCACAGCCGAAACATTTGATTTTGTCAGTGGTAATGAAAACCACATAATCAAAATCATCCACACGGAAGTTCAGCGAGAGGTCTAGATCAGCGCCATTGTTTACGATCATGTAAACGGAGCGTCTGAAATGTTTCAGTAAGGGAGAAACACGGCCAATTGGATTTTTTTTTAATCGAGGAGACTAGTTTTCCGTAACGAGACAAGGCTTGCGTTAAAACAGCATCGCTAATAAATGGCGGGACGTTCGAGAGAGTAACTCTTTTAGATGGTAATGAAATTGGAAGAACGGGGATAAGAACACCTTCTAGAACAATTCCCCTCTGAACTACTTTGTTTGCTTTTTCTATTGTACTCAAGAAAATTATAATAGCGCTGTTCATCTTTGAGGCAGACATTACATTCTCATGTCCCACAATTTCCCCTACAGCTAAACAGCAACTCTCCACACTCGCTGTCGCCGCCACTTTTACACCGTGACGATGCGTGAGTGAACCCAAACCATGCGCACCTGGTACCGCCATGTTCCCCAAAAAAACACCCACCCCCCCTACAAAAACAAAACACCCCAAAAAACATGCCTAAACTACCAAAAAACGAAAATACTTTTAAACCATACAAAAAAGAGAAAAGATAGAAAAGAAAGAGAAACAACTCAAGCACGAGTCACCACTCACGGTCACACTCACGACGCTCCACTCACTCCCAGCATGCACTCAGAGAGAGACAGAGAGAGAGAGAGACAGAGACACAATTTCACCCTTGGTATGACCAAAATTGATCATGCCACCAACTACACATACCTCGGGTTGAAATTCAATGCAAACGGAAACTTCAACTTGGCTGTGAATGAACTGAAAGAGAAAACAAGAAGGGCTTTCTATGCCATCAAAAAATCAATCCAATTTGAAATACCAATCAGAATCTGACTCAAAATATTCCAATCAGTCATAGAACTTATTACACTATATGGCAGTGAAGTATGGGGTCCTCTCCTAAATCACGAATTTGACAAATGGGACAAAAATCCGATTGAAACTCTGCATGCTGAGTTCTGTAAGAGTATCCTGAGAGTACAGAGGAACACACCGAACAACGCATGCAGGGCAGAATTAGGCCAATACCCTCTACTCTACACATTGAGAAATGAACCATCAAATTTTGGAAACATCTAAAACTGAGTGACCCCAACTCTTACCATTTTAAAGCCCTTAAAAACCATGAAATGAACACTGAGAAGAGTCCCCTGATTCAGCTGATCCTGAAGCTGCAAAAACAAACTTACACGACTAACAATAATCAGCCTCAGGACACTGACACACTCATCCACAGAATCCGGCCCAACCAAATGATTAAAGCACAAAAAGAAAATTACCTATCTTATTGGAATGAAACAACACAAAAAACAAATCAAATTACAATGTTATTTGGCCCTAAACAGAGATTACACGACAGCAGAATACCTGAGCACAGTCAGAGACCACAAACTGAGGAAAAACATGACGAGGTACAGACTGAGTGACCACAGCCTGGCTATAGAGAAGGGCAGGTACAGACAGAACTGGCTGCCCAGAGAGAGCAGGTTAAAGGAGAAATAGAAACAGAGCTGCACTTCATAACCACCTGCCCTAATTATTTTATTTAACTTAACTTTGTTGGCATATTTGACCCTTTGCCTGTTTTCTGACACTGATTTGGACTGCCCTTTTCAGTTTGTTTGCCCTGTTGTAAATATATTATAAATACTGAGTATTTGGGAAAGTAGGGAGTCTGACGCCATTTTTGTTTATTGTAAACTGTTTTGATCTCTGTTTTTGTTTTGGGAGTTAGGTTTGTATATTGTTTTTTCCTTTTCTTTTCTTTATGGGTTAGGGTTTAGGAAAGAGGGTTTTAAAATAAGGAAATTTTGTTTGGTATTTTGGCCCAGTCAGCTCCTGAATCAAGGGTCCCAAAGTAATTCAATAAATTCATCATTGTTCAAATCATAGACTGTAAAAAAGATGGACGATGCCCCTTCACTACCTTCCATTGAAGAAAAGTGAAGCCGCCAATGTCCGAATATGGCGCTGACATCTTGCACTGATTTGGGACCTGCGTCTGTACAGTAATGACCTCGGTACCTGAGTCTGCGCAGTAGAGAGCAGGAAGTAGAGCCGCGATATCAAAACCCCACCAACACTCCCACAGTATCTGTTAGTACAGTTTACTGCAGAACAATTCATTATGTCGGTGTGAAATAAACAGTTATGGAAATGTAGAAATGAAAGCTAAAGTTCCAATCTCCTCCCGAAAATCCCGAAAAAAGTCAGTTGGTGCCTCAGTGACAACTTCGCTCAGAGAAGCTGTCAATCATGACGTCACACCCCCATTTTTATAGCATCAAATAAATAACTAAACCCAAACTTGTTTTAAAAAAACGAACACTTGAACTTACATCAGCGTGATAAAAACTACCTAAAATGACAGAAACCATCTTTGGAAAAAATGTATTTAAGTGTTGTAGTGATTGTATAGTTTGTCTTGCATCCCATTAGAATACATGGAGGAGGCGGGGGTTATAAGCTATACTGGGACCAGCCACCTGGGGGCGATCAAGGCGCTTTGGCTTCACTTTTCTGGACGTGTGCGACACGCTTGGTTCAAATTCACTGTTTTTGTTTTTTTTTTTTTAAAAGAGTTTTTCATGTTGCACCCTTTCCCCTCGACGGGGCGTAACATGAAATTGGGGGCTCGTCCGGGATTCTGGAGCTGACTGGTCCAAAATAACAAAATGTTTAGCAGATTGTTCATGCTGCTCTTTTCCATGCAAAAAAGCACCATAGGTCATAAAAGTATAACATATGTGCTCTATTCCAAGTCTAATGAAGTCATACAATAGATTTGTGTAAGAAAACGGCACAATTTAGATCATTGTGCACAAAAATCTTTGCCACTTCTGTTTGTTATATAAGAAAGAGTAATGCAAACATTCTGCATATGTTTTTTTTTTTTTGTACTGCAAGAAGTAAAAAGAAAGTAAGTCATACAAAAGAAAGCAAGTCATACAGACCACATCAGGATGAATACATGGTGGCAGAATTTTCATTTCTGTGAGCAATTCCTTTGATTAAACATTTATTTTATTTTGTAAACCAGGACTGCACTCATCTCAAGTGTCATCTGGCTCCTCAATGGGCTTGTTTCATGACACACAACTCAAGTCGATCAGGGAGTGATATCTAGGAAGAATTTTATTTTCTGGGGCATGAGGGAGACCATTGTTGTGAAAATTGTTCACTGAGCTGTGAAATTGCTCACAGTTGAAAGCTTAGAGTCCTCTAAGGTGGTCTAGTTTGTGTGTGTTGTGTGGGCAAGAAGTTCAAGACCACTGAAAAAGAGAATAATCCAAAACAGTAGCTGCAGTCCAATGTACAAGGTCGATAAGCAGCCATGGACAGAAACTGAGATTGGTGAACTATGGAGATGTTTGTAAAGTGGCTAGAAACACACAGTGGGTTCAGAAAGTAAACACTTAAATGTCTGAATGTGACTTCATACAATACAGATTTCAAAGCAGCTTTTTTTGTAACAGTTAATGTTACAAAATTCATCCATTAAGGTGCATTCACACTACCAACGGCACACAGTGACAAAGTGACACGTTTCCATTCATTTCAATGGAGAGCAGGCAATTTCCGGCAACACAAGCGACAGTGACCATTGGCGACTGGATGGGGTGTGTCATGCGACGTGACAAAGTTGAGATCTATTAAAATGTATGCAAATGAAGAGCGACTTTTGGGAGCGACAACCAATAGGAGTGAAGTCAATTAAGCGCACGTGATGTGTCGCTCTTCGGTGCCGAGGCACGTTGAAGGAGAAGCTCATTTTAGCAGTCAGCAACTGTCCTGTAATTTATGATATGTCTCTGTGTACATACGGTCGCTGACTCTGAGCCTGAATGGTTTCGTGAGCCCAGATAGACCGGCGTTCATCCTTAATATTCTCGTTCATCTTTAATATTAGGCATTTTATGTACTGAATTTATTTATATCTAGACTTTTCCTCCCAAAAATGTTTGTTTGTAGCGGCAAGAAAACTGATTTGTTGTCTACAACATGGAGTAATATCCGTGAACGTTACTAGTCAACCAGTAGTGGGAAAGCCCACTAGCAACCTCACCGCCAGCCACTGGCGACATGCAACGACAAAGTCACTGGTAGTGTGAATGCACTTTTATGAAACAACTTCAATTTCAGCTGTAAAGCGGCTCTACAGAAGATAATAGTGCTATTATTCAGCTCCATTCAGATACAGAAAAATTTATTTTGATTCGATTTTGTCCATGGGAATTGATTGGATGGTTAGATGGTTGTGGTTTGCTATTGGTCGATCTCACGTGAGTGACAGGTTGTAAGTAAGCTTTCATTTATATAGCACTTTTAAAGCTGCAACGCACAAAGTGCTTTACACAATATAAGAACACAATCATAGGAATACATTAATGAAGAGCTATCCAATTTTTTTATATCTGTTAAACATGCTTGAAGGACATCCAGAATAGTTAGATCCTTGGAACTCAGAGATAAATATAACTGTAGGTCATCTGCATAGCAGTGAAAATTAATATTATGTTTTCGAATTACAAAGCCAAAAGGAAGCATGTAAATTGAAAACAGAATTGGTCCCAACAGGGAACCCTGTGGAACACCACAGTTAATTTCAGAACTGTGGGATACTTCATCACCAACTGACACTACAAATGTCCTATTTGACATATAAGACACAAACCAACCCAACGCCCTCCCTGAAACCCCAACTCATTTTTTCAACATATTATTTAAAATAGACCGGTCAACTGCATCAAAGGCTGCTGTCAAATCGCCTTCCGTCTTCGCGCCAGTAAACACGTCATCAGAGAAGAAAAGAGATTGCGCTGCAAGAGGGAAAGGGAAGTTATTTTGATTAGATTATGCATGTGAATTAAAAAAATAATAATGATGTGTACGGATCAATAATTTATAACAAATACTGCAATATTCCATGAAAAAAACACAAATAGTTTTTGATTTCATGGTGATTTCAAGTGCCCAAATACTTGTGGCCGCTGCAGAACCTGAGGTTTTGTTGTCAGGATTGGGAATGAATGGATGTGACGGTGACAGCTTGCATCTCACTTTTACTCTCCACTTTCTCGTTTCTCGTTCCATGATCTCCCGTCCCGATAAGATCGGCAAACGGGGTGGCAGTCTGTCAGCTCGGCCCGACCGTGACCTTGCAGGTGGGACGTCACAGAGGAAAAATGCTTTGATTTTTGTGAACATCAACATTAAACTGGTCAAAGCCATTAATGAATAGGTCAGTGTTTCACCAGTGTCTCATCAGCCTGGTGTTAATCTTCATGTTTAGCAAACTTAATCTATAAGACTTTCTTTTACTAAAGCTGGACCTGGTGACACAGTGTAAATCTTTTCTGGTGTTTGCTTGTATCGATTCGCTGTTAATCTCAATGAAATCTCAATGGAGCCGTGACTCTTTCCTGTGAGGATGTCGGTGTGATTCTCAACAGAGACCCTGTAGCTGTCCGGGGATTTTGTGTGAGTGTTTGTGTTTTTGTACAATTATTGACTACATATTTTCTTATTGTTTTGAAAATACAAAAACATTTACAAGGCCTCTGGATTTTTGTGGCATTTTCCCCTTAAGCACCCTGAAAAACTAGCTGAAGCATTCTAAGCCTGAACTCAACGCACAGAAAAACTGTTTCTGTCCACTGGAGCAGATTCTAGTTTTTGAGAGTCAGAGAGTAACACAAACCTAACAGCTGAGTCAGTCCACTACACAACACACTTAACAACTGGCGAGTCATGACGAACGTTCTGCTGAATTAAACTCTGCGAGATTTGCAGTGCAATTTGTGCAGAAAAAAAAGAGGAAAACCCCGCAGCATATGGGTGAGGTCCTGGATGGAGAGAGCTTGGCGATATGTAAAAAAAAACTTAATTGCTAATCAAAAAAGCCGCAATATCCGATTATATCATCTACCCTTGGCCCATGCCTCCCTCCCTCACTGTCGACATCACTGGCAGTTTTATTGATGCCACAGCAATGCGTCTTGAATAAAATAGTTTTCATATGTTTCTCTTTCTCATTTTCTTTTTTTCCTTTATTGCCCGAGTAGACACATTTCATTATTTCTTTCCTGATTAATTTCCTTAATTATATCATTTCTAGTGCTGTTTTTTTCAATCCTATAATCAAGCAATGAAGTAGGCTATTTGTTATTCTCAAATAAGGAATTGAAAACAAATTGGTTCATTCTGGGCAAAAGCGCTAGGCTATTTTTTCGTTCCGGTTTCAGATTTACCAGTTACCCATTAGAACAAAATAAAAACGTTCACCCTGGTCTAGGTGTATAGCTTTTTTTGTCAAGTTCTTGTGCAGTATTGATCACTGTATCTGTTATTTTATTGTATTATTTAATTATTTAATTTTATTATTTTATTCAGCTTTTTATCAAGTTCTTGTGCATGATAGATCACTGTCAATGTGTTTTTTTTTTTTTTTGTTCTTACTTTTCTTTATTTATTTATTTATTTATTGCACTAGCTTTCTATATGAGTGAGTTTATAGATTTGGGCGTTAGTTGGGGAGACAGTAGAGTCTCTTAAACAGTCTGTTAAAGAAAATTAGTTCAGTTCTTATTTGTTTGCAGTACCTCAGGGTTTAATGTTCCAGGAACAGCAGAAAAGCAGCTTTTACTGTTTAGAAGAGGGTTATGGGGTGCATTTATTTTCTGGTTCTGTGAATTATCAGCCTCTGGGGTGACACAACAACTGCTGGACTCTGAGATACTCAGAAGGGCCACCGGCCACCGGATTCACAAACACTCCTGTGTCACCTAAGGGTAGGGACACACCAAACCGACGCTAAAGAACTAGCGCTGATGAAAGCCGACTGTGTTGTCGCCTCGCGTCGCCTGCGTTGGGGAAAAAAACAGCACCTTAACCCACCAAAAGGATTACTAGCATAGCACCACTAGGATTACGTTCTGTGCCTGCGTGTGAAGGAGACAACTGTCTATTTAAGCAGATATATTCGTCATTCAAAAAGGGAAAGCGAAACTAAGACTGTGGGTATACAAACCATAAACAAAGCAGTGCGTGCTTACTGTTTTGAATATCAATCACACTGCCCATGTTCTTTATTCCACTCCGCTCATGTTATTATGAAAATATTAGAGCAGTGTTGCTCAGGTAAGATGATGTAAAATTATAACAGCCTTCTCTCTGTTCAGTTTTGACTTGCTCGCTTGTGCACTGACTCGTTCATTAAGCTGAACAGCCAATCAGAGTTCTCTCTCTCACCAACGGCAAAACCCGATCTCACTGCAATTCGTACGTATTTTACGAGGTGGCTAATTCGTATGAATGACCTCCCCCTAAACCTACTCGTCACTGGGGTTTAGACAAATCGTACAAATTCGTATGAGTGAGGTCGTACAAATTCGTACGAATTAGGCACCTTGTAGAATCCGTACGAATTGGTCGTGAGATAGCCTTGGACGGCCGATTCTATGTTACATCGGCCAAAAAAAAACTAAAAACAGACGGCATCCGACTAGAGCCAACGTTGCAGAACACACCGAAAAAACTAAGTCGGCTGACGCTCAAAAACGGCCCAACATTGCCCGACGGCTGACTGTCGGCTTGGTGTGTCCCTGGCTTATGAGTGAAAACTCTCTGTAAACAGGACACAC
Organism: Coreius guichenoti; assembly: GCA_039654105.1. Lineage (NCBI taxonomy): Eukaryota > Metazoa > Chordata > Actinopteri > Cypriniformes > Gobionidae > Coreius > Coreius guichenoti. The sequence continues at coordinate 22,643,176 of CM077181.1, forward strand.
TGTTGTTAATGCCTTCAGTCTGAACTCAAAATGATTGCAGAGAATGCTTACATTGAAAGAATAGGAACACCCAAAAATGTCCATATGACTTTAGAAGCAACTCCACGCTGCTTTTTTTTTCCATAAGTGACCAGGAACTGTCCATGCAACTCATTTGTGCATGCGCTTATTTCGACTTGCTGTATTTAGACACGTTGCATCAAATTTGATGTCACTGTCAAAGGTTTGTCTGCAATCTCAAATGAGATATGGGTCCTGAGTAAATGAAGAAGTTCCTTTTTGGTTGAACTCTTCCTTTAAGAGTTTTAACACTTTTTAATCAATTTTGTTTTCTGTTTCAGAGTGTGGCATTTTGTAAGTTGCATCTGCTGGTAAAAATACGACCTGTTCTCCAAACGAAATGAAAAAGCTGTTGACAGTGTGATGCCGGCTGTGTCCGATTGGCTTTAGTTGTTTGGCACCCGAACTTAATGATTCAGAGAGCATCTGCAGGGGGTGATTAGTGTTAACCAGTGAGGGGAATGTGTTTGCCTGTCAATTACGAACATGTGTGCGTGCGTGTGTGTGTGTGTGTGTGTGTGTGCGCGCGCGTGTGTCTCTGTAATCAGTGTAAATAAAAAGGTTTGTTGTGTTGAAAGCACTCCAGGGAGTCTTTGTGAGACATGACTGAAGTCAGTCATCAGGGAGCTGTGTGTGTGTGTTTGTTTGAAATGTGTCTCTGGCAATATACATACATTTAATGTCTGAAAAATTGCACATATTCTGTGTTAAACAACTGAGACTTAAGTGTGCAGTCTTTGAAATATGTAGGCCTGGTTTCACAGACAGGGATTAGATTAAGCCAGGATTAGACCTTAGTTCAGTTAGGACATTTAAGTAGTTTTTATAAATTGTATTATGTAATGTGTTTTATGTATTTTATGACTATTAGAATATCGCGTTAGTAAGCAGAAATGAGAATTTTTTTTGTTTTATTTTTTTTTAGCTTGTCAGCCCTCGTCCCCATCTGTCAGTGTATCTAAAAGACAAGCCTGAAATTTCTTGAATATTCTTGAGTCTCTTGTGGTTATGAATGATTAGAAAAAAAACTTTAATATAAAGACAGCAGTTCAACAGAGCGACCGCCCAGTGTGGAATTGAATCCAAACCTGCAATAAGTGGAAATGAGGCACATGACATGAATCCACCTATGAGATAATTGCATTAAAACAGATATATCCGTGCAGGGATTGGGCTCGAACGGAAGTGTGAAATTAAAGCAGTGATTTCATTTAGTGTTTAATATAACCGCTTCACCCCAGTAATCAATACATTCCTCCTAGAGAAAGACCTAATCAACACTGCAGCTTCATCTTTACGAGGCGCTGAACTGAAATGATGAAGCTCAGATAATGAGATCCCTCAGACCTCTACAGCGCCCACTGTAGATGGATCAGAGACCACGATATAAGATCTCATTCTTATGAATCATGTCCTCTTTGTCTGTATTATGTGTATTCAGTTTTTTCTCTGAGTTAGGGCTGTCACGGTGGCAGCTTTTTACCACCACGGTGGTAATGGACCAACTACCGGCGGTGTCGCGGTGGTTGGGGGGCGGGGTGTATATATATATATATATATATATATATACACTCACCTAAAGGATTATTAGGAACACCATACTAATACTGTGTTTGACCCCCTTTCGCCTTCAGAACTGCCTTAATTCTACGTGGCATTGATTCAACAAGGTGCTGAAAGCATTCTTTAGAAATGTTGGCCCATATTGATAGGATAGCATCTTGCAGTTGATGGAGATTTGTGGGATGCACATCCAGGGCACGAAGCTCCCGTTCCACCACATCCCAAAGATGCTCTATTGGGTTGAGATCTGGTGACTGTGGGGGCCATTTTAGTACAGTGAACTCATTGTCATGTTCAAGAAACCAATTTGAAATGATTCGAGCTTTGTGACATGGTGCATTATCCTGCTGGAAGTAGCCATCAGAGGATGGGTACATGGTGGTCATAAAGGGATGGACATGGTCAGAAACAATGCTCAGGTAGGCCGTGGCATTTAAACGATGCCCAATTGGCACTAAGGGGCCTAAAGTGTGCCAAGCAAACATCCCCCACACCATTACACCACCACCACCAGCCTGCACCAATTTTGGTGAGCTCGTGCAAATTGTAGCCTCTTTTTCCTATTTGTAGTGGAGATGAGTGGTACCCGGTGGGGTCTTCTGCTGTTGTAGCCCATCCGCCTCAAGGTTGTGCGTGTTGTGGCTTCACAAATGCTTTGCTGCATACCTCGGTTGTAACGAGTGGTTATTTCAGTCAAAGTTGCTCTTCTATCAGCTTGAATCAGTCGGCCCATTCTCCTCTGACCTCTAGCATCAACAAGGCATTTTCGCCCACAGGACTGCCGCATACTGGATGTTTTTCCCTTTTCACACCATTCTTTGTAAACTCTAGAAATGGTTGTGCGTGAAAATCCCAGTAACTGAGCAGATTGTGAAATACTCAGACCGGCCCGTCTGGCACCAACAACCATGCCACGCTCAAAATTGCTTAAATCACCTTTCTTTCCCATTCTGACATTCAGTTTGGAGTTCAGGAGATTGTCTTGACCAGGACCACACCCCTAAATGCATTGAAGCAACTGCCATGTGATTGGTTGATTAGATAATTGCATTAATGAGAAATTGAACAAGTGTTCCTAATAATCCTTTAGGTGAGTGTATATATGTATATTCACAATCTCTGAGTATTTCACAATCTGCTCAATTACTGGGATTTTCACGCACAACCATTTCTAGAGTTTACAAAGAATGGTGTGAAAAGGGAAAAACATCCAGTATGCGACAGTCCTGTGGGCGAAAATGCCTTGTTGATGCTAGAGGTCAGAGGAGAATGGGCCGACTGATTCAAGCTGATAGAAGAGCAACTTTGACCGAAATAACCACTCGTTACAACCGAGGTATGCAGCAAAGCATTTGTGAAGCCACAACACGCACAACCTTGGGCTACAACAGCAGAAGACCCCACCGGGTACCACTCATCTCCACTACAAATAGGAAAAAGAGGCTACAATTTGCACGAGCTCACCAAAATTGGACAGTTGAAGACTGGAAAAACGTTGCCTGGTCTGATGAGTCTCGATTTCTGTTGAGACATTCAGATGGTAGAGTCAGAATTTGGCGTAAACAGAATGAGAACATGGATCCATCATGCCTTGTTACCACTGTGCAGGCTGGTGCTGGTGGTGTAATGGTGTGGGGGATGTTTTCTTGGCACACTTTAGGCCCCTTAGTGCCAATTGGGCATTGTTTAAATGCCACGGCCTACCTGAGCATTGTTTCTGACCATGTCCATCCCTTTATGACCACCATGTACCCATCCTCTGATGGCTACTTCCAGCAGGATAATGCACCATGTCACAAAGCTCGAATCATTTCAAATTGGTTTCTTGAACATGACAATGAGTTCACTGTACTAAAATGGCCCCCACAGTCACCAGATCTCAACCCAATAGAGCATCTTTGGGATGTGGTGGAACGGGAGCTTCGTGCCCTGGATGTGCATCCCACAAATCTCCATCAACTGCAAGATGCTATCCTATCAATATGGGCCAACATTTCTAAAGAATGCTTTCAGCACCTTGTTGAATCAATGCCACGTAGAATTAAGGCAGTTCTGAAGGCGAAAGGGGGTCAAACACAGTATTAGTATGGTGTTCCTAATAATCCTTTAGGTGAGTGTATATATATACACACACACACATACACATACAACATTTTGAAATAATAAACAAGGCTCAAACATCCATTTCATAACAAGCATGCATGTTTATTTTTAGCACTTCTGTCAGAGAAGCAACACACTACAGCCTGTAAAACATTTAAACAATTATCAGTAAATAATGGTAACCTAAAGAATATAAGAAAATTAAATATTAGTTAAAAAAAAACATTTTTCATATTTCCCCACAAAGATGCATCATATGCCGCTCTGCGCTTTGAGAGGGATGTGGGACACGAGCAGGAAAGATATCATCTCTTCTAATATCTTCTTGTCTTCATGTTTTCTCCTGATGTTGCAAAGCAACCGACACTTGTTGTAAAAGGTCTGAAGAGCGGATTTTATCTTCCACAGGGTCAAGACATTTAGGCTATGTTTGATTTCTGTGCTGCCAGAGAAAGTGAAACGGAAGTCACCGGAGTGTGTGAAATGCGCTATACAAATAAACTTGACGAGCCTTACCAAGTCTAATAACGAGCACAAACTGTGTTAAATAGAATTTGAAGTAAAAAGGTATCTGTCCTACAGTGTTTTTTCTACTTTTCCACAGTAAAGGATGTGAATAGGTGTAATAGACCTCATTATTAGCAAACGAAAGGAAGAAACGTTTATAATCCCCTGCGAAAATGGTTGAAACGTAAGTGAAGATTTGGGAAAAGAAACGAGATATCCATGTCCAGTGGAATAAAATGGAGTAGGCCTATTGTTAAAATTAGCGGAAAATTGGGTGACCAGATCGCAAAACAGAATAAAAAAGCTGACAAAGCTTAAATTGGGTTCACATAGCCTACCTCTCTCATTCGGCATGAATCCATATGTTTCCATGGCTGCGAAGTAACATTTAATTGCTAACCTATTATTTCTTTTGTAAACAAAGCTTTCTGGTTCACTCCTGTGGTAATATCCACGTAAAACAACATTCACATACAAAAAAAAAGTGTTTTAGTGGACCACCGCGGTTGTCAAGTTTACCGGCACAGCCCTACTCTGAGTCTGAAATAAGTTTTCAGAGGAATTGATCTACAGCAAAAACTAGACAGAAAGGAAAGAAATATATAGAGAGAGTGTTGTGCTTAACTGGCAAAACTTTCTTTTCAAAAAAAGCACTTCTTTTGATTTTTTGCTTGATTATTTATTTTGTCATAAAATGTAACTATATTGTTGCCCAGCTCTTTATATAAAGTTGGGTATATACACCACCGTTAAATGTTTGGGATCAGTATTTTGTTGTTGTTGTTGTTGTTTTTTGTTTTTGGAAAGAAATTAATACTTTTATTCATGTGTTATAACCAAATCCATCAGAAGCAATTACTATCTAAAACCTTACAAAAACCACAAAAGCTTACAATGACTTCAGTCATCACTAGGGAGTTATCATGCTTTTCACTTTAGAATACTGTTCCAAATAATTAGCAATTCCTTCTGAAGGATTTGTTAATACTTGAGTCATTACTTGTGGGTTACCATGATCTTCACTTTAGAATGAATTTTACATTATGCATTATTCACATTTATTATGTACTTGTATATATCAGTGGTGTGCGGTGGTGTTTTAAAATGAGGAGGCAAAGTCCTCATATTTTATTTATATAACAAATGTAAATTTATGTTCCTGTTACACTTAATTTTCCTGGTTAATTAAACATTACATAAAAAGAGAGACCAAATACAATTCTATTAATGGTATATTTATTACAACCAAGTATAAATTTCATCAAGTTAGTGTTTTTATGCATTTTTACATTTATTCCAAAATAATAACTGAAGGCAGTAACAATTTAAACAATATATATTATTTGTGAACGAATGTTCAGCTTTTCTTTTTAACCCTTTGAGCAGTACGGTCCCACATATGGGATTTTTATTTCTGTGAGCCTGAGAGTACGGTAACACATATGGGATTTTTATTTCTGTGACCCTGAGAGTACGGTAACACATATGGGATTTAGAGTGTTCAGTGATGTCACATAACTGCCAGATTCAAACTGCGCTTTCGCGCTTTGGCTGGCGCTGAGCCAGAGAGAGACGCCCTCAGTGCTTGTCATATATCACAACTATGTAGTGTTTTCAACCACATAATGTTTATTTTAGGTTTCAGACATTTAAATCCACATAAGTACTAGTAAAACAATACATTTAGAGTTTGTAAAATAAAAATCCATAGACACACTGGTGTCTATGGAAGCAGCAATAACAATCCATTCAAATATAATTTACCGACGTTTTATTCATATCAGATACACATTGTGTAAGTAACTATAAAGTTTCCTCTATTCTTCTCCCAGTTCACCGGACACTTACTTGCATGTATTTCGGGAGAAACTGATGAATTCATGTGATGTAAATCCGACTGACAGGACTCTCTGAACTGTAGCACGAACAAACATGGCGGCGCCCATTTCACGATATAGATCAAGATGATAATTTATAAAGGTTTTTAAACGACAAAACACACTCACTTACACGTATTTGAGAATTGGAATATCAGATAGTTGATGACATGGTAAGCAAGTTTGTCAATATTTTGAATAAAAAAAGGAAAAACTAAATAAAAGCGATACATCTGTCATACAGCGCTATTTTGGATGCGATGAGTCACGTGACAAGCATGACACGCGTCGCCATGGAAACAGTAAGGTGAAACATTCTAAAATAACGGTCGCCTTAAAGAAAACTCACTCTAGGGGGTCAACTAGAATATTTTAAACTCACGCTTGAAAGGGTTTATAGTCAACTTATTTTCAGCGGTCATCAAGCTTGTACACACTGGTCACAGACATGAAGATGTACTTTTAATTTCCCTAAGCTGATTGCTCACTAAAAACCCCCACAGTCATCATATTTTCAGGCCGTTTCAAATTTGATTTTGACGTGACATAAAGCGGTGAAATGGCTGAGTTGTTTACTTGCTTTTTAATTAGTCTTCCCATTAACGGCATCATTGTCTTCATTCAGGCCGATTTGAGAACGTGAACAAAAACAAGAGGCGGGATTTATCGCAGGAACCAATCATATCCAATCATAACCAATCATAGCACGATCGCTCACGTGACTTTCGTCATTCATTCTCAATTACCCCCCATCAAACTCACCGCATGATTTGGGGTGTCTTTTAAAAGTCAATGGACTCAGGGGAGGCAAGCCTCCCGCTATAACTTCACCTGGGGGTGTTGCTGTTCTGTCATCATTTACTCACCCTAGTGTTGTTCCAACCCATAAGACTTTCGTTCATCTTCAGAACACGAAGATATTTTTAATAAAATTGGAGCTAGTTCTGTACTCTCCATTGACAACTATGCAACAACCACTATGCACAACCACAGGCGAAAGGTTCATGAAGAGTTCACAGAACTAATCCATTTCAATTGAGTGGTTTAGTCAAATTTTCTGTAGAGACTTGATCGCTTTATATGATTAACAGATTGAATTTAGGCTTTTCTTATATAAACATTGATCAGTGAACATAAACAGAAGCTCAACCGAACCTGTTTGACACGCATAAACAAACCTCACTGGTTCTTGCGGAAGCTCAAACGTGCTGCGTAACACACGAGAATGAACCTCATTGGTTCTCACACATCAAGCGAACATGCTTGAGCTTCCGTTTACCGTAACTGATGTGTGCAGTGATCAATGTTTATATGTGAATAAAAGCCTAAATTAAATCTGTTCAGCTTGTAAAGCGACCATGTCTCTTCAGAAAATTTGGACTAAACCACTCAATTCATATGGATTAGTTTTACAATATCTTTATGAACTTTTTGAAGCGTCAAAGAGGTAGTTGCGTAGCTGTCGATGGAGGGACAAAAATCACTCAGATTGCATTAAAAATATCTTCATTTGTGTTCCGAAGATGAACGAAAGTCTTACGGGTTTGGAACGACATGAGGGTGAGTAAATAATGACAGAGTTTTCAATTTTGGGTGAACTATCCCTTTAATATTGTGTTCTTGTGTAGATATTCATTAATGACGGAACAGTGTTCTAAAGTGTTACCAAATTATCTTATGTATTGACATACTTTGGGGACGTGTGATTTTATTTTGAACATGATTGCAAGGTTTGCTGAGTGTGCATGTGCATCAATACTAAGGAGAGACCAGTGAAGCAGCATTATAAAGCGAGTGAGTTTGAGCTCTGTTCACTTTAGTATTTTATTATCACATCTTATTATTGCTGTACTTTTCATTTCGCTTGAGTAATTGTGCCTACCATCACAAATAGATGACATGTCCTAATGTATTTATAATTGATAACCGTTACCAGAGGAGAGAGGCATTCATGGTTTGCATTTATTGCATTTCCTCTTTAAGGTTTTATTACGAGGGTCTGCGATCGTTCATGTGAGCAGCTGTTCTTAGGACCCTTAAAAACATTCTGACCCCATCTGTCCTCTTGAGAGAAGCCCACAATGTTTACCCACAATGCATTCTGCTCCAGAACACACAGATAGCATTTGTTTGAGAGGCATTTGAGGTCTGTTAGAATTGGCGGTAAACGATATGGGATCTGAAGTGCAGGGTGGTGATTTGATGTGATACAATTTAGTTTTTTAGGGTTTCTTTTAGTAAATGTTGTTTTTTAAACATAAGTTTTTAACATATGCCTGAATTAAAGGGATAGTTCACCCAAAAATGAAAATGACCCCATGATTTACTCACCCTCAAGCCATCCTAGGTGTATATGACATTCTTCTTTCAGACGAATACATTCGGAGTTATATTAAAAATGTCCTGGCTCTTCCAAGCTTTATAATGGCAGTAAATGGCAGCCCAAAATTTGAAGCCTTCCATATTCAACTTACGAAGAAAGTGTAACTGGCACGACGATGACGTCGGACGTAGCATAAGCATTTTGAACTGCGAGAGGTGTTACACAGTTGAATACGGAAGACGGTCTGCCGGAAGCTAGATATTTTACTTAATAACTTGTTAAATATGGATATTTTTCTTACAAAAACCCAACAATTCACTTCAGAAGGACTTTATTAAGCCCCCCGAAGCCGTGTGGATTACTTTCATAATGGATGGATGCACTTTTTTGGTCTTCAAATTTTGGGCTGCCATTATAAAGCTTGGAAGAGCCAGGACATTTTATTCCCATTGTAATAACTCCCATTGTATTCGTCTGAAAGAAGAATGTCATATACACCTAGGATGGCTTGAGGGTGAGTGAATTATGGAATAATTTTTATTTTTGGGTGAACTATCCCTTTAATTTACTTCCTTGTCTATTTATTTTCATGTGACTATTCTACATGAAAAAATAAACTATGTTAGCGAATAACTGTAGGTTACAATTATTCCTCCTGCTTATCTGAATATACGTAAATGCTGAAACAGAACCAATCAATCACAGACAGCGTTCTGTCACGTCGATCTGTGAGAGAAAGGACCCATATGCAGAATGAGTGGGGGATGATATTCATTGACAACAATAGACACAGCCCAAGAAGGAGGGTGAGGCGTGAACACAGTCCAAACAATAGGGCAGGGCACACGACAGGAGAACAGGCAGGTTGGGGATGTCTGCTGAGACCGGGGTGACGTTAGGCTGCAGGACTGCGGAAGAAGAGGCAGCACCAGATAGGATGACAATGATGGAGATCAGGCAGAGGCACAAGGAACCAGAGGCTTGACGCTTGGAGATGTAACTGAAGCTGCAGTCTGGCTGACAGGCAGGGAGAATCAGCGGGAGGAGACAGGAAGCAGGGGTGGGCAAGAACGCAGCCAAAGACTTTATGTATAGAAAGACGGTGCACTGGTTACTATGAATGGGAGAAAGTGCAACGCGCAATATGGTGGAATAAGTCCCACCTTCTAAAGAAAATAGCCAATCGCTTATTGGTAAAGTCATCGTGTCACTGCAGCTGCCGTTAGAAGCTCCGGTTCCTACAGAAACAGTCAGTGTTCTGAGACGCGCTCTAAGGACTGCACAATGTGCATTAGCTTGGTCCAGCCTGAAAAATGCAATATTTTGTCGATTCAAGCATTTAGAAACAAAATTTATGAGACAGTTGTTGTCAGATTTCATTGGTGATTTCAAATATTAAATTTAATCGTAAGCTTGGCGAACAACAGTGTTGGAGAATTTGATGTTTCCTCATTCAAAGAGATTGGAGCTACACTTGCATGCCCGAGAGGCGTTTTAAAGATGGCCGCCGAGAGAAATGACTTGTCTTAAAGGGACTTTCTCTTGAAGCTCCGTGCCGGAGCCCGTAGTGTTTTCAGAGAAACACGTGAGCAAGAAAAACAAAGCCTCACTTTCTTTCCAGTCACGTGAGTGCTTCACTTTGCGTGTCAGAATGTTTGACTCCAGACCACTACTCTACAGGTTTATGGAAGTTCAAGTGCATTTAGTCCTTGTATAGTCCTCGTTTGACTGATTGTGTTCACCTGATCCTCATGTGCTCTGCTCCCTATATTGCGCTCCTTTCCCTCTTTGCTAGTTCGTTGCGTTTGTGTTTGTTTGTCTGAGCTTGTGTGTTTTGTTTGACAGCGCTACATATAGTTTTCCCCTGTCTGTTCAAGGGATCATGTGACACTGAAGGCTGGAGTATGGATCTTTGACATCACAGGAATAAATTACATTTTAAAATATATTCAAATAGAAAACAGATATTTTAAATTGTAATAATATCTCACAATATTACTGTTTTTACTGTATTTTTTATATTAAAAAAAATAATCTTACCAACCCTAAACTTTTCAACAGTACTGTATAGGGGTGGGACAAAATATTGATATGGCAATATATTGTTGTCCTTCTCCGTGCGATACGAGAATCAATACGCTGGCGGCAAATATCAATATTTTAATTAATAAAATAAGGCGCTCTAAATAGATTTCCCTGCTCCCAGGGTCGCTACTTCATGGCTCCTCGAGGTGGTGCTCAACACATGAATGAGAGAAACATGAACATATAGTGGGGAGAACAAGTATTTGATACACTGCAGATTTTGCAGGTTTTCCTACTTACAAAGCATGTAGAGGTCTGTAATTTTTATCATACGTACACTTCAACTGTGAGAGACGGAATCTAAAACAAAAATCCAGAAAATCACATTGTATGATTTTAAAATAATTAATTTGCATTTTATTGCATGACATAAGTATTTGATCACCTACCAACCAGTAAGAATTCCGGCTCTCACAGACCTGTTAGTTTTTCTTTAAGAAGCCCTCCTGTTCTCCACTCATTACCTGTATTAACTGCACCTGTTTTAACTCGTTACCTGTATAAAAGACACCTGTCCACACACTCAATCAAACAGACTCCAACTGCTCCACAATGGCCAAGACCAGAGAGCTGAGCTGAGAGCTTTATCGTGATATTGTGAGCCGTGTATCGTATCATATCATATCGTGAGGTACCCTGTGATTCCCACCCCTAGTACTGTACATGTAACATTTATTATAATTAGGCTAGTTTGTGGAATTAAATTGATTTAAATTCATCATTAAAAGTTCAAATGGATCGTGTCATGTTATTTGATTGCTGTTAATAAATCTGTCAGAAAAAAAGTTGCAAAAGTTTTACCCAGTAAAACTGCAATAACCACATATTTTCCATGGTTACCACTACATGAACCATATTTTAACTTTAATATTTATAGTAAAGCCATGGTAATGATAAAAAAAAATATGGTTACTGAAATTGTACTTATGTAACACCATGGTTATTTTTTATAAGGAACCCTCAAAGGTATCAGATCGAAAATAAAATAAGTGGTATCACCCCAATCCTAATCCGGAAATTCTGTACTCTTTCAGAAGATGTGTAATAGCGCCCCCTAATGTATAACAGTGAACGCATTGATTTGCCGGAAAATTCTGTCAATGGCAGGGAAAGAGGCACTGTACTAATCAGTTTTTATTTGTTCTGTGTGAATATTCCACACTGTTCGAGTTCTTGGCTTAATAAGGGCTTGTCTCAAGGGAGGACACAGTCCTGAATGTGCCATGTGCTGGAGGAGGCGGACAGGCAGACCAGTGCAAGGTGCACTGGCTTTCTGTGTAGGTGGACGGCACTTTGGGCAGCCTGCCGTTCACATTTCCTGCCGCCCATGAACAGCTTGTGTGTCTGAACCGCACCACACTAGCACTCGTCTTAGCCTTCGGGACCAATGATTAAAGTGACACTGCCAGAGCGCATCACATCCCTCTTCTGAACCATCCACCTCTTCCCACCACACAGAGGTACAGTCACAGTGAGAGAGTGTAGAATTTTCAATTCTTTGTTGTTTTTGGAGTGAAATCTGGACCTGTTCTTGACAGATTTAGTGAGATTTACCCAATAGCTGATTCTGTTTCAGCAAACTCTCTTTTACAGCTTCATTCTCCATGCAACGTTCAGAAGAGCATGTGACACACGGCTGGATTTAATGTTGTTTAAATGGAAGACAGCGCCAGGTGTTTATCAGGACGCTCTTTGAGGTGGAAAACTCCAGAACTATGGATTATGAATGCTTTGATGTTAAAGTGAGGGACGTTTCTGCTGATGAGGTGTTATGTTTTTTCTTGAAGAGCAAGTCACTCAATGTGACGCTATCTGATATCCCTTACATTAGCCTCGGGGCGGCTGTTCCCTGAGAAAAATAACGGTTTCTTTAAGATAAACGAGCAATTATCAATTATGTGGCACATCCACGGTATGGCAAACAGCGGCACGATTCAGGAATTAAACTTCTCAGTGGTTGCGAGAAACAATGAGCTGCCACAAGAGTTAGTCATTCATTTTAATAATTCATGCAGACATGCCTCATAAGCAGGTATTATTAATGTCGTTCATTATGGGGTTTTGGTAAACATATGAAGCATTATGGAAATGCAGAGCTGCATAAACCAACCAAGACTCCTTCCATCATAAGTCTTAGAGTTTAGCTCTGCATTTCCAGAACATGTTAATGACAAGATTTCACAATAACTTCCAAAACTTTCAGAATGAAATATTCAGCAGGAAATAATGTCAGACGGGATTTTGTAGATGCATTCATCATATTTATCTTCCATAATGTGATGTATTTCACAGTGAAGGGGAATATTCAGGTGGGAATTATGTACAAAGCACTGTAAAAAAAAAAACAAAAAAAAAAAACTGTAAAATAATGGTATATTACTGGCAGCACAGACACCAGCAATCTACTGTAATTCTGCAGTATTCATACTGTGAAATTGCTTTACAGCATATTAGTGTTGTAGTCAATACCACCTAAACCGAGACCAAGTCGAGACCAAGACCAGTGTGTGTTAAGACCAAGACAAGACCAAGGCAGGGCGAGACCGAGTCAAGACCAAACCAGCACTCCTCAAATTCATCTAAAAGATCCGTATCTACTGTCTGAGTATTGTCTTATATTTAATCAATAAATACAATTAGAATAATAAGACACTATAGAGCTGTTGCCAACCAAATCACTAACAATAAAATAAAACAAAATTAATCTTTGTGTTGCAGAGGTGGCACAGAAGTTGCAACTACAGTTACACCTGCATAATGTTCATAATGTTCAGATTCACTTTTTAAAACATTTTGAATATAGAAATGTTATGGAAAAATAAAATGATAGGTCTACTTTTAAATATGAAACTGAAATCAAAACACTTAATGAATGAGTCACTGAATCATTTATTCAACCGATTTGTTCAAAGCAGCTGATTCATTTAGTAACGAAACACGTTGCCGAAATAACAAAAAACGTTTCAAAAATTGTGTCTAAAATTATGTCACTTAATATTGACTTCTTGTTTATTGGACGTTTATATAAAATCAGTATCGCTTTTGTAATCGTGCTCATACTTGTGAAAACAGCACTCTTGCTCTTGTGATATTTCTTAATTATATCCTATAAAAAGATCAACAAGATCTCATGCAAGTACGTTTTTGCAATCATATCTTGAATTTTGTGGGCATTTATATCAATTTTTGGCATTTTTGAGACAATCCTGCATTGATCTCGAACCCGGCACCACAGTAACAAAAGAAATCACATTAGAAATAAGTTATTGATTGCATTTTAAGCAGTAAGTTTTACATCAAATCACATTAACGATGTTAACAAATAAATCAGATAATGCACTGGCAATTTAGTGATATCCACGCAGTTGTGGTCTTGACCGGTCTTGAGATAAAATCCTGAGTCCTCTTAGTCTGAGACCAAGACAAGACAGAGTACAAATGCAGTCTAGACCGAGACAAGACCAAGACCTTCAAAAAAATCTTGGTCTCGAGTACTACTACACTACAGCATATTACTGTAAAAACTGAATACGGTGTTTTACAGTATTTTTCAATTTTCAATAAAATAGTGGCAGCAGAGACACCAGAAATATACTGTAATTCTATGGTATTAATACTGTGAAATTACTTTACAGCTGTTTACTGTAAAAAAAAAAACAAAAAAAAAACATGCAGTGCATTTCTGTGATTTATTCACTCTAAAAACAACCCAATAGGTCATTTTGGCAACTCAGCTCTGGGTCAAAAATAGGTCGGAAAAAAAACACACAACAGTAATAGGCTAATAAAAAGGTTAACGTATTTACTATGCAAGAACACCCAAAAATTGACAAAAATATGGAGTAAAAGAGTAAAAGCACCATGAACATTTGTATGTGAGTGAGGAAAAAGTGCAGAAAACAGTGAAAACCCAATGGTTATACAGCTCATGAAATTGCGTTTTAATAACGTTTAAGAACATATTTGACCAGCTATTTCATTAATTTTTTTCTCCCGCCAAAGAGCACTATAACCAAAACCATCAGGCTGAGTGCCACCAAGAAACACATCGATTGAAAGCCAGTAGTAAACACAGAAAGTTAGGAATAAATGTGAATTGACAGGATTTTACCCTATCCGTTTAATGCGTTTATAATCACTCACTTATAAGCACTCTCAAGCGCCATTCCGGGTTGTTTAGATTCCACTCATCAGTCATTTCGAGTGATTTGGATGTGAGAGATAACTGTGCTTTTACTTCAAATGGGCAAGCCCACAATGCATTGCGTACTAAAGTAAAAATCCGTAATTACATAAATACAGTAAATTAGTGTCGAAAATGGATTGTAAATGAACAGAAATTGCTTAAAATTGCCCAAAATGCATTGTTTTCTACAGTACATTACTGTTTTAATGGAAAACAGTGAGGGAATCAGTGTTATTTTAGTATTATGTACACTGTAAAAAGAAAAATCAACTATATAATGAGTATATTTGCATGGGCTTTTTTGACTTTTGCTTGCTCCCAAAAGTTTTTATTTTGTAAATTAAAATACATTGCACAAATCAATTAGATAAGCACAGAAAATTAAGTTGAAAATTAAATTAGCTCATTTGTAAAGAGTTTAATAATGCTTTGTTAAAAACGTATTAACTGTAAATAGTTATCACTTTAGATTAGGTCACAGAAAATGGGAAAATTAAGTGCTTTAAACCAACCTTTACTGGACATTAATTGCATTATTATTAAGAGTATTATCATTAGACATTAATCCCAAAGATAAACATAACCAGATCACGATGTTAAAATACATCAATAAGGATTAGGTGTGTGTTTGTGTGTGTGTGTGTGTGTGTGTGTGTGTGTGTGTGTGTGTGTGTGTGTGTGTGTGTGTGTGTGTGTGTGTTAACCACAGTGACAATGAATGAATAACTTACATCTGTGTATAGTGTATTAATATATTAACTACAGTTTAAATTTTTTTAATTAACTATAAACTAATAGTTTGCAAATGATTTGCAAGTACTTTATTACACTATAGTTATTATAAAATGTTGCCGTTTTTATTAATATTTGTATTAATATAAGTTTCTATTAATATTTTGAATTAGCTTTTATTTTAAATTGTTTTCATTTTATTTTTTAGTAATTTTGTTATGTGATTTGTCATTTTATTTTTTATTTTTTTAGATTTTAGGTTTATTTTTTATTTCAGTTTTAGCTTTAGTGTTTATTTATTTCAATTTTCCAAGTCATTTTAGTACTTAAAAGTTAGTTAGTTAGTTAGTTAGTTAGGTGACATTTCTCATTTTCATTTAGTTTTTCAATAAGTTTTTAATCTAATATTTATATTTTATTTTTCAATTAGCAAAAATGTTTTGAATAGTTTTAGCTGTACAGGAATGGATTTAATGGGATTGTTTCGTTGAATTTATTTTTCACTGTAACCAGGAGCTTGTATTAGGGAAAAAGAAAATTGACGGGTTTAATTTTGACTTTAATATGTGTGATTTGTGATTGGTGGCCATTGTGATGGCAGCAGCTTAATTATGTCTGAAGACATGATAAGTTTTCCATAGAATCTTGTTATTATGGTAATTCTGCTGTGATATAAACGCAGCGTTTTTTTCAAGTCATATGCAACAATTAAAGATGAGTATGTAAGCAGTTTGAATCATTATCTTTGCTTTCAGACTTCAGTGGTTCTTGTTTCCATGGCAAGCGGGGCGATTGCTCATGAAGGAACAGTTTTCCAGGTAAAGCTATTAAAAGCTCAGTTGGATCAGGGTTTTGGGTTCAAGTGACCCTCGTTGCAGGTCTGGCACTGGATGGAGGGCAGAAACATGAGCGTGTCACTTCAGCCGAAGGGCTTGAAATCAGAACTTCACAGTGCAGTGATGAATGGGATGATCTAATGCGTTAATAAATTATTTACTGACACTTACATTTAAGTGTTGACAACCACAGTCTAATAGGTTGAATATTTTAAAGCGTACTGTGAATATTTAAGAAGGTGGCCTGCTCATGTTGTTTGAATATTTTCTTTATAAGATTATGATTGGTCAATTGCGGCTTTATGGAGTACAATATTATTGTATATTTGGCCATTGTTTCTATCTGCAAAGATTTGATAATGAAGAGAGACAGTCAGCTGGACATTAACCCTCTTCAAAACCTGTCAGGATTTTTTTATAATGAGTTACTGACTGTACATGATCACACTTACCATAAAATTAAATTAAAGAGAAATATTGATCAATATTGGGTGTAAATATTTAATATAATATTTAATATGTGAGATAAATTGAATTACATTATATTATTTAAAATTTTATTTACTTTTATTATGTTTAATACACATTAAAATGTGAAATAAATGAATAATTTTATTCAGCAAAGATACATTAAATTGATCAAAAGTGACAGGAATTAAATGAATTAAATAGAGAACATCTGAACAACTACTTTTGGTAGAGCTTTTGACATTTTCACAAAAAAAAAAAAAAAAAAAAAAAAATTATTGTGATTACACTTGTCTGTCCATTATGCTTTTATTTATAACAGTACATAGTTTTGAGAAATGGTTATGGGTAGGTTTAGGGGTAGGTGTAGGATTAGCTCAAAATATCGTTATAATGCTATATTGTTACTAAAATTGACATTTTCCTACACATTTCTGTCCATTACGTTTTATTCTTTTAATATTTTGTATAAAATGGGTATGTTTAGGTTAGGGGATCTTACGTTTATCTGTAAAATGGTAAAAGGGAATTTATAAATCAAATCAAATCACCTTTATTTATATAGCGCTTTTTACAATGGCAATTGTTTCAAAGCAGCTTCACAGTGGTAACAGGAAAATAATGCAACGGAATTTGATTCGGCTGTACAGCCGCTCTGGTGAAAACGGTGATGTCATCCAGCTCATTTCAATTATCATATAGTGTCAATGCGGGCAGATCAGTAATATAGTTGAAATTTAGGTGTCCCCAACTGAGCAAGCCAAAAGCCGAAGGCGACAGTGGCAAGGAACCAAAACTCCTTCAGGGCCAGAATGGAGAAAAAAACCTTGGGAGAAACCAGGCTCAGTCGGGGTGCCAGTTCTCCTCTGGCCGACGAACAAATAGTGTATGATTATGATTCTGGCAACATTACAGGTCAGAAGTCATATTAGATAAATAGATATTCGTAGGATTATTCGAAAGATTGGAGTCGTCACGCCGGGGACGGGTTTAATGAGGATGTCGTGTCGATGCGGCATTTACAGGGGGGAGTTTAATTGACACGGTCTCTGCAGACACTTCAGGGATATGGTCGTCATGTCCAGGCTAAGGTCCACCATCTGGTCTGGATACGGTCCGGATCCGGCCGACTGCAGTAAACCTCGGGATAAACAGAGAGACTAACATTAGCGTAGATGCCATTCTTCTTATGATGTAACGAGTACATCAGGTGTTATTGGAAGTGTTCCTGGTTCCGGCTGACCTAGTTAATGCAGCCTAAAACAATCATTTAACTGATTTGAATAATATAAATTAAAAATGTTTTATGTGTATGCCATAGTAAATAGATGTGTTTTTAGTCTAGATTTAAACTGACAGAGTGTGTCTGCTTCCCGAACAACGCTAGGAAGACTGTTCCAGAGTTTAGGTGCTAAATAGGAAAAGGACTGACCGCCTGCAGTTGATTTTGATATTCTAGGTATTATCAACTGGCCAGAATTTTGAGACCGCAATAGACGTGATGGAGTATAATGCATTAAGAGCTCGCTCAAGTACTGGGGAGCTAAACCATTTAGTGCTTTGTAAGTAATCAGCAAGATTTTAAAATGTATACGATGTTTAATAGGGAGCCAATGCAGTGTTGCCAGAACCGGGCTAATATGGTCATACTTCCTGGTTCTAGTAAGAACTCTAGCTGCTGCGTTTTGGACCAACTGCAGTTTATTTATTAAGCGAGCAGGGCAACCACCCAGTAGAGCATTACAATAATCTAGCCTTGAGGTCATGAACGCATGAACTAACTGTTCAGTATTTTGCATTGAAAGCATGTGCCGTAATTTAGATATATTTTTAAGATGGTAGAATGCAGTTTTACAGATGCTAGAAACGTGGCTTTCAAATGAGATATTGGTATCAAAGAGCACACCCAGGTTCCTAACTGACGACGAGGACTTGACAGAGCAGCCATCGAGTGTTAGACAGTATTCTAGGTTGCTACTTGTGGAGTTTTTTTGTCCAATGATAAAAAATTCAGTTTTTTCTGAATTAAGTTGCAGGAAATTACTAGTCATCCAATTTTTTATATCAGCTATGCATTCTGTTAATCTTGTGAATTGGTAAGTTTCGTCAGGGCGTGAAGAAATATAGAGCTGAGTATCGTCAGCATAACAATGAAAATTAACGCCATGCTTCCTAATAATATCTCCCAGTGGTAGCATGTACAGGGTGAAAAGCAACGGTCCTAGCACTGAGCCCTGCGGTACTCCATACTGAACTTGTGTTCGGTGTGACATCTCTTCATTTACTGCTACAAACTGATAACGGTCAGATAAGTATGATTTAAACCATGCCAATGAAGTTCCACTAATGCCAACATAATTTTCGAGTCTATTCAAAAGAATGTTGTGGTCGATAGTATCGAATGTAGCGCTAAGATCGAGTAACAACCACGATCGGATGATAAGAGTAAATCATTTGTAACTCTAATGAGAGCAGTCTCAGTACTATGATACGGTCTAAATCCTGACTGGAAATCCTCACAGATACCATTTCTTTCTAAAAAGGAGCATAATTGTGAGGACACTGCCTTTTCTAGTATTTTTGACAGAAAGGGTAGATTTGAGATTGGCCTGTAATTGTCTAATTTTGTAGAATCAAGTTGCGTTTTTTTAATAAGTGGTTTAATAATAGCCAACTTAAAAGTTTTCGGTACATATCCTAATGTCAAGGATGAATTAATGATATTAAGGAGAGGATCTATGACCTCTGGAAGCATCTCTTTTATACATTATACAGATATTTTTATGAAATGAAAGATTCGTAAATATTTTTTAGCTGTAAAAACATAATAATGCTACGTTTAAATGTCGCCAATACGTCCATATTTTACGTTTCAGCACCTGTCCAAACGTACAAAAACGTAAGTTTTGTGTCTTTGAAAGTTACGTATTAATACCTACGTATTAATGACGAGACCAGGCTGGTTAATCTTGAGTACCTATAGAGTAGTATTGCATCCTTCATATGTCCGAAGAGTCTTTAATTTTATCATATTTATAAAAGACCGATACGCTGTACTGATTCTTTCCAAAATAGCCGAACTCGTGAAGGCGTGCAGTGGGCGGAGCTAAAGAATCTCGAGCACACACACACTCCCTGGATAACTTTCGATTCACTATACGTTTGTGTTGTTGACATTATATACACTTATGCGCACCGGTTGCCAACAAAACACAGACGTTTGATGTAGTTTCACTCACCGCCTGCGGTTTCGACTCGTGACCGGGAACAAACAAACACACTTGCAGGACTTCGTTGCTGCTCCGGAAAAACAAACTGCATCCACTGTTTCCTTAACGCTGGGTTATTCGGGAAGTGCAACAAGGTTATCTTTCCCTCACAACCAGAAACACACTTCTTTAGTGACATTGTTGATTTCGTGGTCTAAAAACAAAATGACAGCGGTGCCAACGGCTCCCGTAACCCGAACGAAGGTCGTATTTGACGCTCTTTCTCTAGTTCTGGTTGATGTGCGCATGCGCTCATCCGGGAGAAGTGCCCATACAAGGAATTCCGCCCTTTATGATGTCATACAGGGCCATACTCGAAAAAAACTTTCTGAAACTTGTTTGAATCCTGAAGGAGTGTATTTGGCACAGAAATACTCCGTCATACGTCCAACTCATTTTTTTAAAATTTGGCCATGTTTAGTATGAGAATCCAACTCTTTAACAGTGTAAATAAGTCAGAATGCATGAAATAGCATTAGACCCCCCCTTTAATGTTAAAAGCCTCTAATGTTTGAACATCATTTTGTGTCTTTTATAGCCATACCATACTGAAAACAACAATGGACAATTCACCTGAGATCTTCAAAATAAATAAAAGGAAACAGGAACGTTCAAACTGTCAACTTATTGTGAACAGACAAGTGTTTTCTATGACAAAGATTGTTTTAGTAAGTAGTTTGTATGTATTTTTAATAATGTTAAAATGGTGTAGTATTAATGAATTTGATTATATACTTATCCATTTTGTTGTGAGTGCCAGGAGCTTGCTAAGAGAGCTCGCCCACGCGCTCTTCTGATTGGCTGTGATTTTTGATTGACTGTATTGCGTCTCATAGTCGCGTTGCGTCTGGTGTGGACCATAGACTGTAAAAAAATATGGACGACGCGACTTTACTATCTTCCACTGAAGAAAAGTGAAGCCGCCAATGTCCGAATATGGCGCTGACATCTTGCGCTGAGTCTTGGGACCTGAATCTGCGCAGTAGTAAACGCGGGACCCGAGTCTGCACAGTAGAGAGCAGGAAGTAGAGCCGCGATATCAAGACCCTGCCCACACTCCCACAGTATCTGTTACTACAGTTTACTGCAGAACAACTCATTATGTCAGTGTGAAATAAACAGTTATAGAAATGTAGAAATTAAAGTTGAAGCTCCAATCTCCTCCCGAAAATCCCGAAAAAAGTCTGTTAGTGCCTCAGTGACTACTTCACTCAAAGATGCTGTCAATCACAGCTGTCAATCATGACGTCACACTGCCGTTTTTATAGCATCAAATAACTAACTAAAACCAAACTTATTTAAAAAATGAACACTTAAACTAACATAAAAACAGACAGAAACCATCTTTGAAAAAATTTTGTTTAGATTGTTTAGTTTGTCCCACGTCCCATTACATTACACGGAGAGGGTGGGGTTTATGACCTATACTGGGACCAACCACCTGGGGGCGATCGAAACGCTTTGGCTCACGCTTGGTGTGGACAGACAAATTGTTTGTCGCTGGAATCTTAACGCATGCTGTCTGGTTAGGACATGGTGTAAAGTGTGGTGTTGGAATTCACACTCTGTTCTGTAAACAGTAAGGCCCGCCATCTTTGATTTGATTGGCCATCATTTTGACATCGACAGGCAATGTTAGAACACTGAGGCAGACCAACCAAAAACAATATTTAACTTTTAAAACTTTTTGTCATCCTAACAAAAAACAGAGCGGTGCGTAATGAAGTGCAGCAGAGCAGCTTCATAAATATCAGATATTAGGGGGGACAATTTGGCCATTTCTAATTATCCCCCTCAGTGTCTATGGTGGTTATGGCTCTGTGCTGCACTACTGTGATTAACACGATATGAGTCCTCCATGGGACTGGCACTGGGAGCATGAGGTTACGGTGCATATATGCTGACGTCTCTCCTCACTGTAGTTGCATGTCATTCCCTGCGCTTGACAACTGCTGGAGTTGAGTAAACTACTCTCCTCTCTTACTGCCATTTATGAGCTATACTTTCCTGTGCTTCCTCTAATGGCTGTCAGACTGTCGTCTCCTGAATCTATTCGCTGTGTAGCTGCTGTAGGATACCCACAATCCTCCCTGACCTTTATTATGTGGCCAGTCAGTCTATATCACAGCACCCCTGCCAAACATCCCAGCCAGGCCGCTGAGACTCTGATGTCTGCGTTGTATCCACACAGGTGGGCAAGTTTGTGTTTTTTGATCTTTTCTGACAAGTCTGGGATGAGCTCTACTTGCTGTGGCCGTGTGCACTTACAAAACACGGCAGCAAACGTACAGATCATTCTGGTTGCTGTCCGACAAATCAAGCAGATGTACCTTTCCTCTGTCCTGTCTGGCTCTGTAAGCTCTCAAGGGGAAGTTTTATAGTTCAAAGGATGTTTTTTTCATAGCTCAGGAGATGAAGTCAACATGAAATCAAAACTGATACATTTACTTCCTTAATATATGTTCTTATTAGACTATTTGCTCTCCATTTAATCTCATTGTTTTGTATAAACAGTTGAGATATTAAATACATCTCATTGGTGATTTTTCATTTCCTGTGGTGTCCTTATGGTTACAGTGTTATTTTAGTATTATTTATATACCGTTATAGTTTTATACTATTAGTTATATACTATTATAGTTTATTATTATTTATGTACAGTACTTGAAAATTATTTTTATTTTTATATATATTTTTCATTTTTTTTGCAATTTTGTTTTGTTTTTGTTTGTTTATATATATATACAATAATAATAATATATACACTATATTGCCAAAAGTATTGGGACACCCCTCCAAATCATTGAATTCAGGTGTTCCAATCACTTCCATGGCCACAGGTGTATAAAATCAAGCACCTAGGCATGCAGACTGCTTCTACAAACATTTGTGAAAGAATGGGTCGCTCTCAGGAGCTCAGTGAATTCAAGCGTGGTACTGTGATAGGTTGCCACCTGTGCAATAAGTCCATTTGTGAAATTTCCTCACTACTAAATATTCCCCAATCAACTGTTAGTGGTGTTATAATGTTAGTGGAAGCAATTGGGAACAACAGCAACTCAGCCACGAAGTGATAGGCCACGTAAAATCACAGAGCGGGGTCAGCGCATGCTGAGGCGCACAGTGCGCAGAAGTCGCAAACTTTCTACAGAGTCAATAGCTACAGACCTCCAAACTTTGTGTGGCCTTCAGATTAGCTCAAGAACAGTGCGTAGAGAGCTTCATGGAATGGGTTTCCATGGCAGAGCAGCTGCATCTAAGCCTTACATCACCAAGTGCAATGCAAAGCGTCGAATGCAGTGGTGTAAAGCACGCCGCCACTAGACTCTAGAGCAGTGGAGACGTGTTCTCTGGAGTGACGAATCACGCTTCTCTGTCTGGCAATCTGATGGATGAGTCTGAGTTTGGTGGTTGCCAGGGGAACGGTACTTGCCTGACCGCATTGTGCCAAGTGTAAAGTTTGGTGGAGGGGGGACTATAGTGTGGGGTTGTTTTTCAGGGGTTGGGCTTGGCCCCTTAGTTCCAGTGAAAGGAACACTTAATGCTTCAGCATACCAAGATATTTTGGACAATTTCATGCTCCCAACTTTGTGGGAACAGTTTGGGGATGGACCCTTCCTGTTCCAACATGACTGCGCACCAGTGCACAAAGCAATGTCCATAAAGACATGGATGAGCGAGTTTGGTGTGGAGGAACTTGACTGGTCTGCACAAAGTCCTGACCTCAACCCGACAGAACACCTTTGGGATGAATTAGAGCGGAGACTGCGAGTCAGGCCTTCATGTCCAACATCAGTGCCTGACCTTGCAAATGCGCTTCTAGAAGAATGGTCAAAAATTCCCATAAACACACTCCTAAACTTTGTGGAAAGCCTTTCCAGAAGAGTGGAAGCTGTTATAGCTGCAAAGGGTGGGCCAACTCCATATTAAACCCTACGGATTAGGAATGGGATATCATTAAAGTTCATGTGCATGTAAAGGCAGGCGTCCCAAAACTTTTGGCAATATAGTGTATATTAACGATATTAACCCTGTTACATACTGATGATGTTTGTAGAATGTCTTCAGACACTAAAGCTCAATACGTTACTCTGTCTCAAACAAGATGCATGACTCATATCTAATGACTCTTTCATTTTTTGTTTTTTCCTTTCATTTGCAGAACATGACAAGCATCGTCTATGCAAGAGCACAGAGTACATGAATTTGCACTTCAAAGTCAAATGGTTCCACAACGAGTATGTCCGAGACCTGCCTGCCTTTAAGGGAATTCCTCCAGAGTATTCCCTGTAAGTATCCCACATTTATTTCCTCCTCTCCCGTTCACATCTCTCAATCTCTTATAGTGTTCAAACTATTGACTTGTGGTGTCATCTGAAATGAGGAGTCACTCTCTGCATTCATTTTTTTTAATCATTCATGTAAAAAAATCATATTCCATTTGATTTTTACACAACTCCACCTTATACTATCATATTGTCATGCATATTGTTAGACATAATTTAATCCTGTGTATACGGCAAGTCATTTATTTATTTATTTGGTTTTGTTATATATATTTTTTAAGCAATTAGACACTAGTAAACGTACAAATCGTAATCTCATTATCATAATCTCACACTGAATATGGACCAAACACAGACAACAAACAAAACTATATTTGGTAACTCTTTACAGTAAGGTCTCACTTGTTAACATTAGTTAAAGTATTAACTAACATTACCTAAAAATGAGCTATACATTTGTTACAGTATTTAATAATCTTTGTTATCATTAGTTAATAAAAATACAACTGTTCATTGTTTGTTCATGTTAGTTCACAGTGCATTAATTGATGTTAACCAGTACAACTTTATGTATTAGTAAATGTTGAAGTTAACAGATTAATAAATGCTGCAGAAGTATTGTTCATTCTTAGTCCATGTTAACTAATGTATTTAAATAATATTAACAAATTAAACCTTATTGTAAAGTGTTACCCTATATTTTTGTATGTTTATATTAAAATAATGTCTATTTTTTACACAGCTCTCTTAAATGCTTGATTCTGATTGGTCAGTTGTGACATTCTGAAGTCAGTTATTCCCCAATACTGACCATCATCAATAGCAATGCTGTATAATGACACTTATTCAGGTATTTGAGGGCCAGCGCTTCTTTCATGTCTCTCATGCCGTTTCATTCAAACGCAGCTATTGCCATTTTGTGCCTGAGTTATCCTCTATTTACTGTGAAATGAAACCAGAGGATTAAACAGTAGGCCTACGGTAAAATTGTTGTAAAAGTTATGCCAGAATGAGTGTTTTGTACACTGTAATAGGACATTAGATAATACATAGGTAAGGTTTTAAAACAGTTTCTTCTGAAATCAATATTTAATTTCCCCCTCATTATTTATGTGATGAAAAGCTGTGTAATAAGTGATACGACTGTGCATTATCCCTTAAAGACCCCCTGTGGTGAAAATCAAGCTGGAGTATTTAATCTTTCTAATGAAACAGTTTGTCCAGGTCAACTGCAGTTCTCTGCATAAACTCAAGTAGGCGCCGGCTTCACCCACAACCGCTTTCATTTTGTTTGCCGTCTTTTCAGGCGAAAAATTACATGTAAAGACATTCTGAGTTGTCGTTTGTCGTTGTCTGTTGGGGTAGTGTGAACAAGACACTTATTTTTCATAAAATTCTAAATCCGGCTAACTTGATTACTGGTGTTTGTTGGCGTCTGTCTGTGTGGTGTGAATTGGCCTTAAAGGCACAATATGTAAGATTTTTGGATTAAAATATCAAAAAACCACTAAAACAATGTTTTATATTTTGTTGACTTGTGTACTTACATTATTCCAAATGTTTCCAAGAATGTTTAAATCCAGAGAAATAAGCGATTTTAACTAAGACACCGTGTCCGTGCGTCGCCAATCAATGTCATCATACCCGCGTTACCCTTTTATTTTGTAGAAACCATGGAAACACCAAAGACGCTTTAATATATTTTGTGTTTTATTAGACAGGTGAGCAACTGTTTCATCGACAGAAAACTAATCATTGTCATATAGCTCAACACTTTAGTCTTATTGTTTAAATCTCGTTTTCATGATTTACCGCGAGTACCATGTTTTACCATGCCTAATATCGATCTAGCTTACTGCAGTGTGCAACAAGTGTCTCATAGTAGCCGCCGAGCGAACGCACAGAGTAGCATTATAACATAACTTTCAACACACTCAAATAATGTATCTAATATGATAAAACAGTGCTGTGTACGAATGACTGGAAAAGTGGAAGCGGTCGTCTGCGGCATAATAAAAGCTCAGCGAAATCCAGGCGTCATCAAGCTACACCTTTGTTTTGTATAAGTGACCTCTAGCAGCGAAAAAATGACATATTGTAGCTTTAAGGAAAACCATGTGCAAATTCATCAGTATTTACTCCTTGGAAACCGCCCCCGTTTCCTATGTCACAAACATGTAACCAATCCCGTCAATGTGTGGGGCGGGGCTTTTCTCCAATGACTTTCTGTGATGTTCAAAGCGTTTCTAAGGATACTGATTTTTAGAAGGCAGCTGTCTGACTCTGAGATGGCGAACGTGAACGTGGTTTGTGTAACATTAGCAACACATTATTAGCTGTTTGCTAATGTAGTCAAGCCAAAGGCTAATCATATTAATTACCGTTATGTGTCCGACGTTGTAGAGAGCAATACATAAAACACTATACCATTCTGATACATCGACTTGTAGATGACCCTGTATAATCTCTATAATCTGTATAAACCCTCTTCCACTTCTTCGTCAAATCAGTTTCTAGTGAAACATATGGCTAAATTAAACCAATATTTCCACTTGCCATTGTGTAGCATTTATTACGGTTGACCGAGTGGATCAGGTAGTCAGAGCTCGTGTAATTGAGTGGATGCGTGGACTAATTTGCATATTCATGGTTCCACGAATACTAAATAAAGCAAGGGTGTAGAGTTGCATTTAAGCTATTTTAAGGCATGAAGAATTATTTTTAGAGGAAAAAAACATTTAAATATGTAATTTTGATTATCAAAGATGAGTTTTAAGGGATATAATTATCCCTTAAACCCTTGTTTTATTATACATTATCAATTAAAGCTGTTTGCTAGGATCTGTTTTTCTTTGCAGAAGCTTTGCCTTTAAAGAACTCATGAAATATTTCAACTCATCAATATTTTGTGTCTAATTACTAATGTGGCAAGAAGCCATGTAATAAGCAGTATAATGTACTTCCAGTCAGTTTTTGTTACAAAATAAGGGGTCCTGATCGCTCTGTAGAGATTTATTTTGTGATAGCAACTGGCTGGATGCGCATTATCCCTTACATATATTATAGGTTTATACATTTTTAACATTGTTGCATTAACTTACAAAAAAGTACACAATTTCATCCAATTTCATCATATTTCATTTATTTATGTCCAAATTTCGCCTCCTCTTAGAAAGTGCCCCTGGTTCACATTTACAGTGAGCGTTGATACATCCATTCACAACCCATCATGCATCTGTCCTGAATCCGCAGTCACACGCTGGCCTCTCATTGGCTGCTGTCTGTTGTCAAAAAGTCACTCATTCATTACTGTGAGTTATGAGCGTGGAGAGGCGGGATGACAGACAGGACAGGACATCAGGGAAGAGCCACACAGCTGTCAATCAAAAACCACATCGAGGAGAATTGATTTTGCCATGAGAATGAGACCACACGTGAGAGCTGCTCTGCCCATCATATTTATTCACATAAGTGACACGAGAAGTGAATTTGGATTTGCTAAAGGAAATAACCAGTGTTTGCAAAGCAGCAATACTAAAGTTTTAGGTGCGTTTAGGTTTAAAAAGGAGGCTATAGATGATTAATACATAGATTTTGCAAATAGATGAGAGAAAATCCCTTGCATTTTAGTATCTAAATATTATGATGGCATCATCATGCCGATTTTAAATGGCGAACATTCTAATCTTACAAATGTATGTCAGTAGGATTTTTTTCAACATTTAATTGTAAGTGTCTTACAAAGTATGATGTTTACAAAACCACATCTAGACGACACACCTATCTGACTGAAATTAATTACTAAATTATTTTTAATTACTAAACTAAAGTTTAAATGGATTATGTGGGTTAAACAATTCAAGCTGAATTATTTGCTGAGGGAAAAAGGAAGAATAAAAATGTTGTTTAAAGGGTACATAACACACAGTTTCTGCCAGTCTCATGTTAATCTTGAGTACCTATACAGGGCTCTAGACTGCGACCAAAATGGTCGCAAATGCGATCATTTTTTAAAAATGTGCGAGTTAAAATTTCACACGGTCACATTGGTGTGAGTGCATAATGTTCAGGGCTGCGTTTTCACAAAAGCATTAAGCCTAAGTTGATCGTAGAGACCATTGGAGGCAATTGTTTTTTCAACTTAAGCTTACGATGCTTTTGGGAAACGCAGCCCAGGTTGTTTTTGTAGCTGGCTGGCACATGTACTCCGTTAACCCTTTGACGCGTACTATCACACCCTGCTAAATTCGAATGTGCTCTTGGCGCGCTCAGCGTTTGTCATATACAACAACTATTCAGTTTTCAACCACATGAGGTTTATTTTAGGTTTCAGACATTTAAATAAACATAAGTACTAGCAGAACAATACATTTATAGTTTGTAAAATACACACTGATGTCTATGGAAGCGGCAATAACAATCCATTCAAATATAAATTGATAGTGTTTTTATCATATCAGATACAAATTGTATAGTAACTATAAAGTTTACTCTTTCCTTCCCCCACTTCACCGGCCACTTACTTTCATGTATTTCAGGAAAAGTTGATTTTATGTGTTGTAAATCTGACAGATCCGATTCGGAACTGCGGCGCAAACTATAATGGTGCGGCGCCCACTTTATAGATCAACTAACATATTATAAATCTAATCATTATAAAGTTTTTTTCAACAACAGAACACATTCACTTACATGTATTTGAGAATCGGAATATCAGGTAGTTGATGACATAGCCAACAAGGAAGTTGAGCTTCCATAGGAATTAACTGAAAACGTGCCAGTGGACACGCACTGTGAATGACTGTGCAGCCGTGAATGAATGACAGTGCGGCCGTGTGCATTTTACTTTCGGTTTAGAATTAGCGCCAATTCGGGGGCTGGTTGCTTGAATGGTGGGTTTATTAGCCTATTATTCTTAATGAAAAACACAACAACAAAACAGTACAATGACAAACTCACTTAAATAGGCACTTTTACATTTTGCTTTGAAACCAAATCTTCATCTTCAAAAAGTCATCTTGTCATTCAGCTCCTCGCTTTCGTGATGAATGAAATCTGACTCCTGCTGCTGGTCTGTGCTGTGACTCTCGTTCGGCTCACGCTGCACGTTCAGTTTTTAATTATAGTGTCTGTTCTCTAACTGAATTAAATGATTTTATTACTATAAAAGAAATCAAAACGAAGGCGGGGAGCGGTGCCGTGGTGGGCAAGTGATGTAACTTAATCGGTGTTGTGCCTGAACACCGGTAACACAGACTATCGCAGCAAAGCTACTGTCAATCTTTACATCAATGCAAAACCAGCATATACAAATTGAGAGAACGATTCATCAACATGTAAGGTCATTATGATTAATATAAAAAAAGGGAACCAAATTGTAAGTTGGTGCGACCAACTGAGAAAGTTAGTCGCACCAGAGAGTCTAGAGCCCTGCTATAGAGTAGTATCGCATCCTTTATATCTCTGAAGAGTCTTTAGTTTTATCATATTTATAAAAGACAGATATGCTGTACGGATTCTTTCCGAAAACAGCTAACCTTGTGGAGGCATGCAGTGGGCAGAGCTAAAGAGTCACGAGCACACACACACACAATACATCATGGCATTATCCCTGGATAACTTTCGATTCACTATACGTTCGTGTTGTTTACATTATATGCACTTACGCTCCGATTACCAACAAAACACAGACATTTGATGCAGTGTCACTCACCACCTGCGGTTTCGACTCATGACCGGGATCTTTTATTGCTTGGACCGCTCCATCTTTAAGTTTCAAACGATCTGCAAATCCAGCGTCGAACTGGGCCTTGTTTATAAAACATTCGTCACCGAAATGCCGGGAACAAACAAACACACTTGCACAACTCCGTTGCTGCTCCAGAAAAACAAACTGCGTACTGTTCGCTTAACGCTGGGTTATTTGGGAAGCTGAACAACGTTATCTTTCCCTCACAATCAAAAACACACTTCTTTAGGGACATTGTTGACTTCGTGGTCTAAAAACTAAATGACAGCGCTGCCGACGGCTTCCGAAACCCGAACGAAGCTCGTTGATGGACGTGCTCTTGTTCTCGCTCTGGTTGATATTGCCACACGCTCATCCGGGAGAAGTGCTCATACAAGGAATTCCGCCCTTTATGACGTAATACAGGGCCATACTCGGAAAAAACCTTTCCGAAACGTATACGAATCCTGAAGGAGTGTATTTAGAACAGAAGTTCTCCGTCATACGTCCAACTCGTTTTTTGAAACTTTGGCCATGTTTAGCATGAGAATCCAACTCTTTAACAGTGTAAATAAGTCAGAATGCATGAAATAGAATTAGACCCCCCCCCAACCCCCCCCCCACCCCTTAAGGAATATTAACCAAGTGCTGCCTTGCAAACATGGTAAAAATGTTTTTAAAGTGATTCCTACAGTAGCTATAAAGACTAACAATGCGACAGCATCACTGTACAGCATGTCAGATGTGAATTTATCATTAAATAGACAAATCTTCACACACAGGAGTCCTCATCACCTCCTCGGTTTCATCACCTTTCTGATTTTCTTTCGACTCTCAGCTGTTAAAATCACTCAGAGTGTTTCCCATCACACCCATCATAGTTTTCTCACTATTAAAATACTATAATTATTACATCATTCTTTATATTTTATCTAATAAAGAGTTCAGTTGGCTTTCTTGCTCAAGTACACTATGAGTTTACAATTGCAACAGGAATTATAATCAGATGAATATTGACTGTTTTGCATAATTTGACCATATGCTTGCTTGCTTATTTGTTTATGTATTTTCTGAGGATCAAATCTAGTCCTATCATAAGCTGTGTATGTTGCTGGAAAACATTGCATATTAAATGTCATATTAGTGAACAAGCATCTGATAAAATGAATGCATGTACATTTAAACCCATAAATGTCAGCAAGAACATCTGCTAAATGTCGTTCCAACATCCAGGGACATACTGCAAATGAGAAATCGCTGTAAAAATTACACCTCCTAGATGAAAAAACACACAGCAGATACATCTATCTGCAGCTTTCCTGAGCAATCAGGGTCTTATCTGTGAATGTGTGGTTAGGAAACCTTCACATAGAGCAATCTAGATCAATATTTAAGATAGCAAGCTAAATGCCATCATATTAATTCCCTTATTACTGTCAAAAGCGGTGAGTTACTGCAAAGCGTCTCAATCTGAGTAAACAGCTAGCTCAGGTTCATTACATTATCAGAGCTATTAGTGTGATTCTGCCTGCCACAGGCCTTCTACACCACTTTACTTGATTTAAAAATCTGTTTGTCTCATTTCTGCTTGCCTGTTAAGATATTCAGTGCCTCGACAGACCAAATACTTGTTTGTCTATTGCAAGTGAAATGTTTTCAGAACTATATGAGACAATGTTTGTACTGTTGCTGAACATCTCAAACATATTTAGACAGTCTGTTCTACTGTATATCTTTACTGTAACACACCTTTTCCCATCTGTACTAGTCGATAAAAGCATTTAATTTTGTTTATTTGAATAAACAGTGCTGTGCCTACATTTTATTAGTGGTATAGACCTTATTCATAGCAGCGTATGCTCATGACAGGTATGAAAGTGAGACTGTGAGGGATAGATTTACAGTTTTCAGTGGCATCTGCTGTAAAAAGTATATAAAGCTGTATAAAGCTTCTAGATCACTTATCTGGAGTTGTCCGAAGTTTTTTGTTTACTGAAATTTCATTGTTTTGTCAGCAGAACAATACAAAAACACATTAAATAACAATACAACCCACTGAAGTGATGTATGTCTATCCCTCACAACCTCGCTTTCATTCCAGTTAAAAATATGGTGCAGCTGTGAATAAGGTCTATAGGCTAAGTGTTCTTGAATTTCTGTATTTTATATTTCTGTACCCAGCTAACAGGGGAACGTGCTCACAACCTTGGCTAATTTTCTCTTAAAGTTATGAACAATTGTTCTTCCAGTAAAATGTTAATAGAATGCTTGTTCAAAGTTATCTGGTCTTCAATAATGTTCTCAAAACGTTAGCACAAAAACACTATTTATACATCGTTAAAGGGATATTTTATATTTCTTTTTATATTTTTACAATTTTGAATAATTTTATGTTTTTGTACAGTATACATTACTACAGTATTTAGGTTTAATTTATTTTATTTTATTTTATTTCAATTTTTGCTATTTTTTTTTTTTCAGTTTGTAATTTTAGTTTAAATTTTTGTAAAATTTAAGTTTTTTTAATTTAATATTTATATTTTATTTCAGCTTCAATTAACAAAAATATTTTAATAGTTTTAGTTTTAGTTACCGATAAAAATCCTGGCTCATATGAACATTAGGAATTAAACTTAGACACATAATTTGTGTCTAACATCTCATGGATGAAAAATTATCATATAATAAAGATCAGAATAACATTTTGTGGTAGGCTCTTTTCTACAGTTTCAGTCTGTGAAAAGCTCTCCCATCTGAAGCCTTTATTACACTGCTTTGTGTTGTTTTCTCACTCTGCAGGTGGTTTGAGCCGTTTGTTATCCAGTGGTTGGATGAAAATGAAGATGTAGCGATGGATTTTCTTAACGGAGCTCTAGAGAGAGATAAAAAAGATGGGGTGAGTTTTTCGTATTGTTACTTTGCTTCAGTAGAGCTTTTCATTTGTAAATTGGCAAATAGTCTAACCCTGCCGTTACCATCTAAACGCCACATTAACGCTAAATGCTGCATTTCTCTTTTGCTTGTATGCTGCCTTTAAGTGCTCCTGTGAAGTTCCTACTTACTTTTACAATTCGAATTATGATTCTTCTGAATAAAATGACTGCACTGGATGAGTTTATTTCTTCCTCTTTTTTGGCATCCCACCAAAGACGGGACACATTTTAGTGCAACAACAAAATGAAGTGCAAAGGATATGCTTTGGGTATACGATTTGCTTGATTTCTGTTCTTAGTCATTCTCATTCTGTCCTTATAATAATGAGAAATGTAGCCTGTCACATCATTAACCTGTTAAATGAGTATTTTCTGGCAAGCTATTTGCTGTTATTCATAATCAGTACATAAATGCATGTAGACTAAATTGTACAGTCACAATTACAACTTAATTATGATCAGTATCAGTTGCCATGTTTCTTTAATTGACACTTCTAACTAGTCATGGCTAAAAATCCTGAGTTTTCACTAGTAAAAACAATACTGCTCACAACCTTGGCTAATTTTCTCTTAAAGTTATGAACAATTGTTCTTCCAGTAAAATGTTAATAGAATGCTTGTTCAAAGTTATCTGGTCTTCAATAATGTTCTCAAAACGTTAGCACAAAAACATTATTTATACATCGTTGTTCTGATATGCAGATCTCGCCCCCTCCATTGACTTCCATAGTATTTTTTTTCCTACTATAGTAGTCAATGGGGGACGAGATCTGCTTGGTTACAAACGTTCTTCCAAATATCTTCCTTTGTGTACAGCAGAACAAAGAAATGTATACAGGTTTGGAACAACATGAGGGTGAGTAATTGATTTTTGGGTGAACTATCCCTTTAATGAAGCGTTTTTTCCCCCTGAAACGTTTCAGTTGGATGTTCATCTAACGTTTTTGTTTCGGAATGTACAGAGAACATTCAAAATTAACATCAAATCAAATCAAATCACCTTTATTTATATAGCGCTTTTTACAATGGCAATTGTTTCAAAGCAGCTTCACAGTGGTAACAGGAAAATAATGCAACAGAATTTGATTCGGCTCTGGCGAAAACGGTGATGTCATCCAGCTCATTTCAATTATCATATAGTGTCAATGCGGGCAGATCAGTAATATAGTTGAAATTTAGGTGTCCCCAACTGAGAAAGCCAAAAGCCAAAGGCGACGGTGGCAAGGAACCAAAACTCCTTCAGGGCCAGAATGGAGAAAAAAACCTTGGGAGAAACCAGGCTCAGTCGGGGTGCCAGTTCTCCTCTGGCCGACGAACAAATAGTGTATGATTATGATTCTGGCAACATTACAGGTCAGAAGTCATATTAGATAAATAGATATTCGTAGGATTATTCGGAAGATTGGAGTCGTCACGCCGGGGACGGGTTTAATGAGGATGTCGTGTCGATGCGGCATTTACAGGGGAGAGTTTAACATTCCCATAATGTTTGCAAAATGATCAAATGGAGTGTTCCCTTAACATTTGTACAACCAAGAAACAATGCTTTAAAACTAGACATTTGAACATTGTGAGAACATTCAGAAATAACATTTTTATAACTTAATAGGAACAATACATAATAAGACTTTTTTTTTTTAGCTAGGTAGTGGCAATCATGTTCATCTCATAAATTCATTCATTCTGACATGAGTTGAAAGCATTTGAACCGGTTTATAATGGTTTCAATTTCAGTAAGTGCTCTCTTTGGATATGAGTATATACAGTATATTACAGATATTTTTCTCTTTTATGACATTTGCACTGAAAATTTATTACGCAATGTGTTTTTCTCATAGCACAGATGTAAACACGATGAATGGAGTCAGACGTGCTGGTAAACTGGTAAATTGAATGCGTTAGGCTGATGAGTGTTTGTGAAATAATCCGAACAAATGCTTCTGATTGGACTGATGTGAATATGAGCTGTTGTTACGCTACGGCAGTAAAAAACACACATTTATCCTGCTCAATGTTCCCATCGCTGACAAAAAACAAATCACCAGCGTTATTGGTTTCATATGCTAATTTCTTTCACCTGAAACCGGTAGCGGTGAAAACACAAACCATTTAGTGCTGTTAATATTGGCCTGCACATTATCCACTACTATGATGAACGGCCACGTTATTATATGTGATATGTGACACTGACAAATATAATTGCACATGAGCATTTTCAGATGCAGATTGGTGTTGCATAGCAATGAAAACAGTGTTAAAATGTGTGTTTTTCCCCCTCCTACCGTTCACAGCGGAGCAGGAGTTTATTTATAGGCAGTGTTGGTGCTGAGATTACATGAGCGTGGTGGGTTGCTAACTGTGTTTAGATGTTTAGCTACACTTGGGTTCAAGTCTTGTGAGATTCAACTCTACATTAAGATGCTAATGGAGCAGCACTTTGAGTTAATTGTCTAATGATTATTAGGCTTGTGTTCATTGGCAGAAGCGCCTGGAGAATAAGGGCAGAAGCGCAGGTTAATTATGTCATAGGTTATGTTGGCAGGCGTTCCCTAAGGCTCTGAATCATACCAGTGCTGTCTTCTTAAAAACATATTCAGTGCTTGCTGGCAGCATCTGAGGTTTAAGTCTCAAACCAATATCATTCCTTGATATTTAATTATAGATTCTTCAGATCAGCATATTGGTTGTAGGTAGAACCAATATTGAATATTGAAACCCAAAAAAAATTTGATAGGTGACATCCTCAGTCTCCTTTCACTTTCACAACCGTTCAAAAGTTTGGGGTTGGTAAGATTTTTTACTATTTAAAAAGAAAAAGAAAGACCAATACGGTAAAAACAGCAATATTGTAAAATATTATTACAATTTAAAATAACTGTTTTCTAATTTATAATATATTTTATAATATAATTTTTTCCTGTGACGCAAAGATGAATTTTCAGTATCTACTCCAGTCTTCAGTGTCACATGATCCTTCAGAAATTATTCTAATATGCTGATTTGCTGCTCAAGAAACATTTCTGATTATTACTAATGTTGAAAACAGGTTTGCTGCTTCATATTTTTGTGAAAACGGTGATAGATGTGTTTCTTTTTTCAGGATTCTTTGATGAATAGAAAGTTCAAAAGAATTATTCGAAATAGAAAACTTTTGTAACGTTATAAATGTTTTTATTGTCACTTTTGATCAATTTTAACCCATCCGGTAACACTTTATAATAACTGCATGCTATGAATCATTAGTTAAGCATTAGTAAATAGTTAATTCATCATTTATAAAGCATTAATATACATTAATAAGCAGTTTATAAATGCAGCCATAAATGCTTTATTCTTGATGTATAAGCATATCTATAATGTGTTTAATAATTGTATTTTCATACTTTATTAATGATCAATTTATCATTTCTAAATTATTACATTATTTACAAACCAGTTATTTAGGAGTTGTCAGTGGTTCATAAGATCATTTAGAAAGTGTAAGTAAATGATTAATAAACTATTTAAATGTATTTATACATCTTATTATTTAGACATATAGTAATAGTTACTCAGTGTGTTAATAAATGCTTTATTAACATGTATTCCTACTGTAATTCATGATTAATTTAGGTAGTTATAAAACATTTAGTAGTTAGCCGTTAACTATTTTTGTTAGCTCATCTAAAGTGAGGACCATTTATGCCTCATAAAAGCTTTTACAAAGGAGATTTAAAGGCTCAGTTATCTTCTAAACAGAAAAAGGAAACAAACACAACACAGAGTGATACAGAACATAGAAACATTTATTTCAAGATGCCAAATATAAGTATTATTATGATTATGAAGTATTAAAATCTTACTGACCCCAAACTGTAGTGTATATTGTATGGAAAAGAGCATCAAAAAGGTCATATTGGTTTGGAATGACATTATAGTGAATTAAAGATGACAGAATTTTCATTTTTGAATGACATATTATTTAAACAAAGTAAAAATTAAAAAAAATGAAGCCCTTCTGGGGTTCTTGAATCACTAGAACATTGAAGAATATTTAAACTTTATGGAAAGCTGGAATCAGGCTGTAAAACTTTTTCTTTTATTGCTTATGTAGTAAATGTTGAAATTAAGGGAAAATATATAATTGCTAAAAAAAAAAAAGCCTGACAACCTTTGTATTGTGTGGCGGACATAATCATTAATGGTTTGATTGTTGTGTTATCATTGCAGTTCCAGCAGACATCAGAACACGCTCTCTTCTCTTGCTCGGTGGTGGATGTGTTCACGCAGTTGAACCAAAGCTTTGAGATCATTAAGAAGCTGGAGTGTCCGAACCCTCAAGCTCTTGCTCACTTCATGCGCAGATTTGCAAAGGCAAGACAAAATCTGAATATAAAGTATTACCCTTGAAGCTGTGCATTGGTGATTTTGCATGTTGCTGTGATGCAAAGCAAAGTAAAACCCCCTTAAATGTGGTAAAATCATTGCAGCACAGTCTCGTTGGCAGTATGATAAAAGCCACCAATCTTCAATAATGAATGACATGAATTAGCGATAATAATCACAAAAAAAAATGTTTCTTCCGCCAAGCAATATTACACTAACTGTAGGTTGTCATATGGTTGCCAGGCAGCTGAGAGCATAAAATGATGAACAAATGATGGAGAAAAGCTTTGAAACTAGACAAAAATCCAGAGCTTTGTTGCCTGGAATTTATTTTAGGGTGTATTTTTGCACCATTACTTGATTTTCAATGTTGAAAACAGTTGTGCTGCGTCATATTTTTGTGGAAAACGTGATTATTTGACGAATAGAAAGTTCAAATATGAAATAGAAGTTTTATTTGAAATATGTTTTTGTAACATAAATGTCATTACTGTCGCTTTTGATCAACTTAATGCATCCTCACTGAATAAAAGTATTCATTTCTCTAAAGAGGTTTGATCACATCACTAAACCTATAAGCAATACTAATAGTGACGTTTAACTTGGAAAACACCACAAATTAACACATCTGCTCTGTCAACTAAATATGGTGATCATATTTCTTAGTGTATACTCACTCACTCAAGCACACATAGCAGATTTTATAACATTTCCCAGAGATTCAAGCCAGCTAATGTATTTTCCTATTGTAAATGTCTCCTGTTAATGCAAATGAACTGAGGGAGAGAGAGAAAGAGAGATTGAGACCAGCGCTCCTCCCACAGGATTGTGGGTAAAGGGTCTTGTAGGAGGCATTGATTACTTCATGAAAACTTGACACGAGAAATCTATTACGGTGGCCTGAGAATATGCATATCATTACTGCCCTCATTTACTTGTTTAAATATTTATGAATATGTTGAGTTTTATTCCCTTTCCCTTTAAATTGTAATAATATTTCACAATATTTTCTGTTTACTGTATTTTTGATTAAATAAATGCAGCCTTGGTCAGCATAAGAGACTTCTTTCAGCAACATTTTGAATGGTAGTGTATGTACATTTGTGTTTTAGGTTTGTAAACAATAAAAGTAACACATACCCAACTTATTGCTTTCACAAAGTTAAATTGTACCATTTTTTAATAATATTTAAATCTGCATTTTATTCTCTTTACAGACCATAAACAAAGTTCTTCTCCAGTATGCTGTGATCATCACCAAAGACTTCAGCAACCATCTGAGCAAGGAGAAAGTGGTGAGGTTTGCACACACACACACTTTCAAAACTGCTTCGTCATACAATGTCAGTGTGTTTTAAAGTCATGACCCTGCAAGTGTCCGAACATAGCTTGAAAAGATTACACTGGGGACATTGCCATGGAGACCCACCGGAGACCATAGTGAGACATTAAAGTTGACTTTGGTTGCGTCTGCATTATGTCTTCGTGAGACGGCAATATGTAGACAACAAATAAAGAGCGAGACCTTCTCGCCGTCCTCGTCTCCTTCCTCCGTGCTTTTAAATTCCCTTTCTTTGTGTAAAATGACAACGTTCGCGGCGCTAACTCAGAGCTGCTTTTGTTCTACTTCTTATTTTTCACAATGTCTTCCTGTAATGATTATAAAAGCTTGACATGCAGGACGTCTGTGGCGGGAAGAAAGACAGATGTATCTTTTAAGTGCAGTGACAGGACCACAGAGAGAAAATCATGCGGCCGGTAATTAAAGACATATCTCTGTTCCGTCTCGGAGGATAGAGCCGCTTCTCGGGTCTCATCCATCGCTTAATTGACAGCACGGTTCATCCTAAGAATATCCACATCTTTAAATGCACCACTGCCCATAAATCAGCTCAGTAACCACCTCGCAGAGGTTTATATACATTGTCTTAAATGAAATTTACGACTATGTGAAATCACCAGCTCTTGTCATTGAGACGACGTTTCCTCATTTCAATTAGCGCAACTGCTTCATATTTTCGTTTCAGAGTTTTACACCTATTTGTCACACGGCTGACATGTGACCTTTAGGAAGTGTGCCTGTGCAGACAGTAAGAGCCCGTTTTAATTAGCTTATAGACTCCTGCACTAATTATGCACTCCTACCCATCCAGTTAAATCCTAGGACACTTACACAAGAGTGTTTTGTCTGTCGTATCTCTAGTTAATCTGTGTGTCAACACAAATCTGGTCAATGGTTATTTGACATTCACTGTAACAGACACTTTTTACCCAAAGTGCATTGCAATAACACCCTCACCTGGATTAAGCCGAGGTCAAGTGTTTTGCTCATTTAACACTAGTCATCAGAAACTGATCCTTGTGAGTTAGAGGGTCATCTTAAACAGTTTACCATCAACCTGGTTATTAAGTTTGTTTTTTGGGTTTTTTTTTTTTTATAACATTTTCAATTACAGATGTCATTTTACACACATAAAATAATGTACTATTAGTACTGTAGATTGGTTCGTAGTCTATTCCTAAAGCACATTCTAATTCATTAGTTTAAGCTGTTTTTTCCCCAAATCATAAAACAATTAAATAATAATAATAAAATAATATTTACTATTATTTATAATAATAATAATAACAATATGTTTGTTTTTTATTATTTAATGTTATTTTAATTATCCTTATATATATATATATATACAGTGGTGGCCAAAATCATTAGAACACTTGGCATCTGGGAGCCGTCTTATTGGGCCTGGATTTATTTTCCAAGAGGACAATGACCCGAAACATTCTTCTAACTATTGCCGGAACTACCTGCGACGGAAGGAATCTGCTGGAACATTGAAAATTGACCCCATCAAGCACATTTGGAAAATAAACTGGACAGATCTATTGTACATTCAAAGGAAAGCCTTTGGCTTCAGTTGCAGAAGGCATGGGATAACATTAATCAGAGGAAATATATTGACACTATGCCAGAGAGATGTGCTGCTATAATTGCTGCAAAAGGTGGACACACCAAATATTAAAGTTAAAAGTGGATACAAACAGTACGACTCACTTCATCTCACTTCATACATGTTTCATGAACATTATGAAACGAAAGCATGTTTTGGAGGCAAAAAAGGTAAATATTTTCAGATCTGTCAGGTGTTCTAATAATTTTGGCCACCACTGTATATATACACTCACCGGCCACTTTATTAGGCACCTTCCTAGACCTTTAGCCTTCAGAACTCCCTTAATTCTTCATGGCATAGATTCAACAAGGTGCTGGAAATTCCTCCGAGATTTTGGTCCATATTGACATGATAGCATCACACAGTTGCTGCAGATTTGTCGGCTGCACATCCATGATGCGAATCATCCGTTCCACCACATCCCTAAGGTGCTCTATTGAATTGAGAGCTGGTGACTGTGAAGGCCGTTTGAGTATAGTGAACTCACTCTCATGTACAAGAAACCAGTTTGAGATGATTTGAGCTTTGTGATATGGTGCGTTATGTGATAAGGTGAACTTCAGCAGTTCGTCTTGACCTCTACTAAATGCATTGAGTTGCTGCCATGTGATTGGCTGAATAGATATTTGCATTAACAAGCTGTTAAAAAGTGTCTGGTAAGTGCATGTAGTTTATATGATAAAACTAATCTTTTAAAGTTAAGATATAACTCTTGTTTTAATCATTTAAACAGGCTTTTGAAAAAAAAAATAATGTTTTCAATGCATGCATGGAATGCATTAGGGCAACCTACTGAATTCATTAATAACTACTATGACTTTAAAACAAAATACTTTAATATGACCTTTGTTGTGCATTATTTTCATTTATTTTCAAAATGGAACGAGCATTTGAATCAATACAATTGTGTTCAATTGCATAATTCTGGCATTTCTCTGGCGGAGGCATAGATTTTATGTAATGAAATTCAGATTAACTGCCACTGATTAAAGTAAGATGTGCAAACTCATGTCAGCGACCACCATCATCAGCAGCTTCCAGACGAATCAATGCCCGTGTGTATATATTTACAGAATTCTTCTACTTAAAAACGTCTCCTTGCATTAGGATGGTGGATGGTTTTGAAGACCGAATGTGTCTGGAAAGGACAGTCGATTAATCATGAAATATCTTGTCTGTCTTTCTTCTCCTGACAGTCCTGTATCCTCTTGAACAACATTCAGCAGCTCCGAGTTCAGCTGGAGAAGATGTTTGAGTCCATGGGAGGAAAACAGGTCAGTAATCTAATCAATGTTACTGCAACACTCCACAACAATGTTTTCTCTCTAAATGTCTTTGTGAGTTAAGTTGTAGAACATCCCTTGCTGTAAAGGTGCGTTCATGACATGTCAAATTGCCGTAATTATGAGTCTGTTTGGTTGCAACTAGAAGGTCCATCAAGTGCATGGCTTCAGTAGTTACAGGTGGTTAGTTACCTACATTAGCATTGCTGTTTTATATGCAAGCTATAAGGTACGAGAGGCTGTGCTGTACCGTGAATATGTCACGGCTGAAGGACGTTATTAGACGATGCGAAGCGGAGTGCCTGCAACCCCTTCAGCTGTGACTTA
Organism: Coreius guichenoti; assembly: GCA_039654105.1. Classification (NCBI taxonomy): domain Eukaryota; kingdom Metazoa; phylum Chordata; class Actinopteri; order Cypriniformes; family Gobionidae; genus Coreius; species Coreius guichenoti. The sequence continues at coordinate 22,685,061 of CM077181.1, forward strand.
TTCACAATATAGCACTAGCCTTGAGTACCTTATTGCTTTTATAAAACAGTTATCACACAATACATTTTAAGCCAAAAAATATATATCAATGCAACTTTCAGGAAGTAAAATCACTAAAAGCCTTCCTTCCGCTGGAAAAAATAGTCCCTGACCGTGAACAGCAACAGAAGTTACATTATTACGACATTAAATGATGGCAAAGACCGTCTTTATGAGTGAGTCGCTCAGTAGCGAAGACTTTTATATTGAAAGGACTGAAACTTGTTATGAACACGGAGCAAGACACAACTGACAAATGCTTTGACTAACGCTGTCAGTGTCCGGACACGTTAAAACCCCTTAACTGTTAAAAGGACAAGATATCGCAGTGGACATTCAAACAGATTTTCATTATGAACATAGGACTGACCTGAAGGAAAATGCTAAATCGGAATGCAGGTAATACACTCTCTCTCTCTCTCTCTCTCTCTCTCTCTCTCACAATACTCTTCTACATAATACAGTAAGCTTCAATGAACAATATCAGTTGAGAACAAACATATGTTTACGTTGCTAAGAGTGTTGTGCAGTGATACACAGAACCGTTGAGTGAAATGGTCATAGCCATGTTTTATCGTGAATAAACACAGCTATTGACCAATCAGAATCAAGGACTGGTTTTATAAGTCATTGCATAGTCAGTGTTACCTGAGGGCACTTTCTGTGTTTCTTTAAGATTAGAATTGAATGATTCTGGTTCAGATTTTGATTCCACTGAACAGTTATAATTCCCTTATGATTGATGAAGTTTTTAGTATTGAACAACAACATGAGTTGAGACAGATTTTTGAATCTTTTAGTTTGATTCATTAAAAAGACCAGTTTCATTTTGTTAGTAGGACTACACTGTTGTTTGTTTGCATGTTTTTGTTGTTTGCATTTATTTATAGTCTTAGTATTGTTTTGCATAAGCTAGACCTTTTTCTAATCACATTCAATTTAGACTGTAAACGTACAAAAATGTAGATCCGTTAGCAGCACATCCTGCTGATAGTGATGCAAGAAACACTGTTGCATGTTTGGTTAGCATTGACAGAAAAGCACTGTTCAATAACCATTAACAGAACCATGTAAATCAAGAAAAATCTCCCTCCCTCAAACCTATTCAAGATATTTCAAAAGAATTTAGGTTAATTAATGTAGTGATCAAATATTTTGTCATGAACAACAAAGCCACACATGGATCCAGTGTTGCTATAGAAACAAACGATTCCTGAGAGTCACCTCATAATTACGGAAATCCCGTCATGATGTGAACGCAACTTAACATCCCATGTGAATTTTGCATGCGTGTTGTGATGCTTCTCTCTCTTCTGTAAATGTGATAAACCTCTCCAACTATGACAATGTCCTTGTTTCTTGTCGTTCCCGTCTCCTCTGGGCTCTTGCACCAGGAGGAAGGGACTGTGGTCTTCTGCAAGGTGTGTGGACAGGTTTCCTCTAACATCTCTCTAGGCCAGTGCTCTACAGCCAGACCAGCTGCAGAAATCGGTAGAATCCTGTCATCATTTACTCACGCTCATGTCGTTCCAAACCCGTAAGACGCAAGTCTTCTGTGCAAAATAGAAACGGGTTTGGAGCAACATTAAATGACAGTGAATGAAGACACTGAACCAGATCTCTGCAGCTTTCCTGTTGTGAATTCCGGCTGTAGTGTACGGTCTTAATTCATCCCAGTTGATCAGTTCTACTGGCCAGGTTTGAGCAGCACGAGCGCTCTCACACCCATTGAAACCCACCTCACTTCCTGTCACTCGTACTTCCTGTCCGGTCCCCTCAAGAGCATGCCACTCCTGCTCGAGTTACCTGGCATGAAACCTCACAAGAACGATTATATTCAATAACTGAGGCTGCTAATCCTTAACTTCAAAGAGACAGTTCAGCCAAAAGTGAACATCCTGTCATCATTTACACCCCCTTTAATGCCCTCAAATAAATATTTAGGCCTAAATTTAAGATGTATGTATTTGAATTACATATAAAATTGCCATCCATTTGGATTACGCAGTTTTAACATTAACTAATGAACTTATTGTGATGCATATTTGTCAGTCATACATGAATGAATCAGGTAAGATTTCTGGAATAAAAAAATAAAAAAATCATGGAGTAACCGGTAACACTTTACAATAATGTGCAATCTGTTAACATTAGCTAACTATATTACAGTGCCTGTGAAGATTTTGGAAACATTACAATTTTTTAATTGTATTTTATGCTCACCAAGGCTACATTTATTTAAACAAAAATACAATAAAAACAAAGGAAAAGTAATGTAATTAAATATAAAAAATAAAATGTAATTTATTCCTGTAATGCAAAGCTGAATTTTCAGCATCATTACTCGAGTCTTCAGTGTCACATGATCCTTCAGAAATCATTATAATATGATGATTTGCTGATCAAGAAACGTTTCAGTTGTTGAATTTCATTTTATCAGCTGAGAACAGTTGTGCTATTTTTCAGGATTTTTTTGATGAATAGAAAGTTCAATGATCAGCTTTTATTTGGATTTATTACATTTATTAAAGCATTTTTCAAATATAAATCTTTTTTAGCATTATAAATGTCTTCATTGTAACTTTTAATCAGTTTAATGCATCCTTGATGAATAAAAGTATTAATTTCTCTCTTCTTTTAATCTTACCACAAATGTTTGAACGGTATCATTGTTTCCACACAAAAAAAGTTAGGCTGCAAAAACAGTTTTCAACATTGATAATAATAATAATGATAATACATGTTTCTTAAGGAGCAAATCAGCATATTAGAATTATTTCTGAAGGATCATGTGACACTGACGACTTCAGTAATGATGCTGAAAATGATGCAGCCTGATCACAGGAATAAATTACATTTTTTTTAATTTATTAAACTAGAAAACAATTATTTTAAATTTTAATAATATTTCAGAATACTACTGTTTTGTATTGTATTTTTGATTAAATAAATGCAGCCTTGGTGAGCATAAGATACTGTAACTAATGTTAACCTTATTGTAAAGTGTTACCACCTTTTCCATGTTTTTTTTTTTTTTTTTTTTGATTCCAGAAATCTTACCTGTTTCATTCATTTCTGAATATTTATTTGAGTGTGTTGTTTCAAACCTATGGAACACAGAAAGAAAATGACAAAAAATTATTATTGATTTCCATGCAATGTAAGAAAATAATGAATTGTGAATGAGCTTCAAAAATTACAAAACAGCACCTTAAAAGTATCATAAATGTAGTCTATATGACTCATGAGCATGCATATACTCATGTTGGTCAAAATTCACTAATATATCACATATGTTACTTTTCTGGTGCTTATTGGAGCATAAAAACATTCTAATTCACTTTTATTGCATTGCATCATTTCCCTTTGGAAAAGAGAGGCATAAACATATTGCCTAACTTCTTTTATGTTCCATGGAAAAAAGAAAGTTTAAAATGACATGAAGCTTGTAAATTATGACAGGATTTTCATTTTTTGCTGAACTAACACTTTACAGACAGCCACCAAATTGCTTTTTAATCATGTTCAATGTTTGTGGTTAATTTGGGTACCAGAGTTTGGGCTGCAAGAGGTTTTAGTTTTGTTCTGATGTTTAGGTTGATATTGCCTTAATCAAAATTTCACTCCGTCACTGCATTGACATCTGTATGGTTTCGTAATCACATCAGCGGTCGTTGAAAGACGTTCCATAATGTGGTGAAATCACTGGGCAGTCATAAAATACTTCAAAATCAAATTAAAGATTTATAAAGTGAGATCATTGAGTGCCAGAGATCTGTCAGATTAAGGTTATATGTCTTACCTCTGTTGAAATTAAGGCTACAGGCTACAGTGCTTAAAGGATTCCAGCTGTTTGGAAGTGTGACTAAAATATGAATTCTGCTTCCTTCATGAAACTCCAGCTCATTCTGAGAGAAAAAGCGAAATGCTCCAAATATAACCCTGCCATGCTCTGGCAGCGCCACCGTTCCCAAAGCAATTAGCAAACTGAAAGAAAAATGCAATTACAGTGGCTCGTTATCTTGGATTTATAAATATAAGATCCCAAACTGTCCAAGAAAAATTAATTGCAGAATTCAAAGTTAGCTGCGATAACGGAAGCCTTCCCACTGCTGTCCGTCAGTCTGACACAGGCCCTCAGGGTGTAAGTGGCGTGCTGAGGGTCCGCAACGGTGAAGAAACCGACTGTTATCTGCCCATTAATGATACGATTTAGACCACAGGTGCAGTATACAAGAATAATCTTTTGTACAATTTCACATAATGATTCCCTAATTAAGATTCAAATTAGAATATAATGAATTTAGTTATAACTTAACATTAAACTTCTTAAACCACTTCAACTCTGCGCCCCCCCCGCGGACCCACCGGTGGGTCCAATATTGCATCATCATAATCATTAAAAAAAATCTATAAGTTGTGCAGCACAAAACTAGACGTATATGGTATTGTTTGAAAGCTTAGAACCTGCGCTCCACTTTTGCATTTATGTTACAGTGAAGAAGATAATAAGGTCTGAGAAAATCATATGAATAATATAAAATTTCATATTTATATCACACAAGCTCACCAAAAATAGACGTCATATATCAGTTGAAAGCTCACTCTCAAGAATATCACTGTGCAGTTTATTTCACCGATCTAACACTTTACAGTAACGTTATTATCAAAAGAATCACGAAGATGGAAATGACTCCTTTGAACAAGCAAAAACATGAGTCATATTCCTGCTCAGATCAATCCCTCCGTGGGGAGCCTCAAACGCTATATCAGCTCGTTCCTTAGGTTGTTTTCTTCAAAATGAGACTATTTTCACATGTCTGTGAGCATGCATGGCCAAACGACACTGTAATATGTAACAGATGTCCAGATCAAAACATGCGATGCAGACCAATACTCTTATAATCCTTAGTTTTGATTGTCTTTGTTAGCCGCGATTGTTGGTGACGTCATAACATATTGCATCATACGTCAAAAAAGCTGAGTATCTCAGCTCTCTATAGACACGTCGATCATGCTTTTAGACCAATCAGAGCCCGAGATCTTCCTTTACAAGGTTGAGGAGGCGGGGCCTTATTTTTGATTTTTCAGCGGCTGGCTTCAATCAGTGCAGATGAGTAAGAGTTATTATTGAGTTAGTTGGATAGTTTGGACAGATTGATCTCTAACTTTTTTTTTAGAAGGAGATATCAAGAAGATTCTTTTTTCCCCTGTTTACTGCCACCTAGTGGAATCAACAGAAACTTTCTGAAGAGACATAGACCAAACAGGTTCAAAATTACAGATTTTCAAATAAAAAATTTATTTAAAAATATATCAAAATATGACTTTTTATATGTGTTTATCATAAAATTGTGAATAAATACAATAGAATATATGCAATATTCCACCACTGTGTTAAAATTTAGAGTGTTTTCTGTAAAATGAGACCATTTTTATCAATTTACTCCAATGTATGTGGGTAGGGCGCTCTTTTAAATTCAGATATGCCTAATTCTCAAAAAAAAATTCAAAATATGCTGCAGAGTTGAAGTTTAAAGTGGTTTTAGACCATTATTTAACACAAATCTGTCTCTAATTATTGTCCCCACTATGAGTCAGTTAGAGACCCCCCTGTTTTTCAGATATTTTTAAATTCGCATTTTCTTATACATTTTTATACATATTTCTTTTATTATAACAATATTATAACAAAAGACAAGGTCATTCCTGGTGTCTCATGGGTAAATCTTACAAAATATTTTCTTTTCTGGTGCTGCTTTTCCTGGTTATATTTCAAAAACAAAAGTAAAAAGTATCCCCACACTAAATTCTAGGAATGCACCGAAATTTCGGTCGCCGAAAATTATCGGATGAAAATGGCATTGTCGGTTTTTTTGGCCGAAAGAGAAAAACGGCCGAAAATATAGCTCAGTTGCTCACGGCCCAAGCGAACACTCCACTTTATACAAAAAAAGCTCATTTAAACTTAGAAATAAGTCATTTTTAAAAAGCATTTTCGGTTTTCGCCCAAGTACATCCAGAATTTTCATTTCGGTGAAAATTCTCATAGAAGCAATGTGGGGGAAAAAACAAAAAAACTAATTTTTATTACCATAATGTTTGCACGTTTCAGGATACATTTATCCAACAGCGATGTACTTAAAAATGGAAACGTTTTTGAAAAGTTTTGTGTACAGACGACAACATTGTCAAAACAATCCCTGTTCAAACAGATCCGTGAAAACGACAGAAAACAATGTATTATGCATGCCAGGCCAGTAGTTAGCGAGATTAGAATTAGTTGCCAATGTTAGAATTTGGCGTATGTAAATAATGCATGTGGTTAATCTACACTTTGCTGGAGAAGGGTAAAGGGGATAGTTCACCCAAAAGACTTGTATGAATTTCTTTCTTCTGCTAAACACAGAAGAAGATATTTTGAAAAATGTGGGGAACTAAACAGTTGATGGACCCCATTGACTTCCATAATAGGGAAAAAAATACTGTGGAAGTCAATGGGGTCCATCAACTGTTTAAAATGTTTATAGGTTTGGGACAACTTGAGGGTGAGTAAATGATGCCAGAATTTTCATTTTAGGGTGAACTATCCCTTTAATAAACCCAGGATCTTGAATATCACCATGGTTGTTTTGGTTGTCAAGTACTTGTGCATGCCTATTGACTGAACACTTAATACGCATGCGCATGACGTCAGCGTTTTCACAAATTCGCGGTTTTGTAGTTTACAGAGACAATAACCCGTATTCAAAAGTTTTCAGGCCCCTAAAACGCAGTTGTCGTGTAAATGAATGGCCAAAACGCATAAGTTTTCTGTTTTTAGTTGAAAACAGTGTAGTGTAAACAGCCCTTTAGTTTTTTTGTGACAACAATGATACCATGAATAAATACTAATAATTTGCATACTAATATTTACAGACTTTATTTAATAATTTATAATTTAAGACTTATTTAAATAATGTATTTATGTTATTGAAATCATATAAATAAAAGTATATAAATAATATATTAAAGTATAAAATACTTTTAAATAATAATATAGTAATATAGTAATACACTACTATTCAAAAGTTTAAGATCGATTAAATGTTTTATGTTTTTTAAATAAGTCTCTTATGCTCTTTTCTTTTGATGATTTCTTAATCAAAAATACATTAAAAATATTATTACAATTTAAAATAGCTGTTTTCTATTTGAATATATTTTAAAATGTAATTTATTCCTGTGATGCAAGTCTGAATTTTCAGCATCATTACTCCAGTCTTCAGTGTCACATGATCCTTCAGAAATCATTATAATATGCTGATTTGGTGCTCAAGAAATATTTCTGATTATTATCAGGATTCTTTGGTGAATAGAAAGTTGAAAAAAGCATTTTTTTTTTTTTTAAACAATCAATCTTTTGTAACATTATAAATGTCTGTCACTTTTAATCAATTTAATGCATCCTAAATAAAAAGCATACATTTCTTTAAAAAAAAATCTTACTGAAGCCAAACTTTTGAACGGTAGTGTATATATATTACAGTAATGAATATGAGATTTATTCACATCATAGTAATGAGAATTGGGGTGGTGACTTTTCATCAAGCACAATATAATTTATTTTTTCTTTTTTTCTTTTGTTTTCCTTTTCTTTTTAGTTAAACAAGCCTTCTTAATGGGTCACACTTCCAAAGCATTTGTTGTGTTTGTGTTATCAGTCTGAATTACCTCCATTACCTCCATCGCTGCTCTGTCAGTGACCGACATCTCCTCTGATCTCCATTAACCTGATGAGGTCTCTTGCACGAGCATCGGCCAGCTGCCATCATTGATTGATCTGGCCGCCCCTCTGCTTACCGGGAACCATAAACGCTGTTACAATTCACAAGTCAGCCATCCATCCCGGACTACATGGACATCCTGCCTTACCCAAGCACAAATATAGTGTTATACAAGAACATTGCCATTAAACTGCAACTAATAAACATAGGAAGCAAAACTTTCTGGTAACACTTTTTTCGAAGGTCTACTTTAGACTATAAGTAACTTTGCAACTACAGGGGTTGGACAATGAAACTGAAACACATGGTTTTAGACCACAGTAATTTATTAGTATGGTGTAGGGCCTCCTTTTATGGCCAATACAACATCAGTTGGTCTTGGGAATGACAGATACAAGTACTTCACAATGGCCAGAGGGATTTTGAGTCATTTATCTCTTAGAAGAGTGGCCAGGGTCAGTTGAATAAACATAGCCGCTGTGTCTGTGTCTAGGTAGGGCTAATCAGTCTTTCTTTTCGGATTCAAATGAGACTAGTCTACCGTTTCATGTAACTGGGTTAAAAAGTTATGACCAGTCTTGAAGAAAAAAATGAGATGACTAACTTGTAAGACTAGTCTAAGCAGTTTATGCAGTTTATGAAAATTACCCCATGATTTACTCACCCTCAAGCCATCCTAGTGTTCAACTGTTCAACCGCCTTCCGTATTCAACTTACGAAAAAAAAAAGCGTAACTGGCGCGACGATGACGTCAGATGTAGTGTAAGCGTTTTGAACTGCGAGAGGCGTTACACTTTCTTCGTAAGTTAAATACGAAAGGCAGTCCGCCGGAAGCTACAAACCCGATTCCAAAAAAGTTGGGACACTGTACAAATTGTGAATAAAAACAGAATGCAATGATGTGGAAGTTTCAAATTTCAATATTTTATTCAGAATACAACATAGATGACATATCATATGTTTAAACTGAGAAAATGTATCATTTTAAGGGAAAAATAAGTTGATTTTAAATTTCATGGCATCAACACATCTCAAAAAAGTTGGGACAAGGCCATGTTTACCACTGTGTGGCATCCCCTCTTCTTTTTATAACAGTCTGCAAACGTCTGGGGACTGAGGAGACAAGTTGCTCAAGTTTAGGAATAGGAATGTTGTCCCATTCTTGTCTAATACAGGCTTCTAGTTGCTCAACTGTCTTAGGTCTTCTTTGTCGCATCTTCCTCTTTATGATGCGCCAAATGTTTTCTATGGGTGAAAGATCTGGACTGCAGGCTGGCCATTTCAGTACCCGGATCCTTCTTCTACGCAGCCATGATGTTGTAATTGATGCAGTATGTGGTCTGGCATTGTCATGTTGGAAAACGCAAGGTCTTCCCTGAAAGAGACGACGTCTGGATGGGAGCATATGTTGTTCTAGAACTTGGATATACCTTTCAGCATTGATTGTGCCTTTCCAGATGTGTAAGCTGCCCATGCCACACGCACTCATGCAACCCCATACCATCAGAGATGCAGGCTTCTGATCTGAGCGCTGATGACAACTTGGGCTGTCCTTGTCCTCTTTAGTCCGGATGACATGGCGTCCCAGTTTTCCAAAAAGAACTTCAAATTTTGATTCGTCTGACCACAGAACAGTTTTCCACTTTGCCACAGTTAATTTTAAATGAGCCTTGGCCCAGAGAAAATGCCTGCGCTTCTGGATCATGTTTAGATATGGCTTCTTTTTTGACCTATAGAGTTTTAGCCGGCAACGGCGAATGGCACGGTGGATTGTGTTCACCGACAATGTTTTCTGGAAGTATTCCTGAGCCCATGTTGTGATTTCCATTACAGTAGCATTCCTGTATGTGATGCAGTGCTGTCTAAGGGCCCGAAGATCACGGGCATCCAGTATGGTTTTCCGGCCTTGACCCTTGCGCACAGAGATTGTTCCAGATTCTCTGAATCTTTGGATGATATTATGCACTGTAGATGATGATAACTTCAAACTCTTTGCAATTTTTCTCTGAGAAACTCCTTTCTGATATTGCTCCACTATTTTTCGCCGCAGCATTGGGGGAATTGGTGATCCTCTGCCCATCTTGACTTCTGAGAGACACTGCCACTCTGAGAGGCTCTTTTTATACCCAATCATGTTGCCAATTGACCTAATAAGTTGCAAATTGGTCCTCCAGCTGTTCCTTATATGTACATTTAACTTTTCCGGCCTCTTATTGCTACCTGTCCCAACTTATTTGGAATGTGTAGCTCTCATGAAATCCAAAATGAGCCAATATTTGGCATGACATTTCAAAATGTCTCACTTTCAACATTTGATATGTTATCTTTATTCTATTGTGAATAAAATATAAGTTTATGAGATTTGTAAATTATTGCATTCCTTTTTTATTCACAATTTGTACAGTGTCCCAACTTTTTTGGAATCGGGTTTGTAGATATTTTACTTTATAAAGTTTTAAATATGGATTTTTTTTTTTTACACAAAACCATCGATTCACTTCAGAAGGCCTTTATTAACCTCCTGGAGCCGTATGGATTACTTTTATAATGGATGGATGCACTTTTTTGGTCTTCAAATTTTAGGCTGCCATTCATTTTTTCATTCATTCAGCTAGGACATTTTTTAATATAACTCCGATTGTATTCTTCTGAAAGAATAATGTCACTTACACCTAGGAATGCTTGAGGGTGAGTAAATCATGGGGTAATTTTCATTTTTGGGTGAACTATCCCTTTAACCCTAACCTATCAGTTTACTGACAGTCTACTACAGTCTACTAATACTCTAATAATAGATAGTTGACATGTAGTTGCAAATGTACTTATAGTTAGTAGAATGTCTAAAGTGGACCATCAAAATAAACTGTAACTTTATTTTATTTTAGTAACTTTCTTGTCTTATGGGGATTATACATATTAGACCTAATAGACAGCCATAGATTCTGATACATAAGCATAATCAATAATACAGTATGCCTCACAGTTTTAGCATATTCAGAGATGAGCAAGTCCAGTTTACAGATGCTTGTGCAACAAACCCTGCTTTGTTCTGTTTGTCATTTTCCTTGTAAAGGCTTTTTAAATGGTCCATGTTGTCAGTAATTATAAATAGCACTAATTTTATGCAGAATTACTTTGGTTTTCTATGATAATTCAGCCCTTAGGGTGTTGTGAAAGTGTAATTGACAGTTTTGGATGAATGTTTCAGCAAGTGCATTTTGTGTGACTGCAAATATTGAGCATTGTTTTTGATTGCACTATGATGAATACAGTCTAATGAGAAGTAGACCGGAGATTCACGTAAAGAAATCCAGCGTGCATTATCAGTAAAATCCACCTGTGTGATGCAGACACGGTAATGTTTGAAGACAGAACACCTGCGTCTCATTGGCTCATCTGCTCTCATGCCTCTGATGTGGTGAGAGGCTTGTATTGAATTTGCAGTCATCATTAGTCAAGCAACTCCTCAGTCAAGACCTTTTCAGAGGCTGAGCACGCTTGACTGAAATCGCGCTGTGCAACGGCAGATAAAATCACCAAACCATGGCATGAAAACAATGCTGTCAGCCAGTTCTCTGAATCAAGTGAACCCGTGTTAAAGGGGTCATGAATTGAGAAATCAACTTTTCATTCAGCCTTTGATATATAAAAGTTCATCGTGATATAAGAATATCCTGTAAGTTTCGGAGGTTAAAACTTCCTTGTTAGTCAAAGCTTTTATTGACACCAGGCCCAGCAAACGCTCGATCTCAGAATGTGCCAAGCTGTGACGTCAGAGTGTGGTGAAACGCCGCCTCAACAGAAGAAGTACGCCTGATTCTGTAGCCCCGCCCACCGACTCGTTCAAGAAATGTAACATAAATAACATGGGCCTTCGTAGAGCTAAACGGATCGCGCTACCAAGCAATAAACATGCCGAAGATAGCAAGATATTGCTCTGTGCCTGGTTGTGGAAGAGCACTGTCGCTGCAATAGCTTCCTTCGGATTCTAATATTATGAATGCATGGTTGAACTTTATTTTTAATGAAGATCCAGCTCACGTTTGTTCCTTCATTTCACCACGGATTCGTTTGTAAACAAGAGACTGGGTTTGCAGACAGGTTGAGATTACATGAATGAATGAAGCAACACACTTATGTGAGTAAAAAATGTTTTTTATATGTGATAGTATTGCATTGTTACAGATCGTTTGATATCTATTGATTATGTGTACGTGTCTAACTGAACATAACTTAGCACGCTGTCACAGGCTGGAGAATCCTTCATTTGAGGTGTTGTTGGTTCATTGTGCTGCAATTCGGGATCAGACTAGAACATGTATGGGCCAGGGCTCGCAAAGCCCAACGTCCCGGGGCTATGTGTTTTCCAGACGGGCTACCAAAACCGGCAGGCCGGTGAATCTTAAATAGTGAAATAACATTCCTTTCTTGATGTGCGTTGTTCACTCTCTTGACTTGATATTTGAAGGAAAAATACAATCGCGGAAGTTTTGATCATGCTGATTTGTCTGACTCTGCAGTGAGGCGTGTGTGTGTGTGTGTTAGTGATGCATGGTTCGCGGTTATATCCACCGATCGGGCGGGCCAAGTAATAAAAAATAACATTCCAATTAATTGCGAGTGGATGAGAGATAAATCATTGTGTTTGTTTGATAAAGACATTTTGCGAGCCCTGTGGGCGAATCATTCCGGTTGCCGTTTTCCCACACACTTTCAAAACAATTCCTCACGGGGGAGCCGAAGCTCATTGTAATATGCAAAGCTTATCCAATCATAGCAGTGGGCGTTTACTTCCAAGTCTTCAGTACGGCACGCCCATAAAAACCAAAACCAGGGTAGAAAATAGCCTATTACTTATTCATTATGATGTTTTTGAATGTAAAAACCACGCAAATGTCATAAGTTGACCTCAGACAACAGTATAAAAAAATTTATAGAGCCAGTTCATGACCCCTTTAAAAACACAAAACATATAACCATTTATATACAAAAGTGATGTCCAGAGGGGATATTTGTTTTTAACAGCCCTACAAGCTTGATTAAACCATCAAAATGTGAGAAAAATTTTATATTTTTTAAAATATATTTAAAATGTGAGGGAAGAACAAAACACTAAACTTGGTTAAGGTATTTATCCAACAAAATTATTTGGAAAAAACTACAGCTACAGGTTTTATTTTACTATGAAAAAAGCATAGAAAAACAAAAAGTTCACAGGAAGAAGTGTACAAAATAATAAGTTATTAATATTCGTTCTCTCTTTTTTTTTTATTATGTGTTCATAATTTATTTGTATGACAGCCTGGCTAAAAATTATAACATTGCGTCATCACAAATTAAACAATTGACTAACAATTTATAATATGTAAATAATAATAATTAAAAAAAAAAATTTAAAAATGTAATTAGAGAAATGTTGGAGTTAAACAAGGTTATTCCACTGTTCACATCATAAATGTGTACATTTAACTGACAGAAATAATAAAAAATATTTGTCCCTATGACACTGGGATTATTAGGGCCCGAGCACCAATGGTGTGAGGACCCTATTGGAATTGCTCAGCCTATTATTATTCTTCTCCCAAATGAATCGCATTTTTGATGGCCTAAACATGCTCGAAAACTCATGAAACTTTGCACACGTGTCAGAAGTGGTGAAAATTTACGTTTGATATGGGTTTCAGAATTAGGCATGGCAAAATGGCTCGATAGCGCCACCTACAACATTTCAACAAAGTGCCTCTCCCGCTACGTTTCACGTACAGGTATGAAATTCGGTAGACACATGTAAAAGCCCAATACCTACAAAAAAGTATCCTGGTATGAAATCTCAAAACCAACAGGAAGTGAGATATTTAGATTTTTCTTTGCAAAATTGTTGCAAATTTTGCCATTTCCAGACGTTGTACTTTAACGAACTCCTCCTAGAGATTAAATTAGATTAACATCATATTTGCACAGTCTAATCTAAAGGCCTTTGCGACGTTAAATTGCGAAGATCTTGAGTTTTCCCTGAAGGGCGTGTCCGTGGCGGCCTGACAAATTTCGATGTTTCGCCATGAAACAGGAAGTTGTTGTAACTCGGGCATACAATGTCCAACCTGCCCCAAACTTCACACGTATTATTAGAGTCCTGGCCTGAAGACATCTACATGCCAATATACAGTTACAGTCATAGCGCCACCTACTGGCAACAGGAAATACCATGTTTTACAATATGATTAACTCCTCATAGTGATTTAACCAGATCAACATCATATTTGGTCAGTCTAATCTAAAGGCCTTTGTGATGTTAAATTCTGAAGATCTTGAGTTTTCGCTGAAAAGCGTGTCCCTGGCGGCCTGACAAAGTCTGATGTTTCGCCATGACACAGGAAGCTGTTGTAAGTCAAGCATACAATGTCCGATCTGCCCCAAACTTCATATGTTTGATAAGAGTCCTGGCCTGAAGACATCTACATATGAGTTTCAGAATTAGGCATGGCAAAATTGCTCGATAGCGCCACCTACAACATTTCAACAAAGTGCCCCTCCCGCTAGGTTTCACGTACAGTTATGAAATTCGGTAGACACATGTAACAGCCCAATACCTACAAAAAAGTCTCCTGGTATGAAATCTGAAAACCAACAATAAGTGAGATATTTTGAATTTTCTTTGCAAAATTGTTGCAAATTTTGCCATTTCCAGACGTTGTACTTTAACGAACTCCTTCTAGAGATTTAATCAGATCAACATCATATTTGCACAGTCTAATCTAAAGGCCTTTGTGATGTTAAATTGCGAAGATCTTGAGTTTTCCCCCGAAGGGCGTGTCCGTGGCGGCCTGACAAATTTCAATGTTTCGCCATGAAACAGGAAGTTGTTGTAACTCGGACATACAATGTCCGATATGCCCCAAACTTCACATGTTTGATAAGAGTCCTGGCCTGAAGACATCTATTTAAATTTAAATATGCCATCCAGTCCCAAACATGCTAGAAACACATTAAATCAAGCAACACGTGGCTAAGTGCTAATGTGTGCGATTTACGCCACAAAACAGGAAGTTGTTGTTGCATACAGTGTCCGATCTGCCCCAGACTTCACATGTTTGATAATAGTCCTGGCCTGAAGACATCTACATGCCAATATTCAGTTATAGTCAAAGCGCCACCTGCTGGCAGCAGGAAGTGTGGCACATTGAACTGACTTTGCCATATTTATCCTATATTTACCCACTTAAATGCATGCCGCCCACTATTCGCTGTTTTCCTGTGGCGGTGCTCCCGGGTGCGAGGGCCCTTTAATCGCTGCTTGCAGCTTTAATTTATCTCTTGTATTTCTAGGTCATTGTGTCACTCACTGCATCATGTACAGGATGAGTCAGTCTCCATCACTCTATAAATCTGCAAATGTCAAAAACATAAATACACTGTAATTTTGTTTATTATTTTTGTTCTTCTCTTGAAAAACAACTTTTGGTATCCTAGATGCACTTTTGATGGCAAAATGTCCACTAAGCTAAAAGTTGTTAGAAGTTACACAAGTCACTGATGTGTTCTTTACTTTACAATTCAACTTAATTTTTAATACTGAGTAAATGGATAGTAACTGTTTTATTTACTCAAAATTAAGTTTTATTTCCAGTTGGTTGGCTAGGCGAATTTTAATTTTGGACCTTGGGTATGAATAATAAATGCATTTTGTATAATAAACCTTTCATTATTGGTTGGTACTGAGTCTTCAGTACTTCCTGTTCACATATGTGGCATGTCCTGGTCACTGACAGTGATGTTGTGTGTCTCCTACAGCTGGACGCTGAGGCCAGTGATCTGCTCAAAGAACTTCAGAATAAGCTCAATACGGTGCTGGATGAGCTCAGCGGGGTCTTCGGCTCAAGGTGAAATATCAGGAAACAATTTGTAAAGTTGTTGAGCCGGTGTAAATATAATATTTTGGTAACACTTTACTTAGAGCCTTTATGTGTAATGCATTATAAAGGTATCCATAATGTATGTTGTAGTGCCATAAATACTATTTTTTATGAAAATCTTTTCATAAATAACCAAAATGCATTATAATATTTGCATAAATTGGTTTTGTCATGTGTTTTAATTTATACTTTATATAAGTATATGTTTTAATATATAGTTTACATTATACTTTCTAAAGGTGTGTTCAAGTATTATAATGTATTATAACTGAGGTTATAATCTTTTATGAGATCATACTATGCATTATAAGGTGCATTACACTGTATAATTAATGCATTAAAAACTTTTTATAATGCATTATACACCGATCAGGCATAACATTATGACCACTGACAGGTGAAGTTAATAACACTGATTATCTCTTCATCACGGCACCTGTTAGTGGGTGGGATATATTAGGCAGCAAGTGAATATTTTGTCCTCACAGTTGATGTGCTAGAAGCAGGAAAAATGGGCAAGCTTAAGGATTGGAGCAAGTTTGACAAGGGCCATATTGTGATGGCTAGACGACTGGGTCAGAGCATCTCCAAAACTGCAGCTCTTGTTGGGTGTTCCTGGTCTGCAGTGGTCAGTATCTATCAAAAGTGGTCCAAGGAAGTAACAGTGGTGAACCGGCGACAGGGTCATGGGCAGCCAAGGCTCATTGATGCACATGGGGAGCGAAGGCTGGCCTGTGTAGTCCGATCAAACAGACGAGCTACTGTAGCTCAAATTGATCAAGAAGTTAATGCTGGTTCTGATAGAAAGGTGTCAGAATACACAGTGCATCGCAGTTTGTTGCGTATGGATCTGCATAGCCGCAGACCAGTCAGGGTGCCCATGCTGACCCCTGTCCACCGCCAAAAGCGCCAACAGTGGGCACGTGAGCATCAGAACTGGACCACGGAGCAATGGAAGAAGGTTGCCTGGTTTGATGAATCACGTTTTCTTTTACATTACGTGGATGGCCGGGTGCGTGTGCGTCGCTTACCTGGGGAACACATGGCACCAGGATGCACTATGGGAAGAAGGCAAGCCGGCAGAGGCAGTGTGATGCTTTAGGCAATGTTCTGCTGGGAAACCTTGGATCCTGCCATCCATGTGAATGTTTATTTGACACATACCACCTACCTAAGCATTGCTGCAGACCATGTACACCCTTTCATGGAAACGGTATTCCCTTGTGGCTGTGGCCTCTTTCAGCAGAATAATGCGCCCTGCCACAAAACAAAAATGGTTCAGGAATGGTTTGAGGAGCACAACAACGAGTTTGAGGTGTTGACTTGGCCTCCAAATTCCCCAGATCTCAATCCAATCGAGCATCTGTGGGATGTGCTGAACAAACAAGTCTGATCCATGGAGGCCCCACCTCGCAACTTACAGGACTTAAAGGATCTGCTGCTAACATCTTGGTGCCAGTTACCACAACACACCTTCAGGGGTCTAGTGGAGTCCATGCCTCGACGGGTCAGGGCTGTTTTGGCACCAACACAATAAGGGGGACCAACACAATATTAGGAAGGTGGTCATAATGTTATGCCTGATCGATGTATACTGGTGGCTTTAAGTAAAGTGTTACTGATATTTTAACGGACTTGCTAAAATCAAGTAAAGAGAGTAAATTCCTCAAACGAATTAAATGTTAACACTATGCATGAAAACTTTTGATTACATCAGCAGAGATGAAGAAAGTTAATGCGTTTAGATGAAAATCTGGAAATCATTCAAGGAATCATTCATATTAAGACCTGTGACATTTATGGACAAAGTAAATAGCATCCATTTTCCATTTGTTTCAGGTTGCCTTCCGTGATTAAAAAGCATAGACATACAGCCGATAAATGATAAAATGATAAAAATCATTTGAGGTCAAATGATAAAAATGTTTTCATTATCAAATGAAATGATAGTATCGTGATTTATGAATGTTGTTTTCAAACTGAGTTTAACATGACCTTCCACAGTTTCAAGCCAGTGATTGAGGACTGTGTCAAACAAATGAACCAGGAGCTCGTACAGATGAAAGGAAACGCAGGGAACAAGAGTAACGCAGCAATGGACGCAGAGACTGTCCTGCGACCCCTCATGGACCTGCTGGACAAGAAGTAAGAAAACTGCAGAATTACATTTCTTAAAACATAGTAACCAGTTGCGTTTCAGTCTTTCACTCCATCCCCCATTTTTGTTTTTTTCTCTTCAGCCTAATTCTGTTTGCTAAGATCTGTGAGAAGACAGTTCTCAAACGGGTTCTGAAGGAGCTGTGGAAAATAGTCCTCAACACCATTGAACGACAGATTGTTCTTCCGCCGCTCTCAGACCAGACAGTGAGTGTAACACGTCTCTTAGCCAAACGCACACACACATGATATGTCATCTCCTCTGCATCTGCTCCTAACAGAAGCTTATGGAAATGTGAGGGAAGACACAATTCCAGGGCATCAGCTGAGTATAGAAAGAGAGGTGTTATTTAGTGGTTAGGGGATGTACAAAGATAAATGCTGGTCATAATTACCAAGGAACATCAGGTGTTTTGTTTGTTTGATTCATTGATTTATTTTATTTTTTGATAATTTGACATTTTTGATAAAACAAAAATATTTTTATGGAGGGTGATGCAATGAGATCCAGGCAGACAAGCAATGATTATGTCAAAGATCAAATTTGAATAAGGAATAACACATTTATTAAGTAAAAATGTATAAATTATAGAGACAAACAAATTAATCACGTAAATAATAGTTTATAATAAAATCCAAAGTATTGTTTCTAACGGATGAAGATTGTGAAGATCAGAGTATAGAGAAAAAAGGATGAAATCAGAATGAAAGGAGAGGTAGAAGAGACGAAGCAGGAGAAGAAGTAGAAGTGAAGAGCAAAATAAGAGCAACGAATATGTATGCAGGAAACTTACATCCTCTTAAACTTATGTTTGGTCTCATAAGAAAAGGTCAAACAGACTTATCCATTATGTCATAGCTGGTGTGATGGCTAGGACGGAGTGACTGGTCAAATGTCAAAGATAGATGAAAACAGATATACCAGGTGTTGTTTTGACACCTTTAAGAGAATAGCGCAGATCTTGTATTATTTCATGTCTGCAGGGATGGAAACAGACATATTTTGATACAAAGGTATGTCACATAATAAATTCTGATGGAAACACCCACTCGATCTTACAGCATATAATAGAAAAAAACATAAATGATTAAAGAAATCAATGTAAAATAATAATTATGTATAAAGAATAATTAATAAAATAAATAAATAAAAGACATTAATCAAAATAATAAATTGAATAAAATTGAATACAAATAATTTTGCATACACCAGGAGGGCTTATATGTTTTATTTCATAGCTAAAATAAAATAAAATATTTAATAAAGGCCTTATATAAATTCCTATATATCTAAACTAAAATATGTAATGGAGAGCAATAGGTTTTATTTTTTTATAGCTAAAATAAACGGAGTCCTTATATATTTTACTTGTAGAAAAAAAAAAAAAAAAATTTAATGGAGGATATATTTTACCTCATAGCTAAATAAAATAAAATAAAATATTTAATAGGGCTTATATATTTTTTCATAATAAAATAAAATAATTAATTTTCTAATTATTAATTTAGAAAAATAAAATGTTTAATTGAGGCTTTATATATTTTACTTTTAGAAAAAAAATATTTAATGGAGGACCAATATATTTTACTTTATAGCTAAATAAAATAAAATAAAAATATTTAATGTAGGGCATATACATTTTTCATAATAAAGTAAAATAAGATAATGGATTTTCTAATTATTATCTTAGAAAAATAAATTAAAATAAAACGTTTAATGGAGGCCTTCTGTTTATATTGTATTGCATAGCTAAATTAGAAAAAAAAAATTGCATTTTTACTTTTATTTTACTTTAGCTGAAATGAATTATTTAATGGAGAGCTTAAATTTTTTTTATTTATAGCTAAAATTAAATTAAATCAAATATTGAATGTAGGGCTTACATTTTTTTCAATTTATAGGATAAAATAAAATAATAAAATAAATAAAATAAAATAATAAATACAATACAATACACAATTGCCCTCATTGTTTTTGGAAATAATATTCCAGAAAGTGATGTGAACAAACAAAATGTTCCTTCAGGAGCTTCGTGCCCATCTTCTTAATAAGCTGAATCAACATCCAAACACTCGAGTGCCAAACACACTAAACAAATTCTGTTTCACTCGCTGAACGACACGTCTCCTAAAACAGCTCATCCCTAAAGGAGTGAATTACTTTTTGACTCTTTGTTTTGTACTTTTGTTTAACAGCAAGGGGCTCAGATGATTTTCAGTGCTGCCAAGGACCTGGGTCAGCTCTCCAAGCTCAAGGTGAGGATTTTGTTTAGTAATCTATGCTAAATAAATTCAGGGGTCCTACTTTATATTAAGTGTCTTTAACAACTATGTACTAACATTTCAATTAATCATTTGATACAGTGCATACATGTTTTTTACTAAATAAACTGCAAAATGTTAGGTTTTCAAATACATTCATTTTATGCACGGATTGCTTCTGAGAGCGCTGCACAAGCTCACGTCGCCCTCTACGGAACAACAATCTCTCTTACCATGTTAGCCAAATTCGCTCCAAAGGCGAGTAAAAATGGGTGTTGAAACGGTGTTACTCACCAGTTGCCCGGTAATTTTTTTAATGAATTTTGACAGTACATGGCTGTGAGAATGTGATACGGCTTAGTGCAATCATCAAATCACACTAAGCCATGTTGTTAATGTTGTTATAGTTCATCGTCCAGTTTCAAAAATGACAAAAAAACACCATAAAAGCAGTTCAAAAACGTTTTGCTTGATACTATGAACTGTCTTAGAAAATGCAGAATTACAGGAGCTTGTAAGTAGACGATGAATTGTCATTATTGAGTAAACTGTTCCTTTAACCAAATGACCTTCATGTGTTTGAATATGACCCCGAAAATGGGAGGTAATTGGTTTAATAATCAAGCCTCTGAATAAAAATCAGTGTGTATCATATTGTAGATGGGGCCAAGGCATGCTCAATTTAAAGTGTTGTTTCCCATCCTGACAGAGGGAGGAAAGGCAAACAGGCTGCGACTGACAGGGAGTTTTATGTTTGTCAGATTTAGAAGGCAGCACTCCTCGAGGACACGGAGCAGCAGTAGATATCTTCCCTGAGAAATTACAGAAGGGCTTGGGGCTTTCATGTAGCTCCCGTTTTGCTACATTTGCTGTGAAAATGGCTTCGAGCTTATATTAAGGCTTTGTAGCTGTCTGTCAAAAGCTTCCACCACTGCCCTGCTGCCCGTTTACATCATTACAGTCTCTCTGGAATCACACCGGAAAACTTTCCGGGTTACGAGAGATCTGCTGGTATAATTATATCCGCCCTGCTGAGGAATTTGGTCGGGCGCTTTGGATCTGAGCGGGTGTCAGACAGATGGAGGGTTTCTCGTGATTATGTCTCCACAGTCCAGTGGCAGATACACTCGATCTCATTTGTCCCTCTCCCTCATTTCATATGCATTGAAACATCTCTGGTCAATTGCAGCTTTACCTCAAGATGCTTTTTATGGCTCCTGTTCTCTGTGCTGCAGTAACTGTGTGTATAATTCAACTCCTCTGTTTCTAAACCTAGGGCATTGCTGTCTATGGCTTATACAGTATTAGCAGGGTTTCCGCAAGTCTTAAAAAAAAGTCTTAAAAAGTCTTAATTTGACCTTCCACAATTTTAGGCCTTAAAAATGTCTTAAATTGGAGTAGAAAGTCTTAAATTCAATATCATGCCATTAAATTAGGGCCCTATGATTTCTGCGATGCAGAAAACATGGACGGAACCGTAGAATCCATTTATAAAAATTGAATAAAAGTAAAAGACGGAATTTGAGAAAAATAACAAAACGTATTTCATAGGGCCCTAAAAAATGTATTTTGTTAAACTTTTAATAAATTGCTGTTAAATTATCTGTTTCATGATTTCAGTTAATTAGACATGCTTTTTTATTAATACAATTTAATTTAACTTAAAAATTTTAATTTTTAATTTAAAAATTTAAACAGAATAAACTATAAAACAAAAAATAAAGATTTCATATAGGGCCCTAAATTTAATTGCAAAATTAAATTGCATGAACTGCAAAAAATTTATATCTAGGGTTTTTGTTTTCCAGTACAAATATCTAAACATCCTTAAATCAATATACATTTACTTGAGATGCAAAATGAAGAAATTAAGTCTTGTTTTCTGAGAAATTGAACAAAATTAAGTGAGTTTATGCTTAAAACAAGAACAAGTATCTCTCAATGGGTATGAAAATAACTTGCATTTGAATTAAGTTGATTTTTATGAACCCGTTGGCAGATATTTGTTCTTCTTTTAATCATAAAATCACTTTAACAAGATTACACAAGATTTCACAAGATTTCTTCTCTCAAATTTTAAGCTATTATTTTGTAAAATAAGTTTAAAAGTTATGGAGATCTGTTGGAAATTGTATTTTCAAACTTTGAACTTTTACATTTAGTGAACATATTGACGTGTTATGTTCCCTTCAATTTATTCCTTAAATTTTCTTTAAATGGTTTTAAAAAGGTCTTAAATTTACCTTCATAAAACCTGCAGAAACCCTGATTAGGCAACTGTCTTAAATCTGAACTGCAACTGAACCTCATAAGTGACTGTTTTGAAGCACTCTGCATAGGCACATTAAGTGCACAAGAGAATCAACTCACGGTTGCTTTTTATTAGTGAAGGCCAAGTAAGTAACCCATATTCGGAATTTGTCCTCTGCATTTAAGTTAATGCACACACATTAGGAGCAGTGAGTAGTGAAGACACACACACCCGGAGCAGTGTGCAGCCATTTTTGCTTCCGTGCCCGGGAAGCGATTGGGGGTTAGGTGCCTTGCTCAAGGGCACCTGTCATTTCCTGCGGGTTACCAGTCTAACTTGCTAACCATTAGGCCACGACTGCCCACACTAATTAGATTGAAGGTAAAAAAAGGTAACACTTTATAATAAGTATAGTGTAATAAAGTGTTTAGAAATCATTTGCAAACTATTAGTTAATTAATAGTTTATAAACTAGTTAATACATTAATAGACTATATACAAATAGTGGGTTCTTCATTCAATGTCACTGTAATGAACAAAGTGTTATTGTGTAATTAGCTCATATGTAAAGAGTTACAGTTGTGGTCAGAATTATTGGCACCCCTGGTAAATATGGTCAAAGATGGCTGTAAAAATAAATCTGCATTGTTTATCTTTTTGATCTATTATTCAAAAAATGCGCAAAAATCTAACCTTTCATTGAAGTAAAAGAATGGAAAGTCGGGGGAAAATCACATTATGAAATAAATGTTTTTTTTCCAAAACACGTTGGCCACAATTATTGGCACCCCTAGAATTTTTTATGAGTAAAATATCTCTGAAGTATATTCCCATTAATATTTACATTTTTTAGCACACCAGGGTGACTAGGAACATGAAATTGTCCAGCTATGACGTCTTGTTTCACAGGAGTATAAATAGGAGGAAACACAAGGCCAAATTCCCTTAATCTTCATCACAATGAGTGAAACCAAAGAATATAGTTCTGATGTGCAGCAAAAGATTGTTGAGCTTCACAAAATAGAAAGTGGCTGTAGGAAAATAGCTAAAGCATTGAAAATTCCCATTTCCACCATCAGGGCAATAATTAAGAAGTTCCAATCAACTAAAGATGTTACGAATCTGCCTGGAAGAGGATGTGTGTCTATATTGTCTTAATGCAAGGCAAGAAGAAGAGTTTGAGTGGCCAAAGACTCTCCAAGGATCAAAGATGGAGAATCGCAGACATTGGGTTGAGTATTGGGGTCAGAAAGCCTAAAAAAAAAAAAAAAAAAGCAACCCCTACATCACCACATTTGGGAGGGATTCAAGAAAAATCCTTCTTGTTCATCCAGAAACAAACTCCAGCATATTCAGTTGTCAGACACGACTGGAAATTCAAAAGGGACCTGGTTCTGTGGTCAGATGAAACTATAAAAAGAGCTTTTTGGCAGCAAACCCACCAGATGGGTGCAGCAAACAGCGAGGGGCTGTCGAGGAGCACGAGTTCGGAGAACCAAGTCCGGCTGGGCCAATGCAGCGCAATTGCCAATGCTCCTCGTACTGCCTGATCTTGCACAGGACCTGTGCGAGAAGGCTTACTGGGGGAAACGCATACTTGCGTAGGCCCCGCGGCCAGCTGTGCGCTAGTTGTCCCCTCGGTCAGGGAAAAATACCAGTGGCAATAGGAATGTGCGTCTACCTGTGCGTCGCCGAACTGTTCCCAAATCAGCTGAACCGCTTGGGGATGGAGTCTCCATTCCCCAGGACATGGCCGATGTCGTGAGAGCTCATCGGCTGCACGATTCAGCTCACCTGGGATGTGAATGGCAAGAAGTGACCTCAGATGCTTCTGACTCCATAACAAGAAATGGCGGGCGAGTTGCGACATACGGCAGGAGCGCAGACCACCCTGATGGTTGATGTACGCTACTGTCGCCGTGTTGTCTGAATGGACCAGTACATGCTTGTCCTTCAGCAGCGTTCGAAAACGGTGCAGGGCTAGACGTGCGGCCAGCAACTCGAGGCAATTGACATGCCATAGGCGCTGGGGTCCTGTCCAGGAGCCCGCGGCAGCATGTCCATTGCACATGGCACCCCAGCCCGTGGCGGAGGCATCTGTTGACACAACAACATGCCTCCGGCCCATAGAAAAGAGAGGTTCGACCACGGGGTGAAGGTTTGACAGCAGGCCCGAGTGACTGGCACCCAGAGCATGCCCTGTTGCCATGCCCATCTCGGGACTCGATCGCGAAGCCAGTACTGAAGCGGTCTCATATGAAGCAGTCCGAGTGGCGTGACCACCACTGCAGATGCCATATGCCCCAGGAGTCTCTGAAATAACTTCAGTGGAACCACACTCTTGCCCTCGAATTGACTCAGGCAAGTCAGCAGTGACTACACGTGCTCGCTTGTAAGCTGCGTGTACATGGCGACAGAGTCGATTTCCATACCGAGAAAATAGATCCTCTGCACGGGGGAGAGTTTGCTCTTTTCCCAGTTGACCCAAAGGCCCAGACAGGCGAGGTGCTGGAGCACCAGGTCCCTGTGTTCGCAAACCTGCTCTCGAGAGTGAGCTAGTATCAGCCAGTCGTCGAGATAGGTCAGGATGCGAACCCTGTGTTGCCTGAGTGGCACAAGGGCTGCCTCGACGACTTTCGTGAAGACGCGAGGAGACAGGGCTAAACCGAATGGAAGTATCGTGTACTGGTATGCCTGCCCCTCGAAAGCAAACAGTAGAAACGGTCTGTGTCGAGGAAGAATGGAGACATGAAAGTACGCGTCCTTCAGGTCGATCGCTGCAAACCAATCCAGCGGACAAACACATTCGAAAATGCTTGGGCTGTCAACATCTTGAATGGAAGCCTGTGAAGGGTTCGGTTCAAGACGTGCAGGTCAAGGATTGGTCGTAACCCACCGCTCTTCTTGGGTACAATGAAGTAGGGGCTGTAGAAGCCAGACTTCATCTCGGCTGGAGGGACAGCCTCGATCACACCCTTCTCCAGTAGGGTGGCGACCTCCGCACGCATGACAGGGGCATTGCCACCCACCATGGTATAGCGGACTCCCCGAAAGCGGGGAGGAGACCGTGCAAACTGAATCGCATAGCCGAGCCTGATCATTAGAGCGAGCCAGCGGGACAGATTGGGAAGCTCTAGCCAGGCTCCCAAAAACTGAACCAGTGGGGTCATGCGAACCACAGGTGTACCCACGATGGGGCAGCGAAGCGGAATGATCGTCCCAGACGTGGGAGGCGGAGCGTCCCGAAGTGGGGGCGCGGTCATGTTCCGCGTCCTGACAGAGGAGGCCAGGGAAGGACGAGCGTTCCGCAGCGACCTCCTCTGACAGGGGTCTGGTGACAGAGGGGGACGAGAGCAGCGAGGCGTTGCATCTTACACTGTCATCCGCGCCCTCTTGGAGCTTGGAGGTAAGGAAGTCAGTTCTAAAATATTGGTTACTGCCGGTCGTGATGCCAGCGGTGGAGAACAAAAGATTCTCCCCCGGCCCTCCACCAGGGGGAGGAGTGGTCCTGCTACCATCTCCTGAAAAGAACTGACGCCAATCTCCGAGCTGCCCATCTCAGGAGTGCCGCTTAGCCTGGCATTTGGTAGGCTTAGGGGCAGAGACGGGATGCGCCACCTTACTGTGACCTCCTCCGCGCTGCGGCCCGGGTGAAGGCTGCTGCTGTGGCTGAGCGGGAGGGGCGGGAGCCGCAGGGGGGCGCCCTCAGCGGCGGGCAGGCTGAGGCGGCTGAGCTGGCGGCAGTGTAGGTGCAGCAGCAGGCCACCTGGTCAGCAGGTGTTTGAACGCCTCAGACTGCTCTTGGGCGGGCAAGAACTGCTGGGCAAAGTCCTCGACCGCGCCGCCAAAGAGGCCGGCCTGGGAGATCAGGGAGTCGAGGAAACGGGTTCGCTCAGACTCCCTCATATCTGACAGGTTCAGCCATAGGTGGCGCTTCTGGACCACCAAAGTGGACATCACCTGACCCAGGGACTGCGCAGTGACCTTTGTCGCTCAGAGAGCGAAGTCGGTGGCAGTGCGCACTTCCTGAATAAGCCCTGGGTCAGCACCGCCCTCGTGCATGGTTTTTAAAACCTTGGCCTGGTATATTTGCAGGATGGCCATGGCATGCAAAGCAGACGTGGCCTGACCCGCAGCTCTGTAGGCCTCTGCCACTAAGGTGGACGAGAACCCACAGGCTTTGGACGGTGCTTGGGATCACCGCGCCTCCATCGAGGGTAGTGAAGGCTGAGGTTGCACCAGAACGATTACAGGCAGTAAAAAAGGTGCCCTCCACGAACTGGTAACTTCCTCATGCACCTCCGGGAAGAATGGCCCTGGGGGCGGTATCAGGCGATCAGCATGCCCCGTGCCCAGGAACCAATCATCCAGCCTTGAACGCTTGGGCTGAGGTGGAGGATTCCAGTCCAGCCCAGTGTTCACAGCTGCCTGGGAAAGCATGGCCGTCAGCTCTGGATCAGACTCGGGCAACGCTGCCGCTCCAGAAGGAGGCAGCGCAGCCGAATCCTCATCTCCAGAGGACTCAGGCCCGCCTTGTGATGCGGCGATCGATATCATATCATCCGCCGGAGCCCCGTATGAAACGCTGGGTCCCTGGCGTGAGGGACCAGCCATCTCAATCGGAAGCTCCACAGCTTGCGATGTGGAGGGGGGTGTGGCCCGAGGAATACACGTCAGGGTGTCCCACACCGTTAACCCTCAGATCACCCTGGCCATCAGCCAAAGTAGGTCCTCGCGAAGAGGAACTAGATTGGGGAATGACAGAGGGGACTCTACCCCTTCTGAGGTCACCGAGTCTTAATTTAAGCATCGCGATGATCATGTTCCCGCAGTGAGAACATGACTCATCCACGAGTGCTGCCTCAGCGTGATTAAAGCCCAAACACGCTAGACAGCACTCGTGGCTGTCAGATGGATGAATGACGCGACCTCACCCAGAAACACACGGGCGAGACATCTTGAAAAAGACGTGCCCGTGTAGCTCTTTTAGAAGAGGAAAAACTCTGCAGCAGCGCCGAAGCGCCCAGGGAGAACACACACACTCTGTGGCAGGTCACTGCACAGATCAGCAGCAGGAATGCGGAACTCGCTGGAACGCGCCGTAACCTCGTCACCGCTGAAGAGTCGCTCGTCTTACTTGTAGAGAAAAGCTCAGAAGGCAAGTGATGCGCTCGGCTCCGAAGCAGAAACATAATGCGAGATTGCATGCGCGGCTCCTTATATACCCATGCTGGTGGGCGGAGTTCGCTATGCAAATTCCGCAGACCCATGGCATTGTTTTGCCATTGGCTCGTTTTGTAGAACTTGAAGGTGATAGGCTTCTAAGCGAAACCCCCATTCCGTCAGTCACTGACATAACTCGGAGTGACTGACTGAATGGGAATCACTATTTGTATATAGTCTATTAATGCATTGACTCAATTTATAAACTATTAATTAAATTGAAGCGTACACACGCAAAAAAAATCTTTTTCGGTATTTTTGTATTGTTTTCAGATACATTTTGTATTGATTCAAGATACATTTACTTTTTACTTTTCTGATTATTAAAATTAAGTTTACCCTTAAAGCAAGAAAAAAATCTGCCAGTGGGGTCAGAAAAATAAACTTAATTTAAAGGGGAAACAAGATTATATTTCTTACCCCACTGACAGTTTTTTTTTCCTTCTTGTTTTAAGCATGAACTTAATTTACATAAATTTTGCAAAAATACTGAGGAAGCAGATCTTTGTTTGCAGTGTACATGTAATGCAGCTTTAAAATTGGGCAAAAACAAAGTTGGCCACCTTTAGAACAACATTTGACAGTCTGATGTTGGCAGCTTACTAGATTTTGGTACAGAATCTGTATGTTATTTACTACATTTTCACTATTCTACTGATTACCTTTGGTTGCTGAGGTGATTATCTGTGGTTGCTAAGGTGTTTTATTACACTGTGCATCCAGTGAGATTTTTCTGTTTTATGAAAATCTTTATATGAGTGTAGTAACATTTAAAACAGTGAGTTATAAAATGTGCATTCAGTATTTGTGGATTAATTATTCAGTCTGAAAGTGTGTACTGACCTGAAAAGAGAGTTGTCAGTGGACATACAGACCATCTTAACACCTGATCAATACACTCGGTCAAAGTGCTAAAGGTGTGAATGCATCTTTAAAAAGGTGACCTTAAACTGGAAAAAGTCAATGGACAGAATCAGCTCTTCCTACACACACACACACACACACACACACACACACACAGATGAACTTACACTGATTTGATGTGGGATTAATGTTCACTCACACGCCACCCTGTTATCACTCTTAGGCTTATTTGTATTAAACTTTGCACCACCATTGACCTGTGAGATTAAATGAAATTGAAGTTTAACTGCCTGACTTCTTGGTGAGGCCACAAAGTCTTCTGGGAGCTGTCACTTTTGATTCTAATGAGCGGTAAGGAGCTCTCCAAGAAAAGCCCTGTTCACCTCTGAATGTTGTATACATGCAAAAACTTGCATTAAAAGACTGATGCACACTAGGGATTCTCATAAATCCGGAGCTTTTGTTTGGGTTTTACCTGAATCTTCCACCTAATATCATCTGGTCAGGGTTCTGGTGTTAAAGCAACTGAGTGGAGAAGCTGTAAAAAGTGATCAGTTTACGTAACTTAAAAAAAGTGAGGAAACCCATTGCCTTAAATTATTAAGTAATAAACTTCATGTGTAATTGAAAATATTAAGTTACAGTGGGGAGAACAAGTATTTGATACACTGCCGATTTTGCAGGTTTTCCCACTTACAAAGCATGTAGAAGTCTGTAATTTTTATCATAGGTACTCTTCAACTGTGAGTGACGGAATCTAAAACAAAAATCCAGAAAATCACATTGTATGATTTTTAAGTAATTAATTAGCATTTTATTGCATGACATAAGTATTGGATACATCAGAAAAGCAGAACTTAATATTTGGTACAGAAACCTTTGTTTGCAATTACAGAGATCATACGTTTCCTGTAGTTCTTGACCAGGTTTGCACACACTGCAGCAGGGATTTTGGCCCACTCCTCCATACAGACCTTCTCCAGATCCTTCGGGTTTCGGGGCTGTCGCTGGGCAATACGGACTTTCAGCTCCCTCCAAAGATTTTCTATTGGGTTCAGGTCTGGAGACTGGCTTGGCCACTCCAGGACCTTGAGATGCTTCTTACGGAGCCACTCCTTAGTTGCCCTGGCTGTGTTTTTCGGGTCGTTGTCATGCTGGAAGACCCAGCCACGACCCATCTTCAATGCTCTTACTGAGGGAAGGAGGTTGTTGGCCAAGATCTCGCGATACATGGCCCCATTCATCCTCCCCTCAATACGGTGCAGTCGTCCTGTCCCCTTTGCAGAAAAGCATCCCCAAAGAATGATGTTTCCACCTCCATGCTTCACGGTTGGGATGGTGTTCTTGGGGTTGTACTCATCCTTCTTCTTCCTCCAAACACGGCGAGTGGAGTTTAGACCAAAAAGCTCTATTTTTGTCTCATCAGACCACATGACCTTCTCCCTTTCCTCCTCTGGATCATCCAGATGGTCATTGGCAAACTTCAGACGGGCCTGGACATGAACTGGCTTGAGCAGGGGGACCTTGCGTGCGCTGCAGGATTTTAATCCATGACGGCGTAGTGTGTTACTAATGGTTTTCTTTGAGACTGTGGTCCCAGCTCTCTTCAGGTCATTGACCAGGTCCTGCCATGTAGTTCTGGGCTGATCCCTCACCTTCCTCATGATCATTGATGCCCCACGAGGTGAGATCTTGAATGGTGCCGCAGACCGAGGGAGATTGACCGTCATCTTGAACTTCTTCCATTTTCTAATAATTGCACCAACAGTTGTTGCCTTCTCACCAAGCTGCTTGCCTGTTGTCCTGTAGCCCATCCCAGCCTTGTGCAGGTCTACAATTTTATCCCTGATGTCCTTACACAGCTCTCTGGTCTCCCATTGTGGAGAGTTTGGAGTCTGTTTGATTGAGTGTGTGGACAGATGTCTTTTATACAGGTAACGAGTTCAAACAGGTGCAGTTAATACAGGTAATGAGTGGAGAACAGGAGGGCTTCTTAAAGAAAAACTAACAGGTCTGTGAGAGCCGGAATTCTTACTGGTTGGTAGGTGATCAAATACTTATGTCATGCAATAAAATGCAAATTAATTATTTAAAAATCATACAATGTGATTTTCTGGATTTTTGTTTTAGATTCCGTCTCTCACAGTTGAAGTGTACCTATGATAAAAATTACAGACCTCTACATGCTTTGTAAGTAGGAAAACCTGCAAAATCGGCAGTGTATCAAATACTTGTTCTCCCCACTGTATGTGAACTTGACAATTCCACATAACTTATTTTTTTCAATAACACATGAAGTTTATTTACTTAATAATTTTAAGGTAACAGGGTTTCCTCACTTTGTTAAAGTTAAGTCAACTGATCACTGTTTACAGTATGGAAGGAAAGTTTGAAAACAGTTGAGCATTTTAGAAAATGGAAAGAAGCAAAACAGCAAACATGACAAGCGAATCTGAATGATTATTTTATGCATGATATTTCATCAAAATTGTTTCAAGTCTGCATGAAACTGAAGTTGCTATAGTCTTTTCTTCCCTATAGTGACGTACACCGATCAGGCATAACATTATGACATTATGTCCTAATATTGTGTTAGTTCCCCTTTTGCTGCCAAAACAGTCCTGACCCGTTGAGGCATGGACTCCACTAGACCCTTGAAGGTGTGCTGTGGTATCTGGCACCAAGATGTTAGCAGCAGATCCTTTACGTCCTGTAAGTTGCGAGGTGGGACCTCCATGGATCGGACTTGTTTGATCAGCACATCCCACAGATGCTCGATTGGATTGAGATCTGGGGAATTTGGAGGCCAAGTCAACACCTCAAACTCTTTGTGCTCCTCAAACCATTCCTGAACCATTTTTGTTTTGTGGCAGGGCGCGTTATTCTGCTGAAAGGCCACAGCCACCAGGGAATACTGTTTCCATGAAAGGGTGTACATGGTCTGCAACAATGCTTAGGTAGGTGGTACGTGTCAAAGTAACATCCACATGGATGGCAGGACCCAAGGTTTCCCAGCAGAACATTGCCCAAAGCATCACACTGCCTCCTGCCTCCTTGCGTTCTTCCCATAGTGCATCCTGGTGCCATGTGTTCCCCAGGTAAGCGACGCACACGCACCCAGCCATCCACATGATGTAAAAGAAAACATGATTTATCAGACCAGGCCACCTTCTTCCATTGCTCCGTGGTCCAGTTCTGATGCTCACGTGCCCACTGTTGGCACTTTCGGCGGTGGACAGGGGTCAGCATGGGCACCCTGACTGGTCTGCAGCTATGCAGCCCCATATGCAGCAAACTGCGATGCACTGTGTATTCTGACACCTTTCTATCAGAACCAGCATTAACTTCTTGAGCAATTTGAACTACAGTAGCTTGTCTGTTTGATCGGACCACACAGGCCAACCTTCGCTCCCCACGTGCATCAATGAGCCTTGGCCACCCATGACCCTGTCACCGGTTCACCACTGTTCCTTCCTTGGACCAATTTTGATAGTTACTGACCACTGCAGACCAGGAACACCCCACAAGAGCTGCAGTTTTGGAGATGCTCTGAACCAGTTGTCTAGCCATCACAATTTGGCCCTTGTCAAACTCGCTCAAATACTTACGCTTGCCCATTTTTCCTGCTTCTAACACATCAACTTTGAGGACAAAATGTTAACTTGCTGCCTAATACATCCCACCCACTAACAGGTGCCGGTGGTCACTTCACCTGTCGGTGCTCATAATGTTATGCCTGATCGGTGTATATCCGAGTGAACTTCTTTAGTAGTCCTGCCATTAATTCTGTGACTTTAGCTACGTCAGCAAGTTATACATTTGCATAATGCTCGCCTATAGAGTGGTGCAGGTATGATGTCACTTTGTAGGCCAACCGGCAGTTAGCATCACACTGGTTCCCTCGATAAAAACCCAATAGGATTTTCCCATAGGCTTTTGGATTATCGCAAAAAACAAGCTCTCTGATCAACAAAAGTTAATGATACTTACACGTTTTGTTCATCAAGATAATTATCACAGATGAACACAACTTTTATTAATTTTGAAGCCTAAATGTAGTTGCCAGAAGTAAAAAGTTAAAGGTAGATTATAAAACTACACCACAGTCACTTGACTTCAACGTCATCATCACTAAGCTTCCGACAACTCTTTCAGTTTTTATCTCAAAACATTTTCCCAGAACGTTTGAGTTAGATTTAGTTTATAAGAGCACAATTATGAGCATAACAAGGCTGTAAAAGTGGACTGAGTTTACCTGTTTGGCGTGATGACGTTTAATGTCCCCGACAGCCTCTGTTGTCGCATTTAACCACTTGTTAGCAACCTCCTTTTTCAAGAAACGTAACAGCTTCAAAAAATCATGAGTGGGGTAATACTATTTTATGTTGTAGAATAAAACGTGAAAATGTCTTGATCTTTTGTTCACCACAAACCTTATTTCAGCCATTTAAACAAAATCCCATTCAAAAAACCCATTGACTTCGGGACGATGGAACCAGAAGTGCTAAAATGCTAACTCACTTCCGCGTTTTGGCCTACAAAGTGATGTCATACCTGTACCACTCTATTGGCTTCTTTGGTCCACCTTCAAAGAACAGTTGGGTAAGAGATTTCGCTATGTCGCAAAGAGGTTTTTTTTTTTGTTTTTGTTTTTTTTTTCTCACTGCAAGGGCAAAAAAAGCATTGTATGGACTTTGAATACTGACGCCATAATTACCATAGATATACTTTTTACAGCTGCTCATGAAGCCTCGTGAGCCAAAACCCATTTATGGTAAGCTGTGTTACATTTCCTGCACACTCTTTAAGCGGTAGACCACTCACAACAGACTGGGCCAACTGACCAATCAGAGCAATCTACAGTTTTCGGAAGGCAGGTTTTAAACAAACTGAAACTAACACAGAGCGTTTCAGACAGAGGGTAAAAACAGGTGCAGCAGTAATGTACAGAAAGAGAAAATGTTTTTTGTTTTACTTTAAATCATGTAAGTGTGCGCTAGCAAACGTATAAATGAGTATAACATGGCACTTTAACATGGGGTAGTTTATGTAGCTGACCAACATTGTAAATGGTTGAAAGAAAAGATTTCAAGTACATTTTAATCTTAATGTAAACACAGTAAATCATTTTCTCTCTCTGTCTCTCCCTCTCTCTCTCTCTCTCTCTCTCTCTCTCTCTCTCTCTCTCTCCCTCTCTCTCTCAGGAGCATGTGATCCGGGAGGAAGCTCGGAGTCTGAGCCCTCGACAATGTGCCGCCATGGATTTAGTGCTTCCCACCATCAAGGTATCAGCTTCTCTCTGCTCTGATTCCCCCATTTTAGGGGCCAGTTGCATAATGCTAACTTATGCTTAGACTAGTGTTACTAGTGTTTCTTTTTTAAATTAGTCACATAAAAACAGCTGTGGTCTAATCAAGAATAAAAAAAAACTGATTAACCCTTGGCTAACTGCTAGTTGTTCAGACTAGTTTATGCAAATAGTTCCAGTTTTTATAGTTATGTTATGCACACAGACTGTTCACATACCAACGGCTACATATTCCACAAATAATCTTACTAGAACTGCCCAAAATTGCAATATCATATTAAGTGTGAATGCATTTTGTTCTGTGATTGTGTCCTTGATGCTTTCCGTTCCTCTCCAGGCCTCTGGAAGTCAGTGCTGTTCTTATGGAAGCTCAAGTGTTTATGCACGTTTTATGCAACATACTCCTTTTTTCCCCAAAATGCAGCAGGTTTCCATTTTCCAAAGCCCATTTTTCATCAGTTGAAGCATATGGAACAGAGCATATGGGACATATACAAACACACACGCACACACACTGTTAGAATGGTGTGTGTCTTTAGTTGAGGTGTAAATGTGCATGTGAGCTGCAGATACATGCATCATCAGAGATATTATTGATTCAGTCGTCTCCTTGGAAACACGCGCCCCTCCCTGTTCGAATTAGTCATGGAGTGGGAATTATGCTCATTGGTATTCTGAGGACAGAAGCTAATTAGGGAAGTTAACAAAAGCCTTGAGTAAAATTTTGGCAGTGAAAATGGCTGCACACAGTGATGAGCTCAGGATTCTGTGCTTGAGGTGACAAAGTAACAACAGCGATATCTGAAGAGATTAATGAGAATAATAATTAATGTGTGAGTGGAAAGAAAATATACACAGAGAGATAAAAAGAGGGAGAGGAGAACAATTACAGACTGATGTCTTTGTCATCAACTGTCTTTTTAAATATTTATTTATCAGTGCATTGCAAAATACAAATTTTGCATTAACATTTTCCACTGAAATATCTAAACATCTTTAAGATACAGTAATAATAAGATACTTTGACTCCTCATTTCAGAAGACCACCACACACCACTGCTCTCAAACGCACAATAGAAAAAGCTCTATGAATAATGCAGCTAAAATAATGGGCCACCGGAAGATCAAAAAAGCATGCATTTGAAATCCACTGCATTTGAAGTATTTACTGATATGATCAGTTCATGTAAGCACATCTGGGCACTTATTGGGAACATATAAACATGATCCTTAATATGTCCACAGAACAATCTGTTGCCCTGATGAGTTTCACCAAATCTTGTTTATTCTGTATTATTACCAAAGTGATGCTTCACCTGACCAATCGATACAGCCGACAAACTACAAACTACATCAGCCATTCATCATCGGCTCAATTAGAGTCCAGCTTACAGCCAGAGGCCGTCATCACAAGACAATGAGGGCTGTTTACTGAATTTCATCACACAAACTGTGAAATGATTGAGAAAGAGCCAACACACAGAGAGCAACAAGAAAATACGATAGATAGATAGATAGATAGATAGATAGATAGATAGATAGATAGATAGATAGATAGATAGATAGATAGATAGATAGATAGATAGATAGATAGATAGATAGATAGATAGATAGATAGATAGATAGATAGATAGATAGATGTCAGAAAACTTTGATAGAAAGGTATGTAATAGATTACAATCAACCAATCAGCTGTCAGCTGTTAAATTTAAGTACACAATTAGATAATACCAATTTAGGTCAACCAATTACCAAGCAATGCTTAATTTTGTTCAGTCTGTTGTGTAAAAGGTCGCATTGGCATTTAAAGAAAAAAGCACTTAAGCAAAACATTGTCAGGTCACAGTGTCTGAATAATTTTGGTCACAATTTTTTTTTTTTAATTTTCTGGTAGTTCACTGTATGAAGAATTTTTGGGTATAATATGTCACATTTTACTTTATTTTGCTATCCTCACTTACATTAATGAACTATAGTGTAGAACTGAATAATTTTTGGTTTGACTGTTGATAGACAGACAGATAGACAGATAAAGAGACAGACAGAAACACTTTGAGTTGCTTTTTATGCATGCATGATGCTTCACAAATGAAATATTTAATTTTATATTTGTTTATTGAGTTTTATTTTTTATTTAGTTTATTTATTTTTTCCCTTCTGCTTTATTAAGGTCAAAGAGAGGGAAAAAACTAAATGCTAACATTGAAAATGACACCTGCCCTTTCCACAGACCCGGAGCAATTGATTCCTCAGTGGAAATCTCATCTGTCTCAATCACATCAGACATGAAAAAGTCACCGCTCCGTCCACACCGTTCCCTCTCTAATCGCCCCTTATGCTAATAGAATAATAAACTAGGTCTGATCAAATGCCAGCCTCCCCCTCACACTAATGTCTAGTTAACTCTGTGCCATTAAGTGCCATTAACTCTGTGCCAGTACCTGAAGCTCTGGGCTCCTGTTTAACCCTGATCTGATTTGGTTCAGCTGATGGAGGTGACTGTGACAGATGCTGTATCGGTCTTATGTCTCAACGTAACTTCGAGATTAACTCAATTAACAGTGTGGAGGTATGAATATTACTGAACTACCTCCTGCAGCATCTGTGGTGATTTTCCACTGAGAATCATTTATGATGTTCAAGTTCATGTGTTCTGTTCTAAAGAGTGAAGGATTTTTCTGTGTGTGTGCATGTTGCATAAAAGTATTTAAACAACAAGGCAATGCTATATTGTGAGCACAGTATGTCTGAAGAGCGTTACAGTCAATACACAATATTCACAAATATAACATGGTCTTGTGTGTCGTTATAAAATGGATATTAGGTTCATTCCTGTTCTGCAGAACCTTCTGAACTCTATAACATTTGCAGGTGTTGTAATTTAAGAGAGCATTTTTAATAAAGGGTTTATCAGACATTCAAAAATATGCTCAGGTCAAACTCAGACAGTTAAACTTAAACAGGGGCTGAGAGTTTTCTTACATAAGGATAAGTTCACAGAATACATGATGACATTTTTATTATTATATTATATTATATTATATTTTTTATTCAAGACAAACACTTAAACTATCATTGCTCAGAGTTTCTTCAGTGTTGGAGGTTACTGACACATTACTTTTTCAGTTCCATTATAAAGATCATCAATTATTAAATTAGTTCAATTCAACTATAAAGGAGCTCTGCAGAAAACAGTGACCTCATCGTCCAGCTCAGTTCAGTTCTCATCCGATAGTGTCAGTTCAATCAGATCAATAATATTGTTGAATATTAAGTGTCCCCAACTAAACAAGCTAGATGCGACAGTGTCAAGGAAACCAAGCTCCATCAGGTGATACAATGGAGAGAAAAAAACATTGGGAAAAACCAGGCTCAGTCCAGGGGCCAGTTCTCTTTTGGCCAACATGGTGTGGTTTAATTCCAGGCTGCATCAGGTGCAGGTCCACC
This sequence comes from Coreius guichenoti, assembly GCA_039654105.1. Lineage (NCBI taxonomy): Eukaryota > Metazoa > Chordata > Actinopteri > Cypriniformes > Gobionidae > Coreius > Coreius guichenoti. The sequence continues at coordinate 22,722,291 of CM077181.1, forward strand.
ACCTGATCTGGATCTGGCTCACTACAGTAACCTCGAGATAAGGATGAGACAGACAGACTAATATTAGTGTAGATGCCATTGTTCTTAAGTACATCGGATGTTGTGGGAAGTGTTCCCGGTTCCGCTTGACCTACTTTATGCAGCCTAAGTATCCTTTAATGGATTTGAATTTATAGAAATGTAATAGTGTGTTATGTGTATGCTAGGTGTTTTTAATCTAGATTTAAACTGACAGAGTGTGTCTGCCTCCTGAACAACGCTAGGAAGACTGTTTCAGAGTTTGGGTGCTAAATAGGAAAAGGATCGATTTTATATATATTTGATATTTTGATATTACGCAATAGACGTCAAGGACTATAATGCGTTAAGAGCTAACCATTTAGGGCTTTAAAAGTAATCAGCAAGGTTTTAAAATGTACACTGATAAAAATGATTGTCAAAGTAAATACTATAGAAAAAAATGAATGTAATTTCTACATGAAAAAGTTAGTTCAGGGAAAAATTCAAAAAAACAAAGTAAATTCTATATTAGTACTCAATTCAAGCTTATTCATTTTTTTGCTTACTGTATCTGTAACCGGTCCTATTTAACCTGCTCCGAGCGGGATTCGAACCGGCGTGGGAAGCAGGCACGCTAACAAGGAGGCTAAAGACCGCAGCCTCTAGCGTCAGTCAAGAGTGCCTTTTGAGATCAGGGGAGTGAGGTTTACACGCACAGCTCTTACCAGCCTATGACAGTTACATATCCAATAAATACCTAGAATTGTGTTTGTTTTCTTATAAGAGAGTCGATAAGTAAGCAGATCGAGACGTTTTTTAGGACTTTCTGTATGTAGTAACACTGTCCTTCCATGCAATGCGAAACACCTTTAGTTTTGTTTTCTACCAGCTGCGTCCCATTTTTTTGTGATATTGTGATAAAAGAAAATTAACTCTGTTTTCCATTTTCCAAAATTTAGTTTAATATTATCCAAATGTGCTGCTTAGTAGGAGTAACCCTGCCGTGAATATCCCTGAATTACTGAATTACTTTCAGTGACTGCTGAAAACTTTTCTTTTATATGATTCATTTGCTCTGTCACAATGAATGGATGATTTTTAAGGTTGGCATTTTAAGGCTGTGATGGATGAGTGATCCATGGCTACAAGCAGCATGTTTGACTCTTTCAGTAACCAGTGCTTTTGTTTCTCTGTTCAGCAATATTTCCATGCGGGTGGAAACGGTCTGAAGAAAACCTTCCTGGAAAAGAGCCCCGATCTCAAGTCCTTGAAATACGCCCTCAGCCTTTACACTCAACCCACAGATGCCTTGATCAAGAAATATATATGCACCCAAACCTCTCAAGGTAAGACCATGTTTGTGCTCCTGGCAGACCTGATCATATATCTCTCTGTCAGGACTGGAGAGGACTGGAGAGGGAGAGGGTGGGGGGGGGGGGGAGAGGGGGAGAGAGAGGGGGAGGGGGTAGAGAGAGGGGGGAGAGGGAGAGAGGGGGAGAGAGGAGGAGAGAGAGGAGGGGAGAGAGAGGGGGAGAAGAGGGGGAGAGAGAGGAGGGGAGAGAGAGAGAGAGAGGGAGAGAGGGAGAGAGAGGGAGAGAGAGGGAGAGAGGGAGAGAGGGGGAGAGGGGGGGGGGAGGTTTCCATGCAGTGATACAGTTCTGCTTGCTTTTTTTTCTTTTTAAAGTACTATACAGTGTATATACTTTGTGCAATATGCATGTTTTCTGTATGCAGGAAATACCCAGATGACCTGAAAGGCTCTGTCCCAAATATACTGTAGTGAGCTGCCAACCTTGACAGCATTATACATACACTCACCTAAAGGATTATTAGGAACACCTGTTCAATTTCTCATTAATGCAATTATCTAATCAACCAATCACATGGCAGTTGCTTCAATGCATTTAGGGGTGTGGTCCTGGTCAAGACAATCTCCTGAACTCCAAACTGAATGTCAGAATGGGAAAGAAAGGTGATTTAAGCAATTTTGAGCGTGGCATGGTTGTTGGTGCCAGACGGGCCGGTCTGAGTATTTCACAATCTGCTCAGTTACTGGGATTTTCACGCACAACCATTTCTAGAGTTTACAAAGAATGGTGTGAAAAGGGAAAAACATCCAGTATGCGGCAGTCCTGTGGGCGAAAAAGCCTTGTTGATGCTAGAGGTCAGAGGAGAATGGGCCGACTGATTCAAGCTGATAGAAGAGCAACTTTGACTGAAATAACCACTCGTTACAACCGAGGTATGCAGCAAAGCATTTGTGAAGCCACAACACACACAACCTTGAGGCGGATGGGCTACAACAGCAGAAGACCCCACCGGGTACCACTCATCTCCACTACAAATAGGAAAAAGAGGCTACAATTTGCACGAGCTCACCAAAATTGGACAGTTGAAGACTGGAAAAATGTTGCCTGGTCTGATGAGTCTCGATTTCTGTTGAGACATTCAGATGGTAGAGTCAGAATTTGGCGTAAACAGAATGAGAACATGGATCCATCATGCCTTGTTACCACTGTGCAGGCTGGTGGTGGTGGTGTAATGGTGTGGGGGATGTTTTCTTGGCACACTTTAGGCCCCTTAGTGCCAATTGGGCATCGTTTAAATGCCACGGCCTACCTGAGCATTGTTTCTGACCATGTCCATCCCTTTATGACCACCATGTACCCATCCTCTGATGGCTACTTCCAGCAGGATAATGCACCATGTCACAAAGCTCGAATCATTTCAAATTGGTTTCTTGAACATGACAATGAGTTCACTGTACTAAAATGGCCCCCACAGTCACCAGATCTCAACCCAATAGAGCATCTTTGGGATGTGGTGGAACGGGAGCTTCGTGCCCTGGATGTGCATCCCACAAATCTCCATCAACTGCAAGATGCTATCCTATCAATATGGGCCAACATTTCTAAAGAATGCTTTCAGCACCTTGTTGAATCAATGCCACGTAGAATTAAGGCAGTTCTGAAGGCGAAAGGGGGTCAAACACAGTATTAGTATGGTGTTCCTAATAATCCTTTAGGTGAGTGTACATTATACAGCATTGTACATATTCATTGGTCATACTTTTTAGTTAGTTTGTAATGTGCTTTAGTAATTTTTAATATTTCTATTTAGCTTTAATTTTTTTTATTTCACTTTTACTAATTTTAGTACTTAACTTAAACTTATTTTAGTTGCCGCAGCAACATTTCCAATTTTTACGTTTTACATTTGTTTTTCATCTAGTATTAATTTTATTTAAGTTTGACTTCAACTAAACAATTTTTATTAGTTTTAGTTTTAGTTAACAATAACAACACTGTTTAAAAGGCAGTTGCTGATGTAGACAGTAAACAGCAAGGCAGCTCACTAGGTTTTGGAACAGAGCCGCTGTATCCCACAATGTGATTTTCTTGATGTGACTTTCCATTTCCACTGTGTACAGTGAACCAAAAGCGATACTTTTTTTTAAACTTCTTCTTAAATCATTATTTTATTAATCTGCCAACAGACAGTAAGTTTGACAAACTAAGATAGTAAATGAATTTAACTTAAGTTAAACATAGAACTAAATGAGGTAATGTGACAACCACACTACTATTTGAAACATTTATTGGTGCACTGATTTTTAATAACATACAGTATATATTGGGCTGTATGCAGTAAAGAGTACGGACACAGTTTCAGTTCCTGTCTCTCTTTCTTTCTGAGCTACTGAGGCAAAGACTGCAAACAGAATGTGATTTCTTTAATACACAGTTTTGTGTGCGTGTGTGTGTGTTGAGGTGAGGATGTGTTTACTTCCCTATACACTGTTTATAATTCATCAAACTTCATGTTTGGAGTTATTTATCATTGCAGTTAGGGGTTTTTCTGTCAGAGCAGGTGATGGATATCTTTTGGTTCAGAAGGAGAATCTCTGGGGATTTTACACAGCGGACACGTCACTGGGTCATGCTTACAGACAGCATTATAAATCTACACTAGCATAACTATCTATTATTATATATTCACCTGTTGTTTATAGATATCTGTCTACAATAGTCAAAATGCCTTTGAGTGCATCCTACTAGGTATGTCTACTAGGCAGTAATAATGTGATGATGTGTAAATCCACTGAGAAATGTAAAGTAGTTTATTTTTATCTTGATTTAGATGATGTGCTCATCTCCAGAAACTCAAAGTCTAACTCGGTTATATACAGAAATATCAATGCAATTTCATAAGCACTTCCATTGTTTGCTGTGACCTCTGACTCCTTCAAATTAGCTTTGGAAGTAATCAATTCACTTTCCGTGATTCGAGGAAAAATCTCCCGCAGTCCCCCAGTTTCCTCTCATTCCTTTAAAATCCCTCCAGAGACAAGTTTGTTTTTCTTTGTCTGTGAAAAGGCCTGTGAAAATGTGTCCCGTGGGGTCCGGCGGAGGTACGAGACCCTGTCACAAGAGTTCAGAGTCAACGTGAATGATTCAGGACAGGCTTTTCTTTCTTTCTTTTTTTCAGTCCGACCAGAGAAGAGGAGAGATTGTTTGTGATTCCCATTGTAAAAGATTCGTAATTCAATGGAAAAAGTTCTGAAAATCTCAGATCAATGAAAATTAGATTCTTCATGAGATGAACTTTTTTAAAAATCAGGACAAATTGCTTAATGTCAAAATATTCATGCAGTTCAAGTTCATGCAATAAAATTCTGGCGATCATGACATTTTTCATAGTTATTTTAAAAGTCTTTTCAATTTTCTAATTGTGGCCTGGAAAATAAATCCAGAGGCCCTTCAGGCATCTGCCAAAGAGACTCTTTATGAAAAAAGTGTTTGTTACGAGGTCGGAGAGCAAATGAAAGCAGAGACGAGGTTAATCCAATCTTGATTGATTGCTGATGTCTGCCGTAGACGCTGTAGGTCATTCTGTAGTCATTCATTTAGCTGACACATGTCATGCGTTCTAGAATTAGTTTGGGCAAACGTGGCCTTGACAGTTTCTCTGTTTGCTGCAAAACTTGAATGGCAACTGCAAAGATACAGAAAACACAGATTCCCCCGTTCAGGAGCGATCTGTCTGAATCTACTCCAGTGAGGATAGAGTTGAATTTTTGAAACGTTTCTCTTTGTGAGCTTTAGTTAGGGGTGGCAGAAAAGCAACTTTATGCACAACTGCCAGCCTGCATGGAGAGGCTCTTGGGACTCCAGAGACACCAGCAGCTTCAAATACCTGTTTGCTCAACAGTGGCTTTTTTATACGAATGCTGCACCTTTTAATACAATTAATTTGTTTGACTGAAACTTCCCTTAATAAGCCTTTTTCTGACCAAGTTCTTCTGTGCTCTAAATCACTCACAAATCTTTTTACAGTTCGATAATCTCCATTCAGTTTTCACAAAATATTAGTTGTTTTCACGCCTTTTGCAAGACATTGCACCATTCTTTTCATCTTCATGAAGGTCTTTCTTCCTCCCCATATTGCATAAGAACTGTGACTTGCTTAATAATGTGGAAAAACCTCTTTAAGTAGGGTTTCCGTTTACTTAAGAAGACCTGGCAAACTACTTAACAAGCCTGTTAGAGATTGATACCAGTTATCTAAAAAGATATGAGAAATAAAACAAACACTTTCTTTGAAGAACTAAAATTTGAATGCTTATTGTACTGAAATCCTACGGATTTGTCACTTGCATAATAATTTGGAACACAGTCTATACAAATTATGCTTTATTTGTCCTAGCAGATAATGTTCTACAACATAATGATTGATCACTGATTTTTATAGTTTTACTGTATATTTGGTGTGTGGGTCAGTGTGTTAAGCATGCTCTTATGTGACATACAGTATGAAGTTCATGTGACTCAAAACTGATTCCAGGTCAGTCCACGACTGGATCCACCGGGGAGGTCGCCATCCAGGTGGACCTGATCTCACACCCCGGTACTGGAGAGCACAAAGTCAGCGTCAAAGGTAACACACACACAGCGATTAATTCATGATTAACCCTTACGGGTCTGAGGCAGTTTTGGGGCACCTTTATAATTTTTTACATGCTCTGACATTTGTGCTTTTTTCAGTTGCTTATAAACATATTAATGGCTGAATATTTGTTTTCGATTTGATTTACATTATTTAAAACCTGACATTTCAATATTTCTTTAGACATATGTCTCACGTTGTGTGACAAGTATTCTGTATTCAAGTATTTCTGACAAGTATCAGAATGGACTTCATTGAGAGAAAGGCGGCAGATCATGCATCATATTTGCTTTCTTTATTTTGAAAAAAGCACAACATTTTGTTTTTATTGTGAGTGTACACAAATAAAAGTAGACACTTAACAGAATGATGTGTAACACTTGTCTGTATGACCAAAATCGACAGAGTATTTTGAGTCTCTTTCGCACTGATAAGAAAAAAAGCGGGTTGGACGCTCCGGCGCGACCGCCGACCCCTAGGGGTTAAGAAACTCTGAGGTCTAAATTATTAAATTATTAGCATGTTTCTCTTTGCCACAGACTCTATATTCAGTTTAATCAATTTGTGTAATTTCACTGATAAAGTGTTTAGATTGTGATACTCGTTTTCTGCTGCTCGATTAATGACCCGCAAGCACAGCGTAATAAAACAGACTAGCTAACTAGCCCATTGCATGAAATAAAAAAATAAATGAATAAAAATGCATTAAAAACAGTAACACTTTACAATAAGGTTCCATTAGGTAAGGTTAGTTAATGCATTAACTAATATTAACTAACAATGAGCAATACATTTGTTAATAATCTTCGTTAACATTAATTAATGAAAATACAATTGTTCGTTGTTAGTTCATGTTAGTTAGATACAACTTTAGATTTTAATCATGTATCAGTAAATGTTGAGATTAACATTAACTGAGATTAATAAATCTTTAGAAATATTTTTCATTGTTAGTTCATTAATAAATCTTTAGAAATTTACTTTTTTAAACTTTTTAATAACTTTTCAATGTTAGTTCATGTTAACTAATGTAGTTAACTAATGTTAACATATGAAACCTTATTGTAAAGTGTTACCAAAAAAACTAAATTCCGCTTTTCTAATCAAAACAATACCAGTGACATTGTATTATTATGAATTTAATGTATGAACTTGAGGCACATCACACAACAGACATTATAATATTCAGAATTAACTGTTTCTGCATGATTCATTGTATACATTACATTAAACTATAGTTTATTAATCTGTAGGCTGTTTACTGCTGGTAAGCAACTTTGCACATTAATGTCAAATTGAATTATCAAACATATGGCCTGGTGGGTCTCTTTTCCCTATCATTTCTTGTCTGCAATTTTGTAAAAGCTTCAAACATGCTTCATCTAATCAGATTGTAGAGCCATGTTTAATAATACAGCATCTATTTTACAGAGCAGATCTGGTGTTCCATGTTGGATTTCTCTTTGCAATCTTAGAGCGAGTCTAGGTGACTCACTCTGGTAGTCAAGTTCAGGTTTAGTTATACACAGTCCTAGAGATGAATAAGGAATTCTAGTAAAACATCAGAGAGTTTAAAGTCAGCATGAAACGTAAGTTGCCATAGTCTTTTCTTCCCTATTGTTACGTATATCTGAAAAGGTATCTGGAACAAGAACAAATGTAGGGTTGGACTTGATTTTGTTCATGGGGAATTGATTGGATGGTTGTGGTTTGCTAGTGGTGGATCTCATGTGAGTGACAGGTTGTCCCGCCCTCATACCAGTAAACACGTTATCAGAGAAGAGATATCGCTGCAAGAAAGTTATTTTGATTAGATGTGCACAGATAAATCATTTATAATAAATACTGCAATATTCCATGAAAAAATAAGAATTGTCAATTTTGATTTCATGGTGACTTCAGTGTCTTACCATTGTAGTGTTTGATGATCTAACTCGAAACCATCCACTTCTTCTCTGCAGTTGTGGGTGTGAACAATATCAACTGGCAGACCAATGCCATGTTTCGCCCCTTCGTGGAGATCAACGCCATTGGCCCACACCTGGCTGACAAGAAACGCAAGTTTAGCACCAAAACCAAGAATAACAACTGGTCTCCAAAATACAATGAAACATTCCAGTAGTGAGTATTCATTTCATACAGGATTAGTTTATACTCATAACAGTTGGTGTTGACAAAAATATTTAAAAATGAATGTTTATGGAGATGGAACCATGGTAATATCACGTTTTTTATGTACCAAAATATAGTACAATAAGCCCATGTTCAGTATCACATACAGTACTGTTCAAAAGTTTAGGGTCGGTAAGATTTCTTAAATGTTTTTGAAAGAAGTCTCATGCTCATCAAAGCTGCATTTATTTGATCAAAAAATGCAGTAAAAACAGTAATATTGTGAAATATTATTACAATTTAAAATAACTTTTCTATTTGAATATATTTTCAAATGTAATTTATTCCTGTGATGCAAAACTGAATTTTCAGCGTCATTACTCCAGTCTTCAGTGTCACATGATCCTTCAGAAATAGTATATTTCTACAGTATACTGTATGTGGGATTTGGTATGGCAGAATAATTTTTTTTTAACAAAATGAGATTTAAGACAAATTATAAAACAAAAGTGTCCTTTTATTTCTCAGACAAAATTCTGCATATTTCTTTGTAAAATTTAAATATATATTTTATGTCAAATAACTCAATTGAAATTTTAAAACAAATCCTCAAAAAGTGTCTTCAAGGAGATCTTCCAATGGTGTTTTCTTGGGAGGAGGTTGTTTCAGCTTCTTCACCCTCATCCTGCACTGAGGAATAGCAGAAATAAAAAGACTAGGTAAAATTTAAGTACAACAGTGACAGGGGTTTCACATTGTTAAAAAGGCAATTTTAATTATAATTTGTATCATTACACTTGCATGAGTTAGAAAAACAGAACACATTTAGATAAATATGCCATAATAATCAACAAATTATTGAAAAAAAATCCATGTACACATTTAGAGAAAGAGATAGTAAAATAAATACAACACCTGGTTCTGCAACAGCACAGATTTCTCCTTCAGTCTGTGGAATACATCCTCGCGCTGGTCTTTCTCTTGATGAGGAAGGGCCTGGAATTAATTTACTACGGCAGAAAACAGCCTTGTACAGTGGGGAGAACAAGTATTTGATACACTGCCGATTTTGCAGGTATGCCCACTTACAAAGCATGTAGAAGTCTGTAATTTTTATCATAGGTACACTTCAACTGTGAGTGACAGAATCTAAAACAAAAATCCAGAAAATCACATTGTATGATTTTTAAGTAATTAATTTGCATTTTATTGCATGACATAAGTATTTGATGCATCAGAAAAGCAGAACTTAATATTTGGTACAGAAACCTTTGTTTGCAATTACAGAGATCATACGTGTCCTGTAGTTCTTGACCAGGTTTGCACACACTGCAGCAGGGATTTTGGCCCACTCCTCCATACAGACCTTCTCCAGATCCTTCAGGTTTCGGGGCTTTCGCTGGGCAATACGGACTTTCAGCTCCCTCCAAAGATTTTCTATTGGGTTCAGGTCTGGAGACTGGCTAGGCCACTCCAGGACCTTGAGATGCTTCTTACGGAGCCACTCCTTAGTTGTCCTGGCGGTGTGTTTCGGGTCGTTGTCATGCTGGAAGACCCAGCCACGACCCATCTTCAATGCTCTTACTGAGGGAAGGAGGTTGTTGGCCAAGATCTCGCGATACATGGCCCCATCCATCCTCCCCTCAATACGGTGCAGTCGTCCTGTCCCCTTTGCAGAAAAGCATCCCCAAAGAATGATGTTTCCAACTCCATGCTTCACGGTTGGGATGGTGTTCTTGGGGTTGTACTCATCCTTCTTCTTCCTCCAAACACGGCGAGTGGAGTTTAGACCAAAAAGCTCTATTTTTGTCTCATCAGACCACATGACCTTCTCCCATTCCTCCTCTGTATCATCCAGATGGTCATTGGCAAACTTCAGACGGGCCTGGACATGCGCTGGCTTGAGCAGGGGGACCTTGCGTGCGCTGCAGGATTTTAATCCATGACGGCGTAGTGTGTTACTAATGGTTTTCTTTGAGACTGTGGTCCCACCTCTCTTCAGGTCATTGACCAGGTCCTGCCGTGTAGTTCTGGGCTGATCCCTCACCTTCCTCATGATCATTGATGCCCCACGAGGTGAGATCTTGCATGGTGCCCCAGACCGAGGGAGATTGACCGTCATCTTGAACTTTCTTCCATTTTCTAATAATTGCGCCAACAGTTGTTGCCTTCTCACCAAGCTGCTTGCCTATTGTCCTGTAGCCCATCCCAGCCTTGTGCAGGTCTACAATTTTATCCCTGATGTCCTTACACAGCTCTCTGGTCTTGGCCATTGTGGAGAGGTTGGAGTCTGTTTGATTGAGTGTGTGGACAGGTGTCTTTTATACAGGTAACGAGTTCAAACAGGTGCAATTAATACAGGTAATGAGTGGAGAACAGGAGGGCTTCTTAAAGAAAAACTAACAGGTCTGTGAGAGCCGGAATTCTTACTGGTTGGTAGGTGATCAAATACTTATGTCATGCAATAAAATGCAAATTAATTATTTAAAAATCATACAATGTGATTTTCTGGATTTTTGTTTTAGATTTCGTCACTCACAGTTGAAGTGTACCTATGATAAAAATTACAGACCTCTACATGCTTTGTAAGTGGGCAAACCTGGAAAAACGTCAGTGTATCAAATACTTGTTCTCCCCACTGTATAAATTTCTTTCTTTCTGACCCCGAACTTTTGAACAGTAGCGTATATTAAAGTACCATGGTATTACCTTCTGATACCATCATAGAATTGATTTTTAAGACCTGGATGTCAGTTCCACCATAGTTATATATATACGTAGATGCCTCATTAGCAACTGTTTCTATGGGCCGCTAGACGTTAGCCGTCCGCCATTTTCGAACGGTAAAAGCGGGTCGTGAACGCGCATTGTGAACATTCAAAAGCTGCCTGTGCATCTGCAACTGTAGTTATACGCATGCATGTATGAATATCTATATCTGCAATAGACTGAAGCAGATGATTTTATAGGATTTAGTTTATCATAAATGGTAGATAATTCTGCATGCTAAAAATATTGGTTAAAGATCTTAACATTATCTTAACATCATTAATATCATTGATCATCAGAGAACCCTACAGACACATTGCTCAGCTTTTAATGAAAGCAGTGAACTCATTATAAACAAGTAAATTGAAAAGAAATCATAAATCATAAACCATCAACCAATCAGCCATCAAAATAAATAAATGATAAAATTTTTAATAAATTAGTAATGTGTTTAATAAACATCAATATAGCCTATTTATTCATTTCAAACCATGTTTAATCATCATAAACTGTTTTATTTGAAAGCTTAAATTCTAAAAAATCATCCTGTTTTGCAAACGTTTTATAAAAAAACTATTATCACTTAAACTATGATTACTATTATTCCCTCTGTAATCACATATTTTACTCAGTCATTTTGTCCTGAAGTTTAACAGAAAGAAATGAATCGTACTTTTGAAAGATCATGTAAGACTCAGTAGCCTAAGGGGGCTTTCACACTTGCTGCAGTCCGAGTGCGATTGTTCCTCGCGCCCTCCGTAGTGTTGGTCTGGTTTCACGCTTACTTGATTTTATCGAACCCTAGTGCATTTGCGTTCATCTTACGTCATCACAAACGTGCACGGCGCATGATAGAAAACAGAATGCTGAATTGTGATTTTTTTTTTTTTTTCATTTGGTGCTATTTTTACTGGTTTACTGTATGTGCGTCACATGAAGGCAGCTTTCTGCTGCTTGCAGACAGACTCTTTTGAGAAGACAGTGGATTGCAAGCCATTCATTTGCTGTTCTGATTGCACTCACTATGCGCAATTACACCGCACGCTCACTCTTGCTCGTGTCCAAGGTAAATCATCACCACTGTCATCCCCTACATGCGTTGTTAAATGACTGATGCCATCATTGGCTAAAACGCATACGCAGTTGATTTTACTTCCTGAACAATTGTGCACCCGAGTCCATGTTGCTTTCACATTCACGCGAATAGCGCCACAGTTCCAGTGCAACTGAACTCAGACCGCCTCCTACAGGTTGTCTCGGGTTCGGTACCCCGGTGCACTCCCAAGGTCTGTATGACAGCTTTCACATTACCAGTTTTTAATGCAAACCGTGCTCTGTTTCAAACTAAACTGCCAGTGTGAAATCACCCTAATAAAAGCTGTTGTATTTTATATGGAGCTCATGGACCAGCCGAATACTTTTCCCTTTATCTTGAAATAAATGAATCATGTCTGACTGTAAATAGAGCATTATACATCAGCAATTGTCTCGTCTACTTCCTGGTTTTCACCGGTGACATTGACTTATCGGCTTTAAGCTGCACAAATGCACTTGAACAACAGCACAGAAACCAACCGTTCACATGAAGATTTACTCCTGACAGTCTAATTTTGGGCCTAAAAGACTCTTGTGAAAGAAAAGATAATTAAGAAAGGCTCTCCAGAACAGTTGGCTCAACAAAAGACCTGCATTTGGCGTTTCAATGGCATTCAAAGCCGACGAGTGAAATGTGATTGTGCCCGGCACAAAAACAGACACACTGAATTAACCTCTCACTTAGAGCGCTCATAAAAAACCATGAAATCAAAGCCCACCTTTGGATATTAAGGGCGTCTTAAGCCGTTTTTGTGTGGAATCATAAAAGAGCTCCTGTGTGGCTTTTTTCTCTCTGTCAGTGTGATTTCTGTGTCTGATAGATGCTAAGCATTAAACTGATAAAACAGGCTGACCAGGTTGCTGTGTACTACTGTCAAGGGTGAGTCACAGACTCATCAGATCCAAGACATACCTGCAGAGAAGACATTTACATTTATGTATTGGACAAACATTATTGTTTATGTTGTGCTGGCTGATATTGACAGTCGTCTCAGACTTTCTGAAAACTGGCGACATGAATGGAGCACCAAATGTTTTTAGTTACTCATGTCATTGTAGATATGCTCTATTCACAGTCAGCCATGAATTTGAAGATGAATTTGAAAGCAAAAGTGGTCAATTCAGTCAGTCACCCATTAATACACAACGTAACATTCAGTCACCCAGATGAATCAACCAGCTTCATGTACAATAAAATACAGTAGCTTTTGAGACTGCTGACATGACTGCAGTCTTCGTCTTATGTAAGTGGACGTCATTTTAAACATAAAAGTACCATTCATTTCATTCATCTGTTAAAATGCTTGGATGCTTAACCCCCCAAAAAAGACAAAAAGAAACAAAAGCACCTTTTTTATATTATTATGATACTAGGGAATCCAAAACCTGCAAATGTACTTAACCATTAGCGTGGTTTTTAGAGTAACTTTCCGAGTTCAATACTAGTATTGACAACATCTGTGACATGCTGTTGATTACCACAGAAATTTCAAAATAATATTAATAGAATAATAATAATAATAATACACTGAAAATATTTTTTCTCACCCAAATAAAAATCTAATTAACAGTAATGCACTTATAAAGGAAGTCTATGACATTGTAAGTTGTAAGTTGAGATCATACATTTAGTGATTATAGTTTTATAATACCTGTCCTAAAACTACTTGGCAGTATCATTGTGCATATTATGCAAAAGTTTCAAGTTTACCAACTTATGGCGATGGCAGGAGTAGAAATATTGGATTTAACAAGTAAGCAATAAATATCGGTAACACTTTACAATAAGGTCTCATTTGTTAACATTAGTTAGCTACATTCGTTATCATGAACTAACAATGAGCAATATATTTTCACAGAATTTATTAACCTTTCTTAATGTTAGGTAATAAAAATATTTTTGTTAATTGTTTGTTCATGTTAGTTCATTAGTGCATTAACTAATGTTAACAGATACAAATTTTTGGTAACAATTTACAATAAGGTTTCATTTGTTAACATTAGCTACATTAGTTAACATTAACAAACAATGAACAATACTTCTGGAGCATTTGTTAATCATAGTTAATATTCATCTCAACATTTACTAATATATTTTTAAGATCTAAAGTTGCATCTGTTAAAGGGATAGTTCACCCAGAAATGAAAATGATCCCATAATCGCATCGCATCGATTCAGAAGGCCTTTATTAACCTCCTGGAGCCGTATGGATTACTTTTATGATGGGTGGATGCACGTTTTGGAGCTTCAAAAACTCAGGCTCTACTCACTCCCATTATAAAGCTTGGAAGAGCCAGGATATTTTTTAATGTAACTCCGATTGTGTTTGGCTGAAAGAAGAATGTCATATATACCTAGGATGGCTTGAGGGTGAGTAAATCATGGGATAATTTTCATTTTTGGGTGAACTATCCCTGTAATATTAGTTAATGCACTGTGAACTAACATGTTAGCTAATGCATCAACTAATGTTAATAAATGAGACCTTATTGTAAAGCATTACCGAAATGCTGTAGAAGTGTTGTTCATTGTTAGTTGGTTTTAACTAATGAAGTTAACTAATGTTAACAAAAAAAAGTGTTACCTATATACAGTAGGTATATTTAAGTCTTTATTATTTCAAAACCGTTTTTGTTTTAATATTTATTTCGATTTAATGTCTTGTTTGTGTGTAAACCATTACATTGGCTCACAAAGACTTCCATTGGAAATGCATTATGTGCAGGGCCGGATTTAAGCATGGTGGCCCCGTGGCCCAATTAGAATGAGGAGAAATAATGGTCTGTGGGTTTTTCAAATATTTATGTGAAGGCCAAGTATGGTAACCCATACTCTGAATTTGTCCTCTGCATTTAACCCATCCAAGTTAGTGCACACAGGAGTAGTGAGTAGTGAACACACACACACTGCAAACCGTGGACACACATCCGGAGCAGTGGGCAGCCATTTTGCTGTGGTGCCCGGGGAGCGATTGGGGGTTAGGTGCCTTTCTCATCGTAATTTCACTGGATCCTCAAACTGTAGGTCAAACCTCATAACTCCACCTCGCCTCTATCGTGAATGAAGTGCCGCACACATTTTAGAGTGGTGGTTCTCAAACCTTTTTGGTCACGTCCCCCTTAAACCTTTAAAAAAATCTGCCGCCCCCCATTAAACAATGTTTTAAAATGAAAGATTTATTAATTGAAATTGAAAATCTGCAATGAAAAGCACCTGCAATTGTTTCACCTTCACCGTGTCTATACCTTATGCGAACGGCGCAACGTGCCAGAAGACAATAAAACCCATTATAATAAGTGATTCTATTTACATTGGATGCAGTGTAATGCGACACGACAAATCCCTGACTGTAAACTGATGCCCCGTTCTATTTATGGCATACACCAAGCACTCACACTAAGGACAAATGGATTTGCAATGGTTGCTTTGTCGCATCCAGTGTAGACAGCTTTTAGCTGTTGCAATGCTACAACAGTTGCGTCCAGTGTAGACACAACGTTTGTAGAAAAATAGATCAGCACATAATTTAAATAAGCAAAAAAAAACTCACCTCACAAGCTTTTTTTTTTATGCCCCACACTTTGAGAACCACTGTTTTAGGGCATCTCTGCTTGTTTGCAATGCAAGGGTAAATAAAGAACTGCTTCTTTGAATAAGTACAGCGTTTTCTTTACTCAAGATGAAAAACACTATATACTGTATATAAAGGCTAAGGAGCGGAGAAGAGCGTCTTAGTCTAGCATTTGTTGTTGAGTCATAGCCAATACTGTCTTAAATAGCCTGTCCGTAGCACTTCATCTTTTAATAAATTAATAAAAAATTATTTTGCCTATGTCATAATATGAGGTTAAGCCGGCCCTGATTATGTGTACACTTGTTTGTTTTTACAAATGAGGGACGAGATGAATTGTAATCGACAGCATGTCACAGGCAGTTTACACCCGGAACATGTGTTTAATACATTGTTGTGTATTAATATAAATGTTCTTGTACCTTCTCCATCCAGCGTGCTGAGTAACGAACATGGCCCAGAGGCCTATGAGCTTCACATCTCTGTGAAGGACTACTGCTTCGCCCGAGAGGACCGAATCATCGGCTTGACGGTCCTGCAGCTCAGAGAACTGGCTGAAAAGGGCAGCCTGAACGCCTGCTATCCGCTCGCCAGGAGCGTAACGATGGACGAAACCGGTCTGACCATCATGAGAATACTCTCGCAAAGGACCAACGACGAAGTGGCCAAAGAGTTCGTACGTCTCAAATCAGACACACGGTCAGCCGAAGAAGTATCATAAAGAACCGGTGGGAAGAAAAAAAGAGCGAGAGGGATATCGCAACGCAAGACAGTTGTGTTTGTTTTTGTGCATGTGTGTAAAACATCTGTTGGAATGTTCATTTTAAACTACAAGTACGTACAAAAGTGTTTACCTACCGTATGCTCTCTATCAAATATTATATTCTACAAAGTTATGTTCAAGAGACGTTGAATACAGTTTTGTATGACGATTAGTCTTTTTGAGCAGATACTGTATTTGTTCAGATAAAGTGCCAAACCTGATGAGTTTAAAAAAAAACGACAAAAAAAAAACAAAACACAAACGCATATGAATTATTGGTGAAGTTGGTATCTTTCTAAATTTGCTCGATTCTTTTGTCCGGTGTATATCATCCTCTCTTTAAGTGTGTAGCGGTTTTGTTCGTCTTTTCATTCTCACACCATTTTTTGTTAGTTCGTTTGTTTGGGTTTTGCATTTTTGGTAACACACCCTTCCTCACACAGCACTGGTGGTGCATGTCTCGTTTTCTTGGTGAAGTCTTTCCCATGTGTTCGCAGTGACTGTGGGCGTCGGCTCGGACCCTCTCCAACATTTTGTATTTTGAGCTGACCTTAAAAAGAGACCATTTTTTAAAATGGCTATGACTGCTACGAATCTCTTCATACGTGTTTGTAATTTTATAGTCATTGACAACAATGAAAACCACCTTGAGTGCTGCCGGTCCAGGCAGGAGGGGTGGGATGTTATTTTTGTTTGTTTCGTAGGTTTAGTTCCTTTACGTTTCCTTTTTTTTTACCATAGGCTTTCAGCCTTTCTGAATTATCACTGTGAACATGGGCTCTGAAAGGCAAGCTTACATCACATTTGTTGACTGTTTGATATCATCTTTTTATTTTTTGAAACAACTTTGATTCTTAAAAAAAAAAGAAAAACTGCCAAAGTTACATGAAAATATTCATACAAAAGCAATCCATGATCTGTATGAAAATCAGTATATACTATGTACACGTGCTACATACTGTACATGAATCATGTTTCCAGTATTGCTGAATCATATCTGATTGTGTTTATGGGCCGGGTTCTGAGTTTTTCAGGATGATTTCTGTGAAGTTGTTTTATCTGGTATGAACGTGGTAAATGTTGCTTTACAAGAAGAGTCATATCGATTGCTGTCATCTCATTTATTTTTGTTTACAGAGGAAAAAGTTTAACATTTGGTATTTATGCAACATTCCTATGTATTGCACTGATGGCAAATTGTATGTCATGTAAATATATTTAGTGAGAAATTGTATTTAAGGTCTCATTGTTTTACATTTTTAAGGAAAGCAGCTTTTTCAACTCACTTATTTATTAGCATTATGGTTTATCATTGAACATTCAGAGTTAACAGGAAGTTATGGGGTGAATTTCACAAAAACATGTCCAAGTCATCCCTAATTTAAAGGTACATTAAGTAACTTTTTTATGTTCAAAATTATCAACATTTAAGAGTTCGTACGTCTCAAATCAGAAACACGGTCAGCCGAAGAAGTATAAAGAACCGGTGGGAAGAAAAAAAGAGCGAGAGGGATATCGCAACGCAAGACAGTTGTGTTTGTTTTTGTGCATGTGTGTAAAACATCTGTTGGAATGTTCATTTTAAACTACAAGTACGTACAAAAGTGTTTACCTACCGTATGCTTTCTATCAAATATTATATTCTACAAAGTTATGTTCAAGAGACGTTGAATACAGTTTTGTATGACGATTAGTCTTTTTGAGCAGATACTGTATTTGTTCAGATAAAGTGCCAAACCTGATGAGTTTAAAAAAAAACGACAAAAAATAATGAGTCAATATATTATAGGTACTTCTTCCAAACCGTGTTTTGTCTTACCCTGATTTACTATGGTAAGCTAGTCTCAGCCTCAGACGTAACGCCCACGGACCGTTGTCTGAATGTCTGATGCATATGGCACACAAAATTGGAAACGCTTCAGGAGTTTCAAAGTCGTCATCTGATTGGTTGAATTCTACAGGATTTCCGGGAGACGTGTGTCCGCCTTGAAACAAAGACGCTGTGTTGTGTTTACAACTGTGACAATGAGCGCTTTTTACAATCAACTAAACACTGGATTTTCGAAAGTATATGAAGTAAGTAAAGTTTGTGGCATAGACTCTTTAAAATACCAAGAGTTTTACACACCGGTCTGTTATAGGACATCGACGTTACATTTTCATGCCCCTAAACATGACGCGGAACAAAACTAATTGTCATTGGTTGCTTTTACATGTCAGTCAGACAGCCTCTGGGTGGTCCTTGGCCAATGAAAACTAATGGAGTCCAGACCTTCTGCCGTCAGTCTGAAGGTCTGGCTAAGTGAGACTAATGGTAAGCCTATTAATAAGTGTTTATATTTTAGATCTGTCGGGATGGTTTTCACTGGAAAATGCATACATACATCATTCGCCCGTGTGGGTCTCGTCATATCTGTAAATAGAGAAAAGTTGCTCTGGCTACTTGCATGGTGTGGGAGTGCATTGACCCTGCCCTCCAAATTCTCATTACTCAGTAAACTTACAGTGCATCCGGAAAGTATTCACAGCGCTTCACTTTTTCCACATTTTGTTATGTTACAGTCTTATTCCAAAATGGATTAAATTCATTATTTTTTTCCTAAATTCTACAAACAATACCCCATGATGACAATGTAAAATAAGTTTGTTTGAAATCTTTGCAAATATATTAAAAATAAAAACAAAAAAATCACATGTACATAAGTATTCACAGCCTTTGCTCGATACTTTGTTGAAGCACCTTTGGCACCAATTACAGCCTCAAGCCTTTTTGAGTATGATGCTACAAGCTTGGCACACCTATTTTTGGGCAGTTTCTCCCATTCTTCTTTGCAGGACCTCTCAAGCTCCATCAGGTTGGATGGGGAGCGTCGGTGCACAGCCATTTTCAGATCTCTCCAGAGATTTTCAATCGGGTTCAAGTCTGGGCTCTGGCTGGGCCACTCAAGGACATTCACAGAGTTGTCCTGTAGCCACTCCTTTGTTGTCTTGGCCTTGTGCTTAAGGTTGTTGTCCTGTTGGAAGATGAACCTTCGCCCCAGTCTGAGGTCCAAAGCGCTCTGGAGCAGGTTTTCATCAAGGATGTCTCTGTACATTGCTGCATTCATCTTTCCCTCGATCCTGACTAGTCTCCCAGTTCCTGCTGCTGAAAAACATCCCCACAGCATGATGCTGCCACCACCATGCTTCACTGTAGGGATGGTATTGGCCAGGTAATGAGCGGTGCCTGGTTTCCTCCAGACATGACACTTGCCATTCAGGCCAAAAAGTTCAATCTTTGTTTCATCAGACCATAGAATTTTGTTTCTCGTGGTCTGAGAGTCCTTCAGGTGCCTTTTGGCAAACTCCAGGTGGCTTTTTACTGAGGAGTGGCTTCCGTCTGGCCACTCTGCCATACAGGCCTGATTGGTGGAGTGCTGCAGAGATGGTTGTTCTTCTGGAAGGTTCTCCTCTCTCCACAGAGAAACGCTGGAGCTCTGTCAGAGTGACCATCAGGTTCTTGGTCACCTCCCTGATTAAGGCCCTTTTTCCCTGATCGCTCAGTTTGGCCGGGCGGCCAGCTCTAGAAAGAGTCCTGGTGGTTCCAAACTTCTTGATGGAGGCCACTGTGCTCATTGGGACCTTCAATGCAGCAAAATTTTTTCTGTACCCTTCCCCAGATCTGTGCCTCGATACAATCCTGTCTCGGAGGGCTACAATTCCTTGTGCTCTGACATTCAGTGTTAACTGTGGGTCCTTATATAGACAGGTGTGTGCCTTTCCAAATCATGTCCAATCAACTGAATTTACCACAGGTGGACTCCAATCAAGTTGTAGAAACATCTCAAGGATGATCAGTGGGAACAGAGTGCACCTGAGCTCAATTTTGAGTGTCATGGCAAAGGCTGTGAATACTTATGTGGTTTTTTTTTTTGTTTTTTATTTTTAATAAATTTTTCAAACAAACTTCTTTCACGTTGTCATTATGGGGTATTGTTTGTAGAATTGAGGAAAAATATAATGAATTTAATTCATTTTGGAATAAGGCTGTAACATAACAAAATGAGGGAAATTAGACCTGCTACATTTACATTAAAAACAATCCTCATTGCTCAACATATGGTAAGAGACCACAGCTATGAATATGTAGATTTCTGCATTAGCTACTTACCGAGATTGCCACCCTGTTGGAAAGGTCAAACTCAATCATGTAAACTGACAGATGTGGCACGCGCTTCTGACAGCAAATCTGTTCCGAACATTTGGTTCCTCATAAACATCAGATGGTTTAATGGAGATTTTGTAAAATTAAAGAGAAAGTGTTAAAACTTTTTTTTAACAAAAAAAAAAAAAAGATTTTTGATTAACGGTGGTATATATCGTTTTTTTTTCCCTTCGTTTTTTGGCAGTCAGCAGTTTTTGTCTGGCTAAAAACGATCTCGATAACATTAAATGAGTGGGGTCTACAATGTAATTTAATTTTAAAAGCGGTTTTAAATGTATATTATAAATTGCATTATTATAGATTGATAATACAATTTACCAGCAACAAACATAAAAAAAAAGTAAATAATGAATTAATGAAAATGGCACAAACTATATTGTGTACATCATAAACATGAAATGCTGACCTTTCCAAGATGGCAGTGATGTTAATGTATCACTTGAAAATTAGCCGAATACAGCATCCAGCTCCAGATGTCTGAAGTTCTCGACCCTGGGCTCCTGTTATAGCAAGGCAATGGACACGTGTAATATATTATTTTATTAGAGCCTGTCATAAATAATAAACTTTTAAGAATAGTTAATCTAAATGGGCCATAGTTTTACCTTCATATCTGTACACCCTAAGAAAAAAAACAGAAAAGGTACTGACAATTTTCTGACAGGACATTATCTGTTGTTTACGGACATTTCCTTTCACCCTAAAACACAATGCAACTGTAATTCAAATACAGGTAAAACACTTTTGAAAAATAAATACACAAAATTCTTTCACAGAGCACTTTATTTTACAGACTTTTCTTAGAATGTACCCATTCAGTTTTATTGATAGAAACCTCTGGGACAACCCTTTCTGCAATACTAATTTTATAGAACTCATCATTCAGAGCTCAATAAATTATTGACTCAGTTTACCATATTCAATGCATTTATACGCAGCCATTTATCTGCAGCATTGGAGGCAGTTGCTGTGGAAATGGTGTATCGCTGTATGAGTGCTCCTCGTGTCTTTGACCGTGAAAAATTGACATCTTAAAAGCCATAATCACCAAATCAGCAATCAGCCAATATTGCAGTTTCCGTGGGTTTATAGTATCGCTTTGACCCATGTCATCAATCTCCCAGCCGCGTCTCAAAGGGAAAAGAGGGCTATTTGAGAAGGATTTCGAGTAATGAGTTTGTTGCATCTTTTACAAACGCTGCTGAATATCAGCTCACTCTTTGTTTCATTCTGTTAACCCTCGGTTTTCCCCTTTGCTCTCGACCATGTACTGCAGATCAGATTTTCCAGATTTTGTGAAATTTATAATAGTGTCATGAAGCTCATACTACCCATTGAGCCATGTTTTATTAAATATACTGTAGTCTTTTTTTTTTTTCTCGAGCACATCCACTTCAGTCTCAATAGGAAAGAAAAACATTTCTCAGCTGTTTCTCTTAAAGAACAATGAGATTAAATGGAGACTTTTGCTGAAGTCTCGTGCTTCTCAAATTTTAATCAGAAAAGGGCTCCAGTCTAAATCAAGAGTTTCAGAAGAGATCCAATCAATGTCTCAAACTGTGTTCAGATTTGATGCCAAGATACCTAAATTTTTAAAACTGTGCTGAGAACGCAAACATTTGATCTTAGAGTGTGTGTACACTAAAATCCATGCCAACGTTCATATTTATAAAAGCGGTCTTTGATGTGGAAAAATTTAGCGCCATGTCATGTTCTACGCAGGGGTTCTGGCAGAGAGTTGGAGTACTGCACAGTGGTAGTTGGAAATCTAAGCAATTCTTGCTGCTCGCCATTCTCAAGTAAAGTATTTGGACATTGACTGGTGATGATCTTTTACAAGTTAATGACATTAATTAGGGGGCGTTTACAAGGCGGAGATCTGAAACCTTTCAGCTGTGCACAGTTTTAAGATCATTTGAAATGTATAGATTTCACATCTGGAAGAGAGGCGTACGCACGTATGTGCGTATTTTTTGTGCGTATGTTTGTTTCTCTGAATCACACGTACGCACATTTGAGAAATGATCTTAGATCAAATGTAGGTTTCTGCTGAACATTTTATAAATGAGGCCCATGGAATAAAAAAAATCTCAATATGATCTCACAGGGCGGAGCTTCAAGAGCTCATGCTCCGGTGTTCTCACGCACTGAAAATGTCAGAAACTGTTCAGCCTTATATGTTCGAACCGTTGTAAACTGCCTACAGAGCCAGAGAATATATGCTGCGTGAAGATAGAACAGAATTACGGTTCTAACTTATGTTGTCATCTTGCTTTTATGACATGCTATTGCATTTGTGTCACTGTATTGCAATAAAGGCGAAAAGACGGATGCGACAGTTTGAGCTGACACCCAAATGTATGAATGACCATCCTGGATTGGAACCTGTTTGTTTAAACATGTATTCTCTTCAGAACGCATGTAACATTTATCTATTCGACTATGGTCTATATCAGGTGCATCATTACGGAGGGTGCAGAGTATGCCAGGCATATGGGCCCAGGATGCTAGGGGGCCCCAAATCACGACTTTGGATTTTTTTTTGTGTGATTTTGTTGATTGTGTGTTACCTTTATGTCTGAAAAATTTAGGACAAGAAGCTCTTAACTTTGCTTGCTACCAGTTTTTTTTTTATTTTTATTTTTTTTTATGTATAATAAGACTGCAGATTTAAAACTGCTATTCTGCTATTCCATTTGTGTTTAAGCTTGTTTCTGTTAGAGTTGTGTTTGTAACTTGTGTTCCCTTTCGAGAGTACTCTCGTATTGCGTAAGTTAGCTTTTTAGTTAGCCTTTTCTTGAGAATACTGAAGCCAAAATTATCCTTATAATTTTATATATGTAAAATGCAGTGCAGCTGCACAGCAGACCCCAGCAGAGCTTACCAGCGCGCTGATTGGCTGTGCTGCGGCAACTGCACAAACCTATCGTCACATCCTTTGCACTGCGTGCTTAGGCCGTGACCACGCTGAAGCTGCACTCTCTAAGGGCGGCTGCCCGGAGTGCGACGAAATGACGCTGTCGACCCTGTGGGCTCGACTTGCCAGCTTCAATCAGGACACCGTTCCCTCCGCTCTCCCTCTTCTCTCGTTCGGGCCGCACGGAAAGAAGCGCCGCGGACAGAGAATGCCAGAGCAGACGAGCGAGCCCACGCTGGAGCTTTACCCTCAGAATCCCCTTCGCCGGTCTTGTTCACCCAGGATGACCAACGCCCCTCTCAGTTAGCGGCTGGTCCTATTTCCTTCGGCGGACCAGAAGTGGAGGAGGACGAGGATGAGGATGACAGCCTTTCATAGCTAACCCCGCACCTTCTGTTCAAGACAGCCATTTTCAGCTCGTCTCAAATCCTCTGCTTCTTTAGCGCTCTCGCCACTCAGCGAAGCGAAGGAGAAAGGTTACGAGAGTCTTCCCCCTCTTGAGGAAGCAGTCGCCGCACATCTTTGCCCGCCCTCCACTAGAGGATGGCAGCCAAAAGCGACACACCCATCCAAGCCCTGCCGCACTATGTCAGCTCTCGCTGCCTCCGCCGGCCAGGCTGCTTCGGCTCTTCACACGATGTCCTTAATGTGTTTCAGGCCAAGCTTCTCTGTTCTCTGGATGAGTCTGGACGAAAATCACCGCCCAGGCGATCAATAGAAGCATGGCGAATCTGACTGTACTAGAGCGCCATCACAAGCCATGCGCCATTTTCACTCTCTTTACACTTCTCTTGTACACAAACGGCGTCTTAACGACCCTAATAAAACACAAAAGAGTTTTTCCTCTGTTCTGACTGTAGGCAGTGTGCCTACTATACAGCATGCACCCCTGCACGTACGCACTGTTCACACAGCGCCGAGTGCTTAACCGAAGCACAGAAGGCGTCACAAGCCATGCGCCATTTTCACTCTCTTTACACTTCTCCCAGTCCCCTCTATTCAGTCGAAACAGCTCTTTGTATGCTTTGGCGGTCGCACCAGAGGGTGCACGATCACGAAGCAAAGATTGTCGCAATGGATAGTAGATGCTATCTCGCTGGCTTACGAGTCAAAGGTGCCATTCTGACGCGCTAGGGCGCGAAGCGACCTGATTGGTTCGCGCGTCTCAGCCGCCCCGTCATAGGTTCGTGCAGTTGCTGCAGCACAGCCAATCAGCGCGCTAGTAAGCTCTGCTGGGGTCTGCTGTGCAGCTGCACTGAGTTTTACATATATAAAATTATAAGGATAATTTTGGCTTCAATATTCTCGAGAAAAGGAGTTTTTCCCATAGCGTAAGCTAACTTACGCAATACTAGTTCCCTTCTCTCAGGGAACCGAGGTTACGTTTAGTAACCGAGACATTTGATTTGTTCATTTGTTCAGTTTCCCGCCACTCCTTTGTTTCTATGGTTACCTTCAATTACCTTGTTTGTGTTCTCTACTTAAGTTGCACCCCTACCTTCATTTTTTGTCTAGTCACTGTTGTGTTAGTGTGTGTTTTCTTGCCCGTCTGCCTGTAAGTTTTTGTTTAGATTTGATCTTCTGATTCTTCAGTTTGTTCCTAGATAACCACACCGTTACAGTTGCGGTGTTCAGCCGCTTTGATGGGTTCGATATTTATGTTTTCTTAGTTGCTAATACAATGCTATATCAGATATGTACAATAACAATTGTAGAAAAAAAATAACATTATGATGTCTAGAAATCAATTCCAATACATTGAGTTTAATGTATCGACACAGAACTCATGTTTAATGTGATTTCATTTTTATATCTACTATAATACAATATAGGCTATTGTTAGTCTCGATATTCTTCATGTTAGTGAATAAATACATAGACCCGCAATCAGTTTTTGTATTCTGTGATGGTCTGGTGGTAGAACTTTAGTTAAGCGTGCCAGAGGTTAGGTATATCCGTGTAGCGAGACGTTTCAAAAAGGTTGGTGGGGACAATATCGACCCTGGCAAACAGTGGTGGGGACATGTCCCACCCGCAAATTATGCCTATGAATGAGGGTGTAAGACTGGTTAAAATTGCATCGATAGATACTTGAAACAAAATAAACGTTACTTAAAAATAAAATATTTCAATGTTACTTGTAATAGTATAAATATTATCTAATAAATTATTTTAATTTCTTATTGAACGTCAAAAGAAAAAAAATATTCATTTGGAAGAAGGGGAATTTCTTTCATACCCCCCTAAAAGTGCCCCTATTATGGATTTTTGAAAATTACCTTTCATGTAGTGTTTAACATAGTTCTAAGTGAATGAAAACATCCTGCATAGTTTTAAATCTGAAAGTGCACCGTATATAAAGTTATTGTCTCTCAAAAGAAAGAGTCGACTCTGAGTCAATTAAACGAATCGTTTTTTAAACGAGTCCTAAGCTGTTTCGTTGTGACATCACGACGAAACATTAGCATATTATACATATATACCAGGGAAAACTTGAACCACCTCAAACACTGCAGCTGATTCCTGTGGATACTGGATAGCATCATGTCGAGAAGACATTAATGCTGATGGTGAGGAATTACAGTTGAAACATCTCATAATGTACCTCAAACTGAGTAGCATCACTGAGAAATGTCCTTCTCAAGGTTCGGGTTCAATAACTAGTTCTTCCAATGTTTCACAGATTCGAACTTGTGCTGGGATTGGTGTAAAATCAACGTTACTGTCTTTACAGTATGTACAATTGAAGTCTCCGGACACCGGACAGAGCTGGAGTTCAATTATGGTTAATGGGCGTTTGTTTCCGAAATATAAGGACTATATGCGGTAGACCCATCACAACAGGGCCATCTGACCAATCAGAGCAGAGTAGGCTTGCGGAAGGGAGGGATTTCGAGAGACTGATTCAGCCATCGAGTCGTTTGAGAATCATTGAACATTGTGGTGATGTGCATGTGATGTATATTATGAGAAAATGAAACCTCCAAAACTAAATTAGGAAACTTTAAAGTAGCATAATAGGGGCACTTTAAAACACTTCATGGCGCCCCTGGTCTGTATGGTCTATGTATAAGACTTTAGCGATTTTCTTCGGGACATTTTCTTCGAAAATGAAATTTAACCACAATGTCCTCAGTGACTCACATGGCGGAAGTCTATGAAGACTCTTATGTGCATTGGTACATCCCAAAACACAACACTTGTAATGCCTCTTTGGCGCAGACATTGTACAACTCCAGCTACAACAGCGAGGATACAGAAATGGTGGACTCTGTGCCTCTCACTCAGGGCTGTGTCTATGCTAATAGGGCGGATCGTCACCAGTCATGGGTGGGTGAAAACTCTTCACAATGTACAAAGACAAATCAAACGCTGTGTCAGAACATGCTGTGATTCATGAATCAGCCGAGGACAGACACGAGGAGGCGGAGACTGATTTTGCATATGTCCTTCAACAGTCTGGTTAGGGCATATTATGAAATATCTTAAAACAGGACAGATATGATGACATGAGACCATACAGAAGAAGATACACTTAAGATTCTAGTGGCCTATCACACCTAAACTTAACATTTTTCATAACTTAAGCAGGTTTACTCAGCATTTGCTCTTTTAAAGCTCATGATTTCTCATTTGTTACAATATCAATCTCAAACAATTAACAGAGACAATAGTGCATCACTCAGAGGTGTAAAGAGTAGAGTACTAAAGGCGCACCAGGGTAAAAGGCGCATTTGACTTTATTCTCTTTTAAACCAGTAGATGACACAAAAATTCAGCTCAGCACTTTTCTTAACAGCTTTTGATTAATCATGTAGGAAATTTGGCTGATCCTTGACACGATCGTGGACAGCAACGCAAAGTTGCTTCTGCGCTAATTTGATCTAATATTTAATGTTTTTTAAAACGTCCTCATCTCATATATGAAACACCTGCGACTACCTGCTAATCACTCACATTCATGTAAAGTAGCCTTGTTGACTTCTTTTGTAGCAGAAATAAACTGCTGCAGAAAAAGTTAGTTAACATGCAAAATGTTATGTGTCATTTAATTACTAATGTATTGGAGTAAAAAGTACATATACATATTCAAAAATGTAAGCGAGTAGAGAGTAGTAAAAGTTGCTAATATCTTTGATATTCAGTCAAACAACATAGCCAAAAAGATACTTAAGTACAGTAACTAATTAGATTTACTCAAATACTTTATACCACTGCAAACACTTTTGAAAATAAAATGATGCCAAATTGTGCTTTGACAATTTTTGGCCAGGCTGTCATACAAAGAAATTATGAACACATGCAAAAATAAGAGAGAACCAATGAAATGTTTTTGTTTTTCTATGCTTTTTTCCATTGTAAAATAGAACCTGTAGCTGTAGTTTGCCTTTTTTGACAAATAATTTTGTCAGATAAATACCTTAACCATGTTTAGTTTTTTGTTCCTACCTCATATTTAAAATATTTCAAAAATATTAAATATTTTCCTCATATTTTGATGGTTTAATCAAACTTGTAGGGTCATTAAAAACAAATACTGGACATCACTTTTGGCCACTACTGTATATAGTGGTCTTTCGGATGTTGATGTTCATATTTGGTTTGGTGACATCTAAGGACACTAGACTAAGACAAGTTTCAGTGAAGTCTTTGGTCTTTTCAGTAATATTAAGGCTGAGCCGATCTGGAGGCTTTCCCTGCATTAGCCATTAGGACATTTGCCTCAGAAAACAGACAGAGACAAACCTCTCTAATTCAGGAAGCGTCTTGAGGAAAAACACGCTCCAGTGTCATTGGTCTCGCAGCGATTCTCAGATGGCTGTTTGTCCTTATTGGACATGTCTCGAGGAAGTGAGCTGTCCTGCTTCATCAAGCACAGAGAAACATACTGTACGTACACAAGCAGCCAAAAGACATTAACCTTCAACCCACATTCTCGCGCCAGCTCATAATAATCTGCTCATAAACACAAGGAGAAAAAGACAGAAAGAGATGCATTACCGAGAGTAGAGAGAGGACTTAATGTCGGTTGCGACCCGAAGCTCATGCTCACATTACAGAAGTCTTTTAGCATCTGTGCAAATGACAAGGACTTCAAATGTCATTTCACTTGCATCTGTCCGTGTGTTTCGACATTCATTTGACAGTTCAATGTGACGTGTTTGTGAACACCACACGGCATATTTATGGATCGTAATAATTGCTTTCAAGGACAGAAACGGCCACACCTCTGAATATGTTTGAGTTTATCGTTCCATCAGGAAATAAAGGTCTTGTCTTCACAAAGGACATGATGCCCGCAGCAGGTTTGGTCACCATGTAAACACTGCAAAGTTTCAGGAGTTACAAATGCATTTAAATGCAGGAGTGAATTTGCAATAAAATGTTGCCAGATTCAAGTTCTTTTGTTTTGGGTGCTTTTTGCACCCTCAATGGATATTTCAAGTATTACAAACACACACATGCATAAGAGTGCATGACAATAATAAAATAAAAATGACAATATAATAATGCGAAAATATAAGATTAATTTTCTATTATACATAATTTTGGGGTTAGTAGATTTTAGAGCATGGTGCATGCAACACCAATGTCATGGGTTTGATTCCCAGGAAAGGCATAAAATGTATTCCTTGAATGAAATGCAAGTCGCTTTAGAGAAAAGCACCTACCAAATGCATAAATTTGAATGTCTAAAAATGTACATAAAATATGATTACTTTGTAAGATTCACTGTTTTACTGTATGACGGGTTTCCCTTCAGAAAGCATAAGTGGAGTGAATGAGACCATGTTTTCAGAGAAAATCTTAAGCAGGGACGTGTGAAAGACGTTAGCGTTATGATGATGCTCCACAGGGTGCTAGAGGAATGACAAAGATCCACCCGTCCTCCTGCTGGTCCAGTTCTCACAGCTGTTGCACAAGAGACAAGAACTCGCACCCTAATGAATGTCTCAATCATTTAAGAAATATGGATAAACTCCCCAATGTCGTCTAATAAAGGACAAGTCCACCTTGAGTCCCCCCAAACAGCAGATTGATCTTTGAAGGATCCGTTTGATGACTGAAACACTTCAAAGGTTTGATGCAGCACCACAGATAGAATATTAAGTCTTATTAGTTGTTTGATAAAGTGAGATATTCAGTTTTACAAGAACCACTCAAATTATATATATATAAACACATACACCAATCAGGCATAACATTATGACCACCTTCCTAATATTGTGTTGGTCCCCATTTTGTTGCCAAAACAGCCCTGACCCGTCGAGGCATGGACTCCACTAGACCCCTGAAGGTGTGCTGTGGTATCTGGCACCAAGATGTTAGTAGCAGATCCTTTAAGTCCTGTAATTTGCGTGGTTGGGCCTCCACGGATCGGACTTGTTTGTTCAGCACATCCCACAGATGCTCAGTTGGATTGAGATCTGGGGAATTTGGAGGCCAAGTCAACACCTCAAACTCCTTTGTGCTCCTCAAACCATTCCTGAACCGTTTTTGCTTTGTGGCAGGGTGCATTATCCTGCTGAAAGAAGCCACAGCCACCAGGGAATACCGTTTCCATGAAAGGGTGTACATGGTCTGCAGCAATGCTTAGGTAGGTGATACATGTCAAAGTAACATGCACATGGATGGCAGGACCCAAGGTTTCCCAGCAGAACATTGCCCAAAGCATCAAACTGCCTCTGCCGGCTTACCTTCTTCCCATAGTGCATCCTGGTGCCATGTGTTCCCCAGGTAAGCGACGCACACGCACCCGGCCATCCACGTGATGTAAAAGAAAACGTGATTCATCAGACCAGGCCACTTTCTTCCATTGCTCCGTGGTTCAGTTCTGATGCTCATGTGCCTACTGTTGGCGCTTTCGGCAGTGGACAGGGGTCAGCATGGGCACCCTGACTGGTCTGTGGCTATGCAGCCCCATACGCAACAAACTGCAATGCACTGTGTATTTTGACACCTTTCTATCAGAACCAGCATTAACCTTTTTGAGCAATTTGAGCTACAGTAGCTCGTCTGTTTGATCGGACCACACGGGCCAGCCTTCGCACCCCACAAGAGCTGCAGTTTTGGAGATGCTCTGACCCAGTCGTCTAGCCAATACAATTTGGCCCTTGTCAAACTCGCTCAAATCCTAGCCCATTTTTCCTGTCTCAAACACATCATCTTTGAGGACAAAATGTTCATTTGCTGCCTAATATATCCCACCCACTAACACGTGCCGTGATGAAGAGATAATCAGTGTTATTGACTTCACCTGTCATAATGTTATGCCTGATCGGTGTATATGGCTCATTTCAAGAAAAATCTAATATTCCTTGAGATTGTGAAATCAAAAGTGTGATATACTATGAAAACTGTAGCTTTCTGAATTCAAACACCCAACATTTATTGAAGTTAAGCAGCAAACTGAATCATCCTAAACTTCTACTACATTCTGACATGAATACATTTACAACTTTTGTTTTATTCAGACACTTGGGCCATCCAGTCAAAGTGAGGAAATGAGGAGAAAGTATGATAGATGGTAGACTTATTTCACATGACATATAACTATCAACAAGCATTAAACAAGCAGCTGAAAGTTTTTTTTTTTTACACTAAGGTGTCTAATCATTTGTGCATTTGTGTGCAAGTAATTTATTTCAGCCATCACAAGTTACTTCTTAGACCATATACATAGTTTTTACCCATTTTTAAACCATTGAGGGCAAATAGAATTTATGATGGTGAAAATGTTCAAACTTTGCAGAGAAACCAAGACAGCTGACAAATCTGATAGCTGACAGTCTTCTGTCTGCATCTGTCTTTACAAGATCTTGTGATGAATGATGTTGAGAATGCGATACATTTATTGAATTGATTCAACATATGTTTTTGAGTTGAAGGGACAAATACTATCGTTTTGTTAACTTACAGTAACTACAGTAGTCGCCAAAAGTGATGTC
The DNA here is from genome assembly GCA_039654105.1 of Coreius guichenoti. Taxonomy (NCBI): domain Eukaryota; kingdom Metazoa; phylum Chordata; class Actinopteri; order Cypriniformes; family Gobionidae; genus Coreius; species Coreius guichenoti. Next base: position 22,753,618 of record CM077181.1, read on the forward strand.
CGGAGGGGATATTTGTTTTTAATGACCCTACAAGTTCGATTAAACCATCAAAATGTAAGAAAAAATATTTTATATTTCTTAAATATTTTAAATATGAGTGAAGAACAAAACACTAAACTTGGTTAGGGTATTTGACAAAATTATTTGGCAAAAAAGGGCAAAGTACAGCTACAGGTTTTATTTTATTACGAAAAGAAAAGGCATAGAAAAACAAAAAGCTCACAGGAAAAAGCATACATTGACTACTACATAATCAGTTATTAATATTTTGTTGGTCTCTCTTGTTTTTGCATGTATTCATAATTTATTTGTATGACAGCCTGGTTACAAATTATGTCTGCACAATTTGGCATGCATTATCACAAATAAAACAGTTGACTCCAAGCACAACTACATACTATGCTTACAAAATCTTTTGGTTACACTTTATTTTAAGGTGTCTTTGTTACACTGTAATTATACATTTAGGTACTGAGTAATATTAAGTAACTATGTGTACTTATTATAGGGTTAGGATTAGGGTTTGGTTTGGTTTAGGGTTAGTTGCATGTAATTATGCATAATTTATAGATATTACTACAGTACCTACATGTAACATATGTAACAATGACACTGTAAAATAAAGTGTTACCAATCGCTTTTTATTAATATTTGAATAAAGGGTGAAGATGTCAATTATCCTAGGCCAGACATCACTTTTGGCCACTACTGGAGTTAGTGAAATAGTGAGAAATAGTGAAAACTTTGCATGGTAAGTTGATTGCAAAAAATCAGAAACTAAGTTTAAGTTCTGTCAATTTAAAACTGTACCTGGAAACAACTACACTGCAAAAGATTTCGGTCACACCACACACCCCTAAATGACACTAAGGTTGAAAGCGTTTCACTCTTCTTGACTTGTGATTGTTCTGATCCTGCACACATTCAGTCTCTTCCTGCTCATGTTCACACGGTTCACAAAGTTCCCTGAATAAGGAGCACAAAGCGTTGAACAACTCTGAGAGGAACAGAAAACGCAACAACAAATGCACAGCTCTCTATAAGAGCTATACATAATCAAACTGAAATATACAGCATTATTTTCAGATCTGTCATTTACAGACTCTTGACTCTTGACTCTTTCTTGAGTAGCTAATGACTTCACACATTTCAGACTATCCATTCCAGCTAATTATTTCAGTCAGGTTAGTCTTTTCTGCTGGTTACAAGAGAAAATATTCTTGGCAGTACTTTATTTTACTGTAACAAGCCAGTGGAAAAACTCTACAACCCAAAACTGTCCTGTAATAAGCTTCTGTTGTGAGCTCATTATTTTACATAATACAATTTGCTGTGGAATGCAAAAATAAAGCAGCTAAAGTGGTAAACTGTGTATTGTATTTGGGACATAAATTACTAATTCAATTTGTGAGTAGAGTCATTCATAAAAACAAAGCATATTCGCTGGTACAATTAAACTAAATAGCTGTAGAAATCTGTTCAGGTCAAGAGTCGGATTCACCAGCATTATGGTTTTATTAGTATTAATAATGCAAAATCAACTAAACAAACAACTCCATCCTGCTTTTGTTTAGTTACACAATAACCAACTAATGGTGTTTCTTAAATACCTTCAATGAACTGTTTTCCTAGACAGCAATGTCATTAAATGGAGAGCAAAAGTAAAAGAAATTCCTAGATCTCCTGTAAGACAATGAAAAAAGTCTGCACTCTAGAATAGATTTTATTGACTTAAAAGAGGAGATACAAAGACAAACGTTTCGGCTGTTCTGCCTCCGTCAGTGTAACAATTCACATTTTACTCAGTAATTATATTAAAGACATTAAAGATCATCAGGTGATAATAATCAAGTGGCTTAACTGATTGATTCACAGACTCCAGTTCAACTCCATCTGAGGCCTAGTCCACACTTACACGGGTATATTTATAAACAGAGTTTTTCCTCCTTCGTTTAAAAAAAATCTCGTCCACACAAGCACAGTTTAAAAAAAATGTCCACATGAAAACGCAAAAAAACGCTATGAAGTGCTGTAAAGAGCATGCCAAACCAACAGGTGGCAATATAACCCTAACTGTAAAGCCATGTTGGCCAATCAGAAGTTATAAGCCCTGGCTACGTCCGCCATTGCACAGACTTGCCTCATGTAAATTTTGAATCTATTGAGTTCTCTAAAAACTTGAAAGCTACGAGAACAGTGGCTGTGTTTAAGGACTTGGCACTTAATCTGGACTGACGGCCCTTGGCATATTATTGTATTATTATGGTATGACAATGATGACAATTGTTGTTACTGTTCTTTCATGCATTTAATAATAAAAAAAAGTAAACAAAGGAGATAGTGGCGCACAATCTGACGTCAAACAAAGGAGATAACAGCGTGCACTCCGACTTCACAAGCCAAAAACTCCGGTTTCACCATCTACACGGCAACACTGCAACCAGAGTTTTTAAAAATCTTCACCCTGGCAGGAGTTTTCAAAAAAGTTCTGTTTCAGTGACCAGATACTGTGTTTGTGTGTGGACGAACGGCCAAACCGCAGCTGCGGTTTTGAAAATACCCATGTTCGTGTGGACGGGGCCTGAAACAACAGGTAAACACAATGGGAACAATGACACATCAGGCAATACAAGCCGTTCATACATTTTTTTAAATAGTTTTTCTTTTGTTTGTCTTTGTATCTCCTCTTTTAAGTCAATAAAATCTATTTTAGAGTGCAGACTTTTTGCATTGTCTGACTAGAGAGACTAATTAGCTGGGAGAGTGCAGTGAATGTTTTGACTAGATCGCTTGTAAAAAAAAATTACAGCAGAAATCTGACTTCTCTCTGATAATATAAACGGATAATATAATGATTAAAGATGGATTATGCCAGCAACCAACTAAAAGGAATTAGCCTATTACAAACAAATGAATCATTTGATAATGAGTGTCGCTCAGACTATGAACAGGATTCTATAATATTAAAATAGCCTATGTATAATGTGTGTTCAGATCAGAAGAACCAGACAGTAGCCGAACTAATACACTACAAAACCCAGATTCATCTAGCTACTGTAGATTTACAGACGTTTATTTAGATTTACAGCCCTACAGTCGTCGTAGATCAGCATAAGGGCTACGTTTTAGCTGAAACACGTCTCTCTTAAGCCGTACTTCATTCTATTGATCCTGGTGTGATGTGTTCGGAGGGGTTTTGGCACCCGAGACTGTCGGATCACTCAAGCGCTGATCCATTCATGCACTCGCTGCCTGGATCTATGTCCTGTTTAATCACACACTGCTCAGCCAGCTTCCTGTTCAATCTCTACCAAATCTGTCACCGGTGGGGAAGACGCCAGCTGTCCCGATCGCGGCCCGTGCCTAAAGGAGACGCTAGGTGCTTGTATGATTTTGGATGACTGAAAACTCTTATTGAGCAGGCCGGGGCTAGTGATCACGTTTTACTCCAGGGTATATTATTACTTGAAAAAGAATTTCTGACATGTTTTTGAACATTTCCACTGTAAGCAGGAGGAAAAAAAATACTATAGCAGGGCATGTTGTCCCTCTCTATGGAGTGAGTTCATTATTATTACAAGCTAGAGGTTTTCTAGCTAAATTTAAAGGGGTGGTTGATTATGATTTCACTTTTTTAACTTTAGTTAGTGTGTAATGTTGCTGTTTGAGCATAAACAACATCTGCAAAGTTACGATGCTCAAAGTTCAAAGAAAAGGGAGATATTTTCTTTTAAAGAAATTGCTTTTTAAGGACTACAACAAACGGCCGGCAGGGACTACAACGAGCTTCTCATGGGTTAGTGACATCACTAACCCTAAAATTTACATAAACCCTGCCCCCGGGAACAGCAAACAAAGGCCATGTTGAGAAGAGCAAGAGTTATGTAGTAGTGTTGTTGTCATGCTGTCGAAACGCTGTCATTTTCACCCCGATTGCAGGTCCTCTTTGTTCGGCCTTCCTATGGACGCTGGACTTAGGGAACAATGGTTAAAATTTATTTTTAACTCAGTTCCTGAACATTATAATCCAAATATAGCTCTCTGTGCTGCACATTTTACGGAGGACAGCTTCCTCAATCAGCGCGATTGGAGCAGTTCCCACTTTAAAAGCAGAAGCTGTTGTTTATGGGCCACAACCTGTAAGTATGTTTTATTATTTGTTGATGTGTTTGCCATGAATAGTTTCTATAGTTATTTTTATGCTGTAGCAAGGACGTAAACAAAGGGAAATGCTGTTTGGCTCCGCTAGCCAGTTACCTAATTGCTAATTCAAATTTATCCGACAAACACCTACAAACTTCTTTTTAATCCCACTAGCGAACTTCAAATGTTGGTGTTTGTTATGGAGCCAGATCAGCCTCAAAAATAATACATTTACAAAACAAAATTCATAAATGCACAGCACAATTCACATTTACAAAATCCGATTCGTAAATTCAAAACACAATTCATAAATGCACAAGTAAAAGCGTAAATATTTCCCCAAATGCTCACACAAATGCATCTTACCTAAATACATTTAAAATCTTTACACAAATATGTATATATCAAGTTCTTGAATTAATTTCCATCACACATTTATTAAAGATGTTACATGTATTTATGGATCGTTGAATCTGCATTTGCAAATTGTCATGTGTGTGGACTGCTTTGCATTTGTGTGTGGTATTTTTGAGACCTTCCTGGCAGGTTAAGATTCGCAAATATCTTTTTTTGGAGGATGTTCTGTTTAGCCAATCGCAGTGAGCTTTTAATCCACCAATCAAAACGCTCCTTACTGAACAGACTCGAGAAGCTTAACTGCGCTTGTGCTATGCATTGTTCCATGATCGGGTCCTTTATGTAAAGACATTTTAATGGGTACTCTTTTTCTGGCACCTGATTACAATTTCTACAAAATCACATTATGATTTATATTGTTCGTACAAAGTACAGCTACCCGGTTAGCCTGCTGTCTTATACACCAATGTTGCACATACCCTGCTTATTCAGATCAATCTGTAATGTTATTAAATAAGTGTTAAATGTCCAGATATTTAATTTAATAACAACAATTATGTAATGTGTTCTGTTGTTGTTGTTGTTGTTGTTGTTAGTAGTAGTAGTATCAGGTTCGCATTAACTTTTGATTAGGCATTAAAAACAGCTACCACCACCTGAGGGAGATTTTGAACACACAGCGGAGAGATTTCAGCATGGAGGACAAAAACCGTAAAAAATGGCTGTAAAATTACAGCCAATTTCCAACATTAAAATACTGTTTTTTTTTAAATAAACAGTTCAATTATGTAAATTTACAGCTAATGGTCCGTAAATTAAGCACTTGCAGTAAATTTTTGTTTGTTCCTGAGAAAAACGGCCTCGCACTGTAAAAAGCAGCACACGGGGCGGGGCATCTTGTTTTCTGCAGATAACGGTCAGCGCCAACGGAATCTCTTCAAAACTCTTACCGCCTGCGTTTACTTTGCCACAGAAGGAAACTGTCCAAGGTAAGTTTATGTATTTGTTGTTAGTTCATTATGTTGCACCCAACTAGTAAAATCGCCCTTTTCATGATAGATTTTTGACTGTACTACTTGGCACGAATCATGTGTAGCAGACAGACAGACAGTTCTCAACGGGTGAGGCATTTCACTAACGTTAGTCAGTGTTCTCCAAACTCAGATTTTAACGCTAGGTTTGCTAGGTTTAGGAATAATTGACCACGGGCCGTTGAATTATTAGGAAAAATAATGCACATCCGTGCATTACTATCTTGTGTGTAATTATAAAACTATTTTATTGATAATGTGTTCATGTATTTTCACGTCTATGTGCGAATGCGTGTCAGAACTGTAAGTGTGTGCGTTTGTATGGGATAAAGAGCGGGAGAAAGAGAGTATGTGTTCGGGTAATAAAACATGAAAATAGTTTGTCATTTTTATCCTGTTTTGTTATATGTATTTGCTTGATCAATTTCTTTGTGGGTTTTTGGTTCTTTTGCTTTTCTAGGCTCTAAGGACCTTTGAGATAACTTAAATCATTTGGCGAAGTGATATGGAACTGTAATGCGGTCCAATCCTCAATGCCTGAACTACTTGGACCTGCCCGGAACAGCTGTTGAACAGGTAATATTGCGAAAGTGGTTTGGTTTTCTTTTATATGAACCCTTAAATTGATTTACATTAATTTCCGATTTAGTAAGAGCAGAGTCATGTATTCTTGCAAACTTTGTACACACACATGCAGTACTATCTGTGCATTTGTGAGGCACATACATTCACATGCATGTTTCTAGTAGCATACAGAATACACCCATAGCTTACAGACACAGACTCAATCACTTAATTATTCACTCCTCTTTGGCTAACTGGAAATCACACAATCACTTCCTTTTACACACGGCTAAACTGTCTGGTCATGTCTTGGCCCCTGCTTCTTTTAAGATGATATTTTGTCTTGTTTTCTCTACTGTAATAAACATACACCCTCATTTATTTACTTTATAAGTTTCTAATTACGTTCATCTACTAAACAGTTCATTTTTTGTTTCATTTAAAAGTGTGTGCAGTATTGATGATAACTGTCTTTTGCCATGTGCTATGTAGTCACTAAAATTTTCTTAATGTTTTCTTTTCAGACCTGGGCATGTTTTTCAGACCTCATGCCAGATCTATCCAAAGTTTTTGTAACGCGTTGTCTTTTTTTTTTTTTTTTTGGTCTCTTCTTAAGGTTTATTCACACACTAGTTCTTCTCATTGGACATTGCAATTTACACTTTTCTCTTTGACATTGTTTTTTCCTCTTAAAAATTTTATCATACTGTTTAAAAATATAGTGCAGTATAGTTTCAAAAATAATTATTATTTACTTACCATGATGCCATCCAAGGTGTATATGACTTTATTCATCAGAACACAAATGCACATTTTTAATCTGGAGGAAATTCAAGCTCTGTAGGATGCGTACAATGCAAGAAAATGGCTTCCACCATTGTGATTAATGTAAGAAACAAATCAATAAGTAAAAGATTCTCTTTAAACTAGTGCTTGGCTCTGATACTGTTTGAAATGTCTGACCGTTCATGTGACGTTCATTCTTCTATTACAATCAAAGCATAATTTTCTACTTCTCACATGAGCATGCCAACATACTTGCATTACACAGCTATTGTCTTTATACACAGCTTTTATACACCTATTGTTTTGCTACATAAGGCCTTAATTGATCAGGTTGTGCATGCATTACTTTTGGACTTTCCAAATGATTTCAGCCTTTCATTTTCATTATATGCATCTACAGATCTCAAATTTCTTTCTAAAAATATTTGTGTTCTGCTGAAGAAAGGCAGTTGTGCACATCTGGAATAGCATCTGGGTAAATTAATGAAAATGTATTTTTGAACAAATTCTTTAAAGAATTGGTGTTGGTTAAAGCCAGTGTTGGGCAAGTTACTGAAAATCAGTAATTAGTTACAGTTACTAGTTACTTCTTTTAAAAGTAATTGAATTACTTTACCAATTACTGTATATCAAAAGTAATTAGTTACTAGGGAAAGTAACTTTTAAGTTACTTTTACTTTTATGTCTGCTTTTTAAATGTAAATATGAACAGTACTGAACAGTCAAACACAATAAACATAATTTTTAGACCTATTTATTGTAATCAACAGGCCAACAGGCCTTCAAATCAAGCAGTAGTACAAAAGTCCCTTTTAATACTTGAAACAAAATAACAATTGTCAGTCATTTAATAGTGTGGTTTTTTTTTTTAGAGCCCTGCATTTCAGCCCGAGCCTGACGGGCCCCGACTTTTTTACGCCCCTAGGGCTGGGCTTCGGGCCAATTTTCACGCCATACCTCACACGCGGGCCAGGCTTCGGGCCTGTTTTAGGCTTCTCCTTCGTTTTATATTTTAGACATTCATTAATTAAAATAAACTATGAGATGTGCTGCGCTGGTGGAACCAACACGAGACCATGCTACCGCGACTGGCTCGCACAGTGTTTAGAGTCCGCGGCCGCGCCAGCATCAGCAAGTGTTCCTTCAGCGCAGCTGCAAGAGTTATGGCCTTTTTACAACTGGTCACTTATTAGTTTTCTTTGATCAGATCTATCCAACTGTGAAAAGACCAGGAGTAAATGTCTTCCGAAATTCTTTCGAGACGGATTTATATCCGATCACTTAATCAAACCAATTCAGAAGGTGGTCTGGGACGCATTTCAGACGAAACTGGACAAATGTAAATACATCCGGTTGTTTAAATCACATATGTAAATTTTACTCCTGGCAAACTGTTAAAAAATAAACGTGTGAGAGCGTGTTATAGGCTATAGGCTATATGACATGTTGTAGTCTGATACGACGGCGCTACTGCAACACGCATCGCCGCAAATTAGTAGGCTAAAGCAAGCCAACATGCAAACTGCCGCAAGTGAAACTGAAAATAGTCTAAGTCTTAGATGCTCAAAAACACAATCATCTTCATTAAAAATAATGAGACTAAATGACCTTACCAGTGCTTAGGTCGCTCTTTCTCCTATTGCGGTCATTGATTTTGAAATTAGCTGATGATAAATAAAATGCAGCTCATATCTGTTGCTTTCGAACCCCGTTAAATGTGCATATAGTGCGGGAATTTAAGATCAGATTTATATGCGTTTTGCGGAGAGGTGTAAGGTAAGACAACCTGCATGCATGTTTTTTATTTTTATTTTGTTTATTAGTTTAGATTATATAGCCCGTTTCGTTTGTGAGCGCCGTAGCGAGCAGCAGCAGCCTGCCTCAGCTGGTGATAGTAAACGTTTAAACTAACATTGTGATATGCTTGAAGTGTTTTATATCTATGGATTTTAAGTGGAGTGTTGATTTGAGAGGCTAAATTGATCAAACGTGTGGTTAACTCACTGTCAGCCGCTGGCCACTTGGTTGTCGATTTAACACACAATAAATGCTCCAAACATTTTTCTAAATTAACTTAATAAAGAAACGAAACAAAATATAACCACTGACATTAAAAACAAAACTGAACTATTTTAATAGCTGCAACAGTACTAGTGTGTTAAAAAACAGGCTCCAGTCGGACTCGGGCCGAGAATTTTGATAAGCTGTCGGACACGGGCCGGGCTAGGGCCTAGATTTGAGGCCCGTGCAGGGCTTTACTACAGCGAGAATGAGCTTCTTGTCTGCAAGCGTTCATTTTTCACAAAAGAGAGTAACATGAGTAACGAACTCATTTAAATTTCAGTAATTGTAATTGCGTTGCTTCATTAAAAAAAATATTTAGTTACATGCGCGTTACCGCTAAAAGTAGTGGAGTAGTACAGTAACGCGTTACTCTGTAGCGCGTTACTCTGTAGCGCGTTACTCCCAACACTGGTTAAAGCAAGTGCTTTTTTCATTTTTCTTAACTTGCTGTTTGTATTTATTAAGAGATTCACTTTGGGTCAGTTTCAGCCAATTTGTCAATGTCTTTTTTTCCCAGTGTTTTAATAAATAGCAAAATGATGTACCATAATCTACTTTTTCTTTCTTTATTTTCTCTTCATCTAGTGAAAAATTGTTTGACATGTCTGTATACATTATATACTACTTATACTAGAGATGTTTATTATGTATTATGTAATGCAGTATTTTTTTTTATATTGTAGAAATATAGCAGTAACGTTTGCTGCAAGTACAATGTAAAACGGTATTGAAATGGTAGAATTACAGTAAATGGCTGGAACCACAGCTGCCAGTACTTTACTGTGAAATTACAGTAAAGCTGTAAAATGAACAACAGTATTGGTACTGTTGAATTACGGTAAACAGCTGGAACCACAGCTGCCAGTATTTTACTTTGAAATTACAGCACAGCTGTAAAATGGAAAAACGGTGTTGAAACCGTAAAATTATGGTAAATGGCTGGAACCACAGCTGCCAGTATTTTACTGTAAATTTACGGTGAAATTTTTTACAGTGAACGATTAAATAAAATTGTTTTTTTATCTGATGGTATTTTCTTCTGATTAAAGGTTGTTTTAGTTAATGAAGTGTGCAGTTTGCAGTGTTACAAAGTTGTTAGTCCATGCCAGCTTTATGTTGGAGAATGTAATGCTTCAGCAACTTCTAAGGGGTTAAGAAAAAAATGTTTAACACATCAGATGAGTGTGCAAATGAACAAATGAATGTGTTAATACACTGCAGAATGACAAGCGGGTAGAACAGATCGTCATCACTCTGCCTGTCACTTTTGCAACACAAACCACTCAAAGATGAAAGAAATTATGTCCAAATAGAGCTAGATAGAACCTACATTTGAAAAATTTTTAATGAAATAACTGGTGCACCGGTGCTTTTAAAGCATAAAACATAATACCAGATAATCCATGGCATCCCTAGCTGGTCGCGATGGTAACTTTAGAACCCACTGACTACAAAGCGTTTTTAAAATTACTCGATAGTTTATCATCAAAATCGTTGTTTTATTGATCGTTTATCGCCCATTCATCCTGTGATTACTAAAGTGTTCCTACAAACACCAGTTATAATATAAGAAAGCGGACGTGGGCTAACAACTTTGTAACACTGCAAACTGCACACTTCATTAACTAAGAAATGGCATCATAAGATAATGCCATCAGATAAAAAAATGACTTTACTTACTCGTTGAGTCTGGTTTTTATCCTCCATACTGAAATCTCTCCGCTGTGTGTGTTCGAAATCTCCCTCAGGTGGTGGTAGCTGTTTTTAACGCCTGGTCAAAAGTCACTGCGAACCTGATACTACTACTAATAACAACAACAGCAACAACAACAACAGAACACATTACATAATTGTTGTTATTAAATTAAATATCTGGACATTTAACACTTATTTAATAACATTACAGATTGATCTGAATAAGCAGGGTATGTGCAATATTGGTGTATAAGACAGCAGGCTAACTGGGTAGCTGTACTTTGTGCGAACAATATAAATCATAATGTGATTTTGTAGAAATTGTAATCAGGTGCCAGAAAAAGAGTACCCATTAAAATGTCTTTACATAAAGGACCCGATCATGGAACAATGCATAGCACAAGCGCAGCGTTGAGCTTCTTGAGTCTGTTCAGTAAGGAGCGTTTTGATTGGTGGATTAAAAGCTCACCGCGATTGGCTAAACAGAACATCCTCCAAAAAAAGATATTTGCGAATCTTAACCTGCCAGGAAGGTCTCAAAAATACCACACACAAATGCAAAGCAGTCCACACACATGATGATTTGCAAATGCAGATTCAACGATCCATAAATACATGTAACATCTTTCATAAATGTGTGATGGAAATTAATTCAAGAACTTGATATATACATATTTGTGTAAAGATTTTAAATTTATTTAGGTAAGATGCATTTGTGTGAGCATTTGGGGAAATATTTATGCTTTTACTTGTGCATTTATGAATTGTGTTTTGAATTTACGAATTGGATTTTGTAAATGTGAATTGTGTTGTGCATTTATGAATTTTGTTTTGTAAATGTATTATTTTTGAGGCTGATCCAGCTCCATATTTGTTGGCGTTTAAGTGATCAGTGTAAATGGAGGCACCCTAAACATGGTTCTGTGTTTGATTTGGCCACTGTAATAAATCCATGGTTAGTCTTTGTAATGGTCTCGTCGTTCTGGCGACAGATATTTGGCTAAACTCGTTCTATAAAGACAAAACTAACGGTGCTATACAGTCAGTAGCGATCACTATAGATTCACAGTCTGTAATCAAATAATCCCTTCAAAAACTGTAGCATCATTTGTTAGAATGATTATATGAAAAAAAAGGCTACAAGGCAATCATGTATTCTGCTGTACTAAAGCTTTAATAAGACTAAAACCGTATATCAAAAGCTAACAGTAGTAGTAAACAGTAGTAGCATTTACAAATAACAGCGTATCTACAAAGTATGAGACAACTACAAATAAAAAAACATACCATTCCAAAACGTCCTGTAACAGCCGTTCTTGTGCTGCTCGATCCCTCTAATATTCTCTGGGTCTGATTCAGGCTCAAACTGATAAGGCAATATTGACGCCATTATTTACAATACACCAGAGCTTATGCAACTACCTGTAATGGTAAGGGGCGTGACGTTTCCAGACAACGCGCACTAGGCGGTTAGCGAATCACAACTTACTGGGCCAGCTAACCAATCTGAGCCCATTGCGTATTTCTGAGGGAGGGGCTTCATAGAACCAGGAACTCGTCAGACCGTTTTTACGAGAAGGGACACAGTGGTGTAGAATAAAGGTAAAATATGTGAAAAATAATGTGTTTTTTTTTAAAACGAAGCATGAACCCATGTTACAGTGCACCCCATAAACACAATCAAGCCTTCGAAAAAAAGCTGATCAACCACCCCTTTAATACAAAACTTCAGGAGAGCCTCATTTTGTTCTGAATTACATTCTTTAATTTAGCCAATTTCTATTTGTTCAAAAGTTTGGGCTCAGTAAGATTTTTTAAAAATGGTTTTATAGTCTCATGCTCCAAGGGTGTATTTATTTGATTAAAAATACAGTAAAAAAGTAATATTGTATGTAATTTAAAAGTTTCAGCATCCTTACTCCATTCTTCAGTGTCACATGATCTTTCAGAAATCATTCTAATATGCTGATTTAGAAACAGTTGTGCTGCTTTCAGGATTCTTCGATAAATAGAAAGTTCAAAAGAACAGCATTTATTTGAAATTTGAAATATTTTGTGTCTCTAATGTGTCTAATATAAATTTTGATCAATTTAAATAAAAGTATGATTTTTTTTTTTTTTTTTGAAACGGTTGTGTCTATAATGATAACACACACACATATATAATGCATGACTGTGGTGCATTGAGTCATTTAAACAATTAGATAATCTAGACACAAAACACCAACTCAAGGCTGTAGATTTGTCTGTTAAAAGATACTCAGTTGAAAGATCCACAGTGTTATGAGTCTTGCTCAAGGTATGGTGAGAAGCAGAGTGAATGATAAATACAGTGGGGAGAAGTATTTGATACACTGCCGATTTTGCAGGTTTGCCCAGTTACAAAGCATGTAGAGGTCTGTAATTTTTATCATAGGTACTCTTCAACTGTGAGTGACAGAATCTAAAACAAAAATCCAGAAAATCACATTGTATGATTTTTAAGTAATTAATTTGCATTTTATTGCATGACATAATTATTTGATACATCAGAAAAGCAGAACTTAATATTTGGTACAGAAACCTTTGTTTGCAATTACAGAGATCATACGTTTCCTGTAGTTCTTGACCAGGTTTGCACACACTGCAGCAGGGATTTTGGCCCACTCCTCCATACAGACCTTCTCCAGATCCTTCAGGTTTTGGGGCTGTCGCTGGGCAATACGGACTTTCAGCTCCCTCCAAAGATTTTCTATTGGGTTCAGGTCTGGAGACTGGCTAGGCCACTCCAGGACCTTGAGATGCTTCTTACGGAGCCACTCCTTAGTTGCCCTGGCTGTGTGTTCCGGGTCGTTGTCATGCTGGAAGACCCAGCCACGACCCATCTTCAATGCTCTTACTGAGGGAAGGAGGTTGTTGGCCAAGATCTCGCGATACATGGCCCCATCCATCCTCCCCTCAGTACGGTGCAGTCGTCCTGTCCCCTTTGCAGAAAAGCATTCCCAAAGAATGATGTTTCCACCTCCATGCTTCACGGTTGGGATGGTGTTCTTGGGGTTGTACTCATCCTTCTTCTTCCTCCAAACACGGTGAGTGGAGTTTAGACCAAAAAGCTCTATTTTTGTCTCATCAGACCACATGACCTTCTCCCATTCCTCCTCTGGATCATCCAGATAGTCACTGGCAAACTTCAGACAGGCCTGGACATGCGCTGGCTTGAGCAGGGGGACCTTGCGTGCGCTGCAGGATTTTAATCCATGATGGCGTAGTGTGTTACTAATGGTTTTCTTTGAGACTGTGGTCCCAGCTCTCTTCAGGTCATTGACCAGGTCCTGCCGTGTAGTTCTGGGCTGATCCCTCACCTTCCTCATGATCATTGATGCCTCACGAGGTGAGATCTTGCATGGTGCCCCAGACCGAGGGAGATTGACCGTCATCTTAAACTTCTTCCATTTTCTAATAATTGCGCCAACAGTTGTTGCCTTCTCACCAAGCTGCTTACCTATTGTCCTGTAGCCCATCCCAGCCTTGTGCAGGTCTACAATTTTATCCCTGATGTCCTTACACAGCTCTCTGGTCTTGGCCATTGTGGAGAGATTGGAGTCTGTTTGATTGAGTGTGTGGACAGGTGTCTTTTATACAGGTAACGAGTTCAAACAGGTGCAGTTAATACAGGTAATGAGTGGAGAACAGGAGGGCTTCTTAAAGAAAAACTAACAGGTCTGTGAGAGCCGGAATTCTTACTGGTTGGTAGGTGATCAAATACTTATGTCATGCAATAAAATGCAAATTAATTATTTAAAAATCATACAATGTGATTTTCTGGATTTTTGTTTTAGATTCCGTCTCTCACAGTTGAAGTGTACCTATGATAAAAATTACAGACCTATACATGCTTTGTAAGTAGGAAAACCTGCAAAATCGGCAGTGTATCAAATACTTGTTCTCCCCACTGTATAAGCATGTGAAGTATGTTGCTCAAAACAGTTCAAAACAGAAGCGCAGGCGTCTCAAGCCATCTGTCACACCGGTAATTACCACTACAGGGCAAAATTCTGGGTCTCTGTCTCACCATGTTTGGCCAGTGATTCACTTTTTTCCACTTTATTTTGAAAGCAGAACAAGCTAAAACAAACCTACCTTAAAATCTCACATAACTTCTGTTTGACCCCACTTACTACTCAGATGAGATGTAACCCTGTGATTACCTTTAACCTTTTCTTTAACTGTCCTAAAACCAGCTCCATTGTAAAAGTGGAGTTTAAATGTTTCAATAAATACATTCTTTTTCTTTATTTATTTCTTTTTTTTTTTTTTTTTTAGCATTACAAATTATATCATCATCATCATCATCATCACAATTAAAGTGAAAGTAGAACTAAATAATCAAAAAATCCTACAACTTTTACAATGGAGCTTTTCTGACCCACTTTATTTTTGAATAAAACAAGATAATAAATGAGGGGAAAAGTAGGACTTTATCCACTGGGAATTGATTAGATCATGGGCATAGATCTGCAAAATAGTGCATGTTAACTTAATCTCTCAAAAGATTTTAATGTAGTTCTGTGGAAGTTTCTTAATGTGCTTTCACCTTCACAACCTAAACAATTAATCTCACACAAATATCTGTAATCATCCTACAAAGTCATTACGTACCCAACTTTAATTAACTTACATCTTTAACGTTATTATTGCACTTACATTTACATTTACGGGTTATCTGATTGTGCGAAAGCTTTACAGCTCTTATAGCAAATAAGCATTTACTTTTATAGCAAAGGCTGTTCCCAGAATTGCACAGTAAAAAAAATCCAGTCAATCAATAACGATTCTTTGTTGACAGACAATGAACATATTGCTTATTTTAATAGATTATTAAGGGTATGTTTTCACATCAACTATGTACTAAAAACACTTTGTGTTTTTTTGCATACAGACGACAACGTTGTCAAAACGATCCCTTTTACACGGATCCGCGAATATGACAAAAAACGCTGTATTATGCAAGCCAGGCCAGTAGTTGGCGATGTCACTTTGTAAAGAAATACAACACGTCTATAAACTGAACACGTAATTTTCATGCGCGTGACGTCACCATTTTCACAAGTTCGCATTTTTGTAGTTTACACAGAGACGATAACAGTATCGTTTGCAAAAACTTGCACTTTGAAAGTGTTAATCATACACCTGTTATGAATAATTAAACTTCAGAAGATATCTGTTGCTTTATTAAGTGCAAATTAAAGCAGTAAAATTATTAATCAGCAAGGTGTGTGAATGGCCCTAAGCTAATGATTAATGACAGCCTTGTGTACATTTTTTGGGATTTATTAAGCATGTAAGGTCTTAACATCCATTAAAGTCGGCCTGAAACATAAGTTGCAACAGTATTTTCTTCCCTATTGTGACATACACTCACCTAAAGGATTATTAGGAACACCTGTTCAATTTCTCATTAATGCAATTATCTAATCAACCAATCACATGGCAGTTGCTTCAATGCATTTAGGGGTGTGGTCCTGGTCAAGACAATCTCCTGAACTCCAAACTGAATGTCAGAATGGGAAAGAAAGGTGATTTAAGCAATTTTGAGCGTGGCATGGTTGTTGGTGCCAGACGGGCCGGTCTGAGTATTTCACAATCTGCTCAGTTACTGGGATTTTCACGCACAACCATTTCTAGAGTTTACAAAGAATGGTGTGAAAAGGGAAAAACATCCAGTATGCGGCAGTCCTGTGGGCGAAAATGCCTTGTTGATGCTAGAGGTCAGAGGAGAATGGGCCGACTGATTCAAGCTGATAGAAGAGCAACTTTGACTGAAATAACCACTCGTTACAACCGAGGTATGCAGCAAAGCATTTGTGAAGCCACAACACGCACAACCTTGAGGCGGATGGGCTACAACAGCAGAAGACCCCACCGGGTACCACTCATCTCCACTACAAATAGGAAAAAGAGGCTACAATTTGCACAAGCTCACCAAAATTGGACAGTTGAAGACTGGAAAAATGTTGCCTGGTCTGATGAGTCTCGATTTCTGTTGAGACATTCAGATGGTAGAGTCAGAATTTGGCGTAAACAGAATGAGAACATGGATCCATCATGCCTTGTTACCACTGTGCAGGCTGGTGGTGGTGGTGTAATGGTGTGGGGGATGTTTTCTTGGCATACTTTAGGCCCCTTAGTGCCAATTGGGCATCGTTTAAATGCCACGGCCTACCTGAGCATTGTTTCTGACCATGTCCATCCCTTTATGACCACCATGTACCCATCCTCTGATGGCTACTTCCAGCAGGATAATGCACCATGTCACAAAGCTCGAATCATTTCAAATTGGTTTCTTGAACATGACAATGAGTTCACTGTACTAAAATGGCCCCCACAGTCACCAGATCTCAACCCAATAGAGCATCTTTGGGATGTGGTGGAACGGGAGCTTCGTGCCCTGGATGTGCATCCCACAAATCTCCATCAACTGCAAGATGCTATCCTATCAATATGGGCCAACATTTCTAAAGAATGCTTTCAGCACCTTGTTGAATCAATGCCACGTAGAATTAAGGCAGTTCTGAAGGCGAAAGGGGGTCAAACACAGTATTAGTATGGTGTTCCTAATAATCCTTTAGGTGAGTGTATATCCAAGTGAAAGCTTCTGGAAAAAGAAAAAAATGTAGGGCTTGAATTGATTTTGTCCATCTGGAATTAATTGGATGGTTGTGGTTTTCTATTGATCCCATGTGAGTGACAGGTTGTCCCGCCCTTGTGCCAATAAACACGTCATCAGAGAAGAGAAGAGATGTCGCTGCAAGAGGGAGGGGAAGTTATTTTGATTAAAGATTACAAGGCACATGAATTAAACAAAATAAGGTATAATGAATACTGCAATATTCCATAAAAATAATAAGAATTGTACATTTTGATTTAATGGTGATTTTAAATGCTTACCGAGATCAAGTGAACTGTAACTGCTGGAGTTTAGCTGCAGCTGTGCTTTCTATAAAGAAATAAAGAAATGCTATGTAACAACGTACAAATTAAAAAAAAACAACTTTCATTCCCATAAATCTGTATCTCTGCTCTATTCAGACCACAACGTTTTCTCAGCTGACTGAAGCCTGAGAGATGCCAGAGAACAAGAGCCACTCAAACACAGTCTGAAAACAAGCTGGCTCAACTCGATAAGCAAATCTGGCTCGACAGCGTATTTCCTGCTGTTGAATGAAACTACCTGCAAATATTTAATCTGAACTATAGAGGGCTAACAAGTTCATAAGTGCTTTACAAATATACACAGACAAACACACTAATACACTCAACTACACAACATGTGCACTGCACAAAATCCTCTTCCTCAAAACAAAGTTGAACAAGTTTGCAAAATGTTAATATATATATATATATATATATATATATATATATATATATATATATACACACACACACTATATTGCCAAAGTTTTGGGACACTTGCCTTTACATGCACATGAACTTTAATGACATCCCATTCTTAATCCGTATGGTTTAATATGGAGTTGGCCCACCCTTTGCAGCTATAACAGCTTCAACTCTTCTGGGAAGGCTTTCCACAAGGTTTAGGAGTGTGTTTATGGTAATTTTTTATCATTCTTCTAGAAGCGCATTTGTGAGGTCAGGCACTGATGTTGGACGAGAAGGCCTGGCTCGCAGTCTCCACTCTAATTCATCCCAAAGGTGTTCTATCGGGTTGAGGTCAGGACTCTGTGCAGGCCAGTCAAGTTCCTCCACACCAAACTTGCTCATCCATGTGTTTATGGACCTTGCTTTGTGCACTGGTACGCAGTCATGTTGAAACAGGAAGGGGCCATCCCCAAACTGTTCCCACAAAGTTGGAAGCATGAAATTGTCCAAAATGTCTTGGTATGCTGAAGCATTAAGAGTTCCTTTCACTGGAACTAAGGGGCCAAGCCCAACCCCTGAAAAACAACCCCACACCATAATCCCCCCTCCACCAAACTTTACACTTGGCACAATGCAGTCAGGCAAGTACCGTTCTCCTGGCAACCGCCAAACCCAGACTCGTCCATCGGACTGCCAGACAGAGAAGCGTGATTCGTCACTCCAGAGAACACATCTCCACTGCTCTAGAGTCCAGTGGCCAGATGTTCTTCAGAAAAATCCTCCAGGTCCCGCACATTCTTTGGTTTTCCAGCATCTTTTGCATATTTGAACCCTTTCCAGCTGTGACTGTGATTTTGAGATCCATCTTTTCACACTTAGGACAAATGAGGGACTCACACGCAACTGAAAACATTTTGTGATGTTTCAGAAGGAGACATGATACATTAAGAACCAGGGGGTGAATATATATGTTTCTCTTGAGAATCATCATTTCCAGAAGGTAAGACTTCTTTATTAACCTTTTATGCACAGTATCTTGAATATGTAAATCAATCCTCAGACAATCCCAAATGTCTAAGTCTTACAAATGAATTATTCTAAAATTAAAAGTGTGAAAACAAGGGAATAAATACATTGCTTAAAATAGACAAAAACTTCTACTTAAGACAAAATTTTTACTGTTAACATCCCAACTGTTAGTTGAGTTTTCCCCAACTAATATCAACAAAGTTTTTTCATTTGTTCAGCCAAATTCATCCAAAAATGAACATGCCTTTCACCAAACACAACTGGTTCTTACATGTGTTGATGTGGACATTCAAATATTAAAATTGCTGTTCCATGTAGGGTGAGTAATTAATACTATCCTTACAATAAATAAGTATACTTCAAGTTAATGTTATTAAGTATACTTAAGTATCTTTATATTTTATATTTAAATATATTTTAAGTCTATTTTATGTAGTAAGTACATTAATATCAATGTACTAGAAGTATACTTGGAAATGTTTGTTAAATACTACTTGGTACTAAATTGGCCCACTTTTTATGTATAAAAGTATACTTAAAAGTATATTTTAGGTATTACAGTAGTAAGCTTTGAGTACACTAGTTTACAGCTAGTTTTTTGTTTGTAGTCCAACTATACTACAAGTGAACTTATAGGTATACTGACAATTTAGTAGTAAAATACTTGTAGCACATTTTTTAGTTTATGAAAGTACACTTTCAAGTGTACTCTGAGTAAACTACTAGTTTAGTAGTTTTATACTGTAAGTATACTTGTAAATTTTCTTTAAGTGAACATAACATCACACTTATAGTTTATTTATATATTATTTTTGCACTTTAAGTATAGTACTATGTTTCTGGTATTCATTTTTTTATACTTGATATATATTTTTAACTGTAACCTCTTTCCATTTTAAAAACATTTTATTCTACATGTATCCTTTTAATCAACACTTGAATGTGGGTAAGTTTAATAAAAAATAAAAAAAATAAACATTTTAAACAAAAGGCTGAGAAAAATAAAAAAAATTGTCAAAGACTACGTCCGGATCGGATTCAGAGTGATGATCAAAGCATAGATGGAGTAGATCAAGTCCATCAACACCCCCAAAGCTTCACAGTTGTTAACCCTTCCTGGGTCGACATTTCATTCGGTAACGTAAGGCAATTTTGAACTTATGTGCTATTGAATGTTTGATGATCGTGTTATTTTACATTTGCGTAAGCAATCTTCTGTCACTCGTTTCTTCTTCACCTGTATTTTGATCCGGAGATTCTGCACTATTTCAGAAGATGCGTAATAGCGCCCCTACCATATAACAGTGAAAACATGGATAGCCAGAAAATTCAGTCAATGGTGAGGAAAGAGTAAAGAATTGAATAGGCTACTCAATCAAAAGAGTAAACGATACTACAAGCCAAGTATAATTAGAATACTTAATTATACTTTTACGTATATCTCAATCAAAAGATTGAGTACTAGTATAGGCCAAATATACGTAGACTTTTCTGTCAGCATAAGTCTACGTCTAATTTTAAGTATATTTCTGTAAAGTACATAAAAAGTAGACTGAAAGTATACTTTCTTATTATTTAGTTTAAAAGAAGTATACTAATTGCACACTTGAATAAACTTCTTTTTCGTGAGGGTAGAAAGTTTTGGGGGTGAGCTATTCCTCATATTTTTACCGTTCTTTTTTGGAGTGAACACAAACACAGATGAAACAAAGAGCTTCAGGCACATCACACATCAGAGACATACAGTCTGTTGAGTTTCAGTACTCCACCTGAAGGTCTAATTTTGTGTTTGGATTCTCCATAAAAACAGCTACATGGCACTAGCAAGCCTGCTGGGAGTTTGAACAGAGACAATCTAAATATAGCAGCCCAAATTATCATCATCATCATCATCGCTGTGAGAGGCACCGATGTCACGCCCGTCCTCTACATCGCTAACAATAGCAAGGGACACAATTGGTTTGTTTTACTCTGTTTCGATGGTGATGAGACATTTTAAATGCATTATGACAGCACTGTCTTTTCCACAGGGGGATGCTATTACTATCCCGGTAATGACAGCCGATGATCACAAAGCACTGATGACTTTTAAAAGGTCACTCAGAAAATTAGCATGCTTACTGGATGTATGTGCTGTGGTCTAGTGATTAAAGCTTAGGACTGGTAACCAGGAGGGCTTTTGAACCCTGCAAGAGCTTCATACAGTACCACTGCTTTGTGATTATTCATATAGTTGAATAATCCAAATTAATATAAAGTTAAGCTCAATCTGTAGCATCTCTGAAATTTACCAGGGAGAAAATCATTGACTTGTCCCTAAAAGCAAAAGTAAGTAAGTAAAGTTTATTTATATAGCACCTTTCACAGACATGGAGGGGACACAAAGTGCTTTACAATACAAATAAAACAAAAACAAATAAAATAACAACTATACAAATAACAACAGATATCATAGAAACTTAAAAAAAAGCCAAAAACAACAACAAAAATAGTCGTGGCCTAATGGTTAGAGAGTCAGACTTGTAACCCGAAGGTTGTTGGTTAGATTCTCAATTCGCTCCCTGGGCACTGCAGCAAATGGCTGCCCACTGCTCTCGTTCTCTCTGTGTGTGTCTGTGTGTGTGTGTGTGTTCACTACTCACTACAACTAATGTGGATGGGTTAAATGAAGAGGACAAATTCCGAGTATGGGAACCATACATGGCTTTCATGTCACATCACTTAAAATTTTCATGGTAATTCACTTACAATGTTGCTTTTTTAAGAAATTATTCTAATAATTTATATTCAGCAATGAAATTAAATGGATCAAAAGTAACAGTAAAGACGTTTATAATTTTACAACATTTTTGTAACATACAAAAATGTTACAAAAATATCTATTTCAAATAAATGCTGTCCTTCTGAACTTTCTATTCATCAAAGAATCATCACACAAATGTATCACAGTTTCCACAAACATTGATAAGAATAAGAAATATATCTTGAGCAGCAAATCAGCTTATTAGAATGATTTCTGAAGGATCATGTGACACCTTAAAGGGTTAGTTCACCCAAAAATGAAAATTAGCCCATGATTTACTCACCCTCAAGTCATCCTAGGTGTATATGACATTCTTCATTCAGACGAATAAAATCAGAGTTATATTAAAAATGTCCTGGCTAATCCAAGCATTATAATGGCAGTGAATTGTTGCTCCATTTTTGAAGTCCATAAAAGTGCATCTATCCGTCATATAACTGCTCCACACGGCTCCGGGGGGTTAATAAAGGCCTTCTGAAGTGAAGCGATGCGTTTGTGTAAGAAAAATATCCATATTTAAAACTTTAAGTAAAATACCTAGCTTCCGCCAGATCGGAAAAAAACGTAACTGGTGTGCAATTTCGTCAGACATAGCGTAAGCATTTTGAACTGCGAGAATCACTACACTTTTTCCGTAAGTTGAATACGGAAGGCGATCTGGTGGAAGCTAGATAATTTACTTTATAAAGTTTTAAATATGGATATTTTTCTTACACAAACGCATCGCTTCACTTCAGAAGGCCTTTATTAACCCCCCGGAGACATGTGGAGCAGTTATATGATGGATAGATGCACTTTTATGGACTTCAAAAACCGAGCAACAATTCACTGCCATTATAAAGCTTGGAAGAGCCAGGACATTTTTAATATAACTCTGATTTTATTCGTCTGAATGAAGAATGTCATATACACCTAGGATGACTTGAGGGTGAGTAAATTTTCATTTTTGGGTGAAATAACCCTTTAAGACTGGAATAATGATGCTGAAAATTCAGTTTTGTCATCACAAGAATAAATTACATTTGAAAATATATTAGAATGGAAACCCTTATTTTAAATTGTAATAATATTTCACAATATTACTGTTTGTACTGTGTTTTTGATAAATGCAGCCTTGTTGAGCATAATAGACTTTTTTTTAAAACAATCTACAATTTCAATGACCAGAATTTTTGAGAGTCTCCACAGACTCTTTCTTTTCTTTGTTCAATAAAGGCCATGAAACTCTGGAGTGTGTTCTAGATTGTTTCTGCATGTTGCACAGAAAAACGACCACCTCTTGTCCATCTGGTGACACCCGCAGCTCTGGATACCTTTGTGAGAAACATGTCAGTCATCTGATAATCAGCCCATTAGACCTCACCTGGTTGATATAGTAAGATCATATCATCTGTGTTCAATAATTCTCCATCACACTCTCAAAACTCACAGTGGAGAGAAATGCTAAAATGTATTAAATTCATTCATTGGCTGGTTGCATATAGTTAATGTTATTGATTTGCACAAAGTGTGACTGCTGAAAATGATTCCTTCTAGTAAAGTCACTTTACTAGTTACTTTAATAAGTTATCAGACTTAAAAATTTCATCCACTGGACAATAAAATAGGTGAAAAAATCCCAAAGACGCACAATGAAGGAAGAACTTGTGAGGCAGGGGGAAACCACCTAGCAACACCCTAATAACCATCCAGAACTCCTTAGCAACTGCATAGTTATGCCCTAGCAACCACATCCTATATCATGCAGCATTTTTTGCACGGAAAAACACAACTCTTCTACATTTTTGGTCTTGTAACTGCAGCAATCAAGTACGATCACAGAATGACTGCAGTTAAATGTTTGTGTAATGCTTTAGGCCTGTTTCCTTTAATTATCATTAGTGTTAATGTGCATGCCGCATCAGGCCTCAAGTGTCGCTCTCTTGGTGCACGTTAAGGCCGTGATGGGTGTTTAACAATAAAGTGACACGGCAGGCGGTCAACGAGTCACAACATGCTAATTAAATATGAAGTATCTGAGATACTCTCTTTAAAACACTTCAAAAAGATGAGCAGGAGACGGCGATGGGTTTCCATGTGACTTTGGATGACTTGATGCATGACAGGATTCAACAAAACACACAGGAGGAGAAATTGCAGACAATAGAATCTGGACATCTGATTTCAAAGAGACGACAGAGATAGAAAGGAAGGTCTGGTTATTTTATGGGTAAAATAATATCTCTGAGTATAATAATAAAATATAATAAAATGGATTTAGGATTTTACTAAAAATTAATTGTTAACATGTATGATCTTACATCAGTTATGCTTAACCAGACATTCTTTTATGAGTTAAAGAACATAAAACCGTTTTAGCAAAAGGATACACTACTGTTCAAAGGTTTGGGGTCTGTAATATTTTTTAATGTTTTTGAAAGAAGTCGCTTCTGCTCACCAGGACTGGATTTATTTGATCAAAAATACAGTAATTGTTACATGTCGAGTCTGTTTTGCTTCTCATTTAGCTTATTCCTTTGTTCAGTTTTCCCACCATTGTCATTAGTCCATTCCATCACCTGTTAATTAGTAATGTCTATCACCTGTGTCTTGTCAATTACCTCGTTTGCCCCTGTGTATTTAGTTCTCAGTTCTCCCTCAGTGTTTGTCGGTTCTCGTTTGTGTATATTGGTGTTTTTGAGTGTTCCCTGTGAGTTTGGTCATTAAAAGTTCCTGTTCCGAGTTCTCCGTAGTGATGGGCAGACCGAGGCTTCGTGAAACACTGAACCAGTTGAAGCAAATGTGCCATATTGTGTCGAAGCTTCGAACAATCTGACACCCGTCTCCATGGCGACACCTAGTGGTCACTTTCATGTGTTGATCTGAAATAACCTTGACAATGATCCATGTAAAAAAAAAAAAAAAAAAAAAAAATATTGTTTTTAAACATCTGTCTGACAACTAAATGATCTTGGTTTTCTAACCTGTAGCCTTCTCATTGTGAATAACTATAGGTATTTTTTGGTCATGAACAATGAAGATGAATAAAAGAAATAAAGCCACAATGTGTCACATTTGTTACATAACATTTTTATTCAAAAATATTTTTGCTCTGCTGTTGAAGGACTTAGCCGACTTCTTTTTTTTACATATAATTTCTCCAGCCTTTGAAAAAACCCTCTCACAAGGGACACTTGTTGCTGGCATGCACAAATATTTTTTAGCAAGTACATACAAATGAGGAAAAATTACTGCTCTCTCTTTCCAATAAGTTAATGGATCATGTGTTCTGGGCAAAAACGCATCTTTGAGGTACTTTTTCACTTCTACTGTTGCATCAGCTGTAGCACTGTGTATCGTCTGGGTTTCACGGATACGACTATCAAACAGTTCCCATAAACTGCCCTGGGTTTCTGCTGGTGTTGTTGTTGTTGATGATGATGATGATGATGATGAGCATGAACCTGATGTTGACATTTGTGCCTCTGAATGAAAATTGAAACAACAATTAGTTACAAAGCATAAACGTTGGATGGGATGGGAGAGCATAGCTTGGATCAAGCTTGTTCACAAAGGCCATGAAACCCTCATCCTCCACGACGGTGAAGGGCTGCAAATCCTTCACCACCATATTAACAAGAGCCTCATCCAATTCCCTCTGTCTGCCTTTCAAAAGAAGATAAAGATAAAAGATGAAACCTACTTTCAGACAGATACATTGAAAAAAATATAGAAATAGTGCACAGCTATTAAGACTACCCTACTGGTTCATTATTTGGAAACCTTTCTAAACAAGTTATGTTTGGTAAAGTTTATGCTCAGACAGAGACAAATCAAACTGAATAAAGAACTACAACAATTATGAAAACCAAACTGATGTCTTCACTGGCTGTCGATGGGTTAATCATATGTAGGACTATCAATGGTTTTCATTTAAAACAGTGGCAAAGTTTGTGAAGTGTTATATTTAAATATTTACAGTGAAGCTGTGTTTAACACGATTGGGAGTTGTGATTGGGACGTTAGTTTTTAGGGGTGGTTGACACAGGCCTAAGCATATTTAAAACTACAGACTTTCTAAACAGTGTCCCAACACTTTGTGATTTTATTTGAATTGTATTTCAAACAATGCATACCTTGCTTAGACGGCCCAGCAGTGTCAGTAGCAGACCTAGGTACAGGGGGAATGTTACCATCCTCTGCACCCAACAAAATGGCAGGATGAGTGCTCCTTTAAATGGCACATCATAAATTATGTATTGTTGCAGAAGGCTAGCTGCCTATCACAATACACACATCTCACTTTATTTGGTGTTTCCAAATGGAGATGCTCCCACGCCACAGATGTACGGCATCTCTTACGTGGAGCCTCCATTTTTATCTATTCTATTAATATATCTATCTATATATCACCTATGAATCTATATCTATATAATTCTATATCTCTAACTTATGCTGTGCTATCTGTCACTATCTAACTTAGCCTATATGAATGTGTCACTATATCTATCCTAATCTGTCACTGTCTATTCCTATCAGCCAATATATCTAATTTAAATCTAGCCTAAATATGACTAACCAAAGCTCACTGCTATTACAAAATCTCTCTCCTCTCACAAAAACCCACGAGGTGAAGATGCATTAACTTCACTTTTAAACTGTGGGGAATTAGGTTCATACAGATGTGTGACTGTGTGGTTTGTTCCCGCCCCTTTCAATCAAACGCAGTTTCGACAGGCACCACCTGATGAAACACTTGAAGCTTCATTTAACCATAGTCACGTGACATGGGTGTTTTGGATCACAGTTCAGAGCAGTGTTTCGAAACATCTGCGCTTCGGGGTCTCGACAAAGCGCCGAAACGTCAATTTCGCGTCAGCCATCCCTAGTTCTCCTTCGCCTTCGTGAGTTTCATCTACACCAAGTTTGTAACAGTAATATTGTAAAATATTTTGCAAATTTAAAATAACTGTTTTCTATGTGAATATATTTTAAAATCTAATTTATACCTGTGATGCAAAGCTGAATTTTCAGCATCATTACTCCAGTTTTCAGTGTCCTTCAGAAATCCTTCTAATATGCTGATTTGTGGCTCAAGAACAAGGAAAAACAGTTGTGCTGCTTCATATTTTTGTGAAAACACTGATACATTTTTTTTTCAGGATTCTTTGATGAATAGAAAGTTCAAAAGAACAGCATTTATTAGAAATTGAAATCTTTTGTAACATGAGACAAATGTCAAATGTCTTTACAAATGTCTTTACTGTCACTTTTGATTATTTTAAGCAAAATCTTACTGACCCCAAACTTTTGAATGGACTTTTGCAGGTATATGATTATAATCAGAGAATATTGTTTAGCATGCTTTACACACCTGAAAAACATTTGCTAATTAGGTTTTACTATCATAGTAGTAACTTTAAAATTTGATGCTTTTTATTTGTCTTAGAGCAATTTTTTACTGTGTAACTGTCATGTTCATATGATGTCATACACCCACATCTCTGCAAAATCACAAGAAAGTGACAAGCCAGAAATTCTTACTGGAACACAAGCTTGATTCTTCACATTGTATAAGAAAAGTCTTGTAAAAAAGAAGAGTTTTGCTACTTGTACGGTACACAGGGGATGTCAGTGGCTTGTGTTGGAGAAGAAAAGACAGAGGAAGAAAAAGTGGAATCCAATTTTTTGATAAGAAAAAGTAGGAAGAAGAGAAGAGCAGAGGAAAAACCTGCTCAGTAAGCATATCTGAGGAATATCACAAGGCCGCACATGGTCCGCAGTACAGTCGACCATTTCTCCAGGGAGCAGAGAAGTTTCACCCCTGCTGCAAGAATGAGTCTGAATAATAGAGCATTATTGAACAGCACATGACATAAGACATTTTTCTTGAGCAGCAAATCAGCATATTAGAATGATTTCTGAAGGATCATGTGACACTAAAGACTGAAGTAATGATGCTGAAAATTCAGCTTTGCATTACAGGAATAAATGAGAATAAATGTAAAATATATTACAATAGAAAACAGTTATTTTTAAAATGCAATTATATTTCAAAATTTTACTGTTTTTACTGCATTTTTTATTAAATAATTGCAGCCCTGATGAGCATAAGAAACCTTTTTCAAAAACATCAAAAATATCGTACAGACCACAAACTTATTAACATTAAAAAATCCAGTGTATCCTTTCGCTAAAACTGTTTTTATGACCTTTAACTCATAAAATAATGCGTTTAATAAAGGTGTTTTGAAATGCGATTCCAATCATATTTTTACAGATGCATCTCAGTCTGGATGCTCTGACTGCTCAAATCGGATTTCAAATTGTCTTTTGCATCACTCTTAACGCGACATACAACGATAACATCAAAACTGGTGACTGAAATGCTGAATACTGAAAGTATTCATACAGTATTAAAATGGAATATCCAAATATTTCGGCCGTGACTACAGCACGGAACATCACAATATATACCAGTCTCCTCTGTCACTGAGTTTTTCTTGTGCGACGAAGGAGTTCTGCACCGCAACTCAATCTCTTATTTTTTTCTAAGGAATCTTAAGAGAAATGTGTTGATACTTGACCTGCTCATATGTGAAAACTCCATTAAAGCTCTTGAAATGTGAAAGAGAAACCTCTGAACAATAACATTTTCCTCCAGGTAAACACTTCCCCATTCATGGAAATCTATTTGAGTCTCTGTTCCATCACCCATTTCAATCAAATGTTTTATTCATGGAAATAACGAGACAACACATTTTCAAGGTGATGCATTCATCAGCAAACAAGTCTGTTAAACGATGTTGCTTCAATATTTAATAAACGTCATTGCCGTAAGCACTTTGTTTAATGATCTCATTACAGAGTCATTTGAAAAGATCTAAAACATCTCCTGAAGGGTCAGAATGGATTGGGATTTTTGCTCCTCGGCATTCAGAGCAGGGTTATCATCATTAACTACAACTGAAACTAATATATATATATATATATATATATATATATATTTTTTTTTTTTTTTTAACTAAACCTAAATTGTATTTGTAAATAATATTGTATTGTAATATTAAAAAGAACTAATAACAATGACAAAAGCACAAAATAAAATTACCAAAAAAAATTTTTTAAACAAAAACTGAACATATAAAATTAAAGGTAATTCAAAATATAAATAAAAAGTATAGTAAATATATAACACTAAATTAACACTGATTTTAAGAGGGAGATTTTATTGCTCAGAATGAAGATGCTCGATCACAGCTCAGGAGACTTTAAAGTTGCATGTCAGCATCATCTAAAATGTTGATCTCTGATCCATGACACATATGAAATTACTGGGGGCACCAGAGAAACATCTCAGAAACTAAAAAATCTAATTTAATACATTTGACATATACATTATGACGTATCCCAAGGACTCGCAATACTTAGGAAGGACAAATGGATTTGCAACAGTCGCGTCCAGTGTAGACAGTTTCTAGCTATTGTGGCGCGACGCGACGCGTCAACGGTTGCGTCCGGTGTATACAGTGTAAGAGTGTAATATGTAAGAAATACCATAGTCGGCAAAAATAAACCAAGATATGGTTATCGGGGTCTTGAATCATTATTATTTTGTGATAATGACCATTATTGCACTTCATATATGGCTACCAACTAAATATGGACATAAATACATAAAATACTTAATGTACTTAAATGTTCTGCTAAGAAAAACAGTCGTAAAAACAGTCTAGCAACAAGACAAACAGTAAAAATATTCCCAAATAATTTTAGGAATTATTTGCAATCCAAGTTACTTTTTCTATGATCTAGTTGCATGTTCTTATATGTTTTATGTTGTCTCTCATGCAGCCCTTTGTTAAAGGTAGGGTTACATTTGTGAAGTACAGTGCATCCAAAAAGAATTCACAGCGCTTCACTTTTTCCACATTTTGTTATGTTACAGCCTTATTCCAAAATGGATTAAATTCATTATTTTTCTCAAAATTCTACAAACAATACCCCATAATGACAACATGAAAGAAATTTGTTTGAAATCTTTGCAAATTTATTAAAAATAAAAAATGAACATGATGTACATAAGTATTCACAGCCTTTGCCATGACACTCAAAATTGAGCTCAGTTGAATCATGTTTCCACTGATCATCCTTGAGATGTTTCTACAACTTAATTGGAGTCCACCTGTGGTAAATGATTTGTTGATTGGACATGATTTGGAAAGGCACACACCTGTCTATATAAGGTCCCACAGTTTACAGTGCATGTCAGAGCACAAACCAAGCCATGAAGTCCAAGGAATTGTCTGTAGACCTCCGAGACAGGATTGTATCGAGGCACAGATCTGGGGAAGGGTACAGAACAATTTCTGCAGCATTGAAGGTCCCAATGAGCACAGTGGCCTCCATCATCCATAAATGGAAGAAGTTTGGAACCACCAGGACTCTTCCTAGAGCTGGCTGCCCGGCCAAACTGAGCGATTGGGGGAGAAGGGCCTTAGTCAAGGAGGTGTCCAAGAACCCAATGGTCAATCTGACAGAGCTCTAGCGTTTCTCTGTGGAGAGAGGAGAACCTTCCAGAAGAACAACCATCTCTACAGCACTCCACCAATCAGGACTGTATAGTAGAGTGGCCAGACGGAAGCCACTCCTCAGTAAAAGGCACATGACAGCCCTTCTGGAGTTTGCCAAAAGGCACCTGAAGGACTATCAGACCATGAGAAACTAAATTCTCTGGTCTGATGAAACAAAGATTGAACACTTTGGCCTGAATGGCAAGCGTCATTTCTGGAGGAAACCAGGCACCGCTCATCACCTGGCCAATACCATCCCTACAGTGAAGCATGGTGGTGGCAGCATCATGCTGTGGGGATGTTTTTCAGCGGCAGGAACTGGGAGACTAGTCAGGATTGAGGGAAAGGTGAATGCAGCAATGCACAGAGACATCCTTGATGAAAACCTGCTCCAGAGCGCTCTGAAACTCAGACTGGGGCGAAGGTTCATCTTCCAACAGGACAATGACCCTAAGCACACAGCCAAGATAACAAAGGAGTGGCTACGGGACAACTCTGTGAATGTCCTTGAGTGGCCCAGCCAGAGCCCAGACTTGAACCTGATTGAACATCTCTGGAGAGAGCTGTGCACTGACGCTTCCCATCCAACCTGATAGAGCTTGAGAGGTCCTGCAAAGAAGAATGGGAGAAACTGCCCAAAAATAGGTGTGCCAAGCTTGTAGCATCATACTTAAAAAGACTTGAGGCTGTAATTGGTGCCAAAGGTGCTTCAACACAGTATTGAGCAAAGGCTGTGAATACTTAGGTACATGTGATTTTTTTTGGTTTTTTATTTTGAATAAATTTGCAAAGATTTCAAACAAACTTCTTTCATGTTGTCATTATGGGGTATTGTTTGCAGAATTTTAGGAAAATAATGAATTTAATCCATTTTGGAATAAGGCTGTAACATAACAAAATGTGGAAAAAGTGAAGCGCTGTGAATACTTTCCGGATGCACTGTATGTGTGGCAAACGCACCAATGAATTTGGCCTTAGATAACCTCTGACGATGACGTCATTGGAATGCTCACTCATGAGAGGCTATAAATAGATGTGAAACAGGTGTGCCTTCAGGTATCACTTTGTCTGAAGAGACGTCTGGACACATCCTTAGTGCGGCAATGTTGCGCAGCATCTCGTTCCCGCTTTTTCAGGGAACAGGGTCACAGTCAAGTAATCTGATACGTTCCCTTTCAAACGCTACTCATAATGCTGCGCTGATTTAGTGCTATGGGAACGAGAATACCAACGCCGCCGCACTGGAAGTGCCTGGTCCCCTCACAGTTGTGTAGTGTGTGCTCACAAGCACGAGAAAGGCCTCAGACATAAGCTTGAGAAGTTTTTCCTGCTCCTGCGCAGTGAAAGGCAGAGAACAGAAGGCTTAAGAATGACTGGTTGCACAGTCGAGAATGGAACCTTAGGTAGATAATCAGGGTGAGGATGCAAAATAGCTTTGACCATTCCAGGGGCAAAGTCTAAGCAGGATGGCGAGATCGACAGAGCCTGCAAATCCCAATTCTCTTTAGTGAAGTGATAGCCATGAGGAAAACCATCTTTAGGGTCAGAAGCTTGTCAGTCGCTGACTCTAGAGGTGGTCTCAACCAGGGGATTTCAACCAGCCCCTCGAGGACTATGGCTAAGTCCCACAAAGCAATCTTGGCTCTAATGGGAGGCCTCAATTGCATGGCCACATGGATGAAGTGGGAGATCAGAGGATGCTTCCTGACTGGTGACCCGTCAATCAGTGATGTGGCAAGCCGATATGGCGGCCACAAAAACCCTGAGAGTGGTCGGGCATGTGCTTGCTGATAACTTATCCTGCAGAAACTCCAGCACTGAAACAATCTGGCAGTGGACTGGGTGCAGTAGACCACCTTTCAAAGACATCCCATTTACTGGCATAGATTCTTCTTGTAGAGGGAGCCCTAGCACTGAGAATGGTTTGTACGACGTCAGCTAGAAGTCCAGCATCCATCAGTTGGTCCCCCTCAGAGGCCAAACTCGGGCTGGGGATGAAATATTGTCCCCTGCGCTTGAGACAGAAGGTCCCTCCTGTTCAGTATCACCCAGGGCGAGACGTTGAGGAGGGATAATATCTCAGAGAACCAAATCTGGTCGGCCAATGAGGCGCTATCAATAAGAGGCAAGACCCTTGTTGACGGACCTTGGCCAGGACTCCCGGGAGCAGAGCGATCGGTGGAAACGCATACAGGTGCATTCTGGGCCATGTATGCGCCATCGGGGGGCTGGGTGACTCAGAAAGAAGTAGAGGGGACATTGCTCTGTCTCTTGAGAGGCAGAGAGGTCCACTTCTGTTTCATAAAATCTTTCCCAAACTTTCCATTCCCCGTATGTCATAGTCTGTCTGGATGATAAATCTCCTCCCACATTCAAATATCCAGGGATATAAATTCCCCTGAGGGACAGGAACTTGTCCTGAGCCCAAAGAAGAACCTGCTGCGCTAGCCTGTTTAGACGGCGTGAACGCAGTTTGTCCTGGTGATTTATGTAGGTGACTACTGCAGTGTTGTCCAGCTGCACTAGGACATGGTAGCCCCTCAGCTTCTGGAGGAAGTATTTGAGGGCCAGAAATACAGCCATCAATTCGAGGGACATTATGTGCCATTCAAGAAGATGACCTCTCCATATCACTTGGGCTGGACGGCCATCTATGACTGCGACTACAACACGTACCTAGAGTGGGACCCAAGGCAAGGAACCGGAGTCTGAGCCACATAGAAAGAGAACAAAGACTGCGGCGCGTAACCCTTATTTGCCTTTAGATGAAATCCCCTGGCTGTAAGCCACAACTGAAAAGGTCTCATGTGCAAAAGGCCCATAGGTATCACTGCCATGAGTATCGCTGCCATCAGACCTAGAATTCTTTGAAATTGATGAAACGTAATTTCCTGACCTAGCCTGATGTTGCTCAGTGTGTTTAAAATGGTCTCGACAAGTGCGGGAGACAGTTGTGCCTGCATGGTGAGTCCCATACAACCCTTAAGTACGTTGTCCTCTGGGCAGGAGAGATAACGCTTTTCTTGGTGTTGATTCTCAACCCCAGAGACTGGAGTCGCAGTAGAGCCAGAGTAGGGTGGTCCTCAAGAGAATGCCAAAACTAAAAAGAAAAACTTTCTTTGGGTGCTTTTTGATAAAATGTTTCGCCTTCGCAAAAAAAATTATTGGCACCAAATATTTTGGCAAATTCGACTTTAATAACCACTGGTTAAACATTGTGCTGTGCAAGTATAGACGGTCCATGCATGTGGACCGTGACTGTTCACGAATGCTGCAAATATTTAACCAAAAAATAGTCAAAGCTGGTTAACATAAAGGGTTGGAGACACCTGGGCCATAACAGATAAGGTAAAACAACATACACGTATTAGAATGTGACTGTTCGCATGTCTACAATCCCAGTTCTCAGATGAGTGAATGACTCAGGTTGACTGTTGAGTCTTTTGCTTTTTTCGCATCCGGAAATAGGCGACGATGCCACTTGACCACTTGGAGTAGATATTGGCACTGTTGCTCGTCCTTTGTCAGGACTTGATTGTAGTCTTGTATGAGTGCTACCCCACGCTCAGCGAAATCGTTGATAGCTGCAATCACGCACAGGACTTGCTGTGATGACTGGATGGCAGGAAATGAATGAATGAATGATTTGGTCACATTAGCATGACACGGCACGAAACAGAGGTCATGTGTAAATGCATTCAAAATGAATTGAACATGAATTTTTACTGCATTTATATTTTCCCTAAGAGGCATCAAAAAATGCAAAAGCATTTTAGAAAAGCTTAACTTTGTATTTGAGGACCACCCTAAGATAGAGCTGCATCCATGCATTTTGTGTATGTGCAACAAGGCTAGGCCGAAAGGAAGAACCCGATATTGGTAAGCGTCACCCCCGAAAGCGAACCTCAGGAAATTCCTGTGTTGTGGCAGAATTTCTGTGTGAAAAGATTGTCTTTGAGATAGAGAACGGTTCAGATGTGAAGATCTAAAATCCGACGCAACCCCTCATCTTTTTTGGGAACCAGAAAGTACCAACTGTAGTAGCCTGACTCTTTTTCCGGGAGGGGAACATGCTCTATGGCCCCTTTGTCCAGAAGAAAATGCAGCTCTTGTGACAGCAATTGCACCTGCTCTGGTAGTGGAGATACTTCGTCATGGAGGTCTTCAAAGAAGGGGAGAGACTATCACTCAGGT
The DNA here is from genome assembly GCA_039654105.1 of Coreius guichenoti. Lineage (NCBI taxonomy): Eukaryota > Metazoa > Chordata > Actinopteri > Cypriniformes > Gobionidae > Coreius > Coreius guichenoti. The sequence continues at coordinate 22,788,195 of CM077181.1, forward strand.
CCCTCCCCCTGGCCACCGGCCAAAAATCTATCCTCTAATTTTGAGAGTTTGGGGGTCTCTTGTTCCTGTGGGCAGTCCATTTGTATCCTGGCCACTGCACGAGTCACCACCTTGAGTAGTTCCATTTGCACTTTATTATCACGTGAGGAATGCTCGCACTCCAAGCATCCTCGGCGCACTCGAAATCCATCTCGCCAGAAACAAGAGATGCATTGCAAAGTGGACAGACAGAGAAAGTGTAGCACACACAGTGCAGCTTCTGAAGGCAAAAAACCTGAAGGCGTACCTGTTTCACATCTATTTATAGCCTCTCACAAGTGCGTGTTTCAATGACGGATTGTCAGATGTTATCTAAGGCCAAGTTCATTGGTATGTTTACCATACTTACAACCGGTCACACACAAAGGTGTTACTATAGCACTAAATCAGCATTGAGAGTAGCTTTTGAAAGGGAACTGTTTAATTACCTTGAACAAAACTCATTAACAAGACCTTTGTCTCGAAATATAAACAATAATTCGATCGATTCTCATTTGCTACACAAATCTACAACGTTTTTAAAAAACATTAAATATTAGATCAAATTAGCACAGAATGAACTTTGCGTTGCTGTCCGTGATCGCGTCAAGGATCAGCCAAATTTTCATGTGCATCATCAAAAGCGGTTGTTAAGAAAAGTGCTGAGCTGAATTTTTGTGCCATCTACTGGTTTAAAAGAGAATGCGCCTTTTAGCCTGGTGCGCCTTTAGCCCCATTGTACCCTACTGGTTGAAACTCTCCTCACATCCTGATAACAATCAATAATAGAAGTGGTCTAAATATTGAAACGTACATATATCTTCGGTCCGAATGCAATGATACGATGTCTTACCTGCCTGTCAACGTATGTATTTCCATACCTCCACGCACCCTGCTCATGCAGACATCACACGTCATCAGTGTGTTCTGTAAGGCTATGCAGAGTTGTAGACACACAGTCACGGGGTGCCGTAAGTAAACAGCAGCCACCTTTTACAGTTCCTCCTGAACCAAAACAACGAGCTTATGCTGCTTTCACGCCATGCCATAACCGCAATTACGAGATGGCAACCTGTGACATTCTACCCGGAGCTGTTCACATCCTCAGACTCAGATTTGCATTTCTATGTCAACCCTATCAATGCCGAAATTAATCTGCAGCAGTCAGGTTGTACAAGTCTGAGCTCTGTAAGTTGTTTACGTTCATTATTTAATATGCTTTGAGACACAAGGTAATTTAATGCCGTCTATCATCTTGTGACACTTTGCAGACTCTGCTGTGTGCGTTTATGTGTTTTGAAGGAGGTATGGCTTTGGAGAGCACTCTGAAGGGAGGGTGGGATCTTATGCTTTCAAAGCTAGCTTGCTATTGCTAGCCTGTCCAAAATTGCCTACCCTACCTTTAAGTCCCATGAACTAACAACTAACATGGACTAACAATGAGAAAAATATTCTTACAGCATTTATTAACCTTTGTTAATGTTAGTTAATAAAACTAACACTAAAAATAACAAAAACAAAAGTGCTAGATTTGAGTGTACACAGTAATCATGAAGGATAAGCTATTCTGAATAAAATAGTTTTAAGTTTAAGTTGGAGTTTATGAAGAGATTTGTAAACCAGATAAAAGAGAATTACAATAGTCAATGCGAGAAGTGACAAGCGAATGAACAAGAATAGCAGAACTACGCGGAGTGAGAAATGGACGGAGACGAGCAATATTACGGAGATGAAAATAACAAGACCTGGTTGTTATTAATGTGAGCTTTAAATAAAAGGGTGTTGTCGAAGATGACCTCCAAGTTCCTAACCTGGCGGGAAGGAAAAATGGAAGAACCGTCAATGGATAAAGAAAAACTGCAGGACCTAGAGAGTATAGAATTAGTGCCAATGAGGAGTACTTCAGTCTCACTGCCAGTCTCACTCTTCTAGCTGACCATGACAGCTGAGGTCACTGGGGTCACTCAAGCCTGTCCCCTACGTGACCAATTCTTAGTTAAAGCATTTACTTTATTTTTCATCTTCAATCACTAGAGCAGGGGTGGCGAACTCCGGTCCTGGAGAGCCACAGTCCTGTAGAGTTTTGCTTCAGCCCTAATCAAACATACCTGAACAAGTTAATCAAGGTCTGAAGGGTTACTAGGAAGCTACAGGCAGGTGTGTTTATTCAGGGTTGGAGCTGAACTTTGCAGGACTGAGGCTCTCCAGGACCGGAGTTCGCCACCCCTGCACTAGAGAATAATGATGAATACTGTCTGAACTTCTCACTGAGAAAAGGTACAACTAATCAGTATGTTTTGGGAAAGTTTCCTGATAAGAGTTAGAGCTCGACCAACTTCAACCTTGAAGAAGCTGTGTGTGTGCACTAGTATTCTTTGTTACAGATCCTGTATTGGTGAGGTGAACAACTGGCACCCAGGGGAGATGAAATGACTAGTTTCCTGACAAGCTGGAGGCTAAAAACATAGATCTGTTACCACGGAGGTACTTCTGCTGATGAAACTGCAAACTATTCTTCAGTAAACTTTTGTTCAATTGATTGCATCTCTTGACTCCTGGTCTTCATCATATCTGGTCCTTGGGTCTTTAACTGTAAATTAATTCCCCTACATTACCTTATGTTAACAGATGCATTTTTGATCTTAAAATGTATTAGTAAATGTTGAAATTATCATTAACTAAGATTAATAAATGCTGTAGAAGTATTGTTCATTGTTAGTTCATGTTAACTAATGTTAAGAAATGAAACCTTACTGTAAAGTGTTACCATTTTAACTATAGTTAGTATTGCAGAATTTCATGACTTCTTTTTAATGTATATTTTCCACATTTTAAAATAAGTAGGTGTATCCAAACTTTTGACTGGTACTGTAGGTGCATGAATGGATAAAAATGTATAGCTTGAATCCAATATAGGTCTCTTTGCATAGAAGCATCTGCCAAATGCATAAATGTAAATGAATAATGCCTGTGATGCCATCATCCTTGTTTAGAAATGTTTGTTTTACAGGAATACTCCAACAACCCAGAATATTGACCAACTTTGCAGTGCTTTGGCCCTACGGTTTCCCAACAGTCATTATGATAATGAAGGTGAAGTGAAATGAGATCCAGAGAGAGAGAGACACACAATGTTCTCAGGGGTGGGAGAGACAGGCACCAGTATTTTGGCATTCATTTTGACAAAGGAACTTATTAGGGAAGCAACTATCAGAACACACTGTGCCAGCCTGCGGGGAGATGGTCATAATATTGTGACTTGCTGAGAGGAAATTTATGCCTCTGTGGGAACCTGCCTAATTATGCTTTTCTAGTGCACTTCACCACAGTGTGACAACATTCACATACACCACAAACACACAGCCTGTCTCTTTAACCTTGGGACTAGTAAAAGAGTTGAGGCCAGCTGTACTTTACAACTCAGTATTAGGCATTGAAGTTAAAACTTATACACTACTAAATGTTAATATATTCTCAGCTAACAAAAATATGTTATAAGAATGTTTTTCTAATGGTCCCATTAAGTTATGAAACTATTGGTAGCACTTTATTTTTACAGTCCTGTTCCCCATGTACATACTACGTACTTATTATAGTAAGTGCAATAACTGGGTAATAACTATGTACTAACCCTGAACCTAACCCTAAACCTAACCCATGTAGTTACCTTATTACTCAGTACTTTCATAGGTAAGTACAAAATAAGTATACATAAGTGCACAAACTGTAAAATAAAGTGCAATGAAAATGTTATTTCTGAATGTTCTGTGAAAGTTCAAAATGTTTAATGTTTTAAAAACGTTTGTTGTGCAAACATTTAGGGAACATTTATTTTATTATTTTTCAAGCATAATGGGAATGTTACTTTTGAATGTTTTCTGAACATTCTAAAACTAGTTACATTTAAAAAAAACATTAGACGAATGTCTAACTTTTTGAGAACATTATTGATAACTTTGAACAAACCTCCCTGTGCCTCGCGGGTCTGGCCCTGCTATTATTGAGGCAGTGCGGGTATGTGAAGATGCTCCCTGTGATTTTGTAAAATAAAGAAAACAAACAAGGTGCGCTTTCTGTCGTGCTCAGCGAATACTTGCCACACAGACATGAGAGATGTGTTTTTAGAAAGCTTGAACTGTCTACTTTTAAATGAAGTAAGTAATATCGAAAACAAATATTCTCTGTTTATGTAATCTGTATGAAACCAACAAGAGGTACAATATTCCCCCGTCCCCCTCATAATATGAGGGTTTACACTGTAACATGAATATTAGAATGTTTAGACCAGTGTTTACTGTGTGCATGGATATCTGCTCAAACGTAGATGTTTATAACGTGCTAAACAATAATGGTTCATAGTGTGGAGCGGTAGTGTGATCAGAGCGGCACGATTGGTTCAGTAAATGGTCTCGGCAAGCGCTGTGACTTTGAGTCACTTATGATGCATTTGAAAAGCTAAATGCACCAAACATTACATGTTTTTATTCCAAACTCACTTCATAACGTCAGTTGAGCTTTTGAAATAACTTTCATTTGAGATATAAAGTGGCTTCTTAACACAGAATGAGGTAGACAGTATATTATTTTTTAGTATTCTATACTGTAATTAATGCTGTTGATTAGCATTGCATTATAAATATACTTTATTGTTATGAAAATACCAAAGATGGATTGAAGAACACAGATAAACCATATATTGTCGCAATCGTGTGTTTCTTGTCTTCAGATTTAATTTCAAAGCATTTCTATCTTCTTTTTTTTCAGCTACAGCTGATAGCTGTTTTAGGGATTTCCTGGAACATCATAAGTTATATTACTTCTGTGAGGCATATTTTGACTTTCGGCATGAGGGCACCATCCAGCTTTTAGTAAGAATGAAACATACAAAATGTGTTTTAGTACTCAATAATGTTCACACCACCCTATTTTGGGTAAAAATATTTTTTTAAAAATAGAAGTAAAAACATGATATTTTTCTCTACTGAAGTGTTTCTTTATAGGCCGCCTGCATTTTTCCATAAAATAAAAGTTTTCTGTAATGTGAAACTATTATTATTATTTTATTTACTATATTATTATATTTATTCTTAAATACTGTATTTTTATTTTAACAATGAAATAGTGGTATTACTATAGTAATAATTATTTTTTTTTAGTACTACTTCTAATAATAATGATCATAATAATAATAATCTATAAGCACTACATTTTTGGGCCAAATTGTGCAACCCTACAAGTAGGCAGCAAACCTGGTGTTCTTTATAATTTTTTGTGAACATTAAATTGCAAATCGCCAATTTTAACCAGAAAGATCGCAATTAAATTTTTCAGTCACACTTTAGACTGGGGTCCAATTTTCTATTAACTATGACTTTTGCCTCAATAAACTCCTAATTACTGCTTATTAATAATTAGTAAGGTAGTTTTTAAGTTTAGGTATTGGGTAGGATTAAGGGATGTGAATATGGTCATGCAGAATAATGCATTAATATGTGCTTTATAAGTACTTATAAACAGCCAATGTCCTAGTAATATGCATGCTAATAAGCAACTAGTTAATAGTGAGAATTGGACCCTAAACTAAAGTGTTACTGGTTTTTCCCCTAAATCTTGCAGCCCTAGTTACTCCTGATATCAGCATGTTCAGAGTTGTTTTTTTTTTTGTTTTTTTTTTCTCAGGGACTAGATGTCACTGATGAGTCCTGCAGACTCAGACTTTCACATGAGTCTCTTCAAACTGTTTTTCTCTGATGACAGGGTAAATTTCAGGAATGCCACAAAGGTGTGGCAATAAAAACAATCAGAATAGCCATTCTTTTAATCTCCTTACATTCTTTGTTATAGCTCCCTCATTCCCATTCACCTGATAGGGCCATTAGGGAGAGAGTGTCACTGTTTTCCCAGGTGTGAAACACATCAATATTCACGATGATTCACTCAAAAGTTATTCATATATTCATAATATTCAGTGTTGGTTTTATGGTCTTATTTCAGTGACTTTTACATACATGCTGCTCGCATATTATTGTAGCAAAGTTATGTGCTGAATACAGTGTAATCAGACTTTAGCCATGAAAATGTTATAAGTAACAGAAATAAGCACAAATGTCAGGGCGTCAAAACATCTCCAGGCCCCAGAAAACACCTCAGACCCCATAGGGTTAAACCTCTAGAACGATAAGTATTTCCTCCTTGACACCCCAATCTCGCTTTTGGATTTGGGTCTCTTTGGCACCTCATTTGAGATGGCGGTCGAGAGATTTAAGGAGGCAAGGGCACAATCCACTGCCTGCAGGAGATTCATCCCCCTTAATTCCGAGTCCAGACCCTCTGCCTCCTCTAAGCCTTCTGACCCATGTCGCGTCTCCAGGAGGTTTAAGAAGACAGAAGCAGACGGCTAATGTGCTTGCTCGTACAATGTTACCAGCTGTTGGTACTGGTTGATGTAATTATCTGTTGACAAACTGATCATGTCTTATGTTCAGTCTTGATTGTGCTTGATAATAACATGGGTGACAGTGACGATGTACAATGTCCTGCTGTCACAGAGGCCAGCCGTTATGCTCAGTCTTCTGAAGCGTTTCTTGGGTTTCGCACAACTTCTAATAGGAAGCTCCCCTCTTTTTTTGTAAAGGGTGGCTACTATAATGCCCTAAATGGTACAAAGTGCTCCTGCAGGCTAAGGTTGATGCGGGGTGAATAAGATCATTATTTCTCCACCTTGGTTTCCTCTCTGCCTGACATCAGTTAGGTTAGGTCCCCTTAGCAAGGATGCACAGGTGCGGCTCCATTTCCACGCAATTTTATGGGCGAGGGTTTAGGGCCTGTAATGCTGGTTCAGAAAGCTAGCATTTTGCACACTCCCTTTTATATCTGCTCTAATAGCCGGATCAGAATATAGTTTCCTTCCTTCCTCTTTACTTTCTCTCTAAGGAGAGATGTTGCTATCCTATGGAAACTCTAAGGTACTTCTGTGGTAAATTCAGGTGTAACCCTCAGAGGCATCCTCTTCAGAGGCTTAGGTGATGTTAGCTTGGGCACACTTTTTAACATGCCCTGCTTTCATTTCTTATGGTCATTGTAGCATATGTGCCTCCCTTTAGAGGAAGAGCAAAGTGAATGGGATTAAGGCACCTAATACTTCCTGAATCTCATTTATCTCATTGCTCTCATGTCCCTCCTTCCCTAAGTTGGAATAAGGATTGTCTCCTACTTGGTAGAGCGTCATTAAAAAAAAAACTATTATTAAGGGTTTAAAGTATCTTGGAAACATGCTCCTTGTTGTTGCACTGCTCTGACGATATCCTTTAGGGTAAGAGCAGGATAAACAGAATTGTAATTAATCCAGCTCCGTCTGTTCCCTCCCCAACAATGGTTGGGTCCCGAAGTAGGCCTTTACACCTATAGGGGGTATTGCTCAAAACTCTGGTTGACCTATGCTTAGAGGACCTGGCAAGTAAGGGCAGTCGACCTATGGCCTCCTGGCTTTTCATGGCAGCATTTGCTTGATTAGTGCTTGTAGGTCTCTGAGTGAGTCCCCAAGACGACTTGGACAGGGTTGAGCTCTATCCCTTCTTCTTTCCTTTCTTTCTCAGTATTTTTGTCTTGGTTTCCAGTAGGCTACAAATATCTAAACATTTTTAAATAAGCAAAAATTAATCATCGGTTAAAGTTTTTAATATGTGCCTTGTTTTACATTCAAATCAAATCAAATCACCTTTATTTATATAGCGCTTTTTACAATGCAAATTGTTTCAAAGCAGCTTCACAGTGGTAACAGGAAAATAATGCAACAGAATTTGATTCGGCTGTACAGCCGCTCTGGTGAAAACGGTGATGTCATCCAGCTCATTTCAATTATCATATAGTGTCAATGCGGGCAGATCAGTAATATAGTTGAAATTTAAGTGTCCCCAACTGAGCAAGCCAAAAGCCAAAGGCGACAGTGGCAAGGAACCAAAACTCCTTCAGGTGTCAGAATGGAGAAAAAAACCTTGGGAGAAACCAGGCTCAGTTGGGGTGCCAGTTCTCCTCTGGCCGACGAACAAATAGTGTATGATTATGATTCTGGCAACATTACAGGTCAGAAGTCACATTAGATCAATAGATATTCGTAGGATTATTCGAAAGATTGGAGTCGTCACGCCGGGGACGGGTTTAATGAGGATGTCGTGTCGATACGGCATTTACAGGGGGGAGTTTAATTGACACGGTCTCTACAGACACTTCAGGGATGCGTTCGTCATGTCCAGGCTAAGGTCCACCATCTGGTCCAGATACGGCCCGGATCCGGCCGACTGCAGTAGATGCCCTTCTTCTTATGATGTAACGAGTACATCAGGTGTTATGGGAAGTGTTCCCGGTTCCGGCTGACCTAGTTAATGCAGCCTAAAACAATCATTTACCTGATTTGAATAATATAAATTAAAAATGTTTTATGTGTATGCCATAGTAAAGAGATGTGTTTTTAGTCTAGATTTAAACTGACAGAGTGGGTCTGCTTCCCAAACAATGCTAGGAAGACTGTCCCAGAGTTTAGGTGCTAAATAGGAAAAGGATCGACCGCCTGCAGTTGATTTTGATATTCTAGGTATTATCAACTGGCCAGAATTTTGAGACCGCAATAGACGTGATGGAGTATAATGCGTTAAGAGCTCGCTCAAGTACTGGGGAGCTAAACCATTTAGTGCTTTGTAAGTAATCAGCAAGATTTTAAAATGTATACGATGTTTAATAGGGAGCCAATGTAGTGTTGCCAGAACCGGGCTAATATGGTCATACTTCCTGGTTCTAGTAAGAACTCTAGCTGCTGCGTTTTGGACAAGCTGCAGTTTATTTATTAAGCGAGCAGGGCAACCACCCAGTAGAGCATTACAATAATCTAGCCTTGAGGTCATGAACGCATGAACTAACTGTTCAGCATTTTGCATTGAAAGCATGTGCCATAATTTAGATATATTTTTAAGATGGTAGAATGCAGTTTTACAGATGCTAGAAACGTGGCTTTCAAATGAGAGATTGGTATCAAAGAGCACACCCAGGTTCCTAACTGACGACGAGGACTTGACAGAGCAGCCATCGAGTGTTAGACAGTATTCTAGGTTACTACTTGGGGAGTTTTTTTGTCCAATGATTAAAAATTCAGTTTTTTCTGAATTAAGTTGCAGGAAATTACTAGTCATCCAATTTTTTATATCAGCTATGCATTCCGTTAATCTTGTGAATTGGTAAGTTTCGTCAGGGCGTGAAGAAATATAGAGCTGAGTATCGTCAGCATAACAATGAAAACTAACGCCATGCTTCCTAATAATATCTCCCAGTGGTAGCATGTACAGGGTGAAAAGCAACGGTCCTAGCACTGAGCCTTGCGGTACTCCATACTGAACTTGTGATCGGTGTGACATCTCTTCATTTACTGCTCGAAACTGATACCGGTCAGATAAGTATGATTTAAACCATGCCAATGAAATTCCACTAATGCCAACATAATTTTCGAGTCGCATGCAGCGCTAAGATCGAGTAACACTAACAGAGAGATACAACCACGATCAGATGATAAGAGTAAATCATTTGTAACTCTAATGAGAGCAGTCTCAGTACTATGATACGGTCTAAATCCTGACTGGAAATCCTCACAGATACCATTTCTTTCCAAAAAGGAGCATAATTGTGAGGACACTGCCTTTTCTAGTATTTTTGACAGAAAGGGTAGATTTGAGATTGGCCTGTAATTGACTAATTCTGTAGGATCAAGTTGCGTTTTTTTAATAAGTGGTTTAATAATAGCCAACTTAAAAGATTTCGGTACATATCCTAATGTCAAGGATGAATTAATGATATTAAGAAGAGGATCTATGACCTCTGGAAGCATCTCTTTTAGTAGTTTAGTCGGTATAGGGTCGAGCATACATGTTGTTGATTTTGATGATTTAACGAGTTTAGCCAATTCTTCTTCTCCTATAGCAGTGAATGAATGTAATTTTTCGTCAGTGATACTACAATGCACTGTCTGATGTGATACTGTAGTAGACGGCTGCATGGTTATAATTTTTTTTCCTAATATTATCAATCTTACAAGTAAAGAAGTTCATAAAGTCGTTACTGCTGTGCTGTTTACAAACATCAGAAGTTGAAGCTTTATCTTTGGTTAATTTAGCCACTGTATCGAATAAATACCTAGGGTTGTGTTTGTTTTCTTCTAAGAGAGTCGAGAAATAAGCAGATCTAGCAGTTTTTATGGCCTTTCTGTATGCAATCATACTCTCTTTCCACGAAATGCAAAAAACTTCCAGTTTTGTTTTCTTCCAGCTGCGCTCCATTTTTCTGGCTGTTGTTTTAAGGGCCCGGGTGTGCTCGTTGTACCACGGCGTTATACATTATTTGTCACTGACATCCGACCAAACTACAAACTTTCCACTGATGTCAGTGAAAAGGGGATGTGCTCGTGGGTCTGTGCCGCTGCACGCTTAATCCACTCTGCGTGTTTCGCTTATCAGCTCGCGCACACCAGCTATTTAGGCATATATATTTAATTATTTTAACATTCTATTAATTTGATACATTTACTTCATAGATATCCTTCTCTGATATATCCATTCTGCTGTATGTTTGCACTGTACATGCTGTGTGGTATCGGTTGTTGGTATTGGAGCATTTTAAGGAGTATGAGTATGAGTACATGAGCGCAGTATTGGGCCCTATATTGATACTGGTATGTGTACATCCCTAATTATAAAGGTGTTTAAACGTCAAAACATATTCACTTACACATATTTGAGAATCGGAATATCAGATAGTTCATGATATAGTTAACAAGTTTGTGAATATTTTCAATAAAAAAGGAAAAACAAAATAAAAGTGGCACATCTGTCATACAACGCTATAGTGGCTGCGGTGTGTCATGTGACAAGCATGACACGTCACCATGGAAATAATAAGGTGATACATTCTAAAATAATGGTCGCCTTAAAAAACTCACGCAGGGGGCTTAGATAGAATAAATTAGACTTACGTGCAAAAGGGTTAAGTGACTTTATGCTTAAAACAGAAAAAGAAATCTGCCAAAATATTTTCCCTTGTTTTCACCTAAGTTTATTTCTCTGACCCCACTGGCAGATATTTTTTCTTGTTTAAAAAAAACAAGACTTAATATCTTGTTATTTTGCTTCTCAAGTAAAGGTACAGTGTAGTAGGAAAATGTTCACAGCGCTTTTTTTATGTTACAGCCTTATTCCAAAATGGATTCAATTCATTATTTTTCTAAATTCTACAAACAATACCCCATAATGACAACGTAAAAGAAGTTTGTTTGAAATCTTTGCAAATGTATTCAAAATAAAAAACACGAAAAATCACATGTACATACAGTAAGTATTCACAGCCTTTGCTCAATACTTTGTTGAAGCAGCTTTGGCACCAATTACAGCCTCAAGTCTTTTTGAGTATGATGCACACCTATTTTTGGGCAGCTTCTCCCATTCTTCTTTGCAGGACCTCTCAAGTTCCATGAGATTGGATGGGGAGCGTTGGTGCACAGCCATTTTCAGATCTCTCCAGCGATGTTAAATCAGGTTCAAGTCTGGGCTCTGGCTGGGCCACTCATGGACATTCACAGAGTTGTCCCGTAGCCACTCCTTTGTTATCTTGGCTGTGTGCTTGGGGTCGTTGTCCTGTTGGAAGATGAACCTTCGCCCCAGTCTGGAGCAGGTTTTCATCAAGGATGTCTCTGTACATTGCTGCATTCATCTTTCCCTCGATCCTGACTAGTCTCCCAGTTCCTGCCGCTGAAAAACATCCCCACAGCATGATGCTGCCACCACCATGCTTCACTGTAGGGATGGTATTGGCCAGGTGATGAGCGGTGCCTGGTTTCCTCCAGACATGACGCTTGCCATTCAGGCCAAAGAGTTCAATCTTTGTTTCATCAGACCAGAGAATTTTGTTTCTTGTAGTCTGATAGTCCTTCAGGTGCCTTTTGGCAAACTCCAGGCGGCCTTTTACTGAGGAGTGGCTTCTGTCTGACCACTCTACCATACAGGCCTGATTAGTGGAGTGCTGCAGATATGGTTGTTCTTTGGAAGGTTCTCCTCTCTCCACAGAGAAATGCTGGAGCTCTGTCAGAGTGACCATTGGGTTCTTGGTCACCGCCCTTCTCCCCTGATTGCTCAGTTTGGCCGGGCGGCCAGCCAGCTCTAGGAAGAGTCCTGGTGGTTCCAAACTTCTTCCATTTACGGATGATGGAGGCCACTGTGCTCATTGGGACCTTCAATGCTGCAGAAATTTTTCTGTACCCTTCCTCAGATCTGCGCCTCAATACAATCCTGTCTCGGAGGTCTACAGACAATTCCTTGGACTTCATGGCTTGGTTTGTGCATTGACATGCACTGTTAACTGCAGGACCTGCCTTTCCAAATCATGTCCAATCAACTGAATTTACCACAGGTGGACTCAAATCAAGTTGTAGAAACATCTCAAGGATGATCAGTGGAAACAGGATGCACCTGAGCTCAATTTTGAGTGTCATGGCAAAGGCTGTGAATACTTATGTACATGTGATTCGTTTCTTATTTTTAATAAATTAGCAGATTTCAAACAAACTTTTTTCACGTTTTCATTATGGGGTATTGTTTGTAGAATTGAGGAAAAAATAATGAATTTAATCCATTTTGGAATAAGGCTGTAACATAACAAACTGTGGAAAAAGTGAAGTGCTGTGAATACTTTCCGGATGCACTGTATGTATGTATGTATGTATTAATTAATTAATTAAAATAGGGTCCACATTTTTTGTCTACGTTTGTGTCTTACCTTAAGAACAAATGGTCCAACTAAGGCCTATCAAGTTAAGTACTGGCCTACAACCAAATTAAATAATAGTTACTAAGCCCCTAGTGTGAAATTTACATTGCAGTTTAAGGAAGAATTTACGAACGGCTGGTGCAACTTCATTTAGGTTGACTGAGGTCTATAATGAGGAAACACAAGTGGGTGTTTAAACAAGGTTTTATAACTGCTCTGTGTCTGTTGCTAATTGAATTGTTTTTTGTAAATGTCACTGTTATTGTTAACCAGCTGTTGTTGGAGAGGCTATTATGGTTTTGACTGTGAAGCGAATGTTCAGATTATCCCTTAAATTGACTTATAGGTGCATCCCGACAATCAGAAAAAATATTGTAACTGTCTAAGAATACAATGGTGATCTTATATCACATCTCAAATGATCCTGAACTCATCTGCAGATGGTCATGATATGATGTTCCAAGACTTTCTTTCTTTGTGAAACATAAAAGGAGAAATTTAGAAGGATGTTCATGCAGCTATTTTCATAAAATAAAGTAGGCTATACAGTGACCAGGGGCTGTCAAGCTCCAAATACACTCTCAAAAAAAAAAAAAGGTATAAAAGCTGTCACTTGGGCAGTACCCTTTTAAAAAGGTACACCTTTGTACATAAAGTGTGTATATTAGTACTCTTTTAAAGGGTACAGCTTTTGTAACATTTACCAAGGTAAAAAAAAAATCTCTATAAAAAGCATAAAAGTAGTTCATATGAAACAAAAAATCTTTTGAAAAACAAAGCAAAATTTTTTTTTATTCATTATTACATTCATACTCAGGGTCGTTTTTAGCCATTTTGACGCCCTAGGCGAAATCCTTATTGGCGCCCCCAGTCAAATCTTAAAAAGTAACATTGGTATTACTGGTATTAATTTTAATCCGTATTAACAAATACATACAAATATAATTTGGAAATGTAATCTTTATTAACAAATATATACAAATTTAATTTGGAAATGTTTCCAAATTATATTTGTATATATTGTTAATAAGGATTAAAATTAATAACAGTAATACCATTGTGTAGCCACTAGATGTCTGTATATCCCTATAATATATACATGTTTGTGCAATCCCTAGTAGCTAAGAAATTGTTCTCAGACATAACTACATAATTATTACGTTTTGCATTTGGATGCATGTTTAAATATCAGTGACCACTTTTTGTTTAGATGTTTTTTAAACGTTGATTTCAAGTGTCAGTTTTTGCATTATTATTATAGTCAAACCTTTTTTACTGCAAATTACATATAAAAGCTTGATAATTCACATGAAAGTAATAAGAATAAATACTGATTCAGTACGATCTGTTACTCAATGCCCTCTGTGTGACACTGCTCGCATTAAGAACTATTAGAACTGAATAAATCGATTCATCATTTTGACACCATCCGTAAAGATGCGTTAAATTCAACAAAGCAGTTTAATAACAGATGTATTAATGTTGTGAATTAGCACATTTTATTATACCATTTTTAAATTGGCCGTTAAAGTTTTATATAGGACAATTACAAAACACACTGATCCTTTAACAATGCATCAATGCAAGAACGCACACCTTTTGGAAGTGCAAGTAAGAGAAGAAAGCTTTATAGAGTCAAAATATAACTGCATACTCACTTCATCATGAAATGCTCTACAATACACAGCAATATTACGCTATCTGCCCATTTCGCAGCGTGATTTCTTGACTGCCACAAATACTGCCCTAACAAAATACAGATTTGTGTGTGCACTTTTTAATGTACCTGTTTTTTAATCGGCCTTTGAATTTAGCTTTGTGTGGTTAAAAAAGCGTTACCTTGCCAAAGCATTGACCGAGCTCTTTGATGTAATGGTGTTGAGCGCAAACTTTACATGCAACAGTCAGACAGTAATTGACAGTACTCTGATCCAATGGCATATAGGAATCGTCCGATTGACAGTACTCTAGCCCAATAGTGTTTGGAGGAACCAGTGGGGGCGGCAATCATATTTCAGGGTGGCCGTGACACCCTTTACACACACCCCTGCTAAAATGTAGTGCCAGATATGCGCTCATTGGCGCCCCTTCCAGCTGATGGCGCCCTAGGCGACCGCCTAGTTTGCCTATGCCTAAAAACGGCCCTGTTCATACTGTATATTATTACAGCCTGTGCATTGCATCAGGTTTACCGAACATCATTAGACTGTTCGATTTTCTTCACAATACCTACTTTTATTCCACAAAAGAAAGTCATGCAGGTTTGGAATGACACAAGGGCGAGTAAATTTAAACTATTCCTTAAAGAGGACCTATTATGCAAAATTAACTTTTATATTGTTTTTGAACATAATTATGTGTCCGCAGTGTGTGTACACAACCACCCTATTGTGGTAAAAATCCATCCACTCCGTTTGTTATTTTCCCCATAAATCTGAAACAGTGTCTCAAAATGAACCGTTTAGGAATGTACTCCAACGTGATGTCACATTAGAATAGGCCCCACCCACGACTGCCGACGGGATCTACCCTATTAGCTTAGCTCCTCCCCTGAGTGAGTTGTACACAGTCTACACATGTCCTCACCAGAGCATTTAACAGCAGCATTCAAGTATTTTTTTTCTTATTAAAGCTACTAAAGTTATTTAGTCAAGAGCACTTAGTGATTTTCTGTTTTTCTTTTGTTGTTTGATTTATATTAACCCTTTCACACGTAAATTTAAAATATTCTGGCAGATCCCCCAGCGTGAGTTTTTCAAGGCGACCGTTATTTAGAATGCATCACTTTATTGTTTCCATGGTGACGCTTCATTGCTTGTCACGTGACACACCACAGTCACAATAGTGCTGTATGACTGATGATCTGCTTTTATTTAATTTTTCCTTTTTTATTTAAAATATTCATACATTTGTTAACTATAGCATGAAATATCCGATAATCCGATTGTCAAATATGGGCAAGTGAATGTGTTTTGTTGTTTAAACACCTTTATAATGATCACGTTAGCTGAGCTATATTGCGCGATGGGCGCCGCCATTTTAGTTTGTGCCGCAGTTCAGAGAATCGGATCTATTGGATTTACAACACGTAAATTCATCCACTTCTCCCTGAAAGTAAGTGGCCGGTGAACTGGGAGAAGAATTGAGTAAACTTTAAAGTTACTTACACAATGTGTATCTGATATGAATAAAACTTGTCTAATTATAATGGAAAGGATTATTATTGCCGCTTCCATAGACATCAGTGTGTATTTTACAAACTCTAAATGTATTGTTTTGCTGGTACTTATGTGTATTTAATGTCTGAAACCTAAAATAAACATTATGCGGTTGAAACACTGAATAGTTTGAGTCTGTCTCTGGCTCAGCGTGAAAGCACATTTGAATTTAGCAGTTGATCACGTGATGCACTGACCATTCTAATCACACCGGTGTGATCGTACACTCCAGGGACCAGCCAAGACTGATCACACCAGTGTGATCGTACGTGCGAAAGGGTTAACAGCATATAGCAGTAGGTACGCTGCTGTCACTTTAATACACAGATCTAATATGCACATGCAAATTTTTCCCCTGCTGTTTACGTTCACAGACATAACCAACTGTGTTTATGTGAACTTTGTGTGTTTTTGACATAACCTTGCGTGTAATTGACAGTTTAAGCACAGTAAGACATGAAAGAGAACTTTAAGAAGTTTAATACTAACGTGAAGCGCTGTCGGACAGCCAGCTTTCTGTGTGCATGCTTCGGATGTGTGCGCTTAGAAAACCATATCAGAAGTTTAAACTGATATGGCTTTACAATGGATGCTAATAATACATTTTCATGATGACGAAGAACGTCTCGGTTACGTATGTAACCCTCGTTCCCTGAAGGAGGGAACAGAGACGTTACGCCAGTGACTGACGGAATGGGGGTTTCGCTTAGAAGCCTATCACCTTCGAGTTCTACAAAACGAGCCAATGGCAAAACAATGCCATGGGTCTGCGGAATTTGCATAGCGCAACTCCGCCCCACCTTGTGGGTCTATAAGGAGCTGCCTGTGCAATCTCGCATTATGTTACCTGCTGAGGAGCCGAGGCTGAGCTGACCTGAGCTCCCTGCCGTGAGACTAGCACGAACGAAGGGCTAGGCTCAATGCCAAATACGAAGGTACACTGGGAAGCATATCCCACATGGAAATATGCAACACAATGCCTGCCCACAGGGAGGACTTAAGAATACACATATGACCTGAGTACGGGATGCATATGGAACACTCTGAGGTATCCAGCCCGCAGGGTGGAATGTTTCAACCCCAGGGGTGAGGGAAGACACGTGCTCGGAGGAGACTTACCATGGAAATACACATGTGGGGGTTGCCCAGAGGGGGAACCATGCACATGGAGGCACCTAGCCTAACAGGAGGGCTGACCGAGCGGGCATGCACTCTGGTGTCGGCATCAACAGTGCTGGAGGAACTCAGGGCTTCACTGAGAAACTCACCTGAGTAAAATAGCGCACGCATCCAGTCCATGGAGTGGAATGGCGCAGCAAGCGATGACACCGAGCCGGTCCTACTTACTGGCCACTGGGAGCGAGTACACGAGAGGACACTAGCTCTACACGGAGAGTGTAGAATCTCGCGAATGTGTTAGATGTCGCCCAGCCTGCAGCTCTGCAGATGTCTGTTAGCGAAGCCCATGGGCTAGAGCCCAAGAGGAGTGTGCCTTCACCCCTAGGGGGCATGGCAGGCCTTGAACCTGGTAAGCCAGGACAATGGCGTCCACTATCCAGTGAGACAACCTCTGCTTGGAGAGAGCCTTCCCTTTCTGCTGCCCTCCGTAACAGACAAAGAGCTGGTCTGAGGTCCTGAAACACAGCGTCCTGTCTACGTAAGTGCGGAGAGCACGTACTGGACAGAGCAGTGCCAAGGCTGGGTCTGCCTCCTCCAGGGGCAGCACTTGCAGGTTCACCACCTGATCTCTAAAAGGAGTGGTGGGAGCCTTGGGCACATATCCAGGCCGGGATCTCAGGATCACGTGAGAGTTAGCCGGCCCGAATTCCAGTCACGCTTCGTCAACCGAAAATGCCTGCAGGTCCCCTACCCTCTTGATGGAGGCCAAAGCAATCAAGAGCGCCGCCTTCATAGAGAGGAACTTAAGCTCAACAGAATGCAGTGGCTCAAAGGGAGCTCTCTGCAGGGCAGATAGAACCACTGCGAGGTCCCAAGAGGGCATCTGTAGAGGGCGAGGTGGATTTAACCTCCTTGCTCCTCTAAGGAACCTGATGACCAGGTCATGCTGTCCTACCATTTTTGAATCCACAAAGTCGTGGTGCACAGAGATCACAGCCACGTAAACCTTCAGGGTGGAAGGAGACAGCCTTCGTTCCAACCCTTCTTGGAGGAAGGAGAGCACAGACCTGATCAGGCATTTTCTGGGATCTTCTTGGCGAGAAGAACACCAGGTGATGAAGAGGTTCCACTTTAGAGCATAAGCGTGTCTCATGGACAAGGCTCTAGCTGAAGTGATGGTAGCCACCACCTGAGGTGGTAGGGTACTCAAACCTTCCATGCCCCGTCCAGAACCCACACGTGCAGGTTCCACAGGTCGGGACGCGGGTGCCAGAGGGTGCCCCGTCTCTGAGAAAGGAGGTCCTTCCTCAGAGGGATTGGCCAGAGAGGGGCTATCGCAAGGAGCACCAGTTCAGGGAACCAAGTCCGGCTGGGCCAATGCGGCGCAACCAAAAGGACCTGCTCCTCGTACTCCCTGATCTTGCACAGGACCTGTGCGAGAAGGCTCACTGGGGGAAACGCATACTTGCGTAGGCCCCGTGGCCAGCTGTGCGCTAGTGCATCCGTGCCGAGGGTCCCCTCGGTCAGGGAAAAATATCAGCGGCAATGGGAATTGTCTGGGGAGGCAAACAGGTCTACCTGTGCAGTGCAGGGCTAGACGTATGGCCAGCAACTCGAGGTTGAGACCGCTTGCACATGGTCCATTGCACATGGCACCCCAGGCCATGGCAGAGGCATCTGTTGACACAACAACATGCCTGGAAACTCGGTCTAAGGGCACTCTGGCCCGTAGAAAAGAGAGGTTCGACCACGGGGTGAAGGTTTAACGGCAGGCCCGAGTGACTGGCACCCGGAGCATGCCCTGTTGCCATGCCCATCTCGGGACTCGATCGCGAAGCCAGTGCTGAAGCGGTCTCATATGAAGCAGTCCGAGCGGCGTGACCGCCACTGTGAATGTCATATGCCCCGGGAGTCTCTGAAATAACTTCAGTGGAACCGCACTCTTGCCCTCGAATTGACTCAGGCAAGTCAGCAGTGACTGCGCGCACTCGCTCGTAAGCTGCGCGTACATGGCAACCGAGCCGATTTCCATACCGAGAAAAGAGATCCTCTGCACGGGGGACAGTTTGCTCTTTTCCCAGTTGACCCGAAGGCCCAGACGGGCGAGGTGCTGGAGCACCAGGTCCCTGCGTTCGCAAGCCTGATCTCGAGAGTGAGCTAGTATCAGCCAGTCATCGAGATAGTTCAGGATGCAAACCCCGTATTGCCTGAGTGGCACAAGGGCTGCCTCGACGACCTACGTGAAGACGCGAAGCCTTCCAGGTGGAAGCTCTTTTAGAAGAGGAGAAAAGCTCTGCAGAATGCCGAAGAGCCCAGGGAGAACACACACGCTGTGCCAGATCACTGCACAGATCAGACAAGAATGCAGAACTCGCTGGAATGCGCCATCACACCAGCAAACTGGAGAGTCGCTCGTCTTGAAGAGAAAGCACAGAAGGCAAGTGAACACTCGGCTCCGAAGCAGAAAACGTAATGCGAGATTGCACACGCAGCTCCTTATATACCCACGAGGTGGGGCGGAGTTGCGCTATGCAAATTCCGCAGACCCATGGCATTGTTTTGCCATTGGCTCATTTTGTAGAACTCGAAGGTGATAGGCTTCTAAGCGAAATCCCCATTCCGTCAGTCACTGACGTAATGCGTAGTGACTGACTGAAAAGGAACTCCAGTGTCATGTGAGCATGACCGCGATAGAGATGATAATCTAAATCAAACAGATGTTTTGTTACCCTGAAAAATGTTTTGCACTCTGGGACCAGCATATGTTGTCTTTTGGGTGCTGGTATGCAAGACCACAACAAAACTTGTGTATGTGTTACATATCATGTTTCTTAGTGTTCGTAGTTAAAGACCAAGACAATTTTCCAAATTAATTTTAATAAATTATTTAATAAAGAAAAACGCATATTGCAGGTCACATGTTTACACAGTAAAATCCTCACTGTTAAACAAACACTGCTTAGTTTTCATATGGTCCCAATCTATAGAGAGTAAAAGTAACACTGAAGCATTGTTGCTGTTAGTGAAATAAAGAAGATTCACACTACAAGTGATGATTGAGCATTAGTGATGACACCTGTGGTTAACAAACAGAATCACTGAAGATAAGAGAAACAAGAAGAACAGAAAAAAGACAAGAGATAAGCAGAAACACAACAACTGATTCACAGCCACACAGCCTTAGATGAAATCAACTGCAAATAAAATCAATATGTCACCAGAGGATGATTAAAGAACTCCAAAAACAGCATTACCATTCACTTATTATAAACCAGTTTGGCTTTATTTCTTTCATATGGTACACGTACAAAGGTTGTTGGAGTCTGTTTGAAGTCACCATTATGGTGATTAGTGCTCCCTTTAGTTGGACCCTTGGCCATTGACTTTGGTTGAATTAATTCTCTTTCAGCAATTGTTAAAAGTGCATTCTATCACTATTTTCAACAATATGTCATGCTCCTGACTGCACTGACATACCTTTTACTATATGTACACTTTTTAGAATCAGTGACTGACAGCTGGATTTTGACATATGTGACTTCCCAAATAAGCATGAAAGTCTTTCAGTTTTGAACTTTCATTGTTATTAACTGTCCCATTGAAAGCGCTCTTCTCATAATCCCTGTTATTGAACAGACTGCTTATGACTATGCTTTTATTAGGCATTTTCATATCTCTAAATGTTTTTGTAATGCAATGTACACAAGCTCTTTTTAACTGATTTGTGATCTTTTGAAACAGGAGACCATTGATGCTTTGAAACATTTTATCAGTTTACCACTGATATTGATTAATAATGTAATCATAAACAATTAAAAATTTCAGTTCTACTTTCAGCAGAGGGAGCAAAAGAAATCACAAAGTTATAATCATATATAATCATGGCTGGAAATTGAATTTTTTTAACACTTTCAATAACTTTTAGGATGTATTTAAATATAAAATCTTCTATAATCTTCTAAAAGACTTTGCGCAGGAGACTGGCACAGAAGAGAAGAGATTGTTGAATAAAGTCGTTATTTTTGTTTGTTTTTGTGCACAAAAAGTATTATCGTCGCTTCATAACCTTACGGTTGAACCACTGTATTCACATGGACTATTTTAACTGTCTTTATCACCTTTCTGGGCCTTGAAAGTTGCAATTCCATTGCCGTCTATGTAGGAGTCAGAGAGCTCTCGGATTTCAGCAAAAATATCTTCATTTGTGTTCCAAAGATGAACGAAGGTCTTACGGTTTTGGAACGACATGAGGGTGAGGAATTAATGACAGAATTTTCATTTTTGGGTGAACCTTTAAAGATACATGCACGGAAACAGCATGTTTTTGCTTCAACTTAAAAATGGGCATTTACAACATGGTATAATAAATGATCTGTAGGGTATTTAGAGCTGAAACTTCACAGACACATTCTGGGGACACCTGAGACTTGTATTACATCTTGTAAAAAGGAGCATAAAAGGTCCCCTTCAAAGTCACTATCAAAACAAAATGGACAATTCTTATTTTGAATTGAATATTGCAGCATTTATTATAAATGATTTATACGTGTACATTATTTGTTGTTTAAATTCATGTGCCTCTTAATCTTTAATCAAAATAACTTCACCCCCCTTTTGCAGAGGCATCTCTTCTCTTTGGTTCTCAGATGATGTGTTTACTTGGGCAAGGGCTGGACAACCTGTCACTCACAGGAGATCCACCAATAGCAAACCACAACCATTCAGTCAATTCTCAATGGACAAAATCAAGCCCCACCCTACATTTTTTCTTATTTCAGAAGCCGTTTCACTCGGACATATGTTGGATATAGGTATATAGGGAAGAAAAGACAATTGCAACTTCCTTTTCATTCCGATTTTAACATTTATTTTGTTTCAAGTAACAAAATAGTTTTTTATGGTTTTAGTTTTAGCTTTAATTTACAATGATAACCTCATTGACCATTATTTTATAATTCGTTGTTATAATTATTGTTTTTAAACAATAATAAGTCTGGCCACTCAGAATGCTGTCAGACGGAAGACACTGGACTCAAAATTAGTCTCATCATAACCTGGAGATGCTTCAGCTCCACAACCCACCTTACAGTGAAGATCAAGCCTTCATCTAAAGTTTTTTAGTAGAAAATAAATCACATGACGGGTAATTAATCACAGGCACTTCAGCAACAGTCGCTTTCAATGATTAGAACACAAACACAAACAGATATCTAACAGCTTTCACAACAAACTAGAGATATCATATCTGTGCTGAATTAACCGAGATGGTAACACTTTAATATCTATACAGTAGATTTCCTCAAAGGTAAAATCATTTGGTGGCGTTGTTTTAGAAGCTGAGATAATTATACCATTTCGATGAATGTTTGCAAAAGTCAAACATTACCAAAAGAAATAACATGCACTCCAAAACTTAATTTTCCTTCCTAAAACCCCAGACACAGTCATATCTGTTACTGAATTCTTCATTCACTCAATAGTGCTTTTGGGCTGTGGTTAAAGGCAGTATTAGGCCCTGTGGAGATAGCCACTGAATTATGTGTATTTGTGAGAGAGAAAGAAAGACAGCAACAGAGTAAAACATGAACCTGTTTGAAGTTATCTGGAGAAAGACAAAAGTAAAGAGAATCCAGAATCAGTGGTGGTTCGTCAGGGGAGACAAGAGAAGCACAGCCTACCCAAGATTTTGAGGAGGAAAATGGGAGAAGAACCATTTATTGTTAATAAAATTCATAGTTATTCATTTCACGTCTCAAAATGTGCATTCCATGTTTGTAATTTCACCACTGTAACACCATATTACTGAAATTGGAATGGTTGCTGCTCTTTCCTGTGAACGTGTTGAATCTGCCAATGTAATGACAACTGTTTGGTAAACTGTGCTAAAGCAAGTCTGAGGGAGAGAAAGGGAGGGGGAGGAAAATCCATAGCCAGAGACTTTTGTCTCCATTAGTAAAAAAAAAAAAATTGCCAATCACCGTCGAGTATTTGACTTTCAGTGGTTAGACTAAGGAAAAATACATTGCAGAGGAGGCTAGCCTCCCTTTGTATATGAACCAATCATCGTAAAGACGTAAATAATCTGATGCTCCCTCTGATAATCTAGCAACTACATTAATTATGGAGAGTAGATATATTGAATATTTAATCGACATTAAGTTTACCAAGCTGTCATTTAAGCAGTAGCTACAAATTAAAAATAAAGGAAGACCCCACGCTTAAGCTGGACACCATAGACTACATCAATCATCTTTACCGAACTCTTTTAATTCAGATTTTTAAATAGACAGCAGGATGTTTTTTTCTTCTTCAAGTGATGGGTGAGTGAAATTATATTTATATCCTCTTGCTGTATATGTGTAATGTAATTTTTTTTCAGTCAAAGTGACAAACATTTTTTTTAAAGCAGTTAAGCAAAAACAACCAAACAAACAATCAAAACTTTTGGGAGAGGATCCCCAGACCTCTACAATTTATCTTAAAACCCACCAGCCACCTATGGAAGCCCGTTTCCGCTACTAAATAAAAAAATAAAAAGAGTAATTGCGACTTTTTATCTCAGAATTCAGACTTTTTTTCTCACAGTTGCGAGTTATAAAGTCAGAATTCTGAGATATAAACTCGCAATTACTCTTTTTATTTTTTTTTATTTAGTGGCGGAAACGGGCTTCCATAGCCACCACTGTCCAGAATACAGATTATTGGATAGAGTACAAAAACAAGAGAGACACATTCAATGAATACAGTGAACTTTAGCGTCTCATTAATATTTTTAAACTATTAGAGACACAAATCCCATATGTTGTTTTCATTACTGTAAATGTTTTTGATAAACTATTATCTAGAATTAACCTATTAGGTGATACTGGATGATATTTCGCCCATTAAAAAAAATGAAAATTTTGACATTTACATAACATAATTTGGGCACTTTCTAAATTATGACAGAAGATGATTTAAAAATGTACCATTCCATTTTCTCAATTTTTAGAAATTTTTTTTTTCAAATGTTCTGCCATTCAACCCTGATATCAAAATTAAAGTAAGGAAAAACAATTTGTTACATCATATATTTGGAGTCAAAGTTTGACTCCTGGAGTTTGTTTCTGGATGAGCAAGAAGGATTTTTCTTGAATCCCTCCCAAACAACATGTGGTGATGTAGGGGTTGTTTGATGTTGTTTTTTTTTATT
The DNA here is from genome assembly GCA_039654105.1 of Coreius guichenoti. Lineage (NCBI taxonomy): Eukaryota > Metazoa > Chordata > Actinopteri > Cypriniformes > Gobionidae > Coreius > Coreius guichenoti. Next base: position 22,812,540 of record CM077181.1, read on the forward strand.
TTTTTTTAGGCTTTCTGACCCCAAGACTCAACTAATCTCTGCGATTCTCCATCTGTGATCCTTGGAGAGTCTTTGGCCACTCAAACTTTCCTCCTCGCCGTGCATTAAGACAATATAGACACACGTCCTCTTCCAGGCAGATTCGTAACATCTTTAGTTGATTGGAACTTCTTAATTATTGCCCTGATGGTGGAAATGGGAATTTTCAATGTTTTAGCTATTTTCCTACAGCCACTTTCTATTTTGTGATTGTTTCTATTCTCAACAATCTTTTGCTGCACATCAGAACTATATTCTTTGGCTTTACTCGTGATAAATGATTAAGGGAATTTGGCCTTTGTGTTTCCTCATATTTATACTCCTGTGAAACAAGACGTCATAGCTGGACAATTTTATGTTCCTAGTCACCCTGGTGTGCTAAAAAATGTAAATATTAATGGGAATATACTTCAGAGATATTTTACTCATAAAAAATTCTAGGGGTGCCAATAATTGTGGCCAACGTGTTTTGGAGAAAAACATTTATTTCATAATGTGATTTTCCCCCGACTTTCCATTCTTTTACTTCAATGAAAGGTTAGATTTTTGTGAATTTTTTGAATGATAGATCAAAAGGATAAACAATGCAGATTTATTTTTACAGCCATATTTGATCATATTTACCAGGGGTGCCAATAATTCTGACCACAACTGTACATAAAGGGTATATATGTAATATAATATTAGCTACATGTTTTGTTTTTTAGAAACGTGACAGATTTGACAAAAGTAGAGTAGCCTGAGGTAGGACACAGATGTAAATTTAATACACAAATAATATCTGTAAAGCTTTTAACAACCTTATTTGTAAAGGGTGAAATTGAAATATTATTTTTTTATATATGGTATTTAGTCTATAAACACATTTTATATAATACAAATGCACAAAACTGCAAGTTTATGACAAATTATTTTTTTTTCTTCTGTAATTTGGCCTTTATTTCTCGTTTAATACACGTCTACATTAAAATTAAATAAAATGAGATATTAACCTACATTTCTGACAAAATACCACGGTTACAGGTAGTGTTACCACAGTAAATCCATGATGGTGAATTGTTGGTTGAAAAGTATTCTAACTGAATCGGCTCAATGTTTCTCCTGATTTGCACGTTAGTGTTGTTGATTAAGTCAGCGCTGTTTCAACTGGCTTTAAACTAAATTAAATCACAGAGAGATTTGCAGCTTTTACAGGAGACCTCTACGCCAAACTCTTTTCACTGGCTGTTTAGTGGTCGCGTTATCGAGACACTCAGCAAGTAAACACATTTGTGAGCTTGTGAGTCGCACGCAGCGCAGTGCGCACAAGTAGCGCTGTTTTGTTTTCCGCTTTAGGCACGTTATGTTTCCCTGGCCTAAAATCTAGTACTGCCAACCTGTGTTGACATTGTGAAACAGCACGATTTGTAAATTATGCGTGGCGGGCCACATATAATGTAGATAGACAAGCTGCGGGCTGTTTGAAATTCATCGGGCCGCATTTGGCCCACGGGCCGGACTTTGGACACCCCTACAGGAACTCAAAACTTTTGGGGCAACCGATTTGATCTTCTTTTTTTAAGTTGGAAAACTCAAAAGTCTTAAGTATTCATAACTTGTTTTTCTGATGAACTCTGACATAAAAATTACAATGCAAAGTTGTAGTTAATAAAAATCGCTTCATAAAATTGGGGTTAAGCCACTGGAGTCACATGGATTACTTTATGTATTTACTACCTTTCTGGGGCTTAAAAGTGGTAGTAAAAAAAAAGCTTTTCTACCCAAATCCTGGGTTGAGCTTTTTGGGTCATTTTTGTGGGTTATTTTTTCAGTGTTTGGGTAGTTTTTGTGTTACCTAGCTCCTGGGTCAGACGTAACAGCCCAGTGTTTGGGTAGTTTTTGTGTTACCCAGATCCTGGGTCAGATATAACAACCCAGGGGTCAAGTAATTTATTATGGCATTCGCAGGCTTTTTGTGACCTCTTCAGGAGAGAGCAGTGCAGCTCTGTCAAATTGGTGCATGTCTTTGGTAAAATACAGATTTGTGTACATTTTATTTTATATAAATTCATTATTGTGCTGTATATCTTTTAATTTTATGCAAAGCAACATACAGGGGCGCGATGTGAGTCACAGAAACGAGTGTCGCGTCGGTCTTTTAGCTTGATGGAAACACCTGATGCCTTGCCCTTGCATAAAATTTTATGATTTTATTCAAAAAGATACAGAATATAAATACTTAGATGATAAAATATGTTCTCAGAACTGTACACTGATTGTTTATGGACAGGTTATGGAGCCAGTCACAGCATATTTCGGCTACGATTGAAACGCAGGGCGGCGGTCTGAAGTTAGAAGTTTCCCCGCTGAACATGATACAAACTCCGGCACGAGATCCAGCGCCATCACGGTGGAAACGGGACAACAGAGACTGGTCGATTACACTTGAATTACTTCTAAATGTTTAATTTTGACTTTTAATATTTGTTAAATGAGCTTAAATGTAGGCAATATATACTAAATAAAGGAATTATAATGCAAACCAGTGGTTGTGTGGAGTATTTTATTTTATTTATTTTTTAAGTTTAGAGGATTTAAGTTAATCCGTAAACATTAATTTTGTCAAACATTGTTCTGTCCTATATTTACCCAGCCCTTGGGTTAAAAACAACCCAATTTGGGTTGTTTTTAACCCAGTGTTTTTTAGAGTGCACACACAAATCAGGGTTATAATACATGTCCCAAATTTTGGTAAGAGGGAAACAGAGAGAGAGACAGTAAGTGGGTCATCCAGCCTACAGAGACTCTACAACTCACTGATGTGGAACAACAACAAAAAAAAGAAGTAGGAATTCCTACACGCACACGCGCGCGCATACACACACACCCTCAGGCACACATTGGGCTGATGTTCACTGGTTGTGTGTGTGAATTTCAGCATTTCTCTCAGGGGCATCAGGTGTGTGATCAGATCTCTGTACAGTGATCTGAACACAAGCTGCACATGTACTGAAGACTCACTTCTGTTCACAAAAAGAATAATGTTAACATTTAGGCAACTTTAGGGTTTAGGCTTCATTTTCGTGTAAACTAAATTTGCGTACTGGTGTTAAAACTATATAAATAAAAACTATTAATATAATAAAATAAAAATATTTAAAACATTTCCATTAACTGGAATAAAGCTTAAATAAAATATAAATATAAAATGAAAAACAAACTTAAAAAACCTTAAATGACCATTAGAAATGTTGCCTTGGCAATAAAACTAAAATAAGTTGAAGTTGAAGTACTATAATGACTCAACTAAAACTGAAATAAAAATAATTTAAAGTGAATTATAAATATTAAAAAACAATAACTAATAAAATGACATCACATTTCAAAATATGATTAAATAAATCAAATATGAATTGTTCTTCCCTCATTTTTAAAATATTTAAAAATATATAAAATATTTCTTTCATATTTTGATGGTTTAATCAAACGTGTAGAGTCATTAGAAACAAATATCCCCTCTGAACACCCTTTTTGGCCACTACTTTATGCAACACAGAATGTACCACAAATTAATCAATATTAATCAATTCAGCATGTGAACAGAAACAGAATACAGACCAATCAGAATTCAGTATGCAATGACATCAATGCTGTCGTTTGACTATTCAATGTAAGTCGATTTTTTTATGTAATCTTAAAAGTCTTTACAAAAACAAAAATATAGCACACTTAAGACTGAAATTATCTACAAACCTGATTCCAAAAAAGTTGGGACACTGTACAAATTGTGAATAAAAAAGGAATGCAATAATTTACAAATCTCATAAACTTATATTTTATTCACAATAGAATATAGATAACATATCAAATGTTGAAAGTGAGACATTTTGAAATGTCATGCCAAATATCGGCTCATTTTGGATTTCATGAGAGCTACACATTCCAAAAAAGTTGGGACAGGTAGCAATAAGAGGCCGGAAAAGTTAAATGTACATATAAGGAACAGCTGGAGGACCAATTTGCAACTTATTAGGTCAATTGGCAACATGATTGGGTATAAAAAGAGCCTCTCAGAGTGGCAGTGTCTCTCAGAAGTCAAGATGGGCAGAGGATCACCAATTCCCCCAATGCTGCGGCAAAAAATAGTGGAGCAATATCAGAAAGGAGTTTCTCAGAGAAAAATTGCAAAGAGTTTGAAGTTATCATCATCTACAGTGCATAATATCATCCAAAAATTCAGAGAATCTGGAACAATCTCTGTGCGTAAGGGTCAAGGCCGGAAAACCATACTGGATGCCCGTGATCTTCGGGCCCTTAGATGGCACTGCATCACATACAGGAATGCTACTGTAAAGGAAATCACAACATGGGCTCAGGAATACTTCCAGAAAACATTGTCGGTGAACACAATCCACCGTGCCATTCGCCGTTGCCGGCTAAAACTCTATAGGTCAAAAAAGCCATATCTAAATATGATCCAGAAGCCCAGGCGTTTTCTCTGGGCCAAGGCTCATTTAAAATGGACTGTGGCAAAGTGGAAAACTGTTCTGTGGTCAGACGAATCAAAATTTGAAGTTCTTTTTGGAAAACTGGGACGCCATGTCATCCGGACTAAAGAGGACAAGGACAACCCAAGTTGTTATCAGCGCTCAGTTCAGAAGCCTGCATCTCTGATGGTATGGGGTTGCATGAGTGCGTGTGGCATGGGCAGCTTACACATCTGGAAAGGCACCATCAATGCTGAAAGGTATATCCAAGTTCTAGAACAACATATGCTCCCATCCAGACGTCGTCTCTTTCAGGGAAGACCTTGCATTTTCCAACATGACAATGCCAGACCACATACTGCATAAATTACAACATCATGGCTGCGTAGAAGGATCCGGGTACTGAAATGGCCAGCCTGCAGTCCAGATCTTTCACCCATAGAAAACATTTGGTGCATCATAAAGAGGAAGATGCAACAAAGAAGACCTAAGACAGTTGAGCAACTAGAAGCCTGTATTAGACAAGAATGGGACAACATTCCTATTCCTAAACTTGAGCAACTTGTCTCCTCAGTCCCCAGACGTTTGCAGACTGTTATAAAAAGAAGAGGGGATGCCACACAGTGGTAAACATGGCCTTGTCCCAACTTTTTTGAGATGTGTTGATGCCATGAAATTTAAAATCAACTTATTTTTCCCTTAAAATGATACATTTTCTCAGTTTAAACATTTGATATGTCATCTATGTTGTATTCTGAATAAAATATTGAAATTTGAAACTTCCACATCATTGCATTCTGTTTTTATTCACAATTTGTACAGTGTCCCAACTTTTTTTGGAATCGGGTTTGTATAAAATAGAGCATGAATACAGACTTTCTAGAAGCCTTCAGCAGTAACCTCAGGGAATGACATTATTAAAATATAAGATTGTTCTTGAACCTCCACATCCTTCGCTTAACAGAAGACATGAGGGATTATTTATTTAAAAAAACAAGCAAACAGTGGACATAAACTCACAATAAACATGGATTGCCTCTTTTCTATATGACCCTACACTGCTCAGATAAAACACAAGGACAGAGTACAATCACCTGAACCTCCCCGAGGCCCTGGGGAGCCCACTGCACTTCACATCGGCATCAAGGTTAACATTATCCCTCGATAAGTCCGGCAGGAGCAGGACAAATAACCCTATTACAGTAAAGTGGGAGACTGACACCAGGACACAAGCAGCACATTCTCCTCCAGAGCTTAGAGATTAGCTGAAACACGTTCTCTCTGCGAGGCTCCAGAAAAACCTCTGGCTGTCAAATAACACAAAGAAAAGGATGAGGGATCAGTGGAAATTTAAGCAGCAGAGCAGCACGACTGCAATTCATTTCGCATTATTGACAGATGGAATGACAAAGCTAGATTGCTACATTCTCCTGAAGAAAATGCAAACTCTACTTCATCATTGCAAAAGCTTAGCGGTTGCTAGGGGTTGTGGGAGGTCACCAGGGTGCTGCTATATGGTTGCTAGGTGTTCTGTGTGGTTATTTCAGTTACTTTCCAAGGCAAAATGAAATGGATAGCAAGTTTGCTTATTTCATTCATTGAGTTATTTTTTAAGCATGGTCACTTTGAACTTTTTTATGTTCTACAGTAAATAAAGAGCATGCAAATTTGGAAGGACATGAGTAAATGATTTAAAAAAAAATATGAGTAAGTGATGATAGAATTGTTTTCAGGTAAACTATCCCTTTTTTTTACGTGCTTTTGCCATTTTTATCATTTTTTAATAGACTACATTTATTTTTATTTCAGATTTAGTTTTGTTTCATTTAGTAATTGTAGTACTTCAACTTAAACATATTTCAGTTAGTTTACAATGCAGCATTTCTAAATTGTATTTAATCTAAATACTTTAGAATACTCTGGAATACTAATAAGGTATGTAACACAAAGGGACCACCAAACATAGGACTTGGTTTTCCTCTGAATATTATTTTAAACAACATCAGTTTTCCAAACATTCTTGAAGCAAAATATGCAGACAATCTTAGAAAAAAGAAAAAGAAAGACACAAACAATGCATTTAGATCTGAGGGGTGTAAACTTTTTGAATTGGATGAACAGGGTAAATTGTACTTATTTTGTCTTCTGGGAAACATTATTATCTTCTGAAGAATAGTATCATTAATAATTGACGCAAAAAACACGATGCACACGTGTAGCCAATTTCACATGCATGAAACCAAATTCACGTGCCTAAAATAAAATTATATATTCATAAAATACATTTCACAAATGCAAAACACAATTCGTAGATTTACAACTGTGCACAAAAACTTTCGAATGTTTAAAATTTACAAGTTCATCCTTGAATGTGAATGTGCAAATCGTCATACGCGTGTGAATTGCCTTGGATTTGTGTGTGTGTATTTTTGAGACTTTCCTGGCAGCGCTCTCCTCCCACCCGGATCAGTCGTACTTTTTAGCCAATCAGATTTAAGCTTATCAATCGACCAATCATAATCGCGTGAGGGCGTGCCCACCATCATCAGCTTTCGACCACAGTTCAAGTCATAGCTGAGCAGAGGTATGTGCAGTTTGATCGGTTCATTTCTGTGTTTACTGAAACTAAGTTAGAGATCAGTTGAAGCGATAGTTTATTAAATATTAACAGATGTAAGCAACTGCTGTGGTAATCAGATATCCCATATGAAGAGGAAATTATGCTTGTTTTGTTGTATTTTAGCTGCAGGTACAGAGCCCCTCAGACAGCTCTCACGCTCAACAATCATCTGGGTGGCCAATAGCTCCCACTTAGCACTGTCCTAATCGAGATTTGTGTTTTTTAAATAGTGAAAAAAATATTTTTATGAGCACTCGTTGTTTAGTGATGAAGATATTTTGCCATTTGTGCAACAGTATACAGTGTTAAATTATTATTACACACTTATTGTTCCCCTGTATTTTTCAGGATTATACACCTTTGGTGTGACATCTGGATAGCAGTCACAAACATCTAAATTCATGTTGTTTCTTCAGTCTCTTTTATACTTTGTATTAATGTCTTATTCAATTCAATACACATGTACTTTCATGTTCTGTGCTGTATTGTCATCTCAAGGTTTTTAATGTCACAGGACAATGTTGTGAAGCATTAATTTGACTTTGCCTGGCAAAAAAGCAGGTTTTATGCTGATCAGACAAAGGCATACTGATCATAGAGATGCAATTAACATCATGCAACTAAGATTACTCAGTAAACTATATTCAATTATTTTACCATCACTTAATCTCCTGCTTCCTGCTCTTCCTCTGTCTGCACCTCTTGTACTACGTGCAGACTGCTTTAAATATCAAACCAAAATCTGATATGTTCTGACAGAGAGAGGTCTAGAATCTGACGACTAGATTGAACACATTTCATTTGTTAACTTTTCACCTGATGTATTGCACTTAAATGTATCATTTGGCTATAAACGTTTATCTACTTTAAAAGAAAAGAAGACTCTGACAGGAACACTACCAACATCCCTGACCAGCCATGCAATGACATTGTGGCTCCAGTAAAATGCCCCGTGACTGAAGAACTTGTAACCCAGCTTCAAACTGTTAGTCAGCCAATCTCACAACTATAGAAGAGACACATATATATTTCTCTGTACTAAATGTTGTGCTCCTTCATACTTGAGATTGTCAGTTCATCATTTACTCACCCTCAAGTTGTTCCAAACCTGTATGAATTTCTTTGTTCTGCTGAACACAAAGGAAGATATTTGGAAGAATGTTTGTAACCAAGCAGATCGGCAGTCTTTGACTACGATAGTATTTCCCCCCCCACTATGTTAGTCAATGGCTGCCGAGATCTGCTTGGTTACAAACATTCTTCCAGATATCTTCCTTTGTGTTCAGCAGATCAAAGAAGTTTATACAGTTTTGGAACAACATGAGGATGAGTAAATGATGACAGAATTTTTTGGGTGAACTATCCCTTTAATCATGGCCAAGTCATTTCATATAGGTTTTATTCCCAAAGGATTCAGAAACTTTCAAATTAATAAAACATATACATCAACTGTAGCAAATGGCTTTGAATCTTTTAATTCTGACATAAAACAAGAACATTTAATAATGCATAGCAGGGCTTTATTCCTTGCGTGTACATATAGTCAACGGGATACAAACGAATACAGTAACAATGCATGACTTTCAAACTCTTGTTGAAACAACAGTCAAAATGGATGGCTTGCAACATGACTGTTTTGAAAGAATTACAGTAGGAATGGTAAGGTCAAGGTACTGGTTGTTTCTGCAACTTCATACATCATCTGTCTTGGAAATCTGAAACAATAAAACTGCATATATATGCAGCTTAAAACAAAGCATAGATGAAACGTAAATGGTCTCCAGTGTATGCACTTTATCATCATCAGTTGAATGTGTGGTGGACATGACATGCAGGTACAAACACACTGCTGTGACTGCTCTTTTCTAATTAAATAATAGTACAAGACCACGTGAAAAATATCCAAAAACGTTATATTTTTCATAATCGTCTATTTATATACACCATCTCTCATCATTCAAACCATTGTTATGCTTTCTATGGAGTTTATGAATATAAAATCATAACATTGTATGGTATGCACATGAATAATTCTTTATGAAGTAAACATAAGAATCCATCAATGCTTAAAATAAATGTTTATTTTCACATGTGGCCTAAACAGCAGTTAATAAACTATCACTTCAACTGATCTCTAACTTCTTAGTTTCAGTAAACACAGAAATGAACCGATCAAACTGCACATACCTCTGCTCAGCCATGACTTGAACTGTGGTCGAAAGCTGATGACGGTGGGCACGCCCTCACGTGATTATGATTGGTTGATTGATAAGCTTAAATCTGATTGGCTAAAGAGTACGACTGATCCGGTTGGGAGGAGAGCACTGCGAGGAAAGTCTCAAAAATACACACACAAATCCAAGGCAATTCACACGCGTATGACGATTTGCACATTCACATTCAAGGATGAACTTGTAAATTTTAAACATTCGAAAGTTTTTGTGCACAGTTGTAAATCTACGAATTGTGTTTTGCATTTGTGAAATGTATTTTATGAATATATAATTTTATTTTGCGCACGTGAATTGTTTTTTGTGCACGTGAATTTGGTTTCATGCATGTGAAATTGGCTACACGTGTGCATTGTGTTTTTTGCGTGAATTATTAATGATACTATTCTGGCTCCATACAGTACTAAATGGAAAAAAATATGATCTTTAAACAAAATAAGAAAAATGTACACATCATCCTGTTCAAAAGTTTTCACCCCCTGCTCATTTCATGGAAACTTGTTTCCACCACTAAATATAAAAATAAAAAAAGGTAACTGACTTTTTCTCTCACAATTCTGACTTTTTTTTCTCACAATTGCGAGTTTGCATCTTGCAATTCCGACTTTTTTTCTCACAATTGCGAGATTTAAACTCACAATTGTGTGTTATAAAGTAAGAATTGTGAGATAAAAAGTCGCAATTACCTTTTTATTTTTTTTTATTAAAGTCAATTCTTAGAGAAAAACATCAGTCTTTTTTTCCCCTAATAATTGTAAATTATAACTCGCAGTTGTGAGTTTATATCTCACAATTCTTAGAAAAGAAGTCAAAATTGTGATACTGTATATAATCTCGCAATTGCGAGGAAAAAAGTCAGAATTGTGAGATAAAAAGTCGCAATTACCTAAACAAATGACTTAACATAAAACATGAAAACAGTCGTGGATCATCCAGGTAACAGACAGTTAAGATTCAAGGGTATGTACATTTTTGAATTTGGAGTCATTTTGTCTTGTGGAGTGTATGTAAACATCTGTTATGTAAAATAGCTTATTCAGGACAATACTACATAAAAGTAAAATGCAATGTTAAAATTCTAAAAATGTTGCATATTCTGCAAGGGGTGTGAAACTTATGAGCAGAAATGTAGCTTAGGATGCTTTTGCACTGTCAGAGTCTGAGAGTCACCAGTCACTGTTTACATTAATTGCCCATTACAGTTTACATGAATGTTTAAATTAAATAAATGACATTAAAATTCAAAGTAAACATTTTGGTAATCTAAAATACTTTTAGATTGTAACTGTAATTTGATTACCACCCATTTAAAATGTAACTGTAATAAAGTACAGTTACTCAAATTTGTATTTTAAATACATAACTAAGTTACCTTTATGTAAGTGAGGATAGCAAAATAAAATAAACTGAGACATATTATACCCAAAAATTCCAGTAAAATTGATAAAGATTTGGGACCAAAATTATTCAGACACTGTGACCTGACCATGTTTTGCTTAAGTGTTTTTTTTTTAATTGCTAATGCGACCTTTTACACCACAGACTGAACAAAATTAAGCATTGCTTGCTAATTGGTTGACCTAAATTGGTATTATATAATTGTTTACTTAAATTTAACAGCTGACAGCTGACTGGTTGATTGTAATCCATTACATGCCTTTCTATCAAAGTTATCTGACATTATCAAGATGAATTTGTTCTAACACAGTTTAACTCGGAGTTCTTGTCATATTTATTGCCATTTTCTAAACTATACACTCTAAAAAATGCTGGGTTAAAAACAACCATTTCTGGGTTATTTGGCAACCCAGCGCTGGGTAAATATTGGACAGAACACATGCTGGGTGATTTTTACCCAGCTTGTTGTGATTTATACATTAACCCATTTGCTGGGTTGTTTTTTGAAAGTGCTGGGTCAGTCAATCTGATATTGAAGGTTTTTCATTTTAAATAATAAAAATGCAATCTAAAATCTCATATTTATATAGGACAGGAACAGTTCATATACAATATTTTTTCAAGTCTGTCTTTTAAAGTCATAAAATACTCAAAAACATTTAGTAAATGTTTTCGGACGTGACAGGAGCAGCACCAGCAGGCAATGGGAATCTGGGAAGAAAACTGCTATCAGTAGGCTGTTCCAGTTCATTAAATGACAATCATATATTAATTTTTGAAAATTTACATTAAAAAAAAACAGCTTTACCTTGTGCCATCTCGTCTGTCAGACATTTAAGTTTCAACCCATCAAACGCATAGCGCGACCATAGCTGCTAGCGCACTAGATCAACAGCGCTCCTATTATAGTCAGTGGAAGCGCACGGCGGCAGGACAGCGATGTCGCATCGTGTTTGAACCCTGGTCGCGCATTTGTTTGGCGGGAGGTGACACTTCCGGGTGGCGCTGGCACGTTGTTCTTCTAGCGTTCCCAGCAGACGTTAGTTGTGACTTACATGTAAACAGAAAAGTTGAACTGTAAGACTACAGACATTTTCCTCTGTACAGTAATAATTTGATAGGAATACTATATAATACAAACCTTAATTTAATTCAGGAATTTCCCCTCAGGAAGTTTTCTCTTAGAACAGAACACAAAATGACCGTTGACAAATGTATCCAGTTTTAACTGGTTTGGCACAGACTACCCAACATTGGGTTACATTGACCCAGCGCTGGGTAGGTATGTGATGACCCAGCAGCTGAGTTACAGAAAAACTACCCAGCACTGGGTAAAAATGTTAAAAATAACCCAATAAAATGACCCAGCAGGCTGAACCCAGCATTTGGGTTAAAAAAAATAATGTGTGTAGCAAATAAACTGTGATAATGTGAGAAAATATTGAAGGTATCTCAATAAATTTTGGTTTGACTGTATATACATATATTGTTCACATATATGGTCCTAACATACAGTACCATATTGTCACGATATGTCAGTTGTGTTTGTTAGTTTCATTTTCATGGACTTTTAGTTTGTTTTCATTCATCACATGTGTTTCTTTGTTTGAGTTCCCTTTCGAGAGTACTCTCGTATTGCGTAAGTTTAGCTTACGCTTATGGGAAAACTCCTTTTCTCGAGAATATGTAGCCAAAAATTATCCTTATAATTTTATATATGTAAAACGCAGTGCAGCTGCACAGCAGACCCAAGCGCGCTGATTGGCTGTGCTGCGGCAACTGCACGAACCTATGGCTAGGCAGCTGAGGCGTGCGAACCAATCGGGTCGTTTCGCGCCCAAGCACTTCAGCTCCCGCCAAAATGGGCGTGGCTTTTGACTATAAAAGCCCATGTAATGCCATAGGATTCAGATTTAATCGACTGAAGCGGACTTACCATTCGCTGACCTACGGATTCAAGTCACCGCCACCTATGAAAAGGCCTTTAGCGTAACCAGCACCTGCTTCGCAGTCTGAGGATGCCGGATTCCTGCCTTCGCTGGACTCCGCCTTCAGCCGCTGTTCCGCTACACCAACCGGCGAGCCTTCTATATCCTTTACAAGCTGTGTGTGTGTTCGCCGCTGCAACACACAAACTCACAAAAGAGCAGAGGCGTTGTTGCAAATGCCTCGTACATCCTGTGCCTCGTGCAGAGGCCCCCTCTTCGGCGGAGACCGTCACATCCTGTGCACCGCGTGCCTAGGACGTGAACACGCCGAATTTGCACTCTCTAAGGGCGGCTGCCCTGAGTGCGACAAGATGGTGCTGCCGACCCTGCGGGCTTAGCTCGCCTCCTTTAATGAGAACCCTGCTCACTCCGCTCTCCCTGTCGGGCCGCGCAAAAAGAAGCCCCGCTCACAGAGGATGCCTGAGCAGCCGAGCGAGCCCACGCCGGGAAACTCCCCACGTGCCTCGCTCTCTCATTCTCTTTCTCCTGTCCTGTTCGTCCAGGATGACCAGCGCCCCTCTTAGCTAGCAGCCGGTACTGTTTCCTTTGGCGGACCAGAAGCAGAGGAGGATGAGGATGACAGTTTTTCACTCGCTGCATCCGGAAGTGAGGACTGGTCGGGCTCTATCGCTGACCCCGCACCCACCACCCAGGCCAGTTCCAGTGGTGTCAGAGCCAGCATCGACTCTGAACTTATTCGCCTGCTGACCAGGGCCGTCGATGACCTCGGGCTGGAATGGTCTCATCCCGAAGCAGACTGGATGAGTGGTTTCTGCAAGGCCGCCGTCAGGCCCCTCTGCAAAGGCCCGCCCCCTTCTTCCCTGAAGTATACGACAAGCTGACGAAATCGTGGAAGGCGCCATATTCAGCTCGTCTAAAATCCTCCACTTCTACGTAAACGCGAAGGGCACGTACTGGACAGAGCAGTGCCAAGGCTGGGTCTGCCTCCTCCAAGGGTAGCGCTTGCAGGTTCACCACCTGATCCCTGAAAGGAGTGGTGGGAACCTTGGGCACGTTCTCAGGATCACGTGAGAGTTAGCCGGCCCGAATTTCAGGCACGCTTCGTCAACCGAAAATGCCTGCAGGTCCCCTACCCTCTTGATGGAAGCCAGGGCAATCAAGAGCGCCACTTTCATCGAAAGGAACTTTAACTCAATGGACTGCTGCAAGGGCTCAAAGGGAGCTCTCTGCAGGGCAGATAAAACCACTGCGAGGTCCCAAGAGGGCATCTGTAGAGGGCGAGGTGGATTGAGCGACCAGGGAGGGGCTGTCGCAAGGAGTACGAGTTCGGAGAACCAGGTCCGGCCGGGCCAATATGGGGCGACCAAAAGGACCTGCTCCTTGTCTTCCCTGATCTTGCACAGAACCTGTGTGAGAAGGCTCACTGGGGGAAACGCATACTTGCGTAGGCCCCGCGGCCAGCTGTGCGCTAGTGCATCCGTGCCGAGGGTCCTCTCGGTCAGGGAATAAAACCAGCGGCAATGGGAAGAGTTGTGGGAGGCAAACAGATCTACCTGTGCGTCGCCGAACAATTCCTAAATCAGCTGAAACGTCTGGGGATGGAGTCTCCATTCCCCCGGAAGTGGCTGAAACCGTGAGAGCTCGGCGGCTGCACGATTCAAGTCTCCCGGGATGTGAACGGCACGACGCGACCTCAGATGCTTCTGACTCCATAGGAGGAGATGGCGGGCGAGTTGTGACATCCGGCGGGAGCGTAGACCACCTTGTCGGTTGATGTACGCTACTGTCGCCGTGTTGTCTGAACGGACCAGTACGTGTTTGTCCTTCAGCAGGGCTCGAAAGTGGTGCAGGGCTAGACGTACGGCCAGCAACTCGAGGCAATTGACATGCCATAGGCGCTGGGGTCCTTTCCAGGAGCCCGTGGCAGCATGTCCATGGCAGAGGCATCTGTTGATACAACAACATGCCTGGAAACTCGTTCTAAGGGCACTCCGGCCCGTAGAAAAGTGAGGTTCGACCACGGGGTGAAGGTCTGAAGGCAGGCCCGAGTGACTGGGTCCCTGAGCGTGCCCTGTTGCCATGCCCATCTCGGGACTCGATCGCGAAGCCAGTGCTGAAGCGGTCTCATATGAAGCAGTCCGAGCGGCGTGACCAGCGCCTTCATCCGGCAACACCACGGGTTGTAGTGTGCAAGAGGGGGGTGTGGCCCGAGAAATGTTTGTCGGGTTGGCCCACACCGTCACCCTCAGATCACCCTGACCACCAGCCAAAGTACCGCCTCTCGTGGAGGAGGTAGATTGGGGTGTGGTACAGGGGACCCTCCCTCCTAGACTGAGATCATGGAGTCTCGATCGCAACACTGTGATGGGCATGTTCCCGCAGTGAGAACATGACTCATCCATGACCGCACCCAGAAACACACGGGCGAGACATCTTGAAAAAGACGTGCCACGTGTAGCTCTTTTAGAGAGGAGTTTTGCTCTGCAGAAAGGTCTCCGAAGCAACCAGGGAGAACACACATGCTGTGCTAGATCACTGCACAGATCAGACAGGAATGCGGAACTCGCTGGAACGCGCCGTAACGCCGACACTCTGGAGAGACGCTCGTCTTGAAGAGTAGAAAAGCTCAGGAAGGCAAGCGAACACTCGGCTCCGAAGCAAAAACATAATGCGAAATTGCCGCGCAGCTCCTTATATACCCACGAGGTGGGGGTGGAGTTGCGCTATGCAAATTTCGCAGACCTATGGCATTCTCATGCCATTGGCTCGTTTTGTAGATCTTGAAGGCGATTGGCTTCTAAGCGAAACCCCCATTCCGTCAGTAACTGACGTAACTCGTAGTGTACTGACTGAAAGGGAACCGAGGTTACATTAGTAACCGAGAAGTTTTCCCGCCACTCATCAGTTCCCTGGACACTAATCATCACAGCTGTTTATCATCTAGGTTATCACTATGATTATACAAACCCGATTCCAAAAAAGTTGGGACACTGTACAAATTGTGAATAAAAACAGGATGCAATGATGTGGAAGTTTCAAATTTCAATATTTTATTCAGAATACAACATAGATGACATATCAAATGTTTAAACTGAGAAAATGTATCATTTTAAGGGAAAAATAAGTTGATTTTAAATTTCATGGCATCAACACATCTCAAAAAAGTTGGGACAAGGCCATGTGTGGCATCCCCTCTTCTTTTTATAACAGTCTGCAAACGTCTGGGGACTGAGGAGACAAGTTGCTCAAGTTTAGGAATAGGAATGTTGTCCATGTTGTCCAATTCTTGTCTAATACAGGCTTCTAGTTGCTCAACTGTCTTAGGTCTTCTTTGTCGCATCTTCCTCTTTATGATGCGCCAAATGTTTTCTATGGGTGAAAGATCTGGACTGCAGGCTGGCCATTTCAGTACCCGGATCCTTCTTCTACGCAGCCATGATGTTGTAATTGATGCAGTATGTGGTCTGGCATTGTCATGTTGGAAAATGCAAGGTCTTCCCTGAAAGAGACGACGTCTGGATGGGAGCATATGTTGTTCTAGAACTTGGATATACCTTTCAGCATTGATGGTGCCTTTCCAGATGTGTAAGCTGCCCATGCCACACGCACTCATGCAACCCCATACCATCAGAGATGCAGGCTTCTGAACTGAGCGCTGATAACAACTTGGGTTGTCCTTGTCCTCTTTAGTCCGGATGACATGGCATCCCAGTTTTCCAAAAAGAACCTCAAATTCTGATTCGTCTGACCACAGAACAGTTTTCCACTTTGCCACAGTCCATTTTAAATGAGCCTTGGCCCAGAGAAAACGCCTGCGCTTCTGGATCATGTTTAGATATGGCTTCTTTTTTGACCTATAGAGTTTTAGCCGGCAACGGCGAATGGCACGGTGGATTGTGTTCACCGACAATGTTTTCTGGAAGTATTCCTGAGCCCATGTTGTGATTTCCTTTACAGTAGCATTCCTGTATGTGATGCAGTGCCGTCTAAGGGCCCGAAGATCACGGGCATCCAGTATGGTTTTCCGGCCTTGACCCTTACGCACAGAGATTGTTCCAGATTCTCTGAATCTTTGGATGATATTATGCACTGTAGATGATGATAACTTCAAACTCTTTGCAATTTTTCTCTGAGAAAGTCCTTTCTGATATTGCTCCACTATTTTTCGCCGCAGCATTGGGGGAATCGGTGATCCTCTGCCCATCTTGACTTCTGAGAGACACTGCCACTCTGAGAGGCTCTATTTATACCCAATCATGTTGCCAATTGACCTAATAAGTTGCAAATTGGTCCTCCAGCTGTTCCTTATATGTACATTTAACTTTTCCGGCCTCTTATTGCTACCTGTCCCAACTTTTTTGGAATGTGTAGCTCTCATGAAATCCAAAATGAGCCAATATTTGGCATGACATTTCAAAATGTCTCACTTTCAACATTTGATATGTTATCTATATTCTATTGTGAATAAAATATAAGTTTATGAGATTTGTAAATGATTGCATTCCTTTTTTATTCACAATTTGTACAGTGTCCCAACTTTTTTGGAATCGGGTTTGTATTAGATCCTCACCGTCACTCAGTGTTTGTCCGGTCTCGTTTACATTTTATGTGTGTTACTACCGTCTGTTTGCCTGTATAAATATATTATACATATCATTTTTATGTACATGGTCTTAACATACAGTACCATATAAAAATGTATCTTATAAATATTTTTAATATATGTACATACAAATTTTACTATGGGTATTTCATATATGGTATAAACCTATTAAAAAAATCATATATAAGCATACTAAGTGTTTGCATATGTATTCTGTAAATAAACTTGCATATATAAATCACACATATATTGTTCACATATATGGTCTTAACATACAGTACCATATGAAAAGTCATCATACAAGTAATTTTAATACATGTATATATAATTATTCTACAATGGGAATTTCATAAATGGTATAAACTTAAATCTTCATATATCCTGAGGATGTATATATGTGATAATAATATATTGCCTTATAATATATATATATAACAACACTACTCGGGATATAGGGACATATATGTACATATGTTACATTTCTGTATGGGCTCCTTCAGGGAACAGGGGTTACATTAGTAACCTAGACAGATGCTGGCAAGCTGTGGCGTGCCCTTTGACAACTGTCCTCACATAGTCGTAACCTACCCAGCGCCACATATAAGCCCAAGGAGAGTAGTCCTCCATACCAAAGGGATGGAAGGGACAGGGCTTACTCTGGAGAAGGTCATAGCTGCTGTTCCTCTTGTCGTGATATTTCACGGAGAAGAGTGCTTCAATCTCAATTGACAAGTTTTTCAGACATGACCAGTGTTGTTAATGCTGGGGAAGCGTGCCAAGTCCAATGGAGAGGGACGCTATGGAGGCCACACCCTGCCGAAGGGAAGTAGTGGTGGATACACATATGGACTGACCTGTGGGGCAGTACTACATTTGGAAGATCTTTGCGGTAGGTCCTGCCAGATCTGCCCAGGGAAAGACACAGATTTACCGACAGGGAAACAGTATCGTGGACAGTACACATATGGGATTGCCCAGGGGGAATAAAAGTATATGGGCATCTAGCCCTGTACAAGGGCTGACCGGCCAGGCATGCACACAAGTACTGGGCCTCGTGTCAGATGCTTCCGCCACGTCTGACTGCCGAAGGATGCTGGAGGAACTTGAATCAGGGTTCACCAAGTGGGGAACTCACCTGAAGAGCAAGTGGGCGCTCGTATCCCCCCGCTAGATGAAAATGGCACTACAAGCGAGACACCAAGCCAGTCTTCCCGCACATTAGCAGACTGTACCCATGGGAACCCATGTACCCATGGGAACACATGGGAAGAAAACAGCTTCACTCAGAGAATAGAATCTCGCAAATGCGTTGGGTATCACCCAGCCTGCAGCTCTGCAGATGTCTGCCAGAGAAGTGCCATGCACCAACGCCCAGAAGGAAGTGAAAGAGGTGAGCACAGTCAGGAGAACTGCTTTAGAGACAGGATCTTAAGCTCGACTGACTCAAGCGGCTCAAAGGGAGCTCTCTGTAGACCAGAAAGGACCACAGAGAGGTCCCAGGAGGGGATGAGGCACAGTCTGGTAGGATTTAAACTCCTGGCGCCTCTCAGGAACCTGATGACCAGGTCATGCTTTCCCAGTGACCTGCCATCAACAGCATCGGGATGTGCTGCAATGGCGGCAACATAGACTTTCAAGGTGGAGGGGGACAGCCTCCGCTCCAACCTCTCTTGCAAGAAGGAAAGTACAGAGCTGATCAAGCATTTCTGGGGGTCTTCCCGCCCGGAAGAACACCACTCAGCAAACAGACTCCACTTCAAAGCATAAGCGTGCCTGGTAGAGGGGGCTCTAGCTTTAGTGATAGTGTCTA
Source organism: Coreius guichenoti (assembly GCA_039654105.1). Classification (NCBI taxonomy): domain Eukaryota; kingdom Metazoa; phylum Chordata; class Actinopteri; order Cypriniformes; family Gobionidae; genus Coreius; species Coreius guichenoti. The sequence goes on from CM077181.1 coordinate 22,831,656, forward strand.
CGACCGCCGGTGGTAGGCCACTTAAGTCCTCCACATCCCGTCCAGAGACCACACATGGAGGTTCCAGAGGTCTGGACGTGGGTTCCATATGTTGCCCCGTCCGTGAGAAAGCAGGTCCTTCCTCCAGGAAGGGGCTATCGCGAGGAGCATCAGGTCCAAAAACAAGGTTCGGGTGGGCCAGTAAAGGTTCGGGTGGGCCAGTAAAGCGTAACCATCAAGACCTGCTCCTCGTCCTCCCTGACCTTGCACAGTGTCTGTGCGAGCAGGCTCACTGGGGGAAACGCATACTTGCGTAGGCCCCGGGGCCAGCTGTGTGTCAGCGCATCCATGCCGAGGGTCCCCTCAGTCAGAAAATAGAACAACTGGCAGTGGGAGGACTCCTGGGAGGCAAACAGGTCTACCTGTGCGTTTCCGAATCGACTCCAGATCAGCTGGACTACCTGGGGATGGAGTCTCCAGTCTCCCAAGAACATGAGCTGTCGTGAGAGCGCGTCGCACAGTACCCAGGAACCAATCATCCAACCGTGAGCACTCTGGGCAAGTTGGAGGGTTGCACTCGAGCCCGATGCCCACGGCGGCCCGGGCAAGCATGGGTAACAAACAGGAAACAACCCTTCTTTAAACAATCTTTAAAAAGGCGCTCGCCACTTGTGCTTGCTCTTTTAGGAAATCTGCTCTTACACGCCGAATCGTTGAGGGGTGAAACGCTGCACTTCTCCGTGCACAGCTCTGTCAGGAATCGAATCACCACTGGAATGCGCCCTCACATGAGATCGCCTCAGGATAAGCTCTTTAAAGTAATTAAAATGGCTGTTTAGGAGAAATCTCCACAGGAAAGCTCCTTTAAAACAATTACATTTGCTGTTCTCTGCCACAGGAATCTACTCAGATGAAGGATGACTGGAATGAGCGATCACTGTCACAACCGCTCGGCTTCGAAGCAAGGTATGAATGAGTGAGTGCGTGCTGGACGTATTTAAACCCGTATGTCTGGGTAGGAGTAGCTCGGCATGCAAATCCATTGGCTCGTTTAGTTGGGCTCCTAGACGAGACCTCAATACGTCAGTATCGACGTAACATTGACTGAATGGGAACCAATGAGGTTCATTCTTGTGTGTTACGCAACACGTTTGAGCTTCCACAAGAACCAATGAGGTTTGTTCTCGGGCATCAAGCAAGTACGGTTGAGCTACTGTTTATGTTCACTGGTCAATGTTTATATGTGAATAAAAGTCTAAATTCATTGTAAAATCATTTTTTTAAGTTTTTCATCTAATATTTTATATTTTATTTTATCCCAGTTTTATTTCATGTAGCAAATATGTTTTGTAATAGTTTTAGTTAACAATAATGAGCCTGGAAAGCTACAGGATTTGGAATATAATGCCATGACCAAAATTAAAAACATTTTGTGAACTTCTTGTAACCCCAGGAACACTGTCTGTGTAGAAATTGTCAAATCAAATGACCATTACAGGAGGATTATATAGGAATACAAGAGGATTCTGTCCAGTAAAGACCAAGCTTCCCTTGATTTTTCCATCTGATAAGAGGATTCAGAAACCTCCAATAGTATTGGACTTTCTCTCTAAACTGCTGCTCAGGTATAGACCACATTGTACTGTTGCTGAATCTCCAGTCCTGAGTGTGCGCGCATGTGTGAGCGTGCATGCATGGCTACCTGTGTGTCTAAAGTTGGATGGTAAAAAGAAATCTTAGTCTTTAATTCTCGGCTCAGACTGGAAGTGTAATGAAAGGCCTGTCAGTCGGTGTCCTGCAGTTGTGCAGCCGTCAGGAATGAAAGCAGTGGTGGCGGAGAGAAGAGAGATTAGAGGATCAATGCTTTCAAATGAAAGGATAAATGGCACTGCCAGTTTAGCTGCCTCTTGTGTCCTGATCTCATGCAGGAAATACAGCTGAGAGATGCTGACAAAGAAATACACATGTGAAAAGCATGTCGATTAGCTCATATCTTCTATTTTGCTTTCAGCCATCAAAAGGAGTTAAAAAGATACTTTACAAAAATGCAGTTGTTTTCATTTGAAAAACGAAGCTTGTGTGAAGTTATGATTATTATGCATCTACTCTCAGATGGCATCATGCTGCAGATACTAGGGCTTTTAAACACTGAGGATTTGACAAGTTTGCCTGGTTAGTGACTTCAGTTCTTTGAAAGATTCCCAGAGTTCTGCTTTTTTGTTGTCTGCAAAATAATCTACACATTATTTTAGAATGGAAAGACATTACAGTTTAAAAGTATAAAAGAACTTTTAAAAGAAATAACTAGAAGTGTAGTGAACAAAGTGTAGTAAACTGTCAAACTACAAACCAGTGTGTTTATAATTACGACAATACATTAATATAATATGATAACAAATACCAGTTTGCAAACAGCATAACAGACTTTTAGTTTGGGTAAAATAACTGGAAGTGGATGATACCGGAAGCCTTGCACGTTCAAAAATAAGGTGGAGAGTTGGTTGCTGGTCATCTATGATACCACATACTTGTTACCTGAGCAGCTATGAACAACCTTAGACAGTCTGAAACATCACATGAAGCTATAAAATGGGCATGACAGTATACAGCTAATGTCAGTGGTGAACGTGCAACAGGAGATGAATAACTCTTAACATTTGTGTTCTTTCAATCTGACATGGATGGTTGTCTGTGCCTCAACTCAAATAGGTGGACAGTGACAGAGGTGTCAAGTAACGAAGTACAAATACTTCGTTACCTTACTTAAGTAGAAATTTTGGGTATCTATACTTTACTGGAGTAATTATTTTTCAGCCGACTTTTTACTTCTACTCCTTACATTTTCATGCAATTATCTGTACTTTCTACTCCTTACATTTTAAAAATAGCCTCGTTACTCCCATTTCATTTCGGCTTGTTTTCATTCCGGCTTGTCATCATTCAAAAAAAAAAAAAAAAAACCCTATCCAGATAAATCGCGCCATCCGGATAGAGTGAATTTGATTGTGGTTGGATGAGAAATATAAACATATACCATTCCGACACCCTGTTGGTTTGTACACGATCCATCGCACCTACACATGACACAAATCACACACAGTGTTGCCAGATTGGGCAGGTTCCCGCCCAATTGGGTGGTTTTGAATTTGATTGTGCCAAATTAAAAAAGAAAACACTGTGTAAGAGAGGTTAGTGGCTACTGGCTAGCTAGTCGACCATTAAAGGGTGGACAAAAACAAACATAAAAGTGGGGCCTTTAAGAGGAAGGAGAGAGTTAAGTTAGTCGTGACTCTCGCGACACAAAAACTGCCCAAAATAGACTTCAGTTTAGAGTAATTTAGAGCAATAGAGTTTTTTCTGCCGACCTAGTGCGAAAGACACTGATGTTGAAGGTGAGAGGGAAGTTTTGTCTTTGGATGAGAACAACAATATAGATGACAGCTTGACATGTGCACAGTTTTAGTTCTCGTTCTTACCATCCCTGTTACTGTTGCTTCAGCAGAGAGCTCATTTTCAAAACTGAAGCTAATAAAAAATTATTTGCGGAGCATGTCGCAGAACAGACTATCGGGACTGGCAATTCTTTCCATTGAGAATGCAGAAAGCCTTGAATTAAACACCAAAGACGTCGTGGATGAATTTGCGTTTACATCGTTTGTGTTTGCATGCAGTAGTTTATTATTGACATTGGCTGAGCCTGGGTTATTTTAGAATAATTTTTTTTTAGTTCTGTTCTGGTTGTGATAAGTTGTTGGGTAGAGTGTGTACGCTACAGTGAACGTCTATAAATATCTCTTCGATGTACTTGGGGGCCCGTACAATTTTTTTTGCATATGGGCCCGGGACGCCACTGTCAAAGTGGCATACATATACAGTAAGTTGTATCTACAGTAAAGAGTGGGAGAGTGACCCAACTCTCAAAACGTGGATTACACCTGTGACTCGAAGACTGCTGAAAGAGGTTTGAATGAACAATTAATCAGTTTTGACTGTGCTAAGTGCGTGCTCTATGTACTTCACGAAAGACGTACTGTAGTTTTGTCAAAGCAAAGCGCAACACAAAGGTAAGCGCATTGTTGTTATTTTTTTGTTGGCGGATTATTGTACAGTATCAATGAATGACACATTTTGGCAGTGGTGTGTGCATTAACGTGTGAAATGCCTGTTAATTACGTTGCTTTTTCCGATCTCTTATATTAGGCACTTTTTGCACTTAAATTGGCTTATTCTTACTGTTGACATTGAAAATGATGCACGTGTTTTTCTGAGGGATTGCCGTTTTGACAGTTTCCACCTGGACATATAGTCATATTTGATCCGTTTTCCTGGGAAATTGATTTTTTTTATCATCAACATTATGTTTTAAGGAGATAAAATGGTACTTATCAACCTTGATTGGTATGGCAATAAAATAATATCACATTATTTTGGCAGTTAAAGTTTTGGGTGTGTTTTTCTTGGAGTGGGCGGGTTTTGGTGAGCTTTTGGGCTGGAAATCGTCGATCTAATCTGGCAACACTGATCACACATGTACATTTACATTCCAATAAAGGTTATTGATAACATGCCTCTGAGGTTTGACTTTTTGCACCATTACAATACTTCTAGGCAACTAGTTATCATATCTTCCGCTCCATGAAACACGTTAATGCTCAGTAGTACACATATATGGTTCTTTAATGTATTTGCATTGTACTAAAATGCGTTCATTTTCAATGGGCATATATGCGGCTGAAACAGGTAGCCTAGTGCATCCCAAATTTTTCAACAGTAACATTTTAATATAACATTATAGTCATTATGGCCTTTAGAAAAATGTTTTTTGATGAGGTGGGGTAGTGCACTATAGGCCCCTGTGGCGCAGCCTAAGCTTTTGTCCTTAATGGCATTTTTTTCCTTACATTACTTTTACTTTTATATTTTAAGTAGTTTTGAAACCAGTACTTTTACACTTTTACTTGAGTAAAAAGCTTGAGTTGATACTTCAACTTCTACAGAAGTCTTTTTAAACCCTAGTATCTATACTTCTACCTGAGTAATGAATGTGAATACTTTTGACACTTCTGTTGTTAACTAAAACTTTTTTGGTAGTAGATGGTAGTATATATATAAACGAAAATTAGAAATGTTGCCATGGCAAAATAAGTTGAAGCACTAAAATTACTAACAGAAATAAATAACTAAAACTGAACTAAAAAATGAAACAGAAATAAAAATAAACATATCACGACTTAAGTTGCAGTGTGTTTCTCGCACAAAGCTATATGAATTTAGAGAAGTACTACATTTACAAAAACTGAAATAAAATTAAAGCTAATAGAAGTATTTAATAAAAACAAAAAAATTATAGAAATGACAAAAACTCATCAAATTACTAAAAATACAGCTAAAATTAAAATGAAAATATAAAAATGTTAATTAAAATATATATAATTGTATATAAATAATAACAAAATAACACTAATTGTTGGACTGCCAAAAGTACGGATGGGGCTGATAACTGCTCTTTGGAATGTAATACAAATGCGTCTGTCGTTGCCTAGGTAACACAAGAGTATACAGATGATATGAGATGTAAATAGCGACCGTGTATAGAGGATTATCAGATATTTTGGACCCACTTTATATTAGGTGGCCTTCCCTACTATGTACTAACATTTAAATTAATCATTTGATACAATACACTTATTGTGTACATGTTTTTACATTGTACTTACATTTTAAAAATTACCTGCATGTAATTACATCTGTAATTAATTTCTGTAATTACATTTATAATTACACTGCTGACACTTCCCTTACACCTAACCCTACCCTTAAACTTACCCATACCACCACACCTGACCCCAACTTTACCCGTATCCCACCTCAATATCAGCAAAAGTGTTTTGCAATACATTGTACTTATTTTTTGATGTAAGTACATAGTAGTTAAGGCCACCTAATATAAAGTGGGACTGATATTTCTTTTGATTTAATTATTAACTTGCATCAACTTCGCTCAAATAGGGCACTTGGCCAGCTACAGAGGAACTGGCAGCCAGGCAACAGACAAGTGACCATACCTGAGTGGCGATATTACTACACGCATTCTACCAGCATGGTTCAGCACAGCTAGCCAACGATGCTGATAATTCTGGGCTGAGAACAGTTTGTAATTGTGCCGTGATGTACCAAGCTCAAGTGGAAATATAACTGGAACCGTTACTAACCATTCTTAGAACCATTTGGCCGACAGTGGAAAATATTCCATTCCAAACAGCCTCAAATGGCTTCAGAAGACTTGGGGTAAAGTGACTAATTTTTATATTGCTTCTGTGGTAGGGTGACCAGATTTCTCATGATGGAATATGGGACGGGTTGGACAGGCACCTGATTCTTTTTGAAGATCCTCATTAAATGTACACACACGCTTCTTTGACATCTTCATCGTCTGACTTAATCTCCTCCGCACTCCATAGCCTATACTAACTGCAAGTTAATCAATAACGAATTATGTCTGATCACCCTATTCTGTGGTATGTGTGGTTCATTTTTAAGCTTGACAGCCCTGAAACAATAAAGTATTTTAAAAAAATGTGTTTCACAGAAATCAGCTTATATGGGATTGAAACCACATGAGGGTAAGTAAATGACAAAATCTTAATTTCACTACTCCTTTCAACAGACACTTGTGTTATAGTTTAGTTGTGACTCTTAGTCATGCTGCCATCTGTTCAATTCAGCAGGAGCATGAGCTTGTATAACATTATCAGATCTTGGCGAAACACTTTCAGAGAGATTGTGTGTGATGTTGCAAGACCTATAATCACACACACATTAAGATAGAGGCAGATTCTCAAATCCATATTTGAGCTGCAGTGTCTCAAACCAGTGGTCAGAGCACACTGACTCTAAAAGTGTTCAGATTACTCATACAGCATGACCGCAGACCGCCCACAGTCCATTCACTGTCTGACACATACTGCACACACACAATAGTCTCCAGCTCCCATCTGATTCATGCAATCTGCTTCTATTATCAGACAGGATCCCTCTTCACTCCAGACTGGTACTGAGCCATGAGTTGGAAACATCTGAATAAACGGCTACAAAACCCAACAGGCTCAATCTGTTTGACTGCACAAACACACACATAAATATGGTCGCATACATGAAGATCTCAAAATTGAACACAGCAACCTACACACTATAAAATAGTAATAATATGAGTCACATGCATAAAAAGTCTACTGAGCTCCTCCTGTATAGATCTTCTACAGGGGTTATTATAGCAATGTCTGTGAATGTATTGGCAGTAGCGAGTCTTGGTACTTTCTCTGTAGCAGCAGAAGCGTAACAGATCTATTCCACCAAAACCAAATACTACATTAACATTGCCATATCCATTACCATGCCAATCTCTATTACCATACCAATCTCTCAGAGAGTTGTCATGACAGAATTGAGTTTCTGTGATCACTGTCCAGAGGTGTCAAAAGTATTCACATTCATTACTCAGGTAGAAGTATAGATACAAGGGTTTAAAAAGACTTCTGTAGAAGTTGAAGTATCAACTCAAGCTTTTTACTCAAGTAAAAGTGTAAAAGTACTGGTTTCAAAACTACTTAAAATATAAAAGTAAAAGTAATGTAAGGAAAAAAATGCCATTAAGGACAAAAGCTTAGGCCGCGCCACAGGGGCCTATAGTGCACTACCCCACCTCCTCAAAAAACATTTTTCTAAAGGCCATAATAACTATAATGTTATATTAAAATGTTACTGTTGAAACATTTGGGATGCACTAGGATACCTGTTTCAGCCGCATATATGCCCATTGAAAATGAACGCATTTTAGTACAATGCAAATACATTAAAGAACCATATATGTGTACTACTGAGCATTAACATGTTTCATGGAGCGGAAGATATGATGACTAGTTGCCTATAAGTATTGTAATGGTGCAAAAAGTCAAACCTCAGAGGCATGTTATCAATAACCTTTATTGGAATGTAAATGTACATGTGTGATCAGTGTTGCCAGAATGGATCGACAATTTCCAGCCCAAAAGCTCACCAAAACCCGCCCACTCCAAGAAAAACACGCCCAAAACTTTAACTGCCAAAATAATGTGATATTATTTTATTGCCATACCAATCAAGGTTGATAAGTACCATTTTATCTCCTTAAAACATAATGTTGATGATAAAAAAATCAATTTCCCGGGAAAACGGATCAAATATGACTATATGTCCAGGTGGAAACTGTCAAAACGGCAGTCCCTCAGAAAAACACGTGCATCATTTTCAATGTCAACAGTAAGAATAAGCCAATTTAAGTGCAAAAAGTGCCTAATATAAGAGATCGGAAAAAGCAACGTAATTAACAGGCATTTCGTGAAGTTCCTAAACGTAATTTAGGGAGGAGTGAGCCCATCTAATCTTCCATTCAACAGCCAACAGCCAGAGTATATAAACAGCTGCTTACCTCTCCTCAGTCACAGCTGTTCCAGCATCCCACCACCTCCCCAAACTCAACCTTCATCTTAGGTACCTTGCCCTACATAACCATATCCTACATTTAGTCACTGTGGGGGTATATCAGAGCTCGAGTTGAAGCTGCTTCATCGAGCCCCTCATCAGTAGACAGCAAGCCAAATAAGTTTAACCTAATATTTTAAGATTACATGGACAAACAAACTCGTTAAACACGTTAATGCACACATCACTGCCAAAATGTGTCATTCATTGATACTGTACAATAATCCTCCAACAAAAAAATAACAACAATGCAACAACAATTTTTTTTTTTTTGAATGATGACAAGCTGGAATGAAATAGGAGTAACGAGGCTATTTTTAAAATGTAAGGAGTAGAAAGTACAGATAATTGTGTGAAAATGTAAGGAGTAGAAGTAAAAAGTCGGCTGAAAAATAATTACTCCAGTAAAGTATAGATACCCAAAATTTCTACTTAAGTAAGGTAACGAAGTATTTGTACTTCGTTACTTGACACCTCTGGTTAACAATAATAACAACACTGAGTCCAATCAAATAATGTCAAAAAGGAGATGTTAAAAGTCTGACTGTAATTAATGGTGTATTCTGGGATGCAGTATTCTGTGCAGAGTTCTCTGTTGTATATTGCACATTTTGGCAAATGTAATATTTTATTTTATTTCATTTCATTATTTTTTAGTTTTGAAAATGTGCATGCTGTACTTAGTAAACATACTATATAATGTAGAAATAGTATATGAAGTATGTTAGTATGCTATTCTGTGCTCCAACACGATCACGACAATGCGTATCAATAGTACGAGTGTGCAGTGTCGTAGAATGTATACGCCAAAATGAGTTTTGGCGTGCATATGGTACGCAGTTTTTCGCGTGCATATGATACGCACTTTATGGCGTGTATATGACACTCTCTTGGGTAGGATGGGGGTGGGGGGTTCGTGCGTATAATACGCCATAAAGTGCGTATCATATGCACGCGAAAAACTGCGTACCATATACATTCCACGACATTGCACACTCGTATTATTGATACGCATTTTCGTGTGATCGGCTTCAGACATACTCTCCACCAGTTGTCACCACTTTTCAGGACAAGTAGACGTATGTCTTAACATTAGTCAAGGGAAGTTATTGTGTGTTGTGGGGAAAACTGCTGTGATATGAGGAAACTAATTTTCTTGTATCCATCTGTCTGTCGGTCTCTCGGGGGGACATGTCTCTAATGCAGGTGAAGTTATGAGGAGAGACTCATATTTTTAATGTGGCTCACAGCACTCACAGCAGCTCAACCTCGGACATCCAAGACTAAAGAATGACTGATGCATCCAATTATCCACTTGCTCTGATGATCCCAGATCTGAGGGAGAGTAAGAGCTATTGCTAAGACTGTATCACTGCAGAAATACTAGACTTCAGCTCATGCACAGATTGCACTACTCAAACACAAGACTGCATATGACTTTTCCATATATTTCTCCCCCGTGACAAATGCAAATCGCCTGAGGCTGATTAGTCTCACAGCTTTGTTCTGTGTCCCGAGATATAACACTGCAAATGCTTTCAGAGATATGCATTAAAACGCGCTTGCCTATAGGCTGAACACGTAATGCTTGCGTACATGCCGTCGCCGTTTTCACGGATTCGCCTTTTTGGGGGTTTGCGCGGGGATGATGATGGTATAGTTTCAAACCTATTTCATGGTTTGCGTTCTCTGGCCACCAAATGCTGTTGCCGTGCGGATGGGGTCCGGAATGCATTGGGGGTTTTCTGTTTTAATTGAAGGTGGTGTTGTTTAAATGGCAGCAAATTAAATAACTAATCAGTTTTAACAACAGAAATTAATCAAAAACTTTTCATCAAAAACAGAATTAATTTCCTGTTATCACCGTGAAGCTGCTTTGAAGCAATCTGTGTTGTAAAAAGCACTATATAAATGAAGGTGATTTTGTAAAATGTGTTATCAAGATTGAGACGTGCATTTTTCTTAGACAAACACTTCCATTGTTGTTTTGAATTGTGCCATGATTTTCATGACAGTTCTGCACATTCCCCCCAAATTCTCATTACTGTAATGCATTATACATTTCAGTTTTTGATAAGTTATTTTCAATAGTGATTTGGATTACCGTAATATATATACAGGGCCTAAAACGAACTTTTTGCTACTACACGTGCCAATGGCCTGTGACTTAAGAAAATTTACTGGCCATAAATATTTTTTACCGGCCACGAAAATGTTTTTAGCCGTCATGACACCAAAATTTTAAATACCAGTGAAAATTCCAATTCTCTACTCCAATTACGACACCACAGCTAAAACTACTAGCCTAACTAATGTAAATTTAAAACATTATTAAAGACAGTATAAGTCAGTAACAGTATACAGTCAGTAATAAAATAAAAACAAATAATCAAATTACAAGCAAAAGCACAAATAAATACAATACATAAGGTACAAATGTAGTTTTCATGTACAGAAATAGCACTGCATAGTCTTCACTGTATAAATTAAACATCCTTATAAAATAATCCAGCGAGTGATTTTTTTCTTTGTCCTTTGTTGTTTAAGAGGGTCACCAGCCATTAAATAAAGCCAAGCTGCTTTAATAGCTTAAAAAATGCTTTAATATTCTATAAGTGGCATAAAGTCGCCCAACAGCAATGTGAACTACTGATAGGATCGCATGAAAGCTGAGGCCAAGACGCCATGAAAGCTGTGATTTGAAATCAGGGTTATTCCACCAAATATTGATTTCTGAACTAAGTTCAGACATTATATTGTGTTGTTTAAAAATGAATATAAACTTTTTTCATTATTTTGACCAGCTGTCATTTTCTGCAAATAAATGCTCTAAATGACAATAATTTTATTTGAAATTTAGAAGAAATGTTGTCAGTAGTTTGTAGAATAAATCAAAAATGTTCATTTTACTCAAACAGATACATATAAATAATAAATCCAGAGAAACTGCTAATTTTGCAGTGGTCAACGGATTCTATTTACACTAAGTGAAAATAGTGTTATATTCTATTTTAACTATGTAAAAATAGCAGTGTTTTCTTTGCAATAAGTATAATAGTTAGATGATATTTATTCTTATAAATAGCGGCAGATACTATTTGCACCTCAGTGTTGTTGTACATTAAATGGTATGCAATAATAATATAGAGTGTAAATTATTATATTTATTAAAATTATTAAATGGATGCAGCCTTATTGGGACAATAAAGCCCTACCTAAACCTACCCCTACCCCTAACCGATAAACACTTTATTATTAAACACACGTTAGACACTTTATATCCACTTTTCGAATATTTTCTTCATTTTCATTGAAAATGAATGCCTTTCCGATCTGATATGTGATGGGAAAAGGGAGTAGAGCGAGTTCGGCAAAGGACGGAGTTGAACCTCGGGTTGATTTGTGTCAAAACTTCATGCCACAGGACACCATTGCTACTGTAAACAATCCAGTGTCTTCCGTAATTTTGTCTGGCCCAACCAGACGTCAGTGGGAGGAGCTAGTGTAACTAGCATTTGCCAACAAACCGGGTTATTTGCACTTAGTGCTATTTGCAGTTTTTTATGACCCTGATATTTTCTTTGTGAGATTCACCCCATTATTTTACTACTATTTATTTTTTGGAGCAGCAGTTATACATTCAAATGGAGATTTATTGACCTGTGGAGGAGTCTGCTTAATTCAGTCATTAATGATCATTAGCTCATTAATTTCTCCCTCATTAACTAAGATGTTGTGGAGTTTCTCACTAGCATCAGTGAAGGTCTCAGAAGTGCAGGCTAGTATGCGCTTTGGCTTTGTCTTCTGTTTCCCTGCAGGTCATTAATCATCATAAAGACAGCAGAGCGCTGTAGCTGTATGCGCCTCCGTCGCAGGCTGGAGTCTGTTGGAGCTCAGAGGCCTCTCGCACCTCATAAATCTACACCGAACAGAATTTCAGGAAAGTTTCTGCTGAGCAAGAATCATTACTGTTCAGATGGAATGTTTGGACCCGTCTGCTGAGTTGCAGGTGGTTCATTTGTTACTATTTGAGATTATTGAATTTTGTCAGTGTTATATGAGTATTAAGAAAATGGTTTTTGCTCCGCCGTTGTTTTGCATGCATTTACATGCTGGCTCTCAGACCCACACATGGCAGTTTTCAGAGAAGATTAGTTGGAACAGAATTGGAAATAATAGGACAAGTTGAGTTTTTGGTGAATCTTACTTTTAACACTAACTAGAGGTTTTGTGAGCTGGTTGTTAGGGAGTTAATAAGTAGCTGCATCCTGACCCAAGTGAAAAGATCTATCTATCTATCTATCTATCTATCTATCTATCTATCTATCTATCTATCTATCTTTGTGTTTTACAGAAAATAAATAGCATACGAATGTGGAATGACTTAAGTAAATGGGAGAAAAAACTAATTATGAACTATCCCTTTAAGCTTTGGAAGTGAGGTTCCCCACGGCTCTTCTTCTAAAATAAACCATAGCTGGTTTTTGAGGACAGCTAGTATAATAGCAGATATTCCTCAGAGAAAGAGAGACACACAGAAGAAGAGCAGAGAGCTTCTGATTGCTCTCTTTGCTGCTTATTTTATCCTTTGCTAATGCACTGCATGAGACTCACATCTGCTTACATGTCCTGCACATTTCCTATGGAGACTCCAGGAACAGTTTGAGTTGAGGGAATTACTTTTCTTGAAAATTAAATGTGAGTGTTGTTACAGCAAGATGTCTCCTTTGCTTGCTGAACAAAACTTTTTAGCTCTTTTATGAAGTATCAGAAGCAGTTAGAGGTATTTGAGTCGAGAGGAAGGTTGGACTGACGACAGCGATGTTTTTATCTCTCGCCATCTTTCTCTCTGAAGGCTTGTTCACAATAATTGGCTTGTTGACAATTAACGCGCGCGCTTATCGCCGACGTTTAACACCTCGTGACTAAACAAAGGGCGCCAATGTGAGTGTGCACACCAACGTGCAAAACGGCAGGTGTAAAAGCGTCATTTAAAAAAAAAAACGTCTCAGGTTCGTTTTTTTTAGTTTGACACGGCGCGTTAACTGGCCGGCCAATGAGATTGGTGCTTTTGTACGCGTGCTTGGAGCTGCTGAAGTTATAGTAAAACACGACTTGGTGGCGCTCAAGCACAAAACGGTCTTGCCGAGCACACATTGATACCTAAGATGAAGACGACGAAGAGGAAATAAGTAGACGAAAAGAAGATGCAATGAGGCAAGATGAATGTAGAGCTGCTGGTCTCTTTGGTGTCTGAACACAAAGAACTTTATGACAAACGCAACGGCGACTACAAAAATCTCGATAAGAGGGAGTTGTTATGGAGAGGAATTGCTGATCAAATCAAAAGCGCCTTCTACTGTCAGGGAGTGAATTTGCACGTTCACTCGGCGCATCGCCAGTGAAAAATTGCTTGGGTATGAACACAAATACGCGTCGAAAAATGTCTTGAAAAACACTGGCGATAAGCATGCGTGATAATCGTTCCAGTGTGCACAAGGCTTGAGACTGTGTGTATTTGCTCCTGGAGGAGATCCCCTGCTGTGGATAAAACATGAAGGCACAGACACTCCTCCGGGTGCTTTAAAGGGACTTTACTAATAAAAAGGCAGAGAGAAAGAGTCTTCAAATTGAGATGCTGCAGAACCCATAGTTTTCATTGGACATCAAGTGGCAAGTCTCAAAACTGTTATTTCTTGTGTAATTTCTGCATCATTCTTTACACCAAATGCAATTGCAAAAATAACACTTTCCAAACAGGTTTCCCCAAACACGGACTAAAACACCTCACTATCTGTCTAATTTTGCAACGTGAAAGTAAGCTGTTTTCTTTGAATGTGCGAGACTCCCGATTTATTAGTCGCTATAGGTAAAGAAAAAGAATGAGTGCAGTAAATGGTAAAACTATTTGTGCTACAAACCAGTGTATTCAGGATTATGATAAAAAAAAAATATAACAAATAGGCATTATAGAGCAGCATTTTTGTACAGCTAAAATAACTGGAAGCGAATGACACCGGAAGACTTGCACATTCAAGTAACAAATGGCAGCGCAACTTAGAAATAATGTGGAAAATATACTGCAAACTCACATCAGGTCAGTATTTAAATGCTAAACGAATCATGCACAACTGTAATACAGTATTCAATGAGAATTGCTTGATTGACAATAACTTGTCAACTTTGAATTATTGTCATAAAAATGGTTTTAATCATCATTACTCTACAATTAAATCAAGCATTCTGCATTAGTTCCGGTAGGCCTCGTATTTAAGCTCTGCTATCAGCTGACATCAGATGATTGGCAAAATTCCAACCCCGCCCATATCAGCTGATCCGTTTCCTATGCACTCAATTGGAAACTCTCAAACAGGGCGCCTTACTTAAATGCAGCTTCAGCCTGCCTGCTTGGCTGCTTCCATTGCATGATGCTTTGCAACCTACCTCCTCCCCAGCTCCTCCTTAAAGGGATAGTTCACCCAAAAATTTAAATTAGCCCATGATTTACTCACCCTCAAGCCATCCTAGGTGTATATGACATTCTTCTTTTAGACAAATACAATCAAAGTTATATTAAAAAATGTCCTGGCTCTTCCAAGCTTTATAATGGCAGTGAATGGCTGTTTCTGTTTTGAAGTCCATAAAAGTGCATCTATCCATCATAAAAGTGCTCCACACGGCTCCGGGGGTTAGGCCTTCTGAAGCAAATCGATTGGTTTGTGCAAGAAAAATATCCATATTTAACACTTTACAAACTGTAATCTCTAACTTCCGCTAAATGTCAGCTGCTGCTGTTCCCTGACCTAGCTTTTCATGGAGCTCATGAAAAGGATGGGGAATTTAGAACAGAGCAATACCGCCAAATGTAACTTTAGCAAAACATGCCAATAAAAGTTGACTAAAAGATTTGTCTATGGTATTTTTGACTTAAGTGGTCCTGACTGAACTTTTTTTACTCAGCTTGTTGCAGGGCATTCTTTGCTTTGTCAGTGAAGGATGCAATACTGCCTTTAGGTTTTGACCAAAATTAGGTCATTTATAACTATACTGCCTGTCTTTTGAAGCAGCCTGGAGTGTGCATGTCTTAAATGCTGTAACACGCTGTTGTGGTTGGCAGCTTACTAGATTTTGGAGCAGAGCTATTGTCAAAATAATTGCTTGTCACTGTTATCGCTTGTTGTCCAAAGCCAAAATGAACCATCAAATAGCATAATTTTGTTTTTACATTGAAATTTATCTCTTTTTCCTGCAGATCTTAGTCACAAGAAGTGGCATCACCTGGCTGATGTCAGTTCCTGATCAGTGGAGTGCAGCTGATCACCTGTCTGAATCTAGAACGGTTCACAGTGGGATGATCTGGTCTTATGACAGCTGTCCGGTGTGGAGCGGGAGACGGATTAACATGCTCAGGTTCCTCCTTCAATGTGTGTCTGTGGGATTTTTTTTTTCAGCTGTTTGTCCAGCAGGTGAAAATAGTGTGTCTGAACACTTAGTAAAGTAACAGCAAAATCTCCTCAACAACACGATTTGAGGAAACATTCATGCTTGGAGCATGATAAGAGTTTGTATAAATCACTAATTAGGGGCCAAGCACCGAAGGTGTGGAGGCACCTATTGTATCCGTTGGCGTTCTTATTCTTCTTCTTCCGCTCTTGAGTCTATGGCAGCCCATAGAACCGTATGGTAAAAAGTTGTGAAATTTGGCACACGCATAGAGGACAGTCTGAGCTGTCACCATAGCAAATTTGGAGTCTCTAACTCAATCCCTCTAGCGCCACCACCTATCCAAAGTTTCACTCATGTTTATGCTAATAACTTTTGAACCATAAGTCCTAGAACCATAAGTCTCTTTTTTCCTCTGATTCCTGAGCTCATGACGATTTGATTGCACCATATGATGTAATTTGGCGTCATAAACTTTTTTCCGCCATTTCAAATTATGCGAAAAACCTACTTTTTCAAACTCATCCTAGACAGTTTGTCCAATTTTCACCAAAATTGAACCAGATCATCTTCAGACAATGGCGACAAAAAGTTATGGAATTCAAGTTGATCTGTACAACCGTTCGCAAAGAACGCACAAGCAAATTTTACGTAGCGATTGCAAAAATACACTTAAGGCTATATCTCCGTAATGCTTTATCGTATTCAGACCAAATTTGGTACATTTTGTCACAAGCATGACCTGAGGTTGCATGCTGCGTTTTGGCACAGCGCCACCTACTGGTCCGGAGATACGAAAAATGGCTATTTTTGCTTATAACTTCTAATGGGTTTGTCCAAAAATCATAATTTGGTCTCGTTAGATTCGGGGCGACATGCCGAGTCGAATGATATCCAATTTTACCATATTGGCCGTTTTGGCTGTCGGCCATTTTGAATTTTGCGCTAAAATGCTGTATTTTAAGAACGCATGAACGGATTGTTACGAAACTTGGTATGGGTCATCAGCACGATGCTCTGAAGGAGCTTGAGAAGTTTCGGACCAGCGCCACCTAGTGGTAAAATACATTTTTCAAACGCTTATAACTTTGGGTGTGGTCAACTTATTTTCACGGGTGTAACTTTTTTTTATCTCCTGAATCCTTGCCGAGTCCAAAGATACCAAACATGCCAGGTTTCGCCTTATGGTTTGTGCAGCGTTGTGATTTAGCACTTAAAAAACATTTGCGAATATCTTCGAAACCGTTAGTCCGATCGAGACGAAACCAGCATAGGAAACACGGAATTCAAGTTGATTAACTATTTATTTAAGCTGAAATGTCAAATTTTTGATAGGAAGTGGCAAAAATATCAAAACAAAGTCGTCCATGGGTCATTTTTTATGTTGTTATTGATATAAATGTCTATAACTCCAAAACAAAATGAGATATTGTCACCAAACTCGACACACATATGTATGGGCTCACTCTGAGGACACATAAAAACACCACATCTTGGTGGCGCTATAACAGAAAAAAAACATGAAATTCCCATTGACTTCAATACAGTATTATGATAAAAAAAAATGCTAGGCCTTTGTTTTACTAATGCTTTGGCGTATCATTACGAAACTTGGTATGTGTCTTTGGACCCATGCCCTGATGGTACTCAAAAAGATTTGAGGCAGCGCCACCTTGTGGTCAAATGCTAAAAATGCTAATAACCTTTGATTAAATTAGCCTATTGTAACGAAACTGTTCATAATACATTCCTTGGGTCATGCCGAGAACATAGATACCACTTTTAACATATTTGGCCAAACTTCCTGTCCACCATCTTGTTATTTGTTAAAAACCTACTTTTTTTAACTCGTCCTAAACCGTTTGTCTGTTTTGGCCGTTTTGGCTGTATCTCTGCAATGCTTTGACATATTGACACCAAACTTTGCATGTCATTGTTCCCTTACTCTGACCACACCACATCAATTTCGTAACAGTGCCACCTATTGGTCAAAAGTTATAAACCATTAAATCATCATTATTTTCTGTATTTATAATTTTACAGCTATTTTACCTAAAACGATCTTAATAGGTATTTAATGGCTAATTGTTGCAGTTAGTCTGACACTCCCAGCCATGTTGTCATCTCTTATTGTCTTCTTCTTTAATGGCTCATTGTTGCAGTTGGTCTAACACTCCCAGCCATGCTGGCATATCTTATTGTCTTCTTTGTGCTTGGCCCCGATAATTGCTGCTTGCAGCTATATTTGTAAATATAATTATTATAAAGTAATTTGCTTTCAATTGCAATGGTTTCTTTATCTTATATTCAGAAATAGTTTGCAAATTTGGTGTATATAATGTATTTTAACTGTTGTTATGATTATTTATCAGATGATACAACATATTATAAGGTTGTTTATCAGGCATTGTGCATGTATTATAATGCATTAAGAATGCCCTTATAATGCATTATAAATACAGACTTGTAGGGTTTGAGGGCACACCAGGTACAACTGAATCTTCCGATGATTCATTCAAACATAATTCCACACAAAACTCAACTCAACAAATCAACAATTTATGGCCGTAAAAGATGTGGCCGCTGTTCTGTCTGCCAACTAACAACACCCCCCCCCCCCCATCATGTCTAAATCATGTCTAAGAGCTTAAGAGCGGGAAGTTAGAAGACCAGAAATAACAGATAATTTATGGTGAGGGGTGGGGACAAATATTTGAGTTTAAAATCTCAGAACACGAACAAAGAGTTAGTTCAGTGAGACATAAGATGACAAGACGATCGTGGCAGACCAAGATCCGAGAAAATGGGTTAACAATTTTATTCAAGCCATCTAAAGCTCTCGTCTCACTTTCCTTTCTTTTACTTAGTTTCTTTTCTTTCTGTTGAGTCTCGTGTTCTAAGTTAAGTCTTGCCGCAAAGTTTCGCTCGACGAATCTACAGCAACTTCAAACTTCAACTTCAAACAACATCCACGAGACTTTCCATCCATCCGCCAACACGCCACGTGATTGGCTTTCCAAGTCGTCGATCAAAGACACGACAAGACCGTCAGCGAATCAAAGAACCTGGGGAACCCCTCTCCAGCCAGGACCAAGGAAAAGGGAATCCCCATTCAAAGACGATATGAGACACAAACGCAAGTAACCTCCAGATTCTAACTGAACTGGTGCATTGATATCAAATTTAATAACCCCGCCTAAGAAACGACAGGAGGGTTAAATTAATGATTGATAGTTCGTTCAGGTCATGTGTTATAACTGCATACATTGCTAGAAACTTGGGATTTCATCATTTCACTCCCTTAAAACTCATTCTTTCCTTCACTTTCTTCCTTTCTGCAACGCGTGTGAATGTGTGTGTGCGTGTGTTTGTGTTAGATATTAGTTTTATTTGTTAGAGTAATCAATAAAGTTTTGTTTGTATTTAAAGATAAGTGTTCTTGTGTTATGTGCTTACGAATTTAATGTCTTAAACTGCTGATCTATGTTACCTGGCTATTGTAGTGTTTCACTACTGTGTGGATAGTAATATCCGCTGCAGAGTTGATAGTTACGGCCCGTTCAAAGGAACGCTGGACGAGTCATAATTGAAGTCATAATCGAATTAGTTAATAATTTCATTTGAGCTAAATAGACCTGTTTCCCTTATACAGTTTCCCTACATGCTCCAATAATTTTAATTTATTTATTAACATTGAAAATATAATTAAAAAAAAAAAAATATATATATATATATATATATGTACACTCACCTAAAGGATTATTAGGAACACCATACTAATACTGTGTTTGACCCCCTTTCGCCTTCAGAACTGCCTTAATTCTACGTGGCATTGATTCAACAAGGTGCTGAAAGCATTCTTTAGAAATGTTGGCCCATATTGATAGGATAGCATCTTGCAGTTGATGGAGATTTGTGGGATGCACATCCAGGGCACGAAGCTCCCGTTCCACCACATCCCAAAGATGCTCTATTGGGTTGAGATCTGGTGACTGTGGGGGCCATTTTAGTACAGTGAACTCATTGTCATGTTCAAGAAACCAATTTGAAATGATTCGAGCTTTGTGACATGGTGCATTATCCTGCTGGAAGTAGCCATCAGAGGATGGGTACATGGTGGTCATAAAGGGATGGACATGGTCAGAAACAATGCTCAGGTAGGCCGTGGCATTTAAACGATGCTCAATTGGCACTAAGGGGCCTAAAGTGTGCCAAGAAAACATCCCCCACACCATTACACCACCACCACCAGCCTGCACAGTGGTAACAAGGCATGATGGATCCATGTTCTCATTCTGTTTACGCCAAATTCTGACTCTACCATCTGAATGTCTCAACAGAAATCGAGACTCATCAGACCAGGCAACATTTTTCCAGTCTTCAACTGTCCAATTTTGGTGAGCTCGTGCAAATTGTAGCCTCTTTTTCCTATTTGTAGTGGAGATGAGTGGTACCCGGTGGGGTCTTCTGCTGTTGTAGCCCATCCGCCTCAAGGTTGTGCGTGTTGTGGCTTCACAAATGCTTTGCTGCATACCTCGGTTGTAACGAGTGGTTATTTCAGTCAAAGTTGCTCTTCTATCAGCTTGAATCAGTCGGCCCATTCTCCTCTGACCTCTAGCATCAACAAGGCATTTTCGCCCACAGGACTGCCGCATACTGGATGTTTTTCCCTTTTCACACCATTCTTTGTAAACTCTAGAAATGGTTGTGCGTGAAAATCCCAGTAACTGAGCAGATTGTGAAATACTCAGACTGGCCCGTCTGGCACCAACAACCATGCCACGCTCAAAATTGCTTAAATCACCTTTCTTTCCCATTCTGACATTCAGTTTGGAGTTCAGGAGATTGTCTTGACCAGGACCACACCCCTAAATGCATTGAAGCAACTGCCATGTGATTGGTTGATTAGATAATTGCATTAATGAGAAATTGAACAGGTGTTCCTAATAATCCTTTAGGTGAGTGTATATATATATATTTATTTTTACAGTATGTACATTATTTTGGAGGCCACATTTTCATGTCCCAATTGAAAGTTAGTACCAGTTTTTTTATTGTACATGCTGAACTCATTGTTCTGTTTATGGTAGGAATAAGTATATTTTTCACATTTGAGGGACCAGATGTGAACAAATGAAACCTTCAAACCTGTATGCCGTAATGCATGTGTCCCACAGGGTGTTTAAGATGTTCATTTTTATTGTTATGAATAATTTATTTAAATGAACGCTTGTATGCATATTGCATCTGCATACATTTACTTGCTGTAGAGGTTGAGAATGTGTTTTTGAGACTCAAGGCCGCCTGCTACTCTTTCATGTTGACCTCAAAAAGCTTCTGCAATCTGTTTTTAAAACAAAAATAAATCTCTCAGAGAGGAAAGGTGAGAAAAAGACTTTCTCACTTTCGACTTCCCCCCAAAAAATGCTTTATTTGGGCTCCTGAATTGTGAAGACTCGCGGAGACAATTACAAGCGCATCTTAGTTCAGCGGATGGACTTCCTGTTGAGACAGAATACCTCTAAGATGAAAATGTTTTAGTGCTGTTTGCCAAGGCAAGCATCACAATTACTATAACTAAATTCCCCCATACTTGCATTAAAAATGCAAGCAGTGTTGTAATCATTAACTAAAACTATATATATATCCTTCGGATGAGACGTTAAACTGAGGTCCTGATTCTCTGTGGTCATTAAAAATCCCAGGATGTCATTCGGAAAAAGAGTAGTGAAATACATTTTAAAAGTAACCTTCCTAACCCTGCACTAGTAAAAAATTATATCTGGTCTCTGGATAATTTTTGGTTTGTCTGTATATCCAAGTTTATTAACAGAACATATATGCAAACATTCGGTGTGCTTATATAGGATTTTAGGTTTATACCATATATGAAATACCCATAGTAAACATACTATACGTACATATTTTAAAATATTTATATGATACATTTTCATATGGCACTGTATGTTTAGACCATATATGTGAACAATATGTCTAATTTATATATGCAAGTTTATTTAGGGAACATATATGCAAACTTTCAGTATGCTAATATGGGATTTTAGAGAGGTTTTATATAGGTTTATACCATATATGAAATACCTGTAGTAAACATAGTATGTACATATATTAACATTTTTATATAACGTCTTTTTATATGGTACTGTATGTTAAGACCATATATATGTAATAATATGTCTACTTTATATATGCAAGTTTATTTACAGAACATATATGCAAACATTCGGTATGCTTATATAAGAATTTATATAGGTTTATACCATATGAAAAACACATAGTAAAATTAGTATAAATAACAGTATATATGCAATGTATGCTTTTACATCTAGTAAGGGAAACAGGTCAATTTAGCTCAAAGGGAATTAATAAATTTATAGGGAATTTTGAAAGAGTCATTTATTTTACTGCCGAACAAATGGATCATCCAGCATTCACTTGAACGGGCCATAACTATCAGCTCTGCAGCAGATATGAATATCCAAACTATAGTGAAAACACTATTAATTACCAAGGCAACAGGGTCAGCAGTTTAAGACCGTAAGCACATAACACAATACACTTCTCTTTGAATACAAACAAGACTTTTTGATTATTCTAACACATAAAAACTAACATCTAACACATAAACACACACACATTCACACAAGTTGCAGAAAGAAAGAAAGTGAGGAAAGAATAAGTTTTAAGAGAGTGAAATGATGAAATCCCAAGTCTCTAGCAATATATGCCTATGCACTAATAAGACATGACCTGAACAAACCATCAATCAATAATCATTTCTTTGGTGACGAGACTCAACAGAAAAGAAAAGAAACTAAGTAAAAGAAAGGAAGCTAAGTGAGACGAGAGTAGTTAGATGGCTTGAATGAAGCTGTTAACCTATTTTCATCTCCCTTGATCATCTACTCCTCTGATTGTCTTCTCAGGTTTTAACCTGAGGGGTTTGTCCAGCCTCTCGTCGGAGTTCTGACCAATTAGACTTTGTCTTTAGCTCAAGCTCAAGGTGTGACTATTTCTCCTCCTTGCCCATAAATTACATGTTATCTGACTCATCACATGATGTCTATAACTTTCCCGCTCTAGCAGAGTACAAATTAGACATGATTTCTATAATAAGATTTAAATCAAGCCATCTACTGAATTATGAGCAGACAATCATACTGGTAGGATACAAGAAACACTTTTAGTCAACCATTTAATAGTTATAACAATTTTCATGAAACACTGCTACCCTAACCGTGCATCTGCCAGCCGCAGTGTGAAAACAGATCAGCACTGACGAACGTATGCTGCACTTCTGCTGCTCTATCAAATGATAAACAGTGCAAGATGCTTAATCCATTCAGATTTGATTCAAGATTTTGTGTTATACAGTTGTGCGATATGGGAACATTAAAGGTTCTGTGGTGAATTTAGCTGAAAACATGGAGGCCCTTTGAAATATTCAATTCAATGAGAGCCTGATGAAAGATAAATATCAGTGTCTCATGTGAATTAGGTGTTAACTCTTCACAAATGTTATTGTTATTAAAGGGATAGTTCACCCCAAAAAAGCATTTACTCACCCTATATCATTCCAAACCTGTATGATTTTTTTCTGTGGAACATAAAAGAAGATAATTTAAGATATGTCTGTTTTTTTCCCCCTCCATATAGAAGTCAAGGGTAACCAAAATGGTTTGGTTACCAACATTCTTCAAAATACCTCAAAAAAACATCTATTACTATTTGTTTGTGTCCTATTTAATTTATTCATTTATTTTTCCAATTTAAGGCCCTAACCCCAGCAAAACATCCACAAGTGAACTCATGGGCCGGATTTGTCCAGAGCTGAATTTTAGCCCTAGTCCATCCCTGTTAAAAGATATGTAACAAATATATGAAACCATGTTTAATATATGTGTATAATTTTGCAATTCATATACATAATATAAAAGAATTCGAGACAGACATTATGAACATGTATTTTACATTTATAAGTTGTCAGGGTTCTGTCACTGCGGTCAGTTTTATTTTTGGTTTGGTGACAGTTAGAGCTCTGACACTCCTATAGTGTGGTCTCTGCGTGAGCGTGCGGTTTCGAGTTTCACTTGGGCAGTACACTCTTTTCTCCATGTGTTGTTGTGTTTTGTGTAGTACGCAGCTTAGCAGAGCCACTGAGCTTCATGAGAAATTGTGCTGCCAACTCGATACACACTTTGAAGCTTCAGTGTCATATGTAATATCACTACTGTACTGTACTGTCGTGCTGTGTGTTGCTATACTGTGTTGCTATACAGTGACTGTTTTTCTCCTTGGGGGTAGTTTATGTTTGTGTTTTATTTTTTTTACACAGTAAAAGAAGTATGTATATTTGGCGTAATTCTGCCAACAGGGGTGCTTGCAGCATTCTAGTCCTGCTAGACATTAGTGCTGCTTTTGACACTATATGTCATACCATCCTTCTGGATAGGCTGCGTGTTTAGTTAGTCATCTCTGGTGTTGTGTTTGAATGGTTTAAATCCTATCTCACTGATCATTTCCAATTTGTTTGTCTGGGAAAAAACAAATCCGAGCCAACATTAGTTCAACAGGGTGTCCAGCAGGCGTCAGTACTTGGAACCATTTTGTTTTGCATATATATTGTATGTTGCCTCTCGGTGACATTATTAGAAAGTATGGTCTGGGGTTTAAATTTTATGCTGATGATAAGCAGATACATGTCAGCACATACCCTGTTCCTAATCTTGCACTTACATCTCTTACTACCTGTCTGGAAGAAATAACAGTGTGGATGCATGACAATCATCCTAAACTTGTTTACTTAAATTTGTTTACAAATAATCACAGTAAAAGAAGTATGCGTATTTGGCGTGCTGTCTGAGGAGAGGGCTCTGAGTTCTTTATTTTGGCCCAAACCAAGAGTACTCACCCCGTATCTCTGGTTGGGATAGTAACCAGGCGAGTGTGAGGAGACGGGGTGGTGGAGGTGGTGCAGAAAAAAAAAACTGTTGAGGAACATAGGTGAGTCGGCTACGTATATCTCCTCTTAGGCTGATTGGATAGATCATTTGAATGTGTTCCTCCCGAACTTTGTTAATAAAACATCATGAAGTCTAATAAAAAGCATTTTAACCTCTACATCCTTGAGTCCTCCTTCCATCCCTTACCTCACCTGAAAATAAGTAACATATATTCAAAATACATGTGCACAGCACACCATGTTTTTCATAAATTACATTTATATATCCCATATATTTATCAAAAACACATTTAACCTACATTTAATTTTTTATATGCAAAATCCATACTAAGACTAATTCAAAATTATTCAACCCCCTTGACATTTTTAAGACAAAACTTTATGAAAACAATTCAACAAAGGCATCAGTAAACTATTATATAACGTTTATTAATACACATTTGAGTGATTCCGAGAATGTAAAGTTGAAGGAAAGATGGAAAAAAAAATCGAATTGGCTCTAAACATTAATGTAGAAAAATATTTAACGCCCAAAAGTCACATTTTGTGCAGAATATTTTATTCTTTAAAACCTCCAATAAACGCTGCCTGTAAGTGCTTAGAAGCTTCTTGTCACATCTCTACTGCAATTTTGGCGCATTCCTCACTTGAAAAGCTTCCAGATCACTGATCATCTTTGTTTTTCACATTACTTCTGCTTTCTTCAAATTCCACCAATTATTTTCAATGAGATTTAAATCTGAAGACTGTACAGGCCACTCAAGAACATTCTACGACTGATCCCTGAACCAAGCTTAAGTAGATTTGGATGTATACTTTGGGATGGCTGTCCTGCAAGAAAAATCCATTGATCATCAAGCTTCAGTCTCTGCACCGAAGGCATCACAGTCTCTCTATAACTTGACGTGCATGTGCATGAATCATGGTCACACGCTCATAGCAATTGTAAGTTCAAAAACATAAACTTTAACTACTGGCTTTACATCATCAAGTCAGCTGTCACTTTATTTTGGCGTGAGGCCCTGTGTGGTCACACACTTGGCACAGCCCTTGCGATGGCTCTGTATGTACATGTTTTCACTCCATATGAGCATATACACAGATCAGGCATAACATTATGACCACTGACAGGTGAAGTGAATAACACTGATTATCTCTTCATCACGGCACCTGTTAGTGGGTGGGATATATTAGGCAGCAAGTGAACATTTTGTTCTCAAAGTTAATGTGTTAGAGGCATGAAAAATGGGCAAGTGTAAGGATTTGAGCGAGTTTGACAAGGGCCAAATTGTGATGGCTAGACGACTGGGTCAGAGCATCTCCAAAACTGCAGCTCTTGTGTGGTGTTCCCGGTCTGTAGCGGTCAGTATCTATCACAAGTGGTCCAAGGAAGGAACAGTGGTGAACTGGCGACAGGGTCATGGGCAGCCAAGGCTCATTGATGCACGTTTGGAGCGAAGGCTGGCCCTTGTGGTCCGATCAAACAGACGAGCTACTGTAGCTCAAATTGCTCAAGTTAATGCTGGTTCTGATAGAAAGGTGTCAGAATACATAGTGCGTCCCAGTTTGTTGCATAAGGGGCTGCATAGCCACAGACCAGTCAGGGTGCCCATGCTGACCCGTCCACCACCGGATACCACAACACACCTTCAGGGGTCTAGTGGAGTCCATGCCTCGACGGATCAGGGCTGTTTTGGCAGCAAAAGGGGGACCAGCACAATATTAGGTTATGTCATAATGTTATGCCTGATCGGTGTATGTCATATATGGATATTTCCATAAGAGAAACATGAAACATGCTTCCGGTGAGAGAGGATGCTTCTCCACCCGTGTGTTTTAGTTATGTTACTTTTAATGCAACTTTGATTTTTACTTAGTTATACTGAGGTTCTAAAAAAGTGCCTACCATTGCTTATGCCCTTCTATCACTGCAATTATTAACAATTCCTTAGCTACTGGCCAGGTTCCTTTGGCCCTTAAGATGGCTGCTATCATACCAGTTCTTAAAAAATCTGGTTGTGATGCTGAAGATTTATCCAACTATTCCTATTGCGAATCTGCCCTTTCTAAGGTCCTTGAACGAGTTGTTGTTGACCAGCTACAGCAATATCTGTCCAAAAACAATCTTTTAGAACCGTTCCAGTCTGGATTTAGATCTGGACACAGCACGGAGACTGCTCTAGTCCGGGTCACAAATGACCTTCTTACTTCTGCCTACAGGGGTGCTTGCAGCATTCTAGTCCATTCTAGTGCTGCTTTTGACACTATATGTCATACAATCCGTCTGGATAGGTTGCGTGTTTGGTTAGGCATCTCTGGTGTTGTGTTTGAATGGTTTAAATCCTAACTCGCTGATCGTTTCCAATTTGTTTGTCTGGGAAAAAAACAAATCCAAGCCAACATTAGTTCAACAGGGTGTCCCGCAGGGGTCAGTGCTTGGACCCATTTTGTTTTGCATATATATTGTATGTTGCCTCTCGGTGACATTATTAGAAAGTATGGTCTGGGGTTTCATTTTTATGCTGATGATAAGCAGATCTATGTCAGCACATACCCATATCCTAATCTTGCACTTACATCTCTTATTATCTGTCTAGGAGAAATAATGGTGTGGATGCATGAAAATTATCTTAAACTTAAAAAATCTAAAATCAAACGTCTACTTGTTGGGATGCCGACAGCTTTGCGTAAATGCAACAATCTCAATTTGTTTTCTGATTCTGACCTTGTGTCTCCATCATCACAAGTGCGCAACCTTGGTGTTATTTTTGATTCGCAATTGTCATTCAATGCCCATATTAAAATGGTCTCGAAATCGTCTCGGTTACGTATGTAACCCTCGTTCCTTGAAGGAGGGAACGGAGACGTACATCGGACGTCACAGACGAATTGGGATCACTTCTGGGAGCCCCTATCAGCTTCGAGTGTATAGAGAACGGGCCAATGGCCATTGGCGTGCGAGATTTGCATCTTGCGCTCCGCCCCGCATCGCGGGTATAAAGCAGAAGCGGATGTCGCGCACATTTGTTTTTCACTGAGGAGCCGAACTAGTGACTCGGCCGTGCAGTGATGGTACAGCAACTGTGGCGACGGGACGTACGTCTCCGTTCCCGTCCCCAAGGGTTACATGCGTAACCGAGACGTTCCCTTTCAGTCGGTCACCGGCGAATTGGGATCCCTATGGAAAACGCCACAGTTACTACCACTTCCAGCGCCCAGCGAAAGCCCCTCAGACCCCCGTCTGTTCGGGGCGGGGAACTCACGCAGGGAGAGTCACTGCTGCTGTTCCGCAAGACCCACTCAGCAGAGTATTGGATAACGCTGGGAAAGCGTGCCCCGAGGGGCTGCTGCAGAAGCCACATCCTACCCGTAGGGAGGTATCATGTAGAATATAGACGTATGGACTGGCCGTGGGCAGTACAACATACGGAAGTCCCAGGGGTGGCCCCGGCCAATGCAGGCGGGAGACTACACCGCACAGAGACGGCAGAGCGAGCTCTGCCAAGGGAAAGACACGGGCTCGCCGTACCGTGGAAGAATACACATATGGGACCGCCGTAGGGGTCACAACATATGGATACCTAGCCTAACACAAGTTCCACCAATGCATACAAGTGTTAGACCTGGCGTCGGACGCTCTGCCACGTCTGACTGCCGCGGGTTGCGGAGGACTCAACAGGGTTCGCCGTTCTGGGGAACTCGACTGGAGCATATCAGCGCACGTATCCGGTCCATGAGGAGGGGAATGGCGCAGCAAGCCGACACTAGAACGGGCCTTCCGGTGTTACTGGCTATTTGAAGCAAGCACACGGGAAGAAACCGGCTCTACACGGAGGCTATAGAATCTAGCGAACGTGTTAGGTGTCTCCCAGCCCGCAGCTCTACATATATCTGTCAGCGAGGCGCCATGCGCCAGCGCCCAGGAAGAGGCCACACTCCTGGTGGAGTGGGCCCTCAACCCGAGCGGGCAAGGCACGCCTTGGGTTTCATACGCCAAGGCGATGGCATCCACTATCCAGTGAGCCATCCTCTGCTTGGAGACAGCCTTTCCCTTCTGCTGGCCTCCGTAACAGATGAAGAGCTGTTCTGAGGTCCTGAAGCTTTGCGTTCTGTCCACGTAAGTCCGCAGAGCGCGAACGGGACAGAGAAAAGCCAGGGCTGGGTCTGCCTCCTCCTAAGGCAGCGCTTGCAGGTTCACCACCTGGTCCCGAAAGGGAGTGGTGGGAACCTTGGGCACATATCCGGGCCGGGGTCTCAGGATTACATGAGAGTTACCCGCCCCGAATTCCAGGCACGATTCATCGATCGAAAATGCCTGCAGGTCCCCTACCCTCTTGATGGAAGCCAATGCAGTCAGGAGTACTGTCTTCCAAGACAGGATTTTTAACTCTGCTGACTGCAAAGGTTCAAAGGGAGCCCTCTGCAATGCGGTTAGCACCAGAGATAAGTCCCAAGAGGGTATAGAGTGAGGGCGAGGCGGATTTAATCTCCTCGCCCCCCTCAGGAACCTGACGACCAGATCGTGCTTCCCTAAGGACTTACCATCAACCATGTCGTGATTTGCGGCGATAGCGGCAACATACACTTTGAGGGTGGAGGGAAACAGCCTTCGCTCCAACCCTTCTTGCAAGAAGGAAAGCACAGAGCTGATCGAACATCTTCGGGGGTCTTCTCGTCGAGAAGAACACCACTCGACGAACAGGAATGGGCCAAGGAGGTGCTGTCGCGAGGAGCACTAGTTCCGGGAACCAGGTCCGGTTGGGCCAGTATGGCACAACTAACAAGACCTGCTCCTCGTCCTCCCTGACCTTGCACAGTGTCTGCGCAAGAAGGCTCACTGGGGGAAACGCATATTTGCGTAGGCCCCGGGGCCAGCTGTGTGCCAGCGCATCCGAGCCGAGGGTCCCCCCGGTCAGGGATAAGAAACAACTGGCAGTAAGACGTGTCCGGGGCGGCAAACAGGTCTACCTGTGCGGTCCCGAAGCGACTCCAGATCAGCTGGACCACCTGGACCACCTGGGGATGGAGTTTCCACTCTCCTGGGAGCACTTGCTGTCGTGAGAGCTCGTCGGCTGCACGATTGAGCAGGCCCGGAATGTGGGTGGCACGAAGCGACCTCAGATGGTTCTGACTCCAGAGGAGGAGATAGCGGGCGAGTTGTGACATGCGGCGGGAGCGTAGACCACCCTGTTTGTTGATGTACGCAACGGCCGCAGTGTTGTCCGTACGGACCAGAACGTGCTTGCCTCGTAGCGGCCCTTTGAGGCGGCCCAGCGCAAGACGAACTGCTAACAACTCAAGGCAATTGATATGCCATTGCAGTTGAGGCCCCGTCCACAGACCCGAAGCTGCAAGTCCGTTGTACGTGGCCCCCCAGCCGGTGGATGAGGCATCCGTGGAGACAACAGCATGCCTGGACACTTGTTCTAGGGGAACTCCTGCCCGTAGAAACGAAGGGTCCAACCACGGACTGAAGGTTTGGCGGCACTTCGGTGTTACTGAGACATGGAACGAGCCGCTCTGCCACGCCCATCTCGGGACTCGGTCGTGTAGCCAGTGTTGAAGCGGCCTCATATGAAGCAATCCGAGCGGCGTCACCGCGGCTGCGGATGCCATATGCCCCAGGAGCCTCTGAAAATGTTTCAGTGGTACCGCTGTCCTGCATTTGAACGAATTCAAGCAGTTCAACACCGACTGGACGCGCTCCTCTGTGAGTTGCGCTGTCAGATTGACCAAGTCCAGCTCCATACCGAGAAAAGAGATCCTCTGCACGGGGCAGAGTTTGCTCTTTTCCCAGTTGACCCGAAGTCCCAACAGGCTGAGGTGACTGAGCACCATGTCCCTGTGTTTGCACAACTGCGCCCGCGACTGAGCCAGGATCAGCCAGTCGTCGAGGTAGTTGAGGATGCGAACACCACGCTCTCTCATGGGAGCAATGGCCTCCTCCGCGACTTTCGTGAAGACACGGGGCGACAGGGACAGCCCGAAGGGTAGGACTCTGTACTGATATGCCCGTCCCTCGAACGCAAAGCGTAGGAACGGTCTGTGTCGAGGGAGAATCGAGACATGAAAGTACGCATGCTTCAGGTCGATCGCTGCAAACCAATCTTGGGGACGGATGCACCTGAAGATGCGTTTCTGTGTTAGCATTCTGAACGGCAGCCTGTTAAGGGACCGATTCAAGAACCGCAGGTCCAAGATTGGCCGTAACCCACCGCCTTTCTTGGATACAATGAAGTACGGGCTGTAGAAGCCCGTCTTCATATCGGCTGGAGGGACCGGCTCTATCGTGTCCTTCGCCAGTAGGACTGCGATCTCCGCCCGGAGCACGGGGGAGTTCTCTTTCGACACAGAGGTGAAGTGAATGCCCCTGAACTTGGGGGGACGCCGGGCGAACTGAATCGCATAGCTGAGTCTGATAGTACGGATGAGCCAGCGCGACGGGCTGGGGAGCACTAACCAGGCTCCCAGCGACCGTGCAAGCGGGACTAACGGCACCACAGACATACCCGCAGCGGGGCAGCGCAGCGGCGTGCAGGGACCCGACTCGGACGGCATAGCGGCCCCGGCGGGCGGACACCCTTGGCGACGAGCAGGCGGAGGCGCTGCGACCGGCGGCTGGGTGGAGGCAGCAGCTGACCGCCGGGGCAGGATGTGTTTGATGGCCTCCGTCTGCTTCTGGGCGGCCGAGAACTGCTGGGCAAAGCTCTCGACCGCGTCGCCGAACAACCCGGCCGAGGAGATGGGGGAGTCCAGGAACCGATATTTATCGGTCTCCCTCATGTCGGCCAGGTTGAGCCAGAGGTGTCGCTCCTGGACCACGAGCGTGGACATCGCCTGACCGATGGAACGGGCGGTGACTTTCGTCGCCCAGAGGGCGAGGTCCGTCGCCGTCCGGAGCTCCCAGAAGAGCTCTGGGTCAGGCCTACCCTCGTGCATGTCCATGAGCGCCTGGGCCTGGTGCACCTGAAGCAACGCCATGGCATGCAGAGCAGACGCAGCCTGTCCACAGGCCTTGTAAGCCTTTCCAGTCAGACTGGAAGAGAACTTACAGGCCTTGGAGGGGTGGAAGCGGACACCGGACACCAGCATCCAGCGGGTCACCGCATCCAGAAACGCACGGGTGGAATGACATCTGTTGCTCTTTTAGAGGAAACCGCTCTTTTAATAGTGCTGAAGCACCCAGGGACAACCGCGGCAGAATCACAGGGGATAGTGCAGCCTGTGTCTGCTCTCACTGTATGGAACGCCCTCACCGAACCAACAGGAAATGCTGTGGAAACAGCAGCTCTGGCATACCTTTGTAGTTTAGTTGCTCCTTACACACCAACTCGCTCTGTCCGCTCTTCTGACTCCTTTACTCGTCAGCAGCCCACTTTCAAATTGAAGTCGGACAGGCTTTTTCTGTTTCAGCTCCACGTTTGTGGAATAAACTTCCCTTGGCTATTAGAAATTCCCCAACACTGGACTGTTTTAAGAAGTCTTTAAAGACCCATCTTTTTTAAGATGCTTACTGTGTTACTTTTTTAAGATGCTTTTACTGATGTTTACTTTGTGTGTACTATTTTACTATTGTTATTGATGTTTTATTTTTTATTAGTTTTTATTGTATTTTGTCTAATTCATTCTCTGTGAAGCGCTTTGGGTTTGAGAAAAGCTCAATATAAATAAAATGTGATGTTCATATATATATATATATATACACACACACACATATATATATATATATGTCAAAATATGTGTTATATATATGTGTTCTAGTAGGTTCTATATATAGCTGTGCATGTATGTGCATTTATGTTTTTACTCTATATGAGCAAATTAGGATATTTCATGTATGAGACATATAGTGGGGAGAACAAGTATTTGATACACTGCCGATTTTGCAGGTTTGCCCACTTACAAAGCATGTAGAAGTCTGTAATTTTTATCATAGGTACTCTTCAACTGTGAGTGACGGAATCTAAAAAAAAATCCAGAAAATCACACTGTATGATTTTTAAGTAATTAATTTGCATTTTATTGCATGACATTAGTATTTGATACATCAGAAAAGCAGAACTTAATATTTGGTACAGAAACCTTTGTTTGCAATTACAGAGATTATACGTTTCCTGTAGTTCTTGACCAGGTTTGCACACTGCAGCAGGGATTTTGGCCCACTCCTCCATACAGACCTTCTCCAGATCCTTCAGGTTTCGGGCTGTCGCTGGGCAATACGAACTTTCAACTTTCAGATTTTCTATTGGGTTCAGGTCTGGAGACTGGCTAGGCCACTCCAGGACCTTGAGATGCTTCTTACGGAGCCACTCCTTAGTTGCCCTGGCTGTGTGTTTCGGGTCGTTGTCATGCTGGAAGACCCAGCCACGACCCATCTTCAATGCTCTTACTGAGGGAAGGAGGTTGTTGGCCAAGATCTCACGATACATGGCCCCATCCATCCTCCCCTCAATGCGGTGCAGTCGTCCTGTCCCCTTTGCAGAAAAGCATTCCCAAAGAATGATGTTTCCACCTCCATGCTTCACGGTTGGGATGGTGTTCTTGGGGTTGTACTCATCCTTCTTCTTCCTCCAAACACGGCGATTGGAGTTTAGACCAAAAAGCTCTATTTTTGTCTCATCAGACAACATGACCTTCTCCCATTCCTCCTCTGGATCATCCAGATGGTCATTGGCAAACTTCAGACGGGCCTGGACATGCGCTGGCTTGAGCAGGGGGACCTTGCGTGCGCTGCAGGATTTGAATCCATGACGGCATAGTGTGTTACTAATGGTTTTCTTTGAGACTGTGGTCCCAGCTCTCTTCAGGTCATTGACCAGGTCCTGCCGTGTAGTTCTGGGCTGATCCCTCACCTTCCTCATGATCATTGATGCCCCACGAGGTGAGATCTTGCACGGTGCCCCAGACCGAGGGAGATTGACTGTCATCTTGAACTTCTTCCATTTTCTAATAATTGCGCCAACAGTTGTTGCCTTTTCACCAAGCTGCTTGCCTATTGTCCTGTAGCCCATCCCAGCCTTGTGCAGGTCTACAATTTTATCCCTGATGTCCTTACACAGCTCTCTGGTCTTGGCCATTGTGGAGAGGTTGGAGTCTGTTTGATTGAGTGTGTGGACAGGTGTCTTTTATACAGGTAACGAGTTCAAACAGGTGCAGTTAATACAGGTAATGAGTGGAGAACAGGAGGGCTTCTTAAAGAAAAACTAACAGGTCTGTGACCTGTTAGTATCAAATACTTGTTCTCCCCACTGTATATGTCAAAATGTGTTATACATGCATAAAGTGTATAAAAATATATTAATACATACATAAACATATATGGAATCATACCAATTTCTAATAGGTTTCATATATGTCTTTATATGAGCATATATTCCATATGTTGCTATTTAATATAGGCACATTACATTTCCGTATGGGAGGGAACGGAGACGTTACGTCCCTCCTGCCACAGTCCTGAACCACAGCTGAATGGCTGGGATCCCTGTTTCGGCTTCTCAGCAAAACACGAATGAGTGGGTGGGGTGCGTGCCGGCCGTATTTATACCCGTATGTCCGGGCATGAGTTGCTCATCATGCAAATCTCACTGGCCGATATCCATTGGCTTGTTTAGTTACCACACGAAGGTGATTGGGCTCCCAGACGAGACACTAATATGTCAGTATCGATGTAACGTATCCGTTTCCCTCCTTCAGGAATTAATTATGTATATATCATATAAAGCGATCTTGTCTCTTCAGAAAATGTGGACTAAACCGCTCAATTCATATGGATTCGTTTTACAATCTCTTTATGAACTTTATGAAGCGTCAAAGTGGTAGTTGCGTGGACTGTCAATGGAAATAAATCTCTTTCAGATTTCATCAAAAAGATCTTAATTTGTGTTTCGAAGATAAGCGAAACTCTTATGTGTTCAGAACGACATGAGGGTAAATTATGACAATTGTTTGGGTGAACTAACCCTTTAAACTAAACAAAAAATAGAAATGCTGCATTGGCAACAAACTGTTTAAGTTGAAGCACGAAAATTACAAACTGTAAGTAAATAAAAACTAAAACTGAACTAAAACATAAATTAAATTAAACCAAAATCATTAAAAAAACTAATAATAATGCAGCAAAACTGCAACAAAATTACTAAAAATGAAAATATAAAAATAAAAGCTAATTAAAATATAATTTAATATATTCATACTTGACACATGCAGTCTGCTTCTTGCACAAAGCTTTCATCCGAATTAAGAAAACGGTGAAAATAGTTCATCAGTCAAATGGATATATTTTACTGGGCTTTTATGCAGCTTAACAGCACCTGATCACTTCATGCTTTCGTTGTATGGAAAAAAGCTGTGTAAATACCCCACAAATCATTTTTCACGAGGGGGGCGTGAAGTGTCTTTTTGGGTGAACTGTCACTTAAAGGCACAAACACAAATTCATGGATCAGCAATTCAAGGTTTTAAATCCACAATGTGATACAATAAAGATGATTTACTGTAACATTATTTCAGCTGCTTCAGCTGCTTCTGATTGACTTCACTCCTCACCTTAAAGAATGATTGATCTGGACTGTCAATACTGATGCTGTCCAGGGAAGGAAATTTCCTGTTCAAAGACAAACACCTTCAAGCATTTTCAATCACTTATAAGTGATGCCATTTATTTAAAGCTGGTTTTTAAGTCTAAGTTCCATGACCCGTATGAGCCTCAGGCAGGGACATTTACATCTGAACGACTTTGACAGGGTTTGCTTACATTTATCAGGGGCTTGTTAAGCGGTCTGCAGAAATGCTGACATGACGAATGGGCACAGGCCCCTGATGGGCAGTAATTACCACAAAGAAACAAACATCCAGAAGAAACCCAACATAATCTATAGTGCTCTTGGCCGGATGGGAATGTATTTGCTCAAAGAAACCAGCAGTCATGGGAGATTTCATAAACTGAGCTTATCTGTATTCTAGAATGAATCGTGCATGGGGTCGCTGAGCGGATCTGTGCTCTAATGACCAGTGACTTCTGTAGTCTGACAGGCCGCAGCATTTTATTTCAACCACCATTTTTAAAAGTCTGTTGCGGTGCGTGCAGTAAGAGTTGTTTGCTATTCTAATCAACAATGGAGTTTAAAAAATATGGCTGATGGACTGACGACGAGGTTCAGGCTTTATTAAGCTTATATGCAGAATACGAAATCCAGCGCGAACTGGAAAGTCGTACGTCACCGGACTAATCTTCAAGATACCTTAGACCGTGATGGAAATGCAGGCAGCAACAGGTTTGGGGGAAAAAGTTCCTGGGACAAATTGTTCCGGGTAATTACGGTGGAAACAGGGCTTAAAATATCAAATATTATACTCTTTTTACAGACCTTCAACCCCAAAATACTTAGGGTGCGTTTACACTTGGTTCGATTGCTCCCCCTGCCCCACTGGACTGTGTTCAGATTATATTATTTGGGTCCAAACCGCAGTGCGTTTGCGTCATCAAAGCAGCAGCTGTTTACCCTGTTGCTTGGTAACTACGGCAAGGGAGAAGGCAGCAAAATGCATAGCGTTGCTCACCTCACTTTTATATTTTTGTTGAACCATTGGTTTTGTTTCCAAAGCTTTAGTACGTAACAACACTTGCGTCTTATCTACCGCGAATGTACTGCAAATGCTCTGAAGAATGCTGAAATGCAGAGAGCAGAAATGAGATTTACAGCTCTCTGCTTGCAGTATGTCAGTCACACTCGTCAGGAAAATGAGTGAAACACACACAAACACACATTTTAATCAAATCGTACTTCATTAATAGCGGTTCACTTCCGTGATTTAGTAGGATTGCGTTCATATCAGCAGCGAACCATACCAGAGTTCACATGAACCGTACCCCAGACCACCCTTTTTAAGGGTGCTTTCACACCTGAGTGTTTGTTTCGGAACGGGAAGTGTGCTATATAAATAGCAGTAGTGTCTGATTCTGTGAGTGAGCACATTAGTTATCACAGTTGAAAACCAAAAAAGCACCTCTTCATCTTAAAATGTAATTGCGCTTCTCTGTGGGAGAATGCTGTCCCTTGATTTCGGCTATAGCTGCATTATAACATTCGTATAGTGTTTGCGTGTGTCTTGAAGCTTAGCCAAGCCATGAGAACCGCAGAGGACAGAGAGAAGTGGAGAGAGCTGGTCAATAGAATGTCTGTGATGCCCCATCAAACTCCTAAGGGGGTCGTGGGACATGATATAAATTAAACCTAAACAGTAATTTAAAAAGGAAAAAAAGACTAAATGAAATTAAATTAAAATGAAAACTGAAAATATAAAAATAAATAACGTGGGGTTGAAATAACGTACTGCATTAAGGCTTGGCTTAGAGTTAGTACTAATAAATAACTATACATTTCAAGATTGTAACCACAGATTTATTATTGGGGGGTGATAGTTTAAATGACCACTAAACAAATTCATATTTTTGACCACAAATATGGGGAATCGAATGAATTCTTGAAACTAAAACAGAGATTTTCACATTATTTTTCAAATATATCATATACACAGACACTCCAACATTTTAAGATAGTATTACCATAAACGGAAGATTCCTAAGAATGAACGTTTTTTGTGTATGCTATCTCTGTATAGCTTCCTGTACCATAAATTAATCTCTAAATCGTCATCAAGATATATTATTAATAAAATGGTGAAGATTAATATTTTACCCTTCTGACATTCAAGCCCCTCCAGAACCTGAACTAACTGTCCCACCAGCATCTTTAACCAAACGGAAGATAATTGCTTTGACAGCTTCACAGACTCAGCTGTCAAGAGAATCAATCAAATGTAGTTTCACTGTCACAGAAGGATGAGCAGCGAGAACTTTCATCCAACAGGAAACTCTTTTCAAGAAAAGAAGTGTGTAATTTTTGCACCACTGATGTAAACAAACAAAAGTAAAGACAGATACCCTTACGAACTTTTAAACTAAAAATAAGAAAGTATACTTTCAGTCTACTTTTTATATACTTCTCAGAAATATACTTTAAATTGCAAGTATACTTGACTTATACTGACAGAAAAGTCTAAGTAGCCTATATTTGGCCTATACTAGTACTCAAATTTTTGATTGCGATATACTTAAAAGTATAATGAAGTATTCTAAGTATACTTGGCTTGTAGTTGCATTCACTCTTTTGATTGAGTAGCCTATTAAATACTTTTTTCACATAGTTTTACATACAGTCTTATGAACTTACATTGTTTGAAAATATTGATTTATAAAGAAAACAGATATGTTCCTAATTCTGAGTATCTGAAATTTTGTGTAGGCTAATTTACTTAAAATCTACTTTACTCTTTTTTCATCCATTGACTGAATTTTTCAGCTATCCATGTTTTCAGTGTTATATGGTAGAGGCTAGAGCCCGACCGATATGCACTGCAAAAAATGCTTTTCTTACTTAGTATTTTTGTCTTATTTTCAGTCCAAATATCTAAAAATTCTTACATTAAGAAGCATTTACTAGCCAAGCAAAAGTTTTTGTCTTGTTTTGGGAAAAAATAACTCAAAATTAAGTGAGTTTTTGCTTAAAATAAGCAAAATAATCTGCCAATGGAGTAAGCAAAATAATCTTGTTTTCTGTTTGAATTAAGAATATTTTGCTTACCCCACTGGCAGATTATTTTGCTTATTTTAAGCAAAAACTCACTTAATTTTGAGTTTTTTTCCCCCAAAACAAGACAATATTTTTTGCTTGTCTAGTAAATGCTTCTTGTTTTAAGAATTTTTAGATGTTTGGACTAGAAACAAGACAAAAATACTAAGTAAGAAAAGCATTTTTTGCAGTGTGGGTTTTTTGGGTCCGATACCAATACCGATATTAACGAGTAAAAAAATTCCGATATCGATATATCGGCCGATATTCTTCATGTGTATATTATAGTACAGTACCAGTCAAAAGTCTGGACACACTTTCCCATTGTTGTGTCCAAACTTTTGACTGGTACAGTATATATAATAGAGTATATACATAATATACATACATTGTACATAAATACAACAGAACAAACATATAAATGAAATAAACAGTTCTTTTCAGGTTTTTCATGTAGGTCTAAACTAGATTTTCAGGTACAGAAATAGTAATCAAATGTCAAATATCACTTGATAATCTTCACTGTATAAATATAGATGAACCCTTATTAAAGTTATTCAGTCAAGAGCCGTGAGTGTTTTTTTTTTTTTGTCTTTTGTTATCTCGTCTTTTATGAGAAAACGCTTCCCTGCCATTGACGTGATTTTTCTGTTTTCACTGTTATACGGTAGGGTGAAAAGCGATCATCAACAGCATATAAATCAAAACGGCCTAATGTTACTGAATGAAATGTCGACCCAGGACGAGCTATAGGACTGTGAAGCTTTGGGTTGTTGATGGACTCCATCTACTCCATCTGTGTTTTGATCATCGTTCTGAATCCCATCTGTATGCAAGTTAGTCACGATTTTCTCAGCTTTTTTCTCAAAATGTTGCTTTTTTCATGAAACATACCCACATTCAAGTGTTGATAAAAAAAGAATGCATGAAGCTAGAATAAAACCGAGGGTCTGTTCTTTCTTTTGATATATTGCATGTTCAGATATTCATACAACAAGATATTCTGTGGGCCATGAAACTTGTGAAAATGACCAAAAACGCTGGCGGTGACTGGCAAATTTCATGTTTATGTTCATTTAAGACATAACCGACTATGTTTACGATGATACTCGACAAGACCGGCATTTTGACATAATTTTGTGTTAATATTCGCTCGCTGTGAGACACGTGGGCACGGGTTCATATCGCTGGCATAGCGGCGGCATATACACCGATGCCGATATATCTGCGACAGGCTCATATCGGCCGATAAAATCGGCAGACCGATAAATCGGTCGGGCTCTAGTAGAGGCGCTATTACACATCTTCTGAAATAGTACAGAATCTCTGGATCAAAACACAGGCAAAGAAGCAGCAGAAACAAGTGATAGAAGATTGCTTATGCAAATGTAAAATAATGTGATCATCAACATTAAACAGCGTATAAATTCCTACTGCCTAGGAAGGGTTAATGACTGGAAAGCTTTGGGGGTGTTGATGAACTCTTGATTAATCTACTCCATCTGTGTTTTGATCGTTTCTGAATCCGATCTGGACGTAGTCTTTGACAAAAATGCGCTTTTCTCAGCGTTTTTTTTTAAATGTTGCTTTTTTATGAAACTTACCCACATTCAAGTGTTGATAAAAAGGTGCATGAAACAAGAAAAAATGTTTTTAAAATGGAAAGAGTTAAAGTAGTTAAAGGTATATTTCAAGTATAAAAAAGTAATGCCTAAATAGGAACATAGTAGTATATTTAAAGTGCAAAAATAATATAGAATTAGAAAACTATAAATGTGATGTTATGTTAACTTTAAATGAACTAGTAGTTTACTGAGAGTACACTTCAAAGTATTCGACTAAAATATCAGTATATAAGTTCACTTGTGGTATAGTTGCAATACAAACAAAAAACCTAGTTGTAAACTAGTTGTGTACTCAAAGTTTGTACTGTACAAGTACTGTTACACTTAAAGTATACTTAAAAGTATAGGCTACTTTTATACCCAAAAAAGTGGGCCAATTTAGTCCCAAGTAGTAAACAGTACACTTACAAGTCTAGTACATTGATATTAGTATACTTATTACATAAAGTATACTTAAGTAAATTTCAAGTGTATTTTTAAGTATACTTAATAAAATGAACTTGAAGTATACTTATTTTTCGTAAGGGTAGTGTAAACTGAGGCAAACAGTCCTAAACTCACATTGGTTGAGATGCTCAAGCAAACACAGACTGAGTCAAAGCCACAGCCTGCTTTCTTTCCAGACCTTTTAACTGTAAAAAAGCTGAAATGTTCTGCATAAATGCATGACACAATCACATGCAGCAGTTCCATCAAAGCACACAGCACGTCACATTAAACCACAATCTAATGAGTCATAACTGACTGAACCATCAGAGGGTTCTGCTGTGTGCCACACTAAAGGAAAAGCCAGAGAAATACAGGCATTGAATCTGTGATGTGCGTCAATGTATGGAGTCACATAGAGTTTATGTAGAGAGAGAGAGAAAGAAATAGCTTTGAAATCACTCTCTTTCGTACCATTTCTTTTTAATCTTCTTCCTATAATACTCCCCTTCTACATGAGAGCTCAGCTCATAAATAAATACTCCGCCTGATGATGCTATCTACACCGCAGACACCTGCTGTGAGCCTGATCTGTTAGAAATGTTGCTGCATATAAAAATCTCTTGACATGATCAATCTGTGGGGTGGACAACATGTTCCAAACAATCAAAATCACACTTTTGCTCTCTTGCAGGAAGAAGTGCTTTCCAAACAAAAACGAATGTCACGTTAGATAGTAAGATCAAGTCAAGTCACCTTTATTTATATAGCGCTTTTTACAATGCAGATTGTTTCAAAGCAGCTTCACAGTGTTAACAGGAAAATAATGCAACAGAATTTGATTTGGCTGTACAGCCACTCTGGAGAAAACAGTGATGTCATCCAGCTCAGTTCAATTATCATATAGTGTCAATGCAGGCAGATCAGTAATATAGTTGAATATTTAGTGTCCCCAACTAAGCAAGCCAAAAGCCAAAGGCAAAAGAGGCGATGGTGGCAAGGAACCAAAACTCCATCAGGTGACATAATGAAGAAAAAAACCTTGGGAGAAACCAGGCTCAGTCGGGGTGCCAGTTCTTCTCTGGCCAACGAACAAACAGTGTATGATTATGATTCAGGCAAACATTACAAGTCAGAAGTCAGATTAGATTGGAACATTCAGAATAGTTGTCCAGTTCCATCTGGTTGAAGATCGGAGTCATCACGCAGGAGATGGGTTTGTTGAAGATCAGTGCCACTGGATATCGTGACGATGAGGCCTTCACGGGGAGAGTCTAGTTGACACGGTCTCTGCAGACACTTTAGGGGTGCGTTGGTTGTGGCTAGGCGCAGGTCCACCATCTGATCTGGATACGACCCGGATCCGGCTGACTACAGTAAACCTCGGGATAAACAGAGAGACTAATATTAGCGTAGATGCCATTCTTCTTATGATGTAACGAGTACATCAGGTGTAATGGGAAGTGTTCCCGGTTCCGGCTGTCCTAGTTAATGCAGCCTAACACAATAATTTAACTGATTTGAATAATAGAAATTGATAATGTTCTATGTGTATGCCATAGTAAAGAGATGTGTTTTTAGTTTAGATTTAAACTGACAGAGTGTGTCTGCTTTCCGAACAATGCTAGGAAGACTGTTCCAGAGTTTAGGTGCTAAATAGGAAAAGGATCTACTGCCTGCAGTTGATTTTGATATTCTAGGTATTATCAACTGACCAGAATTTTGAGACCGTAATAGATGTGAGGGAGTATAATGCGTTAAGAACTCACTCAAGTACTGGGGAGCTAAACCATTTAGTGTTTTGTAAGTAATAAGCAAGATTTTAAAATGTATACGATGTTTAATAGGGAGCCAATGCAGTGTTGACAGAACCGGTCTAATATGGTCATACTTCCTGGTTCTAGTAAAAACTCTAGCTGCTGCGTTTTGGACTAGCTGGAGTTTGTTTATTAAGCGAGCAGGGCAACCACTGAGTAGAGCATTACAATAGCATGAACTAACTGTTCAGCGTTTTGCATTGAGAGCATATGTCGTAGTTTAGATATATTTTTAAGATGGAAGAATGCGGTTTTACAGATGCTAGAAACGTGGCTTTCAAATGAAAGATTGGAATCAAAGAGCACACCCAGGTTCCTAAATGACAGCGAAGACTTGACAGAGCAGCCATCAAGTGTTAGACAGTATTCTAGGTTACTACTTGTGGAGGTATTTGGTCCAATAATTAGAATCTCTGTTTTTTCAGAATTAAGTAGTAGGAAATGACTAGTCATCCAATTTTTTATATCAGCTATGCATTCTGTTAATCTTGTGAATTGGTAAGTTTCGTCTGGGCGCGAAGAAATATAGGGCTGAGTATCATTAGCATAACAGTAAAAACTAATGCCATGCTTCCTAATGATATCTCCCAAGGGTAGCATGTACAGGGTGAAAAGCAACGGTCCTAGCACTGAGCCTTGCGGTACTCCATACTGAACTTGTGATTGGTATGACATTTCTTAATTTACTGCTACAAACTGATGACGGTCAGATAAGTATGATTTAAACCATGCCAATGCAATTCCACTAATGCCAACATCATTTTCGAAAAGAATATTCAAAAGAATGTTGTGGTCGATAGTATCAAATGCAGCACTAAGATCCAATAACACTAATAGAGAGATACAATCACGATCGGATGATAAGAGCAAATCATTTGTAACTAATGAGAGCAGTCTCAGTACTATGATACGGTCTAAATCCTGACTGGAAATCCTTGCAGATACCATTTCAAGAAGGAACATAGTTGTGAGGACACTGCCTTTTCTAGTATTTTTGACAGAAAGGGTAGATTTGAGATCGGCCTGTAATTGACTAATTCTCTAGGATCAAGTTGCGGTTTAATAATAGCC
This sequence comes from Coreius guichenoti, assembly GCA_039654105.1. Lineage (NCBI taxonomy): Eukaryota > Metazoa > Chordata > Actinopteri > Cypriniformes > Gobionidae > Coreius > Coreius guichenoti. Next base: position 22,875,154 of record CM077181.1, read on the forward strand.
AGCTTAAAGGTTTTCGGTACATATCCTAGTGACAAAGATGAATTAATGATATTAAGAAGAGGATCTACGACCTCTGGAAGCATCTCTTTCAGTAGCTTAGTCGGTATAGGGTCAACCATAGATGTTGTTGATTTAGATGATTTAACAAGTTTAGCCAATTCTTCCTCTCCTATAGCAGTGAATGAGTGGAATTTTTCCTCAGTGACACTACAATGCACTGTCTGATGCAATACTGTAGTAGACGGCTGCATAGTTATAAATTTCTCCCTAATATTATCAATCTTGCATGTAAAGAAGTTCATAAAGTCATTACTGCTGTGCTGTTTGGAAATGTCAGAAGTTGAAGCTTTATTTATTGTTAATTTAGCTACTGTATCAAATAAATACCTAGTGTTCAAAAAATAGAGAGTCAAAAAATAAGCAGATCTAGCCGTTTTTAAGGCCTTTCTGTACGCAATCATGCTCTCTTTCCACGAAATGCGAAAAACCTCCAGTTTTGTTTTCTTCCAGCTGTGCTCCATTTTTCTGGCTGCTCTCTTGAGTGCCCTAATGTGCTCGATGTACCACTGTGTTGGACTATTTTGCAACTGTGTCTAAAGTGCTGGAAAGAGTCAATAGTTTCTGTTGCAACATTGAGTTCTTCTAAGCTATCTGGGATGCTGAGGAGATTGAACTGATCAGGAAGATTATTTATAAAGCAATCTTTAGGGGTAGGCGTAATAGTTCTACCGTATTTGTAACAAGGAGATGGCTTTGCAGCCTTGGGTAAATGGAGTATACACGGGAGTATCTCTCTGCTGCAGAATTTCAGCGGGATCAACATTGATTCCATGTGACAAAATTAGATCTAAAGTATGATTACGACAATGAGTGGGTCCTGACACGTTGCCTAACTCCAATAGAGTTTAGAATGTCTCTAAATGCCAATCCCAATGCGTCTTTTTCATTGTCTACATGGATATTAAAATCACCAACAATTAGGACTTTATCTGCAGCCAGTACTAACTCTGATAGAAAATCAGCAAATTCTTCGATAAAGCCTGTATGGTGCCCTGGTGGCCTGCATACAGTAGCCAGCACAAACGTCATATGGGATTTATTATTTATACTAGATAATGTTATATTAAGCACCAGCACTTTGAAGGAATTATATTTGAAACTAGACTTCTCAGTAACACTGAAGATATGATCATAAATTACAGCAACCCCTCCCCCTTTGCCTTTCAGACGCGGCTCGTGTTTATAACAATAATCTTGGGGGGTGGATTCATTTAAAGTAATGTAATCGTCAGGTTTCTGTCAAACACAGCATATCAAGGTTATGATCTGTAATCATATAGTTAACAATAAATGTTTTTGAGGAAAGGGATCAAATATACAGCAACCCGAGCTTTATCATTTGTTCATCTGTATTATATCTGTTTTTTATTTGTTGAACATTGATTAAATTTTTACCCTTAAATGGGTTTGAGAGTTTTTTGTATTTACTAATTCGGGGAACAGACACAGTCTCTGTGTGATAATGTCTAGATGATAGTGTTGGGATTTATCTGACTTCTGTGACGTGAGACAGCTAGCAGACGGTCGGTTAAGCCAGTCCGTCTGCTTCCTGACCTGGGCCCTAGTTAGTCAAGGTTCAACTCTAAGACTATGTGCCAAATTACTAGAGAGAAGAGCGGCACCACTTCAGGAGGGATGAATACCATCTCTTTTTAACAGGTCAGGTCTGCCCCAAAAGCTTTTCCAATTGTCTATGAACCCTATGTTATTCTGCGGACACCACTTAGACAACTAGCCATTGAGTGATGATAGTCTGCTAAGAACAGGAAGGGGGCCAGAACAAAATACATCAGCTGACATCGTACTTGCGAGTTCACACACCTCTTTAATATTAATTTTAGTGATCTCCGACTGGCGAAGTGATATTTGTCTTTCACTACCTGAAAGTTTCAGAATAAGCTAAAAATAAAAATAAAAATATTTTTTCTTGTAATGTTTGTTTTGTGTTGTCCTGAGTTTCTTTTAAGAGCTAAAAAAAAAAAAAAACAGCAATTCCCACCAGCTCAAAAAACGAAAAGTGCATTTACTAGGGATGTGACGGTGAGGAAATTTTCCCACCGGTTAATCGACGTGTGACAACACCGGTAAAACCGGTTTCACCGGTGAGGGCTTTTAGATCGCTAATTCTAAACCAAAAGTATAATGGGCACGGCCGCTCGGGCATTCATAATGATGCGGAGCAGCGCGAGTGTTTTCAATGAATTCCTATGAGAGTTATAAGCTTCCATAGGCATGAACTGAATACACTCGCTCTCCTCTGCATCCGCACCAGTGGACGCGCACCGTTATGAATGCCAGTGTGGCCCTGCAAATTTTACTTTCGGTTTAGAATTAGCGCCAATTCGGGGGAGAATTGCTTGAATGGTGTGTTCAATATATTTTTTAATGAAAAACACAACAGTACAATGACAAGCTCGCTTAAATAGGCGCTTTTACATTTCGCTTTGAAACCAGATCTTCCACGATCATCTTGTTAGCCAACTCCTAACTCTTGTGATGAATGAAGTCTACTGCTGCTGATCTGTGCTGCAACTCTCGTTCAGCTCACGCTGTATTAAGCAGACACGTTCAGTTTTTATTTGTAGTGTCTGTTCTCTAACTGAACTAAATTATTTTATTACTATATAAAAATCAATACGACGGTGGGGGCGGTGCCACGGTGGGCAAGTGATGTAACTGAATCACTTGTTGTGTCTGAACACCAGTAACACTGACTATCGCAGCAAGCCTAGCATTTACACTGACAGTAATTTGTTTAAAGGGATAGTTCACCTTAAATTGAAAATGATCCCATAATTTACTCACCCTCAAGCCATCCTAGGTGTATATGACTTTCTTCTTTCAGACGAATACAACTGTTACAATACAGTTATGTGAAGTGTGATTTTGGACTAATGAGATTTCACTGTACGTCTCAGAAATAGAAACCAAGTGACCAGCAATATGTCCCTGTTCTTGTCACAGTGGCTTGTTAGAACAAACCTGACAGCAATTAAACTGCTGTAGTCTCTTTCCTGTTGTTACTAGTAGGTGTTTGTATTTGGCTGCTGTATCAGACTTACTGTCTCCCATTGGTTGTCATCACACATCATGCTGCTGCTCATTTGCTTGAAGTCCTGCTCAATTTTGTCACATCTTCAACAGTCGGTGTCACTTATGTTGCAGGTAAACACCAACTGACAATGACAGTGAATGACTTTGGGTTGCTGCACGTCACTGTCTGCTCCTTTAGATTTACATGGTAAAGGCTTTTATCACATGATGCCTGGTTAAGGGTTTTCACACTGACTGCGATAAACCGTCCAGAACTCCAGAAGAGGTCACAAAGCTTTATGCTAATGCGTGATGATGCAGCGACATGGGAGTAGACACAGTGTAGTTCATGTGTTTAGTATTTTTATTTATATACAGTTATAGTGTTTATTAATATTTTGAATTGGCTTTTATTTTTATATTTTCAGTTTTCATTTTAATTTTAGTTTAATTTTGAGTAATGTGCTTTTTATCTTTTTATTAGTTTTGAAAAAATATTTCTACTTAGCTTTAATTAATTTTTTATTTCGGTTTTAGTCATTTTAGAAAAATTTTAATGTTCATTTTTGTATGGATTTTTGTTTTTCATTTATTTTATTTCAGCTTTATTTCAGTTAATAAAAATGAGTTTCAATAGTTTTAGTTTAAGCTAACAATAACAACACTGAACATAGACTCATTTATTTTGGTTTTGTTAGTGGTGTTGTTGAGTTTTTTGTTTATTTTAATATCCTGATCCTGCATTTCTGTATTTGATTGTGTTGTGAGTTTGCAGCATGTGTTGTCAAACTGATGAAGATGTTTTCTTAATTTGCTGGTGTTTTTTGCATTTGCATTGCAGCGCATTGAGCTCTCTCGGCCATCGTACAAATATGACTTGATTTTTGTTTGTTTGTACTATAAAACATGAAAATATAATGAAAATATTTAAAAACAACAACAACTAAAAAAAAAACAACAACACTGGTGATACATCAGTCAAGTAGAAACACCTAGAAACCAACAGCACAATGACTTGGTGACCTTAAAGGGATAGTTCACCCAAAAATGAAAATTACCTCATGATTTATTCATCCTCAAGCCATCCTAGGTGTATATGACGCTCTTATTTCAGACGAATACAATCGGAGTTACTGTATGTAGAAGCAGTCTGCATGCCTAGGTGCTGGATTTTATACACATGTGGCCATGGACGTGATTGGAACACCTGAATTCGGTAATTTGGAGGGGTGTCCCAATACTTTTGTCAATACAGTGTATGTATAATTGAAAATTATAATTTATTTCCGTATTTTTGGCTAAGCTGTTACGGTTTCGTCATTGTCACATTGAGTGTGCACGGTGAGAAGATGCGGGCTTGTGAAGTTGTGTATTGAACTCTTGCGCACTACTGTTACCTCCTCAGCATTTAGTAAGTAGAGAGCCGAAAACGCAGTCAGAGACATCAGCGAGGAGGAGATAACAACTAATATATTGGACATTTCTTCATTAGTAAACATGCAGCAAAATTTCACTGAGCAGCAAAATTAACACACCATAAGTAGCGAATGCGACAAAAAAAATTTGCTTTGGTGAGTGAATAAAACAACTCTAGAACTCCATGTGAAATGAGGTCTTTTAGGATTAAGCCACCAAAATGAAAATTCATGAATTAGGGCCAGTTTAGACGGAGACTTGCTCATCTCGAAAGACTTATGTCGTTTTTTATTTTTCACAATTATGAAAGCAAAAAAGGGACACATAGGCTCATGAGGATACATACCTTAAAAGCTATAAATATTTAAATAGCATATTTAATATTGAGTAGAGCTAGACACATTTGGTTTGTGATGCATGATGTGATGACTTTTTGTTTTGTTATGGAAAAATCATGCAAGAAGCCACTGTTAATTTCAACCGTGCTTACCATTGTCGTGAAATGAAAATGATTCACACTCATGGGTCTATCTATATGCAATAGTATGTATTTTTGAGGAATATATGGGTGTGCATGTAGCGTAGGGTCCTGAGTTAAAGCCCAGGGCCTCTGATTGTGTTAATGTGGCCTTGGGCGGGACTTGATTTTGTCCATGGGGAATTGATTGGATGGTTGGATGATTGTGGTTTGCTATTGGTTGATCTCGTGTGAGTGACAGTAAACACGTCAGAAAGGAGATTTCGCTGCAAAAGGGAGGGGAAGTTATTTTGATTAGATTACAAGGGCAAATTAATTTTTAAAAAAAAAATAATAATTACGTGCACAGATGAATCACTTATAATGAATACTGCATTCCATTAAAAATTATCCTTTAGAAATATCCATTTTGATTTCATGGTGACTTTAAATTAGTTTCCAAAACTAATCATCTCTGTTTTAACTCTAATCTAATGATATTTTGTATCTCTTAAATCAGACTTGTACAAAAAAAAACGTTTCTGCATGTTTAGACTTTTAATGTGACCTTATTTACTAGTTAGTAGGCATTCGTTTTTTAAGTAGAATTCCTCATGGGGACCATTATGCTCTCCACAATGTAGCTGATTTCAGGTTGTACTGTCCTTTAGGTGAATATTTGGTCATACAATACAGGCAAAACCTGACCACACCACAGCTAAACCCTTCATTGGTGACACATTTACTGCTGTACTCATTCTATTACATGCATCATATAAAAGTATTTTTATTTAGGACCCACATTATGAAATGCAAAGAGACATTTATATCTGAATTCCCTCTCAAAAATTATACAGTGAGACTGCATCATAAGTTTGATTTAAGAAGGTAATCACAGAACCCAAATGCTTATGAATTACTAATGATGCGTAATGAAGCTTGCAGATTCATTCGTAGAGCGTTGCTGAGGTTAGAGCTGCTTGTTCTTACTCTAGGAAAACTGTGCCTGGAAAAAGCACTGCAAACTGCTCTGAATGACAAAAGCATCTGCTAAAAAACATGAATTTAAAGGGAGTGGCTCTGTGTGTCTGTAGGCGAAACATTCAGTATTAGAGGACACTGCATGTTTAACTACACAAGGACTTTACTGCCACCTGGTGACCAACACAAAAGAAAATTATTTTCCTAGAAATCCTTCTGTATTTGCATTCACAACTATTCAGAGACTGACAATGTGGTAAAATTTATTAAAAAAAAACAAAATTATGTTCTTCTAAACCTGCATGACCGTTTTTCCTCTATGGACCCAAAAAAGCAGATATTAGGCAGAATGTTCATGGTGTTTCCATACAAAAAAAGGATTATCAGTAAATATAAACGTCACTCATACATGTTAGGAAGTTTAAAAAAAATATATAAGATAGCTTACTCAAATTCTTCTTTATTCAAGTTTTTACTCATTGTTATGCTGAAATATGCAAAACAGTAAAATTTTTCACTAGTGCTCTCAGACTTCTGTATGTGACATGAGAAGCATGTGCTCTCTTAAACTATTCTATACACACACACACACACACACACACACACACATATAAGATTATTTTAAGCCTGTGTGTTCATGCATCTTGCATATGTGGATTCAGGATTACTGACAGGGTTATTGCAATGACTCTAGAACGCTGACATTGGAGAGCAGAAAAGCTTCAGAGAAACATCAAGTAAAGAATTCAATCTGCGCACATCAAACGGAACAAAATAACCATTAAAACACGCAGTGTGCACAATATCCACACAAGCCCGAGGGTCACTCTGTAGCTTAGTGCATTGGGTCTCTAGAGGCTCAATTATTGCTCTGACTGAAATGCAGGACTAGACATTTACTGGCCGGTACACCTGCCTACCTCCCAAGATCTAAAACATACTGTTTATCCATCCTGTGGCAGAGAAGAACACACTTTTACACACTGTGTTTTCCTCAAATAATTAGTGCTGTTTGGCAGGTCAAGCATCACAATTACTGTTGTGACTTGAAAAAACCCTGAACACTAATTATTAATTACTTCAATTTGATCAGTTTTTAAAATGGCAATAAAAATAATAAAAACATCCTCTAAACTTAGACTGAAGAAGAGACCTGAGCCATATTTAGAGACAAGGAAATAATTGAAGCCATTAAGCAACCACTTAGAACCTAGCAACTGCACAGCAACACACCAAAAAACACTCTTAGCAGCTGCATAACATATAGCGACCGCATAGCAACGCCCTAACAACCGCTCATAACACGATAGCAACTACATAACATGCTAAAAGACCACATAGCATAGCATAGCAACACTAGCAATCACCCATAACACAAAAATAACATGTTAAAAACCACTCAGGATCACCTTGGAACCACATAGCAACATGCTAAAAATATTTGTTTGGCAAAAAATATCGATTTCAATCTTGATTCAGTGTCAATTCATATGTATAGCCTAATGTACATATATAAGGAAAAATAAGTTTGCCTTTTTAGCACTACTTTAAACTTTTCTTGGGTTAAATTATATTTGCTCGCATTCATTAATATTCACTTGTGTGTGCTTATATAAGAATCATTAAAAATATTAGGATGTAAGTTATTAACGTTTTAAAATGTCACATTTAAACAAATCTAGTGTTTGATCATGTCTAAATATTTATTCAAATGCAAAACCTAAAAATAAGTAAGCAGTTATGATCTGCAATACTTTTTTGAGCAACTAGACTAGATAGGCCTACATGTATATTTATTAAAGAGCCATACAGGCACCTAGTGGTAATGGCATTACAAATGAAAATTATTATTTTTCCAGCCACAAAATGAATCTATTTTGCCTCTTTGCATTGGAATTCTCTATTTTAACCTTAATTACTACACTTATTGTAATATAAATAATACAAATATTAGAAGAAAAATATTTTATGTGGTCATTAATGGACCATAATTATTGCACAAATAGTATTTAGTACCAAAAGATCTCCTCGAAATATTCAATAAATATTATTGAACTAAAATATAGAACATTTGTATGGTTACATTTGACCACTAATGAGTATGAGTGTGACCAATTAGTAAGGAATACCTGAGGGCTAAATACAAGAAAAACATTAACATTAATGTTAACAATGTTGCATCTCCATCACTCTCCATAATAAAATGATACTGTAAATGTGGTTGACGTAATAATTAATGCACAGTATACTGTACTGTTTACCAAAAATGGCTGCAAATACCTGTATAGTGAAGCTGTTATCTATTCAAATGTATTGACAGCGCTGATTTGTTTAGAACTATTGAGAGCGCCATGAACCACGTGACCGCGTGCGCCGCCGGGAGATGAAAGCATGTCGCAACCAGTCGCAACTCTGTTTTTCAACGGCTCTGACTTTAACTGTTATGCCACATTAACCAAAACGGTATTTATTGTTTGAATTTCGTATTAAAACTTAAAAATTGTAAAAGCTTAGACTTTGTTTCAAAAGCAGGTTTGGCAATTTGGCGTGAGATTTACTTGGGCAGAGTGAGAGCGTGAGACAGAGCCTGAAAGCGTGTGTCTCACGCCAAATGCGTGAGAGTTGGCAACCCTGCCCTAGCAAACACCCATAACAGCATAATGTAAAAAAAAAAAAAAAAAAAAACACCTTTCAGAATCCCCCAGCAACCACACTGCAACATACTAAAAAAACAAAACAATTTAGAACATATAAGCAACTGCATAGCAATGTCTTAGCAACCACCCATAACATACTGTATGTTAAGAAAAACACTCTGAATCATACTAATCAAACATACTGAAAAAAACAATATTGAACACTTTAGCATGTTATAGCAACAGCATAACATGCCAAAACCAACTCAGAATCCCCTAGCAACTGCACAGCAACATGCTAAAAACAATTTAGAACACTTTAGTAACCGCATAGTAACACCCTAGCAACCACTCTGAACATCCCAGAAAGTACAAAGCTAGCACTATAAAACTATTCAAAACACCTGGCATCATACAGCTGACTGTACACGTGTGAACATCACTCACATTTACTTTTTGATCAAATGTAAAAAAAAAATGTTGTGGTTATTATGTTCTGTGTCATTGTGTTTCCCCCGTGACCTAGTTTTCCTGAGTTGCAATGAGAAATGCAGAATGCAGAGAAATGAGAAATGCAGCCCAGGACAGATAGACATATCTAAAATTTATCTCTAAAATTATGATGTATGTTCACCCACAAGTGCTCAACTTAATGTCAGGGATTTGATTTTGTTCTGTAGTTAAAGATCAGTCTTATTTAGCAGACATTTGTCAGTGTAAACATCTGAGACACAGTGGGACTACCAAAACATCCAGTGTTTTGCTCAAGGGCTCAGTGCCTATTTTGTTATTTAAATGGCACAATGACATGTATTTTTTATGTAATACGTTCCATGAGGTTCACTTTTAATTTTAAGTTTCAATTTTGTACGTTTTTTTAATATACATATATATATATATATATATATATATATTAATATACACCAATCAGTCATAACATTATGACCACTGACAGGTGAAGTGAATAACACTGATTATCTCTTCATCACGGCACCTGCTAGTGGGTGGAATATATTAGGCAGCAAGTGAACATTTTGCCCTCAAAGTTGATATGTTAGAAGCTGGAAAAATGGGCAAGCGTATGGATTTGAGCAAGTTTGACAAGAGCCAAATTGTGATGGCTAGACGACTGGGTCAGAGCATCTTCAAAACTGCAGCTCTTGTGGGGTGTTCCCGTTCTGCAGTGGTCAGCATCTATCAAAAGTGGTCCAAGGAAGGAACAGTGGTGAACCAGCGTCAGGGTCATGGACGGATTGATGCACGTGGGGAGCGAAGGCTGGCCTGTCAAACAGACGAGCTACTGTAGCTCAAATTGTTCAAGAAGTTAATGCTGGTTCTGATAGAAAGGTGTCAGAATACACAGTGCATTGTATGGGGCTGCATAGCCGCAGAACAATCAGGGTGCCCATGCTGACCCCTGTCCACCGCCAAAAGCATGTGTGCGTCGCTTACCCGGGGAACACATGGCACCAGGATGCACTATGGGAAGAAGGCAAGCCGGCGGAGGCAGTGATGCTTTGGGCAATGTTCTGCTGGGAAACCTGCCATCCATGTGGATGTTACTTTGACACGTACCACCTACTTAAGCATTGTTGCAGACCATGTACACCCTTTTATGGAAACGGTATTCCCTGGTGGCTGTGGCCTCTTTCAGCAGGATAATGCGCCCTCCCAAAAAGCAAAAATTCAGGGTAAAGTTCAGGCATGGTTTGAGGAGCACAACAACGAGTTTGAGGTGCTGACTTGGCCTCCAAATTCCCCAGATCTCAATCCAATCGAGCATCTGTGGGATGTGCTGAACAAACAAGTCTGATCCATGGATGCCCCACCTCGCAACTTACAGGACTTAAAGAATCTGCTGCTAACATCTTGGTGCCAGATACCACAGCACACCTTCAGGGGTCTAGTGGAGTCCATGCCTCGACAGGTCAGGGCTGTTTTGGCAGCAAAAGGGGGACCAACACAATATTAGGAAGGTTGTCATAATGTTATGCCTGATCGGTATGTGTATATGTATATATAAATGGTAATAAGTGGTGTGCAGTGGTGTTTTAAAATGAGGAGGCAAAGTCCTCACATTTTTTTATGTATATCAAATGTAAATATATGTAATATATTAAGTGTCCCTGTTACACTTAATTTTTGAGAGGCAGGATTTATTGCACAAACCAATCATATCCAATCATAACCAATCATATCCAATCATATCCAATCATAGTGCAATGGAGGCATTGCCTCATCTCTTGTGACTTTCCCCCATTCATTCTCAATTACCCCCCACTAAACCCACCGCACGCACTCTGAAAAAATATTTTGTATTTTAAAATATTTATATATTTTATATATTAGCTGTTATCTAGCAGTTATTTGTTGTTAGCAGTTATCAGATTCAATCCAATTGACAGCCTCAGGGACACAACTAATAGATTCATTTGTCATCTTAAATTGATGGTCCAGATCAAGCCATTTTTACTGCACTAGTATAATGGTTGTTTTCTTTGGAGAACAGTGTCTCACTGGCATTTTTTAAAAATAGTGCATTCTCACAGCTTCAGGGGAACAGCATGTCTGTTCTGCCTCAGTTTGTGCTTTTGAAATAAAAGTTTCTCCGAAAATCACATTTGAGACCAAAGTTCAAAAGCATTAGATGGTAAAAAGGGCTTAAAAACATCAACGGTGCAGGTAGTTCAAGGCCTAGAGCAGGTGCATTTCTGATCATGTGATTCCAGGAGGAACCCTTCTCATTGGGAAAGATTAAATGCCTCCTCCAATCAAAGTCATTATTCATCGATCAAGCTAAAAGTAGAAGGTTTTGCTGGTTGGCATGGTCTAGTTTGCCCCTGTTGGTAGATGTCGTAACTACACCATCTGGTTGTTAAAAAAAACACTTTTTTTCCAAGCAACATGTAATTAAAAGTTTGCTATATTTAAATATATAAATATATCTGTATTGTGTCAACAATTTTTAAATAAAACTCTCTCTCTCTCTCTCTCTCTCATATATATATATATATACAAATTGACCCAAATTCAGTCATTAAATTGAAAAATACTTCTTTTAATTAAAAAATCTTTTAACTTGAAAAATTGCAGCTCATACATCATACGGCTGTTATCAGAATAGCAAACTACCATACCATTAATATTCCTGCCATGCAACAAAACAGCAAGAGAATGTTAGTATGCTATTGAGAAAAAAATCTGTTAAGACAAATAGAGAACAAGAGGCAAAGTATGTTAATGAATAATGCACTGAATTTATTCAATCTCCCACCTTAATTACCCTTTTTCCTGCAGCAGGTCTTAGTTCAAATACTAAAACATCTCCTTGTGTGTGTGAGTTTTTGGATTTAGTATGTCAGGTCATTTTGTGAGGGTGCCCATCGCTGCAGGCCAGTGTTTCAAATCAAATCACCTTTATTTATATAGTGCTTTTTACAATGGCAATTGTTTCAAAGCAGCTTCACAGTGGTAACAGGAAAATAATGCAACGGAATTTGATTCGGCTCTGGTGAAAACGGTGATGTCATCCAGCTCATTTCAATTATCATATAGTGTCAATGCGGGCAGATCAGTAATATAGTTGAAATTTAAGTGTCCCCAACTGAGCAAGCCAAAAGCCAAAGGCGACGGTGGCAAGGAACCAAAACTCCTTCAGGACCAGAATGGAGAAAAAAAACCTTGGGAGAAACCAGGCTCAGTCGGGGTGCCAGTTCTCCTCTGGCCGACGAACAAATAGTGTATGATTATGATTCTGGCACATTACATGTCAGAAGTCATATTAGATCAATAGATATTCGTAGGATTATTCGAAAGATTGGAGTCGTCACGCCGGGGACGGGTTTAATGAGGATGTCGTGTCGATGCGGCATTTACAGCTTAGCTTCAAGGATGAACTGACAGCAGCAGAATCTCCACCTGCCCTTTCTCCACTCCATTTTCTCTCTTTCCATCATCATCCTTTAATGACCCCTGGTGTCAGGACTGCTATACTGTATCTAATACCTGTCACATGACATCTTTACCCATGAGTCCCCTTAAAGCTCCATGCAAGAGCTTCAAGCCTCAGTGGCACAAATGCATTCCTGTCCTGAGAGATTTAGATCCTATTGTTCCTTATGTGCTCAAACTAGAGACTGTTCCCTGATCTGAAAGATCATTATAGGACATAACGCTAATGAAACACAAAAGATGACAAATGATTCCCCTCCACCATGAAGTCACCATTAAATCAAAATGGACAATTCTTGTTTTCTTAAGGAATATTGAAGTATTTATTATAAATGATTGATCCATGCAAATTATTTATTTTAATTCATGTGCCTCATAATCTCTAATCAAAATAACTTCCCCTCCCTCTTGCAGCAACATCTCTTTTCTTCTCTGATGACGTGTTTACTGATGCGAGGGCGGGACAACCTGACCTTCACATGAGATTGACCAATAGCAAACCACAACCATCCAACCAATTTCAAGTCCCACCCTTCATTTTTTCTTGTTCGAGAAGCAGTTTCACTTGGTTGTAAGTCTCATTAAGGGAAGAAAATATATCAAAAAGATAGACCTTATTCACAAAAGATCGCCATCTTGGATTTTTAACGGGAATGAAAGCGAGGCTGTGAGGGATAAACATACATCTCTTCAGTGGGTTGTACTTTTTTTTAATGTGTTTTTGGATTTTTCTGCTGATGAAACTTTCCAAGTAATTTCTGTAGACAAAAACTCCAGACAACATGAGCTGTGGGAAATTATAAGTAATCTAGGAGCTTTTTACAGCAGATGCCATTAAAAATAGAAATTCTATCCCTCCTAGCCTCGCTTTCATACCTGTCATGGCTCTGCTCTGAATAAGGTGTATTGCAACTTCCGTTTCATGCGACTTTAAAAACACAATGGCCAATAGTATCACCATCTCACCAGCTCCATTTACCATGCCTGTCTTCACTTCACTTCCCATCATCCTCTCTGGCTCACACCTGCTCATACTCCCCAATCACTGACCGCGTTATCTTACTCACTATATTAAACAGTAATTTTCCTCACCACAGTTGTCTGGTCTCGTTGTTCAAACCTGAACCAGAGAAAAAAAAAAGAAAAAGGTACCTGTACGATCTTCGTTAGTCTTCAGTCTTCAGTCATCAGTTGTCTGCCATCCATTCCAGTCATCCGTTCCACCATCTCCAACTCTCAGCATCTGCAACAGATAAGACTGTTAATCCACTGCCATTTCTACTGCAACTATCCTATTCTCAGTTACTTACCAGCTCACATCGCTTGTCTGCTTGTCTAAACTAGCGTCTAAACAGATTGTAAAATAGATGCTATGTTTATATAGTACAAGTCACATATTTGAGGTCTAAATAACTACAGTCTCGTCTAAAAAACTCTTAAAACTACATTCCGTGACACAATAACAGTAGTATTTGTAGGATATGGTATAGTATATGGTGGATTTGCTCAACCGCCATGGCAGTCGCCGCACTTGATATATACAGTACTGTGCAAACTTTAGTATTTTCACCACCCAGTAAAAATGTGTACAATTAATGGCAAAAGGAATGTTTGGAAATGTAAACTGATTTTTCCTACTGACACACTACAGCAGAAGATAAAAATAAATGGCTTAAAAACATTGTTTTTTTGGTGAAAATACTAATGTGCCTATAAGACCTTTGCACATTACTGTATATCAACCCTTTTTTCTTCTTCTTTTTGTTTTGTATGGATAGAAAGTTTGTCAGTTTACAAACATTTTCCACAATTTTTCCAGTATTTTCTATTCAGCTGTTTTCTGGCTGCTGCATCATTATTTGAATTTCCACACCAGTCTGTTATTGTGGCATTTCATATAAACACAACCCTCAACATCACTTTAAAACAGAACAGTGGTAAGCAAAATTGCAATGTGGACCAAATGTCACAATGTAGCCAAATGTTGGCTACACTGTAATAAGAATAATATATCACCAGGTCTTGATTTAAGATTATAAACACATAAAGGGCGATAGTGCTCATAAGTGAGTCTCAAATGTTTTCCCAACTTTACCATGTAATCTGATCATTTGGTTCTGTTGTGCTCTTGAGCAAGGAGATGAATCACATAATTTCTCTTTTTTTAGGGGGTTAGGGGACAGCTAAAAAGTAAGCTCAGGCCTCCTTTATGCCAAAAATCAGTTTTGGATTTCAACTATGATGAATGGGCCAGAAAAAAAAGAGGCTAATAGTTCAATAAAACACGCTACATTGAGAGGAAGAGAAAGTCACAGAGCCAAGAAACTGTCCAGAAACTCAGACCCAACAAGAGAGGCCTGCTCCAACTAGATTTGCATTTCCCGAAGGAAATAAAAGTGCTTGTGAAGCATTAAAAGGATAGTGTTAAAGTTTTATACAAGTTCAAGTTGTAGTCTTTGGTTCTGTGTAAATGCGCCGCTTTAGTTGTACTCAACATACAGTGGGGAGAACAAGTATTTGATACACTGCCGATTTTGCAGGTTTTCCTACTTACAAAGCATGTAGAGGTCTGTAATTTTTATCATAGGTACACTTCAACTGTGAGAGACAGAATCTAAAACAAAAATCCAGAAAATCACATTGTATGATTTTAAAATAATTAATTTGCATTTTATTGCATGACATAAGTATTTGATCACCTACCAACCAGTAAGAATTCCGGCTCTCATAGAACTTTTAGTTTTTCTTTAAGAAGCCCTCCTGTTCTCAACTCATTACCTGTATTAACTGCACCTGTCTGAACTTGTTACCTGTATAAAAGACACCTGTCCACACACTCAATCAACAGACTCCAACCTCTCCACAATGGCCAAGACCAGAGAGCGGTGTAAGGACATCAGGGATAAAATTGTAGACCTGCACAAGGCTGGGATGGGTTACAGGACAATAGGCAAGCAGCTTGGTGAGAAGGCAACAACTGTTGGCGCAATTATTCGAAAATGGAAGAAGTTCAAGATGACAGTCAATCTCCCTCGGTCTGGGGCACCATGCAAGATCTCACCTTGTGGGGCATCAATGATCATGAGGAAGGTGAGGGATCAGCCCAGAACTACACGGCAGGACCTGGTCAATGACCTGAAGAGAGCTGGGACCACAGTCTCAAAGAAAACCATTAGTAACACACTACGCCGTCATGGATTAAAATCCTGCAGCGCACGCAAGGTCCCCCTGCTCAAGCCAGCGCATGTCCAGGCCCGTCTGAAGTTTGCCAATTACCATCTGGATGATCCAGAGGAGGAATGGGAGAGAGTCATGTGGTCTGAGGAGACAAAAATAGAGCTTTTTGGTTTAAACTCCACTCGCCATGTTTGGAGGAAGAAGAAGGATGAGTACAACCCCAAGAACACCATCCCAACCGTGAAGCATGGAGGTGGAAACATCATTCTTTGGGGATGCTTTTCTGCAAAGGGGACAGGACGACTGCACCGTATTGAGTGGAGGATGGATGGGGCCATGTATCACGAGATCTTGGCCAACAACCTCCTGCCCTCAGTAAGAGCATTGAAGATGGGTCGTGGCTGGGTCTTCCAGCATGACAACGACCCGAAACACACAGCCAGGGGAACTAAGGAGAGGCTCCGTAAGAAGCATCTCAAGGTCCTGGAGTGGCCTAGCCAGTCTCCAGACCTGAACCCAATAGAAAATCTTTGTAACGTGCAATAAACTAATCAGAGTCTCATCTCCCATTCCCTTTAAAAGCCAGTTGTGCTTGCACCATGGCGGATTTGCTTTTACATAGCGGAATATAGACCCCCCTTAACCTGACGAGTCAGTTTAAATACGCGTGTATTGCCACGATTGGTTAAATAAGTAGCCAATTTCATTCGTCATTACTGCTAAATAGGTAATTCTGATACATGCAATGACTATCCATTATGACATGTAGGCATTTTATATTTATTTACACAATAATAATCTTTTACATTGTAATCCTTTTACTTTTAATATTTGACATGTCTGTGTGCTGCTGCGCATCCCTGTGTGTGTAATAAGCAGAGTGGCGCATAGGCTCATATTACTAACTTTAGGTGCATAGTACTAACGCGCCCTTTAAATAACACAAAAAAATACTACGCTATTGACTTTAGACCAGGTTTTAGTTGGTCAATGGCGCAGTCGTTTTCAGTTGCCTCAAAAAAGCAACACGCCAACAATGCGCCTGAACACACCTCGTTTTCAAACTCCACTATAGCACTCCACTATATCGACTACGTCAGCTAAATTCCCTGTTAGTAACCTGCTCGAAACATGGCATGCTGAGGACATCTACTGGTTAAAGCTATGTAAATGCAACAAGAACAGTAAAAACCTGTTCAATGACGTTGTACACACGTTGAAACTGCAGCACGCGAGCTTAGAATAAACAGACCGTTATCGTTGCTGTGGACGCTAATATAGTTATCGTTATAGTTATCGTTCTTGGTGTGAACGGGCCTTTAGGCCTTAGTTCAATTAGAACATTTAAGTAGCTTTTTTTTAAACGTGCCTTAGAAAAAACATTATTTGTTGATAATGTTATATCTTGTTAATGTTAATTATATCTTGAGACAAAACAATGGCACTGGTATATTTTAAGATTTGTCAGTGCAAGTTGCTTTCATTTAAGACAACTCAAACATGCATTTTAGCCTGGGACAAGGCTTAAGCCTTGTCTGTGAAACCGGGGGTATTGTTTTTGTCAGCTGCACTAAAGAATCAAGATACTTTTGTCTGGAAAATAAATTCAGATACATGATGAGTACATTATTACACAACTATTCCTTTAAAGTTTAACATTATGAAAACTTTCTTCCATTTGTTTGTCTGTGTAAACTGGAAGAGAGATCAGTAAACCACATCAGTGCCAGAAGGGACGCAATGCTGGAGGAAAATGTCAGAGCAGATCTTTAAAAACGTAAAAACCAACGGCATCCCTGAAGGTCAAACAGAGTAAGTCGGCACACGGGAACCAGACAAATCTGAGGATACTGGAATTGGCATTTTAAGGGAGGAAATTTTGTCCCCTGATGTTCTTAGAGACTCTGATTGGATGAATGAATTGAATTCGAGCTGTTGATGTAGAAGAGCAGCAGAATACAATCTCACAGTCTGGACAGGAACTTAATGCCCAAATGCCCATCTCACACCTGTATGCACATGAACAGAAGCTGAGAGAAAAAAAAGAGAGAAAACTGACAGTAAAATTCTCAACAGTGAAACAGTGATGTGTGTAATCAGTTGAGAGTTTCAACCGGGCAGATGTCGATGATTTGGCAAGTAGATTCTGAGCAGACAGTTCACAATGTTCCCTCTATCCGTCTCGGCAGGGTCATCTAATCCCGAACAAGCGATATAGGCTACAAACACAATCACACGCTGCTGTACACACAGAGTTTAAGTTATTATAGATGCCTGACTTCACCGGGATCGGTCCGGAAAGGACCAAATTTGAAGCATTGAACTATATGTCCATTCTCCTGCTTCAAACTCCATAATCAGAGACATTAACTTTTAAGTTACCATGAAACATTTGCAACCCATTTTACTTCCATATGTATTTCTGTGAAACAGCTTATGCATTTTATATAGCTTATGTTATGACTGATGTTTGAAAAATTAGGCACAAGTGACACAGCTAATATAATAATATGATGAATTTCTGCGATGACGGATCCAGCCTTTCAAATGTTTTCAGGCGACGCAGACAATTGCAAAGGTTTCAGATGATGGCAACTTTAGGTCGACATGCAAAACTTTCAAATATTATCCTAATATTGTAATATTATCCTTATATTGTAATCATTGCGAGCACAAGTTGTAATTGCTGCCTAAGACATTCATTGTGTTTACATAACTGAATACATTAAGTTAACTAACCACATAATATCCCTTACGAAAAAGAAGTAAACTTCAAGTTAATTTTTATTAAGTATACTTAAGTAATGTTCAAGTATATTTTAAGTATACTTTATGTAGTAAGTATACTACTAATAATGTACTAGTAGTATACTTGTAAGTGTACTATTTCAATACTGCTTGGGACTAAAATGGCCCACTTTTAGTATATAAAAGTATATGTTTAAGTGTACTATAAGTGTTGCAGTAGTAAACTTTAAGTGCACAACTAGTTCACAACTACGTTTCTCATTTGTACTGCATCTGTACTACAA
This sequence comes from Coreius guichenoti, assembly GCA_039654105.1. Lineage (NCBI taxonomy): Eukaryota > Metazoa > Chordata > Actinopteri > Cypriniformes > Gobionidae > Coreius > Coreius guichenoti. The sequence goes on from CM077181.1 coordinate 22,893,897, forward strand.
GTGAACTTAAAAGTATACTAGTAGTTTACTATTTTAATACTTGTAGCACATTTTTTAGTTTATGAAAGTACACTTTGAAGTGTACTCTCAGTAAACTACTACCTTAGTAGTTTTACACTGCAAGTATACTTTTAAGTTTTCTTTAAGTTAACAAAACATCATACTTACAGTTTACAATTTATATATTATTTTTGCACTTTATGTATACTACTATGCTCCTATTTAGGTATTATTTTTTTATACTTGAAATATACCTTTAACTACTTTACCTCTTTCCATTTTAAAAACATTTTATTCTAGCTTCATGCATCCTTTTTTAACAACACTTGAATGTGGTTAAGTTTTATTTAACAAAAAAAAAAAAAAATCAACATTTTAAACAAAAAGCTGAGAAAATTGCATTTTTATACGTCTGGATGGGATTCAGAATGATGATCAAAACACAGATGGAGTAGATTGAGTCCATCAACATTAGGCAGTTTTGATTTATATTCTGTTTATACGCGTTATTTTACATTTGCGTGAGCAATCTTCTATCACTTGTTTCTGCTTCTTCTTCACCTGTGTTTTGATCCGGAGATTCTGTACTCTTTCCGAAGATTTGTAATAGCGCCCCCTACTGTATAACAGTGAAAACGCAGATAGCTGGAAAATTCAGTCAGTGGCAGGGAAAGAGTCAAGTAGATTTGAAGTAAATTCCTATGTACACTAAGCAGTGAACTAGCCTACACAAAAATTTAGATACTCAGAATTATGAACATATCTCTTTTCTTTATAAGTCAATATTTTCCAACAATGTAAGTTTATAAGACAAAAGTATTTTATAGGTTATTCAATCAAAATAGTAAACACAACTACAAGCCAGGTATAGGCTACTTAAAATACTTAGGCTAATTATACTTTTAAGTATATCTTGATCAAAAGATTGAGTACAAGTACAGGCCAAATATACTTAGTCCTTTCTGTCAGTATAAGTCAAGTATACTTAAGTGCAATTTTAAGTATATTTCTGAGAAGTACATAAAGTATACAATATTTCTGTGAAGTACATAAAAAGTAGACTGAATGTACACTTTCTTATTTTTAGTTTAAAAGAAGTATACTAATAGCACACTTGAATAAACTTCTTTTTTGTAAGGGATGTATTATATTATAGCTGTATATTACTGCCATACATATGGACATTACTTTGATACGCTCATCTCTGGCTTCTTCCTAAATTTTAACATTGAAACAAACATTTTCTGTCTTTTCTTGTGGATCCAGGTTGTGTTTTATCTCCTAAGTGCGTGAAGGCAGTCGCATGAATCTGCTGACTTTAAGATCATATCAGCGTTCGACTTAATGTTCTCTGATATAAAAAACTGGAATCCCAGATCACATTTTCAGACAGCACGTCCATCCGTCACTCCAGAGATAAATTTTGCTCACTATTGCTTTTGTCCGCAGCCCTGTCCAGCATGAACAGGCCGATATAAGCATCAAGTACACAGGTTTGCTGTAATCTATAATTATTTGCACAAAGAAAGACAAATCATCAGCTTGCACATATTTACCTACATTGATTCATTAAGCAGATGCTTTGTTGGATGCATTGTTTGTACATTTTGCATCATTCTTCCCAATTTGGTATTTCTGTCTTTGGAATAAGATTTTTATTCCATTTTTATTTTATTTTTATTAACATTTATTTTATAAATGGCCAAAAAGTAGAGTAGAAATATAAAGATGCTCATCACCACTTACTGGCACAACCACACAGCAAAATGGCTCAATGGCACCATCTACTGGCTATTCTAAACATTTACAACTCAAAAGTATTTGTTAGTGGTGTTTGCCAAGGAAAGCATTGCTTATATTTAGGGTAAATTATTTGAACCCCTTAAACAAGAGTAGCTACTACTACACTTCAGCACTGCAATGGAATGACAGTTTTACAGACATGCATGATGATTGATATTACTTAAGATAATTTTAAAAATTTTCAGCCAAGGATGATACATGCTAAAAAAAAAAAAAAAAACCCAGAACACCTTCCAAAAATGGAAAAATATAGTTTGAGTGACAAATTTAAAATGCAATTAATCACAGGAAATAGTTCCATTTCAAGCCTGATCTGAAATCAGTTTCATGCTTTATTTGAAGCAGATTTTGCACGTGATCAGGGGCCTAACAGTCGGATTATATCATACTGAATTTCTGATGATATCATTTCAGCACACAGGCCGCTCTCATTTATCCATCACAGACCATTACACACTCATGATTGATTATTGGGGTTGAACTTATGAGCGGGACAATCCCGTCCTGACCGTTTTACGTTATGACTCCTGATGCCTTTAAACTGACAATGACAAATGATCCAAATGATTTTGCACAGTCACAGGATCCAACTACAACAGAATGTCATTATTCGTTCAGCTTGAATGGCGTAGAGGAAAAGAAGCAGCATGATTGATCATATTTGAGCAGAACACTTTAGAAACTCAAACATGAGATCTTAAATTAGCCGTTAGGCTTTGACACGGTGGCTCTTTCTCAGAAGATGACAGAATAGTGGATCTGATAGACTTACGTGTGTGTGTTGTGGGTGTGTGGTCCTGTTAAACCTGACAAAATGTCCCCACAAAGATGGCAATACCAGAGATCATCTTGTGGGGACATGTTTTGATCCCAGTGAAGAAAACAGATTATAATTCATAAATTAAATGTTTTTTGAAAATGTAAAAATACAGAAAGTTTTCTGTGATGGGTAGGTTTAGGGGATACAATATGTTTGTACAGTTAAAAAATCATTATGTCTATGGAAAGTATTTCTCATGTCTGTGAGGGAAGTATCCTATACGCTGAGTTTCGGTTCATTTATGAGTTCATAATTTATGAGGCACCAGTTCACCATGTTTAGGAATCGCGTGGGTGTTTGAATTGAGATCACGATCTTTTAATGATTAATCATTCACTCTAGTTGATAGCAGTTCTGGTGGATGAAGGGCCCCTCAAGAGGTAAAGCCCAGGGGCCCCTTATAGTCTTAATGCGGCCCTATATATATATATATATATATATATATATATTAAGGGTTTGCTGTGCTGTGAACAGTTTGTAAAAAAATTAAACATTTTTAAAAAAAAAGATATGTACAAATTATTTATTTATAATAAGAACTGCAATATTCCATAAAAAATAAGAATCCTCAATTTTGATTTCATGGTGACAGTAGATCTAAAGATGCTATGTATATAAGGCATGTAAATCAGGTCAAATAGGCTATATATGTAAATAAAACCATGAAACAACAACAGAATAATTCCCCATATGTAAATGTAAATATATGTATATATATATATATATATATGTATAGAGAGAGAGAGAGAGAGTTTTGTGAGCACTTGTCAACTTCATCAGAATTTTTTCCCACCTTGACCACATGTTGTACAGTAGAGCAATTTAGTTTTTTTCCTCAGTTGTAGCTTCCTTAAAAAACATACTTAATAAACAACTTTTACAGAAACTATTACACCGGGATGACGGAGTTAACATCTTAAAAGCTGTGACTGTAGTAGAGACTTCAACATTGTTTGTATAAATTATGAAACTTTTAGGACTATGTGTTCTACTGTGAGATATCAGATCCTCAGAGTTCAAGATGACCATGACATTGGGTGATTTATTCAGAATTATAAAAAATCCTGACGGAGTTGACGCAAAGTGAAGACAACTTTGATAGGCATTTTTTTAAAAATGGAAAATATAATTAAAGTATAGATAATAGATATATAGATCTCTGCCTTTCAATTTAAATGTATATTTTTGAATTTGTTGCATTTTTTAAACACTTTGTTTGGCAGTTTTACATTGCGACTCACCTTATGCTGAGGACAGGTTGAATTACATGTATTTTCCAAGTATAGAGCATGTCAACTAATACTAACGACATTATTTAAAAATAAAAAGCAATGAATGTCCTTAGTAGCCTATGCAGATTTCCTTTAGATGTATTTTTTTAAGTATTTTTATTTTGATGAATTTCTTTATTTAATAGGCTATAGCAACATGTTTATCGGTCCAAAAAAACTAAAAACAATCCAGTGAACAAACGAAGTTTCAGAAAAGTGAAGCTTGCCATCACCGCTGGACTGTCACGCGCGTCACTCTAAAATTCAAACAGAAATTAAAGCTGCAAGCAGCGATGAAAGGGCCCTCGCACCCAGGAGCACCGCCACCCGGTGGCCTCAGGAAAACAGCAAATAGTGGGCGACATGCATTTAAGTGGGTAAATATAGGAGAAATATGGCAAAGTCACTTCAATGTGCCACACTTCCTTCTGCCAGCAGGTGGCGCTTTGACTATAACCGAATATTGGCATGTAGATGTCTTCAGGCCTGGACTATTATCAAACGTGTGAAGTTTGGGGCAGATCGGACACTGTATGCAACAACAACTTCCTGTTTTGTGGCGTAAATCGCATACATTAGCACTTAGCCAAGTTTTGCTTGATTTAATGTGTTTCTAGCATGTTTGGGACTTGATGGCATATTTAAATGTGTTTCTGGGAGGGAATTACAGTGTAAAGCATGCCATTTCCTGTTGCCAGCAGGTGGCGCTATGACTAACTAATATTGGCATGTAGATATCTTCAGGCCAGGACTCTTATCAAACATGTGAAGTTTGGGGCATATCGGACATTGTATGCCTGACTTACAACAGCTTCCTGTGTCATGGCGAAACATCAGATTTTATCAGGCCACCACGGACACGCCCTTCGGGGAAAACTCAAGATCTTCACAATTTAACATCACAAAGGCCTTTAGATTAGACTGACCAAATATGATGTTGATCTGGTTAAATCTCAATGAGGATACTCATCACAGTGTAAAACACAGTGTAAATCATACCTGTACGTGAAACGTAGCGGGAGGGGCACTTTGTTGAAATGTTGTAGGTGGCGCTATCGAGCAATTTTGCCATGCCTAATTCTGAAACTCATATGTAGATGTCTTCAGACCAGGACTCTTATCAAACATATGAAGTTTGGGGCAGATCGGACATTGTATGCCTGACTTAAAACAGCTTCCTGTGTCATGGCGAAACATCAGATTTTGTCAGGCCGCCATGGACACGCCCTTCAGCGAAAACTCAAGGTCTTCACAATTTAACGTCGCAAAGGCCTTTAGATTAGACTGACCAAATATGATGTTGATCTGATTAAATCACTATGAGGAGTTTGTGTATATATATGTGACCCTGGACCACAAAACCAGTCATAAGGGTCAATTTTTTGAAATTAAGATTTATACATCATATGAAAGCTGAATAAATAAGCTTTCCATTGATGTATGGTTTATATGATAGGACAATATTTGGTCGAGATACAACTATTTGAAAATCTGGAATCTGAGGTTGCAAAAAAAAAATGTAAATATTGAAAAAATCCCCTTTAAAGGTGGGGTAAGTGTTATTCAAAAATGCTTTAGTAAAAGTGTCTCGGCCGAGTACCAAAACAAACTTGTAGCCAATCAGCAGTAAGGGCCGTGTCTACTGATGATGGGGAGACGAGATCACTCAGTGCACGTCATTATTCAAAAGACACGACACACAGGACAGACATTAGCCGAGCGATGACAGAAAGAGAGAGATGGCAGATAAAAAAACAAATGTGGAAAATGTCTATGGAACAAAAGAAGGCTTACGATCAGGCAAGAAGTATCAGCTTTCCAGCGCTGGAGAGAACTCAAGGAGCGCTAAGGCCTGCAATCGGACGCCGAGGTTGCTTTATTTCTTCTCGATAGGCGAGTAACATTGATTTTGTTTTGTTTCACAGAACTAATATATGCTGGCTTTTGCTTGAAAATGCACGTGGGTCATGTTCGCTTGTTTGTTAATTTGCAATTGTATGGTCGTTCACTTTAGCGATGATAAAGACCCATTCATTTCTACACCCGATAAGCCTGGAGCGTCTAAACCTCCTCCACTGTCTGTTTCAAGCGTCAGCTCCCAAAGTGTGTCCGAAAAGTAAGATAATATACTCCTAATATATGTTTGTTTCCTTTGGTTCCTCTTTTCGTGATCGATATAACCCTCTAATCTAGTCATAATTGTAATATGTTCGTGCTCATGCTATCGAGTTGTTCATGAGAACTGTTTGTGTTTTTGGGATGGAAGGCATGACTTTTTCATTGAACATTCGACCTGGATTACCATAGTAACACGCATTGCTTTCACTTATTGATGATATCATACCCTTGGCCGGCTGGCACAGCAGACTCCGCCATAGTCGTTGCCTGCGTTGCGTACGTATGTGTGGGGCGGAGCTATCAAAATAGGGGCGTGTTTGTTTTGGTGATTTGAAATATCAACATTGGTTACCAGAAAGCACTTACCCCACCTTTAAAGTTGCTCAAATGAAGTCCTTAGCAATGCATATTACTACTAATAATACATTTTTGATATATTTATGGTAGGAAATTTACAAAATATCTTCATGGAACATGATCTTTACTTAATATCCTAATGATTTTTGGCATAAAAGAAAAATGGATAATTTTGACCCATAAAATCTATTGTTGGCTATTGGCACAAATATACCCGTGCTACTTATGACTGGTTTTGTGGTCCAGGGTCATATATATAATATATATATATACAATGCTACTAATGATACTTTGATATGTCCCATGTTATCTGCATGGTAATCCAAGGTACAAAGTCTTTTATGGCATAACTATAAATAAATAAATAAATATGTTGTCATGGGCATGTAATGTCTTTGTATGTGTCAATGTGCCATTAATGCCATCACAGTAATCTGAAAAGAATTGCTAACATTTGCTTTTTTTTCTGTCTTTCAGGCATTACTATCTTGTGTGTATGGTGGTCTTAACATTTGTGAACCTTATAACAATTCCTCTAGACATTGCATTTTATGATGATATGCACGATAGTGCCCACAAATACTGGGTGGCCTTCAATGTATTCTCAGACATCTTGTTTTGTATTCATGTTGGACTTAATTTTCGAATGGGTATTTTCAGTGAAGACGGTCAGGTAGGAACGTGCCTTCATTGTCTTGTATAGTGTAATATTAATTATGTATGGCTTTACCTTTCTAAAATACTGTTAAAAATTGATACAGTGCATTCCTGTTTTCTGTCTAGGCCATCCTTGATCCAAAATTAATAAGACAGGATTATTTCAGGTCTTGGTTTGTTCCTGATGTGATGGCTGCATTTCCGGTCGACATTATCATTATTATTGTGGTAATTTTATTCATTAGTTAATATCACTCACACTGATCAAATTGTAGAGATACATCTTACAGTACAACCAATTTACCACAGGAGCATTTTTATCACGCTGACACACTTTCACTGGTGGCTTCGAAGATGGTGCGGATACTTATGTTTGTGAGGATTCTCAGTTTGATCCGTTTACTTGTGCCAAAGCTTCTGAGATTCTGCTTTGAACTGGAAAGTGTAAGTTTCAGCACCACTCACCGTCATGTTTATGCAAATCAAATCAAATCAAATCACCTTTATTTATATAGCGCTTTTTACAATGGCAATTGTTTCAAAGCAGCTTCACAGTGGTAACAGGAAAATAATGCAACAGAATTTGATTCGGCTGTACAGCCGCTCTGGAGAAAACAGTGATGTCATCCAGCTCATTTAAATTATCATATAGTGTCAATGCGGGCAGATCAGTAATATAGTTGAAATTTAGGATGCAATAAATTATCAATGGCAATATGTTTACACTGTACAGGCAGAGGAGAACGTTCCTTGCCACAGTCACCTTTGGCTTGCTCACTGGGGGAAAAATGATAAATATGTAAAGACATGTTGTTGTAAAGGATTCTCTACTTTTTCAGAAAACCATCTATGATCTGATGATTTAAAGAATCCAGAAACCAAAACAGTGATTTTTAGAGTTTTTTATTTTTAAATGATAATTTTTGTAGTATTTTCTCACATTTTTCCTCACCTGTCATAACACCCGCAAGCAACAGGACATTTTGGTTGTATTTTGTACACCCTTATTGTTCTATTGAGACTTTGTTATATTATCTGTCATTTTAGGTCTCTGATATACAGCTTGAAGAAGTCATTCAGGGTTTTTTTTCGTATTCCTGACAATGGTCCTAATTTGGCACTGGAATACTTGCATTCAGTACTTCATATCTGTAATGGAAGAGTTTCCCAAAGACTCCTGGGTTGTACAAGAGAAAATTGTGGTATGTCTCATTTTTTATTGCTTATGCAGGCATTTATTGATATGTGTTCAACATGTTACATGTTACATTTTGCAGAATACCTTGATCGGGGAAAAATACTCCTATGCTTCCTTCAGAGCTTTCGCTCAAATGGCCTGGAGATCAGCTGAATCAATTGCGAAACCAAGACGTACGCCGCACAACATTCTTTCAACATGAATCCATTTTGAGAAAAGATAATCAATCTGATAATCAGTCTTTGGTGTAGAAAAATGTCTCCTGAAAACACTTTAATCAGTGGCGTTTTCTATGGCCAGCATTACTTTTACTATCAGGATTGGGGCTTTTCAAAACCTGTGACACAAAGTATTAATATATGATGTGTCAGAAATTATTTCCATCTGCCAGATGAAAAAAGAAGATGAAAAAAAAAAGCAATGGCTTAGCAAACAAAAAGAAATGTAAAAAAAACAAAAAAAAAAAAACAAAAAAAAAAGTAGCTTACATTGAGCTGAAGTGATTCCCTTTAGTTTTTTTTTCGGTGTGGATGAGTGGTGGATAGCTGTTGTTAGGATGGTGATTGGATATTTAATGTGTTTTGCATTTATTTCTTGCTTGATGACAGCAGTTTGGAGCATGTCTGTGACTGGCAATGCATACAAGATGAAGGTGAATTTTAAGAGTTAATTGTGTTTATATTTGTTCATTTTGTTTATTCAACAAATAAATATAAGGCGGCTCTAATAATATTATGCCATGATATACAAACCCAATTCCAAAAAAGTTGGGACACTGTACAAATTGTGAATAAAAACAGAATGCAATGATGTGGAAGTTTCAAATTTCAATATTTTATTCAGAATACAACATAGATGACATATCAAATGTTTAAACTGAGAAAATGTATCATTTTAAGGGAAAAATAAGTTGATTTTAAATTTCATGGCATCAACACGTCTCAAAAAAGTTGGGACAAGGCCATGTTTACCACTGTGTGGCATCCCCTCTTCTTTTTATAACAGTCTGCAAACGTCTGGGGACTGAGGAGACAAGTTGCTCAAGTTTAGGAATAGGAATGTTGTCCCATTCTTGTCTAATACAGGCTTCTAGTTGCTCAACTGTCTTAGGTCTTCTTTGTCGCATCTTCCTCTTTATGATGCGCCAAATGTTTTCTATGGGTGAAAAATCTGGACTGCAGGCTGGCCATTTCAGTACCCGCATCCTTCTTCTACGCAGCCATGATGATGTAATTGATGCAGTATGTGGTCTGGCATTGTCATGTTGGAAAATGCAAGGTCTTCCCTGAAAGAGACGACGTCTGGATGGGAGCACATGTTGTTCTAGAACTTGGATATACCTTTCAGCATTGATGGTGCCTTTCCAGATGTGTAAGCTGCCCATGCCACATGCACTCATGCAACCCCATACCATCAGAGATGCAGGCTTCTGAACTGAGCGCTGATAACAACTTGGGTTGTCCTTGTCCTCTTTAGTCCGGATGACATGGTGTCCCAGTTGTCCAAAAAGAACTTCAAATTTTGATTCGTCTGACCACAGAACAGTTTTCCACTTTGCCACAGTCCATTTTAAATGAGCCTTGGCCCAGAGAAAACGCCTGGGCTTCTGGATCATGTTTAGATATGGCTTCTTTTTTGACCTATAGAGTTTTAGCCGGCAACGGTGAATGGCACGGTGGATTGTGTTCACCGACAATGTTTTCTGGAAGTATTCCTGAGCCCATGTTGTGATTTCCATTACAGTAGCATTCCTGTATGTGATGCAGTGCCGTCTAAGGGCCCGAAGATCACGGGCATCCAGTATGGTTTTCCGGCCTTGACCCTTACGCACAGAGATTGTTCCAGATTCTCTGAATCTTTGGATGATATTATGCACTGTAGATGATGATAACTTCAAACTCTTTGCAATTTTTCTCTGAGAAACTCCTTTCTGATATTGCTCCACTATTTTTCGCCGCAGCATTGGGGGAATTGGTGATCCTCTGCCCATCTTGACTTCTGAGAGACACTGCCACTCTGAGAGGCTCTTTTTATACCCAATCATGTTGCCAATTGACCTAATAAGTTGCAAATTGGTCCTCCAGCTGTTCCTTATATGTACATTTAACTTTTCCGGCCTCTTATTGCTACCTGTCCCAACTTTTTTGGAATGTGTAGCTCTCATGAAATCCAAAATGAGCCAATATTTGGCATGGCATTTCAAAATGTCTCACTTTCAACATTTGATATGTTATCTATATTCTATTGTGAATAAAATATAAGTTTATGAGATTTGTAAATTATTGCATTCCTTTTTTATTCACAATTTGTACAGTGTCCCAACTTTTTTGGAATCGGGTTTGTATCAATATTTCAGATTAACCAGCTACAATCCTCCACAATGTTCCAAAAGCTGCCCAAAATGTTGCGGCAATGTACCACTGCCCGGTACAAGTGGCAGCGTGATAAGGAGAACATCCTTGACATGCTGTCAATACGGCCCAGAAAGGTTTCTAAATAATTAATAAATATGAACTCAGAAATGAGCAAAAATCAGATAACACACATCTAAGTTTTGCTGCTGTTCAAGCAGGTTTACTCAAACTCAAGGTTGGCTCAAACAGAGTATTTTATACTGTATATATAAATCATTTTTAACAGTGATATGTTTTCTGTTTCAAAGGATATTATGGCAGAAATATGTTCCAACCTGATGAATAAAGACTCAATGTTTATGAAGCTTAACAGAGAATTCACCGAAGCCATCTTGATAAAGTTGGAGAATGAGTTCTTCAAAACTGGCGACATCATCATTCATCAGAATGCTCAAGCTGACCATATGTTCTTCATTGACTCTTTCCAAATGGAGCTGTGTGATGGAGATCACTTTGGAGGTGATGTATGAGAAACTTGTTGTTGTGTCATTCTGTTGAAATGTAGTCTTGTGTAGAGTAACAACATAAAGCCTGGTCCACATTGCAGTGCTTGTCAAGTCAAATTTGGCGCTTTTCAAAAACACATTGTTTCAAAGCAGCTTTACAGAAAATTATGATGTTACTGTTAATATCTTAATTTCTTCATGCCTTATAGTCACTTTAATCAGATTAGAGCTGGGCGATAATATAGTTTACATATTACAAGCAATCAAGCAGTTGAGATTTTTTATACTGTATGAAAGCGAATAAATTTGGACATGCTTATATATCCAAATTTATATAAAGAGCTGAGCAAGTTCGCAATGAAATAAAAAAATCAGGCAGTTGAGACTTGATACATATATATCAGAGCTTGACATTAAGCCTTTTCATGTGCTTGCCCTTTGGATGAGTAAAAAAGTTGCTTGTCCAGAAAAAAATACATTTTTGTGTGTGTTGTAAAGATAATTTATTCTGAAGCAATATTCTCATTAGTGTTCAGTCAGCTTTGACATATTTAAATCTGCATATTTATGATATTTTAACCTTTATAAAGGGTATTTTTCCCTAATCTTTTTAAATATATGCTTCATCTTTCATTTAAAATTCTTAAATTTGATTAATATATTAAATTAGAATAAGACACTATAGGGCTGTTACCAATTAAATTAAATAATTTACACTGAAAAATTACAACTGCATTAAATAATGTTATGAGATTGTTTTAAATATTTTTTGAATTTACAAATAAGAAATGTTGGAAAAAATGATACTTTTAAACACGAAACTAAACCACCAGTAGGTGGCGGCAAGTGAACGTCTTAATGAGTGAGTCGTTCATTCAAACAATTTGTTCAAACGGCTGATTCCTTCAGGAATGAGGCAGTTGTTTATGAATGGGTCATTGAATATTTGACTCAACCGATTCATTCAAAACGCTGAATCATTCAGTAATGAAAACACGGTCAAGTGTTGCTGTGAGACACGCTGTGGTTCTGCTGTGATCTTTGTTTGGAACTATTTTTCGCTGCTGAAATAGAACAAAAATGTTACTGAGTTTCTTTGAGCTGCGCTCATTTGTTTCCATTTCTCCTCATGAGGCTGCGCAAGCGTCAACAGCGCAACCTTATTACCGTCAGTTCATTATACATTATATTATTATCCACTATCGATCGCCACTTATACTAAATTAATGCAGAATAATTCTCGCGTTTTGGTGATTCCCCAGTTATTTTTTGTTATTGACATTTAAATCAGGCTACTTGTCCGGTCGGGCAAGTAAAATTCTCTTTCACTTGCCCCTTCAGCAAGCGGACAAGCGTTAATGTCGAGCCCTGTGTATATATATACAGGGGAGTAGTTTGCGGGGAGATGGGCGGGAGGTAACCCCCCCAATAACCAAAACAAGCAAGTACAGCCCCCCCCCAAATACATCATATCCTATGTAAACAAGTAATTGTTAACTAGGCTATTACTTTTTTGCAGTTATGTTATCAAAGCATGTGTGGATGATACCACAAAAGACCATTTTGCAAAATTAAACAGACAAATAAATAAATAAATTTCATGAGAGAGCATGCCCCAAGACCCGGCTAAATGGTTCACACTTCAACCCTCCCCAATGTTCAAACCAAAACTACGCCCGAGTATTGGCGAGTATTCACGTAAACACAGTCAGTTATTTTTTAAGTGTATACAGTTGCGAAAGAAAATGAATGTGTAACAGTATGGATCCGTGCGTCAGGTCTTAAAGTGACAGCAGCCTAATATACCTGCTGCCAAATTATGAGTAATATTAAAAATATCTATATGACAGTTTTCCCCCATAATGGTATCTATGTCAAAATTGTGGCCAGTGAAAATGCTGAGTTGCTAGTAACTTTTGGAAAACCACTAGTCACAGTGACTGGTGAGCAAAAAAGTTAATGTCAAGCCCTATTATATAGCTCACTTTACATGAGTATACTAAACGTATAGAAATAAAGTTTGATATAATATATGTACAACTTTATATACAGAGCTGTGCAATAATACAGTTTATAGGGGTGTGATGTAGGCTTGCTGTGATAGTCTGTGTTTACCGGTGTTCAGCCGCAACACTGGTTACATCACTTTCCCACCGTGGCACCGCCCCCACCGTCGTTTTGATTTTTTTATAGTAATAAAAATAATTTAGTTTATTTAGAGAACAGACATTTAAAAACTGAACATGTCTGCTTAATACAGCGTGAGCCGAACGAAAGTCGCAGTACAGACCAGCAGCAGGAGTCAGATTTCATTCATCACGAGAGCGAGGAGCTGAATGACATGACGGAGGAAGATTTGGTTTCAAAGCAAAATGTAAAAGCGCCTATTTAAGCGAGCTTGTCATTGTACTGTTCTGTTGTTGTGTTTTTCATTGAGAATAATATTGAACACACCATTCAAGCAATTCGCTTGAATTGGCACTAATTCTAAAGTAAAACGCGCACGGGCATTCATAACGATGCGCGTCCACTGGCGCGGAGCGAGTGTCAGTTTATTCCTATGGAAGCTCAACTTCCACGGGAATTAATTGAAAACACTCACGCTGCTCCGCACCGTTATGAATACCTGGCGGCCGTGCACGTTTTACTTTCAGTTCAGAATTAGCGATTTACAAGCCCCCGCCGGTGATACCGGTATTACCGGTGTTGTCACACGTCGATTAGTGTCAGCCTCAGACGTCACGCCCACGGACCGCTGGCTGAATGTCTGATGCAGGCACACTTTTCTGGAAACACTTCAGGAGTTTCGAAGTCGTTATCTGATTGGTTGAATTCTACAGGATGTCCGCGAGACGAGTGTATTGCGTTCTTTAATGGTCCGCCTGGAAACGAATGCCGTGACGGCAAACTCCCTTGTGGAAGAAGAACGGCATTGTGTTTACAACTGTGACAATGAGCGCTTACCAGGATCAAGTAAACGCTGGATTTTCAAAAGTATGTGAAGTTCACAGCTCCATTGTTGCAGTAAACTTGCACAACAATCTTGAATGAATAATTTATAGATGCATGCCGGTCTGTTATTGCAGGGACATCGACTTTACATTTTCACGCCTATAAACATGACGCGGAACAAAACAAACTGTGATTGGTTGCGTTACATGTCAGTCAAACGTCCTCATTGACCAGTTCTGCCGTCAGTCTGAAGGTCTGGCTACGCGAGACTACATGTCGATTAACTGGTGGAAAAATTTCCTCACCGTCACATCTCTAGTCTTAGCTCATGATACGATACACAATATTGGGTTCACGAGAATGAGATAAGATGATATTTCAAACACTATTTTTAAGAAATCTTCAATGACAAAATATATTGACAAAACACTGTTAAAATACATCATGTAATCATATTCAACTTATGTACTTTACGTATTAAAACAAATGCCTGCAGAGGGCGCCAACAGCCTGGTGATTGTTGTTGTTACACTTTACAGCATGATCAAATCCCTGTTTAATATTGGCCAAACAACATTTAATTCAAATGTCCATTTATCTTAAACATTTCGTCACTTCTTTACGACAGATGCTACAGCCACTGTAATTTCTTAAATGTGGACATCAAAACATGCAAACTCAGAGCGAGGGTTTAAACTTTTATTTTGAAATCCAGATGACTAATTTGCATATTTAGAAACCTATTGATATATTCTCCTGTGTTGGTGTGGTTTATTGACAGAATTTGAAAGCTGAGACTTGTTTTATATCAAAAGTAACTCTGTCTTATCTGAGTCTCACGCTGAATACACTGAAGCACTGTAAAACATTTAGCCACAAATTCATCTTGATATCGCAAGACAGTTTTTTACCCTGACAAGAAATATTGTCATGTTTTAATATCACAAGATCTCGTGACTCACACCCCTAACAGTTTACGTTTTTGCAACAAACAAGCAACCAAGATATGCTATATCATTAGTATCGCATACTGTACGTATGCATGTAAAGTAGAATGTACTATATATACAGCTCTTTATTACATTTAGTTAGGTGATGACATAGTTTACATTTTTGTTGACATTTTTTGACAATAAAGCAATCATGCTGTTGAGATTTGCTACATTATACCGGTAGTAGTACATATTGCTTAATTAATTGAAGTTATGAATTTGTTACGTGATTATATTGAGAATTATGAAAACTGAAAGAGATGATACCACAATATTTGACCGGTGTGGCAAAAAAAATCAGTTAATTCAAATAATGGTAATGATCAGAAATTCAGGGGTATGCCATGAACCTGACAAATTTTTTGCAAATCTAGGCTCTGAGTAGGTGCTTCTTACTTTGTGTAAAATCCATTGGATGCCACTTCAGAATCTCATGGGAAATAGTAAGACATCCGGGTACCTTTTGTCTGTTTTATGAATACTATGATTTCGGACAAACTACTCTTTTTACCTACCATATAGTAGGGAAGTAGTCATATTCGGACACAGGGCCAATGGTTCCTCAATATGCTCATTATATCAGATTATAAGCGCTTGGCTTGCCAGATCAAGAAAGCGTTTTCCAGTTTTGTGTGCAGTATTGACGGTCAGTCAGATAATATTTGCTGGGAAACTCCGATGTGTTTTAAACAACCAGCCTCATACTCACCATTTTAAGAAGTTTTGTGTTTCTGCAGAGATCAGCTTCCTGTTTGGTAGAAGGCAGATGGCCACAGTTTCTGCTCTGACCGCCTGCGGCCTTTTCTCCCTGTCATTACAAGAGTTTCAGGAGATTGAGGAAGAGTTCCCACAAATTGTGAACGAACTGAGGCCATCAGCTCAACAGCTTAAAAATGCTCTCGAAAGTAAGTCTTACATTATGAGTTGCTTTGATATACATGATAAAACCTTGACTTCTGTAACGTTACATAGTGAAACAGAATTTTCATAGAGAAAAAAAGTAGGATTATGAAGACTAATAACATGCACTGATGAATCATTAACTAGAAGACCAGGGATACAGATTAATGAAGCAAATCTGGATCATTTTGTCATAATGATTTTAAGACTTATTTGTTTATTGAAGGTGATGAGCTGTGTCTCCAAGTTGCATCAGCATTGAGCAGTGTGTGAGAAGACAGACCAGCACATAGTGTTTTAGTTCTTCCATTAAATATCTGTTGAATAAGATTATTTTATTATTTCATAATTTTTAAAATTAAATATTTAAACTTGGTGTGTATATAGTTTTAGATGTTTAAGGTGCTTTAATTATATAATTTTAATAATATAATTTTTATTTGAATTATTAATATACTTGACAAAACATATATGAATACAATTTTCAATACAATAAAGTACATGTATAAAGTTACATCTTCTCATTCGTTCTTTACTTGCATTTTCTGTATTATTACACAATATTATCTGTGCGCTTTTGGGATCTCTTTATTTTCACACAGTCATTTTGACACAAAGTACGGTGACCGGGAGGGGACATGTTTGGTTCAGTTAGTTTTGACATGGCCACGAGCATAGACTGTAAAAAAAGTTGGATGACGCGCCTTCACTTTCTTACGTTGACGTAAGTGAAGCCGCCCCTGTTTTTATAGCATCAAATAACTAACTAAAACTAAACTTATTTAAAGAACGAAAACTTGAACTAATATCAACGTGATAAAAACAGCCTACAATGACAGAAACCTTCTTTGGAAAAAATTTATTTGAAGTGTAATTTGATTGTTTAGTTTGTCTCATGTCCCTTTAGAATACATGGAGAGGGCAGGGTTTATGACCTATACTGCATCCAGTCACCTGGCGGCAAAGGAGACACTTTGGCTTTAGTTTTCAGGACTCATGTGGCACACTTGGCCACGACATATACATTCGTGGGAACGTGGTCATGGAACATAATGATCTTGTTAATTAATATCTCGTGGCCACGACATATTATGACGTTCCCACGAGTTTATATGTTGTGGCCACGACAAAACTAACTGAATCAAACATGTCTCTTCCCGGTCACCGCAACAAAGAGGTCCAGTGAGAGATGTTAAAAAGAATAAGTAAATAATGAGTAAATAACCACATTGACCATATCTGTCAAGCTCCAAAAAGGACGTAAAAGCACCCTAAAAGTAGTTCTTACAACTCGTCTAGTAAACTCCAAAATAAATAAATAACCAGTGTCAATGAAAATCTTGGAGCTAAGATCTTTTTGCACTATTTACATTTTTCGATGATAATAAATATCATGCAGTTGAGATAGAGCTGTATACTATGTAGGCCTAACTGTCTCTGTAAGGTAGGGTATACTTATAGTAGTTGTATAATTCGTTATTCATTTGTTATTAATTCATTGTGTTGATATCAAGAATTATGAAACCTGTGAGGTTTTGTAAAATTTTTCAACAAGCCTAACTACTATTTGGCCTTGAACCATTCACAGACAAGAAAGTGAAGTGGCGTTCCATTTAGGAATGGGTTTATCTGAAAGAGATAATACCACAATATTAGACAAGTATAAGAAAAAAATAAGAATTAATTCAAATAATGGTGATGATTAGAAATTTAGTAAAAACAAAGTAAACACTAAGTTAGGTGCACACTATACGATTTTGGCCGTCTGAGGAAAAACTAAAAAAGCTCTCTCAATGGCTCTGAACTCACCCTTCTGTCGTCAGCTGATCAAGGTGTTTGCCTTTACAGCATTCTGATTGGTTGTGTTGTTGGAAGCAGCTTGGGATTGGCTGTGTTCTCTAGGGTCAGTGCGTTCTGATTGGAATGTTTCCTTCAGGTTTGCGCTTTAGATCCTAATTCTAGTCTTAGGATATTTTTATACCCTACAGTTTATAATCATTTAAATATTGATTGCAAGTATGGAAATCAGCCCCAACAATCTGTAAAATATGCCTAAAGCTCTTCCCACAGTCAGAGCAAACAAGGTCTCACACCAGTATGAATAACCTCATGCAGTACTGAAAAACTCTTTCCACATAAAGGACAAATGTAAGGCATCACAGCAGCATGAGATTTAAGGTGTCTTCTGAAGTATGATTCCAAAACAAATGTTTTATCACACTGATCACAGCTGAATGATCTCACTCCAGAGTGACGGCGCAGATGAACTGGAGACAATGGATTTTTCCACACTCAGAGCAGGTGAAAAATCCATTGTCTCCAGTTTTTCCAGCTTGTTTCTGTGTGAAATAATTTTCAGTCTGTGAAATGATGTTTCCATCTTCATTTGTGAAATGCTGAGCTTTTTGAAACTGATGCGGTTTGTCTTCATTTACTTCCACTGGGTCTAAGATCAACATAATAAATTCCCATAATTCAATTAAAGAAGGACAAAGGAAAAACATAAAAAATAGTTTATTCTTAATTTAGCACAAATCTGGTCTTCTATTGAGTCTACTAGCATCTAAATGTTTAAAATGTTAACATTCTAAGTTTAAAATGTTATTGTCAGTTTTCATCTTAATGTTCCTCATCAGTCGTTAAAGAGAATGAAGGAAAACACCAACCTATTTGTTCCTCTGTATCTTCATCTTTTATTCTGCAGGGTTCTTCCTTAAACTCCATCTTTACAATGGTATGTCAGTAGTTTCTCCTGGAGTAATTACTCCTGTTTCTTCTTCTCCTGTGGGAAGATGGGAATTTAAACTTTCCAGCATTTAAACTCTCATGAACGGCTTTACTGACTACGTTTACATGGACAGCAGTAATCTAATTATTGACCTTAACTTCTGGTTATGGTGTCAAGATAAGCGGTAGCGTTATCTTGCATCGCTTCCAGTTTAATATAATATAATAGTTTCATTGATAATTGCTCTTGCATTACTAAAAGAACATATTCACTGATATTTCATATATTCCTAACAAACATGGCACCCAAATTGTCGAAAAAAAAAAAGGAGGGAAAGCGTCTAAATCAGATCGGTATGAAGGGCTCTCCGGCTCCGAAGACCACGAGGAGATGAAGTTAGAGGGAGTCACCCAAAGCTCGGAGGCCGAGTCTTCAGACGCAGAGACATCGAAGCAAAGTAAACCCGCAATCTTGGATGATACACTCCAAGCAATTGTCTCATTAAAGTCCGATTTTTCTGCGAAATTCGAATCGGTGTTAACCATGTTGAAGGACGTTAAGAATCAAATAGGTGACTGCTCCGCTAGACTGACAGAAGCAGAGGAGAGAATCTCTCAGACCGAGGATACAGTTAACAAACTGCAATCTACAGCTAAAATGTTGGAAGACAAAATTAAGTCGCTGTCTGCCAAAACAGAAGATCTGGAGAATCGCAGTCGGCGTTCCAACGTAAGGCTGGTCGGGCTGCCGGAGAAAGCTGAAGGCAGAGACGCGTGTGGTTTTCTGGAAAAGTGGCTTCCTGACGCGGAATGGAACCACTTCGCTCACCACTGATCATTGAATGTGCTCACAGAATCGCAAGTGTTAGGTCAGACGACAAAGCACCGACGAGGGCATTAATAATGACGTTTCTCAACTACAAAGATAAACTCCGAGTATTGAATGCGGCCAGAGAAAAAAGGGAGGTTCTGTATAAGGACAAGCGAGTGATGCTCTTTCCTGATTTTTCAGCCGAGGTCAGCAAGAAACGCCAGCGCTACAACGAGGTCAAGAAAAAGCTTAGAGAAAAAGGTCTGGACTACAGATTCGTCTTTCCCTTACAACTACAGGTGGAGAAGTTGAATCCTTTTTGGACAATCCACCAAGAGTAGAGTCAAATAGAAACGGGGTGAGTCACTGATGTAACGAACTGGATTAAAACATAAAGCCAAAGACTTGAGACTTTGATAATGCCCACCATATACACTTTTTTAAATTAATTAATTTATTTTTATTTGTCTATTTTTTATTTATTTATTTATTTTTATTTAATTTTGCTGGACATTGTTTTGCATAGGCATGGCATTGCATCTGAAAGAATGCAAACAAATGACTAAAATCAGTTGGACAAAGTATGTTCACCTTATAATTGAATATTTACTTTTTATGTTTTAGACTTAATTTAAAGTGATGTGTGGGGAAATTTATATTTTTACTCACTCATTATTTATTTATTTATTTTATTTTTCCTTCGAATATCAGTGTAAATAGTGTGCTAAATTCTAAAGAGCTTAAGTATGGAAGTGATGGCGAGATGTTGACATAACAAAAACGGTTCCTCGTGAAGCGAGTCGGAGGACCCGTGCTGTTCCTAGCGAAGTTAAATTTAGGGAATAAGACCTGGGAAGTTTGTTTTAGTTTAATCCTGTTTTTTTTTTTTTCTCTCTTTCTCTCTCTCTCTTTTTCTTTTTATGTGTAATTGTTCTTTACCTATATGGGCTGCTTTTTATTTTTGGGTTTACAAGTTTACGAAGATGTCCATTATGTTGTATTTTGGAGACATGCAAGTGTTGAATAGAGAATAATGGTGCATTGCATATAACAATGTCTAGAGAAGTAAATCTAAAAATAACATCCTGGAACTAGGGGACTTGACAGTATTACAAAACTCAAGCAGGTCATGCTCCGACTCAAACAATTGCAGTGCAAGATTGTGTTCCTTCAAGAAACACATCTAAGATCTGAAGATATAATAAGGGTTAGAAAGAGATGGCCTGGACAAGTTCCCTTTCAGTCGGTCACGTTCGACGTACGTCGGACGTCACCGACGAATTGGGATCACTTCTGGGAGCCCCTATCAGCTACGAGTGTATACAGAACAGGCCTATGGCCATTGGCGTGCGAGATTTGCATCTCGCGCTCCGCCCCGCACCGCGGGTATAAACAGGAAGCGGATGCAGCGCACATTTGTCATTCACTTCGGAGCCGACTGTGTGCTGCTGAAGAGTGTTCCTGTATTATACAGAGATAATCAGAACGAGAGAGAAGCTCTGAGTGTTGGTGTGAAGGCACAGCAGCGAGGACCGCGAGCTCACTGAGAGCAAAAACTGCTGTTATTACAGCAACTCTGTCAGTTTGGTGGGCGTTCACATTACTTATGCAAAACTACATGCAAAACACAGGCTGCACTATTCCCTGTGTTTTTGCCGCGGCTATCTCCCTGGGTGCTTCAGCACGTTAAAAGAACTTTTCCCCTAAAAGAGTACACGGGTGTGACACTGCATCTTTTTCAAGACGTCATTCCACCCGTGCGTTTCTGGATGCGGTCGTTTTCTGTCCTTATTGATGGCCACGACCTCTCTCACATAAGCATGTTGAGATTGCGTTCGTGGGTGATCCATGTTCTCACATGAGGGGTGCAGACGTCGCCAAAGTACGCTTTCGCGATGTTCCCATCTCACAAGGTGACCCTTTCGGCGACACTGTCGATGACTGTGCCCAGCAGTCTCCACAGTTCAAAGCGGGCTGAGGTAGCTGTTCCTCAGCGGCAGCCCCTCGGTCTGCTTGTCGCCATGGGCATCGGTTCCACGTTGCCACCCGTCTCAGCTGCCAGTCAGCTGAGACGGGTGACCCGGACTTTGTCGGAGCTGCTCTTCCCCGGAGGAGGGGCCGGGTGCAGAAAAATTCTGTTCCGCCTCTGGTGTTATAGCCAGTGGTACCCAAATTCTAAGAGCAGTTCCGATTGGACCTGCGAGTCCTGAACTGGAGCCTCACTGAAACATTTTCATTGGCTCCTGGGGCATATGGCATCCGCGCCGCAGTAACGTCGCTCGGATTGCTTCATATGAGGCCGCTTCAACACTGGCTACACGACCGAGTCCCAAGATGGGCGTGGCAGAGCGGTTCATTCCGTGTTCCAATCACACCAAATTGCCGCCAAACCTTCGGCCTGTGGGTGGATCCTTTGTTTCTACGGGCAGGAGTTCCCCTAGAACAAGTGTCCAGGCATGCTGTGTCTCCACGGATGCCTCTGCCTCTGGCTGGGGGGCTACGTACAACGGGCATGCAGTTCGGGTCTGTGGACGGGGCCCCAACTGCATTGGCACATCAACTGCCTCGAGTTGCTAGCAGTACATATTGCGCCGGGTCGCCTCAAGGGGCCGCTACGTGGCAAGCACGTCCTGGTCTGTGTGTACATCAACAAACAGGGTGGTCTACGCTTCCGTCGCATGTCGCAACTCACCCGCCATCTCCTCCTCTGGAGTCAGAAGCATCTGAGGTCGCTTCGTACCACTCCTTCCTGGCCTGCCCAATCGTGCAGCCGACGGGCTCACAACAGCAAGTGCCCTCGGGAGGGTGGAGACTCCATCCCCAGGTGTCCAGCTGTTCTGAAGATGCTTTGGGACTGCACAGGTAAACCTGGTTGCCGCCCCGGACACGTCTCACTGCCAGTTGTTTTACTCCCTGCTCTCAGCTGGCCCCGGGCCCTACGTTCCCGAAACTGGTGCTCCTCACGACAGCCCCTCCTTGGCCCATTCCTCTGAGTGACTCAGAGACGGGGCACCCTATGGCACCAGCGTCTGGACCTCTGGAATCTCCATGTCTGGTCCCTAGACGGGACGCGGAGGTTCTAGGTGGCCTACCACAGGCTGTGATAGACACCATCACTTCTGTTAGAGCCCCCTCTACGAGGCGCCTCTATGCTTGTAAGTGGAACCTGTTCGTCGAATGGTGTTCTTCTCGTCGAGAAGGCCCCCGAAGATGTTCGATCGGCTCTGTGCTTTCCGTCCTGCAAGAAGGGTTGGAGTGAAGGCTGTCTCCTCCACCCTCAAAGTATTGTTGCCGCCATTGCCGCACATCATGAGGTAGTTGAAGGTAAGTCTGTGGGGAAGCACGATCTGATCGTCAGGTTCCTGAGGGGGGCGAGGAGACTAAATCCGCATCGCTCTCACTCAATACCCTCTTGGGACTTATCTCTGGTGCTAACCGCACTCAGAGAGCGCCCCTTGAACCTTTGCAGTCAGCAGAATTAAAAATCCTGTCTGTTTTCTGACAGTACTCCTGACTGCATTGGCTTCCATCAAGAGGGTAGGGGACCTGCAGGCATTTTTGGTCACAAATCGTGCCTGGAATTCGGGGCGGGTAACTCTCATGTAATCCTGAGACCCCGGCCCGGATATGTGCCCAAGGTTCCCACCACACCCTTTCGGGACCAGGTGGTGAACCTGCAAGCGCTGTCTTTGGAGGAGGCAGACCCAGCCCTGGCTTTTCTCTGTCCCGTTCACGCTCTGCGGACTTACGTGGACAGAACGCAAAGCTTCAGGACCTCAGAACAGCTCTTCATCTGTTATGGAGGCCAGCAGAAGGGAAAGGCTGTCTCCAAGCAGAGGATGGCTCACTGGATAGTGGATGCCATCTTCGGGGGCCTTCTCGACGAGAAGAACACCAAGGCATGCCTTGCCCGCTCGCGTTGAGGGCCCACTCCACTAGGAGTGTGGCCTCTTCCTGGGCGCTCGCACATGGCGCCTCGCTGACAGATACAGTGGGGAGAACAAGTATTTGATACACTGCCGATTTTGCAGGTTTTCCTACTTACAAAGCATGTAGAGGTCTGTAATTTTTATCATAGGTACACTTCAACTGTGAGAGACGAAATCTAAAACAAAAATCCAAAAAATCACATTGTATGATTTTTAAATAATTAATTTGCATTTTATTGCATGACATAAGTATTTGATCACCTACCAACCAGTAAGAATTCTGGCTCCCACAGACCTGTTAGTTTTTCTTTAAGAAGCCCTCCTGTTCTCCACTCATTACCTGTATTAACTGCACCTATTTTAACTCGTTACCTGTATAAAAGACACCTGTCCACACACTCAGTCAAACAGACTCCAACCTCTCCACAATGGCCAAGACCAGAGAGCTGTGTAAGGACATCAGGGATAAAATTGTAGACCTGGACAAGGCTGGGATGGGCTACAGGACAATAGGCAAGCAGCTTGGTGAGAAGGCAACAACTGTTGGCGCAATTATTAGAAAATGGAAGAAGTTCAAGATGACGGTCAATCTCCCTCGGTCTGGGGCACCATGCAAGATCTCACCTCGGAGGGCATCAGTGATCATGAGGAAGGTGAGGGATCAGCCCAGAACTACACGGCAGGACCTGGTCAATGACCTGAAGAGAGCTGGGACCACAGTCTCAAAGAAAACCATTAGTAACACACTACGCCGTCATGGATTAAAATCCTGCAGCGCACGCAAGGTCCCCCTGCTCAAGCCAGCACGTGTCCAGGCCCGTCTGAAGTTTGCCAATGACCATCTGGATGATCCAGAGGAGGAATGGGAGAAGGTCATGTGGTCTGATGAGACAAAAATAAAGCTTTTTGGTCTAAACTCCACTCGCCGTGTTTGGAGGAAGAAGAAGGATGAGTACAACCCCAAGAACACCATCCCAACCGTGAAGCATGGAGGTGGAAACATCATTCTTTGGGGATACTTTTCTGCAAAGGGGACAGGACGACTGCACCATATTGAGGGGAGGATAGATGGGGCCATGTATCGCAAGATCTTGGCCAACAACCTCCTTCCCTCAGTAAGAGCACTGAAGATGGGTCGTGGCTGGGTCTTCCAGCATGACAACGACCCGAAACACACAGCCAGGGCAACTAAGGAGTGGCTCCGTAAGAAGCATCTCAAGGTCCTGGAGTGGCCTATCCAGTCTCCAGACCTGAACCCAATAGAAAATCTTTGGAGGGAGCTGAAAGTCCGTATTGCTCAGCGACAGGCCCGAAACCTGAAGGATTTGGAGAAGGTCTGTATGGAGGAGTGGGCCAAAATCCCTGCTGCAGTGTGTGCAAACCTGGTCATGAACTACAGGAAACGTATGATCTCTGTAATTGCAAACAAAGGTTTCTGTACCAAATATTAAGTTCTGCTTTTCTGATGTATCAAATACTTATGTCATGCAATAAAATGCAAATTAATTACTTAAAAATCATACAATGTGATTTTCTGGATTTTTGTTTTAGATTTCGTCACTCACAGTTGAAGAGTACCTATGATAAAAATTACAGACTTCTACATGCTTTGTAAGTGGGCAAACCTGCAAAATCGGCAGTGTATCAAATACTTGTTCTCCCCACTGTATATGTAGAGCAGCGGGCTGGGCGACACCTAACACGTTCGCTAGATTCTATAGCCTCTGTGTAGAGCCGGTTTCTTCCCGTGTGCTCGCTTCAAATAGCCAGTAACACCGAAGTGCCCGCTGTAGTGTCGGCTTGCTGCGCCATTCCCCTCCTCATGGACCGGATACGTGCGCTGATATGCTCCAGTCTAGTTCCCCAGGTTGGCGAACCCTGTTGAGTTCCTCCACAACCCGCGGCAGTCAGACGTGGCGGAGCGTCCGACGCCAGGTCTAACACTCGTATGCATTGGTGGAATATGTTGTGACCCCTACGGCAGTCCCATATGTGTATTCTTCCACTGTACGGCTCCCTATGGCGAGCCTGTGTCTTTTCCCTGGGCAGAGCTCGCTTTGCCGTCTCTGTGTGGTGTAGTTTCTCCCAAGGTTTTTTTTTCTCCATTCTGGCCCTGAAGGAGTTTTGGTTCCTTGCCACCGTCGCCTTTGGCTTTTGGCTTGCTCAGTTGGGGACACTTAAATTTCAACTATATTACTGATCTGCTCGCATTGACACTATATGATAATTGAAATGAGCTGGATGACCTCACCGTTTTCACCAGAGCCGAATCAAATTCCGTTGTATTATTTTCCTGTTACCACTGTGAAGCTGCTTTGAAACAATTGCCATTGTAAAAAGCGCTATATAAATAAAGGTGATTTGATTTGATTTGATTTGATTTACCTCACAATTTTTGTACCATGCAACAAAGCATGGTAAGTGTTGGGATTACTATGCATTTACAACAAATATCACATTAAAACTGCCAATACTGTGGTAAAAGCATGGTAAGTTTTGTGGTTATTGTGCATTTACAACAAATATCACATTAAAACTACCAATACTGTGGTAAAAGCATGGTAAGTGTTGCGGTTACTGTGCATTTACAACAAATATCACATTAAGACTACCTATACTGTGGTAAAAGCATGGTAAGGTTTGTGGTTACTGTCCTTTTACCACACCTATCACAGTAAAACTAAGGTTGTGGTAAAAGCATGGTAAGTGTTGTTTTTACTGTGCTTCGACTACAAATACCACTTTGGAACTACACTTGCACTACTTTAAACCTGATATGAATATGATTAACTGATTGAAAATCAATAGTAGGCCTACGTCACGTGACAGACAGTGTTTAGACAGCAGTTTAGTAAGGTGTTTTGAATTAGAAAGCAATGAAACAGCCTCAGTGGAGATGACAGATATAATGCAGTGACTGAACATGAGGGAGTTAAGATTTAATATCGACAAACAGAAAAGATATTATACTATCAAACATTAGGACATTGTATTTACGACTATTTACCAACATCAGGCACACGTGAACTGATGAAAAATATCGCGATGTGTTTTGAATGAGACTTCTTCAGCACGATTTCATGCAAAAAATTTGCGTCTGTTTTTAACGCTACAGGTTTCCCATCGAAAGCAATGGAGTTCCCAGTTCGTCCATAGAGTGACGCCGAGGGGGGCTTTTGGCGTCTTCATTGTGACGCCGGGGGCGCTTGACCATGCTTCAGTTTTTGACGCCTTGGGAGTGAGAATGGGTTGGACTGTTTAATGCACAACACATGGAAACACACGTAATAGATTACACTGCAAACAACCACATTGCGTTTAATCTGGGCAGGCAAATAAGCATTTATTATATAAATAACCAGCATTTCTAAACAAAAGTTCTGCACAAACTTCACCTTCTTTGTCTTATAGTCGGAATTTACACTGTTTGCGCAGATTAAGCAGCACAGTGGTAACCACGCCCACTATGGCCACAGAATATGATGGTCGTTTTGACCGCAAGGCCAGTTTATGAATTTGCAGATAGTTTGCAACACCATTTCACCACTTTCAGATTTTTGGTCATGAGTACGGTGCAATCTCGTGACTTTGTACAGTTATAAAATTATTTAGAACAACACAGTATGAAGACCAAACTTTCGTCGTAGCAAGGTAATTGCGACTTCGTGGCAACGTGAATAAGTTGACGATAATACGTAACTGCAATGTAATCAGACGGTCAAACTTTAGTTGTGGCAAAGTAACTGATTACGTCGTGACAACCGGAAAAGCGAAATTCCCGGATACGTTGCTACTATGTAATTTAGAGACGTTGTAAGGTAGCAACTGGGACGTTCTGACAACGTTGAAGATCACTGTTTGTCTTTGCGGCGCAGTACGCGGCACAGTTTCAGTATTCACATCATATATACCTTCGTTTGTCTTTTTTAAAGATAATTGCCTTGCATTAACGCAACTCTTATTTATAGGTTAAAATGAAAATGATTAACCTGTTCTTTTGTTGTTTTGCTGTTTCTTTAGGATCAGCTGCCAGTAGAATTGGAGTAGTTCCAGCTTGGACAGGTCTGCGGTCCTCGAAGTGTTCCATTTCTTTCTTTGTTCAAACAGATTAATATAATTTTAATTTGGGTGTGTTTTTCAAAATAAATGAACTGAAGTCACTTTGAGTCTGCATTCGTCATTCACAGCTATTGAAATAGCCTTTAAATTAGTTTAGGCAAATGAGGACCTAAATTAGGATAAACTATAGCATGTGAAAAATAAATAATTATAAAAATTACCAACACACAACTATTGATCCATGACGTTGCCACGACGTTGCAGTTACTAACTGGCAACGTTACAAAGTTACGTTGTCACGTATCCGGGAATTTCACTTTTCCAGTTGCCACAAGGTAACTAGTTAAGTCACCACGACGAACGTTTAGTCAGCAGATTACGTTGCAGTTACGTAACAGTCACGTATTTGTGTTAGCTGGGTCACAGAATTTGGTGTAACACCTCCCTCCTGTCTCCGTATTTTTTGCAGCTTGGAGTTTTCTTTTTCGTGTGTTTTGATGTGTTTGTATAAATTAGTGGTGTTGCCACAGTAGCGAATTGCTTTACGACATAAATCGCAGTTCGCAGTGTTTTCATTCACGGCAGTGAAATAACTCCACGCGCTCCTCTTTTTTTCTGCCTTGATACCAACTGTCGCTCGCTCTGACTACTACTACTACTAGTAGCTTTGCGCTGCTTAATCATGTGACGGCAGGACAACAACACAGCAGAGTATGGAAGGCCAAGAGGGCCAAAAACACATGAATTTTAACACGTCAACAACACGTATTTAACATGTTAAATACACGTGAAATACGCGTTAAATACGTGTTGTTTGCGCGTATTTTACGTGTATTTAACGCGTATTTTACACGTGAAATATATGTTAAAAATCAGTTTGAACGGGTCAGTATCATTGGCTGCTGAAGACTTGGGTCTAACCATTTCTGTGAGCTTAGGGGGGTGACAACAACACAGCCGCGTATGGAAGGCCAAGAGGGCCAAAAACACATGAATTTTAACATGTCAACAACATTTATTTAACATGTTAAATACACGTGAAATACGCGTTAAATACGTGTTGTTTGCGCGTGACAAATAAGCGCGTATTTTACGTGTATTTAACACGTAAAATACATGTTAAAAATCAGTTTGAACGGGTCAGTATCATTGGCTGCTGAAGACTTGGGTCTAACCATTTCTGTGAGCTTAGGGGGGTGTACCGTTCATAGACTAGGCTACCACCATTTAACATGCTATCAATCAGCTTATTCAGCCTATTTATTTTGTCTTTTTTTTGTATAGCCTATAGAAATAATATATTTAAATTGCAGTTTTATGAAAATTTAGATAAAAATAAAATTACCTTGTTTTTCTCCACTCATGCCTTTTTGTAAATAAACACATTAGTGGACATTCTAGCTTTAACATCAAAGCATTAACATTTGTGTGGGGAAATCATTTACAGTGGAGGTAAGCAATCAATGCAGGTTTAAGATACAGACCATTGTAATCAATATCTGTCTTTGGAAAACAACGTGAGCTTTTGTTGTGCTTACATTTACAGCTATCAAGCAGGTGGTGCTTATTGAAACCTTTTTGTTCAGAGATTGGGCACTCATCAGACAAACAGTAATTAGGTACACAGATGATATTATCCATTTAAAAGATTTTTTTAAAGACAAAGTATTTAAATATGGTATTTAAGACTTTATATATAAGTATTTAAGACTTTCAGGATTAGAATGAGAGCTTGTGCTCAGGTCAGGACAGTTATAAGAACTTGATTTGGCTTTCCTGACAGCAGAAGTATTCTACTGTACTAAAGTCCTAGGCCACCCTGATAATTGGCATTAAAGCAATTTGTCTGTAAAAATGATGAGGCAATTTATTAAAGCACTTTATAACATTTAAGTAAACATATAAACATAAAAATACTAAGTAGCTTATTATGTTTTTTTTTATTTTTAGAACCACACAGTTTATATCTGCAAGTAATCTGGATTGTTTACTGAGAAGCCTATTGTACACTTCATAACAGCTAGAATTAATTTTACGGCTGCTTTTGTGAGAGTTTATATGCTTGTTTAGCAATGTGACAGACTTGATTAGCTTACTGAAAGCATTAAAAGGCTAGGAGAAGAACAATTGTACTGCACACTGCTCAAGGACCTATACCATGAAGGTAGCTGAACAAACTCAGGGTTAAAGGATTAGTTTTGAGTTGACAAAACCAAACCAAAGCAATCAGGCTTTGTTGATGCCATGAAGCAGCTCATGAACTTTCTCTGTCAACTTTGATCTTGAAGCTATGAACCAAACCCCTGCAACAACTCAGTGTTATTGGCACCAGATCAAGAGAAAATATAATTCAAAGTTGTAAGTATATGTCACAGCCTTTTTTGATTCATTTTGGGGAAAGTCACCTGCATGTTCTACGTTACACTACTGTATACAGTGACCCTGCTAAGGCAATAGTTCATTGTCTAAGTGCTCGTTTTTTAGATATTCTTAAGAATGTGCAGACAGAGCACAGCTGATACAATATAGAACAAATCAAGCTGTTTACTGTTTAACTTAATGTATATGACATAGCAAGTCAGTTATGTATTTTGCTGAATATTCATCATGTGTATATCTGTAATATTTTATGTTATTATATTTACTCTGCATTTTCTGTTTCTATAGAAAACCACACACTAAATACACCCACAACTAAGGACAACTATTCAATCCTTGTTAATAACTGAGTTGTTGTGGTGACAACTAAACAGGTCACTCTCAAATTTCCAACATCTTTTCATCAAGTCTCTTACCGGACACCCTGTGGCAGATTTCAAACCTAACCAGCAGTTTAGTGAAATGAGACTGTGCTATTAAAGCTAACTCATTTTTTTCAGTTCCCCACTTACTTTACCTTCCTCAAGCACTGACAGAACACAGACTCAGACTGAGCCAGGCCAGTTGACATCCAAGCTTGTGATCATATATTTATAGTCATCTGCATGATAAAATGTACAATGTACAATGTACAGTAAAATGTACAAATGTACAATGTTCGATGGGAAAAATGTACAGTTTGTTAACATATGCATTGCTATTTTAAATCAGAATTGATGTCACTGAAAATTGATTACATTTTGAAAAAATTAAATTAAGCTGAACTCTGCAGGGCAGAGGGCACTGGCCCTCCAGGACCGTGTTTGCCCAGGCGTTGTCATTGGAACATCCCAGGTGAAGATAATGAAGAAATGACATTGTCTTTAATTGCTCCCTTCGTGCATTCCAAACGGCTACATAATGTACAATGTACCTTCTCACTCCAAAGTCCCCACTTCGAGGGCTTTTCCCTTCGAATGGAGTAGGGCATAGGGATGCTCACTTCCGTTTGGAATTTGCCCTCGAAGTACACTCGCTAAAATCAAGGGCTTGAGGGGCTGTCCAAATAAACTTCCCCCGTCCACTTTAGAATTGATTTTATTCTCCTGCTTGCAATCTGCTGCTCCACATTCCCGTCATGGAGTTGGCGGTAATGCACCTTTTAAGTAGGTTGCCAATCAAATCAAAAGAAGAAGGTGGTCGTGTGATTGATTAATTTAATTTAAAGGAGCGGGGTTAGAAGCGAAGGCAATAGCTCTTGCAACTTTTCTGGATCACTGTAAAACTACATATGCACAAAGTGCCAGAATTTTCCTCACGGATAATGTATCCAGTAATGTCCTGCGACCGGTGCTTGTAGGGTAACTATAGTAACAATTATTTTACGTTCGACTCCGAAAGAATGAATGAATGCTACAAGCATCTTTGGCCTGTATTGTATGCTGTGTTTAATGACCACGCATAGTAAGTAGGCCTATTTAATGATACAATGATAAAAGCTATGGAAGCTTGATTCCGCTACTAAAAAAAAAGGTCATTGCGAGTTTTTAACTTTTTTTCCCGCCATTGCGAGTTTACACAAACTCACAATTGCGCGTTAAGTCAGAATTGCGAGATCGAAAAGTAGCTTTTTTATTTAGTAGCGGAATCAAGCTTCCATAGTTTCCCGTGTTTTTATCACGCAATTCCAGTGCTCCAAGTGGGCAGTATTCTCCATTTTAATCTGTACCGTACCCTCACTTTTTCTTGCATACCGGCACTTCTCACATGTTGACACTGGCGCCGTTGTTCTGTGGCTGCTGTCGCATCATCGACATGATTGTAAAGCGCTTTGGGTGTACAGTAGTACACATGAAAGCGCTATATAAATGCCTCATTCATAAAAAAAATGTGAATATTAGACGTAATATTTAGATTTGTTTGTATGGAAATGTCCCATTGTGTTGTGCTAATTCCCTAGACTGAAAACCCTTGAGAGGAGCATATGATGGGCAAAAGGGAGGATTCTCCATCTTAATGATGCTGATGAACTTCTCCCATTATGAGCGAATTTATTTAACTTGTGCAAACAGCTTTGTCAACTGAAGAAGGTACTGACTTTGATTCATATAGTTGGCCATTTCAGTAAAACTTTAAAGGTATAGTTCAGCCAAAAAAAGTTAAATTGTTTCTTTCATTTTCATCATTTATTCATCTTCATGTCATTCAAAACCTGTATGTCTTTTTTTTTCTCTGCATAACACAAAAGAACGATCCCTTTAAGTAAATGCCATTGGGAGTATTGCAAGGTATAAAACAAAAATCCAAATTAAACTGAAAACCATCAGTAATCCATTTGTTTTACTAAATCCAGTAAAACAAGGTGGACTTGTTTTCAACATGTTTAATTCACAGTAGTTTAAGTTGTTGGTGTTGTGATTTGTGGTGTTGTGAGATGTCAACCATGCCAATTTAAATTAGTCTTAAAAAGACATGACGTGTCCAAAATCGCAAACTTCTATACAATATAGTAGGGAAAATCAGTATGTGTCTTGAATAGTATGTCCGAAACCTCAGTATGCAAAAAACAAGTGACAAATACCCGGATGGTCTACTGCTTCCACCAAGATTTGTCAGTATGCATCGGATGGACCCTATTCTATCCCATGATTCCACGGGAGCTGAACAGGCCCCAAATTCAAAAAGTGAAGAAATTAAAAATAGCTGAAAACTGTAGACGGTTGGGACTTTTCAAGCATAAGTTATAAAGGTAACAAGAAGTATATTCCTTGTGATTAAATTGCTTGTTTGACAACGCCCAAGTACCTTATTTTGTAAGGTGTTATTAATACGTTATCGGTCAAAGAGCATACAGGTCACATGACAATGAAAACATGGCAGATGTAGCATGTCTGAAATGTATTCATACTGCACCCAAACATACTATATAGAATGTAATGTTTTAAGGGTAGATGAGTCTAATTCAGTATACATACTATCACAGTATGTGATTTCAGATGCAGTGATAGACTATCTTCATTCAGATATTTGGATAATGGCTGACATGTATGGATATTAGTTAATTTCTTGTCATTAAATGTATTTGGACAACATTAGGTACCTTTGGGTATCAAGCCCCATTGGTCCAGGCTGGTGATTTTGGGCGATCCAGCTACTGTATCACCGAAGAAAAAGAGATTCCTGCTCTCAATTTCCTGGATGTATCAGTCAGAACAGTTAAACGGAGACTGTATGAACAACAGTTCCATACACACGCAATAACTTTTCCTCATATTGCATATTTTTTATATGTTTAGAGAAATAGGTAGACACTGTAGGTGTGACATAGTCATGATATGTCTGATAGATTTGTATCCATGTAATAGAACAAGTGTGCTTCCTTTGTTTTACTGGCATCTGCCCAGTCATGTTTGTCTATGAATTTTATTAGATTGCCAGCAGTAAATTAACTTATTTTTTAATAAAGCAGAAGCTAATTTAACTATCATGTTATATGCGATATGTATTTGATCTGATTACTGTTAACAAATATATATATGTATATTTTTAAATCACTTGTGCAAGCCAGACATGCTATTTAGGTGACAAAGTTGGATCGTTTTGAGCATGAAAACCAATGGCCATATTGTTTACATTCAAAACCAGTAGTGTGGCTTAGTTTACTACTGAGAAAACTAGATTAAAATGGTGTCTTGAGGATAACACATTTTGCTATTAATCAATTTGTCCTTGGGGTCAATATGACCCCAATCGACTTTTCATTAGTTAAAAAAAATGGTTCCCTTCATCTCAGAGGAATAAAATTATGTGACTTTTCCTACATTATCTATCTGTACATGCACAAAAAAACTGGGCTTGATTCGGTTGTTCTGAAGGTATGTAAAACAAAATTTCATTAATGTTGTCTTTGGGGTCAATATGACCCCAATTGAAAATGAATGGGAAATTTTCAATTTGTCCAAAAAAAAAAATCAAGCATAAATCTGAAAATTTTCACACAGAAATGAAGGCCTGGTACTTGAGCACAAATACAATGTAGAAAACACATGCTCACACACACACACACACAAACACACATACACACACAGGTATGACTGCCACAGAGAGCATTTGTATAGAATTTGGCAAATAAAATCCGCCACAAATGCAGAAAAAAAAGATATAAAGGGGTGAGACCTAATGCACGCACGCACACACACACACACACACACACACACACGCTCACACAAACACACACTCTCACACGCACACACACACAGACACACGCACACATGCTCTCTCTCTCTCTCTCTCTCTCTCACTCACTCACTCACTTACTCACACACACACACACACACACACGACTGCCACAGAGAGCATTTGTATAGAATTTGGCAAATAAAATCAGCTCTAAATGAAGAGCAAAAATATAAAGGGGTGAGACCTAATGTATGCACACACACACGCACGCACACACACACACAGAGAGAGAGCGAGAGAGAGAGAGAGAGAGAGAGAGAGAGAGAGAGAGGTATGATTGCCACAGAGATTTTTATCAAATTTGGCAAATGTAATCAGCCATACATGCAGAATACGTGTGTGTGAGGCCCAATGCATGCACACACATTCAGAGAGAGCAAGAGAGAGATCAAACAGAAATGAAAGACAACTGACCTTTTCCACTTTGAGAAAGTTTATCTTGAGATGTAAGAGCTGCATCTGTGTTTTGAAAACAAAGAAATTGTTGTCACGCAAAAGATATAAAAGAGTGCCTTTGGTGTCCTGCACGTGGATCATTCTGTGCTGCCAGTATGGCAAAGAGGTACACTCTTCTTGAGACCCTGGACTATGTGCTGGATTCCAGCGAAAATGAAGAAGACCTGGAAGACTCTGAGCCTGAGGACTCTGAGCCAGAGGACTGCAATCCCCCTGAAGAGGAGGAAGAGGATTACCAGGAATCGTCGGAGGACTGTGAGGAGGCAGATGCAGACCAAACCTTCAGTTCTAAAAATGGGCAAATAACCTGGTCTACTATTCCACCTCCACAGAGGCCAGGGAGATCACCAGCTGCACGAGTTACAAAGTTGACACCTGGACCAACTAGGTACGCGTGTTCTCGTGTAGAGGACATAAAGTCCACTTTTTTTATTATTTTTTCCATCAAGCATCCAAAGCATATTGGTGGAAATGACAAATGTTGAAGGAAGGCATGTATATGGTGCTGACTGGAGGGATGTGGACTGGACAGATATGGAAGCGTATATTGGTCTGCGCTGACCAGGAGTTTATCGCTCCAACAATGAGAACCTGGCAAGTTTGTGGGAGGCTCAAACTGGGCGTGCAATTTTTTGTGCTGTCATGCCGCTGAAAAGATTTAGAATATTGTCAAGAGTCATCCGATTCGATGACAGGGCCACAAGACCTGCCCGACGTGAAAATGACAAGCAGGATCTGTGGAATTTATGGGTTGAGCGTCTCCCAATGATGTTCAACCCTGGTCCAGACGTAACGGTGGACGAGTGCCTGGTGGCATTCCGAGGTCAATGCTTGTTCAAGCAGTACATGCCTAGTAAGCCAGCGAAATACGGAATCAAAATCTGGGCAGCATGTGACGCCAAGACGAGCTATGCTTGCAACATGCAAGTTTACACCGGCAAGCCTAGAGATGGACAGCCTGAGAGAAATCAGGGCATGCGTGTGGTCCTTGATTTGACCACTGGACTCCAGGGACACACAGTTACGTGTGATAATTTCTTCACTTCTTATGCCCTTGGCCAGGAGCTCCTGAAAAGGAAGTTGACCATGGTTGGTACAGTTCGCAAAAACAAACCTGAACTTCCATCTGCACTTCTGACAACGAGAGACAGAGCTGTGTTTTCCTCACTTTTTGAGTTCACTGAGACGCACAGTCTCGCGTCATATTGCCCCAAAAGGCATAAAAATGTGCTACTCATGAGCACATGTCACAAGGATGCCAAAATCAGTGACAGGGAGGACAGGAAGCCAGAGGTCATCTTGGACTACAATCGCTGCAAAGGCGGAGTTGACAACCTTGACAAGGTATTTATAAATTTTATGATTTGATGCATTATTTTGATAATTTTTTAAAAGTTGGTGATAGAGTGAGTGGTATTTCTTTTGCCAGCAGATATACTAATTTGTGTGTGTGTGTGTTTGAAATATTGCAGATGGTTGCAAGCTACAGCTGCAAGCGCAAGACAAATCGTTGGCCAATGGTTGTCTTCTCTACAATCCTTGATGTTTCGGCCATAAATGCCTTTGTGGTGTGGAGAGAAGTCAATCCATCATGGGAGAGAGGGAAGAGTACGAAAAGGAGGATCTTTCTAGAGCAGTTGGGGAAAGCTTTTGGTGTCCCCTCTCATGGAGCGAAGGCAACACCTGCCTCGTGCACCAGCATCTGCAACAATCCTAAAGAGACAACAGGATTCTTCCGATGCTCCAGGGCCCTCCACTGAACCTCCACCATCAAAGCGAACAAGGTGTCAGGTTTGTCCACGGGCCAAAGATTCGAAAACTGACAAGCAGTGTGCAAACTGCAAAAGAGACATTTGTGCTGCTCACACAGTGTTCTTGTGCCAGATGTGTGTGGACTGATTATTTTACCATGTGTTTTACATTTTTTTGGTAGTTTGTTATTGCTTTCATGTTCAGTGTTCAGAATGTGATTGTAAAAAATGTTATTATTATTATTTGTTGTCCACTTTTACTCTTGTTAATTTCTGGATATTGCTGTTGGTTATTTACACATTATTTATTTTATTTTGTCTACATTCTAAAGTTAATTTTTTTTTTTTTACACTTGGTTCGTTAAAATAATATATGCAACTACAATATACAATAATATGCAACTACAATCTGACTCTGAGTCTTGTCCTTTAGGTGTGACTTATGTGGCATTTAGGAGCAGTTGGCCACATCCAGTAAAATGAATGGCTTTCAGTGGCCCTCTGCTGGTCAAAACAAGTTATTGCTTAAACTGTAATCCCCTTAGGTTTATCTCTAACCACCAGATGGCAGAATTCTACACCTAACACCTAGATCAATATCCAGAAACAATTTAAATTGAATTTAGATAATCATTTAAGTGATTTTTTCATAAAAAAAATGATATTTCATATGCAAGCTAATGGTGTAGTTGTGGATTTTTGGGGTAAATAGATACAAAAGTACTTCAAATCTCCCAAAACACAGTATTAATGTATAGATGAGAAGTAAACAAAAAAATGATATATTATTTGTATTATTGAAAATGTATATATTTATATTTATACAATTACGCTTTCAATTTTGGGGTCACACTGACCCCAAAGACAACATTTGTAAACAGGAAATGAGGACCATTTGAGGGTTAAGTAAAATATGTTTTCACTGTGGTCTTTGAAATCACACCACAAAACAAGTGTACAACTGTTTTAATTGAGTTATGTCAAACTGTTTCTTTTCAAGGTGTAGTTATTACTGATGCTGCAATTGTTATATTTGCTGCTGCTGTTATCAGAATTTGTTTTTGTAACATGGTCATGTTCAGTGAAATGCAAATACATGGAAATTAAGTTCTCTTCTAGGCTGTTCAACTTGTCCGATATCATGCACACCTTTCGGACTCAGAACTTGATGAAGTGGTTCGGCAGTTGGTTGGAGAAAATGAACAGATCAGATCTAATGCTGTTCGGGCCAGACTAGCTATGGGTGTTCGAGTGCAGAGGAGGAGAGGGAGAGGGAGAGAGTTTGCTCCGAGTGAATCCAGCTGTAGCTGCACATAGAGCACTATCTCACTGACTGCACCGGAGAACCTACAGTGTTGCAGGTCCCAACTCTCTGTGGCACATAGATGGGAACCAA
The DNA here is from genome assembly GCA_039654105.1 of Coreius guichenoti. Lineage (NCBI taxonomy): Eukaryota > Metazoa > Chordata > Actinopteri > Cypriniformes > Gobionidae > Coreius > Coreius guichenoti. The sequence goes on from CM077181.1 coordinate 22,931,551, forward strand.
AAGCTGATCAGGTAGATGTGGATGATAAATGGATTGCATAATTTCCAAGGCTCTACAGTGCAACTATATTCAACTAACTATAAAACTTTCACCAGTGTGAGTGACTGGTGGATCTGAATAACCATGATAAGATCAGAATAACCAAGCACAGATCCTGCACAGGCACAACACAAGATAATATAATTGTATTTATTATAATTTTTGCCTTTGAGCTGTAAATGGCTTTTATAAATTAAGGTGTTTAATATCCTCCTGTTATGGCACTTGTAATTGAGATGTTTCTGTTGGTTTAGAAGTATTAATAATATTGATTTAGTGACGTTACATTAAGTAGAAAATACTCTTTTACTGTGACCCTACATTTCTGCCATGTGTAATCATAGAAGCCTGAATTAATTTATTTGTCTTCTGTGTTAGGATTAAATAACAGCTTTTTGTTTCATCTTTAGGTGGAGAATAGTGATCCATGGGGGAATCTGTGGCTTCAGCAGACTGGTTGTATTTTTGCAAGCTTCTGACAACAACGGGGCTGGTACAGTGTTTGACCAGTTTGTTCAAGCCACAGCGAGGTATGGTGTTCCATCTCGAGTTAGATGTGACCACGGAGGAGAAAACAATACTGTTTGTTTGTTTATGAACATTTATCGTGGGTCTGAAAGAGGAAGTGCCATCCGTGGTAGAAGTGTCCACAACCAGAGGATCGAGAGACTTTGGGGAGATCTTTGCGGGGTATGACTAATGTGTACCACCAGCTTTTCTCCTTTCTTGAGAGTGATGGAGTAATTGACTGTAACAACGAGCTACACACGTGGGCACTGCATTATGTGTACCTTCCACGGATTAACCGGGACTTGGAGGTTTTCAGGCAACAATCATGGCTTGTGCACTGCTGGTCACCACACACCATATCAGATGTTTGTCAGGGGATGTCTTCAGAGGCGAACATCTTCACTCACTGCCATGGCAGAGATTTTTGGACCCAGCCCTGCTCAAGATGGTGCAATTCCTGCTGTGGATTGGCGGGAAGTTGTAACAGTTCCTGCTAACCAATTCAGTCCAACCCAGGCACAGATGCAACAACTGCAGGATGTGGACATTCTTTCTGTTGGTAGTCCGGCTATTGATGCAAATATATATTTATATATATATATATATATTTGTTAATGGATTGTTGACTGATTTTGTTTGGTGCTAATTGAGGTGAAGACTTCATAACATAAGCCTTATAACATACACAGTATTTATTTATATTTGAAACCTGGCAAGATACATCACATTTGTGGAAAATAAATTGTATAATAGATATAATTTATTGATCCCAGGGTGTAAATTGGACATGTTACCATTGCTCACATTTAAGAAAAGAAATAAAAGCATATCTGAAATCTTAAAAATTAAGATTACTTGTACATATACTCTACTTATTAAACTATACAGTAGAAAATATAGATCTGAGTATTGTACAGTTTAATGTATTGCATTTATATTATTGTACTATTAAAGCATTATATGTTTAAAGATATAAAGGATATGAAGCTATATATAAGATATAAGGATATTAAGCTGCTGACAAGTCTGAGGTAAGTACAAATTGCCCAGACTATTAGTTCAGAATATCTGACACTGAGGGAGGACTTGAAATGATGACCTGGAATGGTTTCCTGAGGCTGCAAGAACATCAAGAATGGTTTCCTGTGGCAGTATTACAGAAACAACTTCAGTCAGAGTAATATCTTGTCTCTTTAGTAACCACTGTGATTTCAATTTGGAACCCATTTAAAACACTGAACATGTCAGATTATGACTTAGGGCTTAAAGGGATAGTTCACCCATTTACTCACCCTTATGTTTTTCCAAACTTCCATGAGTTTCTTTCTTGTGTGGAACTTCCATAGTATGGAAAAAATACTATGGAAGTCAATGGGGACCAGCAACTGTTTGGTTACCAATATTCTTTCAAATATCTTTTGTCTTCATCAGTAGAAAGAGGCTCATGCATGTTTGAAACAACATGAGGGTGAGTAAATGAAGACAGAATTTTCAATTTTGGGTGAACTATCCCTTTAAGATAGGACGTTTCTGTAATTTGGTCCCTGTGAAGCATCTTGGTGGCACCCTGCTCGCCATAGCGATAAATTTAATTAAATCTAAAAAAAATAAAATAAACAAGGTTATGTTGTTTAACAGATATTCATTACAATTGCATTGATCAAGAACCACATCTGTACACTTTTCTCCAATCAAATGTTAGCTTTTAATGTTAGAAAACTTGAGGTGTGGTGAATGGTTTTACAGCTAGAATGCTACTAATGTGTAAAAGGGGGCAATCTTATCTTGGTAAAAATATTTTCTTTGGGCTACACAAGAAAACGAAGTAAATGGAAAAAAAAAAAAAAAAAATAGGAGGATATTTAATTGTGGTAGCAGTAGAATACTTCTGCTGTCAGGAAAGACAAATCCAGTTCTTACAACTGTCCTGACCTGAGCACAAGCTCTCATTCTAATCCTGTAAGTCTTAAATACTTACATAAAGTCTTAAATACCCTATTTAAACACTTTAAGTCTTTTAAAAAAAATAATTTAAATGGATAATATCACCTGTGTACCTAATTACTGTTTGTCTGATGAGTGCCCAATCTCTGAACAAAAAGGTTTCAATAAGCGCCACCTGAAAACAAAAGCACAACAAAAGCTCACGTTGTTTTCCAAAGACAGATATTGATTACAATGCATTGATTGCTTACCTCCACTGTAACTGATTTCACGTAAATTCACGTGTTTTTGGCCCTCTTGGCCTTCCATAGCAGAGCAGGGGAGGAGGAGCAACGTGTGCAAACCATAAACCGTAAAAAAATATGGACGACGCGACTTAATTCTCTTCCGCTGAAGAAAAGTGAATATGGCGCTGACATCTTGCGCAGATTTGGGACCGAGTCTGCGCAGTAGTGACCTCAGGACCGGAGTCTGCGCAGTAGAAAGCAGGAAGTAGAGCCGCGATACCAAAAGCCCGCCCACACTCTTGCAGATGCAGAACAGTTCATTATGTCAGTGTGAAATAAACAGTTATGGAAATGTAGAAATTAAAGCTAAAGCTCCAATCTCCTCCCGAAAAAAAGTCAGTTGGTGCCTCAGTGACAACTTCACTTAGAGAAGCTGTTAATCTCAGCTGTCAATCATGACGTCACACCCCCCTTTTTTATAGCATCAAATAACTAACTAAAACCAAACTTATTTAAAAAACGAACACTTGAAATGAAATAAATAGCGTGATAAAAACCAGAGCTCGCAAATTCGCTAGCCCGACGTCCCGGGGCTATGGTATCTTCCAGCCGGGCAACCAAAACGTGTCAAGGCCCTGCCCGACGGGCTATTTTAAATAGTGAATAAAATTCCTTTCTTGCTTTGCGTTGTTGACTCTCTTGACTTGTTATCCGAAGGAAAAATAAGATCGCGGATGTTTTTGATCATGCTGATTTGTCCGCAGTGAAGTTTAGCCGATGTATGTGTGTGCGTATATGTGTTTGAGTGTGTTCGTGATGAGCGGATTGCGGGTATATCCGCGGGTCATGCAGGCGGACCAAATAATAAAACATAACATTGTAATTAATTGAGTGTGGATGAGAGACAAATAATTAATGTGTTTATTTTATTAAAGACACGGAACTCTATTTTCACTGTAAAACGCGTCACTCTTTCACTTTAGTTTTCAAAACCAGCGTCTCTTCAGGGAAAACAAATCAAGGATAACATATGCCTAGAGCACCTCCTAGTGGACAGTATATAAAACAAAGGAAAAACCCTACATGAGATATTGCTTAATAACTTAACAGTTTTACCTAAAAACATACACTAACGTATCAGAAATTATTCTGATAAGAATTTTCCAACATAATGATTGGAAATATTAACGTGTTTAAAACTTTTTTCCCCTTTTTTTCTTCAGGTACTAATTTGCAGAATTTACCAAATTGAAAACAAAAGCAAGGAAAGTCAATTAACATGTGGGAGCGTTTTAGTGAAGTAGTTTAGGACGAATCAAGTGTTGGGTAACCTATGTGATGTGTAACAGCCGTGAAGCGCTCTGTATATGACAAAAAATAAATAAAGCCTATAAGCCTACAGTGGAGAAAACTGCGAAAGTTGCTGTGTGTGAACGTGCGTGTGTGTACGTGCGTGCGTGTGTTAAAATGTTAAGAGGCGCATAGATTGTTGGTGTTCTACACAGGCAAAAAAGACAGGTCACGACAGAAATTCAGGTAAAACCAAATGTAGAACAAAATGGTCCGTGTACAAAATGGTTCATTCGTTTTTCGATTTAATATTGAAAGTTGAAAAATGCGAAAACGGCACATTTATTTATTTTTTCAAAAAAAAATTTAAAAACGAGAATTCGGCTTGATTTTATATTTTTAGGTTCAGGGATAGAAAATGGATAAATGGCTTGAATATCCGATTTCCACGTGTGGGCAGGCATGAAACGCCCCTTTCCGCTGATTGGTCTACCAAAGATCAACCCGTACCGCTTTCGGTTTTTCCACAGTTCCGTGCAGAATAACATTCCTCTGCTGCTGGATGGATTCGTAAAGTGTTTATGACAAATAAACTCTCTCTCATCAAACAACCGGACTAATGCTTTGACACAAATTGTGCTGGGAAGAGACTAGAAAGGGTTTTCTTCTCTATAGGCATGGATTCGACAACCTATGTGCTAGAGAAATATTAGCTGATTATTCCAGAAATATTAATGTAGGTTATCTTGCATCTGCACCCACATTACCCATTAGCCTACTTCTTTGGCACACCACTGGTATTATTGAGTTGTCCAGCTATCAAAATCTGTGTGGCAAATCTGCGTGACCCACTGGACAGCGTGCAGGTGCAGTTACATTGTAGTGAAGCGCATCAGTATCGGTTTAAGTGTAAATATGTAAATAACTTTTATTTCAGACAGTACATTGAGTTTTAAAGAAGGGATGAAGCTGAAATCAAATTAATTAATGCTACTGCAAAATAAAGCCACAGAACCGTTGTGCGGCGGACTCACTGGACAGTGCTGTTCATGAATGAATCTGATTCTTTGAACGAATCGGTTAAGTGAATGATTCAATGTCCCATAGACAGGCACTTGCTTCATTCCTGAATGAATCAGCGTTTTGAACGAATCGGTTGGATGAATGACTCACTGACTGACTATTAATAAGACAGTTACATGCTGCCACCTACCGGGGGTCTTAATTACTCTCATAATCTAAGTATCGTGTCATTTTGTCATTAATTTTCGTATTTCAAAAGGCTATTCAAAATCTTTAATCTCATAACACTATGTAATTGTAATTACTGTGTAAATCCTCCGAGCAGCATTAAAACAGTTTGCAAATAGGTCTACATGCCACTTCAGAATTCAGATGCAGCTTCTAGTTGATACTGATTTGATTTGATTGGTAACAACCTATTGTCTTATTATTCTAATAGAATTTGTCGATTAAATTTAAGAAGTTTTCATAAAAGATGCCAAATATATTTAAAGAAGATTAGAATAATTGCCCTTATAAAGGTAAAAATGATTATAAGCTATTCTCTAAAAACAAACAAACAAACAAACAACAAAAAACCTAAATAGAATAACAACCAAAACAATAGATGCGCTGTGATAGTAAACTGACATTGATACGAAATAATGTCATTTATATCTTTTCATATCTATCATATTTCAGCTTCATCCCTTGTCCAAAACTCAGTGTGCTGTCTAAAATAATAGATATGACTGCTGCATATTTACACTTAAATCGATACAGGTCTGCGCTTCGCTACAATGTAACTGCATCTGCACGCTGTCCAGTGGGTCACGCAGCTTTGAAGTAGGCTAATGATGGAAAATGTGGGTGCAGATGCAAGATAATCTACATAATATTTCTAAAATAATCAGCTAATATTTCTCTAGCACATAGGTTGTCGAATCCATGCCTATAGAGAAGAAAACGCTTTCTAGTCTCTGCCCAGCACGATTTCTGTCAAAGCATTAGTCCGGTTGTTTGATAAGAGAGTTTATTTGTCATAAACACTTTACGAATCCATCCAGCAGAAGAGGAATGTTATGGGGGTGTATGGAGGTTTTTTTTTTACGAAAGATTGGAGGAACCTAGTCCCGGAGTGACCACATGATATAAGGATGTAGAAAGTATCCTTCTCTGAAGCTTTATTTGTAAAATGAAGATACATTTCAATAACTGGGCCCATAGCCCATTAGTAAATGTGATTTAATAAATTAATAAATAAATAAAAAAGCACATTATTCAAGGATGTGCATTTATTGCATGGTTAGAACTACATGCATGACATGTCTAAAATGCATGTGCACAGTTAAATTACTAAGTTTACTTTAGTGCTTTTGCACAGAATGTACAAGTTGTGAACCCTCACATCTGCTATTGTAGACCAAGTAGCGCTCAAAACCTACCATTGAGGACAACATAACAGTTTTCACGATTTAAGCTAAATCATGGAGTTTTTGGGTGCAAAATGTAGTAAACTTGTCCAAGATGCAGGATCACTCTCACAGAAGGAAACAATGAAAATAAACACCATTAACCATTAAGTGAATGAAAGGTAGGCTAATAATCAGCAATATGCGTTCACACATGGCTTTATTTGAATGTTTCAGCGTGGCACACCGTAAAACTAAGTTGTTAGAATTACGTTCTAGTGACGTCATTACGTGATGACGCAAAAGAACCGCTGAATTGTTTTATTTTTAACTGGTTCATTGAAACAAACTGTCCAAAAGAATCTTTTGCAGAAATTAAATGGACTTCCGATCATTATTAGTAAGCGAGAGACGAATGATTAACTCTGCTGAACTGAAATGGGCTCTTTCCCCTCGATGGAATTGATTCCAAACTTTGGACAGCTTGGACGCCAAACCATACCTGGTTTGGTATGGGGGGTGCTGGATGGCAGAGGCAGGCTAAATACCATAGACTGTAAAAAAAATATGGACGTAGTGTCCGTGACGTCACCCATAGGTTTCTGAAGAGCGTTTCTGAAGCCTAAAGTGTGGCCGTTGCCATCTTGGCAGCGCGTCGCCGCGCATCACTCCGGATAACTGAAAATGGGCAAAGAAGAGCTAACAGGTGGAGTGGGTGGAGCTAACAGACAGCAGACAAACGGCTAGTAGTGACAGCAGCGGCAATCCACTTGTCACTCAAGTGACCACGCCCTTAATTATGCAGAACTTTAAGGCTTAATATAATTTAAACGAATGAGTTATAAAAAAAATTCACCCCCCTCACAATTGTCATGAAGGGCAAAATTAGCCGTATAGACCAAAACCACAAATTGTACCAGGCTGTAAACATTTTTCTGCTGTAAAGTTGGGCATTTTAACATGGGGCTCAATAAGATTCTGCTCCCTTCTGCAGCCTGTCCCTAGCGGCCAGTCGATGAATTGCAGTTTAAGTCACTTCCGTATTGGCTTCAAGAGAAACTGGGGGAGGTTGCCGCTTGCTAAATACACATAAATTGCGCCGATATCAACATGAATTACGTTCTAGTGACGTCGTTACGCGATGACGCAAAAGAACCGCTGAATTGTTTTATTTTTAACTGGTTCATTGAAACGAACTGTCCAAAAGAACCTTTTGCAGAAATTTAACGGACTTACGATCATTATTAGTAAGCGAGAGACAAATTAATGATTAACTCAGTTGAACTGAAAAGGGCTCTTAAAGAGGAGTCCATTCCCCTCGATGGAATCGATTCCAAACTTTGAAGGCCAGTAATACAGCTACTGATGTCTCTATGAAATAACATTTAATTGACACTTAAATGAAATAACACATTAACATTTATTAGGCTTGAAAAAATATAACAACTTTTAATTTAGGTGAATTTAAAAACAATCCTCACATAAACCCATAATACATTTCATATGTAGGCTACCTGTGCCCTTCCTACCTGTATAACAAGTTGGAAATATACAGAAATTGAAAAGTTATCAGTTTGCACTGCATAAATTATAAATTATATATAGATTAATCCTTATTAAAGCTACTAAAGCTAGCCAAGAGCAGTGCGTATTTAGTGAGTAATTAATTTTGTTCTTGACATCAATGTCATCATAAGTGGTTACTGTCACATTAAGATCTTCCGCTGCTGCACATGACGCAGATCTCACAGGCGTCTCATTTTCTCACACCTCTTTAAGTTCATTTAAGACGTTATTTAACTCATTCAAGGCTGCTCTTATGAGGAAACTCAACAAAACTGGTATTTTGGCATAATTGTGTGTTATTGTTCGTTTAAGCGCGAAGGAGAACTCGAATCTGGGGCGATGTCTGTGCGCGTGATACTGGCGCGAGTGTGTCACAGACAGCTCGTTCTCTTTGCCTTGTCTCTCTTGAATGGTTTAAAAGCAATTGCATGAATAAAAGCGTGATCATATAATGTAACGCTAGACAAAGGATGACAGGAAAAAACGGATGCTGCGTTAAATATTTACCAGCTGAGTCTTCTCCTCCCGTTTCTACCAGTGATGCTTGATTCAACTTTCCGCGCCCTGCGCAGATAGCGCAACTGGGTAGGTTGCCAGGTCGAGGTCACAAATGGGTTGACATTTGTATGATGTGTCCTTTTTTACAGTGGATGTGTCAATTGTATGAGTAGGCGTTTCATACAAGATCTGGCAACTGAACAACCTTGGAATGATATATTGATGTGATTATTCATATAACGAGGCTTGGGCCATACAAATTACGGGAGATTCCCGGGAGAAATAACAAAACGGGAGGGGGGCGGGAGATGGGTGTGAAATACGGGAGACTCCCGGCAAAAACGGGAGTGTTGACAGGTATGCCCAAACTTTCCCAACACATTGGAATCGATTCCCAGCCCTATGTGTGAGAACAGGACTCTTTTACTCTTTACCCTTGTTGGTAGACATTTTTTTTTAATTTGCCTAAAACAATAAGGAGCTATGCCTATGTTTTGTCTGCCACTTCTTGATTCTCGCGCTGCCTGAGCTTACTGAGTCCGTTTCCATGGTGACTCGTCTATTCGCCGTTAAACGGTTGGCCTCCCGGACTCGTTTTTGGAACCAGCATACCTCAAGTAAGCAAGGTTTGGGTTAATCAACCAGGAGTTAAGTGAATGTTTGACGGTAAAATAACCTTGCTTTCTGGAATATTCTTCTGTCGTCACAAGGCGTGTGTCATAAACTAAGTTTTCTTTCGCATCTTATTGCCCTTAAAATGTCAATACACACAAGGTTAAACCACACAGAGTTCACATAAACACAGTCGATAGTGTCTGTGAATATAAACAACAGAGAAAGAAATTGCATTTAAATTAGATCTGTATATTAACGCGACAGCAGCTTAATGTACAGTACCTGCTGCTCTCTATTCTGTTAATGAGAATCAAATACAGAAAATCACTAACTGCTCTTGACTGAATAACTTTAATAGCTTTAAAAAGAACCAATTTCTTACCCGAATATGCTTTAGCAAGGAGATAAACATGGAGTACAGTGACTGTGTACAGTCAGCGCTCAGTGTCCGTCACCAGTTGTGATGTCAATTGTGACGTCACAGTACACATTATAAAGAAAGCCCTTTAGAACGTCTCTCTAATCCCTTTTTTAGACGGTCTCTCGACATTGCGTATGTATTTGGATCACATTTACAAGTGCTCAAAACTTGCGTTATGTTTGTTTTTCTTCTACCATCACATCAATGGAATTTTGATTTCTTGGCCACAGATTTGCACAACGAGGACTTCAGGCAAGAGGAAAGTACAAGAACATCTGTACAAGAACAAGACAAGCAGGCACGAGTCTACAACAGATGGCAGAAGTCAACAAGAAATAAGATTTAAGAAATAACTAGTTGTCAAATATGTTATGGTTAAAGGTACACAATGTAACCTATAAAACTGGGGACTGAGCAGCTTTGTGTCCATAGCGCAGTCAGTTGTAGCAATGGAGCGCACTCTGCACACATTGGCAAGTTTTATATTTCAGCAAAACCGGCAGTTCACCCAAGTCAACACTTGGAGTTAGGACTAGGGTGTGTCCTGTAAGGTGGTGGGTGGGACACAGGCCACACCCTAGGTTACCAAAAAATGACAAACAATTATTTTTTTAAAATGGCTAAAAGCAAAACTAATGCCCAGATGTAATTATTTTAAAATACGAAATCTGTGGTGAATTGGCCTCAATGTCGTATTGGCTCCTAGCTATTTTAGCTGGCAGTTCACCCCAAGCCAACACTTGGAGTTACGACTAGGGTGTGTCCAGTATGGTCATGGGTGGGACACAGGCCCCTCCCTAGTTTGCCAAAAAATTAGGATTTTTTTTTTTTTAAAAGCTAAAAGCAAAACTAATGCCCAGATGTAATTATTTTAAAATATGAAATCTGTGGTGAATCCGCCTTTTTGTCGTATTGGCTCCTACCTCTGGTGCAGCACTCTGGGCGGGACTGACCGGCTTTGTGCCCCCATAACGCCGTTGGATATTTTGTTAAAGCTGGCAGTTCACCCCAAGTCAACACTTGGCGTTAGGACTAGGGTGTGTCCTGTAAGGTGGTGGGTGGGACACAGGTCACACCCTAGGTTGCCAAAAAACGACAAACAATTATTTCTAAAAAGTGGCTAAAAGCAAAACTAATGCCCAGATGTAATTATTTTAAAATACGAAATCTGTGGTGAATTGGCCTTTTTGTCGTATTGGCTCCTAGCTCTGGTGCAGCACTTTGGGCGGGACTGACCGGCTTTGTGCCCCCATAACGCCATTGGATATTTTGATTAAGCTAGCAGTTTACCCCAAGTCAACACTTGGAGTTAGGACTAGGGTGTGTCCTGTAAGGTGGTGGGTGGGACACAGGCCACACCCTAGGTTGCCAAAAAATCGACAAACAATTATTTTAAAAAAATGGCTAAAAGCAAAACTAATGCCCAGATGTAATTATTTTAAAATACGAAATCTGTGGTGAATTGGCCTTTTTGTCGTATTGGCTCCTAGCTCTGGTGCAGCACTCTGGGCGGGACTAACCGGCTTTGTGCCCCCATAACGATATTGGATATTTCGATAAAGCTGGCAGTTCACCCCAAGTCAACACTAGGAGTTAGGACTAGGGTGTGTCCTGTAAGGTGGTGGGTGGGACACAGGTCACACCCTAGGTTGCCAAAAAACGACAAACAATTATTTTTAAAAAATGGCTAAAAGCAAAACTAATGCCCAGATGTAATTATTTTAAAATCCGAAATCTGTGGTGAATTGGCCTTTTTGTCATATTGGCTCCTAGCTCTGGTGCAGCACTCTGGGCCGGACTGACCGGCTTTGTGCCCCCATAACGCCATTGGATATCTCGGTAAAGCTGGCAGTTCACCCCAAGTCAACACTAGGAGTTAGGACTAGGGTGTGTCCTGTAAGGTGGTGGGTGGGACACAGGCCACACCCTAGGATGCCAAAAAACGACAAACAATTATTTTTAAAAAATGGCTAAAAGCAAAACTAATGCCCAGATGTAATTATTTTAAAGTCCGAAATCTGTTGTGAAATGGCCTTTTTGTCGTATTGGCTCCTAGCTCTGGTGCAGCACTCTGGGCGGGACTGACCAGCTTTGTGCCCCCATAACGCCATTGGATATTTTGATTAAGCTGGCAGTTTACCCCAAGTCAACACTTGGAGTTAGGACTAGGGTGTGTCCTGTAAGGTGATGGGTGGGACACAGGCCACACCCTAGGTTGGGACACAGGCCACCACCACAGGTCACAAAAAACGACAAACATTTATTTTTAAAAGATGGCTAAAAGCAAAACTAATGCCCAGATGTAATTATTTTAAAATACGAAATCTGTGGTGAATTGGCCTTTTTGTCGTATTGGCTCCTAGCTCTGGTGCAGCACTCTGGGCGGGACTGACCGGCTTTGTGCCCCCATAACGCCATTGGATATCTCGGTAAAGCTGGCAGTTCACCCCAAGTCAACACTTGGAGTTAGGACTAGGGTGTGTCCTGTAAGGTGGGGGGTGGGACACAGGTCACACCCTAGGTTGCCAAAAAACGACAAACAATTATTTCTAAAAAGTGGCTAAAAGCAAAACTAATGCCCAGATGTAATTATTTTAAAATACGAAATCTGTGGTGAATTGGCCTTTTTGTCGTATTGGCTCCTACCTCTGGTGCAGCACTCTGGGCGGGACTGACCGGCTTTGTGCCCCCATAACGCCATTGGATATTTCGGTAAAGCTGGGAGTTCACCCCAAGTCAACACTAGGAGTTAGGACTAGGGTGTGCCCTGTAAGGTGGTGGGTGGGACACAGGCCGCACCCTAGGTTGCCAAAAAACGACAAACATTTATTTTTAAAAGATGGCTAAAAGCAAAACTAATGCCCAGATGTAATTATTTTAAAATACGAAATCTGTGGTGAATTGGCCTTTTTGTCGTATTGGCTCCTAGCTCTGGTACAGCACTCTGGGCGGGACTGACCAGCTTTGTGCCCCCATAACGCCACTGGATATCTCGGTAAAGCTGGCAGTTCACCCCAAGTCAACACTTGGAGTTAGGACTAGGGTGTGTCCTGTAAGGTGGTGGGTGGGACACAGGTCACACCCTAGGTTGCCAAAAAATGACAAACAATTATTTCTAAAAAGTGGCTAAAAGCAAAACTAATGCCCAGATGTAATTATTTTAAAATACGAAATCTGTGGTGAATTGGCCTTTTTGTCGTATTGGCTCCTAGCTCTGGTGCAGCACTCTGGGCGGGACTGACCGGCTTTGTGCCCCCACAGCGCCATTGGATATTTTGATTAAGCTGGCAGTTTACTCCAAGTCAACACTTGGAGTTAGGACTAGGGTGTGTCCTGTAAGGTGGTGGGTGGGACACAGGTCACACCCTAGGTTGCCAAAAAACGACAAACATTTATTTCTAAAAAGTGGCTAAAAGCAAAACTAATGCCCAGATGTAATTATTTTAAAATACGAAATCTGTGGTGAATTGGCCTTTTTGTCGTATTGGCTCCTAGCTCTGGTGCAGCACTCTGGGCGGGACTGACCGGCTTTGTGCCCCCATAACGCCATTGGATATCTCCGTAAAGGTGGCAGTTCACCCCAAGTCAACACTTGGAGTTAGGACTAGGGTGTGTCCTGTAAGGTGGTGGGTGGGACACAGGTCACACCCTAGGTTGCCAAAAAACGACAAACAATTATTTCTAAAAAGTGGCTAAAAGCAAAACTAATGCCCAGATGTAATTATTTTAAAATACGAAATCTGTGGTGAATTGGCCTTTTTGTCGTATTGGCTCCTAGCTCTGGTGCAGCACTCTGGGCGGGACTGACCGGCTTTGTGCCCCCATAACGATATTGGATATTTCGATAAAGCTGGCAGTTCACCCCAAGTTAACACTTGGAGTTAGGACTAGGGTGTGTCCTGTAAGGTGGTGGGTGGGACACAGGCCACACCCTAGGTTGCCAAAAAACGACAAACAATTATTTTTAAAAAATGGCTAAAAGCAAAACTAATGGCCAGATGTAATTATTTTAAAATACGAAATCTGTGGTGAATTGGTCTTTTTGTCGTATTGGCTTCTAGCTCTGGTGCAGCACTCTGGGCGAGACTGACCAGCTTTGTGCCCCCATAACGCCATCGGATATCTTGGTAAAGCTGGCAGTTCACCCCAAGTCAACACTTGGAGTTAGGACAGGGTGTGTCCTGTAAGGTGGTGGGTGGGACACAGGCCATACCCTAGGTTGCCAAAAAACGACAAACAATTATTTTTAAAAAATGGCTAAAAGCAAAACTAATGCCCAGATGTAATTATTTTAAAATACGAAATCTGTGGTGAATTGGCCTTTTTCTCGTATTGGCTCCTAGCTCTGGTGCAGCACTCTGGGCGGGACTGACCGGCTTTGTACCCCCATAACGCCATTGGATATTTTGATTAAGCTGGCAGTTTACCCCAAGTCAACACTTGGAGTTAGGACTAGGGTGTGTCCTGTAAGGTGGTGGGTGGGACACAGGCCACACCCTAGGTTGCCAAAAAACGACAAACATTTATTTTTAAAAGATGGCTAAAAGCAAAACTAATGCCCAGATGTAATTATTTTAAAATCCGAAATCTGTGGTGAATTGGCCTTTTTCTCGTATTGGCTCCTAGCTCTGGTGCAGCACTCTGGGCGGGACTGACCGGCTTTGTACCCCCATAACGCCATTGGATATTTTGATTAAGCTGGCAGTTTACCCCAAGTCAACACTTGGAGTTAGGACTAGGGTGTGTCCTGTAAGGTGGTGGGTGGGACACAGGCCACACCCTAGGTTGCCAAAAAACGACAAACATTTATTTTTAAAAGATGGCTAAAAGCAAAACTAATGCCCAGATGTAATTATTTTAAAATACGAAATCTGTGGTGAATTGGCCTTTTTGTCATATTGGCTCCTACCTCTGGTGCAGCACTCTGGGCGAGACTGACCGGCTTTGTGCCCCCATAACGCCATTGGATATCTCGGTAAAGCTGGCAGTTCACCCCAAGTCAACACTTGGAGTTAGGACTAGGGTGTGTCCTGTAAGGTGGTGGGTGGGACACAGGCCACACCCTAGGTTGCCAAAAAATCGACAAACAATTATTTTTAAAAAATGGCTAAAAGCAAAACTAATGCCCAGATGTAATTATTTTAAAATACGAAATCTGTGGTGAATTGGCCTTTTTGTCGTATTGGCTCCTAGCTCTGGTGCAGCACTCTGGGCGGAACTGACCGGTTTTGTGCCCCCATATTGGATATTTCGATAAAGCTGGCAGTTCACCCCAAGTCAACACTTGGAGTTAGGACTAGGGTGTGTCCTGTAAGGTAGTGGGTGGGACACAGGTCACACCCTAGGATGCCAAAAAACGACAAACAATTATTTTTAAAAAATGGCTAAAAGCAAAACTAATGCCCAAATGTAATTATTTTAAAATCCGAAATCTGTGGTGAATTGGCCTTTTTGTCGTATTGGCTCCTAGCTCTGGTGCAGCACTCTGGGCGGGACTGACCGTCTTTGTGCCCCCATAACGCCATTGGATATTTCGGTACAGCTGTCAGTTTACCCCAGGTCAACACTTGGAGTTAGGACTAGGGTGTGTCCTGTAAGGTGGTGGGTGGGACACAGGCCACACTCTAGGTTGCCAAAAAAACTACAATTAATTATTTAAAAAAAATGGCTAAAAGCAAAACTAATGCCCAGATGTAATTATTTTAAAATACGAAATCTGTGGTGAATTGGCCTTTTTGTCGTATTGGCTCCTAGCTCTGGTGCAGCACTCTGAGCGGGACTGACCGGCTTTGTGCCCCCATAACACCATTGGATATTTCGGTATTATTCAGCACTCCATGGCTGTGATTCATCTTTAACAGTGTTGAGAAAAGTAGCAAGAATCATGATCTTTATGTACATGTTTCAGTTCAGAAGGTGCTATATAAATACATTATCATTATTAATCATCAAGTAAACCGAGAGAATAGATATTGTAACCAGTAAAAAGAGGAAAAAACACATTGTTCATTTATTCTGTTTCTTTCCAAGTACTTCGTGTTTTCTTTGATGGAGGCAGCAGTTGGATAAAGATTGTAAGCGCATTGCCAAACTAAAAACAAAAACTCTTTGTGAGTCAACCAATATCTTAAAAATGCAAAAACAAAACAAGGGGTAATTTGTGGGTCTGTGCTGCAATTTCAGATTTCATCAGACAAGTATGTAGATTATCGCCATTTCAACACACGTCAGCTCATAAGTAATGCATTTCAAAAGGGTCATATGACAACATCATAATAATAAATAAAATATATTTATTTTCTCAAATAGAGTTTCAGCATTTGGCACAAAAGACAGTGTTTGGCAATCATACAGTGTTACAGGCACTACAGTAAAATAAAGCACTTTGGAAATTATTCTGTAAACAAAACCAAAATGTCCACAGAAGATTTAAAAAAAATATATCACTCAGAATTCTTTTGTTTTACTTTTTTGAAATTGAGGGACTAAAGAGACGAGATGAACTACTGGCACTTTGCAACCCCTTTTTGAGAAAGTATGAACTTTAACCATAATTTACAGTATAGATGTGGAGATTTAATCTAAACAACATTCCAAATCAAATCCCATGATTAAATGAAGGCAGTAAAGCTACATGAACCAGAGTCCAGAAATACAAAACCCACAACCAACACCTGGTGAATGTCTAAACAAACTAATCTAAATATGAATATCATAACATCTAAATACTTATTCTATTTGTCTGACACATCTACATGACTAGAGATAACATAGTAACACATTTAAAAGTGTGAAGTTCTACAAACTTGATAAAAAGTGGCATTGAATGGAGTGCAATTCACCATCAGTCCACTAGAGAGGGACAACCAGCACAAATTATTAAAGGAAAAGTTCACCAAAAAATTACAATTCTGTCATAATTTACTCACACTCATCAAGTTCATATGATGTTTTTCTTATTTTTCATTTTTTTGAAAAGTCACATGTGTTTCAAATGACATGACATGAGATAATAATGACAGAAATGTCATTTTGAACTGAAGTATATATTTTAAATATATTTATATATCAGTAATTTTGTGTTGTGAGGTTCAATTTAGAAAATCAACACAAACCTCATTTTCTAACAACTGTGTTGGAATCAGAGAAATGCACTGATGTCCACTGCATGCATTTAGTCCAAATCTAGTTTTAACAGTAAATGTGCACTAACAGTGAAACACACAGTGAGAGAAATCAAGCCCTTGATACACATCTAGTCTGATGTATTAAGGGTTATGAATGAAGGATTTGGTGTAAAGTGCTCTCAAAGCGTGGAGACTGGTAACCAGTCGAAAGCTTGATAACAATCTAGGTGGCTTTAGTCCATTCTGAGAAAAACTAATAAGTGAGGATGTGGCGACCCCTGGTTTAATGCAGCGCAGGGTCTCTGATCCTCTACGGCCACTGAATTAAACCAAAATGTATACTACTACTAATGAAAAAGATCAGAGAGCCTTCGCTTCGTCTGGAAGCAGAGGCCACACAGGGAGGATTATTACTGTAACGTGGCATTAACAGGCACACTTGCTCTGGTCTGTGTCCCGCGGCTCTGCCAGGTCGCTCATGCTGTGACCGTTGGTGCGAACTGTTCCGTCGGGTATCCAGGATTTGTCCACACATCTCTCCATGCGCTTCATGATTAAATCCAGCAGAACCTCCACAGCATGGCTCACGTTTTCCCCGTTCGCAGCGCTTGTCTCAAAGTACGGGACACTGCAGGAAGAAGAAGAAAAATAAAATGGATTCCAATCATAATTCATAGTTTGGAACTAGCATGTTGCTAAGCTACTGATATAGTGCTCAAAGCATAAAAATAGATATTGGATAAGAGTCAATTTTTCTTTAGAGAGTTGCTTTCATTGGTATACAGTATTTCATTCAATACATACATCACAATCTAAATGCCATTTACACTAAGGGGCAGATTACTAACAGCTTGCGTCAGCACAAACCCTCTTTTGCCGTTAAAAAACTACTGTCAGGATTTAATAAAGACACACAGTGAGAAATTAGAACTGAAAAGGTGTGGGCAGTTATTTTTGCGGCTGACCTTATTGCATATGCATTTGTAGGAGTTTCCCTTTGAGACGCAAAATTTATGGGAGGAGAGTATTTAAATGAATCATGCAAGGTGATTTACTAAGGTTTGCACTCGTCAATTTACTGGTGTTTGCGCCATTATTTACCGGCCAAGAAAAGCACGTCTTAAACCAGATGCTAACTGGTAGGGGTGTAGCGATACACCTATGCCACGGTTCGGTTCATGTCACAGTTTTGGAGCCATGGTTCGATTCGGTTCGGTTCGGTTTGCTGTGGAGCCAGGGTTCATGGCAGGGCACCAGCAATAATAACACTAGATTCACTTTTAACTTAATAATAACAACAGCAATAATTTAACTTAACTTTATCTTTATTAACTTTATACACTGGCTTCACGTTTTCTTTAGAGCAGTTAGCATACCTGAGTAAACTAAAATGAAATAAATGCCTCCACTGCAGACTAGTCAGAAATAATTACTCATTTTACCATTTACCATAATGTTAAAAAAAAAAAAAAAAAAAGCACATTTATTTCATAAAAATTGATGACACACACAAGTAATTTCCCACTTTAGTCTACTTAAACACATAAATTGTATGAATATGGCTAATACTGATCAATAGGCCTATAAGTTGAAGCTACTAAATAGCAGTTTTTGTTAATACAATAAAGTAGCCACCACACTAATTTAAAAATATACAAAATAACTAAGTGAAAATAAAGTGGCATTTTGGGGTTATGGAAACAACAGTTACCATGGCGAATACACAATACATCATGAACTGTTAATGAAACATAAAAAAACTGCTCCTGATGATCAGAATGAACATCATACCTGCATGCAAATCCTTCCCAGCTAACACACATCGTACCAGTTACGTGATTTATTGGTACTATACTTTTATTTCATGACTTACGAATTGACATCGTAACGTTGCATGCTCATAGTTTCTCTTGCGCTTTATATGAAGTGATATACGGCGCGGGCGTAACTAAAGAGTGTGCGCTACGAGCACAGTATAACGGCTGACAAGACAGGAAAGCGGTTTTCTGAAGTGAGAGAGATTTTTTATTTCGTAACAAGCTACGAAAATGATGATGTTGCTGGGACTCCAAGGTAGCATTTATCTAACCTGGCTAAATGGGGAAACTGGCTCTTTTTGTCCTTCCACCATGCAGCTTGAGCGATCACCCAAGTCACGTGACATGCACTTGGAAGACAAAAGTTAGTGTATATTTAGTAAATAATATTATTATAATAATATTTAGTAAAAATACATCTCTTAGTTGTTAAAAGTACACTAATTACTATTTAATCAAATGTCAAGGAAGAAAAAAATTATTTTGTGGCATAAGGTGGAGTGAGAGCTGGGCCGGGGCAGCAGGGGGCGGGGCACGTTCGGTTCGACATGAGAGTATCGCGGTTCGTACCGTGGGTGGTGTATCGCGGTTTTTCGGTTCGGTTTGAATATCGTTACACCCCTACTAACTGGTAGATTGCGTTGGTCATTATGGAAATGATCCGGCTGCGTCTGTGTTCTTTAATTTGTGCGTCAGTAGATCACGTGCTGAACTTTCCATTCACATCTACGCTTTTTGGGAATTACGCTCTCACGCTAATTTGCCGCTTAGTAAATCTGGCCCCAAGAACGATAACTATAAAAATAACTATGACTCTATTAGTGTCCACACCAAATCATTTTAACTTTGTCTGCCACTTTAAATGCTTGAGTTTTTAAAGGAATGGTGGATTCTGATTGGCTGTCAACATTTTTATCGTTCATAAACTTGAAAAAATTGTTCTGAAAGTGTTTTCATATTGTTTCTCTGTGTCATCATAGTTATAGTTGTAGACTGTGATATTCTTGTACATTAAGAAATTTTTTTTTAAACTACACTACCCAGGGGCGCATTAACAATAGGACTAGGCGGGGCTGAAGCCCCAGGGCCCGAGCAAGGAGGGGGCCCGTGATTGGCTGTGGAGTAGATTGACTTGCTATCGGTAGCGCCGATCGCCAAAGGCCCAACACGCCCCCCACTTATTAGCGCTGTTATTTAGGGATTGAGTCGTCAACTTTGAGTTTGGTTTACAAATCAAATGCATTTATTCTATATGTGACTTGGTGATCGCTGCGCCTTTATTAGGATGTCCGCATCCACCAATCACCTCCACACTCTTCACTTCGTTCTAGTGTACACTAATCTGAAAATGGTCACGCAAAGAACGATCTTCGATAGGTATAAATGTCAGCTATTCTTTAAAAAAAAAAAAAAGTGAGAGAGGGGCTCAAAAAAGGAAAAACTTAAAAGACAAAGAGCAGAGATCGAGTTAGTGAAATCCCCAGCTACCAGGTCATTTTACTAAAGCTGTTGATGGAGTGGAAGTTGTGGAACAGCAAGTTGACGGGCACATGAAGCAGATAAAACCACAGCGTCATCGTCCCCACCGATTTTAGGTTAGTTTGATTATAAACTTGATGGATGTATATTGCTTTTTATGTTTGAACAAACTGAGTCATACATTAACATATGATTATCTGTGCATTAGTTAAGTATGAATTAATGCATATTAGTGCACCCATATTGTAAAGTGTTACCAATATTTCTTATTTAGTGCTTTTTCCAAGTAGGTCAATTTCTTATGTATCTTTGCTCTATTGTAATTTGTGATTGTTTACTTGTCTTCAGTAAGCTTGTTTTGTAGTTTTTTTTAAACTTAGGGTAGTATTTTTTGTGATACTGAAATTGGTAACAAGAATTATGAAATTTCAGTGCATCAAAAATTCTGATATGTAAAAAAAAAATCTTATTTAAAGCAAAAGTAACTATATTGTGATATATATATATATATATATATATATATATATATATCATTGTGACGGGGGGCCCTGCAGTAACTCATTGCCCCGGGGTCCAGTGAGGTCTTAATGCAGCCCTGACACTACCAGTCAAAAGTTTGGAAACTGTACTATTTTGATTGTTTTTAAAAGAAGTCTCTTCTGCTCACCAAGGCTGCATTTGTGTTATTAAAAATACAAAAAAAAAAAAGCTGTAATATTGTAAAATATTATTAAAAATGTAAAATAACTGTTTTCTATTTGAATATATTTTAAAATGTCATTTATTCCTGTGATTCTAAGCTGAATTTTGAGCATCATTACTCCAGTCTTCAGTGTCACATGATCCTTCAGAAATATAAAGTTCAATAAATATATAAATATAAAGTTAAACAGTATTTATCTGAAATAGAAAGCTTTTGTAACATTGTACTACCGTTCAAAAGTTTTGGGTCAGTAAGATTTTTTATTTTTGGGAAAGAACAAAGAAATTAATACATTTATTCAGTAAGGATGCATTAAATTGATCAAGTGACAGTATAGACATTTATAATGTTGCAAAAGCTTTATATTTCAGATAAATGCTTTCTATTCATTAAATAATCCTGAAAAAAAAATTGTACGGTATATTAGAATGATTTCTGAAGGATCACGTGACTCTAGAGACTGGAGTAATGTTGTTGAAAATTCAGCTTTGAATCACAGAAATAAATCGCATTTTAAAATATATTCAAATAGAAAAAAGTTATTTTAAATTGTAAAAATATTTCACAATAATACTGTTTTTGCTGTATTTTGGAATACACTGGCGATTTTGTAGGTTTTCCTACTTACAAAGCATGTAGAAGTCTGTAATTTTTATCATAGGTACTCTTCAACTGTGAGAGACAGAATCTAAAACAAAAATCCAGAAAATCACATTGTATGATTTTAAAATAATTAATTTGCATTTTATTGCATGACATAAGTATTTGATCACCTACCAACCAGTAAGAATTCCGGCTCTCACAGACCTGTTAGTTTTTCTTTAAGAAGCCCTCCTGTTCTCCACTCATTACCTGTATTAACTGCACCTGTTTGAACTCGTTACCTGTATAAAAGACACCTGTCCACACAGTCAATCAAACAGACTCCAACCTCTCCACAATGGCCAAGACCAGAGAGCTGTGTAAGGACATCAGGGATAAAATTGTAGACCTGCACAAGGCTGGGATGGGCTACAGGACAATAGGCAAGCAGTTTGGTGAGAAGGCAACAACTGTTGGTGCAATTATTAGAAAATGCAAGAAGTTCAAGATGACGGTCAATCTCCCTCGGTCTGGGGCACCATGCAAGATCTCACCTCGTGGGGCATCAATGATCATGAGGAAGGTGAGGGATCAGCCCAGAACTACACGGCAGGACCTGGTCAATGACCTGAAGAGAGCTGGGACCACAGTCTCAAAGAAAACCATTAGTAACACATTACGCTGTCATGGATTAAAATCCTGCAGCGCACGCAAGGTCCCCCTGCTCAAGCCAGCGCATGTCCAGGCCCGTCTGAAGTTTGCCAATGACCATCTGGATGATCCAGAGGAGGAATGGGAGAAGGTCATGTGGTCTGATGAGACAAAAATAGAGCTTTTTGGTCTAAACTCCACTCGCCGTGTTTGGAGGAAGAAGAAAGATGAGTACAACCCCAAAAACACCATCCCAACCATGAAGCATGGAGGTGGAAACATCATTCTTTGGGGATGCTTTTCTGCAAAGGGGACAGGACGACTGCACCGTATTGAGGGGAGGATGGATGGGGCCATGTATCGCGAGATCTTGGCCAACAACCTCCTTCCCTCAGTAAGAGCATTGAAGATGGGTCGTGGCTGGGTCTTCCAGCATGACAACGACCCGAAACACACAGCCAGGGCAACTAAGGAGTGGCTCCGTAAGAAGCATCTCAAGGTCCTGGAGTGGCCCAGCCAGTCTCCAGACCTGAACCCAATAGAAAATCTTTGGAGGGAGCTGAAAGTCCGTATTGCCCAGCGACAGCCCCGAAACCTGAAGGATCTGGAGAAGGTCTGGAGGAGTGGGCCAAAATCCCTGCTGCAGTGTGTGCAAACCTGGTCAAGAACTACAGGAAACGTATGATCTCTGTAATTGCAAACAAAGGTTTCTGTACCAAATATTAAGTTCTGCTTTTCTGATATATCAAATACTTATGTCATGCAATAAAATGTTAATTAATTACTTAAAAATAATACAATGTTATTTTCTGGATTTTTGTTTTAGATTACATCTCTCACAGTTGAAGAGTACCTATGATAAAAATTACAGACTTCTACATGCTTTGTAAGTGGGCAAACCTGCAAAATCGGCAGTGTATCAAATACTTGTTCTCCCCACTGTACTACATTATAATATATATAAAGATTTTTTTTCATGTTTTTGAAAGAAGTCTCTTATGCTTACCAAGACTGCATTTATTTGATCAAATATACAAATGAAAACAGTAATATTGTGAAATGTTCTTAAAATAACTGTTTTCTCTCTAGTGTTTCCCAACCCTGTTCCTGGAGGCACACCAACAGCGCACATTTTGGATGTCTCCCTTATTTGACCCATATATTTCTGGTCTGGGAGTCTCTACTATCAAGCTGATGATTTGAATCAGGTGTGTTTGATTAGGAAGAGTTCAAAAATATGTAGTGTTGGTGTGCCTCCAGGAACAGGGTTGGGAAACACTGTTCTATACGAATATATTTTAAAATGAATTTAGCTTAATGTTTACAGCTTAATGTGACCTGGATGCAAAGGTGAATATATATATATGTTATGGAGTTCCCTAAAACTGCTGGTATGATGAACAAGAATTTTTGAACATACACTACAAAACTTTTGGCCCTCTAGCGGTTAAAACACAAAACTGCATGCATTTTGCAGAAGAACATTGTTAATGCTTCGGCTCTGCGTGACTGTGCGGATGAATAAGATTATCCTACTGCTCATAAAACATTGACTACTATGCTTAAGAGATATAACAAGTTTAGATAGAAAGGATGTTAAGCTGACTAGCTGAAGACATTGCTGTAGCTATACCCATTAATAGAGACGGTACTTCCTTGAAAATAAATTCCTGCACAGCGCTACAACAACCCATAATGAAATGACCCTTCACAATAGATAATGTGAACTCCGTTAGAGAGCTACATATGGCAATTTATCTGTTCAATAAAATACCTTACTCACCTGTTAAGACTTAATGGCAACGACATCTCACACTGACAGATACGTAAAAAATAAACAGGAATTTTCAGACTTTTGAGTGCTTTGTTACTGTTTTGTACACGTTGTCGTATTAATTATAATTCAAATTCTGTTTCATTGGCCACAATATTATTGAGGATAATTGATGAGAGGGGCACTTTTGATCAATTTTCAAAAAGGGCAGGGGCTTGAGCCCCCAAAGCCCTCCCCTCTGCATGTGCCTGATCTCATCTTGGATGTAAGTTCATCAATGTTTGGGGTCAGGCTCTGAGCTGAGGAAATCCTCAGGATTAAGTGAAGGTGTTTATCAGTATTGTTTAGATTATTGTTCATCTTCATTAAAGAGAACAGTTGTTCACACAGGTATGTGCTGCCAAACATATACTCTACTTCCCACCTGTCTTGAAAACCCCCGTTTTTTTTCAAGGCCACCTTTCGTTTAGCCATGTTTTTGGGGAGAGGGATAGCTGAATTTTTTTTTTACCATAGGTGACTAGCTCACGTAAGTTTAAAATATTCTAGCGGACCCCCCAGAGTTAAGGTGACCGTTATTTTAGAATGCGTCACTCAGACCATTTCCATGGCGACGCGTCATGTGACACAGAGCAGCCAAAAACAGCACTGTATGATAGATGGATCGCGGGGCAAAGGCTCGCGCTTGCGGGTGCCCGATTGACGTGCCAACGCACTGACAGTTCATTTTGGGATTTGTAGTTTTAGTGGTGCGTGCAATATACTGGCGGGTCAGATCTAATAGTACTTAGAAATTATCCTGCGGGCCAAAGATAGTTCCACCGTAGGCTAAAAACCGTCGTTTTTTTGCAAGTTTCAGCCCGACGCAGTTATTTTCACGTCCTGCGCCACGTTGTTTAAATAGCAAATGCATTTGCGCCCATGGGCGTGCTGGTCTGAAAACAAGGTGTGTTCTGGCGCGTTGCTATTTTGAGGCAACTGAACACAACTGAGCCATTGACCAAACAAAAACCTGGTCTGAAGTCAATAGCGCTGTATTTTTTGTGTTATTTAAAGGGCGCGTTAGTAATATGCGCCTATAGGCAGGTGCACAACGTGCGTACACTCTGCTTATTACACACACAGGGACACGCAGCAGCACACAAACATTTTTAAATATGAAAAATTAAAGGATTAAAATGTAAAAGATTATTATTGTGTACATAAATATAAAAATGCCTACACGTCATAATGGATATTAATTGCATGTATCAGAATTAGCCTACCTATTTGCAGTAATGACGAGCAAGCAGGCGTCATTGGACAAGCAGATCCGTTTCCTCGCTAAAGCAGCGTTCAGTTGCAAATTGCAAATTCCGCCATGTAAATAACGAATCCGCCATGACGCGAGCGCAACTGGCTTTTAAAGGAAATGGGAGAGATGAGACTCTGGTTGGTTTGTTGCACATTACGCCCAAAACACACTCATTACTCATTAAGAGAATCAGTACAACCCTTTTAGACCATGCGCTAGCCACGCTGACCATTTTTCCCGTCGTTAAACTAGCAAAAGTGGATTCGGACACGCCCTAAGTTCACTTGCGCCGTGCGCTTTAGACCATGAGCTTAGATCGTTAAAATAGGGCCCTTAGCATGCTCCATGTCAACCTTTCTCACCGGTTGTGACAACTAACCTATGCCATTCCCACACCATACACACATCAAAGTAGCCGGAGCAACTTTTCTCTCTTTTCTCTTTTCTTCTACGGATATGACGAGACACGCATGGGCGAGTGACGCAAATTCCCGCGAAAACCATCCCGCCTGGTCTAAAATATAAACACTAATAGGCTTACCATAGTGAATCAGGGTAAGAAAAAACACGTTTTAGAAGGATTAATGATGTATTGACTTATTATTTACATTTTGTTAATTTTGAACAAAAAAAAGTTACATAGTGTACCTCTGAAAAAAAATGAGTCGTTTGATTGAGATAAAAGATTGAGAACCTCTGCAGTGATAGATTCAAATGTCTCTATTGTTTGTACAATGACAAGCCTGGGAGGAGTTTAGATGTAAGGATCAGTCAACAGAATCGATGACATTCAACAGATGAGTCACTGCAAACTCACTGCACACTGCTGAGAACTAGGGATAAACACATTGTCAACATTACTGACAATAACACACTTTCACTGTTGAATAGTTGCTTGATCTCACGAGACCTAACATGATGTAACCACTAGCCTGTCGCAATTAACACTGTGAGATACATCAAATGATAGAAATCACATTATAACTAAATATCTAAATGTGCAGTGTAGACAAGCACAGGACTTTTATACATAGTATATTGCAGTAGTAGTATACCGCATTTACAATAATAATAATAATAATAATTATTATTATTATTATTATTATTAATATTAGATGGCCGATCACTCTAAGCTGCTAGTTGAAATTAAAATGAATAAAAATGATTTCAATAAATTATTATTTTTAGAATATAGGCACAGCTGCTAGTAAAAATACAATTAAAAAGTATAATTATTGTTTTCATCAAATGACAGAAAACATGTTCTGAGTAAACATCTAAATGTGCAGTGTAGACAAGCACATGATTTGTATACATATATTGCAGTAGTAGTAGTATACCACACAGCCTGCAGGATGGAGAAATGTGTTGTGCAAACTGCAATCAGCCCACATTTTTAGGCCATGTTTTTCACCACTATCATCAATTTTTTTGTGAATTGGGTGCTAAAACAAAAGGTATAGTGGGCATAATTCATTATTCATGAAGTCTTCATTATTATCTAACAAATGCCAAACTTCAAAAAGGTAAAAGCTGTCCATTAAGAGCTGATGATTTAAGTTCTTGCATTATTCATCTGAATAGTAGATTAACTGCCGCAATAATAGTTAGATTAGACCGTTATCAAAGTAGTTATTAGCCTTATCGTAAACCCAAAGGACACTTTTTTTTTTAATACATAGGTTTTTTTTGGTATAACATACAACTCAACAAAGTCAGTACATCTAAATATGTCAGAAGAGGGATTGAATAAAGATTGACAAGTTTAACAAGTGACTCTGAAGGTTTAAATGTAACTTCACACAAAAATGTACTGAACATAATTAAGAGCAAAGAAAGTCTAATTTTGACACCTAAAGGCCAAAACATTCTTAGATGCCTTAAAAGACTTCTGAAGTAATACCGAGCATTACTATTACCGAGCATGCAAGTGCTTGTCTAAACTGAAGACTCCTCACATTAACAGTAAATATTAGCTTTTCGGTGTACTGCCGTCTTAACGTGTCACATTTAACGAGAGCTGCCCTCATCTTAGGCAAACACGGTAGAGACACGGCCCTTAAAACAAACATCCTTGCAGTCACCCGCACCCTGTGAACACGTATGAAGACCTACATCGAGATATGATGCACGCCTGGGAATTCTCACATTTCTAAACCTTTATCAGACAAACCCATACAACTTCCTTAGTGTTGTGTAATTTTATCTCCACAATCAAATTAGTATGTGATGACCTCTTAACTAACTCGCCAGCAGCCCCCTGCTTGGTCCGGCACCACTGCATCCGTATTCTACAAAACCTAAATGCTTTCAAGCAACCGATCATTCCACACATGAGTAGTGAAGCAGTTCTGTCCTAAACTTTTCCTAAAAATGTGTGGCATCACATTCACAGATACAGGGCAAGTCTCTTCAGGTCTGACGGATCAGGTGAATGTGGCGTCTCACCCATATTTCTCCGCCAGTTCTCGTGCATTGTCCGCTTTCACGGCACGCTGGTCCCCCAGGTCTGATTTGTTTCCACACAAGACAATGTCAGGATTCTCGCAGTACGCATGCGTCTGCAGCTGACCTAAACAAGACATCACAGGAGTTAATTATTAATTATTATTTGAAAAATTATTTACAATAATGATAATAACTATCAGATTAGAGTGGTTACCCATCTAATAATAATAATAATAATAATAATAATAATTTATTAATATTATTAGATGGCCAAATCACTATAAGCTGCTAGTTAAAAATACAATTTACAAAAATATTTATACAAAAATATTTCAATAATTTACTATATATATATTTACTATATATTTTTATTATTATTAGATGATGAGCAACCACTGTAAGCTGCTAGTTAATGCAAGTAATCAAATTATATTAAATAACTATTATTTTAAAAACTATTTATTATTCTTGCAATTAGATGAGCAACCACTCTAAGCTGCTAGTTAAAAATAAAATTAAAGTCAGTCAAGTTTTTAATGTTGTTTATGTGTCTATGTGTTTTTTTAATATGCTTTAAGACAAACCATGTGCAAATTCATAAGTCAACACCATTACTGAGTATTTTCTCCTTAAAACCGCAGTGAACCAATGACTGTCTCAAAAACGCGGTTTGAAATTGCCGGTGTTTCTTACGTCACAAACTAGCTTGTAACAAATCACATCAACGTGCCTGCGGGCTTTAGCATATCATTAACTATTTACTGAAGCAGGCGAGACTCAATAGAAGCCAGTGTATCCCGGTATATTTTTCTGTTGATATGAAAAATTGGGTACATTTAGCAATATAGCAGGTGAATTATGTACATGGGTGTCACTAGGCCCTTTTTAGGGGGGCTACAGCTTCAGCTGTAATTAACCTTTAAAACATATGAAACTGGCGGGAGGCTTCGGCATCGTCCCGTCTTTTAGTCTGCGTTAATCAGCGTGTTCTTAAATCCGCAGCGGCGCCGAGCAGAGCGCACGTCTGAAGCAGAGGTGTGTGCATTCATCTGAGCCTCATTGGTCTGTCACCGCTCATCAATGTCAAAATATTTGAGAAAACCAATCAAATCAGAGTAGGCGGCTTTATGTTCACACAGAAGCTGCTGAGGCTGAGTGCGAATTTTAGCAGCGCGACTCGACGTCAAGTGAGAGATATGCAAGTAGCTAAACTAAACATTTCATATTTGACAGCGGCTTCTTTAAGTCAGAAATTTTAAACAAATGACAAAAATATTCAGGCTAATTAATAAACTTTTGTCTAATTTCACCATTTTGAATTGAAAATAGGCCTATGTGATTCATAATGTAATTAACGAACAAGAAATATTAAAGCTGTTTTCATCAGATTAGGCATAAAATAATAATGAATGTGTACATATTGTAAATTAATATAATTCCATTTGTAGCCTTCAGTAAATTAAAAAAGCTCAGCTTTTTTTCAGCCTGTATTGGCATAAGATTAGTAATGAATGTGTGCATATTGTGAATTAATTAATAAACTTAGTTACCTAGCAGCCTTCAGTAAACTAACGTTTCTAAGAAAATGATTCATAAAACATAAATATCAGTTAACCATATGTTTACTTTCTTCACTGATGAAAATGGAAAAACTATATCAGTCAAAGCTCAGCTTTAGGAGGGGAAGAGACAGGGCAAGATAAAAACAGAGAAAAAGTGAGATGTGGAGATATGAAGAAAGACAAATAATCTACTGCCCACTGACATGGTTTTAAAGATATTGTTATCTAATTTTTTTGCCTTCAGAACATCTTAAAATGCACATATGTAGATCATAGAAATCAAAATTTTCTCGGGGGAGCATGCCCCCCAACCCCCCTAACTACCTCACATTTGGGATCTCAGTGATTATAAAACCCTGCCTACATTCCTGTGTACGATTAAGGGATGTACAATATGGTCATGCAATAAGGCATTAATATTTGCTTTATAAGTAATAATAAACAGCTGATATCCTAGTAATATGCATGCTAATAAGCTACTAGTTAATAGTGAGAATTGGACCCTAAAACAAAAGTGCTACCATTTTTTTCATACCCTCACTGGGGGCTGAGCCCCCCTAAAATGAAAATCCTAGAATCGCCCCTGATTATGTATATGATGTATACGATGTTATTATGAACTATATGCCTTCCTCCACTGACGTTCTAAGTTGTTCAAAGCGTTTCTAAGGATACTGATTTTTAGAAGGCAGCTGTGTGACTGAGTCGGCGAACGGGAACATGATTTGTGTAACATCAGCAACAAATTATTAGCTGTTTGATAACGTAGTCAAGCAAAAGGCTAATCGTATTAATTACCGTTGTGCGTCCAGCGTTGTAGAGAGTGATACATGAAACGCATTACCATTCTGATACATCGACTTGTAGACGAGCCTGTATAATCGCTCTTCCTCTTCTTCTTTAAACCAGTATAAAACTATTTTTATAAAACTATTATTTATAAAAGCGTATTTATAAAACTTTTACCACACAATACAAATATTACATTTTAAAGCCGAAAAATATGTATCAATGCAACTTTCATGAAGTAAAATCACTAAAAGCCTTCCTTCCACTGGAAAAAAATAGCCCCTGACCGTGAACAGCAACAGAAGTTACATTATTACGCTATTACATGGCGGCAAAGACCGTCTTTATGAGTGAGTCACACAGCGAAGTGAAGACTTTTATATTGAAAGGACTGAAACTGATTGTGAACACGGGATCAAGACGCAGCTCACAAATGCTTTGACTAACGCTGTCAGTGTCAGACTCGGGACACAGGAAAACCCCTTAACTGTTAAAAGGACACGGTATCGTAGCGGACATTCAAACGAAGATGAGTTTTAAGGGATAAAATTGACTACAAGGGGACTTTAATAAAAAAATAATTTTTGGGAGGATCATTTGTGCAAAAATACACAATTTATAAAGAAAATGTATGTAGCTACTTTTTAAATGTGGTAACAGAGAAATTCAAAAACGTAATTTTATTAAAACAAAATAAGCAGTGTGTATATGTATCTGTATCATGTGTTCGTTTCAGAGAGTCTGAACTCCGTAAGATACGAAGGACTTACTCATCCAGTTCCGCACATTAAGGAAGCTCTGCTCGCTCGTGAGGTCAAAGAGCAAGAGGAAGCCCATGGCATCCCTGAAGAATGCTGTGGTCAAACTCCGAAATCTGTGTTTAGAGGAGAAGACACAGGTTACACAACAGTGAAAAACCGGCCGGAACATCAAATAAAATTATTTGATTTCTTTCATTGAGTGCATGTTAGAAAGTAAAGCAAAATTACTGATCTGCATCTCACCTCTCCTGACCGGCCGTATCCCACAGCTGAATGTGGATCCTCTGACCTCTCCCAGCTGTGCCATCGGGACCGCTGGATTTGTACACCTTATTTAAAGACCCGTAAGAGACCATATTAGTGCATAATATACTTAAATATCCTTGCCACTTCGACAAAGAAACTATATTCTCTGCAGAAAATGTGAGGTTTACCCAATGCAAAATGTGCTACCACATTGTTACAGTGGTGTGGTGGTTGCTAGGGTGTTACTATGTGGTTGCTGTGTGTGTGTTTTTAGTACATTGGTATGCAGCTCCAGGAAACTTGAATTTACTTTTCACTTAGTCAAACACAACCACGAAATGCACACTTGATGATTCAGAGCTGGAAGTGTCTCATTAGTAGTATGACACTTGAGTGTGTGGTCCTAAACGATCAGCATTTGTTTGATGTCTTAAGTGCTGAAGTGTTTATTCTTAAGGAGGGATCCCTGCTCTGTTATGCCGTATGAAGCAGGAAGGATCCCGCATTCATCTTTCCCTTAAAACATACACATAATCTGCTCTTCTGAATTCACATTTCCGTATCTATACCAGTTTTCTCCAAGCAAATGTTTAGTCAGTTCTTTTTACCATGGGAACTGTTTTTAGTACTATATAGTATTATAGAGTGCAACAGTCTGGAAGTAAAAATCCCATTAATTTTCTCCAAAGGGAACTTATAAACCATTAAAGATAGACCTTTAAAGTAAGCTACAAGGTTGTTAAATCAATGGTATATGCTTTTTTTGAAGCTTTTCAAAATAATATATTTTTTATAGTGCACTAATGCACTCTTTTTGTTGCATGTCTCTGTGAAATACTTGATTCTGATTGCTCAAATGCGGAATTGTGCAGTCAAATATTTCAGTTTAATGACACTAAATTTAATCATCTAGAATTTGCTATACAGCTGCTAGATCAAGTCTTGCATATCACGCCACACTCTTTCTTCTAAAATAGCTTCTACTTAAATCAATATTTAATGCCCATGTATTTTATATGATAAGCAGCCATGTAATAGGTGGGATGTGTACAGTTAATAACGAGAGTGGGATAATGTACAGTTTTGTCATTATCATAAAATAAAACCCTTGAAGAGAATAAAATGCTTGCAGTGGAGTTTATTTTACCACAATAATTGGTTGATTGTACATAATATATTACATGATAAATATTAATGTACATATTATTGTATTCTGTATATCCTGTGTAACTATCTATCTACAAACCCGATTCCAAAAAAGTTGCGACACTGTACAAATTGTGAATAAAAAAGGAATACAATAATTTACAAATCTCATAAACTTATATTTTATTCACAATAGAATATAGATATATCAAATGTTGAAAGTGAGACATTTTGAAATGTCATGCCAAATATTGGCTCATTTTGGATTTCATGAGAGCTACACATTCCAAAAAAGTTGGGACAGGTAGCAATAAGAGGCCAGAAAAGTTAAATGTACATATAAGGAACAGCTGGAGGACCAATTTGCAACTTATTAGGTCAATTGGCAACATGACTGGGTATAAAAAGAGCCTCTCAGAGTGGCAGTGTCTCTCAGAAGTCAAGATGGGCAGAGGATCACCAATTCCCCCAATGCTGCGGCGAAAAATAGTGGAGCAATATCAGAAAGGAGTTTCTCAGAGAAAAATTGCAAAGAGTTTGAAGTTATCATCATCTACAGTGCATAATATCATCCAAAGATTCAGAGAATCTGGAACAATCTCTGTGCGTAAGGGTCAAGGCCGGAAAACCATACTGGATGCCCGTGATCTTCGGGCCCTTAGACGGCACTGCATCACATACAGGAATGCTACTGTAATGGAAATCACAACATGGGCTCAGGAATACTTCCAGAAAACATTGTCAGTGAACACAATCCACCGTGCCATTCGCCGTTGCCGGCTAAAACTCTATAGGTCAAAAAAGAAGCCATATCTAAACATGATCCAGAAGCACAGGCGTTTTCTCTGGGCCAAGGCTCATTTAAAATGAACTGTGGCAAAGTGGAAAACTGTTCTGTGGTCAGACGAATCAAAATTTGAAGTTCTTTTTGGGAAAACTGGGAAGCCATGTCATCTGGACTAAAGAGGACAAAGACAACCCAAGTTCAGCGCTCAGTTCAGAAGCCTGCATCTCTGATGGTATGGGGTTGCATGAGTGCATGTGGCATGGGCAGCTTACACATCTGGAAAGGCACCATCAATGCTGAAAGGTATATCCAAGTTCTAGAACAACATCTGCTCCCATCCAGACGTCGTCTCTTTCAGTGAAGACCTAGCATTTTCCAACATGACAATGCCAGACCACATACTGCATCAATTACAACATCATGGCTGCGTAGAAGAAGGATCCGGGTACTGAAATGGCCAGCCTGCAGTCCAGATCTTTCACATCATAAAGAGGAAGATGCGACAAAGAAGACCTAAGACAGTTGAGCAACTAGAAGCCTGTATTAGACAAGAATGGGACAACATTCCTTTTCCTAAACTTGAGCAACCTATCTCCTCAGTCCCCAGACGTTTGCAGACTGTTATAAAAAGAAGAGGGGATGCCACACAGTGGTAAACATGGCCTTGTCCCAACTTTGAGATGTGTTGATGCCATGAAATTTAAAATCAACTTATTTTTCCCTTAAAATGATACATTTTCTCAGTTTAAACATTTGATATGTCATCTATGTTGTATTCTGAATAAAATATTAAAATTTGAAACTTCCACATCATTGCATTCTGTTTTTATTCACAATTTGTACAGTGTCACAACTTTTTTGGAATCGGGTTTGTATCTATTTATCTATCTATCTATCTATCTATCTATCTGACATGTTTTAAGGTGTGTATCATGTGGATTATGTAGACTGCCTCTTGTTGTAGCGTGTTCCCAACAAATTAAGCAGCCTCAGGCATCGTATTGCATTCAGGAAAAGCATAATTACTCTGAGAACGTCTGTTTGCTTTCGCAGCAGTGCAGTGTTCTGCATTTGTTTTTTCTGCATCTAGTATTCATGACCATGTTCAGACGAACGTGTGTATATCTCCCTTCACCTGAGGCTGCGATTTACACATGAATGGCTGTTTTTAACCTCTGGGCAAGATTCCATGTGCAGAGCTGAACAGGACGATGGGATTTCACAGTCCAGTTAACCCCGGCCGGGACTCCAAAACACTAAACCTCCATTACAAATCAAGCAGGAAACATCTGAACCAATGAGCCTGTGAGAAAGGCATCTCATTTGCATAGAACTTTAAATATACCATCATAGTTGAATACTCAAAAATAAATAAGTTCAAATGTCAACATATAAATAGCAATGCATGCATATTTGCATATACACATCGGTGAAGGGAATATAAGAAACATCAATAAAACTATGAAAATGTCAGTCATTTTAGTTCCAGTAATAAAAATACTCACCACACGCTTTTCTCTGAAGTCTATTCCCACTGTGGTGATGAATTTGGAGTTGAATTTGCCATCTGTGTACTGATATAGGAAGCTGGTCTTTCCCACCCCAGAGTCCCCCAGTGCGAGGAACTTGATGAGGTAATCATAGTCCCCATCAGACATACTGAGAGCTGAACAAGGACCTGTGATGGACAAACACAGAGCAGTGTATTGTAGTATCATTGATAAACAATACCATTCAAAGGTTTGGGGTCAGTAAGATTTTTTTTTTTAAAGAAATTAATACTTTTATTTAGCAAGGAAGCATCAAATTGATCAAAAGTGACAGGAAAACATTTATAATGTTACAAATGTTTCTTTTTCAAATAAATGCTGTTCTTCTGAACTTTCTATTCATCAAAGAATGCAGTTTCCCCAAAAATATGGGCGTAATGGTGCTGAAAATTCAGCTTTGCATCACAGGAATAAATTCCATTTTAGCATACGCCGATCAGGCATAACATTATGACCACTGACAGGTGAAGTCAATAGCAGTGATTATCTCTTCATCACGGCACCTGTTAGTGGGTGGGATATATTAGGCAGCAAGTGAACATTTTGTCCTCAAAGTTGATGTGTTAGAAGCAGGAAAAATGAGCAAGCGTAAGGATTTGAGCGAGTTTGACAAGGGCCAAATTGTAATGGCTAGACGACTGGGTCAGAGCATCTCCAAAACTGCAGCTCTTGTTGGGTGTTCCCGGTCTACAGTGGTCTTTATCTATCAGTGGTGAACCGGCGACAGGGTCATGGGCGACCAAGACTCATTGATGCACGTGGGGAGCGAAGGCTGGCCCGTGTGGTTCGATCAAACAGACGAGCTACTGTAGCTCAAATTGCTCAAGATGTTAATGCTAGTTCTAAAAGAAAGGTGTCAGAATACACAGTGCATCTGTGCACAACAAACAAGACCGATCCATGGAGGACCCACCTCGCAACTTACAGGACTTAAAGGATCTGCTGCTAACATCTTGGTGCCAGATACCACAGCACACCTTCAGGGGTCTAGTGGAGTCCATACCTCGATGGGTCAGGGTACAGTTTTTACTGTATTTTTTATCAAATAAATGCAGCCTTGGTAAGCATAAGAGATTTTCAAAAATTATTATAAAAATCTTACTGACCCTAAACTTTTGAATGGTAGTTTTTGTTAATATTTTGATTCAATTTTATTTTTATATTTTCTGTTTTCATTCAAGTAATTTCGTTATGCGTTTTTGTCGTTTTATTAGTTTTTCTTTTTTTAAATGTCTATATAGTTTTAGTATTTTTCGTACTTAAACTAAATGAAAATGAGAAATGCTGCCTTAGCCACTAGCTGAAATAAAGTATATTATTCTATTTTATTTTAGTTCATGTTTTTTTATTTTATTTCAAGTAATGAAAATGTTTTTTTTTATGGTTTTAGTTTTAGTTGACAATAATAACCCTTGATACAAACATTACTCCTACAAACAAAACACTAACAATATATGAAACTCCAGGTGCACCCCAATTCGCCTATGCGCTATTCTATGCCGTTTTGTAGTATAAATAGTGTGAATATAGTGTTCACATTGAAAATTCCAAAAAAAATAAAATAAAAAGTGTACTTAAAATACCCGGATGAGTTGCGGAGGGGAGCTATCAGACGCTGATGATGCTGGATGAGAAAATGACCATATAAAACTCTGCACTGTTGAGTACATAGAACATAGTATAAGAGCATAGTGTATATTGCGTCATTTGGGACACAACTTTCCATTCACAAACCGATTTTACATTCATAACATGCAGGATATTCAACAACATTCATGCTGACTTTAGAGAACCCCAAATTAACCCATTAGTCGGCAAAGTCCATCAAGAGACCATCCTTTTTCAAGCATTTCATTCAAAATGAAGAAAGGGGAGTGTTTTCATTGATGTAACAGTGCTGATTTAGTAACAGGAAGCATTTCTATTTTAGAACAGCAAATATGCTTCTTAAAACTATTTTATTTGTTATTGGTCATGTGAGTCCATAAATGCTGAAATCCTGGAGCTTAAACGAGGAAACAGACTTTGAAAAAGCACCTTCTCACACTTGAATGCATCTACACAACAGCTTTTATTTCCACTCACATTTGTCAACTCAAGTTTCTTTTCACTGTTAACCGAGTGGCTTAGGACTACAATACAGAGACATTCAGTTAAAAGTGGTTTCATAACTCATGGCATTTAACACTAGAGAAAGTCATTATCCGTCACTTTAGGCTTTAAAATGGTCATGCTCTATTTTTTATCTGTCAGTAAAATATTTTAATGCTTGTACTGTAGATTTAATGTGACACTGAAATTACAAGACCTTCTGTGATGAGAGCTTGTTAAGTTTCATCATATGCTCTCATAATGTGGCCAAGTCAACATAAACTGCAGAACTTCATTTAAGTTACACATAACCTCAAAATTTTGCAAAAGAAAGGCCTAAAAATTACAGTAAGCTTTTACAGCAAATCAACATCTTTTCTCACAAGATCAATGAACATTTTTCCTTTCTGAGATGATGTTGTGTAAGCTGAATAAAAAAAATGAAGCTGCATCTCATTTCAAAGGCTGCATCCCTGCGTTTGTGTAAGAAAAATATCCATATTTAAAACTTTACAAACTGTAATCTCTAACTTCCGCTAACTGTCGTACGTGTTCACGAGAGACTGGCGTTCCAGCGTATGACATAGGACGCTCCGGTGAGAATATGCTAGTTCTCGCGAGAACCAAGTTTTGTTTTGCTCTATCCTCTGTGCTTCCTCATTCATCACTGGAACTTACGCTACACATGCGTCCTACGTAATACGCTGGAACGCCAGTCTCTCGTGAATTAGGGATGGGCGATATATTATCGTTTGCGATATAAACGAGGAGCTACCTCTACAATCTGGAACCTGTACACACAGATATATTTTCACTCACTGAGCACTTGGACCGAGTGCTTGAGAAATTCACGCTTTCTCAAGTGATCGGTAAAGCGCGCTATTTAAAGTTCATCTCAATGAATGCAGAGTGTATTTGACGCACAGTAAACACTAGTGTGAGCGTGCTTGACAGAGCGCTCCGTGTTTCACACACACACTCAAAGAGAGAGCGAGAGAGTCTTACATACCGCCCAGAATTGATGTGCTACATGTAAACCATATTCTTTGTTGTACTGTAAAATAACGGCGTTCATTTGGAATTATTCAGCCTTTATGAACAAGAAGAAACTAATGCTCAAACGGCAATCTCATTGGCTGGCGCTCACCTATTACTGTGCCTGTTTTGATTTCAGCAAATCAGTTCGAGCGAACGCAGACAACGTGATTAATATGCATGAACCCAGAAGCTCATCAATCCTTAGTGTGGTTTATATTGTTATTAGTTATAGAATTCGCAGTATTATTATCTTATCAGTATTATTGTTAGTTTTTAACTAAGTTCAGTTAAAATGACAAATATGCATTCATACTTTTTAATTCGCACATGATTACCAAGTTTAGCTCAAATTACTTAAATTCTATCATTAAATTATTATTTGCAATTTTTTTTTTGTTGTATTCTGAAGACATGGTTGGGATTACTTTTTGCTGTTTGCACTATTTTTGCCACTGTTCGCACCATGAGAATATGAATAAATACACAATCTGTGTTTACATTTCAAACTTGTCATTGTTTGTATTGCGTGATGTTTTTCATCACAGTTGCACTATTTAAACATTACCTGCACTTTTAGAAAGAAAAAAAAAGAAAAAAGAAAAATATATCTGCAATTTTTCAATTTCTGAAAAGGCTGGTGTTTGGATATTTACAGTTTTTTTTTATTCTTTTATGAAATTTGTTTATTATAGGAGCCTATTTGATGATGGGTATGTTTTACTTTAGATCACTGTTTGTTTTTCTGAGGCTCTCAAGAATGCATTCAGCTCTTACTTGTAGCCAAAAACATGGGGAATGGTACTAAAATGATATCTTCATTGATATCATTATCGCAATAAATACCAGAAAACACCGTGATACATTTTTAAGTCCATATCACCCATCCCTAATGCATGTACGACAGTTAGCGGAAGTTAGAGATTACAGTTTGTAAAGTTTTAAATATGGATATTTTTCTTACACAAACACACATCGCTTCGCTTCAGAAGGCCTTTATTAACCCCCAGAGCTGTGTGGAGCAGTTATATGATGGATAGATGCACTTTTATAGACTTCAAAACAGAAACAGCCATTCACTGCCATAATAAAGCTTGGAAGAGCCAGGACATTTTTTAATATAACTCCGATTGCATTCGTCTGAAAGAAGAATGTCATATACACCTAGGATGACTTGAGGATGAGTAAATCATGGGCTAATTTTCATTTTTGGGTGAACTATTCCTTTAAGAAAGTACAACAATTTACACTTCACTAGGATTAACGATCAATTTTATAATGGTTACTGTTCTGAAATAAGACATCCTTCAAGACATACAGGGCCAACAAATGCGGCCTCCGGAGGACGCCGCCTTCGAAATGAGAGACAGCTTGAGTGTTTAAAACCTGTTCCTGTTTCTACACCACTATGATTTCATAATGTCTTGATGCGCATCTTGTCTTGTCATGTCCGCAAACACAACTGAGGAGAGAAAAGCATCTGGAGCTGGCTCAGCTGTAGCTGTGAAAAAGTTCAGTGGGAGTTCCTCAGGCCATATTAAAGCGGATCATATGACTGCAGAAAGAACATAAAAACCTCAAACAAACGACCACATTATTTCACGCGGCAGGGCTAAAGACCATCCTGACCGTAAGCTGCTTAACGTCTGGGGCTGACCCAAGCAAATCAGATGCATCCAGCGAGACTGCAGGAGACTTTTCTTGGGTTCATCTATTCTGACTGAACAGAGAACTGCGTTGGTGTTTCTTTGAAATGAATTTCAGAATTTCAGCTGAAAATCATTGAGTCAGAAACATGTAAAGCTTGTGCTTTTCAGAGCCTTAATAAATAAGGGAGGAATTAACACTTGCTCACATAATATACAGTATAGTTAATTCATTATACTAACAAAAAAACATTTTCCACAATTTTTATACTTTTTTTTTTTTTTTTTAATTACAATTATCTCACCTAAATGTTTGCTCACTCAAAGTATTTGTGTTTTTACAATGGGGTAATTTTGTTGCAATAGCTTAGGGACAGCACAAGGAAGCTTGAATTGAGTTTACCAAAACAAAAACAAAAAAAACACAGATAAAGAGTCAGTAATAAGCAAGGACAACTAAATTACAACTTTAAATGGCAAAAAACAATTTTAGTAAGGATGCAACACTGGCCCAAATGGGCAAGTGACAATTCGGTCAACTGTCCTGAAGCTAAAGTTTTGTATCACAGCGTGCAGTTCGCTTGTGGCGCAGAGAGCAGACACAATGTAGTGATGTGAAACCATTTGCGCATTTTGAGAGAGAGAGAGAGAGAGAGAGAGAGAGGGAGGGAGGGAGAGAGAGAGCGATATAGAGAGAGAGCCACGGAATAACTCAATCTGTTTGAGAAACTACATTTCACAGAAAGGTTTTTAACTGATAATCGTGTGGATTAATTTAGGGTTTTCATTCAACCTACATGCTATAGTGCATGTTTGCAGGAATACTCCGTTTATAGTCACGAAACCTACAGCCTATATACACTGATCAGGCTTAACATTAGAGAGGCTACTCACTGCAGAGCCATTACCTCCAGCCTCCCCCTCTCTTGACCTACTGTGGGCATGATGGGTGGAGCTGCATCCCCTAACCACACCCTAACCCTACCATAACCCTATCTCTCCATGCATTAAACAGGTTAAGCTCCACCCTTGAGCTCCAGATGCTCTGCAGCGAGCACTACTTGTAACATTATGACCACTAACAGGTGAAGTGAATAACACTGATTATCTCTTCAACACGGCACCTGTTAGTGGGTGGGATATATTAGGCAGCAAGTGAACATTTTGTCCTCAAAGTTAATGTGTTAGAAGCAGGGAAAATCTTAAGGATTTGAGCGAGTTTGACTATTGTGATGGCTAGGGGATGGTCAGAGCATCTCCAAAACTGCAGCTCTTGTGGGGTGTTCCCGGTCTGCAGTGGTCAGTATCTATCAAAAGTGGTCCAAGGAAGAAACAGTGGTGAACCGGCGACAGGGTCAGGGTCGTTCCAAGGCTCATTGATGCACGTGGGGAGCGAAGACTGGCCCGTGTGGTCCGATCAAACAGACGAGCTACTGTAGCTCAAATTTCTCAAGAAGTTAATGCTGGTTCTGATAGAAAGGTGTCAGAATACACAGTGCATCGCAGTTTGTTGCGTATGGGGCTGCATAGCCGCAGACCAGTCAGGGTGCCCATGCTGACCCCTGTCCACCACCGAAAGCGGCAACAGTGGGCACGTGAGCATCAGAACTGGACCACGGAACAATGGAAGAAGGTGGCCTGGTCTGATGAATCACGTTTTCTTTTACATCACGTGGATGGCCGGGTGTTTGTGCGTCGCTTAACTGGGGAACACATGGCACCAGGATGCACTATGGGAAGAAGGCAAGCCGGCAGAGGCAGTGTGATGCTTTGGGCAATGTTCTGCTGGGAATCCTTGGGTCCTGCCATCCATATGAATGTTACTTTGACACAGACCACCTACCTAAGCATCGTTGCAGACCATGCACACCCTTTCATGGAAACGGTATTCCCTGGTGGCTGTGGCCTCTTTCAGCAGGATAATGCGCCCTGCCACAAAGAAAAATGGTTCAGGAATGGTTTGAGGAGCACAACCCACATTCCCCAGATCTCAATCCAATCGAGCATCTGTGGGATGTGCTGAACAAACAAGTCCGATCCATGGAGGCCCCACCTCGCAACTTACAGGACTAAAAGGATCTGCTGCTAACATCTTGGTGCCAGATACCACAGCACACCTTCAGGGGTCTAGTGGAGTCCATGCCTCGACGAGTCAGGCTGTTTTGGCAGCAAAAGGGGGACCAACACAATATTAGGTCATAATGTTATGCCTGATCAGTGTATAACGCACCATGTCACAAATCTCAAATCATCTTGAACATGACAGTGAGTTCACTATATCTCAAATGGCCTCCACAATCACTCCAATCTCAATCCAATAGAGCACCTTTGGGATGTGGTGGAACGGGAGATTCAAACATTGATAATATACATGTTTCTTGAGCAAATCAGCATATTAGAATGATTTCTGAAGGATGATGTGACACTGAAGACTGGAGTAATGATACTGAAAATTCAGCTTTGCAAGCACCCATCCAAACTTATCTTCCAAGCACTAATAGTCCCTCGGTGTATATCAGAATGATGAAAAATGTTGAACCTGATACATAGTATCAAAATGCAGTGTCATCATTTTGCCTAAAAGAACAAAACGTTCAAATGTTTTACACACCATTTACACATGGCAGAGACCAGGTGTAAATTTATTTAGAAAATACGAATACTTTCATGAATCCGAAAAATTTACATCCGAGTAGTTTTACAAACGATTTACACAAATTTGTTCTGCTCGTGTTTGAATGAGGCCCAATGTATTAATCACTACTGTTAACATTGGAAGCTGATAGTATGATAGTAATAATAACAGTCAGTTGATTCTGCATGATTCTAGTGCTCAAAAACAAAGTGCACAAAACAGAATTGATAAAGTTCAAGTATGCATTGATCATCTTAGCTGCACAGTGCTTGTAAACAAGCACAGAGTCACACTCTTGAGGACAAATCTGCTCAACTTTAAGACTCTTGCTGTAGAAGGATCATATGTCATCTCAATAGGTTTCACATATTGAAATGTATTATGGCTACAAGAAAACCGACAAATTAGATTGCCAGAAAAAGAGTTTTCAC
This sequence comes from Coreius guichenoti, assembly GCA_039654105.1. Classification (NCBI taxonomy): domain Eukaryota; kingdom Metazoa; phylum Chordata; class Actinopteri; order Cypriniformes; family Gobionidae; genus Coreius; species Coreius guichenoti. The sequence goes on from CM077181.1 coordinate 22,973,629, forward strand.
TGTCTGGAAAGTCCACCGATTTGCAAAAACCTTATCTTTATGTGCGATATAAGCACGAGCACACAAACCCTGTAGGATCAGTTCTAGACACAAATGGTGAGTGTTCGGCTGCTTCATCTGACGTGTCTGTGATGGTGATTTGACGCTACAGTAACTTCTGAAGACAGACAGACGCCGCCTTCATTCAGTTAGACACATTTACACAACACATGTGTTTAAACAATCACTGGTCTTGTGCAACAGCTCAACTAAATGCCTCAGTTTGAGTTGTGCTTCCCATCCAAACAAAACAGCCCTGATAAAGGCTGGGATAAAGAAAAAAAGAAACAGAGACGGAGGCTTTTATCAAACACTCCCAGCAGAGCACCACCCTGGGCGGCACACCAGCGCTAACGGACGGAGCTGCAGATCTAGGAACCAAAAGCTCTTCTGCATTTCACACCAAAGTTTCTTCACAGACAGTCAAGCTCTGACAAGTTTTTTTTTCTCTCGTGCACTTCCCTCTTTTCAAGCTGTACTGTATGTGTGAAAGACAAAATTACCATGCAGACCTACAGAAGCTCATAACCTTTGACCTGACACAAGAAACATAAGATCTTTTCTTTGGCTAGGTAGACATTCCAACCCAACTACAATCACATTTTAATGATAACCTTTTAGTTTTAGAAAATGCGACAACATAAATATAATCTGGTGAACTACTTGAAGTTAAATCTAGGACGTTCTGGTTCTGTCTTGCAAGAAAAAAAAAGTCTTTGTGATCTTCTGGTCTGCATTGACGTCATGTCAGAAATATCGTATTTATAAGTTTAAAGCGCATGAACGACACCACAAAGTCGGAATTACGAGGACATTTTCTGAAGTTTCCAAGTTGAATGCGTGTCAGTGAGAAAACATGGCGGACACAGTGGATGCAGCATCTGTATTAACAGTTCATTTGTTGAAATTAATGATTTTTTTTTATTTACAACAAAATAAGTTGCATGTATAAAATATGGGTAACTATAAGTAACTATAAGTAAACTATGATGGCCCTTGTATTGTTGTTGACTAACATTAAAGATAATAAATACTCATTAGTTAATGTTAGTTAAAGGGTTAGTTCACCCAAAAATGAAAATCCTGTCATTAATTACTCCCCCTCATGTCGTTCCAAACCCATAAGACCTTCGTTCATCTTCAAACACAAATGAAGATATTTTTTGCGACGAGTATAAACAAATACGAATACTTTCTGTGCGCAAAAAACAAAATTTATTCAACAATTTCGTCTAGCCTGTGTCAGTTTACGCAACAGTGCAGCGCTTTCGAGTTCTACGTCAGCCGATGCTGTTCACGTGAGCACCACGACGCATGCGTGTGATGATGACGCAGGAGCTGCACTGTATTTACAACGTAAACTGCACAGGAGACTGACACAGATGTGGAGAAATTGTTATACAAGTCGTTATTTTTGTTTGTTTTTGCGCACAAAAAGTATTCTCGTCGCTTCATAAAATTAAGGTTGAACCACTGTAGTCACATGGACTATTTTAATGATGTTTTTACTACCTTTCTGGGCTTTGAAAGTGTTAATTAAATTGCTGTCTATGGAGGGGTCAGAGAGCTCTCGGATTTGTGTTCCGAAGATGAACGAAGGTCTTACGGGTTTGGAACGACATGAGGGTGAGTAAATGATGACAGAATTTTCATTTTTGGGTGAACTAACCCTTTAATGCATTAACTAATGTTAATTAATGGAACCTTATTGTTAAAGTATAAGCGTTACCAAAATACTATAGTATTGTAAAATTACAGTAGAATATAACTATTCAGTTTACAGCACCTTCATAATTTGAATAAAAACATTAAAAAGAAGAGTTAAAAAGAGAAGAGAGTTAAGGAATAGTTCACCCAAAAATGAAAACTTTGTCATAATTACCAACATTCTTCAAAATATATTCTTTTGTGTTCAACAGAAGAAAGAAACGTATGGGTTTGGAACAACTTGAGGGTAAGTAATGACCAAATTTTCATTTTTGGGTGAACTAACCCTTTAAAAATCATGCTTTTTATTCTTTGAAAAGTACACCACCACTTGCTCCGACCAAAGTGATTTGAACACTCATGTCATAATTACAACTTCCCAATTCGTAAACACAATCTTCCCAGGAGGACTTAAACGCACTGTATGGCTCAGGTCCCTCCTTCAATGTGTGTCTGTGGGATTTCTTCGCCTGTTTTATGGTCCAACAGGTGAAAATGGTGAATCTGATCACTTAGTGAAGTAAAAGCAGCACACTCAGCTCAACAACACACGATGAGAGAAATAAATCACGTCTGAAACACATATGCTGCAGGATGACGCACAAGCTCAACTCTAATACTTAGGATATGCAAGCAATAGTAATAGTGATGCAAATTGTACTAATTGGAGATGAAATTACATTACAGGATTAAATACATGTTCAGTTGGCTGAAAACATTCTTCATTAACTAAATAATGAATTGTATCAAGTTTGCTATTGGATAGAAGTGTCCAGGTGATTTTTGCTATAGCGAGTGTAAACAGACACACTTAAAACTCTTTTTGGTGTTTCAGAAGGATGTGAACTGTAAGATTTAACAACATAGCTTATCTAATAACAATCAGCTGGTGCTCATGTGCTCTTGGCATCCTGTCATGTGACCCTCGATTCCCAGCCCTGCCAAGACCCCGCTTAAAAAACACACGCGCAAACACACACACACACACACACACAATCCAATGTTCATTTAATTTGCTTTCTCTAGAACAGACAGGAAAAACTGATAAGCCAGTTTAAATGATTAGAACTTTGTGGAAAGTTCTTCTGAGGATAGATTACTCTTTTGAGATACTTAAAGGAATAGTTTAACCAAAAATTTCTCACTCTTCATGTTCCACATTCCAAACGCTTTTCCATGCAACACAAAACACGTTTCGCAGAATATTCGGACTACATGCAATGAAAGTGAATGGGGCTGTCAAGCTCTAAAAATACAGTAGTCCATACGATTTGTGTTTTATATTCCAAGTCTTCTGAAGTTATGTGAGAGATTTTTGTGTGAAACTGACTGATATTTCAGTCTATATTAATTATTTATTTAAAAGTGTCCTTTCCGCTGTAGTTCTCAAATTTGTGGACATTCAAATATGATGCATTAAGATGTCTCAAGTCTGATGTAAGTGACATCAATGTAATTGGTTCTTGAATATGTCGGGTGACCAAACATCATTGAACTTACCATTAACTTTCACTGCATGGAAAAATTGGACATTTTGCAAGAAAAATAGCAGATCTGGAATGACACCAGGGTGAGAAATGTTCATTTTGGAGGGTGAAATATTCCTTGAAGTCTCAAACTTCAACTTTTATGCCGCTTATCATTAAAGGGTGTCAAATTCAGAATACCATTGTGATCATGGTAAATCAATCCACAGAATAGATCATTTTTGAGTCACAAACATATGTCTTACAGTATTTCACCAGTTAAGCAAGAAAGAATGGAAAATCGATCACTCAGAAGGAAAAATGATCCCTAAACCAAACATTCCTGACAAGTAACCTGATATGGGAGTGAAGCAGTGTATTTCGCCAGGTAAGAAAGGTAAATTCCCAGGACATTTCTTCCACTCTGACCAGATTATAATTTTAGGTCATAATAAACATGTGTTTGAGATGACTACATCTAATCCAGGATAGAGCCACATGTCTGTACAGATAACTCAAACCCATGAACGGCAGTTTTCTATCACTGACACTGATTATTATGACTAACATAACTAGTCCTATGGCACAACATAGGCAACATGTAAGTGTTTATGAGGGCAGTCAGCACTACATATTGCGTGTTTGTTGAGTCTATCCAAAAATACATTATCAAAAGGCGAATTTGTAAGACTTAAATAAACGAGTTGACAAGACATTATCAAACAACTGTTGAAGAGTTAAAAACTAATACATGTAAGTTACTTACCAGGACAGTGACCCGAACGTCTGTTGATCTCGTTGGATTTTAAAAGCTTTTTCGAAAATAATAAACCAACGGAGAACAAGTACAAATGTGTGATACTTTTGAAGCGATGGACACTTTGTTTCCTAAAGTTACTCCTACACCCACATGAAGCACCAGTGCGTGTGTAAACTGCCGTGCAGTGACGCAATACTTCCCGTGCTGCAGCGCCAATCCTACGTGGTCAAGGCTTAGCTCATAATTATTAATTAGGTAAGGGCTGACGTTGCTTAGAGACCTTCCTGGAGCCTGGAGAGACCACCGCTCAAACGACGTAGTTAATATTATTATGAGCCCAGCCTTTACCATAAAAACCAGCCAATCATGAAGTACTATCGGACGAACGTCACGTTGCATATTCATGAGCCAAGCCTTCGCCATAGTAGGATGGGTACGTTTGCGCCACTTCTTTAGTTAAGTACACACAAAATACTTTCTGAGCTTTACATTGATTTAACTACTGCCATGCGTTGTTTTTTTGCATCTAAAATAATGTTTAAAATACGCACAAATAGTGCAACAGGAGATGAACTCTTTCAGAGATTTAAGTGTGTGTCTAGCGACATCTGGTGGTGTAAAATGTCAAAGGTACCTTCATGAGCATCAGCATGAGCATCACATTTTGTAATAGATGATTCTTCTTTATTTGTTTATTTTATATATATATATATATATATATATATATATATATATATATATATATATATATATATATATATATATATATATATATATATGGGTAGTTGACAAATAAGCAGTAAAAAGATGCTCTTTTTGTTAAACACCACTTTTGAAAAAATGCATATTATGTAGTGTGAAGTCTGATGTTTGAGAAAATATAAGGGGTCACTAACTTAGTCAATTCTTTCACTGATTTTTGAACATTTTTACTGAAATGTGTCCTATGGTGTGACATAGAAAGAATTAAGAATATAGGGGTGTCACACCAAAGGACAACAGAAATGAACACTTTTATAGTGGTTCCAAAAAAGTTAAATATTTGAACAATTCTGAGACAAAATCTTACCATGGCTTCACAGTAACACGACCTTGAATGGGGTCCTTCAACTAATTAAACTTGTCAGTGGAATAGCCCGATTTAAAATCAGGATATGGTGTCACAACGGAGGACGTGAAAGTTCCTACGCTTTTAGAAATATATGGATGAAAACAATGATTGTCATTTACTAAAATAGAACACTTATAAAATTATGCCCTAACATTTGTATGCTTTTTCTTTTTAATTTATAAAAGTTGTAATTTATTGAACCGCTTGAGATAGTCACACCATAGGGACTTTTGAGATTTGACTCAAAAAATGTAAAAATCTAAAGACGGCAGTTTTATATCAACAGGTCCATGTAAAACAAAGACATGTTTAACCATTTACTGCATTTTAAATGATGACAGTACTAATTATATTCATTTTTATCTTGTGTGACAGTGAAAATGCCATGTCACGTCAACAACCCATGCTAATTTCGCAAGGAGGATGCAAACTTATGCACTCAACTGTACATACAGTAGAGATGGAAACTCTACTGTACTGAATATATATAATGCATATAAGCCTCATTATATATATTCTATAAAAGATATACTATTGTATATAAAATACTATTGTATTTGGTACATGCAGCTTAGCTAGTTTTATTGCATAAATGAACAGAATGGTGTAAAATCTTTATGTTTATTTGCAGTGACAATAAGGCATTTTATTTAGAACCTTTTAGTGAACATTTACAAAGTATATGGAAATGACAAGCGTTCAACATTCAAACACTTGTCTGACATCAGTCTTTGGTTGCAAATGCATTTGCTTCTTGTTGGGTAGTTTCCGCTCTCTGCTCCTCTGAGTCTGTCTTGAGGTCTTGATCTGGTGCAGTTGGAGGTTTTCTAGGTGGCTCAAATATAGGCCTGTATATATACACACCTCCCACCACTCCAACCAGAGTAGCAAATGCAATCTGATTAAAGGGAACCCGTCTTCCAAACATGATCTTATGTTATGAAGGAACAGAACATCCCACTCCTGAAAAGAAAAACAAGGCAGAAGGAAATTCTGTAGTCACTGCATATTGTATATCTTGTACTTGTTCTATACCTGCTGTTTATGGTATTTTGCGTGTGCATAAATGATGTATAATTTTATAATCTGTACATTATGGATCTGTACATGTATTGTTGATATTCACTTAAATGTGAAGCTTATCGTAGGAATATTATCTACTATAACCTTGTTTATTTAAATTTTGTAATTACTGTTTTTCTCACTCACCCTGATGTTTTCAATCTTTTCCAGTTATTTTGACCGTTTTGAGACAAGTGTGCAGTTAAAACAGACGCAAGACAAGGACGAACGAACGACTACGGCAACTCACGCAGGCCAAATGCGACGTGTACATTTCCGCATATTATTTTATTTTTTCAACATACATTCATAATAACACGTGTCAGAACCTATTTTTATGAACTACGAAACACGTTAATAAACCTAAAATTATTATAAACATCATATATTAAGCGTTAAAGACCTGCATTTATGTCCTTATTACATATTTATGAGGTCATGTGGGAGGCCATGACCCAAGCAAACACGGAAATGAATCTAGTCTCCACATTTAAGGCAGAAAACACTCCGTAAAAGCGCCAGAAAATGAACATTTACAGCCGAAGCTATGCTGAACATTGAAGCCCTTTTGAGGTTTATGTGGAGACATGAAAAAGATTCGAGAGCGCTTCAAACAGAACAAATCCTCACGTGAATCAGTGAGACTGCGGAAGAGGAGCTCCATTCTGTACAGCACAGATGACAGGAGACCTCAAACACTTGGTGAGAGTCCAGAACCTGGAATTAGACTCACTTTAGAGTCAAATGTGTTTTAATGAGAAGAAAATCATGTAATAGATAATAACCATTGAATAACAAACAAAAACATTAACAAAATTAACAAAAAAGTGGCAAGTAAGATTCTGGGACCTGTAACATGAATATTCAGATTGCTTTCCATAAATAGACAGTTTAATTTGCTTACAATGATCGCTCACTTCATATTTAACCCAAAATCAAAAAGCATAAATAAGGAATTACATTTTGAAATAATGAAGATGATAAAGATAAAAATAATGAACTATATTATTAAGACAATTGAATATATTTCACGTGGGTGTTCGCATTACTGCCCAAAGTGCGCATAATAAAAAAGTGTATATAGTATTTATTTTGTTTTATTTAATTGCATTTAAATTGTAAAGTATTTATCGATGATAGTTTTTCTTGCACTAAATTTATAATGCTAATTTTATTTATTTTTTAAACTGTAAAGAGTATCCAATGAAAGTCACATAAAGAATTAATTAAAAATAGAGCTACAACTAAAATAAAAAAGTAAAACTTCCATTATATTAATCAGCATTATATTGGCCATCAGTGACCCTGCTTTTAAGATTTTGGCATCAGCCATAAAAGCACTTTGGCCTGGTTTCACAGACAAGGCTTCGATTAAGCCAGGATTAGGCCTTAGTTCAATTAGGACATTTAAGTAGCTTTTATAATCATGTCTTAAAGTAATAGTTCACCCAAAAATGAAAATTAGCCCATGATTTACTAACCCTCAAGTCATCCTAGGTGTGACTTTCTTCTTTCAGACGAGTACAATTGGAGTTATATAAAAAAATGTCCTGGCTCTTCCAAGCTTTATAATGGCAGTGAATGGCTGTTTCTGTTTTCCATTAAAAAAAAGTCCATAAAAGTGCATCTATCTATCATAAAAGTAATCCACACGGCTCCGGGGGTTAAAAAGGCCTTCTGAAGCGAAGCAATGCGTTTGTGTAAGAAAAATATCCATATTTTAAATATCCTGTTTTAAAAACAAACATATACAAACTGTAATCTCTAACTTCCGCTAACTGTCGTACGCGCGTTCACGAGAGACTGGCGTTCCAGCGTATGGTAGGACACTCCGGTGAGAATATGTGAGAACCAAGTTTTGTTTTGCTCTATCCTCTGTGCTTCCTCATTCATCACTGGAACTTACGCTACACCTGCGTCCTACGTCATACGCTGGAACGCCAGTCTCTCGTGAACACGCGTACGACAGTTAATTAGTGGACTTCAAAACAGAAACAGCCATTCACTGCCATTATAAAGCTTGGAAGAGCCAGGACATTTTTTAATATAACTCCCAATTGTATTCGTCTGAAAGAAGAATGTCATATACACCTAGGATGGCTTGAGGATGAGTAAATCATGGGGATGGGGTAATTTACATTTTTGGGTGAACTATCCCTTTAAGGCCCGTTCACACCAAGAACGATAACTATAAAGATAACATTAGTGTCCACATCAGAGGACGATTTAATTCTGTTTATTCTAAACGCATGCTTGTCTCGCTTTAAATGCTCGAGCTCTTTAAAGCAGGATGGATTCTGATTGGCTGCCAATGTTTTTATCGTTCATCAGCTGGATAAAATCAATCTAAAAAGTGCTGTTATAGCTGTGGTGTGAACTCTGCTATTCTTTAATATTGAGAATGATTTTATGAACTTTATCTTTATCGGTCTTGGTGTTAACGAGCCTTTAGAAAAAAACATTACTGGTGTGAATCTTGAGACAAAACAATGACACTGACATGTTTTAAGAGCAAGTTGCTTTCAGTTAAAACAGCTCAAATATGCATTTTAGTCTGGGACTAGTATAAGCCTTGTCTGTGAAACCTGGGGATTGTCTTCTACTATCTGCACCTGTTAACTGTCATTTCTGCAGAATTCTTTGGCATCAGTGTCACAGTTTTCACTGTCATATTCCGCCTGCTCAACTGCCTCCTGGTTCAGACCAGCTTCGTCCCAGATGAGTACTGGCAGTCGCTTGAGATTTCCCATCGAATGGTCTTCAGATATCCTTGCTTATGACCTGAACTGCAAAAATAGTTGTTTAATTTGAATATAATACTGTAAATGAGATCCTTAACCTGTTTCTCACTTATGGCTACGAGACCTGGGAATGGAAGGAAGGCATCCGAGGATACTCTTATCCTCTCCTGTTTGCTCTGATGTATAAACTCCTGTATCTGATGAATTATGACACAGCATATCTATTGGTAAGACTTCAGTGTATTATATTGACAGTAAGCGTAATGTTTCCTTAACATGAATACCTGTTTCTGCAGGTGTTTTTGCCACGTGTTTTCCAGGCACTCTTGGCTGCATATGCCGATGTGAAGCTGTATCACCTCGTCCTGCAGTGGGAAACTCCAGATGTGGCCAAATGGACAGTAAGATGATGTAGCTTGCCTTGATAATCAACTATGAGGCAGATACACAAACAATGCATTACGTTTGAATGCTTTGTGTTCGTTCCACTGTTCTGCTGTGTTTTTCTAAGTGTTTCTGTCAGCTGTGTTCATGGTTCACCTGGTACTGCTGCAGTCGGACTCTGACCAACACCATGGAAACGGTTCTGACCACCCTGGCGCTTTGCTTTTACCCGTTACCCGGCTCCAAAATGCACAACAGGTGCATAATTTAGTGTCATATCTACACACTAGAGCTGCACGATTCTGGATAAATTGAGAATCATGATTTAAATAAAATGTAATTTTCTAGCGGTTCTGACAAAATGTTAATTGCTGCAGTCTGTTTAAAATATATATTTATTTTTTAAAAATCAGTTTGAATGAATGATTCAATGAGTCACTCACAAAGACTGGATGAATCAGCGTTTTTGAACGAATCTCTTGGGCCCTATCAAACACCCGGCGCGACGCAAGTGTTTTTTGCAAGTTTCAGCCCGACGCAGTTATCATTTTCACATCCTGCGCCATGTTGTTTAAATAGCAAATGCACTCGCACCCATCTGTTCGCCCATGGGCGTGCTGGTCTGAAAACGAGGTGTGTTCAGGCGCATTGTTGGCGCGTTGCTATTTTGAGGTAACTGAAAACGACTGCGCCATTGACCAACAAAAACCTGGTCTAAAGTCCGCAGTATTTTTTGTGTTATTTAAAGGGCGTGTTACTAATATGCACCTATAGATGGGTGTACAACGCGCATATACTCTGCTTATTACACACACAGGGACGCGCAGCAGCACACAAACATTTTTAAATATTAAAAATAAAAGGATTTCTCTCTGGAGAAGTGTTCAGTCTTTCTGCTCGCAATGTAAATAGCGAACCCGCACTGGTGCAAGTGCAATTGGCTTTTAAAGGGAATGGGAGATAAGACTCTGATTGGTTTATTGCACATTACGCCCCAAAACACACCCATGACTCATTAAGAGACTGCGTACAACCCTTTTGGACCATGTGCCTGGCACACCGACCATTTTTTCCATCGTTAAACTTGCAAAAGTGGATTCAGACATCCCCTAAGTGCACATGCGCCATGCGCTTCAGACCATGCGCTCAGATTGTTAAAATAGGGCCCCTTGTCTTGAATGAATGATTCGATGACAAATACATTGTTTTAAATCACTTGTCGCCACCTACTGGTGTAACAGTGTAACGATGTTATGGATACAATCTTTATTTGAAGCTCCATTTTAATTGCTACCGTAGACCTCAGTGTTTATATCCGAACTATAAACTTTTATCACTTCTGTGATCATTTGAATGTTTGCAACACATAAATAATGATACTGTGTGTTTGAAAAGACTGTTTGTGAAGCCGTTTCATATCTACACATGATAACTGCTCTCTCTGTCTCAGCAGCACCGCCAACTCAGATTTGAATTGCTGTGATTGTACTTGTCAAATGTTTAAAGGTAGGGTAGGCAATTTTTTAGCAAGCTAGCTTTGAAAGCATAAGATCCCACCTTTAAAATACCTCATGTCTCAAAGCACAAAACATTACAATAATAATGAACTTAAACAACTCAGAGTGCAGACTACCACCTGACCTGTAGTGTTGCCATAGAAACACATACATCCGAGTCTGAGGATGTTAAACAGCCCCGGGCAGAACGTCACGGGTTGCCATCTCTTAATTACATGCCATAACTAATTACAGTAGTTATGGCATAAACGCAGCATAACTCGTTTTGGTTCAAGAGGAACTGTATGAGGTGGCTGCCGTTTGTTTGCAGCGCTCAGCAACTGTCTACAACTCTGCATAGCCTTATGGAACACGGATACGTACGTAGACAGGCAGGTAGGACATCCTATTATTAGATTCGGACCGAAAGCAATGATTGCACAAACATTGTTTGGTCTTGAGACTTCCACAGAAGATATACTGTATGTACATTGTATAAAATTTAGACCACTTCTTTATTGATTGGTATCAGGATGTGAAGAGAGTTTCAACCAGTATAACAAAAAAGTGTGTATGAAAAACATTGCCTACCCTACCTTTAATAGACAGCGACTGTCATTTAGTAATAAGATCACGTGGGTGTTTGAATCGAGATTGCGATCTTTTAATGATTAATCGTGCAGCTCTACTACACACTAGTGATTGCACAAACCCTTCAGAGACTCATAGATGGATCTTTTTCGGTTCTCTCCTTTTTAGCTGGAAGTATTTGTGTCTGGTGTCCTTGGCCATAGTCATCCGTCCCACAGCTCTGATCGTCTGGCTTCCTCTGCTGTTCTATCATTTCTGTGGGGAACAGAACAAGCTGAAGCTCATCACACAGCGATGCATTCCCATTGCGTACATGTTGCATTTGTTTTCACTTGTAGTTTGGATACCAGCAATTAATCTTTGTTAGTTCATGAATGTTTCCATCATTTGTGCAGGGCTCTTGCACTGGCCGTCTCGATGCTGATAGACTCGGTGTTCTATGGAAAGGTATTTTTTACTGCTATTCACAGACTTGATTGCAAAAATAATGTGTATTGCTCTACTGAGCAAAAAGCCCAAGAGTTCTTGATCATTGCTCTCTGATTATTATTTCTAACACTACTGGTTTTGGAGAAGTCCGTAAAAATCATATTTCAAACCCAAATCAAAAGATGTGAATCAGCGTAATTTTAATATTATAATACTATTATAGTATTTATTAATATTTTGAATTTATCTGTTAGATTTTCATTTATTTTACTTTAAGTTTTAGTGATTTTGTTATGTGCTTTTGTCATTTTTATCAGTTTTTATTTCTAACTTTAATTTTTTATTTCAGTTTTTTAGATAAAGTAAATACTTCAACTAAAGTATCTGTACATATTTTACATATTTATATACAAAATAAATTTGCAATTTTTGCTATTGCAAAAAACAGTAATGAATAATGAGATAATCCCCAACAAAATCAAAAGTAAAACATTTGGATGTATTATGATAACAAGAATTAGGGAGGAAAATGTGCTTAATTATCAGTATTTATAAAAAATAATAATTCGTTTATTTTAGGATGAAATATGACCCAGACATGTTCTTGACAGTCTTTATGAGATTCACGCATTTAGATTTATTTTTCAATAAATTACCGAAACTGAAAACATGAAGCTTTCAGGCATAGAATGAATTATGAATTGCATGTATCATCAGACTTACCTTTATGTGTTTGTATTTCTGAAGTGGATCCTGGTCCAGTGGAATTTCCTGAAGTTTAATGTGCTGCACAATGTGGCAGAGTTTTATGGAGCTCATCCGTGGCACTGGTACTTCACTCAGGGTCTGCTGGTCGTGATCGGACCTCACATACCGCTCTTCATGCACGGATGTTCACTGGCCACCAAAAAGCACAGAATCCTGCTAATAACCATCTTATGGACTACAGCCATTTACAGGTGCACTGAGAAAATCTGTAACGCTTTTCTAGAGACAACACATCATATACAGAGTCAGGCCAAGATGCCATAGCATTGTGTCAGCAACTTCTGCATGGACAACCATTCACGTTTTGCTTCAGAAAATGTAATACGTTTTATTTAGCTCATGAAATATGCTTTTTGCAGTTTACTCGCTCACAAGGAGTTCCGGTTTATTTATCCAGTGTTGCCATTCTGTATGATATTTTGCGGTGAGTATGTCTGCCTGAGTATTGAGCAGTTTGTGCAGATTTGAAACTGTTCTGAAGGTCTTCATGCACTCTTACTGACAGGTATATCTTTAGCGAAGCTACAAGCATGGAGGAAAACTGCTGCTGGGGCACTGCTGGTGCTCAATCTGTTTCCTGCCTTATATACGGGTTTAATTCACCAGCGTGGATCTCTGGATGTCATGCATGACCTGCAACGACTGTGTGACATCAGCGACTCTCAGAACTCACCTGAGCTGCTGTTCCTCATGCCCTGTCACTCCACACCACTGTACAGGTGAGCATCTGCATATTCAGAATACGAACATGTTAGAAAACAATGTTTCAAGCTTTTATGGCTCATATAGTATGATGTAGTACGAATATGGAGGAAAAGACACTTTTTATTCAGAGGTCCAAAATGAGCAAACGTGCAATTTGGTGCAGTTGCTGATATTTATATGATCATAAATAAGATGAAATTCTGATAGCTTGTAATGTAAATCAGTGAGATCTTTATAACAGTATAGCGACTACTTACATAAAATGCATATAAATCAGTTGTCAGTCTATATCTGCCTTAGTAAGATGATATTTAAATGCTTAGTTTTATGATCAAAGCTCTTTAGTTTTAAAACATAATACAAAGCAATACAGTGATGATTGAGGGATGAACAAATAAACGTTCCTCAAAGCCTTGATGTATCATATTTGATACTCACATTTGAACATGATTTTTCTGTGTATGGATAGTCAAGTAAACCTAAATTGCTTCAGTCCAGTGTGTTCATCTTTAAAGGGTTAGTTCACCCAAAAATAAAAATTCTGTCATTAATTACTCACCCTCATGTCGTTCCAAACCCGTAAGATGTTTGGAACACAAATGAAGATATTTTTGATGAAATCCGAGAGCTCTCTGACCCCTCCATAGACTGCAATATAATTAACACTTGCAAGGCCCAGAAAGGTAGCAAAAACATCATTAAAATAGTCCATGACTCCGGTGGTTCAACCTTAATTTTATGAAGCGACGAGAATACTTTTTGTGCGCAAAAACAAACAAAAATAACCACTTTATTCAACAATTTCGTTCTAGCCTGTGCCAGTCTCCTACAGAGTTTACGTTGTAAGCCGATGCTGTTTACGTGAGCACCACGACGCATGCGTGTGATGATGACGCGGGAGCTGCACTGTTTTTACAACGTAAACTGTGTAGGAGACTAGAACGAAATTGTTGAATAAAGTCATTATTTTTGTTTGTGTGGTAAGCAGTGAGGCAGAGGGACCGTGAGAATGGGGCGAATTCATTTTAAACAATATAACAAGAAAAAAAAAAATAAATAAAATTGTAGAAGAATGCCTGTTTTCCCATTTATTTTTGTTGTAAAAATTGTATAGGGTCACTAAAGGCCCGAGGTGTGTAACAGTGCAAGTATATTTTTTTCTGCACAACAATAATTGAATCTTTGATGACTGAATAAGTGCAATTCACCTTTATTCCACAAGGTGGCAATGTCTGATACACAATGATGAAGTGACATTTCACTCCTAGTTACCACAGGCAGAAAACAAAAGAAAAGGAAGTATCATCAGCAAAACTCGAAATGGCTCAGCGATTTACTGCAGAGCAAGTACTGAACGCAATCAAATATTAGTGTCACTGTCACTTGATGGTGGATCTGGTGAAGAAGCTTTCAGCGATCAAAATACTGATTTTGAAGATGTTGAAAATGATAGTTTTGAGAATATGTTTGAGATGGCGAATATGAGCCAGATGCTGAATGTACTGGGAAATTAGCTCTGATGAGGACAGTGATGATGGTATAAAACATCTGCTCAAACTAAACCCTTCCAAGCTCCTAAAAGTAACAAAATGCTTTATTTTATTCTTCTGTAATTGTTATTCTAATATCAGGAGAGTTTTATCCATGTTAGATATAGATCCGGGTCGCTAAAGACCCGAATATGTAATGATTGGCGAAACATTCATGCATTTAAGGGTTAATGACAGAATTTTCATTTTTGGGTGAACTAACCCTTTAAATATTAAATATAATAACCCTTTAAATTTATTCAAAATAAATAACAGGTTTTCCAGCAAAGTTTTGATCATGTCGATCATTTAGAGGCCTTAGAAATTGCATATCAAATATATGATACAGTAGGCTTAGGGTTGAGGCAAAAAGATGTGACATCATGGTTCCCTTTATGTTTTCCAGTCACCTGCACTGTCCCCTCAAACTGCGTTTCCTGGAATGTCCACCTGATCTTACAGGAAATGAGGAGTATGTGGATGAAGCGGCCGTGTTCTTCTCTAACCCTCTTCACTGGCTCAGAACATCTTATCCATCTCAGTCGACGTTACCTTCACATATAGTGCTGTTTGACTCCCTGGAAAAGGTAAAAGATTGAAAGCAATGAAATGCAGTCAAATTACATCACTTGATGTTTACACTTACTGGAGAAAACTGAGGTGGCACTTCCCTGCAAAAGTCGTAAATCCAGTTGCTCATGTGATTTGAGGAATCTTTTTTTTTTTGGAGCACAAATACTGCAGGACCTACAGTTTAATACTTACTTATAGAGGTTTGATTAAATACTTCACTTATTTTCTTGACTAATTTTGTTTCTTTCTCTTTTAGGAGATTGCAGCATTCCTGGAGGAAATCCGATTTACCAAACAAGCTGAAATATTCCACACTCACTTTCCTGAAGGTCGAGTGGGAAAGAACATATTAATATACACCAGAGGATCTGGACTGAAGATGGATTAATTTTCATAGTTTGAAGATGTATAACTGATTGCAAACTTATATAAAGACTTGCGTTTATTTTTTCATTGTTTCATTGTCTCTTTAATTTCACACCAGAATCACAAACACTTTTCTAGTGTAAGATCTAGATCTGTTTTTTAGCTTAATTTGTCAAAGCAGGAGGACAATTATCAATGAAGCATAGAAAGACTTTTATTCTACAGTTTAAGTGCAACATTAAGCAGTTAAGTGCATTTGTGTTCAATTACATTAGAGCAGATGACTAGTGCATCTTACAGCTGTTTCCAAGGAATGTTACTTAGCCGATAATCACACACACAAAAAACGGGAAAATAGTGCACTAACAATTGCAGATTGAAACACAATTTTAAATAATATCTTGAACTGATTAGCATGCTCAAATAAAACAGTGGTGAGATACAGCAGCCAAGTAATGACCTGTCAAATCAGACCTCTTCAAGGTTACCTTTATAATGATGCGTAATCTTTCAAATCTATTGAATAATGAGATTTTCATGAGAATTCATTTTGACTGGTTATTTGGTCCTAAGCAAACAGAAACATAAGGTTTTTTGATTAGAAAACCATTGTCATGAATTAATTAAAATGCTACAATACAAAGTGCTTTTTGGTTACTAACCCACCCAAATCAAAATAATTTACCCACTTGTTATGCGTTCAAAACTATTTTCAATACTTAAAATACTTTTTCCACAAGTTCAGGGAATCAGGGAACATAAATCTGCCTCAAAAATACCTATAATTAATTCTAAACTCCTAAAAAAAAAAGCTGTTTGGATTCTCTAGCTTTGAGACTCTGCCAGAAAGAAAAACACATCATTCAATCATTCAACCAGCATTAGAACATTATTTTACATGTGCAAAAATCCAAAGCATTCTTTAACCTCCTCCAAGACAAAACAAATGCAAAAAAAAAGGAGCAATATTACAAAGAACTGAAACGTTTCTTCTAATATTTGGGATCGAAGGGCATGGGACCCAGCTCTATTTTGACATCTGTGAATTGCCGATTAGGGTCGCGTTCTGATTGGCTCCATTTCTTCGTTCTCTGAGGGCGAGGACGTGGCTGCTGGTGCTTCCTCTGTTGCCGCTGACAATGACCCCATGCCTTACCCTTCGACCCCGGCGCTTCGAAGGGTCGACTGCAAATTTACAAACAGGAAATTGTTTAGGGTTTACCACAAAGCCTCATGCGTGGTTCACTCATGCGTGTCAACATGCAGACTCTACTGTTTCTCAGACCTACAGACAGAGAAGCAACAGAGATGAACATGGTTATGAACATGCAACCTATATGCACTAAAAATGATTACAGATGAGAAAATCACCCATCACTGGCTCTATTCTGGTTTTAAATGCTCACTTTCACAATCCAACCAACCGACCCTTTGCTAAACTCCTCATAAACATTACATTACACATTTTAGAGTGGCCTTTTATTGTGGCCAGCCTAAGGCATACCTGTGCAATAATCATGCTGTCTAATAAGCATCTTGATATGCCACACCTGTGAGGTGGCTGGATTATCTCGGCAAAGGAGAAGTGCTCACTAACACAGATTTAGACAGATTTGTGAACAATATTTGAGAGAAATAGGCCTTTTGTGTACATAGAAAAAGTCTTAGATCTTTGAGTTCAGCTCATGAAAAATGGGGGCAAAAACAAAAGTGTTGCGTTTATAATTTTGTTCAGTGTATCTATGGGAGATAAACTGTTCTATTTTTGTATATATATTGTGTTAGTATTTTTTATTTTTTTTTGCTCGAAATAAACTTCAATCAATCAATCAAAAAATGCATTTGCCAAACTGTAGTAGTGTTACTTAATTTCATTTACATTTAGATAATTTAAGTGTTGATATTTACTAAACAAGTTACTGTAGTGAATGCGTTGTAAAAACATTAGAAACAGAGCTTAATGAAGAATCCATTCCTCATCGATAAAATCAAGTCATATGCAAAGTAGGATATGCAAATTATGCAAGTAAAGCAGGCTCATGTTTAGTTCGATTATAAATCCACTAGCTGTATCTCCAAAGTTTAGTAACAAAGATTATTTCAACACCATAAAATGGCTTACCTCGGCCCAAAGTATTTTAAGTATGTATCTCCAAATATGTGCCGGTATATGTAGTCGTCCAGATCCTCAAAGACATCATCACTGAGACTGTGATATTCGTCCATTTCCTCAAGGTAATCCTCAACGCCACTAACAAAGTCCGTAAACAGCATCTGGTCGTGGATGAAGACGCCATTATGGAAGAAATTATTGATGAAGCTCTCCAGCTCCCTCCAGTGGTGGAAATGGCCGACTTCTTTCTGCAAATAACTGCGCAGAAGTTCGTTAAACTCATCCGCACGAATGGGGTCCATTGCCTTATTGAACAGACTCATTGACTCCTGATATGCACAGTCAAAAACACCCGAACAGCCTTTGAGTGGCGTTTTCTCACCCATACTGCTGTAGTCTTTCTGATTACCAGGTTTGCGCGTGTTGCGATCGGCGTCAATGGTTGATTTGCGAGGATGTCGGTGTAAAGGTTTCTGAGGCTGCCAATCTTCGGCACGTTTGTTTCCTTGCTCCTGCTGAAACGTTTGATGCTCGGGTTTCCTCTCTTGAAACCTCTTTTCATGGTTGAACACGTTCGAGGCCGAGTCTTTAAAATGCCTGAACGTGGATTTAACGGAGTTGGAAAACTTCCGGAGGTTTTCCTTAACCGCCTCTTTGGCCTTCTTGATCTGCTCCTTGTGATGGTGCACAAACTCTTTGGTGGAATTCTTCACAGCATCAAACGTTTCCTTCACCTTTCCCAGCATCCCATCCTTGGGAATCTTGGTCTTTACATCCCTGTCACCCTTGGCCCTCTCCTCCTTCGACTCCACGTACAGTCTCTCCCAAAGATCAGAGCGCTGCTGCTCAAACTTCAACTTGTTTTCAAGCTCCTGAAGTCGAGCCTGCAGTTCTTCGGTCTCAGGATCCGTCTTGCCCTCAACGTCCTCGTCTTTCTGACTCATTTCCTCTAGTTCCTCCTTCAGCTTGTCCGTTGCCTTCCGCTCTTTATCGAGCTCTTTCCGCAACACCTGAGCCTCGGCCATTAGCGCTTCCCTTTGGCTCATGAAGTTGCGCAATTTCTGTTTCTCCTCCTGCAAGTAGCCCTTCAGTCGTTGGTTCTCAGACAGGATTGAGTCGGTCCCGGCTCCACTCTCCTCCAGCTCTTGGATCTGTCCCCGCAGGTACCGCAGTTCCTCCCGCAGGGCCGAAAGAGATGCCTCTTCTCGCTCCAGAGTGATTTTAAGGTCCTGGTTCTCCATGGTCAGGTCTTTTTGCCGAGACTCCATCTCACTCTTGGTTTGCATCAGTTGCTCATATAAATCTTGTCTTTGGGCCTGTGTTTTCAAACAGGAAACCAAACTGTTAATGGGGCCAGTCCACTATACAATCAGCAGGTTTATAATAGTTAACTAAAACCATAAGAAACATTTTTCTTATTTGAAATAAAATAAAATATAGAAAATGTTTTATTTCAGCTATTTCTTTTCTTCATTAAGTTTAACTTGATGTACTAAAATAACTAAAACTAAAACTGATACAAAGTTAACTATATATAGACATACAAAAAACAATAACTGTAATAGTATCTCAATCATACTAAAATAATACTAACAACAACCAGTAAAAATGGTGAAGTTTGTTGCAGCTATACTTTGTTTTTAGTTTCGCCCCAAAAAACGAGACAATTTTCAAGGAACCGTTAATGCAGGCAGGTTACCTGTAGTTCTTCCTGTTTGACTCTGAGATGCTGGTTTTCTTTAGTTATCTTATCCATGACGCTTGTGAGGGACAGCACCATGTCTTGCTTTTCTTCTAGATCTTCCCTTAGATTCTCAACCACTTCCTAAATGCATAGAGACAGGGCCGTGAGAATGGACGTCCATTAAAATCTATTCTACTGTTCAAAAGTTTGGGGTCCGTAAGATTTTTAACATGTTTTTAACAGGTCGCCAAGGCTGCATTTATTTGATAAAAAAATACAGTAAAAACAGTATTGTGGAATATTACTGACATTTAAAATAACGTGTTTTCTATTGTAATATATTTTAAAATGTAATTTATTCTTGTGATGCAAAGTTTTCAGCATCATTACTGCAGTCTTCAGTGTCACATGATCCTTTAGAAATCATTCTAATAAGTTCAAAAGAACAGCATTTATTTTAAATAGAAATCTTTGTAAATAGAAAAACTTTATAAATGTCTTTACGGTCACTTTTGATAATGCTTGACTAGAAAAAAAAAACTAGGTCTGATTTAGAAAAGATCCTTAAAATTACATTTAAATATGTTAAAAACAGAGCCAGGGAATTTAAAGAGTGTGTCTTTGGAACTTTACATGCAAGATATAAACCCCTTTACTTGAGGGGAAAATATTAAAGCCCAATAACAACAATACAGAAGTAAGATAAAGGACACTAAATCTCAGCATACATAGCTGAATCAGATGAGCAGGAAAATAGTCCTATACTGCACAATTATTTGCTTACATGGGTTATTCCTATTGTACGCATTAAAGAATCTTTTTAAATAAAATTACTGGTAAAAAAAAAAAAAAACGTAGTATCGCTATTTTTATTTGAGTATCGATACTTTTCGATACTCACATCAGTATCGATATACTGATATTATCAGCAGAAAGGCTACAGGATGATGAATGCTGAAACAAATTTCACCTTTGAGACAAACAGGAGAAAACAGTAAACACAGAGAGCTGTAAACGATTAGAAAATTGGATTCAAACTAGTAAATAACTTTTGCCCATCATTATGCAATGTCTTAACGCCATGAATGTCAGCTTAAGTCTTGCAACATTTGATGTTAGTTTCTTCTTTTAAAAGGTTTTGGCTACTTTTACTCTCTTATGGAAGTAAAATAACGACAAACTGCTTGCCTATATATAGTATGCTTTATCAATAAGGTGTATACTGACTGAGTTTGGTCTTTTTATATCACTGTTAGCCCAGTAAGCCAGTGTTTTCATGTTCAGCTTTTTAAAATGTCCTGCAACGGGGGAAATTTGAGGGCAACCCCATTACTGCAGCACAGCGCCACACAACCCATGATATAAAGTTAAAGAAACAAAGCAACGGAGAGCAATATAGGTCTTTTTCAGATGCAATGTTTATTCTGCACATCAGCGTCGGGGGGAATAACATTATATATCCTTTGTGGTGGAGATTGCTGCTTACATGTATACAGGGAAAAGTATGAATACTTTGAATTAAACATAAATGCAGCTTTTGTGTCTTAATCAGCTTTTCTGCATATATACTGGCCCTGATAATCATAGCATATTCTTATTGCGTGCTCCATTTCTAAATCAGTTTTTGTGAATGAATGAATGAATGAATGAATGGCTCTACCTGTTGCTTTGGTCTTTATCATCACCCTCTTGCACCACCTGCTGGTTAGGTGACTAACAGCAGATGAAGAATATGCATCGGTACTCTACTGCTATTCCTGCAGTTCCCAAATGTACAATGTTGAATATTCTGCCGAATTTGAGCCACTAATTAGCTGTCGAATATTCTAGGTGGTGTTTTTAAACAGAAAATGAAGGTGGAAATGAAGTCTGGAAACTAAATTGTAAGCATTGTTAATGCAATGCATTTTTTTTTTTCAATTAGTGCAATTCAACATGCTTTTTTTCTTTCAAATACAATTGTCATTATTTTACTTCCATACTCCCTAGGATAAAATGAGTCTTTAAATCTAAGTAACTGAGCCTTTAAATCTGCAGTCTTTCTCAGGCTCAGTGAGGGGACTGTGAAAGACAGACCTTACTTACAATGTCCAGTTCTCTCTTACACGGCACTTCCAGCTCATTTATGCGGCTTTTTTCCACAATTCTCTGCCTCTCCTGAATCTGTACCGTGCCTGGAACACACACACACACAATCTGATATTAATACTTTACATCGAAAAAATTATGTTTTATAAGACAAGTCACAGACAATTGCACGACAGGTACAGTGGGGAGAACAAGTATTTGATACACTGCCGATTTTGCAGGTTTTCCTACTTACAAAGCATGTAGAAGTCTGTAATTTTTATCATAGGTACTCTTCAACTGTGAGACGGAAGCATCTCAAGGTCCTGGAGTGGCCTAGCCAGTCTCCAGACCTGAACCAAATAGAAAATCTTTGGAGGGAGCTGAAAGTCCATATTGCCCAGCGACAGCCCCGAAACCTGAAGGATCTGGAGAAGGTCTGTATGGAGGAGTGGGCCAAAATCCCTGCTGCAGTGTGTGCAAACCTGGTCAAGAACTACAGGAAACGTATGATCTCTGTAATTGCAAACAAAGGTTTCTGTACCAAATATTAAGTTCTGCTTTCTGATGTATCAAATACTTATGTCATGCAATAAAACGCAAATTAATTACTTAAAAATCATACAATGTGATTTTCTGGATTTTTGTTTTAGATTCCGTCACTCACAGTTGAAGAGTACCTATGATAAAAATTACAGACTTCTACATGCTTTGTAAGTGGGCAAACCTGCAAAATCGGCAGTGTATCAAATACTTGTTCTCCCCACTGTATGATTCAGTTTACGAACTTCTCATTCATTTCTATGGTATCTGCAAACAGTGATTGACTGTGGCACAACTCTGAACAAAATTCAATGACGTCAAGGCTGTAATGTGGTTATCAAGGCAAAAATGATCCAAATGGTCTGTTACGCTTTTTCCAATGGAAAAGCCACGGACCCTCAAAGTACTGCGAAAGCCGAGAGCAGACGGCTCCGTATGGTATTGAATAGCTCTCACGGTACTTTGATGTCATACACCCATCGGTCTGTGTAGCGCTGCTTCAAGTTGAACAAGCCTATTGTCTTTGACTGTCTGAAGGCATGAAAAGCAGCCGATCGCAGTACGAAACGTAACTTTTGCTCAGTGTAGATGCATTTTGGGAGCTGTACTTTTTATTCCGATTGTATTATATATTTATTCATGAGAATCGATTGGGTCACTCGGGTCACTTGCGCCTAAATATTTTTTCAGTCGCACGGAGTAATTTTCAGTCGGAAATGCGACTGAAATGGTCGGCAGTGTAGAGCCCTGTGATAATTACAATATGAAATGCAACCCTCTACAATGCGAGTAAATCACTCGCATATGCGACTAAATCTTCACTCTGGATGACTAAATAAGGTCTATCATTAGCCACTGGCTAATAAATTCTTACATTTTACACACATCGCAGTGTGTAGATATGTTTTCACTCGCTGAACACTTGAGAGTTTCGCTCTCCATCAAGCGATCTGTACTATTTAAATTTAGCTCAATGGATGCGCAGCGTACCTTTATCTGACATACCGTAAACTCTAGTGTGAAGGCGCACGACTCGCGGTCGCTTTGCTGAGAGCGCTGTGTTTCTCATACACACGCAACAAAAGAGCGAGAGTCTTATAGACCACGCAGAATCGACGCACTACATGTAAATGATATTTTTTGTTGTATTTTCCTGTCAAAATAACGGAGTTCATTTGGAATTATTCATCTTTTAAGAACAAGCAGAAGATATGCAGTTTCTCCGGTAGTGGGCGGAACTAATGCGCAAACGGCAATCTCATTGGCTGGCGCTCATCTATTACCGTCCCGGTTTTGATTTCATAAAATCAGTTCGAGTGAATGCTGAAAATGTGATTAATATTAATGAACCCAGCAGCTCATCAATCCTAGGTGCGTTGTATATTGTTATTATTATTAGTAGTAGTAGTAGTAGTATCTTTTAATAATAATTACCATTATCTATTTTTTTTTACAGAAACACTGAATGAATGACCAACAATATCTTAAGCACCAGCACCAGTCCTAAGTTCAGTTAAAATGACAAATGTGCATTCATACAAGGTTACGAAGTTTTAGTTCTAATTACTAAAGTTCTATCATTAAATAGTGCTTGATTATCATAATATCACATATATATATATATATAAAAATAGTATATCAGTCTGGCAATTAAACAGAAAAATGTACTAGCCAATGGCGATTCTATTGCCAAGGTGTGCGTGGAAGGTTGAAATGGTACTACTAACCAACGAGAATTTTATCATGGTTTATCATCAAACTGGTAATCGTTTCATCTCTACAAAATATTACCATCTGATATCATCACCGTACTGCCACACTTTCATATGCACATATGTGAACAATTATACAGCATATGTCTTCTGTAAAGAACTTTGTAAAGACCGTGCTATATAAATGAAGCTTTACTTACGTACTAACAGTAATTTTTGTAAGAATATTCATCCTAAAAGTTCCACTTTAAATCATTTAATAAGAAGAGCATGTGAATAAAACAGACATCAGGTCCCTGCTCACCATAGAAGTGCCCGAAGCCCATGCTGATGGCGATGAGCAACGCTAACAGGATGCATTTGTTCAGAGTGCCGCTGACATGGCCTTGATCTTGCGGAGCAGCGTGGGCGTCTGGATGGGCTTGTATCTCCTCAACAACCTGATGTAGAATCAAACATGCATAATTTCAGAACATGGCATTTTTTTTTTTTTTTTGCTGGCTAACATAAATGAGGTTGTGTGGAAAATGCAACAATGATTCTATGATTCTATGATTCTACAAAGAGTCTAGGTTGCATCAGTTAGAATTAGGGGTGTAACGGTTCTCGGTTAAAAAAAAAAAAATCAAACTGTACCATTCTCTTCCCACGGTTCGGCACACATTTGCACCGCGGTTAGTCTCAAATCTGTCAACACATATCATATGGTTTGGTGAAAAAAAAACAATGCATAAAACACAGACAGAGTTCCACTAATGTATGGTTCCGATGGATATGCTCCGCGTGTTTCACATGAGAGTATGTGTCCAATCAACTGTTAGTATGTAGTATGGGTAACACTTTAATTTGGGGTCCAATTCTCACTATTAACTAGTTGCTTATTAGCATGCATATTACTAGGATATTGGCTGTTTATAAAGCACATATTAATGCCTTATTCTGCATGACCATATTCTACATCCCTTAATCCAACCCAATACCCAAACTTATCAACTACCTTAATAACTATTAATAAGCAGTAATTAAGTTTATTGAGGCAAAAGTCGTAGTTATCACCATTCCATTCTCCACAGATGCACAGGACATGGTGAATGCCATCAAAGAAGCAGCTGGACTAGGGCTATAAATTAGATGTTTTGCACACATTCTTAACCTTGCAGCCAAGGAGGCAGTAGCCATCAGCTATCTGCTGAGTAAGGTTAGAAAATTTGTAACACTTTTCCATAAAAACATGACAGCAGCTCATGCCATAAAAGTCAAGCAGGGGATGCTAGCTATACCTGTTCACAATCTAATACATGAAACCCCAACTTGATGGAATATCAAGAGAGATATCTGGAGCAGCAGCCTGCCATCTACTCTGCCCTGATGGACAAAAAATGTTAAGAAGAATGTCAAGGACATTGCAGTGTTTACAGTAAACTGAAACAGTGTTTGTCAAGGAAACACTGTCAAAGTGTTTGTCAAAGAATGTCAAGGACATTGCAGTGTTTACAGTGAACTGGCAGAGGAAATTATCCATCTGCTTAAACCCCTCAAGACACCACCCTCTTGAGCACCGAAACAACTCTCTCTCTGTCCATGGCCTTCCCTGTAAAGACAATGATACTAAAATCCATGGTACCTGTAGATGATGACAATCCAACCATAAAATATGCCAAGGTAGCCATCACTCAGGACTTAGAAAGCAGATACACAGATACTTCAGCAAATACAGAGAACCTTCAGCAGTATCTCCCCAGAGCATCATTCCTTGATTCAAGGTTCAAGTCTCTTCCTTACCTGAACAGAGCCTCGTGCTTCAACATTTGCATTAGAGTCATCAGAGAGATTACTGAACAGCATGTATTTTTTATGATACAAATGGGATATTTTATAAAAATAAAAAAATTAATATATATACACTCACCTAAAGGATTATTAGGAACACCTGTTCAATTTCTCATTAATGCAATTATCTAATCAACCAATCACATGGCAGTTGCTTCAATGCATTTAGGGGTGTGGTCCTGGTCAAG
This sequence comes from Coreius guichenoti, assembly GCA_039654105.1. Taxonomy (NCBI): domain Eukaryota; kingdom Metazoa; phylum Chordata; class Actinopteri; order Cypriniformes; family Gobionidae; genus Coreius; species Coreius guichenoti. The sequence continues at coordinate 22,999,493 of CM077181.1, forward strand.
ACAATCTCCTGAACTCCAAACTGAATGTCAGAATGGGAAAGAAAGGTGATTTAAGCAATTTTGAGCGTGGCATGGTTGTTGGTGCCAGACGGGCCGGTCTGAGTATTTCACAATCTGCTCAGTTACTGGGATTTTCACGCACAGCCATTTCTAGAGTTTACAAAGAATGGGAAAGGGAAAAACATCCAGTATGCGGCAGTCCTGTGGGCGAAAATGCCTTGTTGATGCTAGAGGTCAGAGGAGAATGGGCCGACTGATTCAAGCTGATAGAAGAGCAACTTTGACTGAAATAACCACTCGTTACAACCGAGGTATGCAGCAAAGCATTTGTGAAGCCACAACACGCACAACCTTGAGGCGGATGGGCTACAACAGCAGAAGACCCCACCGGGTACCACTCATCTCCACTACAAATAGGAAAAAGAGGCTACAATTTGCACGAGCTCACCAAAATTGGACAGTTGAAGACTGGAAAAATGTTGCCTGGTCTGATGAGTCTCGATTTCTGTTGAGACATTCAGATGGTAGAGTCAGAATTTGGCGTAAACAGAATGAGAACATGGATCCATCATGCCTTGTTACCACTGTGCAGGCTGGTGGTGGTGGTGTAATGGTGTGAGGGATGTTTTCTTGGCACACTTTAGGCCCCTTAGTGCCAATTGGGCATCGTTTAAATGCCACGGCCTACCTGAGCATTGTTTCTGACCATGTCCATCCCTTTATGACCACCATGTACCCATCCTCTGATGGCTACTTCCAGCAGGATAATGCACCATGTCACAAAGCTCGAATCATTTCAAATTGGTTTCTTGAACATGACAATGAGTTCACTGTACTAAAATGGCCCCCACAGTCACCAGATCTCAACCCAATAGAGCATCTTTGGGATGTGGTGGAACGGGAGCTTCGTGCCCTGGATGTGCATCCCACAAATCTCCATCAACTGCAAGATGCTATCCTATCAATATGGGCCAACATTTCTAAAGAATGCTTTCAGCACCTTGTTGAATCAATGCCATGTAGAATTAAGGCAGTTCTGAAGGTGAAAGGGGGTCAAACACAGTATTAGTATGGTGTTCCTAATAATCCTTTAGGTGAGTGTATATATATATATATATATATATATATATAGTAGTTTAATAAGGTTTATTAACAATTTTTAATTTAAAATTGTAATATTTTTTAATTATTTTGCAGGGTCAGCCTGTTGCAGCAGAAGCTAGGACATAATATATAGCATAATCAAGCGCACACATAAAGCTTCAGAGTAGCCTTGAATTGGTTCATTTAAAGGTGCACTGTGTACATTTTAGCGGCATCTAGCGGTGAGGTTGCGAATTGCAACCGCCCACCGCTCACCCCTCCCTTTCGAAGCACGTAAGGAAGCTACGGTGGTCGACACAGGACAAAGATGTCGTCTGAGACAGCTGAGAGTAGCTAGCGCTCTGTAGAGCAGTTTGTCCGTTTAGGGCTACTGTAGAAACATGACGCCGCAAAATGGCGATTTCACTGTAAGGGGACCCGCGGTGTATGTAGATAGAAATGACTCATTCTAAGGTAATAAAAACATAACGGTTCAGTATGTAAGGTCTTTATACACCACTGAAAACATAGTTATGTATATTATATTGCATTTCTGTCAAAATATCCTAGTAAATATTACACACTGCACCTTTAAAAGCAGACATTTCAAGCTTTCTATAGATATATTTCTTATGTCTGTGAGGCAAGTAGCCTATATGCTGAGTTTCGATTGATTTTTGTGACGCGCTCCAATTCACGGAGACCGAGGCAGCAGAAAGTGCATCCTGTTTGTTTTCTTTGTTTTGTTGATATTGTGAGTTTACACACAATGATATATTTTGAATGATATATTACTCATATCTGTATGACCAAAAATGACGCCTCCATGTCATGTAGTATGCACGCTATACCTTAGCTTCCACACTCCACACAAACACTTATATATGCGCCTAATAATAGCACACATTTATCTAGGTTAACGTTAGAGCAAGCAGCCATGTAAAGTTGCTACTACTTACATGTTTCAGATTATAAGCCATATTTGAGGTCGATGTATGATAGGCGAACGTTTAAATTTCCGGCCCGAAATACTGTAATTTCCACAAGCACCCACCATTAACAATCTGTATCTCACAGACTGCGTGACTTCGCCACTTCCTGTGGAGGTTTTTTCTGCGACTATCCGACTAATACAATTTTAGTTAGTCGACAATTAGGGCCCCCACAGACAAGGCAGAAGACTGCATCAAAACAAATACAGATACACTTGAAATAAAGTATCCTCATGTTGCTAAACTTGCAAAACAATACCTGTGTGTCTCTGGAACATCAGTGCCAAGTGAGAGAGTGTTCTCCACTGCAGGAGACATCATTACTGCAAGCAGATCTCGATTTGCAAAAGAAAATGTTAACAAATTGATCTTCTTGCACAAAAACATGAAGATAGTGGCCTAGAATATAAAGTAGAGTGACCCAGTGTTGATTTTGAAATGCATTATATGCTGATACATGTAGCATAATAATGCAAGTTATCTTAAATTAAAAATAGATTTTTTTGAAGGGGTGAAAAACTGTATAAATAAGTATTTTTTCTTTGAATTTGTCTTTGTTTTCCCTAAACATAGTGCATACCAAACCGTACCACAACCGTGACCCTAAAAACGTGACACAAACTGAACCGTGAGTAATTTGAACCGTTACACCCATAGCTAGAATTGGTTGGTTGCAAACACATCAGTAGTGTTTATAAATAAAAGCATAAAAGCATGTTTATAAATTTATATCCGTCATGTAGTTTATGGATTCAGCTCACAAAGAAATGTTTCTGACCATATTTCAAAAATGATATTATAATAACGTATAATTTCCAGCTACATTTCCATCTAACTAAAAAATATTTGTTGCATATAAAATATAAAAAAGTAATAATTTACAGCATAAAGTATTATACAGCATTATGGAGTGATGAGTTATTGTTGTTATCAGCACCTCCTCCTGTCTCCTGTGGGGTTCCTGCGGGTCTCCAGGGTCTGAGCCGGTGGTGCTCCTCCTCACTCTGCGTCTCCTCACCACAGGGCTGGCCTTCATCTCATCCTCCTCATCCTCACTGCTGCTGTTACCACCGTTTCGCTGTACTGGCTGATCGACTGGGAAAACTGTGTACAGATAAAAACACACACAACCCAGAGGAATTAATATCTATTGTTCTTGAATTAAGCCAATTATAATTACCATTGAGTGGTGTGGCATTATGGAATGAATAAATAAATAAAAACAAAAGTAGCGGTAACACTTTACAATAAAGTTTCATTAGTTAACATTAGTTAATGCATTAACTAACATGAACTAACCATGAGCAGTACATTTCTTACTGTATTTGTTCATCTTTGTTAAAGTTAGTTAATAAAAACACAGCTGTTCATGGTTTGTTCATGTTAGTTCACAGTGCATTAACTAATGTTAACAAGATTTTAATAAAGTATTAGTAAATGTTGGAATTAACAATAATAAAGATAAATTAAAGCTGCAAACAGCGATGAAAGGGCCCTCGCACCCGGGAGCTGCGCCACCAGGTGGCCTCAGGAAAACAGCGAATAGTGGGCGACATGCATTTAATCGGTTAAATACACTGCAAAAAATGCTCTTCTTATTTAGTATTTTTTTCTTGTTTCCAGTCCAAATATCTAAAAATTCTTAAATCAAGATGCATTTACTAGATAAGTAAAATGACATAAGATTAGTTTTCTTACCCCATTGGCAGATAATTTTGCTTGTTTTAAGCAAAAACTCACTTAATTTTGATTTTATTTTCAAGAAAACAAGAAAAAATATCTTATGTCCTTTTACTTATCTAGTAAATGCATCTTGATTTAAGAATTTTTTGATATTTAGACTAGAAACAAGACAAAAATACGAAGAAGAGCTTTTTTTGCAGTGTATAGGAGAAATATGGCAAAGTCACTTCAATGTGCCACACTTCCTGCTGCCAGCATGTGGCGCTTTGACTATAACCGAATATTGGCATGTAGATGTCTTCAGGCCAGAACTATTATCAAACATGTGAAGTTTGGGGCAGATCGGACACTGTATGCCTGAGTTACAACAACTTCCTGTTTCGTGGCATAAATCGCATACATTAGCACTTAGCCAAGTGTTGCATGATTTAATGTGTTTCTATGCTTGATGGCATATTTAAATGTGTTTCTAGGAGGGAATTACAATGTGAAGCATGCCATTTCCTGTTGCCAGCAGGTGGCGCTATGACTAACTAATATTGGCATGTAGATGTCTTCAGGACAGGACTCTTATCAAACGTGTGAAGTTTGGGGCAGATCGGACATTGTATGCCTGACTTACAACAGCTTCCTGTTTCATGGCGAAACATCAGATTTTGTCAGGCTTCGCAATTTAACGTTGCAAAGGCCTTTAGATTAGACTGACCAAATATGATGATGATCTGATTAAATCTCTAGGCGGAGTTGATTAAAGTACAACGTCTGGAAATGGCAAAATTTGCAACAATTTTGAAAAGAAAATTCAAAATATCTGACTTCCTGTTGGTTTTCAGATTTCATACCAGGATACTTTTTTGTAGGTATTGGGCTGTTACATGTGTGTACCGAATTTCATACCTGTATGTGAAACGTAGCGGGAGGGGCACTTCGTTGAAATTTTGTAGGTGGCGCTATCGAGCCAATTTGCCACGCTTAATTGTGAAACCCATAACAGACGTACATTTTCGTTACTTCTGACACGTGCAAAGTTTTGTGAGTTTTCGAGCATGTTTAGGCCCTCAAAATCTTTTAAGTCCAGAAGGCCAGTATTTAGGTCAATGTATTTGTATAGGTTTTTTTTTGTTTTTTTTTTTTACTTATTTTTCACACTAAAGTGATAGTTATTTGTGATAGCCTATGATATGAAAGGGTTAAATTATCACCATCAAGAGAGAAAGTGACACAGAGTGAGAGAGAACCTGACCAACAGACACACGCTTTCTGACAAATGTCAATGCAACTTGTATGAATTTAATGCAAAGTGCAGAACAGTGAATCCTGTAGCTCATTTCTGCACACACACAGCAAACACATGCTTGCAGAACACATCTCGCATGCCATGATGCATTGCAGGAAAACAGACCTGTTTACGCTACAGTAACAAGCTAATCGACTAAACCAGCACATGACTTGTGCCCCAAAAAAACAGCTAAAGCTGTTGTCAATGTCTCCTTTGTATTTTTCATTATGCTTAAACAGCTATCGCATCAATATTAAGAGAAATACTTCATTCACAAGGAGGATATTATTTAAGCATACTGGAAACACACCTGAAGGAACAAAGTAAACACTAATAAATCTCTAAATAAATACATACATCTAAATACATCTCTCCACAACAACACACAATTTGAGGAATCATTCATGTCTGGAGGACAAATGCTTCAGGATAGTTAAGGGTTTGTTCAAAAAAAGGTTACTTTAAAAATAATCTTCCTGATCAGTTTCTACTCCTTAGTATACCAGATAGCTTAGAAGAACTTGATGTTGGCATAGAAACTATTGACTCTCTCTTTTCCAGCACTTTTGCACACGGTTGCTCCTTTGCGCTTGTAGAAGATTAAGGAAAATAGTCTGATGCCGTGGTATAATGAGCACACCCTGGCCCTCAAGAGAGCAGCTAAAAAAATTATGTGCGGCTGGAAGAAAACAAAACTAGAGGTATTTCGCAAAAAGTCTTATTGCATACAGAAAGGCCTTAAAAACTGCAAGATCTACTTACTTTTTGACTCTTAGAAGATAACAAACACAACCCTAGGTATTTATCTGATACGGTGGGTAATTTAACAAGAAATAAAGCTTCAACTTCAGACATTTCCAAACAGCACAGCAGTAATGACTTTATGAATTTTTTTACTTGCAAGATTGATACTATTAGAGAGAAAATCATAACCATGCAACCATCTACTACAGTATTGCATCAGACATCATGGTATAGACCCCCTGAGGAACAATTCCATTCATTTTTGCTATAGGAGAGGAAGAATTGTCTAAACTTGATAAATCATCAAAATCAACACTAAGCTACAGAAAGAGATGCTTTCAGAAGTTATAGATCCTCTTATTATTATTATTAATTCATAAATGTTATTAGGATACGTACCAAAAACCTTTAAGCTGGCTGTTATTAATTCTCATTAAAAAAAACGCAACTTGATCCTAGAGAATTAGTCAATTACAGACCAATCTCAAATGTACCTTTTCTGTCAAAAATACTAGACAACTGTGTTCTTTTTAGAAAGAAATGGTATCTGTGAGGATTTCCAGTCAGGATTTAGACCGTATCATAGTACTGAGACTGCTCTCATTAGAGTTACAAATGATTTACTCTTATCATCTGATCGTGGTTGTATCTCTCTATTAGTGTTACTGGATCTTAGCGCTGCATTTGATACTATCGACCACAACATTCTTTTGAATAGACTCGGAAATTACATTGACATTAGTGGAATTGCACTGGGATGGTTCAAATCATACTTATCTGAGCGTTACCAATTTGTAGCAGTAAATGAAGAGGTGTCATATCGATCACAAGTTCAGTATGAAGTACCACAAGGCTCAGTACTAGGACCGTTGCTTTTCACCCTTGGGAGATATCATTAGGAAGCATGCTGTTAGTTTTCACTGTTACGCTGATGATACTCAGCTCTATATTTCTTCGCACCCTGATCTTTCATTTGAAAGGCACATTTTTAGCATCTGTAAAACCGCCTTTTTTCTATCTTAGAAATATATTATGACACATGCGCTCAATGAGAAATGCAGAAACGTTAGTTCATGCGTTCATGACCTCAAGGTTAGATTATTGTAATGCTCTACTGGGTGGTTGCCCTGCATGCTTAATAAACAAACTCCAGCTGGTCCAAAATGCAGCAGCTAGAGTTCTTCCAAGAACCAGGAAGGATGACCACATTTCTGTCAACACTGCATTGGCTCCCTATTAAACACTGCATACATTTTAACATCTTGCTAATTACTTACAAAGCACTAAAGGGTTTAGCTCCTCAGTACTTGAGCGAGCTCTTAACGCATTATAGTCCTTTACGTCTATTGTGATCTCAAAAATCTGGCCAGTTGATAATACCTAGAATATCAAAATCAACTGCAGGCGGTAGATCATCAGTTAAATGATTGTTAGGATGCATAAATTAGGTCAACCAGCACCGGGAACACTTCCTATACACCCAATGTACTTGTTACATCATAAGAAGAATGGCATCTACATTAATATTAGTCTTCCTGTCTCATCCTTATCCCGAAGTTACCGTAGTCAGCCGGATCTGGTCCACATCCAGATCAGATGGTGGACCTGTGCCTAGATATGACCAAAACGCAGCCCTGAATGTCAACAGAGACTATGTCTATTAGGCAATCCTCTGTGAAGGCCTTGTCGACATGACAGCCATCGGCAGAGATCCTCAGCAAAGACCACAAGAACCAGACAGGTCCTCCACACAGACCATATGGCCAGTTTCGGCTCCACACCGGCATGGTGAATCAAATCTTCAAGCAAAAGGAACTGGATGAATATTTGAATGCTACTGATCATGATCTGAATTCTGACTTGATGCAGCCGGAATCATAAATCACACCGCGTTCATTTGCCAAAAGAGAACTGGCCCCCCAACTGCCAATCTGTCACCTGATGGAGTTTGGGTTCCTTTCCACTGTCACCTCTGGCTTGCTTAGTCGGGGACACTTAATATTAAACAATATTATTGATCTGACTGTACTGATGCTGTTGAATGAGAACTGAACTGAGCTGGACAATGACATAATTTGATAATTTGACAAACTGCTTGACAGATGAAATTAACTAATTTAATAATTGATGATCTTTACAACAGAACTGAATCAACACTGAACTGACTTCAGCTGAAATGCATAATTTTCCTGTTATTACTGTAAAGCTGCTTTGAAACAATCTGTATTGTATAAGCTGTAATATAAATAAAGGTGATTTGACAAATGCTGACACAACTAATTAGCTCACAGTCTAGTCAACTCAAGACATGGAATTACAACATATGACAGCACACAGCAAAGTAGGTCAAACAAACACATTACTGTGGCTTTTTCCAGACACTTAACACGTGTTATCTCTTTTCGCAGCTATTGGCTGGTTGTTTCATCAGCCAGGTTAATGTGGCTGAACCTATTTTTGCCACATCACTTAACTCACTCACAAACACACTCAATGTCCACAGAGCTTTATCAGCATGCTGATCACAACACGCTCACACTCCCATGGCAGAGCACCTGAGAGAGAGAGAGAGCTTTGAAGCTGGCTGCCATATTCCCACAGCGTCCTGGAAAATCCCCATCCACTCCAACACCAGTCTGCTGCCACTCGGGAGAGAGAGAGGAACATTTCAACAAGGGCGAATGTCATGAAAACTTTTAAAAAAGTGTGGGTCATATTTAACCGGAAAATATTTTTATATATATAAAAAAGCCTATTTTAAGAAATTTTGCATTGTGACATTACTTTCATTCAAATTAAGAATTATAATTATTATTATTATTATAATTATATTATAATTGTATTATTAAGAAATTAAGCATTACATTATTTTTTATTATTACGAATTATACGTAAATATTGATTGTGAAATACGACCTGAACATTTCTTTGTGAGATGCATCCATAAAATAAATACCATGGACACAATGGGAACACACTGGGAATTCCAGGGAATGATTCTAGGACATTTTAAAGATTTCCCTTCCCAAACTCTAAACACATTTTCCAAACTGCTTGGGAATTCACCCACTTTTTTTCAGGCTAATGGCAAATGACAAATGTTAGAGGTCACCTGGAAAGTTCCTCTTTTTAACTTCGCACACTTCAGACATTGTAATCACAATGCAATGTGCATTTAAGTGATTTTTGGTTGGGGAAAAAATAGATGCATTGTGCAATTTCATATTTCTTTCTCTCTTTTTCACTTATTGACAAATAAGTGCAACAAAATTAAGAGCAAATTATCCACATTAGATGTGAAGACATTAGACCAAAGAAAGATTACTGATTACTCTGAGACACTGAAAACACCAGATCAAACTGCTTATGTATAAAAAGAACACATGAAAGATATTGCAACAATGGCAACTCTACAGTCTCTTCAGTAAAAAACTTTTTTTGTGCATTTTTTACTCTATAGCTGTGCGTTTTTGTTCCTCCCTAAAAGCCCAAACCTAATGTCCAAATCAGCTAAATCAGTGATTGTCTTAAGTCTACTGTTGCTAAACCGTAGGACAATAAGACGGCTTATTAAAACTGCATTAAGCCGCGAAAGAGATACTGTTCTCCATGCGGCTTTCTGTGCACGCGCTCTGAAAGAAGTGGAACCTAAACGGTTAAATATACAACGAAATATGTCAAAATGCCCAGTTTGGTGAGTATGCGCGTAAACACAATCGGTTATGTCTTATGTGAACAGAAACAGTTGGGAAATAAATCGCATGTTTTATAGAGGGTATGCACGTGACGTCACCGTCGGCAGGAGTGACTGCGGTAACGCACACTGAGTGGCAAAAACGACTGAGCAGCAGTATTGGTTTTTAGCGTCAATGCCGTGAAAAACACACAAAACACATCTAAAACGGAAAAGAGCTTTGAGATTGACTGTATAAATAGATTTGACAAGAAATCTGAGGTATATTTTTACAGACTGCAGAAAAGCTACAGAAAAGAGAAGCAAATGGATTGTTGCAATTCACAGAAACAACTGGACTCCAGGCAGCGAAATGTGGATTTGCAGTTATCATTTTGTCTCAATATGTTGAATTTTGGGGTAAATTCATACCCTATATATGGTATTGTTATATATTGTATTGACAACTCATCAATTAAATATTTACCATTGTATATTCTGCATAGTTGGATGTTTTTAAATAAATACTTACAAAAAACTATACAAGCTTAGGGCTGGACGATATGATGATATATATAACATTGATATAGGTGATTACCCAGATTTAGACCTACCTATATTGTATTTATATAAAGCGTTCACAGGCAAATTTGATTTATGTATTTCCCTGGCGTCGAAATCAGGCACATCTAAGTGTCAGGAAACACAATTCCTGGCTGCATGTCAATATCCATGGATCACTGGATCTTTGGTAAGTTGTAAGGAACAGATACTGATAATCATTTGTTTTACTCGCGTCTTCGCAGTTTCCCTTATTAAATCCAGTCATGCAGCAGCTCTTCTGCCACTCAGTCCAGCTAAGGGGGCGTGTTCCAACAGGAAAGAGACGTCAATGCATACCCTCTATTAGATCCGTGCATTTGGTCTTAAAGTGAAAGCAGCCTAATACTTGCTTCTGTCTGTGTCCTTAATGTTAATCAAACAACAAAAGACAAAGGAAAAAATAATACTCTCTGCTCTTTTGTAGATTAAGTAGGATTGTTCTATATTTAATTTATGCAGTGAAGACGATAGTGTTGTTTTACATGTGATTAGCCTACTTTCTGTTGATAAAGACTTTTTTTTACTTTTTTTTTATTTCACAGGAAAGCTAAATTTGTTAAGCTCTAAGCTGTTCCTAATCACCTCTAAGAGAAGGAATGGAATATGATAAACTGTGTCAGAGATTGCAGATTATACCCAACTAAAAGCCTCATCATCCATCTTAAAAGCTCTATGACCAGAGGCATATTAAAACGGGGAAAAAAAATCAACTCAAGCTTTCAGTTAGAGCTGCATGATTAATCGTTAAAAGATCCCAAACGATCTCATTCCTAAATGACAACGATTCGCCTGTGTCAAAATCACATTGGAACATTCAAATCTCTGTTCGCACTGCCACTGACCCAGGCCCTGTTTACACCTGGTATTAAGATGCGATTTAGTCGATCGGATCTCACGCAGACGAGGGAGATACATTCCCGTTTAAACCTGGTGTTTAATCCGTCTCTTTTGTCCACTTTCAACCACTCCTGATTTCTTGGAGGGGAGGGTCTATATAGGTGGGCAAATGTATGTGTTTTTTATGATCTTTCGATCTAATGGACAAAACAAGCTTGGGCAATTTACATATGAATGCGCCCGGGGGACAAAAGAAAAACACACGGAAAGCACCAGCTTTAGTTTAAATCCTGTCTGGCTAGCGCGCTTCCTATAATGTTTATGCATTAGGTCAGTAGGCGGAGAGCAGGTGGTCTTTTGTGGCTGTTCGAACACATTCGACCACATGAGTAAATCATGGGCTACACTACAAGAGCAATTCGGTCAAATGCGTTTTTCTACTACCTCTGGAAGTGGTCGAAAATGGACAAGCTCAAAACGTTTTAGACCCGTTTACACCTGTATTTAGCGTTGACCACTTGTGATCCGATCGACCATCCCATAATTTACTCACCCTCAAGCCATCCTAGGTGTATATTTATATGAATACGGAAGGCGGTACGTTATTTTATAAAGCTTGGAAGAGCCAGGACATTTTTTAATATAACTCCCGATTGTATTCGTCTGAAAGAAGAATGTCATAAACACATAGGATGGCTTGAGGGTGAGTAAATCATGGGCTAATTTTCATTTTTGGGTGAACTATCCCTTTAATACTAAACATACATTGCTGTTAAGAATAGCTAAATAACCCAGTGGGTCTATTTTAAGCCTTTATCATGTAGTATTATTTATTTTGTTAATTGATGTCTGTGATCGGTTTCGGGCGATACTGCTTTCAGTGATTGGTAAACAGTGATCGGCCCCAAAAATCCTGATCGGAGCACCCTTAATCAATATAATACCAATTATTTTCCACCATGATTTTTTTCCTTTAATTCGTAAAGTCAGTCTTAATGATAATTCCACTGCTAATTATGGCATTGCAGTGGCATTGATGCATGTAAACACGAGCATTCTAACTTGAATTGAAGGCAACTTTTTCCACTCACTTGTCTCTGACTCTCTAAAAGTATACTGGCTGCTCGATGAGCTTCCGAGATAGAACTCGTCACTTCCTGCTTCCTTCACCTCCTTGGCAACAGGCTCCTTCCATGCATCAATCTCTGCCTCACAAGAGTCTGGCAGGGTTATGATGTCAGAGTTCTCACTGGAAGAGCAAAGAATCACATGTTCTTCCCCACCCACATCATCTCCCGCCTGCAAGAAAACATAAATGCCCCTTCTTTAAGCTGTCTTACTGGAGAATTCCTCTCTGCAGAACAATAACCAATAACATGCCAAGAGGTAATTTTTGGATTTAATCGCACCTCTTGGGCAGGTGCCGCCTCCGTTGTCGTCTCCTCTCTCAGTGTGAGATCTAGAGGAGTCTCTCCCAAACTCTCCTCACCACGCTCGTCTGAAAACACATTCAAATATTTCAAACTTGTTTGACCACTCCTGGTTTAGAATGTGTTAATAAGAACGGCATTCATTAGATTCATCCTTTTGCTTTTGTGTTCTGACACACATGGTTAACCAGCCAATAATACTACATTCTACAATGAGCTGTAATAAAAAAGAAACATAAAATTCATGCCACAAAACCTGTATAACTTGTGAGTACAGTCTGTTCTAGCACTTCACACACACACACACACACACACACACACACACACACACGTTCAAGCTTCCGTGTTTAGCATATATGCACACGTTTGTAACGAATCACTCGAAAGTCATGTTTCCTTTTTCTGCCATCACATTCATTATTCATTTTGAATGACACGAGGGTGACATCCTCACCGTCAGGTATGTCCGGAGCACGGCTAACGGCTCTATCCTCACACTCTCCAGCGTTATCCGGCCCCAGCGTCTCAATGTCCGAACCCTATAACACACACACACCAAGGTTATCACTATGGCTTAATGGTAAAAGTACAAAGTTGTTGCTTAGTAAAGAAAAAAAAAGCAGCTGTATTGGCTTCTAAAAGGGGAAATTAAAAGACAGCAGCAGCAATATTAGTGAAAAACAAAACTGAAAAATTTAATTGTATTATTTTGTATATAATTTGTAATTTACATAATGTATTTATATATATATAATTTGTATATACACCGATCAGGCATAACATTATGACCACCTTCCTAATATTGTGTTGGTCCCCCTTTTGCTGCCAAAACAGCCCTGACCTGTCGAGGTATGGACTCCACTAGACCCCTGAAGATGTTAGCAGCAGATCCTTTAAGTCCTGTAAGTTGCGAGGTGGGGCTTCCATGGATCGGACTTGTTCAGCACATCCCACAGATGCTCGATTGGATTGAGATCTGGGGAATTTGGAGGCCAAGTCAACACCTCCTCAAACACCTCCTTTGTCACTCCTCAAACCATTCCTGAACCATTTTTGCTCTGTGGCAGGGCGCATTATCCTACTGAAAGAGGCCACAGTACTTGTCAAAGTAACATCCACATGGATGGCAGGACCCAAGGTTTCCCAGCAGAACATTGCCCAAAGCATCACACTGCCTCCGCCGGCTTGCCTTCTTCCCATAGTGCATCCTGGTGCCATGCGTTCCCCAGGTAAGCGACGCACACGCACCCGGCCATCCACATGATGCAAAAGAAAACAAGATTCATCAGACCAGGCCACCTTCTTCCATTGCTCCGTGGTCCAGTTCTGATGCTCACGTGCCCACTCTTGGCGCTTTCGGCGGTGGACAGGTGTCAGCATGGGCACCCTGACTGGTCTGTGGCTATGCAGCCCCATACGCAACAAACTGCTATGCACTGTGTATTCTGACACCTTTCTATCAGAACCAGCATTAACTTCTTGAGCAATTTGAGCTACAGTAGCTCATCTGTTTGATCGGACCACACGGAGCAGCCTTCGCTCCCCACGTGCATCAATGACCCTTGGCCACCCTGTTCCTTGTTGGACCACTTTTGATAGATACTGACCACTGCAGACCGGGAACACCCCACAAGAGCTGCAGTTTTGGAGATGCTCTGACCCAGTCGTCTAGCTATCACAATTTGGCCCTTGTCAAACTCGCTCAAATCCTTACACTTGCCAATTTTTCCTGCTTCTAACACATTAACTTTGAGGACAAAAAGTTCACTTGCTGCCTAATATATCCCACCCACTAGCAGGTGCCGTGATGAAGAGATAATCAGTGTTACTCACTTCACCTGTCAGTGGTCATAATGTTATGCCTGATCGGTGTGTGTATATATATATATATATATATGTTGTAAACTGTAAAAACTATACAAATTACATATAATAATAATAATAATACAATTTTCCTTATGCAAAAAATAATCTTTAGACTTCGGAGAAAATATGATCTGTATGTGTTCTTGGCAAGCTTTATTCAATTTTCCTAGGAGAGGTTCATAAAAGGATAACTCCCCAAAAGCATTTATACTCAGATTTGAGGTAAACCTTATGGGTAATGATCCAAGCAATAAAACATTAATCACCTCATTACTAATGACTGTCCATCCACAAGATGACTCCGTGTCACTGGAGCTTTCGGACATCTTTCAACCAGCTAGAAGACAAACGTAAACACACAGCTTATGCTGTTGTCCTCTGTAATGACGTCTACCTGCTAATTTATGGGATAGAAATGTCAGGTTGACCCTGTCACTGGTAAATGATTATTCTGCATCTGCAGAAGCCATGCAAATAGAGATCTCCATAAACAAAAATTACAGACACAAATAAAGAAGCTTTTTTTCATTATAGATCTGACAGTAAACTGAAATCTGATGCATTCTGGTTGAACTTAATGCAAAACACTTTTGAACCCATGAGGCACAGCATTTTCAAGACTAGTAGAGATGCTACAATGAATGAAAACTCTGTAACAGCATGTAGGTAATGTGAGAATTCATTTTGGGTTGAACTATGTCTTTATAAACCACATATCTGAGTAAATAGCATCTGGTTGTTTCACTGGTTTGTTTTTCAGAAAGAGCCAACAAAAATAGCACACTCTGGTTTGTTAACCATCCAAAAAAGCAGAAGAATGGAGCCATTGCACATATAACATCATCCAAACAAAACTACTAAACATGGTGTGCAAAAGCATATGATCCATGATATTTAGGTGCTTTTTTGTATTATAGATCAGGGGTTTCCAGTATGGCCACAAGGGAGTATAAAGGGGTTGCACATTTAGAGAAAAACAGTGTAAAAATGTGCAAATTAAATAATAAAATATAAGATTACATTAACTATTACCCTAGCCTAATTTTAATTAAAATAAAAAAATATTAAAATACATTTTTATTTATTTATATAAAAATAAATTATTTGATTAAAATAAATCAAGTGTGATTTCAATAAATAATAAATCTAACAGTACAGTGCTACAGTAAGTGGAAAAATAACGATGTAACATAATAGAAAATAAATAGCTTTCTAATAATATTTACACATTAGAATATTCATTTTTCACAATATTCTTTATTGTCTTTATACAAGAACATTAATGTGACCCTGGAACACAAAACCAGTCATAAGTCCCAACGGTATATTTGTGGCAATAGCCAACAATACATTGTATGGGTAAAAATGATTGATTTTTCTTTTATGCCAAAACTCATTAGGAAATTAAGTAAAGATCATGTTCCATGAAGATATTTTGTAAATTTCCTAACATAAATATATATAAAAATGTATTATTAGCAGTAATATGCATTGCTAAGGACTACATTTGGACAACTTTAAAGGCGATTTTCTCAATATTTTGATTTTTTTTTTGCACCCTCAGATTACAGATTTTCAAATAGTTGTATCTCGGCCAAATATTGTCCCGTCTAAGCTTATTTATTCATCTTTCAGATGATGTATAAATCTAAAAAAAATGGACCCTTATGACTGGTTTTGTGGTCCAGGGTCACATATAGCTGCTTTTTAAATTCTAGGATGGAGTTCCCTCACACGAGCATAATCATATTTGAGGAACCCACTTCCCCTAGATTGACAGGAAGTAAATGGGTGGTGTATGATGCAGAGAACTGTTCTTTGACTATGTGAAGTATGACATTATGGTTAAACCCGTACAAAAATAGATAAGTAGATAAGTTAAACATGACAACAGTGAACGTTCTTATTTCAGAACAATTCAGGCAAATAAAATTAGACTTGTAATATATTTGAATCCAAACAACGCCCAAAACTCAACATCTGATTCACTACGTGAATTGAACAGCTGTAGTTTAGAGATGAGCAGATAAAATAACAAACACCGACTCAAAAATACAAAATATGAATGCGCTTTAATTTGTCAGTCCTGCTATAGTTTTATGGTGACTTCAAACAGCATTAGGTGTCTTATTAGCTGTCCTTACCGGTTTTAAAGGTAAATTGCAGCGGGAGAAGGGAAGAAGGCAAATGTCCTCTGTGCAAATCTACAATTAAACGTCACGCCTCTCCAAGCCAAAGCAGCAATATCACAACATTCGAGCAACAACACGGTGGCAGCTGCCGAGAGGAAGCATGGGAGTTGTAGTTTTACACGTAACCATCCCCTCAGTGGTGTTGAACATTCTTAAACTCTAAAAACAACATTTCCCATGACTCCCTCTAGCGGCGGCGGCACAGGGCTAACGTATCCTTTGAGTGATTTTTTTGAAGCGTATCTGTTTGCGTGGTTATTGGTTAGCTTAATCTGATTAACAGTGATTCCGTAGTTTAAATTTAATTTCAGAACAAATCTAGCTGATTTTAGGATGACATGTTAGTTTTTACTTTTTATTTATGCGCACGCGCAGTTGACGTAACCGGTCATTGCCATAGAAACGTAACTACAACACAGTCGTCCACACCAGAGCCATAGAAAAACAGAGTTGCGACACGCTTTGATCTCGCCACGTGGTCACGTGGTTCATAGAGCTCTCAATAGTTCCAAACAACTCCGTGCTGTCAATCTGTTTGAATAGGATTAAGCAGGATAGACAGCAGTTTCACTATATTTGCAGCAATTTCTGGTAAATATTAACACAATATATGCGTCGACTAGGTTTTACAGTAGCATTTTATTCTGGGGAGAGATAAAGAAGAGACAACGTTAATGTTTTTCTTGAGTGATCTGGCTGTTTTATTTGGGTCACGTGAGTACAACATGATTTTACAGCGTTGAGTATTGTAGCCAATCACGGGCATTTCTGTTAAAAAATAATGACCAATCATATATGTTTAATTTACTGGTAATGAGAATCCGTTCAGTATCGATCAAAACGCTGAATGAATTTTAGTGCAAGTTTACGTTTTACACGAATCTTCTCATTATCTACAAATCCTCTCATTATAACAAACAAAGCACAGACACGATTTAAATAAAGATTTATTGTGAAGTTTAGTCAGAAGTTTTTGTTTTTCATGAGACTTTGTGATGTTCCCTACAATAAGCCTATATTTAACACTTCAGTACAAATAAAGTGACCAAAACAGATATTTTTATGTTATAATAGTGATTTGATAATCCTATAAAACATTTATCCAAAATCAAAACATGAGAAAAAAATGTTAGGGAGAGGAAATGGCCAATAAGCCAATAAGTGTTCCTCCTCCGCTATCTACTGGTTCTAGTGGTCATTTATTTTATAATTTTAATGTTGTTAACGTCCTAATGTTAATTTATAATACATAATCATACACAACAGGTGAATATAAATGAATAATGCTAGCATATTCAGAATTTAACCCAAGAAAGACGTTTTAAATAGTGTTTAAAAAAAACTGGGCAACCAATTTAATTCAACTATTTATATCCAGGCGCTAGATACGTTATTCTTCAATGGACTGACTTCATAGAAACTAATTTGACAGAAAGATCTCAGAGAGATTAAAAACTGTTGAAATATGACAGATAGCATCTGGATATAGTAACTAGCTGTCGCAGTGCCGCTCACGTCATCTAACCGCAGTTAGAGTCTAACGATCTATTATATAACAATAAACATGAACTATAACGCGCTTCATAAAATACCACTTCTATCAAGATTCCTGAGAGGTCAACTAATGCAATAAAATCTCAAAATATGCACTAATTTTATCAACTTGCCAGCGAGCGTGCTTGAGATACACTGAAATGAATGGGGTTCAATGCTGGAACTATGGTTGTTTGGAACTATTGGTCGCTCCATGACACGCTTTACTTCCGCATTACTCAGTTCCTATGGAAGTCTATGGGAGTGTCATAACTCGTAACTTTTCAACGGCTCTGGTCCACACTCTCTGCAAAATAAGAAAGTATTTTTTGGAGCAAAACAACTGAGCACCTGTACAATAGAACTTGTAGAGAATAGCCACACGTGTGTATCAATACATTTGAAGCCACAGAGAAAACTACGTTTAGGTGTTGCAAACTTGTAGATTTTTTTCCTCTCCAACAAACACAACACAACAGTTAGACCTTCTTTATTCTTCACTGCAAGTGCACAAAATCCTATTCTTTGAATCACAAATTAACAAACTCATACACTCACATTTTTGCTAGTTGCTGCAGTGAAAATGGTGCAAAACACATTTGTGTCACAAATTTATTGTGTCACAAATGTGTCATGGACAAATTTTGCACATCCGCAAATTAGTATGTGAATCCATGCAATGAGAGTTGCTATATGCTGCGTTCCAGACAAAGTTGGATGTGGGAATATCCCAAATTGAATGTCCCACTTCAGACCTCAGTAAGTTCCTAAACTGAATTCCAAAACTGACAAAATAATAAATAAATATACAAAGAAATGTTTATTTATACTTTTATTTCCTTATTTATGTATAATTGTATTTTTTTCACATTTATTTATGTATATTTGTATTTATGTCTACATTTATTTATTTATGCCCCTTTACACAAGATGTAATATAAATCTCTGGTGTCCCCAGAATGTGTCTGTGAAGTTTTAGCTCAAAATACCCCACAGATCATTTATTATAGCTTGTCAAATTTGCCCCTATTTGGGTGTGAGCAAAAACGCGCCGTTTTGTGTGTCCCTTTAAATACAAATGAGCTGCTGCTCCCCACCCCACTTCCAGGCTCCTTTACACAAGTTGGATACAACATCAACAACAAAACGAATCTCACTCAGCCAAAATGTCAGACATAAACAGTTGTGGAGTGCAGCCTTACATGTTTGAACTGGAGTCGGACACAGATGGAAAGACTCAGGAAGAGTTTGAAACTTTTAGACTGCACCTGGACGTTTCTGAATGGTTAGTGGATGCATTTATGTAACGTTAGTTGTTGTGGAGTTACGTTGATTCAAATCATCGACTAGCATGTACCTCATGTTAATCTATAAATTGTTGTATAGGTGCTCGTGTGGGAACGTAACACATCCGTCACCCGACTATACAATGCATAATAAATGTGCGTTTATGAATTACGCAGACGGTGAGCGTTTTCGGGATAAAACTAATGACATAGCTCTAGTCTCTGTGAATACAGTCAGAGACTATGGTAACTTTAGCCATATTAGCCGTACAGCATTGTAGAAAGCTCTTGAAGCTTGTATTTTTGTTTTTCTTTAACATCATTTTAATGTAGGATTGTAGGATTTAAACTGTCCGTTTGCTTAGTAGCCTACCTTTATATACTTTTTGCACATAATGTATAGCACAGACATACCCTTACGAAAATATCCATGTTTTTGGCGTATTGATTACCATTTGTATAATCACACAAATACCATAGTTAAACTATGGATTTGAAGCAAAACCATGGTTCATTTGTGGTTACCATTTAATAACTACAATAACCCTGTTATTTATTATTATTATTTATTTATTTATTGCTTGTTTTATTCGTTGTAAAACCATGGTTAATTTTTGTAAGGGTAGATATATTCACTATGTATGTTTTCACATAGCACTCAGCTGACACGTTTGTTTGAAGGACAGCATTGGGCAGGATGTGGAATAGTGTGTTTTTTCAATAAAATAAAAAATGGGCTTTTTATCCGATTAATCGATTAAGCGAAAAAATAATCGACCAACTAATCGAGTATCAAAATAATCGTTAGTTGCAGCCCTAATAAAATGTTACTGACATTCTTCGGCATATTTCCTTCAAAAATTTAATTCAACCATGGTGTCCTCAGTGGCTCGGATGCCGGGAGTCTATGGAGACTCGTATGTTCGTTGGTATATCCAACAACAGAACATTTGTAATGTTTTTTGGCGCAGACATTGTAATACTCTAGCTAGCTGACACAGTGAGTAAACAGAAATGGCAGTCTCTGTGCTTCTCACTCAGGGGTGTGTCTATGCTAAAAGGGCAGATCATCAACAGTCATGGGCGGAGTTTCCCTACTGTAGGAGTAGGGGGAAATGTGAAACAGCATGTTATGAGAGATTGATAATGATTGATGGGGATTATAAAAAGTATTGGGTGGATTTTTACCATTATAGGCTGGTTGTTTACATACACTGTGGACACACATCTGTGTTCAAACACCTTATAAAAGTGAATTTTGCATAATAGGTCCCCTTTAATGATAAAGCTGTAAGGGAAATTCACAAAATATTTTTGGATTTCATTTGGAAAAATAGACCTCACAAATTAAAAAGAGGTACTTTCTAATTCCAGAAGCGAAGGTGGCCTCGATTTTTTTTTAAACTTTACTATTGAAGTGTAACTTTTTGCCTGGCAAGTTACCCATTTCCTTATCTAACTTTAATCAGCAATGCCATCTCTTGTGAAAACTGTTTTTTTCATAGCTTTTCCATGCACAAAGTTCTCATTTGGAACAACGCTGAATCTGATATAACTGTTAGAAATAAGTCTTTTTTCTTTCCTAGATGGTTTAACAATAATTTTAATTGCATTATATCTATGTTTGATGATTTTGGTAACATTCTAACTTACGAGCAATTTATGAATCTTTCCAGTTCCATCAAAGGAATATAATACCTTGATAAAAGCTATCCCAGCATGTTAACCCAATTAATTAAAAATCACCTTAGATTCAGTAAAGGTAGCTGTCACAGTTATGTTCAGTTTTCACAGGCTTTTAGTTATCTTGGACTTTTAGTTTGTTTTCATTCCTCACGTGTTTCTTTGTTTCCCGCCACTTATCTGTTACCATGGACACTGACACTAATCATCACAGCTGTTCGTCTTTTAGTTCATCACCATTGTGTGTTTAAGTTCCTCCTGTTCATTCAGTGTTTGTCCGGTCATGGTTACATTTAGTGTGTCGGTTTGCCTGCCTTTTGGATTATTGTCATTAAACTTTGTGTTGGGACTTTATTATTCTGCCTGCCTGCCTGCCTGCCTGCAACCACCTGTGACAGAAACGGTGTTTATTCGGCTTTACGCTTGGGTGGTATTGACCTTTTAGATCAGAAATGCATCAATAGACAGCTAAATCTTTCAAATGAAGAGAAAGATTTCTCCAAGGGGTACATTCTATTGGGGTTCTTTTGTAACAAATGTAAATTGGAGAAAGGCCTGGCTTTTGCCAAGTAAATTTTGTGTACCCAACAAAGTTATGGAAGTTCATTATAAAATCCTTCATAAAATCTATCTTGTTGTCACAAACGCCGGTGAAGATTCCACCGTCGGCCACCGGAGGTCTCACTCTCCGGAGTACTAATGATTTATTCTGACTCCATTTCCCAAGCACCCACATTCTGGGACTGATTGCTGCACACCTGATCCTCATCCCAGAGACTATTTAAACCCTGGTTGCTCAGTCACTCATTGCGACGTCTTGGTTGCCCTGGCTGCATTTCTGAGCGTTATTTCCACTGTGATTACCTTGCCTGTGTTTGATTCTGCCTTGAACTCCTGTTTTTGACTCTGTGCTGCCTGTCCTTTGATTACTGTTTGCCTGGACTGTGTTTTCTGATCGTTTGCTGCCTGTCCTGACCCATTGCCTGTTATGACCACGTTTTCTGCCTTGTCTCTGATATTGCTGTTCGCCCTGGTTTCTCGACACACACCTGTTTGTACATTGAGACTGTTTTACTTTAATAAACTGCACATGAATCCCAATCTGCCTGAGTCCTCGTTACACTTGTTAACTCGTCCATTTCTAAATATTCTGATATTGATGAAAGTTGCTCTTTTTGTGGTTTTGTTGAAGAAACCGCTGCCCATTTATTTTGTGATTGTAGTATAACCAATACATTTTTGGCTGATTTAAGTACTTATCTTTTTAGCCCTACAAATGTAACCCACTTCTTCGTCCTCAAAGAGGTTATCTTTTATTATGAAAACTAGGGATGTGGCGGTGAGGAAATTTTCCCACCGGTTAATCGACGTGTGACAACACCGGTAATACCGGTATCGGGGGCTTTTACATTGCTAATTCTAAACCAAAAGTAAAATGCGCATGGCCACTCGGGAATTCATAACGGAGCGGAGCAAAGCGAGTGTTTTCAATGAATTCCTATGGAAGTTAAGCTTCCATAGGAATGAAGTGAAAACGCGCCAGTGGACACGCACCGTGAATGACAGTGCGGCTGTGCCCATTTTACTTTCGGTTTAGAATTAGCGCCAAATCCGGGGCGGGTTGCTTGAATTGTGGGTTCATTGGCCTATTATTCTTAATGAAAAACACAACAACAAAACAGTACAATGACAAACCCACTTAAATAGGTGCTTTTACATTTCGCTTTGAAACTAAATCTTCCGCGATCATCTTGTCTGGCAGCTCTTCGCTCTCGTGATAAATGAGATCTGACTCCTGCTGCTAGTTTGTGCTGCGACTCTCGTTCGGCTCACACTGTATTGAACAGACACGTTCAGTTTTTAATTGTAGTGTCTGTTCTCTAACTGAACTAAATTATTTTATTACTATAAAAATCAAAACGACGGTGGGGGCAGTGCCGCGGTGCTGCGGTGGGCAAGTGATGTAACCGGTGTTACACCGGCAACACAGACTATCGCGAGACATATCCAACTGCAGCACCGCAGTTTCAGAACCACAGCCACAGAACGGAAGTGAGAGGCAACGAGATAAGCATGGCGGAGAGCACGGTGAGTCGTCTCTAATGTTTTTGCCACCATATCGTGAATAATTATCGAATATATTAAGTTAAGAATTTATCTGCTAAATACTTATTTTGTGCTTGTCTTTATCATCTTATTGAAGCTTGAATTTGTTGTCATGCTTTATTGCAAATAACTGTTTTTCTGCTGGTGGTTCGATTAATTTTCAGATCGCGTATTGTAAATGGGCCTTGCGGTAGAAGTTAGTTTGAAGACGTTAATTATTCATGAATATAAATAGTTTGTTCCACTTTCCTCTGTTATATGCTTTGTTTGTGAGTTAATGTTAACTTATAGTTGAGATTTTTTTTAAATCTCATTTGTCAATATTGAGATAATTTTGTGGTGCTTTCATCTCACATTACCTGAGCTGCAGCAGTGCAACAAGTGTTGCAGCAATTACCACTGCCCTTTTTGCTCGGCCAGTGTGTTTAAGCCAGCCAGACTGATCAAATTAAAAAGTCACATTAAAAGCCACTTCAACAAGGCAGCTGTCTACGGAGGTATGACTATCTTGAGTTATTTGTTTAATATATGTACTCACAATATATTATAGCATAATAGTTTACACACATATATATATATATATATATATATATATATTATTATTATTATTATTATTATTTATTTTTTTATTTTTTTTAGGCTTCACTATACACAGATGTGGACTCGGATGTAGAACAGCACTGCATCACCACTGCCCATACTGTACAACAACTGTTTTAAGGAGAAGTGATTTTGAAACTCATGTAAAGATTTGCAAACAAAGACAACTTCCAACTTCGGCCACAATTCCATCTCCAGCGCTGACCACACCATCTCCAGCTACTGCAGTGCTGAACGCACCATCTCCAGCCACTGCAGAGATGACCACACCATCTCCAGCCACTGCAGCGCTGAACACACCATCTCCAGCCACTGCAGCGCTGAACACACCATCTCCAGCCACTGCAGCGCTGACCACACCATCTACAGCCACTGCAGCACTGACCACACCATCTACAGCCACTGCAGCACTGACCACACCATCTCCAGCCACTGCAGCGCTGAACACACCATCTAAAGCCACTGTAGAACTGACCACACCATCTCCAGCCACTGTAGAACTGACCACACCATCTCCAGCCACTGCAGCACTGACCACACCATCTACAGCCACTGCAGCACTGACCACACCATCTACAGCCACTGCAGCGCTGAACACACCATCTCCAGCCACTGCAGCGCTGAACACACCATCTAAAGCCACTGTAGAACTGACCACACCATCTCCAGCCACTGTAGAACTGACCACACCATCTACAGCCACTGCAGCACTGACCACACCATCTACAGCCACTGCAGCACTGACCACACCATCTACAGCCACTGCAGCACTGACCACACCATCTCCAGCCACTGCAGCACTGAACACACCATCTAAAGCCACTGTAGAACTGACCACACCATCTCCAGCCACTGTAGAACTGACCACACCATCTCCAGCCACTGCAGCACTGACCACACCATCTACAGCCACTGCAGCACTGACCACACCATCTACAGCCACTGCAGCACTGACCACACCATCTACAGCCACTGCAGCGCTGAACACAGCATCTCCAGCCACTGCAGCGCTGAACACACCATCTAAAGCCACTGTAGAACTGACCACACCATCTCCAGCCACTGTAGAACTGACCACACCATCTCCAGCCACTGCAGCACTGACCACACCAACTACAGCACTGCAGCACTGACCACACCATCTACAGCCACTGCAGCACTGACCACACCATCTCCAGCCACTGCAGCACTGACCACACCATCTCCAGCCACTGCAGCACTGACCACACCATCTCCAGCCACTGTAGAACTGACCACACCATCTCCAGCCACTGCAGCGCTGACCACACCATCTACAGCCACTGCAGCACTGACCACACCATCTCCAGCCACTGCAGCGCTGACCACACCATCTCCAGCCACTGTAGAGCTGAACACACCATCTCCAGCCACTGCAACGCTGAACACACCATCTCCAGCCACTGTAGAGCTGAACACACCATCTCCAGCTACTGCAGAGCTGACCACACCAGCAGTCTCCTCAGAAAGGGTTTGTGTGCGGCCTGTGATCAAAAAAAGACGCCCAATTTGCAACATCCTCATTAATAAAAAAAACTTTAAAAAACACATTGACCGCAAACACACAGAACAGCCAATACAGGACATTAATGCCACATTCCATCTTCCAAGCCAGTGCATGACAGGACAAATGGCATATTTACAGTCCTTAAAGTTACCAAGGGCCACAGCGTTCCTCTTCATATTCAGCTCAAGACATGGGGAGAACACCATAAGGTCATCTATGGATCACATGAATGTCAGGTCAATATGGAAGTTGCACAGAGGAGTGCCCTGTCATCATACCAGTGCAAACACAGCCGCTCCGTAACTTACTGCACATCCACTGCAGAATCAGTCTCCCTGAAAGAGGATATTTTAACCGAGATGGTGAAAGCAAAGTGGTTTAATAATGAAAAGAAGATGATATGCCTTACACGGCAGCAGCTTGCCAACAGCAATTGCGTACCACCCTCTGTTCAAACTTCGATTGGCACCCCTGAAACAAAGAAGTTAATTTCAGTATTTTAACCCAGTGTCTCCTATTACAGCCGGTTGGGACCTGTAATGGTTGTCTATGACTCAAAATTAAACACATGGCATTGTCCCTGTGCCAAATTGCGGTGTTCATGTGTGTACAAATATATTGCAAAATGGCACCTTTTTCAGACACAGCGTGAGCTGTTTCGAACAGTCTTCAGCAGAGAAGAATCACCACAAAATGCCACATCCACAGTCTGAGGAGTAGGATTTCAGAGAAGACAGTCCTGTTTATCCTCCAAAAGATCTGAGGCTAAATAATATGGTATGTTACTTTCTTCAGCACAAGAAGATACCCATTGATCTACCAGACGATGTGCGTGTACCATCACCAGACAAAGATTACCCAAGAAACCTTTGTCCAGATGAAAGTGTCTGTCAGAGTTGCCCAGGTGTCGTCCCCCTCCGTGATCCCATCCTAATTACAAAAAAGGCTAAAATACTCACAAACTGGTCCATTATTGAAGGTATGATTTGGTGTTATCTAATTGCGTGTGTGATATTCAGCTAAATTGTCCTCTGATGTAGTACTTGTTTAAATTTTAGATGTTGCCACCTACTGTAAGCAACTGTAAGCAGTGCCCACTTTGTGGAATGTTCTACCGTTACCAGGAGTGGAAAGACCACCTACATAGCTTCAATGACCACATCATCCTTGCCATACCCTTATGCCTAACCCTGAGAAGCCTTCTCCAGGTAACTTTTAACTGAACACTATGATGTTTGTATTTATGTATGTTACTTAAAACAGATTTTGGTTATTCCAGGTCCAAACTGCTGTGAGCAGAGCAGAAGATTTGACAGGTTTGAAGTTTCCACCAGCAGACATGGTGCTACATGCCTATTTATACTTTGAGGCCCTTACAGATCATGAGTACAAGTATTCATGTGTTACCTGTGGTGATTATCCCCCAGTGGTGGTAATGGATCTACACAAAAAGGGTGTTTTCCAGTTTTCTGGTATGTTTATTGTAATCATGTTCACTTCCAAGTTTATTTTATTTATTTTCATGTTATTGCCATATAGTGTAATACACTTTTTTGTTTTCTTTCAGTAAATGACATAGAGGAACCTCCAGAAAACTTTCAAGGGGACGTCAATCTGGAAACATTCTAGGAGGCCAAAGAGATGATATGTTGTGGATTTGTTGCAAGTATGTGCAAAATTAGTTAATGCACTATATTGCAAAGAAAAAAAGAATCACACAACTTATTATGTTTTTAATTCTGTTATTGTAATTGGTGCACAAAATCCATTTGCAGTTAAACCTACGTATCACTTCTGGGCTCCTTGGATTGGCAAGAACACACGTTGTTCAGACAGTGTGCTAAACACAGAATATGAAAAACTTCATTCTTCAAAGTCTGCCTCAGAGACTGCAGAAATTGCGGTGACAGAGGAGAGGCTGAAGGAAGAACTTCAAAAGCAAAAGGTTTGTTTGTAAAACTCCACTGGATCTCGGAGTGACCTCCTCCTCAGATTACCTAATGAAATGAAATCGAGGCAAATATATGATAAAATCTTTGAAAAAATCTGGGGTGCCTCTGGTGAGCTTAATTTCTAATACTGTTTTGCTTGGTATTACAAATATAACTTCTGATATTTCTGTATTGGCAATATATTGCCAATACATGAATGTTTAAAATGTTTGTTTTTTTCTAAAATCTTGAATCTGTCTTTTTTGTCTTATATAAGGAGGCTGGGGAGTCATCATGTGCCCGTGTGGCATAGTTTACAGTTTAAAATGCAATCTTTGAACAGAAAGCCCTCGAGATTTTGCTGACCTTCTGTTCTCATGGAAGCATCTGCCTATTTATGACTTTGCACGTGGTTTAGCAACACATGCCAATCTAAGGGCACCAGAAAGCATTCCTATTCGTCCATATGAAGGACGCTTGGCAGAACCCACTGAAGAAAATATTAACCTTGCCAAATCTGGAAATCTGAAAGTGTCCTTGCATTGGCTGGAGGAAAAAAAGAGTGAGGGATCCTCAAGGACACCCACTGACAGGGTCTTCTGATCATTACGTATTGTCTGACCGTTTTCATGAGAGCAATAGCAAAGACAGAAGAGATGTTCTGAGGAAAATCACTATAGGGCCTCAACTAGCTGGCAAAATAAATAGTCCAAAGATGAGGAAAAATAACTACTTTTTGAACATGTCTCAGCCATCAACACATCTGTTTCAAATGAGGACCATAATTCACCATTATAACGAAAACAAGAACAACAAAGTGAGGACTAGATTAATGAAGACTTTGGATCGAAGTTGGTGATGAATATGCATGGACAGGCTATGTTGGGTAAATTAAAATATCTTTATATTAAACACTTTTTGTTTTTAAAGTAGTGAAAATACATAGGCCACCAACCAGTGTGAAAATTGCTCCTGGCACATGGGTGCTAATGAAAAACAAGGTTGGTTATAAAGAAGTATGCTAAAGTTGGGACAAGTGTCAAACCCTTAGACTTAATAATCTCATGCTTCTCTTTTTCTTTTTCTTTTTTAGCATATCCCCCAACAGATTGATGGTGTGGACTGTGGAGTCTTCATGTTGATAGTGAGACAAATTATGTTTTGATATAAATAAACCAATGATTGGTGTGATTTAGTTGTTAAAGAACAAGGAAGCAATTTTTTTTTACATTTACTGAGAGAATTTTCTTAATTTTTGTTGTTTTCCAGTATGCTCTACATCTTGTCTTGGGAGCAAGTTCAAGTAATTGACCTTTATGATGTATGATGACCAGCTGATATTTCAAGATTTCTTTTTTTTTTTTGTCTTCCAGTGCTACTTTCCAAACATACGGAGATGGTGGACCCTTGTTCTTCTGGAGAACTTTGGGGTTTTCTCTGAAAGGTAGATACTGGACATTTCCTCCAGCCCACCATTACATTTGCACCCCTTCTGACCAATTTTAAATTAAATAAGATATGGGACTAGCGTAGTTCTACCTGAAAGACTCAAATGTCACGTCATTCATTAATTATCTATCTAGCCAATCATTATTCGTCATCTGTAGTATATAAGTTCTGTTCCCACCCATTACTACTTTCGCAGATACTGACGCCGGCGTTCACAGTTGACGTTCCTTAGCGGTCGATTGATGGTCCTACATAAAGTTAAAACGTTATTAATGTTAAATGCTACAGTGGCGTTTTAAGTCCATGTCAGTGTAGCGACTCGGCTACATATGTTAATAAATTAAATTAGCTCAATAGGGAATTATGGGTATTGATATTTAATTATTTATAATTAATCGTAACGTGTTATGATCAAATTATAAATCTCCAAATCACCCAAAAGGGAAATACCTAGCCTAAGTATTTGTACAATATATATATATATATATATATAGTTAACAACAATGGATTGCAATTAACTACGAATATATATGCCAAATCAGTAAGCTACAGAATAACTTTTAAAGAATTAGTTAAAAATTCTACTGGTCCGTTCGTTTGACGAACCGACAGTACAATCTTTATCAACTCTCACGAAGTTTTATTCTTTCTATCTGCCGCGAAGGATAACTTCTGCCGCGAAGAATAACTTTCTGAACTAGATATTAATTAAAGTATTCAACGATATATGCAGGCTTGTAGCAAGATCTAAACATTAAAGTGACTATGTTTTTGTGAGCGGCAACAATGACAATCAAACGTGGATACAATGGTTTTAATAATTGATACTATAAATACATATGACTAAATGAAGAATACATACACTCACCTAAAGGATTATTAGGAACACCATACTAATACTGTGTTTGACCCCCTTTCGCCTTCAGAACTGCCTTAATTCTACGTGGCATTGATTCAACAAGGTGCTGAAAGCATTCTTTAGAAATGTTGGCCCATATTGATAGGATAGCATCTGAGATCTGGTGACTGTGGGGGCCATTTTAGTACAGTGAACTCATTGTCATGTTCAAGAAACCAATTTGAAATGATTCGAGCTTTGTGAGATGGTGCATTATCCTGCTGGAAGTAGCCATCAGAGGATGGGTACATGGTGGTCATAAAGGGATGGACATGGTCAGAAACAATGCTCAGGTAGGCTGTGGCATTTAAACGATGCCCAATTGGCACTAAGGGGCCTAAAGTGTGCCAAGAAAACATCCCCCACACCATTACACCACCACCACCAGCCTGCACAGTGGTAACAAGGCATGATGGATCCATGTTCTCATTCTGTTTATGCCAAATTCTGACTCTACCATCTGAATGTCTCAACAGAAATCGAGACTCATCAGACCAGGCAACATTTTTCCAGTCTTCAAGTGTCCAATTTTGGTGAGCTTGTGCAAATTGTAGCCTCTTTTTCCTATTTGTAGTGGAGATGAGTGGTACCCGGTGGGGTCTTCTGCTGTTGTAGCCCATCCGCCTCAAGGTTGTGCGTGTTGTGGCTTCACAAATGCTTTGCTGCATACCTCGGTTGTAACGAGTGGTTATTTCAGTCAAAGTTGCTCTTCTATCAGCTTGAATCAGTCGGCCCATTCTCCTCTGACCTCTAGCATCAACAAAGCGTTTTCGCCCACAGGACTGCCGCATACTGGATGTTTTTCCCTTTTCACACCATTCTTTGTAAACTCTAGAAATGGTTGTGCGTGAAAATCCCAGTAACTGAGCAGATTGTGAAATACTCAGACCGGCCCGTCTGGCACCAACAACCATGCCACGCTCAAAATTGCTTAAATCACCTTTCTTTCCCATTCTGACATTCAGTTTGGAGTTCAGAGATTGTCTTGACCAGGACCACACCCCTAAATGCATTGAAGCAACTGCCATGTGATTGGTTGATTAGATAATTGCATTAATGAGAAATTGAACAGGTGTTCCTAATAATCCTTTAGGTGAGTGTATATGTACAGAGTAACGAAAAGTAGAGAAAGAAAGAAAGAAAGATCAAGAATGGCAATTTCACAAACAAGTAACCTGAGAGAGTCAGCAAAGAATAATATCACCTTAAACAGGGGCACAAATCTTAAACGCATCTAAAGCTCGATAGAATTTATACTTGCATGGGTTCCTTTGTGCTGAGTATAAGAGGATGCGTGCGAGGCTTCTCAGAGCGTTCTTTGAGCTGGAGCTTCTCTCTCTTCCGGAGATCATGTCTCCGATCCACGGGAAGTTTGAACGTAGCTTGAGTGAGCGAGTGTTGCCAAAAAGATCGTGAGATGGAGCGCGCTGCCTGGCCGAACTTCAAAAGATCGAACCAACTAGACTGAGCCGCATAGCCAGTGCCTGAGCCCCTCCGGCCAGGGGACGAGCCGAGATGAGATGAAGGGAGGAAGATGCGAAGTTGACTGAGCAAAGATATGCTTGTGTTATTGTCCTTTAAAGCCCATTAACATATGCCCATCTTTCCTGAAATGGCCAATCATAGGTGTGGACTTTAGGCGGGAGAAAGTCCCTTTGTCTTGGTTTACGACCTAATGGCATGCCCTTATGATGATTTCAGAATTAGTACAGTTTTACTGCCAAGGGTGCTAAACATGCTAATGATGCATCTCATAATCACATACTGTGTACCATTGATTAAGAAAAAGAGAGAGAAACATTTAGATACCAAACAAGCTTTGGCTTGAAGGTATAAAAGCAGAGATACACATTAATACAAGCATTTAAAATGACCTTAACATTACACACATCATGACTTCGTAGAGTATAACATAGGGAACATGCGTACACATAGGAATATTTCATATACATTCTGAAATAGTTTAATTATAAAGGGGAATTAGGAGAATGTCCATGCTATGCGTATTGGATTGAGTCTCTCCATGTCCAGGTCCTGGGTGTATGGGGGGGGGGAGACATGGTTAGTGACATGGGACGAGATAGCGATCGCTTTGAAGTCGCCAGGGCCCTTTGAGGTGTTGTCTGCTTCGCATCGACATTAATTTATATGCGGCTAAAAGCTTTCTGACGCTTAGAGCAGAATTGATTCTCCCCACGAATGCAAGGAAACCTCAAACATGGGTTTTAAAGCAACATGCATCCAGACCACTATGTCATTAATCGGGGCTTCATGATTAACTGAAGTTAAGCTGGAATCGCAAATTGGTTCAGTGTTGAGATCGGTAAATTTGAATTAAATATGCTAATATGCACAGACATCAGTGCATTAATCTGTTTGCATTAAAGGCACAACGCGTAAGTTTTGATTAAAATATCCAAAACCACTAGAACAATGTTATATATTTCGGTGACTTGTGTACTTACACTATCCCAAATGTTTCCAAGATCCAGGGAAATAAGCGATTTTAAACAGGATACGGACTGTGTCCGTGCGTCTCCTATCAATGACATCATACCTGCATTACCCTCGATTGTAGAAACCATGGAAACACAAAGACTTCAATCTATTATGTGTTTTATTAGGTGAGCAGCTGTTTGGATACATTTATTGACAGAAAACTGATCATTGTTATATAGCTCAACACAGTTAGTCTTTTTGTTTTAAATCTCGTTTTCTTAATTTACCGTGAGTACCATGTTTTGCCTGTTGTTGCATATTGCACTATAAATACGCTTTATTTCCATAAAAAAAATACCAGTTACGTCTGGCTCAGCACAAACAGACCATATATATAGTAGTAATTGTGTGTTTTCGTGTCAATATGTATATAGTAAATATGTCTCTATCTGCGTTTATCAGCTACTGTGATATCTGGATGCCTTTGTCTGTTTTCGGAACTATAGAATATAGTGTTTCGTCTCAACAGGACTTTCTGCGCTAGGGTGCCCCTGGTTACGATTATGAATAAAACAGAAATGTGTATTCTCCCTAAAGCTCACAACACCATATTTCGGGTATATCAAAGGTTTGTATACACAACAAGGTTCGGCTCATTATTCGACAGCAGCAACTAATTTAATTCCATGCTCAATCCGACCCGTTTTACACAAAGATTGGATCTCGTATAGCAACTGAAATTGCAGCATGGGAACATTATTATTCAAACCTTTTATGAATACAATAAGCGAGCAAAGTGCGCTCCCTTTATAAACGCATTAAAACTGTCAAATGCTTCAGTTCAGCTAAACTCCTACACCCTAGCGAAAACTGTTATAGTCTCATCTGACTACACTGCACCATGAATCTATTGCATGTTCTACTTTTCATTGTTTGAATGTATTCACTAGCAGGCAGAATTTAGCCAGTGAACAAGCGCTGAACCACTTGATCTTGATTGTGTACATTCTGTGTTATGTACGTTCACTTGATTGTGTATGTTCTGTGTCTGTGATTGGCTATGCTCAACACTGCAAAACGCGTCGTAAATGCCAACTCTCAACAGTCTTCAGAGACTAACACACATATGCAGGGGAGTGTTTAAAACCACTGCCTATCAGCCGGTACCGGATATAGCATTGACTCTTTGACACGCAGTCTGCGCGTGCTTATTGATTCCCGGGCCACACCGCAAATGACAAGGGCCCTCTTGCAGTGAGCTTTTTCTTTTCACTAAAGCTGGCACACACTGTGCGACTTTATAATAGTCATCGTTATTTTTGCTTTTCAGACTTTACGAACATGAACATGACAACAACAACACAAAAAAATAAAAATAAAATAAAAATCTGGATGCACACAAGAGAACTTGTCCGGAGTTTTACACCAACCCATTCACATTCAGTGAATTTATTTCAGGTTAAAATTTTATCACAACGGTCATTAATCGGCTGTGGTGAGCATGTCAAACTATCTATCAAAGGCAAATAGATTTTTGCCTAGGGTCAAAGGAATCTTTTAGGATTGCGATTAATTGTCTCAGACTGCCAAATCGTGGCCAATATCGCGTAGTATGAACCTGGCTTAAGGTATCAAATGATGACACTCGCATTGATTATCTCTTTTTCAAAGGTTTGGTAGCTTTGCTGGGTTCTTCTGCAAGGGCATTGTCCGAGGTTTCTTAATCATCTTCGTTCTATGTATTTTGATTATTTCTTTTACTTATCTGCCATGCTATTCTGGTTTATTCTCTTTTGGGGGTTCTCTCGGCAGGTTCTGATGGTTAGATGGAGTTCTATCGGCAGAGTTCTATCAAGCTGTGAGTGGGAGTCATGCCCAATGGTTTAGAATCCTCCTAAATGCAGATGCAAAGAACTGCGGTTCTCCAACTCATCTATTCATAGGACATTCTTTTGGATTGGTGCTGCTACGAACGCAGCTGAATGTGTGGAGTCAGCATCCTCTATCAATGTGCTGTGTACATGGTCATCCTCAGCGTTCTAGTACAAGCAAGATCTGACTCAGAATAACTCAAACGCTCAGCAACTTTCAAGTAGTAATTTTCATGCAAATACTGGTGGTGATATGTTTTTTTTCTTTCATTACTACTCATCGATCCTGTTTTCGTCAGTCTCTATAGCCTTTCATGAATTTGTCTGTGGCCTAACGTGGTCTCTGTCCAGGTAGCATATCGTAGCCTTCATCTCTGTGTGGCCTTTGTCTCCATGTGGCCTACCGTGGCTTTGCCTGTGTGGCCTAACGTGGACTATCGTGGCCTTCGTCTCTATGTAAAAGAAAATATCTCAAAGCACGTTAATTCCACACTAATTCCACAGACCATAGGTCACCTCATGCGATCTTCTTGCATCTCAGACTAACGTGACTCTATACTGAACATCAGTAACAAATTATGTTATACATTACTCGCATCCTTTTCAAATAATAATAAGATTACCTATGTGTCTTAACAAGCATCAGGTAAGTTAACAGCATATCATTAACTCCTAATACTTTAAATCTTATGTGGTAAGTATATTATCTACACAAACTTCTGGTCATGGTGGCAGTTCCTATATCTATTTTATAGATTTATATGGCTCACTTTTCCATTTGGTCTATCGAGGCTAACTCACGCACCCACACTGTTTTCTCACTATGGGCTATCGTGGCCTTTACTCGACCTATGCGGCCTTCCCCGCACACTAGCTTATCGGAGCCTCATTCTCAGCCATCGCGGCTTTTCTCGTACCCCGGCCTATCGAGGCAGTATACACGACCTAACGTGGCAGTCCTTACAGCCTACGCGGCTTTTCATACTCTGGCCTAACGTGGCAGTTCTTCACGGCCTTCGTGGCTTTCTTCACATACTTTAGGCAGTAGCCTAACAATTCCTTCTGTTTATTGATCTAACATCTATGTCAATGTCCATATCTATTGCAATGTTCAATGTCCATATTCTAATAATATAATCTATTTTCTTTGCAAATATTTTAGGCACTTCATCCAAAGAATCTTCCAACGGATGGGTATCTTTTGATTTTATCAGTTCTTTTTGGGGTAGGCTCCGCCCCTGCCTTCGTCTTCAGGCAGGAACTGCAAGCATCCGCTACCCTCCGGATTCGGACTATGGACGGGTCCTACGCCAAAAAACTTTATAATTTCATTCATTCGATACTACTTGTATACAAACTGTAAATAAATCTTATTCAAATGTTTTCTTGCCTCCTGAGTCTTTCGGGTAGAAATGGGAGCTCTAGCGTAGTTCTACCTGGAAGACTCAAATGTCACGTCATTCATTAATTATCTATCTAGCCAATCATTATTCGTCATCTGTAGTATATAAGTTCTGTTCCCACCCATTACTACGTTCGCAGATACTGACGCCGGCGTTCACCCCCATCTTCCCCACCACCACCAGGTCGGTCCCTGTCCATACATCAGGGGGTAGGCTCCACCCCGCCTTCATCTTCAGGCAGGAACTGCAAGCATCCACTACCCTCCGGATTCGGACTATGGACGGGTCCAACGCCAAAGAACTTTATCATTTCATTCATTCGATACTACTTGTATACAAACTGTAAATAAATCTTATTCAAATGTTTTCTTGCCTTCTGAGTCTTTCGGGTAGAAATTTATATTACTGTGCAGAAACCCTACAAGATTCCCTTCCAAGTGGAGAACAAGCTACGCTTTGCAGACGTGAGGTATGTCTCAAATATAAACACACACGTATATGAGTGTTTATATATCTTTACATATAATACATTTATAAGAAATATTAAAGTTACATTTTCCTTTAATATTCTGTAATTGAAGGAGCTTCCAGTAATCCAACACATGAAAGAAGCTGTGAAACGGCTCAATTCCTACAAACATCTGCTCAAGGGTCCAGTGGAAGAGCCTCTTTTCCTTTCAATGCCTGAAGAGGACAAGGAAAAGGCCCTCAACAATTTACAGGAACAATCAGAAGCTTCCACAGAGCCCTTCACATTTAATTTTTTGTTCAGGGATGACATGGAGTTATTTTTGCAGGAATGTAGTGACAAAAGGGGCCTAAGACTGAATTGTTCATTTTGTACATTTTTTTTATTTGAATTTATGCGGGATTGTCATGACAAAATGGGCATTTGATAAATTTCAATTGAATTATTTGTTGTATAAATTTGATTTTGCCCTGTCCCGGCGAACTCTCTCCAGAACTCCCGGAGGCAGTGCAATTGGGGGAAAAGGAGGAGCCGGATGCGTCAGAGAAAACCACAGAGGGCAGTGAGAGTTCTCTATTGACGCAAACAGATCTACTTCTGCTTTGCCAAACTTTTTCCACAGGAGCTCCACCACCTCTGGGTGGAGTCTCCATTCCCCGGGCCTCGGCCCCTGCCTCGACAGGATGTCCGCTTCCTGGTTCAGGAACCCTGGGATGTAAACTGCCCGGATGGATAGCAGTTTCCCTAGGGCCCACAGGTGGATCTGGTGTGCCAGCTTGTATAAGGGGCGTGACCGCAGACCCCCCTGATGATTTATGTAAGCGACCACCGATGTGTTGTCTGAACGAACAAGCACATGGTGGCCCCTGAGGTCTGGCAGGAAGTGCTTCAGAGCCTGAAACACTGCCATTATTTCTAGGCGATTTATGTGCCATGAGAGCTGATGGTCCTGCCACAGACCCTGAGTCGAGCGACCACTCATGATTGCCCCCCAACCCGTGAGGGATGCATCTGTCGTTAGCGTAACGTGACGACCCTGGGGACAGAAACCAAGAATCTTTCCACATGACTAAAGCACGAAGGCATCGCCGCGTGACTTTGATCATGCAGAGCAGGTTTCCCCTCAGGGAGAACCCCTTGGTTCTGAGCCACCACTGCAGTGGTCTCATGTTCAGCAGGCCAAAAGGTATCACGTTGGACGCAGCTGCCATAAGACCTAACAGTTTTTGAAACTGCTTGACAGTGAGTGACCGGCCTAGCTTTGGTTCTTTTACTGCTGAGAGAATCGATGCTATACGTTCAGGTGACAGATGAGCCTGCATCGCCACCGAATCCCAGACCACGCCCACTGTGGGCAGGGCCCCACTGAAAGGAGGTGGACGCGTACTGAATTGAAATCCATACCCCTTTTCTACTGTTTGCAGGACCCACTGAGATATATTTGGTAGACGTTTCCACTCTGCCAGAAAATCTACTAAGGGTACCAATCTCTCGAGAGGCCTCTGGTGTACTGCGAGCAGCAACCACAGTGCCCTGAAGCGGCGAACCGGCAGGGAACAACCGGCCTGAATGCTCTGAGACCCTCCGAGGAGGGGGCGAGCCACCCTCGGATGGCTCGCGAGGACCACCTGCGCCCCGGCATTGCGGCAGGGTTGGCAGAATGGCCCTCTGAGGGCACCGAAGGGAGACGGGCACCGTATACTGAGGTGAACACCGCCTTCCTTCGGATGGGACTATCCTCAGCGGTGGTGTCAGGACTTCTTCAACGAAGCCTTCTTGGAAATAATGACCGTCCTCAGATCAGCCCTACCTCTCGAAGACTTCGCTCTGCTTTTGCTGCGCCCGATGTGAGGAGCTAGTACTCGGCCCAGGGACCTGGACACGGAGAGGGAGAAACTGCTTGAGCGCCGCCGCCTGATTCTTTGACTCTTTAAACCTCTCGGTGACTGCTTGAACTGCGTCACCGAAGAGGCCAGCAGGTGAGATCGGGGTGTCAAGCAGAAAACTTTTGTCCCTCTCCTTGATTTCGGTGGGGTTCAGCCACAGATGCCTCTCCGTGGCCACCAGGGCTTCCATAGAACGGCCCACACATCTGGCCATCTCCTTGGTGGCCCGGAGAGCTAGATCGGCTGACTGACGCAGTTCTCGAATCACGTCAGCCCCCACCTCATCATTGTTACCCAGGTCCCTTAGTAGGTCAGCCTGGTATGCCTGCACGATGGACATAGTGTGCAGACACCCTTGACCTTGACCTGCCGCCGAGTAAGCTTTACCCACCAACGCTGATGTAGCTTTTAGTGCTTTGGTGGGTAATGTTGGGGCTTTTAGGGATGATGCAGCCGTGGGAGAGAGATGGCTCGCAAGCGTCTCTTCAACCCTGGGCATCGCCCCATAACCGTGCTGCTTTAGCCCCACGATGTTACTATAAATGGAGGTTTGTGGGCTAAAGACACGGTACGAGACCGGTTTCTTCCAGGACCTCGACACCTCAGTGTGAATCGCAATTGCCCCACCCCCTTACCTGAGAGCATATAAGGCCTGCAAGCGCTGCTGTTCTCTAGTTGACATTCGCTTCTCATGATCTCTGCACTTACACAGTTCGGGTTGGATTTATCACTGCTCACTTTGCGTGTCTTCAGGTGGACATATCGTCAGATCAGCCTCCACCAGACGTGACAGTCTTTTATTCAGCCCAGAATAAAAGCTGTGTTTTGCATCCTGAGCCGCCCACGCTCTGAGATTATCTCACCTGCTCCCCTTTCCACAGCTGCTCGCCACAGATTTTGCTGCTCTTATCGCAGAGAAAGACCTTCACCCTTTCTGCGGGGTCTGCTTGGGCCACAAG
Organism: Coreius guichenoti; assembly: GCA_039654105.1. NCBI lineage: Eukaryota > Metazoa > Chordata > Actinopteri > Cypriniformes > Gobionidae > Coreius > Coreius guichenoti. Next base: position 23,037,913 of record CM077181.1, read on the forward strand.
CACGCAGAAGAGGCTTTGGAAAACCCGGAGAACTGCAGCCATTGCCTTACGCTGCCTAAAAAGCTCCTGTGGTGCCGTCTGAAAGTTGCAGTGACCCAGTGCGTCAAGCTCGGCCTTTCTGACTCGGATGGGGGACATGGTGACGGTTGCAGGGCCTTTCCTTGCCCTGATAGAAATTTCATCCCGTGACAACGGGGTTAGGCAAACGCGCAGGGGGCGCCTGGCGTGGGGCCGCCTTCTTAGGAAGGCATAACTTGAAAGCCTCGTTTTTTAACTTTAGTTGTTTTGTATATTTTTTAATTGTGGTGACTAGTGCAAAAGTAAAGATATAATTAATTGCAAAAATCAATGACAGACATTTTGTTAACTAAATGTGTATTAACAGCGTTTGCTTAACCCTCATGTTGTGTTTTTTTAAATTGTGGTGGCTACTTTATTGTATTAACAAAAACTAGTTTGGGACTGCTATTTAATAGCCTTACCTTATAGGCCTATTTATTCATCAGTATTAGTCATATTCGTACAATTTATGTGTATGTTAAGTAAAGTGGGACAGTACTTGTGTGTGTCAACAATTTTTGTGAAAGAAATTTGCTTGTTTTTGAAAAACAAAAAAAACAAACACATATACACACACATCGAAACATCTCCATGATTAGCCTGTTTTTGCACTTCCTGCTTTTCCCTGCTTGAGGATTTCTGTTAAAAAGAATGGATGACCTTAGTGCACATGTGGTTCTCTTTCATCATCTAGTGTTCGAGATCCACCTATGGGAAGGGCATCATACCTGACCTTTGCAGAAGCATCCAATTGCACCATGTCTGGCTAGACAGACAGAAGCACGCAGCCAATGCCAGGTAAGACCCCACCCACTTACCTGAGAGCATATAATGCCTGCAAGCGCTGCTGTTCTCCAGTTGACATTCGCTTCTCACAATCTCTGTACTTACACAGCTCGGGTTCTGCTCGCCACAGATTTTTCGCAGTTTTTCGCCTGTATGTGGCTCTCTAAACCTGGCGCTTCTCCCGGGGGCTGCTCATCTCAGGCCTGCCCGGCCGCGTGTGGTGCTCTTATCGCCGTGAAAGACCTTCACCCTTTCTGTGTGGTCAGCTTGGGCCTCAAGCACGCAGAAGAGGCATTGGAGAACCCGGGGACCTGAAGCCATTGCCTTACGCTGCCTAAAAAGCTCCTGCGGCGGCGTCTAAAAGTTGCAGTGACCCAGCGCGTCGGGACGCTCGTCTCAACATTGAGTGGCCGGCCCCTCAGAGTGCCAATGACCAGGAAAGGGACATTTACGATGGGAAACTGCTGGGACCACCTCCCGGCCCGAGGAAACAACTCTTCCCCATCTTTCAAGTGTGCGCCAAGCACAGACACAACTGGGGCGACCTGCTCGATCTCAAATAATGGTCTCCCGGGCCTCGAGGTGAAGGATATGGCAGCTCTCGGCATGGGTGATCCCCCCAATATCAAGCCCTCTATCGCCTTAATCCTGTCCACGGCGGGCTGTGGTCCTTCACCAACCCTGTGGAAGGAGATCGTCACTGTTAACTACCTCTTCCTCCGTAACACCCGCCAGGCCATCCAAGCCTGTGGGCGCTCCATGGCGCTTTCTGTGGTGGGAGAGCGCGCACTCTGGCTTAACCTGTCAGGCCTCCCAGACAGTGAGAAGAGGTACATTGTGGGCGCTCTGGTTGAGCCTGGCTGGGCTCTCTTTGGTCCCTTCGTCGCATTGATGTAGCAACATTACGACGACAAGAAGAAGGAGGACGAGGCTTTCAAGTTATGCCTTTCTAGGAAGGTGGCCCCACGCCAGGCGCCTCCTGCACGTTTGCCTAACCCCATTGTCATGGGGTGAAATTTCCATCAGGGCAAGGAAAGGCCCCTCAACAAACCCCCTCCACAGCAGAGTAACCCACCCTTTGCAAAGCCCTGGGGGAAAACTACTCCCGCTGCGGCCATGGCCGGGAAGCCCTCAAGCCCTACCCCCTTCGACTCAAAACACAAACGGCCGGCCTGATGCTTGTCCGATGGGGGCACCGAGTCTATGTTCTCAAGCCACAAGCTCTCCGGACTCTCTTCCTGCCTCTGAGCCCCTGTTCAAAAGAGAACAGCCCCAGCTCATGTGTTTAGGGGGTCGGTCACCACACGGCACGTACTTTGTTCCCCTCAACCAAATAATAAAGGCTTTGGCCCCTGTGTTTCCCAACGCAAAACACACACAAAACACAAAAAACACATTAAAACAAACAAATCAAATGAATTCGTTTCAGAGTGAGAACCTCTCTCTACAGAGAGAGAACATCACTCTAAACCCCTACATGTCGCCCCTAGTTTGTCCACTAGATGGCGCCATTGCATCACAAATGAACCCGCTGGGCATACACAAAGCCATCAACGCCTCCCCGGCTCGGGTGGGGATACTCGCGAGTTACGAGTCAGTTTGGCAGACTGTTTCAGCTCCCGAGTGGGTGACTCGAACAATATTGCAGGGCTACAGACTGCAGTTTGTGAAAAAAAACCCGCGTTTCAACGGCGTTCTCTCTTCACACACGGAGGAGAGCGCCGCTCACCTTCTGAAACAAGAAATCTCTTCCCTTCTAAACAAGGGAGCGATTCAGGTGGTGCCCCTCCAAATCTGATAAATCAGGGATTTTATTCTCGTTATTTCCTGGTTCCAAAGAAGGGCGGTTCTCTCCGCCCCATTCTGGACCTCCGAGTGTTAAACAAACATTTGAGGAAATACAATTTCAGAATGTTAACCCGTGGCTCTCTCGCCCACTCCATAAAACAGAACAACTGGTTCACATCGATCTGTCACCCTCCTCCTAAATAGTGTCTTGATCACTGATCTGATGAAGAACAACATGCACAGAGAGCTTCTTTGCCATTGTGCTGCCACAAAATGAATGACAAGGCACTGTAAGGAATTTATACGTGTCTGTGCTGTAACATCTGTATTTGTAAATTTTCGTCTGCTTCTGTGAGAACATTAAAGTCCCAAAACACAATATCATAATATTTTGTCTGGAAGCTGTGATGAAACAAAGAACATAAAAAGAAAGATTCTTTTGAATCAGGGTCACTGCAGACTTATGCCAGTTCGCGCATACGTGTGTTTGAATGTGGTAATGTCAGATGGATAAATGGATATTAGATGCAGTTCAGGGTAGGATAAAATTAATCTCTGTGCAAAAGAATGTGTGTAATACTCAAAATAGTCTGTGTGTATTAACGTGTGTGTGTGTTTGGGTAGCGTGTGTTTGCATGTATCCAGTTGTGTCAGTATATTCAAATTCTTGAATGTGACTGTATGCATGACAACTGAATTGATTTGTTCTTAAGTAATATCATGCTTTCTTTTTCAGATATCAGAAGAAGATATTTTAAAGGGGTCATGAACTGAGAAATCAAATTTTCCTTGAGCTTTTGACATATAAGAGGTCACCATACTATAAGAATATCCTTATCCAGTTTATCAGAACTGAAAACTTCCTTGTTAGTCCAATAAAAGCTATTATTGACACCAGGCCCAGCAAACGACAGGTTTTTCAAAGTGGGAATCTATGACGTCAAAGGGAGGCAAGCACCGCCTCTGCAGAAGAAGATCAACGCCTACTTCATCACTGCCTGTTTAGCCCCGTCCACCGATTCACGCATGACATGCAATAGAATAGGTAGCCTAAAAGTAACATAGGCCTACGTGGTGTTAAACCAGATCGAGCTACCAAGCAATAAACATGCCGTTGAGGATTACAAAATATTGTGTAGTGCCTGGGCTCGACAGTAATGCACCATGTAAGTAACTGTGTTAATTCTAATGCCTGATCTGAAATGTAATTATTCATGTACAGTCAGATGTTCTTTGTCTGTGTATCAGTAAATCAAACCAGTGACTAAACGTCAACTTGCGTTGTTTCTCTTAGTAGGATAAAAATAATCTGTTATTTAACGGTGATTAAATTCTATAAAGAAAGCGATCAAAGAAAGCTCCCTTTGCAATCGTTGGAGCAGCGCGCGCTGGAGCTGTCAATCAAATGGCGAGAGTTTATCAGTGACGCGTTTATCAGTGACTCCTGTTTTATTCAACGAATCTCGTAACTATATCACGTTTGCACTGTTAGTGCAGATGAAAGCATTCGTTAGTGTACAGAAACTGAGTTGCAATGACGAGATCACTGCTTTCAAGTGCTCAACATGTCTGTGATCGGCTACAATGTTCATCTCTGCAACCTTTCATGCCACGATCTGAATATAATGCCATAGATCTAAATGTAATGCAACACTTTTCACGATTAGTTAACCATGAGAGCTGTAATAGTAAAAACGTGCTAAAAGAGAGAGTAATACTTAGCTATTTCAAATGGAAAGACCGTAGCCAATCACAGCAGTGGGCGTTTACACTGAAGTCTCACAGCAGACACGCCCCTTTAAACAGAGCGTTCAAACCAGAGGGCTAAAATCAGGGTAGGAAAAATGCCTTTTATGTATAAATTATGACAATTTTTGATGTAAAAAGCATTCTAACATTATAAGTGTACCCCAGGAAACATCATACAACAATAAAACAACGCAGTTCATGACCCCTTTAAAGAATGTTGGTAACCAGACAGTTGACGGTAGCCATTGACATCCATAGTATTGTTTTCCTACTATGGAAATCAATGGCTACCGTCAACTGTCTGGTTACCAACATTCTTCACTCTATCTTCTTTTGTATTTAACAGAAGAAAGAAATTCATACAGGTTTGGAACAACTCGAGGGATAGTAAATGATGACAGATTTTCACTTTGAGGTGAACTATCCATTTAAAGCTGCAGATTCACCTTTTGTAGACCTTAATCTCTTTAAATATCACAAAATAGCCATGTCAGTCACTTTCTCAATAAACACAAGATGTAGTCTTTTGTGATTGCATTTCAGTGGAAACAGGCTAAACTGAATGGAGATCAGTAACATTCCTCAAATTTAATACAGATTCCGGAATATGAATGATTAGATTAAGCAGTAATCAGGGAGCAGGAGTTAGGCTGCCTTCACGTGCTATTGGAAATTTCGTAATTCCCACTTCTGAAGTCGTGATTACGAGCTCGTTGCATTGAAGTGAGTGACTTCAAAGGGCGTTCATGTGCAATTTTTAACTAGGAAACTCGTATTTACGATAATTCCGATAGCACTTGAAGGCAGCATTAAGGCACAGGTCAGACGATTATGCTGTCGACAACAACTCAATGTATAATCAATGTCAGCTTTATTAGGAGGGTGCTTCTCATTTTTTTAATTGTCTATCGTCATCGTCATCTGCCTTCACTCCTACTAATGGAGCAATGTGCTCTGCAAGCATTTGATGGATGCAAAACATGGGCTATGTGTGAAGTGTGACATTCTTGCTTACACTCTTGCACTTCAAGAAATCTGTCAAATGATGTTAGAACTTTATTCAAGAATTTCCCAATAAAAATTACTAAAGCAAGATGCATTTTTTAAGAATGTAGAACTTTAACACTTTAATAACACAAATCAAACAAAATAACAAGCATGCAAAACAAAGGAACAGAAAAATAATAAAGTAGATGCAGCATTGTATGAAATTGTACAAGAGAAGACACCTATGTTTTCTCTCTAATGAGGAAGCATCAGTTAAACTACTGAGAAGTGCACATGCAAAACCAAAATGGGCGTTTACCAATCAGTGGCCAATTTCAAACTACAATGAATAGGTGTGTTCGACATCGGCCGCTGCTGGATGTAACTGCTCTGGAGAAGCTGCGCAGAATACACCAGCCGGCTGCTCTCGAATCGCTCTCGCGGTACTTTGATGGCATATGTCACAGTCACGTGGCGTCGACGCTGTCTCAAGTCGGACAAAATTTCTAACCAGAATGCACCGCTTCAAGTCAGCCGTTCTGAAATGAATGTATGTATTCTTATTGTCTCGGATTACTGTTTGATTTAACCTAGGACCCAGCAACATGTGTGCGTGTGTCTGTGTTTCTCTGAGGCTGTGCATGTAAATCTTGTTTATCATAAAGAAGACATCCTGGGATTTTCAGAAATATCAAATGTTTGTAGGTTTTGTAATGTAACTTCCTCTCCTTAATTTTACATAAAGAGGAAATTGAAATATATTATTTGTATTTACTAATATATATATATATATATATATACACACACACACACACACAGATCAGGCATAACATTATGACCACTGACAGGTGAAGTGAATAACACTGATTATCTCTTTATCATGGCACCTGTTAGTGGGTGGGATATATTAGGCAGCAAGTGAACATTTTGTCCTCAAAGTTGATGTATTAGAAGCAGGAAAAATGGGCAAGTGTAAGGATTTGAGTGAGTTTGACAAGGACCAAACTGTGATGGCTAGACGACTGGGTCAGAGAATCTCCAAAACTGCAGCTCTTGTGGGGTGTTCCTGGTCTGCACTGCTCAGTATCTATCAAAAGTGGTCCAAGGAAGGAACAGTGGTGAACCGGTCATGGGTGGCCAAGGCTCATTGATGCACGTGGGGAGCAAAGGCTGGCCCATCTGGTCAGATCAAACAAAATGAGCTACTGTAGCTCAAATTGCTCAAGAAGTTAATGCTGGTTCTGATAGAAAGGTGTCAGAATACACAGTGCATCGCAGTTTGTTGAATATGGGGCAGCATGGCCGCAGACCAGTCAGGGTGCCCTTGCTGACCCCTGTACACCGTTGAAAGCGCCAACAGTGGGCACGTGAGCATCAGAACTGGACCACGGAGCAATGAAAGAAGGTGACCTGATGAATCACGCTTTCTTTTACATCACGTGGATGGCCGGGTGCGTGCGCGTCGCTTACCTGGGGAACACATGGCACCAGAATGCATTATGGGAAGAAGGCAAGCTGGCGGAGGCAGTGTGATGCTTTGGCAATGTTCTGCTGGGAAACCTTGGGTCCTGCCATCCATGCGGATGTTACTTTGACACGTACCACCTACCTAATATTGTTGCAGGTAGGTATAATACTGGTGGCTGTGGCCTCTTTCAGCAGGATAATGCGGCCTGCCACAAAGCAAAAATGGTTCAGGAATGGTTTGAGGAGCACGAGTTTGAGGTGTTGACTTGGCCTCCAAATTCCCCAGATCTCAATCCAATTATGCATCTGTGGGATGTTCTGAACAAACAAGTCCGATCCATGGAGGCCCCACCTTGCAACTTACAGGACTTAAAGGATCTGTTGCTAACATCTTGGTGCCAGATACCACAGCACACCTTCAGGGGTCTAGTGGAGTCCATGCCTCGATAGGTCAGGGCTGTTTTGGCAGCAAAAGTTGGACCAACACAATATTAGGTCATAATGTTATGCCTGATTGGTATATATATATATGTGGCAGTATGCAATCAAAAGTTTAATACCATGCCAATTATGGCACTAACTAGACTACGCCACCCTGGAAATTGGCCCGGGACCCACAGGTATATCAAGTACACAAAGCACACAGATGCTTAGTGGCTGAGTCAGATATCAGACAATGATGGAAGTTTCACACAATTTATTCAAAAACACCATATGATGAAATACAAAACTAGTCTTTAATATAGAAACATTAAAATGCATGGATCAACCATAAAACACACACACACAACGTTACCACTTCAGAACCTGGGGGGTTTGTCCTGCCTATCCAATAAACACAACAACCACTCGTGCACTTGTCTGCAAGTCTGCAGTGTTCACAACACACCACACCACCCGTTGTGAACACTGCAGACTGTCAGCTGAACCACCACCACACCCAGAGGACTCTGGCTAGTACTGGTACCCCAAATTCTGAAGGGAAGAGAAAACAAAACAATATGAGACACAATCAAACAAACACATACACTTTCCACGTAATGGTATGTCAATGAAACACTTATCACGTGCTGCCAGAAGGAACCAGTCTTTCACACAATAATGGCCACCGCTCACTAGCTGGTGCTCATTGACTGTTGTCAGCACAGTGTCAGCCTGTAAAGTGTCATTCCAAATTACATTACAAAAGAACAGTCAAAGCACAGGAAGAAACTATTTCCAAGCAAAAAGAAATTCAGAGAAACAAAATAGCCAAACATTCACTATGAAACACAATAGTAGTGACAGCACGTAGCTTCTCGTCACTGTACCCCACCTCAAGTCCAAAGGTCAATGAATACTTGAAACTACTAAATTTGAATGTGTCCCCACAGGCTGTAAACGCGATATCGTTCCGGTCGTCTAGGAGATCCTCCTTCACTGAAATGAGATCGTCAAGCTGTTGAATTAGAGTTACATACAGATCTGCAGCAAATGTGCAGTTCGGGTAAGAGGCAGAAGAGTGGTCGAAGACGACAGCTTGCAGGTGAAAACACAATCCAATCAGTCCAGAAGCGTTCCAGTTCCCCACTCAGTACCACACGCAGATAATGGTAAACAAAGATCGCATAAAGCCTAACAGTGTCCACAAAGCCTGCTGCAACACCTCCTGGCCCCTGTGTCACTATTAAAATATAACACATTTTAAATTTAAAAGAGAAATTACCGTCTCGTTGACCGTGGCATAAAATATGCATAACATACCTGCGGATGGTGACTCGCACCACACAGCGCACTCGATGGCGTGCAAGTTAAAGGCTCGCAAAAAATAAACATTCGCCCAACGTGTCTGCCGTTCTCCTCAGCCACACTGTAAGTTAAATGAGTCCCAGATTACCCTTCCTGACATAAAACATTCATAATGCATCTGCCACCAGTAGCTCTTACCTCCTGGGCATAAACACGGCGCACCAGAAATGACGTCACTTCCAGGACCCTGAATGACATGCTTAGTTAGATGTCAGTCTCATCTCCTTTTATATCCGCGGAACATACCATATTTGGCCCTAATACTTATAATGGCTGATCGCATCACCACATATATATATATATATATATATATCAACTTTTATAAATGTAAATGAACATGAAATAATAATTATGGTTATTTTACTGCAAGGGACATTAGGAATCATCTATCATGTATGTAACATGGAACGAGACGCTGCATTGCTGATGCTGTGGGAAAACCCCCGGTGTGACGACCCTTGCAGTGCCTCTAATGAATAAGTTATGTATGCCTCATAAGAGTGTGTACACGCCATCTCACTTCAGATTTTCCATTACGAAGGAGTTCTTGCAAGTATGCAAATGGCCGGCAACAGCGTCTCATTCCCTATCCAGGGAACCAAGGTTACATACTTAACCGAAACGTTCCCTTTCATAGGTTCAATCAACACTGAGTCACTGACACTGTGGGACAGTATACCATAACGCCTACGACTACATTGCGGGATTATCTGGAAGACCGAGGACAGCATCATTCTCAAGCAGTCAACAACTGGGAGCCAGGTGCCCTCCCCACCTCCAGACCATAAAACCTGAAAAAAATGTGTGCGCAGAGGACCATCTTGCTGCAACACAAATATCTTCCAAGGAAGAGCCCTTAAACAGAACCTGAGAAAAAGCCATTCCTCTAGTAGAATGAGCACATACATCTAGAGGTGAAGCTAAACCAAGTGCCTCATAGGCTGCAGATATAGCATCAGTCACCCAATGAGATATCCTCTGCTTGGTGACAGCCGCTCCTCTGTTTTGACCACCAAAACACACAAACAGCTGATCAGACTTACACCAGTACGGTTGTACGGTCAACATAAGTCTTCAACGCCCTCAACATGAACAGATCCACCTCCGCTCAGCAAAACTTCCATCATATCAGGCTTCCATCAACCTCCACTCCCCGGGCTCCAGCCCTTGCCTCGAGAGTAGGTTCAGACAACCTGGAATCTGAACCATCCTGATTGACAGAAATTCGGTCAACGCCAACTAGACATGTTGTCTGACCTGACCAGCACATGGAATCCTCTCAGAAGAGGTAAGAGCCGTTTGCGCCCTAAGAACACTGCCAGCATTTCCAAATGATTTATGTGCCAGCCACGGTGAGTGTCTGTCCAAACTCTGAAAGTAAGATGGCCTTGATACACCGCCCACCAGCCCATAAGGGAGGCATCCATCATGATCATCTTGTGATGACAGAACGCACCCAGCTGGACTCCTCTGGAAAGGAGTGGGAACCACATCCACAGAAGCAAGGCACAAAAGCTTCTGCGCGTAACCATAACTCTGCGATAGGGATGCCAACAAGGCAAAGTCCTAGGCCTTGATCCACCAGTGGAATGGCCTCATGTGGAGCAGACCCACCTGAACCACAGGAGATGCCGCTGCCATAAAGACCCAGGCAATCTACAGCATAGGCTTATGTGGACTAGTCGCCCTGGTTTGAACTGACTCAAACAGCCCTGGAACGTTTGAACACCCGGCACTATACCAGCACCAATCAGCACTATATCGGCACTAATCAGCATAAACCAGCCTGGACCAGCATGAAATTCATGCTAGTTTATGTTGGATTTCTCATGCTGATGTTTCACAGGGCTGATGTTTTTGTCAGGAAAACTTTGGTGAGGGTTTGTAATTAAAAGTCAGTTTGTCAGAGGCTTTCTTGTAGATGGGCTTTGTTGTTTCAAGTCTGAAAATAACTGTGTCTCAGAGCCCCACTATTCCAAAAATACTGAATGTCCCTGTGCCACTCTATCTTACCGTGAACTTATCAGAAATTATTGTGTAATTGTCTTTAATTCTGTGACTCAGAGGAGGTGCAATTTGGCCTCATGTTGTTTTATTTCTGGCCCTTGTTTTCCTACTGCTCTCTTGGGACTGTGGTCAAAACAAATACCTCTTCTTGCCCTACACTGACGCACAAGGGTGCAGAAAGACTGCCAGACAAGTCGGTAACACCAAACTGTGCCCAATGTCTGTACATGTCCTATCGTGGTTTCCACTTTATGTGCTGGTGCTTCTACTGTGGGAGGTATGTGGGGCTGGGATGGGGTTTTCTCTGGTAGAGGAGACTCTGCAGGAAAAGTGTGTGAACTTGGATGCTCCACAGAACTTAGATGGTGATGGTTTTTATCAGGATGGTGATGTGATTATCGGTACTCTCATAAATGTACACAACCTGGCTGCAACCCCTGACCTGAGCTTCACCAGAAAAGCTGAATTATCATCGTGCTTAGAGTAAGTGATATGCCCTATCTAATTCTCTTTCCTATCACTCCTCACACCTGTCAAATACATGGAGTTTGTGTATGGATGTGTTCTGTAGAATATCTGTAAGATTTTCCCTGCAGGTGGATTTTCAATACAAAAAATGTGATTTTTATTGTATTTATTTTGTTTTATTTGCACAAAGTCTAACTATAGCTTATGTTTAAAGTTAACAGGATTATTAATAAATATTCTGAAAAATGCCTGTATGTGTACTTTGATGTATCTTTTGTACATGTACAAACTTATATTATCATTTAAAAACAGAATCATGTTTTATATGTTTTATATTTGTTTTTGGTTATTTTTTATTATAAATATTATTTCTAAACAGCAGCATATTAACTGAATTTTTGAATGTGATACATGGAATCTGTATTCCATATTCTGTATATACAGAATGCTTACACAGAATGTATATTCAATCATTTACACACATGCATTTTATCAAGTGAATATCATTTTACAATAGCTTGATCTCCAGGTAATTTAGATATACTCTGCAGTCACTTTTTTATAACATTTTGTTTTGTTTTGTTTTCATAACATGGTTTTTTAATTTTAAAACTTGCTAATGAGGTGAAATATAGGTGAACATAGATTAGTTTACAGAATTATCATTCAGTATACTAACCCATTGCTGTTTTGCCTGCAATACGTTTTTTCGCAGCTCAAGTGATCACTGTTTGATTCTTGCTCACCACTGGAAAACATATTTTATTTTTATGAAAAAATTGTACACTTATTCAATATTGTATATGCTTTGTTTCACCTAAGACAAACAAAAATAATTATACTGGAAATCTGCTTTTTTTTTCAGGGGTTTTCAGGAACGCTCTGTTCGCTGGGTTCAGGCGGTTGTGTTTGCAGTTGAAGAAATTAACCAAAACCCCACTCTGTTGCCAGGGGTCCGACTAGGTTATCACATAATGGATAGCTGTTCCCGATACCCCCACAGCCTGATGGCAGCTATCTCAATGATCAGTGGAGGAAATGAAACTTGTGGTACCATTAGACCAGCCAAGCTCCTCATTGGAGATTCTTCTTCTACTCAGAGCATTCTTCTATCCAGGACCCTGAGTCCCCTGAAGATCGCAATGGTGAGGTTATATTATGCACCAAAAGAGAAAAATAAAGTTGAATTGTGATTGAATTGATGTTTGGCCATTTGTAAATATGCAATATTACATTTAAATGCAAGCTCTGTGCAAATGTTGTTTTAAATGTGCTTTCAGATCAGCTACCTGGCTAGCTGCCATTGTCTCAGTGACAGACAAAAGTACCCTAATTTCTTCCGTACTGTCCCCAGTGATGCCTTTCAGGCACGCACCATGGCACAGATGGCCAAACGCTTTGGTTGGACCTGGGTTGGAGCCGTGGTTGCCGATAATGACTATGGGCGCGGGGCTGTGCAGGTGTTTGAAGAGGAAATCAAGGGCACAGAGATCTGCTTGGCCTTTTTTCACACACTTTACAGGGAGCAATTGACAAAGGATGTGGCCCATGCTGCCACAACAGTCCAAGCCTCTTCTGCCCGTGTGATCTTGGTGTTTGCTTGGTATACGGATGTTGAGGTGTTTCTCTTGGAATTGATCCGAAGGAATGTGACAGACAGGCTGTTCCTGGCAAGTGAGATCTGGAGCACCAGTGACTATCTCTTGGCAAATCCCCAGCTCTACACCATCTCTAAGGGAACACTAGGTGTGGCATTACGAAGCGTGCCCATACCTGGTTTTGATGCGCATCTCCGGCAGCTACATCCTGCCCGCTACCCTGATGATAAATTCTTGAGGACCTTGTGGGAAAATATGTTTGGCTGTAGCCTTACGAAAAGCTCTTCCATGGTAATTCAGAAAGCCCTGCCTCCGTGCAGTGGCAGAGAGAGTCTAGAAGGGGTTCACAGTGAATTTACAGATACTTCTCATCTGACAGTGACATATAATGTTTACTTGGCTGTATATGCTGCTGCTCATGCACTTCATTCTTTGCTGGCGTGCACCCCACAAAAAAACTCTGATCCTAAAATAAAACCAAAGTGCTCCTCTCCAGACAACATCACTCCAGCACAAGTATGCATCTCATGTGAATTTTTTAAAAATATTTATTTATATAGTGGTTCAAAAAAGGACACATTTCAAAATGTATGAATGCCATTGCATTTAAATAACAAAATATTAATCCAGCTACCCAACTGTCATTAATTTGAAAGAAATCACTTTTCAAACAAGACATTACACAATAAGAAGTGTTTAAGTTTTTACATTTGTAGAATGTTTTACATATTTTAATATTTTATTGTATTTATTAAAATATTTAATTTACTTTATTTTATTTTATACTCATACTCTTTCAATGTAATTTTATTTACATAATTTAGTATCTTCAGCTTATTCAGATTTAGTCTAAAACAGCATATGTTTAAAGGAACACGCCACTATTTTTGAAAATAGGCTCATTTTCCAACTCCCCTGGAGTTAAACAGTTGAGTTTTACCGTTTTTGAATCCATTCAGCCGATCTCCGGGTCTGGCGGTAGCACTTTTAGCATAGCTTAGCATAGATCATTGAATCTGATTAGACCGTTAGCATCTCACTCAAAAAATGACCAAAGAGTTTCGATATTTTTCCTATTTAAAACTTGACTCTTCTGTAGTTACATCGTCTACTAAGACCAACGGAAAATGAAAAGTTGCGATTTTCTAGGCCGATATGGCTAGGAACTATACTCTCATTCCTGCGTAATAATCAAGGAACTTTGCTGCCATACCATGGGTGCAGCAGGCGCAATGATATTACGCAGCGCCTGAAAATAGTCCCTAGCTAGGTAACTTCCAACGTGACCGGCACTAAGTTTGTGTAGCTGCAGAGTTGCAGCCGGCAAATTGGGTAGTGGATTTACCTGTGCGATTAGCCATGGTTCTGTCCGTTGTAAAGGGCTGTGATAGTAAGTCGAAGGTGTACTCTACCATCATGTTTCACAGAATACCAACGAAAAACAAGGAACGAAAGAATCAATGTTCCAAAAGCTCATCTTCAGTGTATTCTGGTTCAAATAGATACGGTTCAGGATCTGCACTAAAGTAAATATCTTCTGAATCGTCTCTCACAAATGTCTCCGTGGTTGCAAGGCACGCTCCCTGTGCAAGCAGGTTGTCATGTTGGTTATGTTGACGGAAGGTAGCCTATTTTCAGGCGCTGCGTAATATCATTGCGCCTGCTGCACCCATGGTACGGCAGCAAAGTTCCTTGATTATTACGCAGGAATGAGAGTATAGTTCCTAGCCATATCATCCTAGAAAATCGCAACTTTTCATTTTCCATCGGTCTTAGTACACGATGTAACTACAGAAGAGTCAAGTTTTAAATAGGAAAAATATCGACACTCTTTGGTCATTTTTTTGAGCGAGATGCTAACGGCCTAATCAGATTCAATGATCTATGCTAAGCTATGCTAAAAGTGCTACCGCCAGACCCAGAGATCGGCTGAATGGATTCGAAAACGGTAAAACTCAACTGTTTAACTCTAAGGGAGTTGGAAAATGAGCCTATTTTTGAAAAATAGTGGCGTGTTCCTTCAAGGTTAATAGGATTGTTAATAAATGTCATGTAACTCATAAAATTGCATATATTCATTCTAAAACTTATGTACTTAAATAAACACCATTTGAATATGTCTGAATATGCAGTCAGTTTTCTCAAAGTAAGCAAACTCAAGTAAAACAGTACATAGCCTATAATGTAAATATGAAGTATTTGGAAATTTTAAGAATCTGCAATGATTCATTGGGTTAAATGTCCACATATTTTCTAAACATCAACTTTGTCGCTGTTCCAAACATTTACATTTTCTCTCTTTTCCTGACTCGTTCAGCTTTTACAGCATATTGGACAAGTTAATTTCACCACTCTGTTAGGAGAGGAGTTTTATTTCCAAGATGGCAGCATTCCACCTGTCTATGATCTGGTGAACTGGCAGAGAGCTCCTGATGGTTCACTCCACTATGTTTCCATTGGGCGAGTAGAGGCAAACCAGCTCATTATTAATGAGTCAGCCATTTCATGGCCTGGAGACTCAGGGAAGGTGAGAGGGGCTTCTAATAAAATCTAAAAAAAAAAAAAAAAAATATATATATATATATATATTGTTTTTATTGGTTATGGGTCTTTTTAAATCCTTCTGAAACCAGACATAAAATGTATGGAAATTGTAATAATAATCATTGTCTATTGCCATCAAATGTCTTCCAATGTCATGTTCCCAGATGCCTGTATCCAAGTGCACTTCTGAGTGTCCCCCTGGGACACGTAAAGCCACTAAGAAGGGTCTTCCAGTGTGCTGTTTTGACTGCCTGCCCTGTACAGAGGGGGAAATCAGCAATAGTACAGGTCATTAATGTTCTCTAACACTATATTTTACTCTGACACTAATTTATTAAGTCACTAAACACTAAAGAGCTTTAATGTTCCTCTTTTGATTTTTTTCCCTAGGCTCAATAATATGTTATCGTTGTCCCCAAGAGTTCTGGTCGAATAGTTTCAGAAATGAATGTGTGCCCCGTGAGACTGAGTTTCTCTCTGTTAGAGAAACAATGGGCATTACACTGATGGGTGTTGCTGTTTCGGGTGTTGTCGTTACAACTACAGTGGCTGTTATTTTCCTGTACCATAGGAACACTCCAATAGTTAAAGCTAACAACTCAGAGCTCAGCTTCCTGCTCCTGCTGTCTCTCAAACTCTGCTTTTTGTGTTCGATAGTATTTGTAGGCCAGCCATCGCTCTGGTCATGTAGGATTCAGCAGGCTGTGTTTGGGATCAGTTTTGTCCTGTGCATCTCCTGTATTCTGGTCAAGACCATTGTGGTTCTAGTTGCATTCCACTCCACTAGACCTGGATCCTCAGCTCTTATCAAATGGTTCGGACCGGGCCAGCAGAGAGGAAGCGTTCTGGTCTTTACCTGCATTCAGGTGGTTATCTGTGCCATTTGGCTCTCTGTCAGTCCGCCTTCACCTCGTCGTAACTTTGGAATCCAGGGTTCAAAAGTCATCCTTGAGTGCACTGTTGGGTCAGTTGTGGGATTCGCCTGTGTACTGGGCTACATTAGCTTTCTGGTTGCTGTCTGCATCCTGCTGGCCTTCTTTGCCCGCAAACTTCCAGATAATTTTAATGAGGCTAAATTCATTACTTTCAGCATGTTGATCTTTTGTGTTGTGTGGATTACTTTTGTGCCAGCATATGTGAGCTCACCAGGGAAGTATAGCGTAGCTGTGGAAATTTTTGCCATCTTGGCCTCTAGTTTTGGACTCTTGTTTTGTATCTTTGTCCCAAAATGTTACATTATTTTACTCAAGCCAGAAAACAACACTAAAAGTTTTCTTATGGGAAAAGCATAATTATACATTTGAAAAACTTTTTCAGTTTTGTGATTCTGTGTTTCACAATAAAGCTGTTCTGAGTCACAGCCATGTTTGTTTCTGTCATTCATTCAATGCTTCTCAAATCTGTCCAGGAGATTTTGTTTCACAAATAAATGTATTTAATAATAATACAGCTTACATGCAAAACCTGCTATGAATATATGTAGGGATGTTTCCTCATGATTTAAAGTTGCGATGCAATGGTAGTAGCAACATATCTTTTCTTCCGTATTGTGAAGTACGATAGAGTAAAACCAATTATGAAAGTATAGGGTGTTTTACGTAAAAAGAAATCTTTTTTAAAAAAAAGACTGGATAGAAAAATGAATTTGGATTATAGAACATTTAATGGATGAAGTTAGTAATATTTTAAGTTATAGTAATTGTAAAAAAATATAAGGTAACACTTTTTATGAAGCCTGTATTTATAATGCATTATAAGGGTATTCTTAATGCATTATAATACATGTATAATGCCTTATTAACAACCTTATAATGTGTTGTATCATCTCATGAATAATCGTAACAACAGTAATAATACTTACTTATTTGTGGTTATAACTATTAAGAGTATGATGATTTATAACACACAATGAACATAATTTTACACACTTAAGTTATAAGGGATTATATATCCAATAGTTTCATATCTTTCCCAAGTCTCATATCTTGACATTGTTTACTTAAAGGAACACGCTGACTTTTTGGGACTTTGGCTTATTCACCGTATCCCCCAGAGTTAGATAAGTCCATACATACCATTCTCATCTCCGTGCGTGCCATAACTCTGTCTGACGCACCCACCGCTAGCCTAGCTTAGCACAAAGACTGGAAGTAAACGGCTCCAACTAGCCTACTGCTCAATAAGTGACAAAATAACGCCAACATTTTCCTATTTACATGTTGTGATGTGTATAGTTACATCGTGTACTAAGACCGACAGAAATGAAAAGTTGCGATTTTCTAGACCGATATGGCTAGGAACTATACTCTCATTCCTGCGTAATAATCAAGGAACTTTGCTGCCATACCATGGGTGCAGCAGGCGCAATGATATTACGCAGCGCCGAACTATACACATCACAACATGTAAATAGGAAAATGTTGGCATTATTTTGTCACTTGGCTATTTGGAGCCGTTTACTTCCAGTCTTTGTGCTAAGCTAGGCTAGCGGTGGGTGCGTCAGACAGAGTTATGGCACGCACGGAGAGAATGGTATGTATGGACTTATCTAACTCTGGGGGATACAGTGAATAAGCCAAAGTCCCAAAAAGTCGGCGTGTTCCTTTAAGATCTGCACAGTATCATACTACATCTTATGAGTAGTCTTTTACTGCTTAAAGTAAAGTGACAAAAACAAAGTCTTCTTTTAAATATTTAAAAAGCTTTATAATATGGTCATAATATTTATAAGTGATCTTTGTCTGCTTTAACCCCCATGGGTCGGCGGTCTCGCCGGCGTGACCACCTCACTTTTTTCTTATCAGTGCGATGAAGACTCAAAATACTAAGTCGATTTTGGTCATACAGATAGGTGTTATACATCTTTCGAAACTGTTAAGTGTCTACTTTTATTTGTGTACACTCACAATAACAACAAAACTTTGTGCTTTTGTAAAATAAAGAAAACAAACAAACAGGGTGCGCTTTCTGCCGTCTCAGTCTCTCTGAACCTTTTTCTGAAATGCATTTCAAAAATGAACTGAAACTCAGCGAATACTTGCCACACAGAGAGATATGTCTTTAGAAAGCTTGAAGTGTCTACTTTTAAATGAAGTAAGTCATATCGAAAACAAATATTCTCTGTTTATGTAATCCATATGAAACCAATGAGAGGTACAATCTTCCCTGCCTGGCCTCATTATCTGTAATGTGACCACACCCACACGCAGTGCAGCCTTTCACACTCAAATAGTCCATGTGCGAGGCAAACGCCCCCATCACCTCAAAACAAACATCAAGCTTCATCGTTCCTCTGCTTTTCATTGAGGAGTCATGTCTGATTCATAAAGACTTGTTTCATAATTGGATGAATCAGCATTTGTGAATGAATCTCTTGAATGAATGATTCAATGACAAACACTTAAAAAAAAAGTCTCTTGTCACCACCTTGTGCCATAATAAGTGATACAATACATACAAGTGTCAAAACACTTTCAAAAAGGTGATTTGCTCTTTTTTGATCGCTAGATATCAATGTTCATACCCAAACTATAAACTTTTATCCCAGTAAACATTTGTCAGTACACAAATAATGATAATGTGTGGTTGAAAACTAAACTGGAGCTGCTTATCTGTACATTTACATGGCAGCTGCTCTCGGATCAGCGGCAGTGTGAATGCAGATTTGAATGTTGCAGTGCGATGATCCTTCTTTAAAAGGGTAACCAAAGTCCCTAAAGTCTTTGATTTAAAGACTGTTTCATGTCACAAGTGACAGCGGAGCATGAGCTCGTGTTTTCGCTGCCCATATCAATGAATGAGAGCATTCACATTGGAAGCGTGACAGCCGACTCTCTCATTTATTAACATGAGCAGCCATAAAATACACGCTGCTGACGCATCTGACGTGAAACAGCCATGGTGATAGACATAGCGGAATCATTTTCATTTAGGAATAAGGTCGCGTGGGTGTTTGAATCGAGATCGCAATCTTTTAACGATTAATCGTGCAGCTCTAATATCCAGCGGAGGTAAATCATTTATTCTCACTTACATTAATTAACGTGTTATTTTTACATAAACTGCAACATGTTAGAATGTTTATACAGTGTTTACTGTGAAATACCGTGTTCGTGAATATCTGCTCAAATATAGATGTTTATATTGTGCTAAACAATAATGTTTCATAGAGTAAATGGTCTCTGTAAGTGTTGTGAGTTTGAGTCACTTACGATGTGCATTTAAAAAGCAAAATGCCTCACTTCATAACGTCATAAGTGTTTGAAATAATTTCCATTTGGGATCTGAAGTGGCTTCTAATCACAGAATGAGGCAGACAGTATATTATTTTTAAGTATTCTATGTAAAATGAATGCTATATCGATTGGAATTGCATCATAAATACACTTTATTCTTATGAAAATACCCGAGATGGCTTGAAGAACACAGATAAACCATATACTCTTGCAGTCGTGTGTTTATTGTCTTCATATTTAATAAATCAAAACATTTCTATCTTCTTTTTATTCAACTACAGCGATAGGGATATCCTGGAACATCATGTTATTTAACCTCTGTGAGGCATAATAAATAAAACTAAAAGTTTTCTGTAAAAAAAAATTATTATTATTTTATGCAGCTCTACAAGTAGGCAAAACAAACCTGGTGTTCTTTATATTTTTTTGTGAATGTTAAATCACAATTTTAACCACAATTAGATACAGCCCTAGTTGCTCCTGATATCAACATGTTCACAGTTGTTTTGTTGTTTTTTTTTTACAGGGACCAGGGGCCCGTTTCAATAAGGAGGTTCAACCAACTCTGAGTTTAAACTTGAACTCTGAGTTGACACCCTGAGATGGGAGTTTTGGGTTTCAGAACAGCTGAATTGAGGTAGTTCAATCAACTCTGAGTAGACTGACTCTGAGTTAAGTGTGTGCACCACGACTATGAAAAGCCATGATCAATGGAGCTCCGAAATTATGATTCACCATGGCAACAGCACCCAACACAAAGACGTCTGCATACTTCCGGGTCAATATGTAAGTTTAATTCTTAATTAATTTAATTAAGTTTAATTTTCATGGTATCACACAGGCAAAAAAAAAAAAAGTGGCAGCAGCTAAAAATGAAGTATAAAAACATAATTCAATCAGGTAAAGCTTTAAGCATAAAAGGTTCATGGGTGTAGGTTTCATGACTTTACAAACATTTTACATATTAAATATCATTCAGTGCAACAGCTTTTTCCACATAGTCTAATGCTCTTTTCTTAAAAATTAATTTCACGTTTTCGGAAAGTGTGATGATGGGAATATACGTGTCATCAATGCATCCAACTGCTGGAAATCCTATAGGAAATTCTAATTATTAGGTTACTTCTACAGGTTTATCAAGTGAACGTTGTCCTGTATAAAAGGACATGCCATTTTTGTCACTTTGACGGTGTCCTCATGATGAAAATATGCACAATCAATGAATGTACCTGCACTGCAAAGAATGCTTTGTATTTTTGTATTGTTTCCAGTCATTTTTCTTATTTTGCAAATTATCTGTGGGGTAAGAAAAATAATCTTGTTTCCGTTTGCATTATTTTTCTTACCCCACTAGCAGATAATTTTACTTTTTTAAGTAAAATGTGCTTACTTTAAATTTTAGATTTAGATTTAATTTATAATGTTTAGATGTTTGTACTTGAAATAAGACAAAAATACTCAGTAAGAAAAGCATTTGTGCAGCGTGATTCATTTATGAAATAATAAATTAAGTATTTAAACACTGCTGACGCTTTAAAAAGGGGGAGGAGACCGAAAGAAACTCTGGGTTTACTGAAGAAAACCTGCTCCCGACCAGGTTAGGTTCACAGACTAAGTTACCATGGTAACTGACTCTGAGTATAAGTTACCTCTCTTTCAGAAACAGGCTTGACTTACCCTGCTTTCCTGGGTTTAATATACCTTCTATTCTGAAACAGAAAACCCAGAGTTTCCCTCATTTCAGGGTTAACATACTCAGAGTTTTCACTTAACCTCCTTTCTGAAACGGGCCCCAGATGCACACTTTCTCAAGTCGCAAACTGTTTTTCTCTGCTAGAGCTGTACCAACATCAGCAAGCTACACAGGGCTGGATTGGTAATCAGGCATTTTCCCAGTGGGCCGGCACACTTTGGGGCCGATACAAGGTTGTTTATTTTTATTTTTTTTTTTTGCCACGGACTGGCCCATCATGCAGGGACAGCTGCCCATTGGTTTGTCTTCTGAATTGACAGGCCAAAGCGAGAGCAGGGTTTCTGCAGGTTTTATGAAGGTAAATTTAAGACCTTTTTAAGACCAATTAAAGAAAATGTAAGGAATAAATTGAAGGGAACACTGAAAACCCTAATAAGTTGATTGAACTCAATTGATTTGAGTAAACTCGTTCCCTCAATTCAATTGAGTAATGGAGTCTCCCAAAACTTGTATATTTAAGTTCACTTAACTTGCTCACGTTGACTGTACTTAAATTGTTAAGTTCAAACTTGGTGTTTATATAATGCACTTAAACAATTCAGTTCACTTAACTTGGTGTTAATTTTAAGTGTACTTACATATTTAAGTTAACTCAACATGGAAATTAAACTCAAGTTAGAAATTTTTTATAAACTACAATTATAAAGTTCTTATTTTTGACTGTAAGCTTTGTGCAAGCATACCAAACTGGAAAAAAAAAAAAAAAATACTGTACAGCATATTTAATGTTTTTAGTGAACAAAATTTCATGATATTAATGAAATTACAGTACACACTGCTGTAATGGAAATGGGACACAACAACACTGTACAGCACTGTAAAGGTAGTAACAATATCCCACATCAACTACTGTGCTACAAAAATTGTAGAACTCTGTGCACTTAAGTTAAACATTAGACTTTTTTTAGTCTGACAAATGAAATTGTTAAAATGTAGTGATCATGTAAATGTAACAATAACTAAGTTCTTATTACATTTGACTGTTTAAGCTTTGGGAATCATACTGAGCTGAAATAAAACATACTGAACAAAATATTGTTACAAACAGGCAGACACGGAGAACAGGTGATGGTAAAATGACAGAGTTTATTGAGATACCAGTTTGTGAGCGGGGCAGGTGAGTGGAAGGTGAGAGAGTCAGATGAACAATGAAGATGACTGGATAATACTATACTTCTTGGTTTCAGATGGCGTTGGAGATTGGAATGCTGGATCGAAGAAGACGCTGGAAACTGGAGACAAGACGAGGAGACACACTGGAGACTTGAAGACACAATGGAAAACAGGTAAGTATCGAAGGAGAGTCCTTGAGGTAAGCATAAGCGTGGCTATGTGCAAACGAGACCGGACAGTGACTGAATGTGAGTGTGGTGCTTAAATGCTGGCAGTGATTGCAGTGATGATGGGATGCAGGTGCGTGTGATCAGTATTCAGGAGAGGGCGTGCGCTGTGATTGGGATAGGGTGGAGCCTGGCGTGCTTGTAACATTACCCCCCCCCCCCGCATACTCGGCCCATATCAAATATCGACTCCAGTCATTCTGGTGCTGATTGCAGTAGGATCGGAGGAAACGGATGATCTCTTGGTTTAACCTCTCGGCTTGACCATAGGACTGAGGGTGATACCCTAATGTTAGGCATACGTTGATCTCAAGTGTCTTGAAGAATGCGGTCCAGACTCGTGAAGTGAACTGGGGTCCTCGGTCGGAGACTATGTCCTCGGGTAACCCATAGAAACGGAAGACCAGGTTGCAAAGGTGTTCAGCTGTCTGTAGAGCAGTGGGGAGCTGGGGTAGTGGTATGAGGCGACAGGCCTTGGAGAATCTGTCTATGACGGTGAGGATGGTGGTGTGGCCATTGGAAACTGGCAGATCGGTAATAAAGTCAATGACGACGTGTGACCAGGGACGTTGTGGGATGGGGAGAGGTTGGAGTAGGCCGGCTGGCAGCTGCCGTGGTGTCTTCTGTGTGTTGCACGTCTGGCATCGGTGGATGAACGTGGTGGTGTCTCTGGACAGTGATGGCCACCAGAACCGGTTTTGGACGAGTGAGATGGTGGCCGCAATGCCGGGGTGACCAGAACTGGGTAGGGAATGAACCTGTTCCATGACCAGATTACGGAGGGCTTCAGGAACGAAGATCTTGCCAGGCGGGCAGTTGTCGGGGACCTCCGCCTGAGCGTTGGACTGCTCTATCTCAGTCATAATGTCCCACTGGACAGGAGCGACAATGAGGTTGGGGCACAGGACGGTTTCAGGAAGTTGTGGGGATTGGTCTGGCTCGTGCTGTCTGGACAGGACATCGGCTTTGGTGTTCTTGGACCCAGGGCGGTAAGTGACCGTAAAGTTGAAACGGGTAAAGAACAGGGACCAACGTGCCTGCCTAGGATTGAGTCTCTTGGCTGTCTTTAGGTACTCCAGGTTCTTGTGGTCAGTTAGAACGGTAAAAGGGTAGGTGGATCCCTCTAACCAATGGCGCCACTCCTCGAAGGCTGCCTTCATGGCCAAGAGTTCCTTGTCGCCAGTGTCATAGTTCCTCTCTGCGGCATTCAATTTCCTAGAGAAGAAAGCACATGGGTGTAATTTGGGAGGTGTGCCTTGTCTCTGGGAGAGGATGGCACCAAGGCCGGCATCGGACGCATCTATCTCAACGACGAAGGGGAGGTTGGGATCGGGATGGCGCAGGATGGGAGCTGAAACAAACCTTTGTTTAAGCTGTTCGAAGGCCTGGACAGCTGTATCGGACCACTTGAGGCGGTTGGCCCCCTTCTTAACCATAGACGTTAGGGGATTGGCCACAGAACTAAAATTCCTAATGAAACGACGATAGAAGTTAGCGAATCCCAGGAAGCGTTGGAGTTCTTTCAAGGTGGTGGGTTGTGGCCAGCCAAGAACTGCTCTGACCTTGCGGTCATCCATAGCGACCCCATCTGGACTAATGACATACCCCAGGAAAGTGGTGGACGTCTGATTAAACTCACATTTGTCTGCCTTAGCATATAGCTGGTGTTGGATGAGTCGCTGGAGTACAGCCCGAACATGTTGGACATGTTCCTCGTAGGTGTCTGAAAAGACCAGGATATCATCAATGTACACGATAACAGTCTGGTTAAGCATGTCTCTAAATACGTCATTGATGAAGGATTGGAAGACGGAGTGACTGTTGACCAGGCCGAAGGGCATGACCAGATATTCGTAGTGCCCAGTGTTCGTAGAAAAAGCTGTCTTCCATTCATCCCCCTCTCGTATGCGGATGAGATTGTATGCGCTGCGAAGATCCAGTTTGGTGTAGTACTTGGCTGTTCGGAGCTGTTCCAGAGCTGCAGGGACCAGTGGAAGGGGGTATCGGAACTTTACCGTTATTTCGTTCAGGCCTCGATAATCGATGCAGGGTCGAAGACCTCCATCCTTCTTCTGAACGAAAAAGAATCCGGCAGACGCAGGAGACGTTGAAGGTCGAATGAAACCCTTGGCTAGCTCCTCCTCTATGTATTTCTTCATGGCCTCTGACTCGGGCTGAGAAAGTGGGAATATGCAACCCTTAGGCGGGGTAGAACCCGGGAGCAGATCGATGGCACAGTCGCAGGTCCTGTGCGGAGGCAGTTTGGATGCTTTGGTCTTACTGAAGGCTTCAGACAGGTCAGCGTATTCAACCGGGAGGTTGGAGTTGGGGTCTTCCTCCTCCGTGACTGTCAAGGACCGGACCGGCAAGGGTGAGACATGAGAGAGACATTTGGGGTAACATGATCTGTTCCACTGAGTGATCTGACCATCTCTCCAGGAAACGTGCGGGTTGTGTCGACGGAGCCAGGGTAACCCAAGGATGACTGGTGTGTGAGGTGTCGTCAGGATGTAGAATTGAATCATCTCTGAATGGAGTATACCAGTGTGCATCAGCAATTCCTGTGTGATGAATGACACTCGACCAGAGCCCAGTGGACGTCCATCTATCGCTTCCACTGTTAGGGAAGAAGAGCAGCGGGTGAGAGCAATATTGTTCATTTGGGCAAATTCTTTGGACATAAAATTTCCAGCTGCCCCTGAGTCCAGTAGAGCGGTAGTGGAGATCTTACGACTATTGGCAGTAATTGTGATAGGTACGGTTACACATAGGTCAGGGTTCAGGACATCTATGGCAACACTCACCGACTTCTGGGATTCAGGGTCTGGTCTTGAAGGACAGGCGACTCGTAGATGGCCGGGTTGTCCGCAGTACAAACATAGGCGGTGGGCCAGCCGCCGATCTCTCTCTGCAGCGGATAAACTGTAGGTGTTAATTTGCATGGGTTCCGGTTCGTCGGTTATGGGAGTTGTGGGTGCTCGGAGGGGACCATGGGTGTCGGACCTTCTTGACCTGATGAGATTATCAATCCGAATGGTGAGCTCAATGAACTGGTTTAAATCCCTTCCCTCGTCGCGACAGGCCAGCTCCGACTATAGTTCATGACTTAATCCCTTTCTGAACAGTGTTTTCAGGGTATCATTGACCCAAGAAGTCTGTGCGGCGAGAGTGCGGAACGCGAGTGCATATTCTGCTGCGGTCATCGCGCGATCACCCGTGCTCTTGCCCTCCCTGGGATGATCAAAGACCTCGCAAAATCATTGCAGGAAGACATCAAAGGTGGGAAAAGCCGTGCCTCCCTCTCTCCAAACTGCCGTAATCCATTCTAATGCCTTGTCGGTTAGTAAAGAGCACACAAAAGCGATCTTACCAGCCTCGGTGGAATATAGCGTTGGTTGCTGCTCTACAAACAGCGAGCATTGGAGGATAAATCCCTTACATTTCGTGGGATCTCCATCGAACTTATCCGGAAACGCGAGACGGGGACTCACTTGGGATGGCGTTCCAGACGCGGGTGTAATGGCGGTGCTCGGCGGAGTTGCGGCAGCCTCAGGTGGAGAGCGGTGGAGGCTCTGGAGTGCCTTTACTAGCTCTGGAGTGAGCGACGTCAGGCGGAAAAGCTGATGCTGGTGCGCGGCGAGTTGATTAGCCTGGGCCGACAGCGCTGACAAAAGATGGGTGACAGTCGCTGGATCGTGGGGAGGCGAAGTTTTCTGTAATGAGTCGTCACTCGAAGTGGGATCCATGTGCGAACTTTAATGAAAACGTGGTCGTACAGGCAAAGGTCAAACACCAGTAAACACAGCAAACGGAGAGTACACAACCGTGGTCGGTGGACAGGCAGTAGGTATAGGCAAGCAGACAACAATCACTAGTCCAAAACAGAGCAGAGAGTCAAAAAAGGGCAGGCAGCAAAGGTTCATAGTAGAAATACACAAAGGGGTCACAACAGGCAGGCAAAGGCAAGGAAATAACGCTCAGAGATGTTCACCGTGGCAAGACAAAACTTCGCAGTGGGGAAGGGGAGAGCGTCGGGTTAAATAGACCAGAGGATAGGCTGCAGCTGGAACGGCTGATCAGAGCTGGGTACGTGACTGATGGGAAATGTAGTGAGGGAGATGGAATCAGTATTCGGGCGATTGGGCCCTCTGGTGGTCGGTGGAGGGGATCACGGAGTTCGTCTCTGTGACAGTGACACTTCAAAGTTTGAAAATACAATTTCCAACAGATTTCCATTATTAATTTTATTAATTAATTTTATTAATTAATTAATAAAATTAATTAATTAATTAATTAAAAAGTCATTAATTTGTTCTTGATTAAAACAAGAACAAATATCTGCCAATGGGTTCATAAAAATCAACTTAATTTAAATGCAAGTAATTTTCATACCCATTGACAGATACAGTACTTGTTCTTGATTTAAGCATAAACTCACTTAATTTTGTTCAATTTCTCAGAAAATAAGACTTAATTTCTTTATTTTGCATGTCATTAAATGTATCTTGATTTAAGGATGTTTTGAATTTGTACTAGAAAACAAAAATTCTGAGGAAGAACATTATTTTTTGCAGTGCATGTAATTTAATTTAGGGCCGTATGAAATCTGTTTTATTTATATTTTTGTTTTATAGTTTATACTGTTTTAATTTTTCTGGACTCTGCTTTAATGGTTAAATAAAATTATACTGACTTTCATTCATCTTCGGAACACAAATGAAGATATTTTTAATGAAATGTGAGAGCTTTCTGTCCCTCCATTGACAGTCTAAGCAACTACTACTTTGACGTTTCAAAAAGTTCATAAAGAGATCGTAAAACTGATCCATATGAATCAAGCAGTTTATTCCAAATTTTCTGAAGAGACTCGATTGCTTTATGTGGTAAATGAAAGTCTTGCAGGTTTGGAACGACATTAGAGTGAGTAATCATCGCTAGGGTGAGTGATGACAGAATTGTAATTTTGGGGTGAACTGTCCCTTTAAGTGTACTGACCTACTTCTGATTTATTCATCCAAAATTTGACAAATTCTGTGACATTCTGCATTATACATTAAATTCCATTTTTATGAATGGATTCTGCAATTACGTCCACATCATAGGGCCCTAATTTAATGCCATGATATTGAATTTAAGATGTTCTGATCCAATTTAAGACATAAGGCCTCAAATTGTGGAAGGTCAAATTAAGACTTTTTAAGACTTTTTTAAGACGCGCTGCTGCTGACGAAAGTGCGATTAGTTTCTGCTGCTCTATTAAGTGATAAACAGCGCAAGTCACGTGATCCATTCAGATTTGACTCCGAATTTAGTTTTATACAGTCATGTGATAAGGGAACGTTACAGGTTCTGTGGCGAATCTAGCTGAAAACACATGTAAATACATGATGAGGTAAATTGGAAAACACCAATACACACACGCTTGTCAATCTAGCACCACCACCTTTATAGTAATTTACCTTCCAACTACTAACACTAAAGAAATATAGTGTTTTGGCAGAAATGTATTTATTAAAAATGTTGCTAGTATTACTTACATTAAATATTGCGGAATATAAATCACTTTTATAGAGGCTGTTTTCATATTTTCTACATGTTTACAATATTTTTATTACAAATTCTATAGTTTATAATTTATTTATTTTAGAAACCACATACTCATGGTAATGAGGAGCATGGTTTTACATGTGTCTACCATGATCTTACAGTCAAACCATTGTAAATTTCATTAGGGCAATTAATTTAAAAAACAGCTTTAAAGCCTGGATCCCATGAATTAAGGACAAAGCTTTTTTCTCTTTAAATATGTTTTATGAACTTTTTAATAGTTCTAATGAATTTTGATTTAAGTAAAATCTTATTTCAATGAGAGCCTCATGAAAGATAGATATCAGTGTCTTACATAAATTAGGTGTTAACTCTTTAAAAATATTATTGTTTTTTAAAGGGGTAATTTAACCCAAAATGTCATCATTTACTCACCCTAATGTCATTCCAAACCTGAATGAATTTCTTTCTGTGTAACATAAAAGAAAATCATTTGAGTCTTTTTTTTTGTCCATACAATAGAAGTCAAGGGTAGCCTAACCAAAATAGTTTGGTTGCCAACTTTCTTCAAAATATCTTCTTTTGTGTATCCCCAGTTTATCATATTGGGCATTAAAGCTGGACAATCCAAATCTGATGATGCAGGCACTGTTTTATACACTAGGGCACTCCATGTGACATCATTGGACTGTCGTCAGCCAATAAGATTGGTGTGATTTCACACGTGCTTCAGACACCTGTTCCATGGGACGCGTCCCCATAGCGTCAGCAACCTTCTCAGGAAATAGCGGTTACATATACGTAACCAGAGACGTTAATTACAAAGGATGTAATTGATTTTGAATTGATGTAACTGCTTTTGAATATCAAAATTTGTTTGGTGTTTTATGCAAATCAAAGATGTCGATTTTTGTGTAATAATGTTTTAACTATGGATAAGTTTTATTTACACAAATGTAGATTTGCTCCAAGTTTGTAGATTTGTAGGTTGCTCCAAGTTTTGTGGTATTTAAAAATGATTTGAAAATGTTATTTCAATCCTTAAAGCAATTGAAAAAGATATTACTTAACCCCCTTAAGTTTAATTTAATTTTGTTAATTTTGTTTGTAATAATTTAAATATCATTCAATAATTTATATTAGAATAAATCATTTGATATAATTTGCTTTTATATATTTTTGTATTTATTTGTAAATATATTTAAATTCAATGTGCTGCTTGGATTTATTAAAGCTGTGTTTAACAGTAATAATGCAATGCTTGTTATTTGAAGAGATTTCAAAAAAGTAAAAAAAAAATAAATTAAATAAATAAAAAAAAAACTGTGAGATGGGGACTTGGTTTTATCTTTCTGTTGTTGATTGGATGGACCGAATGTAAACATATAGTCAACTGGAAGAAATGGACATTGTTTGGGCAGAAATGACCAGAATTCCTGCATATGTCCTGCACCAGAGAGATGTTGATCTTCTGTGCCGTTTTCAAAAGATCCATATCTTTTCCATATCCATATCCGATACATATTTACTTATATTATTTATTTATTTATTAGTGTTAATAGGGCTGACTAAAAATATGGAACACACAATAGGCCACTTCATTAGTAGCCAAATACCCAGGCAATTAAAAACTAGAAAAAGCATGAATGTTTACTGTTTACTGTTACTTTAGTTGTTTGTTTTTTTTTAGAGTAAATCAACAACTTGATTATATCATGTTTCAATAACATATGCAAAACAGGCATTGTATATGAGTCATCTGCATATACTGTAAGTCTTTTCATTACATGCATTAGGAACATATGTCTACAAGCAGGTTATTGATTGGTCCAAAATGCATACACCAGAGATATGCAGACAGAATGTAAAACTATTTAATTTGTGTTTCTCTTCCCATTATGGCATTTCTAGTGTTTCTCTCTGGATGTAAAAGGATGATGTAGCACTTTGGGGCAAATATGGCCACCAGTAATCCAAAACTGGAAGCTAAAATGGCAAATATCTCCACAGCCACAGCATATTTCCCAGGTGAGCTCACATATGCTGGAACAAACGCAATCCACACAGCACAGAAGATCAACATACTAAAAGTGATGAATTTTGCTTCATTAAAATTATCTGGAAGATTTCTTGCCAGGAAGGCTAACAGGAAACTTACTGCTGCCAACAGTCCAATGTATCCCAACAGTAGAGAAAAACCAGCCACTGAGCCAATAGCACATTCAAATACTATTTTAGAACGGATATACTGGTTGTTTTTATGGGGTGTTGGAGAGGCAGTTGATAGCCAGACTGCACATATCACAACCTGGAGGGCTGTTAGGACCAGAACTGTGCATCTTTGTTGAACTGCTCCGAACCATTTCATTGCTCCTTTGCCCTCTGGCCGAGATGACTTAAACACAGCTATTACCACCATAGTCTTGACCAGGATACTGGAGATACACAAGACAAAGCTTATGCCAAACACAGCATGTCTTAACTGACACGTCCACAACTGTGGCTGACCAATGAACAGAAGCACACATAGGAAACACAGTTTGAGTGACACCAGCAGCAGGAAGCTGAGCTCTGAATTGTTGGCGCGTACTATGGGAGTGTTACGGTGAAGAGCGAAGATGACCATCACAAGAGCACAGAAGCAGGTGCCAAGCAGAGATGCAGTGGTCAGAGAGATGCCCAGAGGTTCTTCATAGGACAGAAACTCTACATCTTTAGGGACACACTGATTCTTATCTATATTGGACCAGAACTCATCTGGACACATTGTGCACTCAATAGCATCTGTGATTAAGAAAAAGAGAAAAGGCAAGAATTTAGGAGGAAACTGGGATATTTTCAAATTATAGTCAAATACTGTTTGCCAACAGTAAACTCCTCAATAGAATAAACACCTGTTGTATTAGAAATTTCTCCATCTCCGCATGACAGGCAGTCAAAACAGCAGACAGGAAGGCCCTTCCTCGTGGCTCGTCTGGTTCCTGGGGGACAGCTCTCACTGCACACAGACCGTGGGGGCTGAAAGAGACATCATCATTCATGTTTATTGCTCTTACATAATGATAAACATGTCCTTTCTATTAATTTATTTGTCTTAACAGCATGGATTTTCATTTAGACTATATGTATGCAAAAATGATGATATTAACATGCAATGATAGTTACCTTTTTTGTCTCAAAGTTCCAGTAAATTGCTTCTTCATCCAGTGTGAACACCATCCCTGTTGCCACCCCTTCACTTACTACACCAACTGTGTAGATACTTATTGACTCATCAGAGCTTGGCTGCCAGTTTAACACATCATAGATGGCCAGAGCATCTCCATTCTTATCAAATGACACATGATCCCCAAAGCCTGTGGTGAAGTTCACTTTCTGCAGATAGTGAACCAGCTGTACAGTTTGTAGACAGGACATATATGTTTATCTGAAATTTGAACTAATGTAGTGCACATATTTTGCTTTTCCACATTTAGCTGGTCTATATGCCTGGAGAGAATCTGCAGTATACCTGTGGGTCTTACCTGCCAGGGTTTCAGGTTGATTATGTTGGCACAGCTGTTCCCACTGAATGGTCCTCTACCATCCTCACACTGAAACAAGTCATGAAGCGCATGTGCCAGGGCATAAACTGCCTTATAGACATTATACGCTGCCCTCAAACTTGAAACATCAGTGTATGGTGTGTTTGTGGTGTTCAGATCCTCCTGTCCTGTACAGACCTTTTTCACTTGCTCTCCATCTGTATCTTTATCCCCTGATTCAAAACTGCACCCAAACATGTTTTCCCAGAAGATCCTCAACATATTATTTCTTGTATCATTGCTGGGACAAAGACGTAGCAGAAAGTCATGAAGCCCTTGAATTTTTCCACGCCTAACAGCAATGCCCAGTGTCCCCCTGAGGAAGGGCGTGAAACGTGGAGTGTGGTATACAGGAGAGGTGGCCCAAGCTTCGCTTGCAATCCACTGCCTGCCTGTCATGTTCTGCAACACGACCTCATCCATCAAAGGCAACAGAAAGGATGACGTGGAAAAAACAACCACCACTCTAGCTGTAGAGGCCTGAATCACTCCCATTATACGCTGAATATCTCTGTGGTTGTTATCATGGGGCAGGATTTCAGAAAAAGCAACACAATGTCCAAACACCTGCATTTCCTGCAGGAAGGACTGAGCAGCATAGATGCCATAGTCATCATCACTGTAGACGAGACCAACCCAGGTCCATCCAAAATGCCTCAAGATCTGTACCATAGCCCGCACCTGGAAGGCATCACTGGGGATCGTTCTGAAGAAAGAGGGGTACTTTTTCCTGTCACTCAAACAGGAGCAGGTGGCATAGTAGCTAACCTAATTAGTGGAGATGGAGAGAGAGAATAGAAAACATGAGCCAGAAAAATAGTGACAAACAACAAAAAATGATCAGTGCTTTTGTCTCTTTTTTATACACACAAACAGATGAGAAGTTCTGAGATGAGAAGAAACATAATATAGGACATCAAATTTAATTTAATAGTGCAAACATATGCATACAGTGTATTTTTACTTTTTTTCATTCCATCTTACTATAGGTACTCGAAACAGTCCCAGAACGCTGGAAATTGCAATGGAAGGAGTTGAACTTGGATCCCCCACAATCGCAATCACCGGAGGAGGGCCAGTGCAGTTTAGGTTTGAGAAGGACTCCTCTGTCCCACTAGCCAGGGATATGGCAGCCCGGAATGCCATTCCTAGCCTCACACAGTTGTCATAAAGATGGTAACCAAGAGTGATGTTAGGCAGCAGATTGGGATTCTTATTGATCTCATTTATTGCAAATGCCATTGTCTGTGCCTGCTGGAAGCTTTCCATATCGAATCTAGGAAAAACAAATATTAAATGTTGACATTTAATGAAACTAAAAGATAATAAAAATACAAATGAATAGAACCATTAATACATTTCAAATACATCCGAGTTCAAGCATCACTTGCAGACTTTTTAAAGTAGTTTCAATACAATCTTTTTTCTTTTCTTATTGTCAACGCAGCATTACTGCTGTCAAATTAAATGTCATAAAAGAGGGCAAGAAGAACATTTATATTTCTTATTATTTGTTTTTAAAGATGACTCTCTCCTCTTTAATAGTTATGCAATAAGTCTGGCTCAGACTCACTTTTCACAGTGTGGTGGTTCTGGTTCCGTTTTGAAGCTCAGGTCTGGGAACACTGTGAAAAAATGAACCTGAAACAGGCCTCCAAGTATAACATCTCCATCCTGGTACATTCCATTCAACTTGAAGCGTCCCTGGAGCTGACAGGTACTTGATCTGAGGATTGAAGCTGCAGAGATACTGTTAAATGACAGGTATAGAGAAATATACAGTGTGATCCACATCTCTTGCCCTTTCTCACCCACTCAGCTAACTAATTTATGATGAAGGTTTGGTTGAAGGGGTGTTACTTTAAAAGAACGGGCGGTGCCATTCATGGAAATCAGGACGTCACCAGCCGATCTCATCACGATTTCCTTTTCTAAACAAGGTTAAGAAATTACAACTTTAACCCTCTGGGGTCTGAGGTGTTTTGGGGCCCTTGATGTTTTGACATGCCCTGACATTTGTGCTCATTTCAGCTACTTATAACATACTACTGACCAACATGTAATTTTGCTGTATTCAGCACAAACTCTGCTACAATAATATGTGAGCAAAATGGATGCAAATGTTGGCATTTTTTTTTTTAAAATAAAGATTATGCGTAGTTACTTTTTTTTTGGAAAAAAAATTGTCACTGCAATAAGGTCATAAAACATATACTGAATAGTTGTTCACAAGACTTGAGTTATCAATCCTGTAGGCTAGAATATTTACTACAAAATTATGTGAAAAATCATTTTCACCACTCATTCACAAACAAAAATGATTTAAATTTTGTAAGTCAGTTTTTGTGTTAACACTGCTGTATGCGTGGGAGTGTTGATGACCATGAATATTTATGTAATTCACATTAGGTGAGACAAAAGACACTCCCCCAATGGCTAATGGCCCATCAAAAGGTGGAATGCTGTGAGGCAGTCTGAACAAAAAATGTGAGGAGATTCAAAGATTTTAATCTGTTTTATTGTAATTCCTCTATGTGGAGGAACCAAATGTTGTGCCTCACATGACCACAGTGCTACATATATAAACATATACAGTACCAGTCAAAAGACTGGACAATTACTATTTTTAATGAGTTTAAAATAAGTCTCATGCTCAAAGCCTGCATTTATCTGACCAAAAATACAGGAAAAAAGTAAATATTTCATAATATATTCTCTCTGGTTCTCTCTGGACGGGAGACAGAGTCCTCTCTGGACTCTGGTCAGGGGCTGGAGCCAACACTGGAGTCGGGTTAGGGGCCGGAACCATCACTGGACTCGGGTCAGGGGCTGGAGCCGTCACTGGACTCGGGTCAGGGGCTGTTATTGGTTCAGACCAAAAGTCAATTAGCCAGTGCTCCCCGGCTGGTTCTGGTGAGGACTGATTTCCAGGTGCAGTCCACTTGGCTGAAGACTCAGGTGTGGCGGTCCTCTTGGCTGAAGACTCAGGCGTGGCGGCCATCTTGGCTGAAGACTCAGGCGTAGCGGCCATCTTGGCTGAAGACTCAGGCGTGGTGGCCATCTTGGCTGAAGACTCTGGAACAGATTTGGAGATTTGTGTTGAAGGGAAAATTTCTTCCTTTTTCACCTCCTCTTTTGAGCTGGTGCTGAAATAGATTCTGGAGCGGTTGAGATTGTCCCGATGTTAAGGGATGTGGAGGGTTTGGTTGCTTTCGAGATGGGACTGGATGATGGTTGTTCTTATATTCCTTAACTTTAACAATGAAGTCAGAACCATTAAGCCAGAGGATGAGGTTTATGTACTCAACCAAGGGCAAATAATGCCCAGGATACAGAAACCAAATAACCTCCTCCAGTCCCATCTGAAAGCAAGCATTGAGCGTTGTATCGCTCCAACTCACCGGATGGGAAAACTCTACAAACCCCTCCACATACTGCTCCAGAGAATGACCATCTTGCTGGAGGG
This sequence comes from Coreius guichenoti, assembly GCA_039654105.1. NCBI lineage: Eukaryota > Metazoa > Chordata > Actinopteri > Cypriniformes > Gobionidae > Coreius > Coreius guichenoti. Next base: position 23,073,080 of record CM077181.1, read on the forward strand.
AGAGGAGATGATCTTCAGCCCAGTTAATTTTGGTGGATCCAGTCATCTGTAACGATGCATGCAGGCAGACCAATGAAGACAGATGAATCAGATTCCAAAATCTCAAAAGTTTAATAACTCAAAAGATAAGCAGACAGAAAGTAGCAGACACATCTAACATAACAGTGACTGTACTGGCCTTATTAGATTTCTCTGGCATCTAACTATCCAGTAAGTTAAACAGTGACTCATTGGAGACATCAAGTCATTTCTGAAGTTTTGTGATTCAACTGTGAAACTAAAAATATACAAAAGATACAATCACTAAATATGAAATTGGAAAATTACTGATTGATGATAAAGTAAGGACAATTAAACTAGGAAAATATACATCATAATTTCAAAATAACCTTCTCAAATCTATCACACAATAAATTTAACACTGTGTACTTACAAACATTGCGTCTAACAGATGCAAAGAAAGATTATGTTTAAGGATGTCACACAGCTATGACATGTTGCTGAACTACTGCAGTACTACTGGTACTTCCAGGTTCCTGAAATAAGAGGTTGTCTGACTGCTTTTCAAAATTAAAGTCCTCACTAGAGTAGACATATACAAACAATAAATCCCCTGAAAAGTCAGTCCTGGGGTCCGTTCTTCGTACCTTGCTTAATACATCTGAGATGATTTGACAGATCCCAGATCTTCTAATCGTGATAACTGATCTCTGGCTAATTTGGTTCTTCAAACGAATTTTCGGATTGGATTAAAATATCTGGATTAAGTAGTCTGAGATTACTGCGCATTCCTGTGTTCCCTGAAGAGGGCAGATGTATCGATACTCGAAACTACGATCAGCAATGCAGCGATTGGCTAGCGGCAAGACAGCAACGTAATGACATCATGTAATTAAAAAGACACATGGCAAAAAACGTGACGAATTAAAACAAAACAAAAAACAAAACAAAAAAAAAACACAAATTTCTGGACCTTATAAGGAAACAACCAAAACAACATAAAAGTTATAGCCTGACAAGCCAGACCCACATCAAGATGTTGGGTCTGGGAACACACCATTGGCAGGGCTCAATCCGAGGGGCGGGATAAACTGTTGTCTTTCAAATTCCCTCTGCATGCAATAGGATAGCGCTACAACCAACCAGAGCAACGAAGAAGGTGAAGCGGGGCTAGTTGATAGATTAAACTCTTGCCGTATCCGGTCGGTAAAACTCTGAACACATCTTTCTTTTTTAAGAATGACTTCAGTGCCGTTCTTTGTTCTTTTCTCAAAGAAAAGCTTAACTCCAAGTCTTCCAGAGTCGCGGCTAAAGCCGATTTGAAAGACCGCTGTTTGCCAGCTTCTTTGTTTTCAAGTAGCATGCGGAACCGTCGCAACTCTGCCGTCATTATGTTAAGCCCGCCCACCGACTCTATACACGATGTGATTGGCCTGACTAGAGTCTGGTTTTTCAAGCTCGCAAGCCAACAGAGAGTTGCTAGACGACCCTGGCTGCAAATTACATTTGCTGCCGCTAGGGTGCGTCTAGATTTCTAGGCTATAAAAGTTTTTTAAACATGATTCCCAATTATTTATATTCATGATTTTATAGTATTTGTACACCCTTTACATTTTTATTTTAATGTTGTAATTAGCAATTCATTACATTTTTAATTCAATTTGAAGCAGATTTGTTTTACGTGACAGCATTAATTAAAAAATCAAAATTCTCTGCATCTCTTGCGCTGCATCAAGCCACTCCCATAATATCCGATTAACTGTACAGCATGTAAGACTCCAATAAAATTGTAAAGTAATTATTACATCACAAATAAATCTCTCAATCAAGTGGCTGTGTCTATAGTATTATACACAACATTATAATTAATTATTTTCAATCATTTTTATATTATTATTATTATTTAAAATTATTATTGCCCCTGGTTCAGTAATAAACTCTTGTAATAAAGTAGCAGTGGCTGGGACAGATTTTAAGTATCACCTCAAGATGCAATCTAATCCTGTTTACATGAAATAAGCCTGCTCCCAAGCAGGGTTTGAGTTTACGGACCTGTTGCTATGACAGCAAGTCCAGGATGAGCTTTGAAGTAACAAAAACAATCCAAGATCATGCCAAATGTCAACAATCAAATCTAGCTAACTGAGTTAGCGACGTACAAAGAACGGAATAATGTGTCCAAACTTTTGACCGGTTCTGTATTTAGCATTTGAGCAGAAATTTGCGAACAAAAGCTTCATTGATGTGGCACTAGGCTATTGTACACTTCATAATCTGTCCAAAACAGGCCAAAGAAATCTTGTCTAAACATTCATATACGTCTATGACATTTTATGTATCGTATTTGTTATATTATAGAGCCTATAAATGTTTATTTGCAGTTGCTAAGACATTTTATTTCAGTATTTATTACATATTTCAGTCGATTTCACTCATCTAAGTTTAGCAATTTGGGAAAAGCCAATATGGCATGTTTACTATGCAGTAAATGAACCCGCGCATCTGTGTCATTCATTCACACAGAGACACGCATAACATGCAATTCATCCTCTGCTTGATCAAGTTGCTCCTCGAAATGACTCTTCCTCTGAGGTAAATTTTTCCAGCATTATTCCTCACCGCGTCTCAGAAAATCAAAAAAATCTGACTTGATGTGTTTTACCGAGTTGATGTGGGCATTGACTCAGTTCTCATAGATGTCCTCAGAATTTGCCTTTGAATGCTGCGCGACCGCCGACCCGTGGGGGTTAAAGGAAGAAGAAGAAGTTTTATTTATATAGCGCATTTCCATAGCTCAAGATCACATTACATAGTACATTTTAAATACATTTGAACACACACACACACACACACTAAAAACACATGAGGCCACATTAACCCTCATATGCTCCTAGTTTCCTGCTTACACTCATGGTCTTTGGGGTCAATATGACCCCAAACATTTATAGAGTGATTGCACACAAAAAATATACATTTTAATACAAATTATATACCATTTTTTTCCGTTTACTTCTCATCTATACATATATGCTGTATTTTGGGGGATATGAAGTATTGTTTTACCTATTTACTGCAAAATTCCTCAACTACACCATTAGCATGCATATGAAATATTAATTTTTTATGAAAAAAGTTGTTTCTGGATATTGATCTAGGTGTTAGAGGCAGAATTCTATAAAATACATTAAAATTTTTTTTGTCAAAGTTTAGAATTTTTTGTTGTTGTCTGAGGTCTTTTGAAGTGTCCTGTTACTGCCAAATTCATCTGCAATAATGCCACATAAGTTGCCACTAAAAGAAAAATACTTGATTGTAATCTGATATTATTTATATTAATAATCCAAATGTATAAAAATAATTCACTTTTTTATTAAGAAATCAATTTTTAAAAAGTAAATAAAAACAACCAAAAAACAGCAATAAGCAGATATGAACAGGAGTGAAGAGTGAACACACACCTGTGTATGTGTGTGATCATGTTTGTTTCACATTGCTTTTGTGCTCTAGTACCAGGCCTTCATTTATGTGTGAAAAATGTATGCTGAAATGTATTCTATAAAAATGCTCTCTTTTGCAGTCACACCTCTTTTGTGTGTTTGTGTTTGTTTGTTTGTGTTTTTGTGTGTGTGTGTGTGTGTGTCATGTTCGTACCACATTGCATTTGTGCTCTAGTACCAGGCCTTTATTGTGGTGTTGAAATTTTCATATTTATGCTTGATTTATTGATTGTTTTTGACAAATGAAAAATAAAAAACACATTTTTTCACTTTTGCCATTCATTTTTAATGTGGGGTCATATTGACCCAAAAGACGAGGAGTGTGACTTTTTTTTAATTTATTTTTTTACATACCTTCAGAACAACCGAATCAAACCCAGTTTTTTTGTGTGTGTGTATAGATGGATAATGTAGGAAAAGTCACAAAATCTTATTCCTGTCACGTGAGAGGGTGAAGGGATGAGACGAGGACTCAAGTGCAGGAGAATATGGGCTTTAATAATAATAAAAATATAAACAAAAACAAACAAAAACTACCTACGAGGGGGAAAACCAGAACATACCACACACAAGGATCCAGGAGACATGAAGCAAGGATGGGAATCAATGACAACGAACCAACACAGGACTGCAAACACAAGGAGACTAACTAGGGAGCAAACAAGGCAGGTAATGAGGGAAGACAGGTGGGGCAAATCAACCAATTATCAGGTAACAAGAGGGGAGGGGTCAAGACAATAGACATGAGAACACATGGGACAAAGAAACACGACAAGCCGTGTGTTCACACAAAACATGACAATATAGCAGTGTCATGGCTCTGTCACAAACCCAAGAGCAAAACTAGACCGAAGTGACAGAACCATGACAATTCCATTGAGATGAAGGGAACCATTTTTTTTTACTAAGGAAAAGTCGATTGGGGTCATATAGACCCCAAGGACAGGATGAGGGTTAAGCCACATTACCGAAAATACATTTCAAACAGATACATTTTAGCTGGGTCTTGAAAGTAGACAGAGAAGTAATGTTACAGAGAGTAAGGTGTATTGAGTTTCAAAGTTTAGGAGCAGTAACAAAAAAATTACCTTCCACCAACACAACTGAAATCTAGGAATAACTAAAATGCCAGTTCAGATGATCTATGGTATTTTCTATGGTCTTTACTTTGCTGCCAGAATAGTACTGATGTGTTTGTTAAACCAATCCTTAAACTGAGAGAAAAACAGGAAAGATATAATGGATTTTTTTTTCAGTGAGCTACTTCTCAGCTTATTTAGAGATGCTGAACGGAGAAATAACTGGTTTTATTGCTATAGCTTATAATATCAATTTGTCCATATCTTCTACATTACAGTGATTTTTCTCAGAATGTCCTCTAGATGTCAGGCATGCATTTAACTTTTGCTAAATAATAAAAACAGAAACCTATCCATACATAATACTAAGGTAAGAAGGCTATACTTCAAACCATGCATATTTTATAGTGTCTACAAAAAAGCAATAAATAATGATCATGGTTTCTGCAGTTTGTATAAGTCGTAGGTCTATGAATTAACCATTGGCCAGTTGCACAAACTGTTTACAAGTTAGTCATCTAAATTATTCCCTTTAAAACTGGTTATAAAATTTTAAAGTCATATACATAAAAAGGTCTAATTTGAATCCAAAAAGAAAGATTTATTACCCCTTGTTTAACCACTTGGTCAGTCTAGTTCTTAAGACACAGTCGTCAAATAGTGGCTATGTTTATGCAACTGGAACCAAGGAAACTAGTGTTTTAGTCAGCTATGGTGTGTTAAATTAACTTCCAAATTTTAATTAAACGATTTATTAATAATTCATATTACAGCTCTCTAGATACTACTCAATTCTGATGGGTCAGTTGCAGTGACATTCCAAGCTCGTCAATAGCAACGCTGTTTAACATACCGCTCATGCACGTATTTGACACCGGCGCTTACTTTCATGTCTCCCATATCACACCGTAGACATACTCTCTCATATCATTCAAATGTAACTGGTGATCACTAATGATAATACATGACTGTTACATAACTGCAACATAATCTGATTACCACATTTGTGTCGTGCCAATGTGAATTTATGCTGTCACAGATGAAATTCCTATATACAGTGGGGAGAACAAGTATTTGATACACTGCCGATTTTGCAGGTTTGCCCACTTACAAAGCATGTAGAAGTCTGTAATTTTGATCATAGGTACTCTTCAACTGTGAGTGATGGAATCTAAAATCCAGAAAATCACATTGTATGATTTTTAAGTAATTAATTTGCATTTTATTGCATGACATAAGTATTTGATACATCAGAAAAGCAGAACTTAATATTTGGTACAGAAACCTTTATTTGCAATTACAGAGATCATAAGTTTCCACATGACCTTCTCCCATTCCTCCTCTGGATCATCCAGATGGTCACTGGAAAACTTCAGACGGGCCTGGACATGCGCTGGCTTGAGCAGGGAGACCTTGCGTGCACTGCAGGATTTTAATCCATGATGGCGTAGTGTGTTACTAATGGTTTTCTTTGAAACTGGACCACAGCTCTCTTCAGGTCATTGACCAGGTCCTGCCGTGTAGTTCTGGGCTGATCCCTCACCTTCCTCATGATCAATGATGCCCCACGAGGTGAGATCTTGCATGGTGCCCCAGACCGAGGGAGACTGACCATCATCTTGAACTTCTTCCATTTTCTAATAATTGCGCCAACAGTTGTTGCCTTCTCACCAAGCTGCTTGCCTATTGTCCTGTAGCCCATCCCAGCCTTGTTCAGGTCTACAATTTTATCCCTGATGTCCTTACACAGCTCTCTGGTCTTGGCCATTGTGGAGAGGTTGGAGTCTGTTTGATTGAGTGTGTGGACAGGTGTCTTTTATACAGGTAATAAGTTCAAACAGGTGCAGTTAATACAGGTAATAAGTGGAGAACAGGAGGGCTTCTTAAAGAAAAACTAACAGGTCTGTGAGAGCCGGAATTCTTACTGGTTGGTAGGTGATCAAATACTTATGTCATGCAATAAAATGCAAATTAATTATTTAAAAATCACACAATGTGATTTTCTGGATTTTTTAGATTCCGTCTCTCACAGTTGAAGTGTACCTATGATAAAAATTACAGACCTCTACATGCTTTGTAAGTAGGAAAACCTGCAAAATCGGCAGTGTATCAAATACTTCCCCACTGTATATATGGATATATATTTGGAAAATTCAATTACAGGTCACAAAAGAAGGACATTATAATAAAAATGACACAGTGAGAATGTTTTGAGGGGTTTGGAGTTGCTGGATGTAAGCAGAGTGTCCAGGTAGGGTTTACGTTCCTTACAAAAAACTAAAAAGTTCCCTATCTGTCAGTCACTTAGACATTCTGTCAAATGACGACACTAGGGGTTGTACTTGGGAAACTTAATCACCTCTGAAAATCACCTCTAGTCAGATTTGATCTTCAGAGCTGAGCAAAGTCTCCTTACATGAGTTCATTACAATCTTGACCTCTAAAATAGCTGTTCTGGCTGGAAAGAGTGATACGGTGCATTACAGTGGTCTCTGCCCTAAAAGAGTAAGCACAGATAAGTGCTAAGAGTTTCCCCTGGGCGCTTCAGCTAAAAGAGCAGTTTCCCTAAAAGAGTTTGCACAAACGACGACCGTCTTTTTAAATATGCCTTTCCATCGTCTGCCTCACATGTCTGGGCTGCTGTAGCAAATTAGCTCAAAAGAGAAATATTAAAAATTAATCATAACTCGTTATAATTAATTATAAATATTTGGATCAGTTAATCAAATTAACTTCATGTAACTGAATTAATATTACAATCAATTAATCTGTTCGTCCAGCGGACTCAGTATTAATAGTCTATCAACTCTTCAGAAAGGATATTTTCCGTGGCCACAGAAAAACAACTCTTTCTTAGCATGTAGCTGTGATCAAATTGTTAAATTGACATTTACTACAAAGCTTCTTTGTTAAAAAAGGGGTTCTCAACTTTAGCTAAACAGCGATTTAGTATATCGTACGTTACTTGCATTTTCCTGAGCTGTTGAAGAGCATCCGGATATACAGTTGCAGGAGAAAGTCTTGATAGTTCGGTCCAATGGAACTGAAGTTGCAATCCTGGGGAACGTCCTGGGGAAATGCATGTTCATTCATTAGACAGATTGTAATGGCATGTTTACTATACAGTAAATGAACCCGCGCATCTGCGTCATTCATTCACACAGATTTTCAAAAGAAGAGCAGTTTCCCTGGGTCACACAGCCTGCGGCCTGGATACACTCAGAACTCCAGACGCGAAGCTTCTTCACCTACCACTGGCTGGTTCCAGTTGGGGTTCACAGAGCAAGGTAGGTGTTCCAGCACGCCTACAGCCACGAGATCAGGACACACAGTGTCCTGGCATGGACAGGTCTGTCCCTCCAGCCAAGATAAAGAAGGGCTTTTACAGCCCTTACTTCAACGTACTGAAAAAAAGCGGTGGGTTGTGACCAAGCCTAGATCTGCAAGTTTTACATCGGCTCTGCACAGGCTTCCGTTCAAGATGTTGACGCAGAAGTGCATTTTGACCTGCATTCACCAACAGGATTGGTTTGCGGCCATAGACCTGAAGGACACAGACACAGACACAGACCGACACAGACCGTTTCTTCAGTTTGCTTTTCGAGGGTCAGGCATACCAGTACAAGGTCGTCCCCTATGAGCCTTCCATGTCACCTCATGTCTTCACAAAGGTCACAGAGGCTGCCCTTGCCCCATTAACCCTTTTCGAACCTGAAGCTAAAAAAGGGCGTTTTCACATATTTAGTTTTTTTGACTGTAGAATTATAACACAATGTTCTATCCTTAAGTGCAAGGTGTCATTTTTTTTTCAGAAAACAACAGGCTTTCAATAAATTACAGTTATTGACCCTTACTGTGTGTGGTGACTTTGAAAACAGAATTTAAATAGATAAAATTTCAAAAATTTCAAAAACGGGAATAAATTTGACTGCTTTTTATTCAGAAAAAATCAGAAAACCCCTGAACGAAAGAATCTAACACTTTAAACTTGAAGAATAAACTATAATACATATATACAAGTCTTTTTTGTGACACTGGGTTGCAGAGTTTTCACTCAGGAGCCTTTTTCTTTACCCCAGTTCTCCAGGCGTTTATCATTCACTCAGTCATTCAAATGTGGTGCTCTCTGAAGCAGTTCCTATTAAGTTGCAAGCATAGGCTCACATCACACTCCTGGCACTTCCATGGGGTGCTCCTTCTGCATCGTATGCAACGACGCCGACCCATGCTGGCCTTCTGTGACAGGTCCTGAACGTCACTCACAGGAACAGGCAGATGATCGCATCTCTCTTTGGGGCTGCCATCCAGGGGAACGCCTGTAAGCTGAGCAGCCAGAAGCTCCTGAAAGGTTTGCCGTGTCATGGGCTTGTCCTGGGATATGGCACACAGCTCTTTGTGTAAAATGAAGCTGTTGGTCACTGCGATATCCAGGGAGTGCTGAAAAATGGTCATGTACCACTTCCGTGTTTTACGTTGCACCGACTTTGTTCCCAGCATCTGGTCAGAGGTGTCAACTCCCCCCATGTACTTATTGTACTGTTGAACTGCTGTTGGCCTGGGAACAGGGGCCCTCTGTTTTGGCCCATCCTCTGATGTCTGCCACCTCAGCACTGTCTCCCCACTGTACACTGTGTGGACAGTTGTGCACATGGAGATCTCCCTTTTGTCCATCCACTTCACAAACAAAAGGTCATCATCTCTGATCCAGCGAATCGAACCTCTTGGTGACCTTTTGTTCAAGGCATTTTGTTTGGTGAAAGGAACACCAGCTCTTCCTTCATGATAAGTCCCACATGCACCAAATCCCTGCTGGTGCAGGTGTCGAAAGAGGAGAGGGCTTGTGTAGAAATTGTCATAATAAATCACATAACCTGACCCCAGGTAGTCTCGGTTCACCAGTGATGCAACAACATCAAAAGACAGGCCTTTCCCAGATGAAAATTTTGACTTCCCGGTGTAAATTTTGAAGTCAATGGTGTAGCCGTTGACATCTGCCATCACAAAAAGTTTAATGCCCCACTTAGTGGGCTTGGCCTTCATATACTGCTTGAAGGATATCCTGGCTTTAGTGTGCAACCATTCTTTCATCAACAGAAATGTGCTGTTTAGGGTGGTAAACAGACATGCACCTGTTCCTCATAATGTCCAAGAGTGGTTGCACTCTGTGAAGACAGTCATACGCCTCTGTGCCCCGTTTCTTGTCATTCTCTGCATCTTCCATTGGTTCGCTTATATGCAGATTGCAGGAGATTGTTAGAAAACGGTCTCTAGACATTACAGTAGCAGGAAAGGGAACATGAAACAAAGTTTTCTTCATCCAGAAGTCTCTCACTTTTGGCAGATCCATTACACCCATCTAGAGAAGCAGACCTAAGTACTTCTTCATTTCTTCAGGGCATATATCAGTCCATGTGAATTTTCTACCCCTCTCCAGATTTCTCACCGCACTCTTGTTTGTGTTTTCACACAAGATCTTCATCACCTCTTCATCAAAATATTGACTGAAAATGTCAAGTGGAGACATTTTCCCAAATATGAGTGAAGGCTGCACTGCAGGTGTTCTTTTGGGAGTAAACCTTGGGACATTGGGCACTATATCAGGGTCTGCCTCCGTCTTCCATCTTTCACCTTGCGTCACTGGTGAGAGGCTATGCGATTCCTCACGGCCACGACTGCAACCACGGCCACGGCTACGACTGTGCCCACGGCCCCTCTGAGGTGGTGTTGTGGATGGCCCATTTGCTTCTGTAGAAGCCACACTGAAAAAAAAATACAAGCTTGTGTTACAAACTCACTGTATATTTATAAATGTATTTTCCATTACGAAACAATACATTAGTAAAAGCTAAATAAAATAAAATAATAAAAGTTATAAATACAACAACACAATAACAATGAAATAAATAATAATAAAAATAAAGCCTGCAGTTACTTACACACGCATGCCAACACATTTATGTACACACACACACGCGTGCAAACACATGAACGCACGCACGCACACGTGCATACAAACACATGAACGCACATGCATGCAAACACATGAACGCACACAGGCACGCACGCACACATATACACACGCACATACCACACACATTCTAAGATGCGTGAAACAGTGGTATTTTGAACTGAAACAATGAATCTATGCCTATTTTACCCACATTTCTCACAGCTTCATCAGAAAAAAAGACAAGCTTCACTTATTAATCCATGTCTGGATCAAGGCCAGCAGCAAATGCATCCTCAGCATCTGAATATGCAGACTCTGGGTCTGAAGAGTCCTGCTCAGCCTCCTTCCAAGTGTCATCAAAAATAAACTCAATCGCCTCCTCTCTTGTATAATCTGTCTTTGCCATTTTTTGTCCGTTTTTAATTATGTCTTGTATTCTAAATATCCTCTAAAACTCTAAGTCTCTAAAACTCTAACCTGCCGTGCTCCGTATCTTCCTTCAAATCCCTCCTTCCCGCTCCCCCTGAAAGCAGCAGTGATTCGCTGATGGAAATTATGACATTACCGTAATAAGCCATATATTAGCGAAAAGCACAGGATGTCTACTGTCAGGAGCTATTTTAATTATTTTGATAGTGCAAACGGTTGAAGAGTTACGGTAACATGAATACAGCTTGGTTGGATGTGTCGCAGACGACACACCTGGTTTAAAAGGGTTAATGTAAAGTGGGCATTCGCATTCTCAATTATCTCTATGATTGGCTGATTCTAGCTCACTCTTGAGATTTATTGTGTGTGCACAGGGACCTGGTGCTCAGAAACTTCAGCCAGTTGAGGCTTCATGTCAACTGGGAAAAGACCAAGCTCTCCCCAGTGCAGAGCATCTCTTTTCTCGGGATGGAGTTGGACTTGGTCACTATGACAGCATGTCTCACAAATGAGCATGCCCAGTTGGTGCTGAACAGCCTGAAGTCATTCAGGGGGAAGACAGTGGTTCCACTGAAGTCATTCAGGGGGAAGACAGTGGTTCCACTGAAACAATTTCAGAGGCTCCTGGGGCATACAGGGGAAACGCTTACTTGCTCAGACCCCAAAGTCTGTGCAAGTATGCATTCCCCAGTGAGCCTGCTTGCACAGACGTTGTGCAAGGTCAGGGAGGACAAATAGCAAGTCTTCCTAGTTGTGACATATTGACCCAACCGGACTTGGTTCTCAGAGTTCATGACAACCCCTTACTGGCGAATTCCCATGAATTCCCATGAATCTAGAACTCTTTGAAAATGAAAGTAATTTCCTGACCTAGCCTAATATCGCTCAGGGTGTTTAAGATGGACTTGACACTAACCCTAGTCCCATACAACCCCTAAATATGTTGTCCTCTGGTCAGGAGAGTGAACACTTTTCTTGGCGGTGAGTCTCAACCCCAGAGATACAAGATGAGCGAGGACGACATCCGATGTCAAAGCACAAGCTCTTGAGACAGGGCCAAAATCAGCCAGTCGTCTATGTAATTTAAAATGCGAATGCCCTGGAGTCGCAATGGAGCCAGAGCTGCATCCATGCATTTTGTGTATGCGGGGTGACAAGGCTAGGCTGGATGGAAGAAATTCTATATGAAAATATGCATTCTTGAGATTGATCGTGACAAACCAATCTTTGTGTTGGATTTGAGACACAATCATCTTGATCGTTAGCATCTTAAACTTGTACATTCTGAGAGAACGGTTCAGACCGCAGAGATCTAAAATCGGACGCAACCTCCCATCTTTTTTTTTTGGGGAACCAGAAAGTACAGCCTATAATAGCGTGATTCTTTCTCTCTGGGAGGGGAACGTGTTCTATGGCCCCTTTGCCCAGAAGTGTTTGCAGCTCTTGTGACAGCAAATGCACCTTCTCCGGTTTCACGGTAGTGGGGACCACGCTGTTGAGGACGGTGCATAAGCTGTGCTCTGTAACCCCTTTCTACTGTCTTTAAGACCCAAGGTTGATACTTCATCTTGTTAGGGGGGATGTTTAAGGTTCTGTGCCCTGAGGCCCCTCCCCCTGGCCACCAGACAGAAATCTGCTCTACCTTCGAGTGCTTGCTCTTTCTTCTGTGGCCAATCTAGCTGTAATCTGGCCACTACATGAGTGACCACCTGGAGTAACTCCTCATGCGCTTTATCATCACGGGAGGAGCGCTCGGAGGCGGCGTTCTCAAAGTCCAGATGGCTATTTCGCCATTTAATTCCTCAGGATTAAATGTAGCCAAAGAACAGCCAGACAAGATATTAACTACTATAGATATTAACTATTAAGATACAAGTATCTAACTTCTCAAACCAGATGATTATTTCATTAATTTCTCAAAATTAATGCAGCTAAATATAAACCAGACAAGTAAAATGGTCTGAATGAAAGGCTGAATATAGATATTTTCATATTAGAACAGTTTCAACAAAGAATCATAAAATCATAGCTTGCAAACACACACAATTCATTTGCATGCGATAGGAACCTATGTCCTCAGCCCGCTCTGAAGAAGTGTCGTCTGTTTATCAGCGGACAGGAGGATGTCGCGATCTGGAGAAAGAATGAGAGAAAGGGAAGGACCTGTCTCCCACTCCTCAGAACAACTTACAGTGCTCGCACTCGTCATGCTCAAAAGTGGAGCTCATGTTGATAATAATCAGGGATTGGCTGTGAACACGGAGGCACACATCCCTGATTGTTTGCGATATTATGTTCTCTTTTTTTATCTTTTCACACTGAGAAATTTCTGCACACTGACAGCTGGAACTTTAACTCCTAAAAAAGTGGACAGATAGAGAGTGTAGCACACACACATATACAATACGACTCTGAAGACAAGAAAACCTGAAAGCGCACTTTTCACATCTATTTATAGCCACTCATGAGTGCGCATTCCAATGACGTCATCGTCAGAGGTTAATTCAAAGCCAAGTTCTTAGCGTGTTTGCCACACATACTTCACAACCGGTCAAACAAAGATGTTTTCCCATAGCGCTGTCAGTGCAGGGCTGTATTGAGAATAGCTTTTGATAGGGAACTGTACCTCTCATTGGTTTCATACGGATTACATAAACAGAGAGTATTTGTTTTCGATATGACTTAATTTAAAAGTAAACACTTCAAGCTTTCTAAAGACAGATTCATTTTTTAGATATTTATTTTTTTTAATGTTTCAGAAAGAAGTTTGCAGAGACTGAGACGGCAGAAAGCTCACCCTATTTATTTTCTTTATTTTACAAAAGCACAAAGTTTTGTTGTTATTGTTAGTGTACACATAAAAGTAAAGCCTTTACAGTTTCTAATGTCTTAATCTGTATCGCCAAAAATGACAGAGTATTTTAAGTTGTTTCCGCTGTTATGAGGAAAAAATACAGCAGAACACGCTGGCGCCTCCATCGACCCCAGAGGGTTAAATGATAAGCAGTTTATTTAGTGTAGTGAAGCCTCTCCTCCTTTGACATCCATCCAAAGAAATGACCTCCGTTCTCCTTCCGTGCATACCACAGTGTGGCGTTTTGTTTTTTTGTTTTTTTTGCTAAACTTGGAAGCTTGACTTAAAGCAGCTTTGTCCCACTGTCCCACTGTTCTCCTTCCATTTTGCATTTCTATGGCAAAACTATCAACAATTAGTATGCAACTGTTAGGTGTCACCATGATTTTGCCAAGTAAGACATTGTTATGGGACAGGGAAATAAGGGTTATCACTTAAAGATCGATAACTACGGGGTTTGTAGACCTTAGCAAAAGTCATCATGGGTAATGTAGTTCAAGTCTAACGTGTTTGTGTGATGAATGTATATACTCTCGCTGTGCTGTGCAAGGAAGTTTCTTTGTTGTTGTTTTTTCAACAATCCACCCGGGAGTTATATTGAACTAACTCTGGCAACTTTATCATGCAAGAGGAAAGTAAAATGGCATGCATCAGCGAACTTTGTCCCGAACGTGAACTAATAAGCTGTTGCGCTGCTGCTGTGTATGGCCAAAGTGGTGAATGTAACAACATGTTCCTGATTCAACATATTTTGTTGATCCTGGAACAACATTCCTGTCTGAAAATTTTGTCCTGACCCTATCCCTATCCCTAAACCTAACCTTACCCCTTACTTATCCCTAAAATCAGATGTAAATGATAGGTGAATAAAAAATGATGTAGAAGCATCTAACCCTGGTTGACGTAAAATGTAAACTTACCTTACGAAAAAGAAGTATACTTCAAGTTCATTTTATGAAGTATACTTAAGTAATGTTCAAGTATATTTTTTAAGTATACTTTATGTAGTAAGTATACTAATATCAATGTGTACTAGAAGTAAACATATTTCAATATGATTTCAACTATTTCAATACTGCTTAGGACTAAATTGGCCCACTTTTAATATATAAAAGTATACGTTTAAGTGTACTATAAGTGTAACAGTAGTAAACTTTAAGTGCACAACTAGGTTCCTCATTTGTACTGCATCTGTACTACAAGTGAACTTATAAGTATTCTAGTAGTTTACTATTTTAATACAAGTAGTACATTTTTAGTTTATGAAAAGAACACTTTGAAGTGTTTATACTTGCAGTATAAACTAGTTTAGTAGTTTATACTGCAAGTATACTTGTAAGTTTTAAGTAAACATAACATTATACTTATAGTTTACTATTTACACTGAACAAAATTATAAATGCAACACTTTTGTTTTTGCCCCCATTTTTCATGAGCTGAACTCTAAGACGTTTTCTATGTACACAAAAGGCCTATTTCTCTTAAATATTGTTCACAAATCTGTCTAAATCTGTGTTAGTGAGCACTTCTCCTTTGCCGAGATAATCCATCCACCTCACAGGTGTGGCATATCAAGATGCTGATTAGACAGCATGATTATTGCACAGGTGTGCCTTAGGCTGGCCACAATAAAAGGCCACTCTAAAATGTGCAGTTTTATCACACAGCACAATGCCACAGATGTCACAAGTTTTGAGGGGGCATGCAATTGGCATGCTGACTGCAGGAATGTCCACCAGAGCTGTTGCCCATTAATTGAAGGTTAATTTCTCCACCATAAGCCATCTCCAAAGGCGTTTCAGAGAATTTGGCAGTACATCCAACCGGCCTCACAACTGCAGACCGCGTGTAACCACACCAGCCCAGGACCTCCACATCCAGCATCTTCACCTCCAAGATTGTCTGAGACCAGCCACCCGGACAGCTGCTGCAACAATCGGTTTGCATTAATTTCTGCACAAACTGTCCGAAACCGTCTCAGGGAAGCTCATCTGCATGCTCGTCGTCCTCATCAGGGTCTCGACCTGACTACAGTTCGTCGTTGTAACCGACTTGAGTGGGCAAATGCTCACATCTGATGGCGTCTGGCACTTTGGAGAGGTGTTCTCTTCACGGATGAATCCCAGTTTTCACTGTACAGGGCAGATGGCAGACAGCATGTATAGCGTCGTGTGGGTGAGCGGTTTGCTGATGTCAACGTTGTGGATCGAGTGGCCCATGGTGGCGGTGGGGTTATGGTATGGGCAGGTGTATGTTATGGACAACGAACACAGGTGCATTTTATTGATGGCATTTTCAATGCACAGAGATACCGTGATGAGATCCTGAGGCCCATTGTTGTGCCATTCATCCACGACCATCACCTCATGTTGCAGCATGATAATGCACGGCCCCATGTTGCAAGGATCTGTACACAATTCCTGGAAGCTGAAAACATCCCAGTTCTTGCATGGCCAGCATACTCACTGGACATCCGGTCACCTATTGAGCATGTTTGGGATGCTCTGGATCGGCGTATACGACAGCGTGTTCCAGTTCCTGCCAATATCCAGCAACTTCGCACAGCCATTGAATAGGAGTGGACCAACATTCCACAGGCCACAATCAACAACCTGATCAACTCGATGCGAAGGAGATGTGTTGCACTGTGTGAGGCAAACACCAGATACTGACTGGTTTTCAGACCCCCCAATACAGTAAAACTGCACATTTTAGAGTGGCCTTTTATTGGGGCCAGCCTAAGGCACACCTGTGCAATAATCGTGCTGTCTAATCAGCATCTTGATATGCCACACCTGTGAAGTGGATGGATTATCTCGGCAAAGGAGAAGTGCTCACTAACACAGATTTAGACAGATTTGTGAACAATATTTAAGAGAAATAGGCCTTTTGTGTACATAGAAATAGTCTTAGATCTTTGAGTTCAGCTCATGAAAAATGGGGGCAAAAACAAAAGTGTTGCGTTTATAATTTTGTTCAGTGTATATATTATTTTTGCACTTTCAGTATACTACTATGTTCAAATGTAGATATTAATTTTTTATACTTGAAATATACCTTAATTGAAATATATCTTATAAAAGCATTTTATTATAGCTTCATGCATCCTTTTTTTATCAGCACTTGAATGTGGGTAAGTTTCCTAAAGAAAGGCAACATTTTAAACAAAAAGTTGAGAAAATCACATTTTTGTCAAAGACTATGCCTTGATCAGACTCAGAATGATGATCAAAACACAGATGGAGTAGATCGAGTCCATCAACACTCTCAAAGCTTCACAGTCGTTTCCTCTTCATGGGTTCGACATTTCATTCGATAACATTAGGCAGTTTTGATTTACATGCTGTTTAATGTTTGATGATTGCGTTATTTTACATTTGCGTGAGCAATCTTCAGTCACTTCTTTCAGCCTCTTCTTCTTCTGTGTGTTGATCCGGAGATTCTGTACTAGAAGATGTGTCACAGTGCCCCCTACCGTATAACAGTGAAAACATGGATAGCTGGAAAATTCAGTCAATGGTGGGGAAAGAGTAAAGTAGATTTTAAGTAAATTCCTATGTACACTACCAGTGGACTAACCTACACAAAAATTCAGATACGCAGAATTAGGAATCATATCTGTTTTATATCAATATTCTTATCAATATTTTCAAACAATGTAAGTTTATAAGACAGTATGTAAAACTATGTAAAAAAGTATATTTAATAGGCTACTCAATCAAAAGATTTAACACATTTACAAGCGAAGTATACTTTGAATACTTAATTATACTTTTAAGTATATCTTGATCAAAAGATTGAGTACAAGTATATGCCAAATATACTTAGACTTTTCTGTCAGTATAAGTCAAGTATACTTAAGTGCAATTTTAAGAATATTTCTGAGAAGTACATAAAGTATATTTCTGAGAAGTATATAAAAAGTAGACTGAAAGTATACTTTCTTATTTTTTAGTTTAAAAGAAGTATGCTATTAGCACACTTGAATAAACTTATTTTTCATAAGGGTTGACATAAAATGAACTTTTAAAAGTTCATTAAAATCTGATTGGTTGATTGGAATGTTGTTCCAGGATTTGTTGATCCTGGAACATGTTGTACTTGGTGAAATCACATTCACCCATGTGACAAGGCAAGAGTGATATATGAAGTGGCTCGGAGATCATTACATTAAAATTTTGGATTTGTGGCCAGGCAATTCCCTGGATCTTAATCCCATAGTGAACCTGTAGTCAATCCTCAAAAGGCAAGTGGACAAGCAGAAGTCCACAAACTGTGATCAGCTCCAAGCATTGCAGTAATAAGGCAAGAATGGATCGCCATCAGTCAGAATTTGGTCCAGAGTGAATTGCAGAGGTTATGAAGAAGAAGGATCAACATTGTAAGTATTGATTCTTTGCATATATTAAATGCTTTTGCTGATAAAAGCTTTTAAAACGTGAAATGCTTATCACTGTTTTACATGTTTAAAAAATACTCTACAAATTCTGAAGCAGCAATCTTTGCAAAACACAAAATTTATGTCACTGCCAATACTTTTGGCCACAGCTGTATATAAAAGTCAAAGTGCAGGTGAAACAATGCTGCATTCATTTGGAAAACATGCATGCCAAACCGAAAAAACCATAACAAACATTTTCGGTACAAATACGTTTACCGTTACATGCCTAATGTTAATAATTATGATACTACAAAACAGCAGGCATTACAAACATTTTGCTTATTTGTTTACAGAGTTGAAAGCCCAATTTAATAAGTAGTGTCAGGGTTCACAATATTACACCACAATGTAAAACTATTTCATGAGTTTGCACTTACGTACATATAATCTAATATAGTACAAAATACATGTATTTGCCATGCTCTCCGAGGAGAGGGCTCCAAGCTTGAAATCCGGCCCAAACTCAGACCACCCCGACCGACCAAACACCCCCCCCCCCCATCCCTGGCTGTCCCATGCTGTCGTGGAACAGATGCAAGTCGGCTCTGTATATATATATACCTCTTCTCACTTTGATTGGGTAGAACATCAGAACGTGCTCCTTACAAACTTTGTTAATAAAATATCATTTTTTTTGTGTATCTCTTCCCATGATGGCTTTTTTAGTGTTTTTCTCTGGATGTAAAAGGATGATGTAGCACTTTGGGGCAAATATGGCCACCAGTAATCCAAAACTAGAAGCTAAAATGGCAAATATCTCCACAGCCACAGCATATTTCCCTGGAGAGCTCACATATGCTGGAACAAATGCAATCCACACAGCACAGAAGATCAACATGCTGAAAGTGATGAACTTTGCTTCATTAAAATTATCTGGAAGATTTCTTGCCAGGAAGGCTAATAGGAAGCTTACTGCTGCCAGCAGTCCAATGTATGCCAGCAACATAGAAAAACCAGCCACTGAGCCAATAGCACATTCAAATACTATTTTAGAGCGGATATACTGGTTATTTTTATGGGGTGTTGGAGAGGCAGTTGATAGCCAGACTACACATATCACAACCTGGATGGCTGTTAGGACCAGAACTGTGCATCTTTGTTGAGCTACTCCAAACCATTTTAATGCACCTTGGCTCTCTGGTCGAGAGGAATTAAATACAGCTATTACCACCATAGTTTTGACTAGGATGCTGGAGATACACAGGACAAAGCTTATGCCAAACATAGCATGTCTTAACTGACATGTCCACAACTGTGGCTGACCAATGAACAGTAGCGCACAGAGGAAACACAGTTTGAGTGACAACAGCAGCAGGAAGCTGAGCTCTGAATTGTTGGAGCGTACTATGGGAGTGTTACGGTGATGAGTAAAGATGACCATCACAAGAGCACAGAAGCAGGTGCCAAGCAGGGAAGCAGTGGTCAGAGAGATGCCCAGAGGATCCTCATACGATAGAAACTCAACTTCTTTGGGGACACACTGATCCTTATCTGTATTGGACCAGAACTCATCTGGACACACCGTGCACTCATTTGCATCTGTGATTAAAGAAAAAGATAGAAGGTGAGGATTTTAAGCGTAAATTATTTTCAAATTAAATTCTACATTTGCCAACAATAATCATCTCACCTGTTGTATTAGAAATCTCTCCATCTCCGCATGGCAGGCAGTCAAAACAGCAAACAGGAAAGCCCTTCCTCATGGCTCGCCTGGTGCCTGGGGGGCAGCTCTCACTGCACACAGACCTTGGGGTCTGAAAGAGACATCATCTGTTGTTAGTCATGTATTTGTCTGTCATCTCTTTTAAATAATGACAAGCTTGGCCTTTCTATTACTTCATTCTTATTTGACTTTTCAAAGCTTTGACTGTTGTTATATGTATATATATCTGCAAAAGCGTGACATTAACATGCAATGTTAGTTACTTTTTTTGGCTCAAAGTTCCAATATATTGCATCCTCATCCAGTGTGAGCACCATCCCTGTTGCTGCCCCTTCATTTACCACACCAACAGCTCGGAGCCTTATTGACCCATCAGAGCTTGGCTGCAAGTTCAAGACATCATAGATGGCCAAAGCATCTCCATTCTTATCAAATGACACATGGTCCCCAAAGCCTGTGGTGAAGTTTACTTTCTGTAGATAGTGAACCAGCTGTACAGTTTGTAGACAGGACAGGGGTTATATGTATATGTGAAATTTTTATGAATGTAGTGCACATATTTTGCTTTTCCACATCAGCTCTTTTATATGCCTGGAGCGAATCTGCACTATACCTGTGGGTCTTACCTGCCAGGGTTTCAGGTTTGTTATGTCAGCACATCTGTTCCCACTGAATGGTCCTCTACCCTCCTCACACTGCATCAGGTCATGAAGCGCATGTGCCAGGGCATAAACTGCCTTGTACACATTATAAGAGCCCCTCAGCTCTGAAACATCAGTGTATGGTGTGTCTGTTGTCCTCAGATCCTCCTGTCCTGTACAAACCTTTTTCACATGCTCTCCATCTGTCTCTTTACTCCCAGTTTCAAAACTGCACCTGAACATGTTCTCCCAGAAGATCCGCAACATATTATTTTGTGGATCATTGGTGGGACGGAGACGTAGAAGAAATTCATGAAGCCCCTGGATCTCTCCACGCCTAATGGCTATCCCCAGTGTGCCTCGTAGAAAGGGCAGTAAACGTGGAGTGTGGTGTACAAGAGAGGTGGCCCAAGCTTCACTCGCAATCCACTGTCTGCCCGTTATGTTTTGCAACACCACCTCATCCATCAACGGTATCACTAAATATGAAGGGGAAATAACAACCACCACTCTAGCTGTAGAGGCCTGAATCACTTCTGTTATATGCTGAATATTTCTGAGGTTGTTATCATGGGCAAGGATTTCAGAAAAAGCAATACAGCCACCAAACAGCTGCATTTCCTGGTGGAAGAACTGAGCGGCGTAGATGCCATAGTCATCATCACTGTAGACGAGACCAACCCAGGTCCATCCAAAATATTTTAAAATCTGTACCATAGCCCGCACTTGGAAGGCATCACTGGGAATAGTTCTGAAGAAAGAGGGGTACTTTTTCCTGTCACTCAAACAGGAGCAGGTGGCATAGTGACTAACCTAATTAGAGGGAAAGACAGAAGAAGAGAACACTTAAAGTAAAAGTAACATTTAACAAAAAATGATCAGTACTTATGAAAAAAATATTCATACAAAACTACTTCATACTATAGGTAGTCGAAACAGCCCCAGAATACTGGAAATCGCAATGGAAGCAGTTGAACTTGAATCCCCCACAATTCCAATCACTGGTGGTGGGCCAGTGCAGTTTAGGTTTGAGAAGGACTCCTCTGTCCCACTAGCCAGGGACATGGCAGCCCGGAATGCCATTCCTAGCATTACACAGTTGTCATAAAGATGATAACCAAGAGTGATGTTAGGCAGCAGGTTTGGATTCTTATTGATCTCATCTATTGCAAAAGCCATGGTCTGTGCCTGCTGGAAGCTTTCCATATCAAATCTATGAAAAAGCAAGAGAAAGTTGATATTTAACTATTCTGAAAAGGTATTATCAGTACAAATATGAAGAAATCAATTAATAAAGGAGTAAAAAATAATTTGAACAAATTCACAATAGCAATTAACATTGAATGCAAGATGATGATTGATTTTTTGAGGTATATTTTCCTAGTTTTAATAAACTGTCTTTTTATTTTAGCCTTGTATTGCTGTCCTTATCCACTGTAGACTCACTGCTCACAGTATGGTGGTTCCGGCTCAGTTCTGAAGCTCAGCTCCGGGAACACTGTGAGAAAGTCAACCTCAAACAGGCCTCCAAATATAACATCTCCATCCTTGTACATTCCATTCAACCTGAAGTGTCCTTGAAGCTGACAGGTGCCTGATCTGAGTATTGAAGCTGCCAAAATAAAGTTAAAGGACAGATACAGGCAGATGTACAGAGTGAACCACATCTCTATTTCTGAGGCATTCAACCACTCAGCTCACTAATTTATGATGAAGATTGTGTGGGTGTTGCTTTAAAAGAGTAGGCGATGCTAAGTGGGCGTCCCTGGAAATCAGGATATTACCCTCCTATTGCTGTTTTTTCTAATCTATGTTAAAGGCACAATATGTAATTTTCGCTGCTAGAGGTTGCTTATTCAAAACAAAGGCATAGCTTGATGGTGCCTTGATTTTGTGGAATCATGGGAGTTGTCTTCACCTCTACAGCCGGTGGAAAAGAATCAGACTGGCAGAAATCATATTCATGGGCGAGCTAATGTATTAAAGATTTATTAACGTTACTGTAGTATGAAGCAGGGTGGGGCTGAAAGCCATTGGAGAGGAACGAGGCAGCTGGATTGATTGCTAATGATTGACAAGTGCGACACACGACTTGAGAGCAGTGAAGCTTTTATTATGCCGCAGACGACCGCTTCCGCTTCTTCCGGTCATGCGTATGTGGGGTAACGCAGCATTGTTTTATCATATTAGATATACTTGAGTGTGTTGAATGTTATGTTATAATGCTACTCTGTGCGTTCGCTCAGCGGCTACTATAAAAGACACAGTAAGCAGTGATTGATATTAGTTAAAACATGATACAAGAAAACGAGATTTAAACACTAAGAATAACTGTGTTGAGCTATATAACAATGAATATTTTTCTGTTGATGAATGTATCCAAACAGTTGCTTACCTGTCTAATAAAACGCATAATATATTAAAGCATCTTTGGTGTTTCCATGGTTTCTACAAACAAATACGTAATTTCTCTACGGAAATGTCATTGATAGGCAATGCATGGACATGGTCCATGTCCTGGTTAAAATTGCTTATTTCTCTGAATTTAAACATTCTTGGAAACATTTGGGATAATCTAAGTACACAAGTCAACAAAATATATAACATTGTTCTAGTGGTTTTTGGATATTTTAATAAAAAAATCTTACATATTGTGCCTAAGTAAAGACAACTTTTGGAGTTTTTTTTTTTTTTTTTTTTTTTTAGGATAGAACCAGTTCTTTAACTGGGCTGGGGAAGGGGAAAGAAAACAGTACTGATGGAATAATGGATATTTTATGCATTCACAGTGATTTGCTGCTCAGGGAGAATGTGAATGATTATTTAGAGATGCTGAGGTGACAAAAATGGGTTTTATAGCTTAGGAATATACTATATATCAATTATACAAACCCGATTCCAAAAAAGTTGGGACACTGTACAAATTGTGAATAAAAAAGGAATGCAATATTTTACAAATCTCATAAACTTATATTTTATTCACAATAGAATATAGATAACATATCAAATGTTGAAAGTGAGACATTTTGAAATGTCATGCCAAATATTGGCTCATTTTGGATTTCATGAGAGCTACACATTCCAAAAAAGTTGGGACAGGTAGCAATAAGAGGCCGGAAAAGTTAAATGTACATATAAGGAACAGCTGGAGGACCAATTTGCAACTTATTAGGTCAATTGGCAACATGATTGGGTATAAAAAGAGCCTCTCAGAGTGGCAGTGTCTCTCAGAAGTCAAGATGGGCAGAGGATCACCAATTCCCCCAATGCTGTGGCGAAAAATAGTGGAGCAATATCAGAAAGGAGTTTCTCAGAGAAAAATTGCAAAGAGTTTGAAGTTATCATCATCTACAGTGCATAATATCATCCAAAGATTCAGAGAATCTGGAACAATCTCTGTGCGTAAGGGTCAAGGCCGGAAAACCATACTGGATGCCCGTGATCTTCGGGCCCTTAGATGGCACTGCATCACATACAGGAATGCTACTATAATGGAAATCACAACATGGGCTCAGGAATACTTCCAGAAAACATTGTCGGTGAACACAATCCACCGTGCCATTCACCGTTGCCGGCTAAAACTCTATAGGTCAAAAAAGAAGCCATATCTAAACATGATCCAGAAGCGAAAGGCGTTTTCTCTGGGCCAAGGCTCATTTAAAATGGACTGTGGCAAAGTGGAAAACTGTTCTGTGGTCAGACGAATCAAAATTTGAAGTTCTTTTTGGAAAACTGGGACGCCATGTCATCCGGACTAAAGAGGACAAGGACAACCCAAGTTCAGCGCTCAGTTCAGAAGCCTGCATCTCTGATGGTATGGGGTTGCATGAGTGTGTGTGGCATGGGCAGCTTACACATCTGGAAAGGCACAATCAATGCTGAAAGGTATATCCAAGTTCTAGAACAACATATGCTCCCATCCAGACGTCGTCTCTCTCAGGGAAGACCTTGCATTTTCCAACATGACAATGCCAGACCACATACTGCATCAATTACAACATCATGGCTGCGTAGAAGGAGGATCTGGGTACTGAAATGGCCAGCCTGCAGTCCAGATCTTTCACCCATAGAAAACATTTGGCGCATCATAAAGAGGAAGATGCGACAAAGAAGACCTAAGACAGTTGAGCAACTAGAAGCCTGTATTAGACAAGAATGGGACAACATTCCTATTCCTAAACTTGAGCAACTTGTCTCCTCAGTCCCCAGACGTTTGCAGACTGTTATAAAAAGAAGAGGGGATGCCACACAGTGGTAAACATGGCCTTGTCCCAACTTTTTTGAGGTGTTGATGCCATGAAATTTAAAATCAACTTATTTTTCCCTTAAAATGATACATTTTCTCAGTTTAAACATTTGATATGTCATCTATGTTGTATTCTGAATAAAATATTGAAATTTGAAACTTCCACATCATTGCATTCTGTTTTTATTCACAATTTGTACAGTGTCCCAACTTTTTTGGAATCGGGTTTGTATATCTACTTGATCATGTTTTCCTTAGAATGTCCTCCAGATGTCAGTCTTGCATTTGACTTTTGCTGAGCAAAAAAAAAGACTGCTTTAACAAAATCATACAGTGACAAGTGCTAATACTAAGGCATAAAGAATTTATCAAACTATATGATTTACACATGCATTTTTTTTTTTAAGGTGTCTACTATGTATTAACTAGTAAAGAACAAGTTTTTTAGTCACCTAACATGTGTTAATTGTTTCTGAACAATTTTTTTTTGTTCTAATGGTAAAGCCGTAAATAACACCTGGCTGTAATCATAGTGACTAAACAGTGACAGTGACTAAAGTTAACTTTACTCAACTTTTTGCTAAACAATAATAATAATGACAAAATGTTGTTAATGAGAGAATGCAATATATATATTTAACTACAGTATGTATTCACCAATACACTGTGCTGTGGCATGTGTATGGTGTGGAAAATTTTGTCACAACAAATGAAAAATATTTGATCATGGATCATTTAAAATGTCAATTATTTATTTTATTTATAGTTAGATTGATGATGCTCATTTATGTATAATTGTGTAATCACACACAAGTCTGTGGCCGGCCTGATCGATTGCTCCTGTCTGCCTCCTGTTTGTCCTGCTGCCTGCTGTCTGCTGTGCTCGCGTGTGATTTGCTTGCTTTTGAATCTTTATTTGATATCATTCCGTGTTGTTTAAACTGCCAAATATAACTTACCCATCACCATATATTGTCTAATATTGCCTACCACATTAAATCTGACATCGCTAGCTTTTAATCTAAATCACTATCACGTGTTAGCATTTCGCTAGCCTGTTAGCTTGCCATCTCTGCACTCGGGTCTCTTGTTTTCTGAGTTCATTAAACAACTGTGGTGAGTTGGATTAGTAAATACACTCCATCAAACAACTGTGGTAAGTTGGATTAATCAACAAATACGGTAAGCCATGTCTTCTTCTCCTGTCATTGTCACTTGCACTGCATGTTTCATGTTTAGTATATCTTTCTCTGTTGGCGAACAGCGCTTCACATGTGATAAGTGTAAGGAGATAGTCAGGCTGGCGGAGAAGATTTCAGAATTAGAGACACGCATCAAGACTTTATTTGAGAGTAGTGAGAATGTAACAGCTTTAGACACTGCTTTGGATGCGAATAGCTTAGTGAACTCTGTACATTGTTCGGTTCCGGCTGTAGAGCCCGTGCAGCAGGGCAACTGGGTGACGGTGAGACGGCATAGTCGCGGATCAAAAAAACACTCTTCCATTCCGATTAGAACATCAAACAGGTTCTCCCCACTCAGTGATGAACCCACTGAGAACCCTGTTGAAAGTACCTAGTTATTGGCGATTCTATTACATGGAACGTGAAAATAGAGACACCAGCCACCATAGTCACATGTTTATCGGGAGCCAGAGCGCCTGACATCAAAGCAAATTTAAAAGTGCTGGCTAATGCTAATCGTAAATTCTCTAAGATTATTATTCACGTCGGCACTAATGATGTTCGACTTCGCCAGTCGGAGATCACCAAAATTAAAGAGGTGTGTGAACTTGCAAGTACGATGTCACATAAAGTTTTTTGTTCTGGTCCCTTCCCCGTTAAAAGGAGTGATGAGATACTTAGCAGACTATCATCACTCAATGGCTGGTTTTCTAAGTGGTGTCCTCAAAATAACATAGGGTTCATAGACAATTGGAAAAGCTTTTGGGGCAGACCTGACCTGTTGAAAAAAGATGGCATCCATCCTTCCTGGGATGGTGCCGCTCTTCTCTCTAGTAATTTGGCACATAGTCTTAGAGCTAAACCTTGACTAACTGGGGCCCAGGTCAGGAAGCAGACGGCAGACTGGCTTACCCGACCGCCTGCTAGCTGTCTCACGTCACAGAAGTCAGATAAATCCCAGCACATAGAGACTCTTTCACCTAGATATTATCACATAGAGACTGTGTCTGTTCCACGAATTAGTAAATACAAAAAACCATCAAAACCATTCAACGGTAAAAATGTAATTGATGTCCAACAAATAAACAACAGATGATCAAATGATAAAGCTCGGGCTGCTGAATATTTGATCCCTTTCCTCAAAAGCGCTTATTGTTAATGATATGATTACAGATCATAACCTAGATGTGCTGTGTTTGACAGAAACCTGGCTAAAACCTGACGATTACATTACTTTAAATGAGTCCACCCCCCAATATTATTGTTATAAACATGAGCCGCGTCTGAAAGGTAAAGGGGGAGGTGTTGTTGTAATTTATAATAATATCTTCGGTATTACTCAGAAGTCTAGTTTCAAATATAATTCCTTTGAAGTTTTGGTGCTTTATGTAACGTTATGTAGTGAAATTAAAAAATCCTGTTTGACATTTGTGTTGGCTACTGTATACAGGCCACCAGGGCACCATACAGACTTTACCAGAGAATTTGCTGATTTTCTATCAGAGTTAGTACTGGCTGCAGATAAAGTCCTAATTGTTGGTGATTTTAATATCCATGTAGACAATGAAAAAGACGCATTGGGATTGGCATTTAGAGACATTCTAAACTCTATTGGAGTAAGGCAACACGTGTCAGGACCCACTCATTGCCGTAATCATACTTTAGACCTAATACTGTCACATGGAATAAATGTTGATACCGTTGAAATTCTGCAGCAGAGCGATGACATCTCAGATCATTACCTAGTATCATGTACACTTAATTTAGCAAAGGCTGCAAAGCCATCCCCTCGCTTCAAATATGGCAGGACTATCACTGCTGCGACTAAAGATTGCTTTTTAAATAATCTTCCTCATCAGTTTCATCTCCAGCATCCCAGATAGCCTATAGGAACTCGATGTTTTAACAGAAACTATTGACTCTCTCTTTTCCAGCACTTTAGACACAGTTGCTCCCTGGCGCTTAAAGAAGATTAAAGAAAATAGTCCAACGTCGTGGTACAACGAGCACACCCGGGCCCTTAAAACAGCAGCCAGAAAAATGGAGCGCAGCTGGAAGAAAACAAAACTAGAAGTTTTTCGCATTTCGTGGAAAGAGAGCATGATTGCATACAGAAAGGCCGTAAAAACTGCTAGATCTGCTTATTTCTCGACTCTCTTAGAAGAAAACAAACACAACCCTAGGTATTTATTCGATACAGTGGCTAAATTAACCAAAGATAAAGCTTCAACTTCTGATGTTTGTAAACAGCACAGCAGTAATGACTTTATGAACTTCTTTACTTGTAAGATTGATAATATTAGGAAAAAAATTATAACCATGCAGCCGTCTACTACAGTATCACATCAGACAGTGCATTGTAGTGTCACTGAGGAAAAATTACATTCATTCACTGCTATAGGAAAAGAAGAATTGGCTAAACTCGTGTAACAAGGCGTGTTTCAGGAACTACAAATCCCATCAGCCTCAGTTCTATAAAAGGAAGTGATGAGACTTGTTCGTCCACTTCCGCCCTTTGTTTTTCCGCTGACGATTCATGAATGGAAGTAGCGGCAGATCTAAGGTATGGCATTGTGACACTAGATTAGTAAGTTTTGTGAAGTTATTGTAACTTACATGTAGTGATGTGACAAATAATGGGTTGCCCTTCTGTTTGTCGTACGTCTTCCTGTTCATTGAAATGGAAGTCGCAGCATGTTTACGTGTTGCATGGTGGCAATAGACCAGCAAATGTAAGGATCGCTTATGTGCAGTCACATGTCAAATATTGGTGGAACATTGAGTGTTGAACACATGATGCATCGTTTAGGAGGTAGTAGTTTTATTATCCGATGATCGCGTGGCCATGTGTATTTAACACGTGTTTTATTGATATTGTTATTTTGTTTGTTTTTTAGTATTATGGCTGGATGGTTGCCTGAGTATCATAAACCAAAATAATGGATGGTAGAGGTATTATTTTTATTTTTATTTAAAACATAAAGGGTTTAAAAAGGGAGTTTTAAATGTTTTAATGATTTTAATGTTTATTCTGAATGCTTTATTTCTTTTAAAAGTTTTGGGTATGTGACTTTTCCTTTGTATTGTAAATATTTCTTTTCAGTAATGGATTGTGTTTTCCCTTACAGGGATGCACGATTACCGTTTATTTTAGGTTGAATTATTGTTGAGATTGTGTTTTTTTTTTTTTTTTTTTTTGGTTGGATGTTGGACCAGAGTTGGCCAAGTGAGAACTGAGGCCACACCAAAGACAAAAAAAGGGACTAAGTAGATCATAGTCATTTAACAGTGTTGACTTGTTCTATTTGCATTACCCACTGTTAATATTATTGTTTGTTTTGTTTTATTGTTGTAGATTTCTTTTTGACCTGACGGTGGCTGCGGGGTTGCCTTCACTGGTGGATGGCAGTGGTGTGGTGGTTTGGTCACTTTATTATTCTTTCCTTCTAGGTCTGCAGTGTGATTTGCCGTGAGCTTGATTGCAGTGGGAGCAATGGGTAATTGCATTGAAGGTATGCTGCATCCTGTTAACATGTTAATGTTTTTTTTGTAATTATATTATTTCCGTTTGAATAAAAATGTCTGTTTACTGAAGCTTCACTACCGCCTTCTGCCTGATCATTTCCCCCTTTTTGGGTCATGATGTCACACGTTAAATCATCAAAATCAACAACATGTATGCTCGACCCTATACCGACTAAACTAATAAAAGAGATGCTTCCAGAGGTCATAGATCCTCTTCTTAATATCATTAATTCATCCTTGACATTAGGATATGTACCGAAAATTTTTAAGTTGGCTATTATTAAACCACTTATTAAAAAAACGCAACTTGATCCTACAGAATTAGTCAATTACAGGCCAATCTCAAATCTACCCTTCCTGTCAAAAATACTAGAAAAGGCAGTGTCCTCACAATTATGCTCCTTTTTAGAAAGAAATGGTATCTGTGAGGATTTCCAGTCAGGATTTAGACCGTATCATAGTACTGAGACTGCTCTCATTAGAGTTACAAATGATTTGCTCTTATCATCCGATCGTGGTTGTATCTCTCGGTTAGTGTTACTCGATCTTAGCGCTGCATTCGATACTATCGACCACAACATTCTTTTGAATAGACTCGAAAATTATGTTGGCATTGGTGGAATTTCATTGGCACGGTTACTTACTTATACTTATCTGACCGTTATCAGTTTGTAGCAGTCAATGAAGAGATGTCACACCGATCACAAGTTCAGTATGGAGTACCACAGGGCTCAGTGCTAGGACTGTTGCTTTTCACCCTGTACATGCTACCACTGGGAGATATTATTAGGAAGCATGGCGTTAATTTTCATTGTTATGCTGACGATACTCAGCTCTATATTTCTTCACGCCCTGACGAAACTTACCAGTTCACAAGATTAACGGAATGCATAGCTGATATAAAAAATTGGATGACTAATAATTTCCTGCAACTTAATTCAGAAAAAAATGAATTTTTAATCATTGGACAAAAAAAACTCCACAAATAGTAACCTAGAATACTGTCTAACACTCAATGGTTGCTCTGTCAAGTCCTCGTCGTCAGTTAGGAACCTGGGTGTGCTCTTTGATACCAATCTCTCATTTGAAAGCCACGTTTCTAGCATCTGTAAAACTGCATTCTACCATCTTAAAAATATATCTAAATTACGGCACATGCTTTCAATGCAAAATGCTGAACAGTTAGTTCATGCGTTCATGACCTCAAGGCTAGATTATTGTAATGCTTTACTGGGTGGTTGCCCTGCTCGCTTAATAAATAAACTGCAGCTCGTCCAAAACGCAGCAGCTAGAGTTCTTACTAGAACCAGGAAGTATGACCATATTAGCCCGGTTCTGGCAACACTGCATTGGCTCCCTATTAAACATCGTATACATTTTAAAATCTTGCTGAGTACTTACAAAGCACTAAATGGTTTAGCTCCCCAGTACTTGAGCGAGCTCTTAACGCATTATACTCCATCACGTCTATTGCGGTTTCAAAATTCTGGCCAGTTGATAATACCTAGAATATCAAAATCAACTGCAGGCGGTCGATCCTTTTCCTATTTAGCACCTAAACTCTGGAACAGTCTTCCTAGCATTGTTCGGGAAGCAGACACACTCTGTCAGTTTAAATCTAGACTAAAAACACATCTCTTTACTATGGCATACACATAAAACATTTTTAATTTCTATTATTCAAATCAGTTAAATGATTGTTTTAGGCTGCATTAACTAGGTCAGCCGGAACCGGGAACACTTCCCATAACACCTGATGTACTCGTTACATCATAAGAAGAATGGCATCTACGCTAATGTTAGTCTTTCTGTTTATCCCGAGGTTTACTGCAGTTGGCCGGATCCAGGCCGTATCCAGACCAGATGGTGGACCTGCGCCTGGACATGACCAACGCATCCCTGAAGTGTCTGCAGAGACCGTGTCAGTTAAACTCCCCCCTGTAAATGTCGCATTGACACGACATCCTCATTAAACCCGTCCCCGGCGTGACGACTCCAATCTTTCGAATAATCCTACGAATATCTATTGATCTAATATGACTTCTGACCTGTAATGTTGCCAGAATCATAATCATACACACTTTGTTCGTCGGCCAGAGGAGAACTGGCACCCCGACTGAGCCTGGTTTCTCCCAAGGTTTTTTTCTCCATTCTGGCCCTGAAGGAGTTTTGGTTCCTTGCCACTGTGGCCTTTGGCTTTTGGCTTGCTCAGTTGGGGACACTTAAATTTCAACTATATTACTGATCTGCCCGCATTGACACTATATGATAATTGAAATGAGCTGGACGACATCACCGTTTTCACCAGAGTGGCTGTACAGCCGAATAAAATTCTGTTGCATTATTTTCCTGTTATCACTGTGAAGCTGCTTTGAAACAATTGGCATTGTAAAAAGCACTATATAAATAAAGGTGATTTGATTTAGTGAAATACAATAATTGTATTGCATTCGGCTCAGAACTTTTCATTTGCTAGCACATATGTATTGTTCTTTATAACAGTATCAATTTGTAGAAATAAATCATGTAGTCCTAGTCTTATCAAGGACATGTGAGTCTTGAAATGATGTTGAACACTGGTTGGATTCAATGACAGTCTAAAATATAGCCGCAAGCGTTAATAATCGGGGTTCAAGCACTAATGACCCATGTAAATGATTAGCGATCAAATCCACATTAATCTTAAGATGAGTTTTTTACAGCAAAGGCCATCTTGAATCTTCACTGATAGTTAGGGGTTTATGAAACAGGGTACAGCAAGACACAGGTGTCAAAAACGGCAAATGACTTTCAAAAGAAATCACTCCTTTGTGTTGGCCAGATGAAAATTGCCCCCCTGACTGAGCCTGGTTTCTCCCAAGGTTTTTTTCTCCATTCTGTCACCAGATGGAGTTTATGCTCCTTGCCACTGTTGCCTTTGGCTTGCTTAGTTGGGGACACTTAATATTCAGCAATACTATATTGATCTGACTGTATTGAACTGAACTGAGCTGGACGATGACATTATTATTATTATTATTTTTACAGAACTGCTTTGTAGATGAAAATAATTTAATAATTGATCTTTACAACAGAACTGAATCAACACTGAACTGACTTCAGCTGAACAATGGTCAAAATGCATAATTTCCCTGTTATCACTGTAAAGGTGCTTTGAAACAATCTGTATTGTATAAAGTGTTATATAAATAAAGGTGACTTGATTTGACTTCTTGTTATATTAAAATATATATTGAAAGTAAACAGAAAAAAGATATGTTATCATAATATATGTAGTGTATGTAGGGTTGCCAACTTTGGCAACCCTCGGCTGGGCTCTGGTCTGGGAGGCTGGACGGGGGGCTGGGCTGGGCTCTGGTCGAGGCTGAGACGGGGGGCTGGGCTGGGCTGGGCTGGTCTCTGGTTGAGGGCTGAGACGGGGGGCTGGGCTGGGCTGGGCTCTGGTCGAGGGCTGAGACGGGGGGCTGGGCTGAGACGGGGGGCTGGGCTGGACTGGGCTCTGGTCGAGGGCTGAGACAGGGTCTGGGCTGAGACGGGGGGCTGGGCTGGGCTGGGCTGGGCTCTGGTCGAGGGCTGAGACAGGGTCTGGGCTGGGCTGGGCTCTGGTCGAGGGCTGAGACAGGGTCTGGGCTGGGCTCTGCTCTGGTCAAGGGCTGGGCTGGGCTCGGCTCTGGTCGAGGGCTGAGACGGGGGCTGGGCTGGGCTGGGCT
Organism: Coreius guichenoti; assembly: GCA_039654105.1. Classification (NCBI taxonomy): domain Eukaryota; kingdom Metazoa; phylum Chordata; class Actinopteri; order Cypriniformes; family Gobionidae; genus Coreius; species Coreius guichenoti. The sequence continues at coordinate 23,106,299 of CM077181.1, forward strand.
GGGCTCTGTTCGAGGGCTGAGACGGGGGGCTGGACTGGACTCTGGTCGATGGCTGAGACGGGGGGCTGGGCTGGGCTGGGCTCTGGTCGAGGGCTGAGACGGGGGGCTGGGCTGGTCTCTGGTCGAGGGCTGAGACGGGGGGCTGGGCTGGGCTCTGGTCGAGGGCTGAGATGGGGGGCGGGGCTGGGCTGGGCTGGGCTGGCCTGGGCTGGGCTGGTCTCTGGTCGAGGGCTGAGACAAGGTCTGGGCTGGGCTCGGCTCTGGTCGAGGGCTGAGATGGGGTGCTGGGCTGGGCTGGGCACTGGTCGAGAGCTGAGACGGGGGCTGAGACGGGGGGCTGGGCTGGTCTCTGGTCGAGGGCTGAGATGGGGTCTGGGCTGGGCTCTGGTCGAGGGCTGAGACGGGGTCTGGGCTTGGCTGGGCTCTGGTCGAGGGCTAAGACGGGGGGCTGGGCTGGGCTCTGGTTGAGGGCTAAGACGGGGGGCTGGGCTGGGCTCTGGTCGAGGGCTGAGACGGGGGCTGAGACGGGGGGCTGGGCTGGGCAGGTCTCTGGTCGAGGGCTGGGCTGGGGGGCTGGGCTGGGCTGGGCTCTGGTCGAGGGCTGAGACGGGGGGCTGGGCTCTGGTCGAGGGCTGAGACGGGGGCTGAGACGGGGGGCAGGGCTGGGCTGGGCTCTGGTCGAGGGCTGAGACGGGGGGCTGGGCTGGGCTCTGGTCGAGGGCTGAGACAAGGGGGCTGGGCTCTGGTCAAGGGCTGAGACAGGGGTCTGGGCTGGGCTGGGCTCTGGTCGAGGGCTGAGACGGGGGGCTGGGCTGGGCTGGGCTGGGCTGGGCTCTGGTCGAGGGCTGAGATGGGGGGCTGGGCTCTGGTCGAGGGCTGAGACGGGGGGCTGGGCTGGGCTCTGGTCGACGCTGAGACGGGGGGCTGGGCTGGGCTCTGGTTGAGGCTGAGACGGGGGGCTGGGCTGGGCTCTGGTCGAGGCTGAGACGGGGGGCTGGGCTGGTCGGGCTCTGGTCGAGGCTGAGACGGGGGGCTGGGCTGGTCGGGCTCTGGTCGAGGGCTGAGACGGGGGGCTGGGCTGGGCTGGGCTGGGCTCTGGTCGAGGGCTGGGCTCTGGTCGAAGTCTGAGACGGGGTCTGGGCTGGGCTGGGCTGGTCTCTGGTCGAGGGCTGAGACGGGGTCTGGGCTGGGCTGGGCTCTGGTCGAGGGCTGAGATGAGGGCTGAGATGGGGGCTGAGACGGGGGCTGAGATGGGGGCTGAGACGGGGGCTGAGACAGGGGGCTGGGCTGGGCTGGGCTGGGTTCTGGTCGAGGGCTGAGACGGGGGGCTGGGCTGGGCTCTGGTTGATGGCTGAGACGGGGGGCGGGGCTGGGCTCTGGTCGAGGGCTGAGACGGGGTCTGGGCTGGGCTGGGCTCTGCTCTGGTCGAGGGCTGAGACGGGGGGCTGGGCTGGGCTCTGGTCAAGGGCTGAGACGGGGGCTGAGACGGGGGGCTGGGCTGGTCGGGCTCTGGTCGAGGCTGAGACGGGGGGCTGGGCTGGTCGGGCTCTGGTCGAGGGCTGAGACGGGGGGCTGGGCTGGGCTGGGCTGGGCTGGGCTGGGCTCTGGTCGAGGGGGCTGGGCTGGGCTGGGCTCTGGTTGATGGCTGAGATGGGGGGCGGGGCTGGGCTGGGCTCTGGTCGAGGGCTGAGACGGGGTCTGGGCTGGGCTGGGCTGGGCTGGGCTCTGCTCTGGTCGAGGGCTGAGACAGGGGGCTGGGCTGGGCTTTGGTCAAGGGCTGAGACGGGGGGCTGGGCTGGGCTCTGGTCGAGGTCTGAGACGGGGTCTGGGCTGGGCTGGTCTCTGGTCGAGGGCTGAGACGGGGGGCTGGGCTGGGCTGGGCTCTGGTCGAGGGCTGAGACGGGTTTTGGGCTGGGCTGGGCTGGTCTCTGGTCGAGGGCTGAGACGGGGGGGCTGGGCTGGTCTCTGGTCGAGGGCTGAGACGGGGTCTGGGCTGGGCTGGGCTGGTCTCTGGTCGAGGGCTGAGACGGGGGGCTGGGCTGGGCTGGGCTCTGGTCGAGGGCTGAGACGGGGTCTGGGCTGGGCTCTGGTCGAGGGCTGAGACGAGGGCTGAGATGGGGGCTGAGACGGGGGCTGAGACGGGGGCTGAGACAGGGGGCTGGGCTGGGCTGGGCTCTGGTCGAGGGCTGAGACGGGGGGCTGGGCTGGGCTCTGGTCGATGGCTGAGACGGGGGGCGGGGCTGGGCTGGGCTCTGGTCGAGGGCTGAGACGGGGTCTGGGCTGGGCTGGGCTCTGCTCTGGTCGAGGGCTGAGACGGGGGGCTGGGCTGGGCTCTGGTCAAGGGCTGAGACGGGGGGCTGGGCTGGTCTCTGGTCGAGGGCTGAGACGGGGGGCTGGGCTGGGCTGGGCTGGGCTCTGGTCGAGGGCTGAGACGGGGGGCTGGGCTGGACTCTGGTCGAGGGCTGAGACGGGGGGCTGGGCTGGGCAGGTCTCTGGTCGAGGGCTGGGCTGGGCTCTGGTTGAGGGCTGAGACGGGGGCTGAGACAGGGGGCTGGGCTGGGCAGGTCTCTGGTTGAGGGCTGAGAGGGGGGGCTGGGCTCGGCTCTGGTCGAGGGCTAAGACGGGGGGCTGGGCTGGACTCTGGTCGAGGGCTGAGACGGGGGGCTGGGCTGGGCAGGTCTCTGGTCGAGGGCTGGGCTGGGCTCTGGTTGAGGGCTGAGACGGGGGCTGAGACAGGGGGCTGGGCTGGGCAGGTCTCTGGTTGAGGGCTGAGAGGGGGGGCTGGGCTCGGCTCTGGTCGAGGGCTGAGACGGGGGGCTGGGCTGGGCTGGGCTCTGGTCGAGGGCTGAGACGGGGGGCTGGGCTGGGCTCTGGTCAAGGGCTGAGACCTGAAATTGAGTTGTACATTGCATTGTACAAAGCACCTACCTGTGAAAATGAAAGCCCTTAGAAATTTAATTTCGCAACATGACCGTATGGAAGTGCTATGAATGCTGCTGCTGATAATAACAATAATCTTTAGAGCAAATAAGGTGATCCCCGATTAACATGTATACATGCTTAAATGCCCAAATTCACTTTAACTGTTCTTAAATCCGTGATGCTTTGACTCTGTATTCTCACTTGAACTACATAACCGCTTACTGCTGCTGTAGACACGATAACGCTGCTGCTTGTATGCGTACTTAGCAATTTACTCTTATATTGAATGCAAGAAAGTATAACATGGTGCTTGGTTTTAGTATTGCCAGTTTAGAGACTAAAAGCTGACAAACTTAATAATGCACTGAGATAAGGAGTAAGGACATTTACAATAGCTGTTGAGCTTCCGAGAAACTTTGAAAGCGCACTGCAAACTGTTTATCACTGCAAGCCGCCCCGGAATTGATTTGTACAATGGATTGTATGAAGCACCAAACAAATGCAAACCGACCTGACGAAGTGTGGTTCTAACATTGCGTGCATCTAGGTCAGCCCGCACGCATTCAACATAGAAATGAAGCGTTTGAGGTTTCGAGCAAATAAGGTGATTCCCGATTGAAAGTGTATACGTGCGCAAACGTCCAGTTCACTTTAACTGTTCTTAAATCTGCAATGCTTTGACGCTGTATTCTCACGTGAACTGCATAAACCGCTTGCTGCTGCTATAGACGCGATAACGTACACGCTACTGCTTGTATGCTTACTCCTACCGTGAATATGAGAAGTATAACGTGGCACTTGGTTTTAGACTTTGTATATGTTTGCTAGTTTAAAAATTAAAAGCTGACTAACGCAATAAAGCACTGAGATAAGAGTAAAAGAGGGCTCACTTATCAAGCTGGGCTACTGAGTTTTAGACAAACTGAAAGCGTGCTGAAAAATGCTATAGAGAATGGTAACCAGCCATTTAAATGTTGAGCAGCAAGCTCATTGGCTGCAGATGCAACATGGACCAATCAGCTTGTGCCAAGTAGTTAACGTTGTAAATGTCATCAGCTTGCGTTAAGGACCCATAAGCCTGCGCCATCTAAAGTTTTATGACAGAACTAGGCATATGTAAGTGATTGTATGCTCATCACAGTAAGCTAAGAAGTTGGTGCATTCAGAATTCCGAGAGTAAGCAGAAAGATATGATGACATCAAGTTATTTTAAAGCTCCAAATCGCCTGAAAGCTCCAGCACATGAACTTAAGGATGAGACTTCAGAGATGCCCCGCAGCCCTAAAGACTCCAATGAAAGCCTTGAGAAACTGTTTGCGGAAATTTCTAAAATGAATTCCACACTATCAACTGTTGTGATGGACGTCTCAACTATTAAACAAACTATGAAAGAGTTGAAAGCAACAGTGACGGCTATACAGGAGAGACTGGAGGAAGCGGAGGAGTGCATTGCCCACCTGGAAGATTCATCGGAGCGTCTAGTGAATGACAGTATTGCCAGAAATAAACAAGTGGATGCTTTGTTTAACCGAGTTCAAACTCTTGAAAACACTCTGTGTGCAGCTGTACAAAACTGGAGGTTTTTCACATTTCATGGAAAGAGAGCATGATTGCATACAGAAAGGCCGTAAAAACTGCTAGATTTGCTTATTTCTTGACTCTCTTAGAAGAAAACAAACACAACCCTAGGTATTTATTTGATACAGTAGCTAAATTAACAAGAAATAAAGCTTCAACTTCTGACGTTTGCAAACAGCACAGCAGTAATGACTTTATGAACTTCTTTACATGCAAGATTGATAATATTAGGGAGAAAATTATAACTATGCAACCATCTACTACAGTATCGCATCAGACAGTGCATTGTAGTGTCACTAATCATCTAAATCAACAACATGTATGCTAGACCCTATACCAACTTAGCTACTGAAAGAGATGCTTCCAGAGGTCATAGATACTCTTCTTAATATCATTAATTCATCTTTGTCATTAGGATATGTACCGAAAACCTTTAAGCTGGTTATTATTAAAACTCTTATTAAAAAAACACAGCTTGATCCTACAGAATTAGTCAATTACAGGCCAATCTCAAATCTACCCTTTCTGTCAAAAATACTAGAAAAGGCAGTGTCCTCACAACTATGCTCCTTTTTAGAAAGAAATGGTATCTGTGAGGATTTCCAGCCAGGATTTAGACCGTATCATAGTACTGAGACTACTCTCATTAGAGATTTGCTCTTATCATCCGATCGTGGTTGTGTCTCTCTATTAGTGTTATTGGATCTTAGTGCTGCATTCGATACTATCAACCACAACATTCTTTTGAATAGACTCTCAAATTATGTTGGCATTAGTGGAATTGCATTGGCATGGTTTAAATCATACTTATCTGACCGTTATCAGTTTGTAGCAGTAAATGAAGAGATGTCATACCGATCACAAGTTCAGTATGGAGTACCTCAAGGCTCATTGCTAGGACCGTTGCTTTTCACCCTGTACATGCTACCATTGGGAGATATCATTAGGAATCATGGCGTTAGTTTTCATTGTTATGCTGACGATACTCAGCTCTATATTTCTTTGCTAATAGAAAATAACCAAAACAACCCCAGGTTTTTATTTAGTACAGTGGCCAGATTAACAAATAAACAGACATCACCTGAACAAAATATTCCATTACAGTTTAGTAGTAATGACTTTAGTATGAATTTCTTCACTAAAAAAATCGAAAGCATCAGAAATACAATTATAAATGTACAACCTTTGACAGCGTTTTACGATTCAGCCTCAATTATCACCCCTCAATAACAATTGCAGTGCTTTACAACTATAGGACAGGAAGAGCTAAATAAACTTATCATTGCATCTAAACCAACAACATGTTTATTAGATCCAGTACCCACTAAACTACTGAAAGAGTTGTTACCTGTAGCAGAAGAGCCTCTTGTCAATATTATTAACTTATCTTTATATCTAGGTCATGTCCCAAGACTGTTCAATCTTGCAGTTATTAAACCTCTCATTAAGAAACCACAAATAGATCCAAATTAATTAGCAAATTACAGACCCATTTCAAATCTTTCATTTCTGTTTAAAATACTAGAAAAAATTGTGTCCGCTCAATTGTGCTCTTAATTACAAGAAAATGATATCTATGAAAATTTTCAGTCTGGATTCAGACCCCATCATAGCACAGAAACTGCGCTCGTTAAAATGACAAATGACTTACTCTTAGCTGCTGACCAAGGCTGTATCTCAATACTAGTTTTACTTGATCTTAGTGCTGCATTCGACACCATAGATCATAAAATACTCTTAGATTGTCTACAAAGTTACACTGGTATTCAGGGACAGGCATTAAAGTGGTTTAGATCGTATCTATCAGAACGTTACCAATTTGTCTATTTAAACGGGGAAAAAATCTAAGATAACGTCGGTAAATTATGGAGTGCCGCAAGGATCTGTGTTAGGCCCTCTATTATTCTCAATATATATGCTGCCACTTGGTAATATTATAAGAAAACTTGGAATTAATTTCCACTGTTATGCTGATGATACTCAATTATATATTTCAGCACGACCAGATGAAATCTCTAAATTATCCAAGCTGACAGAGTGTGTTAAAGATATAAAATATTCGACGACCTGTAATTTTCTCCTATTAAATTCAGATAAGACTGAGGTATTACTTATTGGACCAAAAACCTGTACACAGAATCTCTTAGAATATAATTTGCATCTAGAAGGATGTAGGATTTGAGGGCGCACCAGACACAAATGAATCTCCCAGATGATTCGTTCAAACATAATTCCACACAAAACCCAACTCAACACTCCAGACCCTGAACCAACAAGAGTGGGCTCCATTCTGTCTGCGCCAACTAACAAGCCCCCAGCTAAGTACTTTATGGCCTTGCAAACTGTAGGCCACACCAAGATAACGGCAGAGGTTGTTTGATCCCCAAAACAAAGAGCCAAAACAGATCCCATTCTTCTCAACGACCTTTAAATTAACTCTTAGTGTCGGTTAAAATCCACAGGAAAACCCACAGAAACTGTTGTTACATATAAACTGCATCAAATCATTCAAAAAGGATGATAGCCGGACTTGCATTCAAACAGCCTTCTACTGCATAATTCTATATCATGTCTATAACCAATACATGTGACCATTTTGCATATATATCACTCACAATTCATGTAATTGTTATAACTATTGAATGGTTGATTGAAAGTGTACCTTGCTTGGTATCAGTATGATTGTATGCTCATAATTCAGAAGATGGCTTGATTGAAATCTGTGTAGAATGTATCGTGTTCTTATAATAAGAAATCATGTCTAACTACTCTCTGCTCAGAGCGGGAAGTTAGGAGACCAGAGATAACAGGTAATTTATGGTGAGGGGTGGGGAAGCAGTCACCTCTGAACCAGAGATGATACCTAATTGGTCAGAACCCATCCAGGAGGATGGGCAGACATTTGAGTTTAAAATCTCAGAACACGAACAAAGAATCAGTGAGTTTAGACAAGACAAAGAAAACAGAGACGACATAACGAATGGATGATCGGACGAAGACGATCGAGGCAGACCAAGATCAGAGAAAATGGGTTAACAATTTTATTCAAGCCATCTAAATACTCTCGTCTCACTTTCCTTTCTTTTACTTAGTTTCTTTTCTTTCCATTGAGTCTCGTGTTCTAAGTTAAGGTTTGCCGCAAAGTTTCGACCAACGATCTACAGCAAAGCCCGCTTTAACTTCAAACCTCCACGAGACTTTCCATCCATCCGCCAACACGCCACGTGATTGGCTTCCCAAGACGTCGATCAAAGACACGACAAGACCGTCAGCGAATCAAAGAACCTGGGAAATCCCCTCGCAAGCCAGGACCAAGAAGGAGGGAATCCTCATTTAAAGAAGATACGAGACACAAATGCAAGTAACCTCCAGATTCTAACTGAACTGGTGCATTGATATCAAATTTATTAACCCCGCCTAAGAAACGATAGGAGGGTTAAATTAATGATTGATGGTTCGTTCAGGTCATGTGTTATAAATGCATATATTGCTAGAAACTTGGGATTTCTTCATTTCACTTTCTTAAAACTCTTAAAATTCTTTCCTCACTTTCCTTCTTTCTGGAACTCATGTGAATGTGTGTGTGCGTGTGTTTGTGTTAGATATTAGTTTTAGGTGTTAGAATAATCAATAAAGTCTCGTTTGTATTTAAAGATAAGTGTTCTTGTGTTATGTGCTTACAAATTTAATGTCTTAAACTGCTGATCTATGTTACCTGGCTATTAAATAGTATTTCGCTATTGTGTGGATGGTAATATCCGCTGCAGAGTTGATAGTTACGGCCTGTTCAAATGAACGCTGGACGAGTCATTTGCTCGGCCGTAAAATCAGTGACTCTTTCAAAATTCCCCATTAATTAATTAATAATTTCCTTTGAGCTAAATACTTCATCCGCTACAGTTAAAAACCTGGGTGTTATATTAGACAGCAACTTGTCTATCAAAAATCATATTTTAAATGTTACAAAGACAGCCTTCTTCCACCTCAGAAACATTGCTAAGCTACGGAACATGTTATCTGTCTCTGATGCAGAACTGAAGACGCGAGGGAGAGGAGATGTGAGATGAAAGGGCGGCCTTGCGGGATTAGCTCAGCGAACGCCTTCTGGACCGTGAGAAGATGTGCGGCTGGGATGGCATCGGGAGGCGAGATGATCAGGAAATCGGCGAGCAGGTGAATGATGTAAGGAATTGAATAGTTTTTAGAGAGAATCCAGCAAATAGCTTCCGATAACATGTTGAAAATCTTGGGGCTGCTTTTGCAGCCAAAGGTAAGGCGGACAGCGAAGTAAAATTTTTCGTACCAGCATATGCCGAATAAGTGAGCTTTGAGCTAAATAGACCTGTTTCCCTTATACAGCGTCCTACAAGGATGTACTGTTACTTCATCCGCTACAGTTAAAAACCTGGGTGTTATATTAGACAGCAACTTGTCTATCAAAAATCATATTTCAAATGTTACAAAGACAGCCTTCTTCCACCTCAGAAACATTGCTAAGCTACGGAACATGTTATCTGTCTCTGATGCAGAAAAGTTAGCTCATGCATTCATGACCTCTAGACTAGATTACTGTAATGCATTACTAGCTGGTTGTCCTGCATCCTCAATAAACAAGTTACAGTTAGTCCAAAATGCAGCTGCTAGAGTTCTTACTAGGTCAAGAAAATATGATCATATAACACCAATTTTATCATCTCTACACTGGGTACCTATTAAGTTCCGTATCAATTATAAAGTATTGCAGAATGAATGACTGGAAAAGTGGTCCGCTGGGATGCCTGATTGAATCAAGATGTTTTTTGGAACCAAAAACACGTGACAGGGCGATTGGAATCATCGACGAAGAGTGGGTCGGATGGGGATTTAGCCTGTGCATTTCTAAAATGTAAATAGGTTGAAAAGGGTTTGGTACGGCTGAATAGGTGCAGGGAGATTAAAAATGTAAATGAAATGGCCTTTTTTCATTTTGTCTGTCTTACTTTGTTTAATGAAGTAAGAGATGGTGTCACCATCTAGCACTGATAAATCAGTAATTGTGGGATGGATTTTTGGGTTGAAGCTGGACGTGATGGCTAGTTCTGAGCATCTGAGAAAACCAAAAAAGGGCAATATAAACATTGTGTCAAGAGTGCGGGCTGTTTTGATGGAGGAGTAGCCTCGGCGGAGAGTGGAGATACATTTAGTGAGGATGTCTAGAGTTATGAGTTTCCTGGCATCTTGGCGGGTGGGTTGGGTTCTTTGGATGCTTTTGATAAGAAGGGATGTTTTTGAGTTGGCTATTTCGGAAGAGGGTGAGCCGAAAATAAGTTTATGGAAAAACTGGATTCCGCTTAAGTAACCCTTAATAGAGCCGGCTTGGAGGTTCTTAATGCTGTTTAGATGAGATATAAATGAAGTAATAGTGAGAAGAGAAAAATCGGGAAAAGGCAAGCTGTATGTGAGGTGAAATGACTTAAAACATCTCTAAGCAGTCAAATAAGATTGTAGGCTTCTAGGGGAGATGGCTTGAAGAATATAGTTGAGAGAGGTGTTGAGGAGAGTTTTCAATGGGTGGTTTATGGGAATATCAGCTCTGAATAATGAGGTACTGGGGGTTGGGATTGGGTCTGCCTCTGGTGCCAACAGCTTGAATTTCTGAAAAGCAAAATGAGAGAGAGAGTCAGCTATTTGATTTTTGGACCCAGGGACATGTTTGGCAGTTATGATAAACTGATCGCATGCTGAAATCCAAATAAGGCGTCTAAGTAGAGGCATCAGCGCGGGGGTGCGAACGGCTTTATTAATGCAATGTACTGTTGCTTCGTTGTCACAGTGAACTACGATGCTGTTGCTAGACCATTCTTTCCCCCACAGGAAGGCTGCTACGATGAGAGGGTATAGTTCAAACAGCGCAAAGGATGTTACAGACTGCGGTGAGTCTTCTAGCGCGTGAATTGAAGACGCGAGGGAGAGGAGATGAGAGATGAAAGGGCGGCCTTGCGGGATTAGCTCAGCGAAAGCCTTCTGGACCGTGAGAAGATGTGCGGCTGGGATGGCATCGGGAGGCGAGATGATCAGGAAATCGGCGAGCAGGTGAATGACGTAAGGAATTGAATAGTTTTTAGAGAGAATCCAGCATATAGCTTCCGATAACATGTTGAAAATCTTGGGGCTGCTTTTGCAGCCAAAGGTAAGGCGGACAGCGAAGTAAAATTTTTTGTACCAGCATATGCCGAATAAGTGCCATGAATCCGGGTGGATGGGCATCACTTTAAAACAACACTAGGTAACAGTTGCTCACGGTTCCCCCATGTGGTTGATAAACGCAATCGTCTGTTACTAGTGTCGTAAATACTGTCACTGTATAAGTTTCCCCGTGGGAAACGCAGTACACGTGAATTTGTTGACTAAGCTCACGGAACCGGCGAATGTCCACCGAACAGGTAAAGTAGCCTGTGTTACACTATGTTTATACAAATATCATTACACAGTTTTATTTACTGTTACTCCAGAATTGAAAAGTACAATGATAAAAAAAACGGTAGTATGTTAGCCTAGTATTTTTGCTCACATAGTTTGTATGTAGCATTGTTTGCAAAGGGTGTAATTTGTATAATAGAATAAAATGTTGTCCACGCAATCATGTAGCCATAATGTCCATAATAGCCTATATATCGGTCATAAGTCATTGTCATAAGTTTATAAGGCTGTAAAGTAACAGAGCCTCTTTATTTGAATAACCGTTCAGATGTGAAGTAGACTGGGGAATTTGTTTTTGGATCTTGGGTGTCGAAACAAACATGGTACACATGGTTACAGCCAGTGTCCGAAAAATATTCACTATTTCGGGAGCGCTCTAGGTTACAGACTTTACTTTCCATCTAGCCACTACAACTGATGTCATGACATCTTACTTTGTTATAGTTACATTATAAAACATAAATAATTAGTAAGATGGTATGACGTTTGAACTTGTAACAAAACACTGTATGTTTTTTATTTTAGGAATCCACCTCTGCCTCATCTGATGTTGGGCCCTCACACAGTCGCAGAGGGGGGAGGGGAGGTGCAGCAAGTTGGAGGGGGAAGGGCAACAGAAGAACTAGGAGGGAGGAAAGTCAGAGGAGGCTTCAAAGGTTACAAGACCAGTGAAATGAGAAGGTCATGATTAGACTGTCGGGACTAATGTTTGATGTGTCTGCAGTTCTGGAGACCAAGAGTCCCCGATAGGGATGGCCTTCACTGGTGCTTATGCAATAACTGCAGAGAAATGACCACCGATTTGGAGAGGATATGCTGCCGCCAGACCCCAGAACACTGTATAAGTAATATGGCTTATATGCAGTATTACATACTTGACAAAAGAGTTTTGATGCTGGCCTGTGCAGCCTGGAATGATATATTTGCCATTGATGACGACCAGGAGCCGGGAGTTGAACAAAAACAATAAAGACATGCAGCTTATCGGCAATTTGTGATGTGGCAGCATGGCCGCCTTGGGGTGGGCAACAGGGTGGTCATCCCCAGCTGCTGCGTCTGGAAAATTAGGGAAGCTCATACCCGTCGCGGCTTCTTCCCCAAATTCTTTGCTGCATGCCAAATATCCAGGGAATGTTTCAGACCCCATGCCTTGTATTTGCCACGTTCCGGATCTGTGGGAAAAAATGTATAGCCTATACCATCACAAACAAGAACATAAAACAAAGAAATCAAAATAATAAAGCATTTTCCTTACTGAGTACTGCTGTGATCTGTGGATGGGTATCAGTGACCATGACTGTCACAAGCATCTCCTGAAGGAGTACATCCACTGTCCTGATGAAGCACTCCTTCTCCATGATCACTGAGTTCCTGCTGGTCTCTCGCTTGTCCACAGACACAACATGAACTGTCTCGAGACTCCTGTTCAATTGTTGTGTAGGTTCAATATTGTGCACAGTGGCCTGCACAAAAAACAGCATGACCGTCAGTATCTGAACAGTATGCATCATAACACACTCAGACACACTCATGTACTCAGGTAATGGAAGAATGGATTCCCCAGGTATGGACTAAGGAGCAGTCAAAAAATACAATGTTACAAAATGTACCACAATAGGTTCTTGACCATCATAGCAAATCACACACAAATAAAGGCAATCTAAATAAGGCAATAAAAGACTCACCAAGGACAACCACCTCATCCTTCTGCTGCAAATGGGTCACAACACTTGCTCTGATGGTCTGCCAGAACTGCTCCACTGGTTCAATGCAGTAGCTGTCCTGAATCTTGAAAAAAAGTAGCCTCGGTCACCATTCCCATCTGCATGAACTGGAAAAGTAATGCAACTGGAGGCCATAACCCTCCCAGTCGTTCAGATATTCGAGTCGAGTACCCTGTCGTCGCGAGGATGGACCAGACCCGGTAGATGATTTCCTCTTCGTCGATGTCCGGAGGAGGAGGTACGTCATCTTCACCAGATCCTGTGGGAGGAGACAGAGGTTCAGTGAAGGGTTTGAGCAGTGATACATGAAATGAAGGTGAAATCCTGTAGTGTGCTGGGAGGTTGAGATGATATGTGACCTCGTTGAGCTGCCTCTGCACTGTGAAGGGACCTATATAGCGGGGACTCAGCTTACGGCAGGGCAGGCGAAGACGGATGTCCCGGGCTGACAGCCACACCTTCTGTCGTGGAGCTTCTGCCCTCCGAACATCTGCTTGGGCTTTATGTCTTCGCACTGCCTGCTGCAGATGTACATGAGCTGAGTCCCATACCTTTTCGCTCTGCTGGAACCAGTGGTTCACTGCTGGAACCTTCGATGGTTCGCCAGACCAAGGGAACAGTGGTGGTTGGAACCCCAAAACACACTGGAACGGAATAAGGCCGGTGGTGGACTGACGAAGGGAGTTCTGGGCGTACTCCACCCAGGGGAGGAACTGGCTCCAGCTGTTTTGGTTCTGGTGGGAGTATGACCGCAGATACCTCCCAATTTCCTGGATCTTACGCTCAGTCTGGCCGTTGGTTTGTGGGTGATAACCGGAGGATAAACTGATGGACACACCGAGGAGTTTAAAGAAGGCTTGCCAGACACGGGAGATGAACTGTGGACCACCGTTGGACACGATGTCTTCGGGTAGACCGAAATGGCAGAAGACATGTTGGAAAAGAGCTTCAGCTGCTTCGAATGCTGTGGGAAGACCTTTCAGAGGGATTAATTTACAGGCTTTCGAGAATTGGTCGAAAATTACGAAGATGCAGATCAGAGGGTGGAAGATCTGTCATGAAATCAATACCTAGGTGGGACCAGGGACGTTGTGGTATTGGTAGAGGGACCAGTTTCCCTTCGGGTAGTGAACGGGGAGTGTTGGTGATGGCGCAGACTTAGCATCCCTTGACGTATTGGGGGATGGCCACCAGTAACGTTGCCGTAGGAGCGAGAGGGTACGCTGACTACCTGGGTGTCCAGAGCCCAGAGAGGTGTGAGCTGAGTCCATGAGGGGCAGACGACAGATGGATGGGACATACAGGCGCCCCTCAGGACCTCCCGGCGGAGCAGGTTTAGAGCGGGTGGCTTGACGGATCTGATCATCAATGACGGATCTGATCATGGCTGGAGGGAGAATGGATTTGGGAGAACTGGGTTCTGGATCAGGATAATGAAGACGAGATAAGGCATCAGCCTTGGTATTCTTGTGTCCAGGTCGGTAGGTGATGACAAAGTCAAATCGGGTAAAAAACAAGGCCCACCTTGCTTGGCGCGGATTCAGGCGTTTAGCTTCACGAAGATATTCCAGATTTCGATGATCAGTGATGACTTCAAAACGATGGTTGGCTCCCTCCAGCCAGTGTCTCCATTCCTCCAGAGCGAGTTTGATGGCCAGAAGCTCTCGATTACCGATGTCGTAGTTCTGCTCCGCCGGGGACAGCTTTTTGGAGTAGAAGGCACATGGATGGAGGCGTGGAGGATCACCCTGCCGCTGTGAGAGCACTGCTCCGACTTCAGTAGAGGAGGCGCCCACCTCCACAACAAATGGTAGTTCAGGATCGGGATGACGGAGGACTGAAGCAGAGACAAATGCTTCCTTGAGCCTATCGAAGGCGTTGGTGGCCACAGATGTCCAGGACAGAGACTTGGGCCGGTTCTTCAGAAGTGAAGTGAGAGGAGAGCTGAGAGTACTGTATGAAGCGCCAGTAGAAGTTAGCGGTAGAAGTTAGCGAAGCCGAGATATCTCTGGAGTTCTTTGATGGTGGAGGGTTGTGGCCAGTTCCGGATGGTCTCCACCTTCCTCTGGTCCATCCTGATGCCATGCTGATCGATGATGTAACCCAGGAATTAGACAGAGTTTGTGTGGAACTTGCACTTCTCCAGCTTCAGGTAGAGGTGGAGCAACATGTTGACGGTGCTCGGTCAGGTTCCGGGAATATATTAAGATATCGTTGATGTAGACGATGACGAACTTCTGGAGATATTCCCGAAACACCTCATTCATGTAATTCTGGAAAACGGCAGGTGAGTTGGACAGGCCATATGGCATTACCGAATATTCGTAGTGCCCTGTAGGAATTACAAAGGCGGCCTTCCATTCATCACCCTTGCGAATACGGATTGTTGTAGGCATTTCGTAGGTCCAGCTTGGAGAAGATGCAAACTCCACGAAGCGACTCCAATGATGCTGGGACCAGAGGAAGGGGATAACCGAACTTAACAGTTTGGGAGTTGAGTGCACGTTAATCGATACACGGCCGCAAGCCTCCGTCCTTTTTGGCCACAAAGAAGAAGCTGGAAGCGGCAGGGAATGTGGAAGGTCGAATAAATTCCTGTTGGAGTTTCTCCTCAATGTATTCATCCATGGCCTTCTGCTCCGGGATGGACAGAGGGTAAACTCTACCCTTAGGCAGAATAGCCCCAGGTAGCAGGTCAATAGCACAGTCCCATGGCCGATGTGATGGTAACTGAGTTGCCGATCGCTTGCTGAACACATCCTGGAATGCCCGGTATTCAGGAGGGATCTCAACTTTCTTTTCAGTAGGAGAGCTTTTGATCGTCGTGGAATTCAGGGTGATGGTTGTTTGACGAAACCATGAGTATAAGGAATTTTGGTAACGGGTGACAGACAGCCCTGGAAACAGGATTCGCCCCACTGATGGATCTCTCCGGTGTTCCAGTTGACCCTCGGCTCATGTTCCAGCATCCACGGGCGCCCCAGGATGATGTCCGCGGTGGATCCTTCCAGCACCATGAAGGAGATCTCCTCAGAATGCAGACAGCTGTAGCAACTGGACCGATCAAAAACACATTCTTTACAATTTAATCTCCTCAAGGACCCAGACAGGCTCCGTGATGGCTAGTTTCCCCACTGTGAATTCGCACCCTGATGCTGATTCATGCATTTCAAAGACACTTGGGCCGTGTTCTCAAATGAGAGAACAGTACAACCAACAGAAACTCAATCCCCTATATAAATGGAATTCTATCCACTAATTCATTGACAATCTGTTTAATGAAGGAACATGCATTCTCCCCAGTACATTTTGTGTATCATTTCCGTTTTGTCTTTTTATATTGTATAATGTTATGCGTGCTTGGTGATAGAACTACTAGTTAATGTTAGCCCATCTAGCTGGTGTCTCCTATCAAAATCATTCAATGACTCACACTTTGGTGGACATCACTTTCTTATAGAATGCAGTGTGTTCATTTTATTTATCAGAATACAAATGAACACACAAATTTTTAACGCAAATGAGTCAGCCCTTTGTTCAAAACAAAGGAACTCTCCCGCTGAGAAGTGCATCTTCCTAATTGGTCAAGCCAAAACTCAAAGGTGTGGCCTCTGGAACTTAAAAGGCCAACACAAAGTTCCCTCCAGAGTTAGACGGAGTACTCGCTGACATTCCACTCCCGAACGCTGTTCGCGTGAGACCTCATTCGGCGTCGCAGCCGCGCCGGCCAGCCCCACACACATCAAACCATGTGGACCTTCTTCGACCATCACAGAGTCTCTGCAAGTTCACCACCGTTCCTTCTTTCAACACGGAAGGAATCGACTGCAACTGCAAAACCATCGGACCGAACTATCAAGACTTTCTCCTGCGACTGTATGCGGACGCAAGTGGAAGCTCAGGCAAATGCAAGTAACAAATTCGCTGTGTAGTTAGTTAAAGCTGTAAACCCCTTTGTTCAAACAAAGGAGCTTGTTGTCTTAACTGATGGTTTCCCAGGTTTTAGACTCTTTTCATAGCTTCATTCCTCTGTTCTGATCCGGTTTTTCGTTCCTTCCACTTTCCATTCTACCCCATGTTTGTATGATTCGTACGAGTTGATTCTGGTCTGCTTATAAATAAATTGTCACTTTAACAAATAGATCATAGCTACGAGCTAAGAAAGTTATTTTTCTGTGGCCACAGAAAATATCCTTTGTGAAGAGTTGATAGACAATCAATACTGAATGTTCGCTGGACGAACAGATTATTTGATTGTAATATTAATTCAGTTACATTAAGTTAATTAGGTTAACTGATCCAAATATACATAATTAATTGTAACGAATTATGATTAATTATTAATATTTCCCCTTTAAGCTAATTTTTTTTTCTTTAGAACCATCCCCCCAAAATACCACTAAGAGCAAGAAGGGCCTCAGTTACCATGGATACCAACTGATAAGACAGTTTATTGCTTGAAAAAATGTGGGGAGCAACACCATAGGAAAGATCCATGGTCCTTAGAACAGACTTTCCTGCATTAATTTATAGACAAATTGATCTATAAATGAACATGCACCCCAGGACATTGTGTGTATGATTAGTACTATCTTATGTAGTGTTTTCTGTATGGTATTTTTGTTTTATGCATATTCCATGATAGAACCAACAGTCAATGTAACCTCACCTCTACCATGTTTGATCTCTATAAATTTGTACTTTTAAGATTGAAATGATCGTGTATATGATGTGTCGATAGCTATGCAACATATTAGTATTACAAGAATCTTTAATTCTTTATTAAAGATAAAGAATAAAAAAATTAAAGATAAAAAATGTATTTCTTCATTGGCAACCAATCCAGCTGCACATGCAAATGAGCACACTTGAAACAAAGACCCATAACATCTCCAACAGAGGAATCTTCCCGCTTGGAAGATTTGGCCTTCCTCATTGGTCAAGTCAACCCTGAGAGGTGTGACCTTTCCCAGACTTTAAAGAGAGACGCACAGATTAGCCTAACTCTCTTGCACCTACGACCGACACGCGGCATCTGCTGGCTCCCACCTGGCCAAGCCGGCCAGGCTGGCAGGCCTACACACACATCAAGCCATGTGCAGCTTCCTCGACCATGACGGAGTAGAACTAACCATGCAAGTTCATCATATCTTCTTCAGTCAACGCAGAAGAAATCGATTGCAACTTCAACACCATCGGACCGAACTATCAAGACTTTCTCCTGCGAATGTATATCCGGACACTCTTTAACCGCTCAGGCAAATGCAAGTAACGTACAATATACTAAATTGCTATTTAGCTAAAGTCATGAACCCCTTTGTTAACAAAGGAGCTTTGAAGATAACAAACTGATGGTTCTTTTCATGGTTAATGACTCTTTTCCATAGCTTCATTTCCGTTTTCCGGTTTCATTCTGTCACTTTCCATCTTACCCATGTATGTGTGATTTGTGTGTATGCGTTTGTGTTAGATTAGTTGTGTTCGTGATTTAGTTAATAAAACTTGTGCACAATACATATTTGGTTCTGACTCCATGCCTGCAAATAAATTGTCACTTAAATGATCGATTTTGTTACACGCTCTAAGCGCTGTAAATGCTAAGGAAGAATAATTTTTTTGTGGCCATGAAAAATACCCTTCTCTTAGAATTAATTAATAATCAGTGAGTGTTCACAGGATGAACTGATTGATTGATTGATTGTAATGGTAATGTAGCTACATCAAGTTAATCTCATTAACTGATTCAAATATTCACAATTAATCATAATGAATAATCATAATGAGTTATGAATAATTATTAACATTTCCCCTTTGAGCTAACTCGCTACATGGCGGTTTTCCCAAGATGGTTTGAATTCTTAATTCTTGGTCACAGCATTTCCTCTTGAGACGGAGCCTTTGAAGAAGTTGGTGGGAGATGAAGTTCCCCGTTGAGCCGGAGTCAATGAGGGCTTGTGCTGAAACAGAGGTATGGCGGGTTAGGATATGCACTATAGTTCTAGTGAGAGGGGCGACTTTAGGAGGAAGTTGGATGGTACTCACCGCAGGTCGTGGGGGTCATGTTGGGCAGCTGGTAATAATGTGTCCATCTCCCCCACAATACAGGCACAGGTGATTAGATAATCTCTGCTGACGCTCCGCTTGGGTGAGGTGGTATGAGTCAATCTGCATAGACTCAGGTGCTGGAAGGGCGACAGGTGTTGCGGGAGGCAGAGGATGCAGAACGGGTTGATGCAAAGAACAAGCAGTTAGGCGTTGTGAAATGCCGATGGCCTTCTGGATGAAGGATTCAAGCCCAATGACGTCATCGTAAATCACCATGGGTTGATGAATTTCGGCCTTGAGACCTTGGCAAAAGGCTGTGAGAAGTGTGAGCGTTCGGAATCGTAAGGCATAGGCGCTGACTGATTCTGCTCCTTGCCGAAGATTAAATAATTGATCATGCACTGAGAGTTCAGAAACTGCTGAGACGAAAACTTCCTTCAAATGGTTGATAATTGCAGATAAGGAATTCGTCATAGAGGGGTTAGATTGCCACAATGATTGCTCCCACTGCAAAGCTCGTCCGGTAAGTAGAGAGATCATAAAAGCCACTCGGGCTCGATCATTTGCAAAGAGATGTTTATTTCGAAGTATAGGGAGCATTTAAGTATGAACCCGTTGCAATCCTCAGCCTCACCGGAATAGGGCGCTGGTCGAGCCATGGGACTGGCAGAGGCAGCTACCGAAGAAGATGATGTTGACGGAGGGAGTAAGTGACGAACGGCACTGACCAATTCAGCAAACGGGTCCGCTGCACGATCCCTGGTCGCGCTAGAAGGACTCTGCATACTTTAGGGTCTGGTCTTCTGTCACAGTCAGAAGAGAACAGACAAGGTAAGTTCAAGATAACAAGTTTTTATTTGCAGCTCGAGTGCAGAGCGTGGATAAAACAGGTTAGTGCAATGGTAGATGAATATAAGCAGAAGGCTTATCTGAGGGTGCTGAACGATACTCTTATATTGCAGATGATGGTGCAGGCCAGAGTGCGGGAGCAGATGGAATCTAGACAAGACGACACAGGGAACCAGATGATGGCAGACAGAAGACAGAAGACGAATTGGGAATGCAGGTAAGTCTCTCAGGTGAGTCTGAGTCTGTAGTGTCAAATGACGAGACCAGAAGTTGCACCATCATTGCAGGGAACGGTGTGTAGGGACTCTGTGTAAGGGAAACAGGTCTATTTAGCTCAAATGAATTTAGTAATTAATTCATAGGGAATTTTGAAAGAGTCTGATTTTATGGCCGAGCAAATGACTCGTCCAGCGTTCATTTGAACGGGCCGTAACTATCAACTCTGCAGCGGATATTAATATCCAAACAATAGTGAAACACTATTTAATAGCCAGGTAACATAGATCAGCAGTTTAAGTTCGTAAGCACATAACACAAGAACACTTATCTTTAAATACAAACAAAACTTTATTGATTATTCTAACACGTAAAACTAATATCTAACACAAACACACACACACATACATGGATGGAAAGTCTTGAATGGCTTGAATGAAACTGTTAACCCATTTTCTCGGATTTCTGTTCTGCCACGATCGTCTGATCGTCTATCTCGTGATCTTATGTCTCCTTGAACTCTTGTCTGAACTAATTCTTTATTCGTGTTCTGAGATTTTAAACTCAAATATTTGCCCATCCTCCTGGATGGGTTCTGACCAATTAGGTATCATCTTGGTTCAGAGGTGACTGTGTCCCCACCCCTCACCATAAATTAATTATGGTGTGTTATCTCTGGTTATCTCTGGTCTCCTAACTTCCCGCTCTTAAGCAGAGTATAGTTAGACATGATTTCTTATTATAAGAACACGATACATTCTACACAAATTTCAAACCATCGTAATTATTTTGAGTACACTAACATAAAGATACCAAGCAAGGTACACTTTCAATCAATCATTCAATATTTATACAATTACATGAATTGTGAGTGATATATAGGCATAATGGTCATGTGTATTGGTTATAGACATGATATCGAATTATGCAGTAGAAGGCTGTTTGAAGGTAAGTCCGGCTATCATCCTTGAATGATTTGATGCAGTTTATACGTGACAACAGTTTCTGTGGGTTTTTCCTGTGGATTTTAACCGTGTCACTCAGAGTTCATTTAAAGGTCGTTGAGACAACGGGAATCTGGTTTGTTTCTTTGCCTTGTGGGTCAAACAACCTCATCGTTATCTTGGTGTGGCTCGAAGTTTGCAAGGCAATAAAGTACTTAGCTGGGGGGGGGGGGGTGGTTTGATGGGGGATGTGCAGGTGCAGATGATTAGAATTCGGGTGACTGTGAACGAGTGGGCGGATCTGGTGTCGATGGTTGGATAGAGTTTCGGTTGGTTGGTTTCACACATTCAAATATGTCTACAAAAGTAGTAGAATTCACTTACATTTTTATAGTAATGCACTCAAAATTAAATTATTTAAGTATGCTGTAATTAAATCATAATTAGATATAAAATCCAGGCTAACAGTGTAAAAACTTAAAACCATCTTTTTTTCCCATGACATTATTAGGTAGCTGTGGGATATTCAACCTCTCTGAACCACACCATAATGCCTCACCATAACCAATGCTCTTCCATAACATTTAAGATTTTCTAAAACAATTTTAACATCAATGCTGTTTAATATCATTATCTAGTTATTACAGTTACATCATCAGCATAGGCGGATAATTTCACATCATTTGAAATATTTGACCCCTCAATATGTAAACCAGTCAACTGTTCTCTTAACCCTTAAATGCATGAATGTTTTGCCAATCATTATTACATATTTGGGTCTTTAGCGACCCGGATCAATATCTAACACGGATGTCTACCTGTCGCGACAATATAAAACTCTCCTGATATTAGAGTAATAATTACAGAAGACTAAAATAAAGCATATTTTGTTACCATTTGGAGCTTGGAAGGGTTTAGTTTGAGGAGATGTTTAATACCATCATCACTGTTTTCATCAGAGCTCATTTCCCAGTACTTTTAGCATCTGGATCATATTCGCGATCTCAAACATGTTCTCAAAACTCTAATATCATTACTCAGCTCTATCATTTTCAGCATCTTCAAAATCAATATTTTATTCGCTGACAGCCTCTTCACCAGATCCAGCATCAAGTCACAGTGACACTAATATTTGATTGCATTCAGTACTTGCTCTGCAGTAGATCGCTGAGCCATTTCAAGTTTTGCTGATGATACTTCTTATTCTTTTGTTTTCTGCCTGCGGTAACTATGAGTGAAACGTCGCTTCAGAGTGTGTTATTAAAGACTTCTAATCTAATCTAATCTTCATCGTCTGTTTGCTGCAACCAAGTGTGACAGATGAACGGACCTACCAAAACAAACTGGGCTGAAGATTATCTTCTCTTGGGCGCTCCAACTCACCCCAAGCCTACAAGCAAACCCTCAACATCCCTTAACATTGGGACAATCTCAGCTGCTCCACATTCTACTCCTGCACCAGCTCAAAAGAGGAGGCGAAGAAGAAGGTCTCTGCCACGCCAGAGCCCTCTGCTAAGAGGGCCGCATCTGGAAATCAGTTCTCACCAGAACCAGCAGGGGAACACTGGCTGATTGACTTTTGGTCGGAACCAATGCCAGCACCCGACCAGAGTCCTGTGGTGTCTCCAGCCCCCCAGAGTCCAGTGAAGACTCCAGCCCCCGACCAGAGTCCAGTGACGGCTCCAGCCCCCGACCAGAGTCCAGAGAGGGCTCCAGTCCATGAGCTCGCTCCAGAGTCCATAGCTCCTCCCAAGAAATTTTTTTTGGGGGGGCTACCCATCCACGGAGGCCGTCCCTGAGCTGCTGGCTCCACCCTGGCCCTCTGAGCCACTATATCAGTTGTCATGGTAATTCATTTGATCTGCACAGGTGTTCATCATTTTTTCCCCTCATTTGCTTGGTATTTAAGTTGCAGTCTTTTCAATGTTCATTTGTCTGTTCACTTTAATGCTTTGGTTGTGTTTCTTCATCTTTGTTATTTGGATTTACTTTCTGAGTGTGTTATTAAAGACTTCTAATCTAATCTTCATTGTCTGTTTGCTGCAACCAAGCATGACAATTATATCTCTCATTAGAAATAAATTATCCCTAATACATCCCCCCTTTACACAATATGATTGTTCTTTCATGATTAATACACTCATATAATTGTTTAGTCTACTGGCAATACATTGAGAATTTTATAATCCATACACATTAATGCAACAGGTCGCCAATTCTTCAAGCAAAACAAATCACCTTTCTTTCTCACTTAAATTTCAACTATATTACTGATCTGCCCGCATTGACACTATATGATAATTGAAATGAGCTGGATGACATCACCGCTTTCACCAGAGCGGCTGTACAGCCGAATCAAATTCCGTTGCATTATTTTCCTGTTACCACTGTGAAGCTGCTTTGAAACAATTGCCATTGTAAAAAGCGCTATATAAATAAAGGTGATTTGATTTGATTTGATAACACTGCTCTTTTACAACTCTTAGGTAAAGACCCAGACTGTATTGATTTTAAAAGCATTTCAAAATAGTCTTCTTGAAAAGTAATTGGTGAATCAATAACCTCCTGTTGCTCAGGCGTCAACTTCTTAAGACATGAAAATAATTCATCTTTACATTTAGGATCTGTGACACTGGCCGTGTATAAGTCAGAATAAAAGTCAACAGCAATTCTTCTGATTTCAAAAGAGTCATGGGTAACAACACCTTCGTCATTTTTTAAACCCACCATCAATTTTCCTTGATTATTCTTTTGTTCTAAATTGAAAAAGAATTTTGAAGGTCCATCAATGTCTTTATTTTGGATAAATCGTGCCCTAACAAGGGCACCTTTCATTTTATCATGCAATAAAGAATTTAGCTTAAACTTTTTCTCTGAAAGAGCAGTTTCCAAATGAAGTCCATTCCTCACCATAATTTTTTCCTCTATAGCAGAAATCTCCTTCTCCAAGTCCTGTATCCTGGTCTTTAATGTCCTTTTTTGAAAACAATGAATATTGCTGACAGAAAACGTCTCGGGTTACGACTGTAACCTTTGTTCCCTGAGAAGGGAACAAGACGCTGTGTCGAAGACGACACTTTGGGGAACGCCTCCAGCATGATAGCGTCTGAAGCATGAATGGAACTAGTCCAATCCTGATTGGTGTTGCGTCATGACGTCACATGTGACGGCGTACACGAAAGCTACAAAGGGGAGCCGGCACATAACAGTGTTAGCTTCTAAAAGGTCGAAGCAAGTTGTTCTCAGGCACTCAGGAGGTGTGGCAAAGGGACGCAGCGTCTCGTTCCCTTCTCAGGGAACAAGGGTTACAGTCGTAACCCGAGACGTTCCCTTTCGAAGGAACTCGCGCTGCGTCGAAGACGACACTTTGAGGAATGAAATACCCACTGCGCCACACTAGTGACTGTCCTGGTGTGATGCTTGTCAGGCACAGCTCAGGACGTGAGGACTTGAGCACCCGGCGTGGAGGGAAGATCCAAGCTATAATATCTGATGAAGGTGTGTGGGGAGGCCAAGCCAGCAGCATTACATAATAAATGCTTAGATTTTACTCGCCAGTGTGTGTGTTAGAGGCTAAGAATAAGTTTAGCATAGATATATTTTCACTCGCTGAACACTCAGAGAAACAGAGTTTCACTCTCCGTCAAGCGAAGCTGCCTGTTTCAGTTCAGCTCAACGGATGCGCAGCGTACCTGTATTTGACATACTGTAAACTCTAGTGTGAAGGCGCACAACTCGCCGTCACTTTGCTGAGATTGCTGTGTTGCACACACGCAAAGAGAGAGAGAGTCTTAAATACCCCTAACCAAGGTCAACCAAAATGGCGCCAGTGTACCCGGCTTGTCGTCTCTCTCGTTTGTCCCAGTTTGTTGTACCTGTGGTACCTGTTCGTCTGACATCTGTTCTGTTTGTATTATGCATGGTGTTGCACTGGCATAATGCAGTCTCAGTGCTGACCTATGATCGACAAGCCTTACTCAACATCCAAAGCTGTATGGGAGCTTACCATGGATTTTGTCCTGCTCTGTATTCTCGCTTTAAATCCTCGTTCAGCCAACCTGTGGTGGAGTGCGCTCGCCGGCTACCTTGCTGAGTTCCTCCTCTAAGGAAGCGCCGCAGGAAAAGAGGTAGTAGTGGTGGTGTTCGGGTGAGAATCAGGCGGACAACTGTCTCTTCCAGACAATCTTCGATGGAGTTCCCTTGGAAGTTATGAGCTTGGAGGGTCTCCATTTGATGCGCCGCTCATGGGATTATAGATATGCTTTTCATCGCTCTGTTTTCCCGGACTTCTCTCATTCATCTATTCACTCAGCTCCTCCGCGTTTACAGATTCGCAAGAGAGGAGTGAACTGTCAAAATCTACGTTAACTGGATTTTGTTCATCTGGACGTGGCCTTGTCATCACAGCCTCCTTTGAATATGGCCCTAGTTAATGCTAGGTCCATATGCAACAAAACTTTTATCTTAAATGGCTTTTTTACCGGACGTGATTTGGACATTTTATTTCTGACGGAAACCTGGGCCGGCGTTGGTGAGTTGTCAGTTTTTGAGGAACTTTGTCCATCGAACTGTTGTTTTATTAGTACCCCAAGGACTACTGGTAGGGGTGGTGGCGTTGCTATGGTTTTCATGCAATCACTTAAAATACACACAGTTTCTGTTCGGAGTTATTCGTCGTTTGAGGTACAGTGTGTAGCATTACATTCTGTCTCCTCCGCTCTGTTCTGTGCTCTCATTTATAGGCCACCAAACTCAGACAGTGCATTTATAAGTGATTTCTCTGATTTTTTAACTTCTGTTGTTCCGTTGTATGATCGTATGTTAATGTTGGGTGATTTTAATGTACATATTTGTTGCCCCGGACATCCCTTGGTTGCTGAGTTTTGCAGTGTTTTGGACTCATTTGGTTTTACTCAACATATGAATCAAGCAACACATGTCCTTGGTCATACTCTTGATCTTATTATGTCATATGGTACATCTGTAGATAATGTATATATTGAAAATGCTTCCTTCTCTGATCATAAGCTCATTGTATTTACGATCCCTATTGTGAGCTCTGCCATTGTGAATAAGCCGGTAGGCTCGTATTCTCGCTTTATAAACTCACTCACTGCCTCTCAGTTTAGCGAGAAATATTTAGCTAATGCTGTTGAAATTTCCATCTTGAATGCTGAGTCTTCCTTCGGACCTGACAATTTAACCTCTCTTTTTTATGCAGCTTGTTCTGATATTTTAGATTCCATTGCCCCTCTTAAATTGAAACAACCAAAGCGAAAATCTTATTATTGGCTGGATTAAAAAATGCTCGTTTTCTCAGACAGGCCTGTCGTAAAGCAGAGAGGAGATGGAAGCACGATCGCTTAACTGTGTCATTTGAGATTTTCAAAGAGTGTCTGGTTAAGTTTCAGAGTGCTGCAAAGTCAGCTAGAGCAAAGTATTTTTCTGATTTAATTACTACACACTGTCATAGACCTAGAATTTTATTCTCTATGTTAAATTCAGTAATTAATCCAAGCTGCCAATTTCATCGGGAACCCTCGGCTGATCTTTGTGAGAAATTTTTAACATTCTTTTCTGATAAAGTGATAGCTATTCGTTCATCCTTCAGTTCACAGCTCTCAGATCAGTCCTTGGTTTCGCTGGCTAGTTCGTTCTATCATAATTTTCAGCAGGTCTCTCTACTGAAGCTTTGTGATGTGGTAAAAAAGATGAAGACAACTTCCTCCTCACTTGATGTTATTCCCTCAGAGATTATAAAAGCTACTTTTCCTATAATTGGACCCAGTATCCAAGTGTTGATTAATTCATCTTTGGACACTGGGGTGGTCCCGAAGAGTTTTAAGCATGCGGTTGTTCAGCCTTTGCATAAGAAACAAGGTCTGGATGAGGGTTGTTTTAGTAATTATCGGCCTGTCTCTAAGCTATCATTTTTATCAAAACTTTTAGAAAAGGTTGTGCAGTCTCAATTGATAATTTAAATGCAACTAAGTTATTAGAACCCTTTCAATCTGGTTTCACTGCCCATCATAGCACAGAGTCGGCCTTGCTAAAAGTGTTCAATGACATTTTACTTGCAGTTGAGGCCGGTAAAAATGCTGTATTGATCTTACTTGATCTTACAGCTGCCTTTGATTCTGTTGACCATGATGTTCTTATTTGGCATTTAGAGCGTTTATTCGGTTTTAAGGGGACAGCCTTATGGTGGTTTAGTTCATACCTTAAAGACAGGTCTTTTTCTGTAGAGTTAGGTAAGTTCTCTTCATCTTCTGCCCCTATTATTAGTGGTATACCTCAGGGATCTATTTTGGGTCCACTTCTTTTTAACTTATACATGTGTCCACTGGGGGATATTATTAAGAAGCACAATGTTACATTTCATTTTTACGCTGATGATACACAGCTGTACCTGCCATTGAAATTCAATCTTTGTTGGAATGCATCAGGGACATTAAGGAATGGTTATTAAATAACTTTCTTCAACTTAATGATGACAAAACTGAAACAATTGTTTTTGGTCCCCCAAAATTAAGGAGTAGTGTTATTAAGGAGTTGGGTAATCATTTCCCCTCAGTTTCCACCCAGGTTAGGAACCTTGGTGTTATCTTGGATTCAGAATTATGTTTAACCAAACAAATTAATTCTGTTGTTAAGAATAGTTTTTATCAACTGCGGATTATTTCCAAATTTAAATCATTTTTGTCATTCCAAGACTTGGAGAAGGTTATTCATGCTTTTATTACCTTGCACTTATATTACTGTAATTAATTGTATCTGGGTCTTCCTCATCGCTTACACGCCTCCAGATGGTGCAAAATGCAGCTGCAAGGCTGCTGACCGGGACAAAGAAATATGATCATGTCACGCCAATTTTGGCCTCGCTTCATTGGCTCCCGATCCGTTTTAGAATTCAGTTTAACCTCTTAAGCTGTGCGAGGACGCCGACGCACTGAAGCGTTCTTTGTTTAAATTAGCTCAAAATTACTGTCAGATGTAAGTAATTACCTTGACAAACATCATTATACATCATTAAAAAGATCTAAGACTCAAGTTTCAATCTGTTACCTCTGTTTTATTCTCAAAATCTTATAGTGACCATAATTTGTTAATATGTGTCAGGAGTTATGAATATAAAAATCGGCAATTTTTTGAATATAAAAATTGAAATATGAGCCTCAGCCGCTCCCATTAAAAAAAAAACTCCTCTATGTTCATCATGAAGACTCGCGACAAAACTACATCCCTCTGGGCTTTTAGTTCAAAAGTGTGCAGATGTGGAGAAATATTGATAGATTCTCATATGTTTGTGTCAAATTTCTATACAGAGGAGTATTATTTATTCAATCTTTACCCAAAATGTGCAGATGTAATCATTATGAGCGCTGGATACGCTGATGTGCTGTGTTTTCAGTTCATACTGGCAGCCTGAGGGTGCTCTGTGCACATTTAGTCCATATATGGCACTCACGATGATTTTTTCACCCTGCCACCCGAGAAAATACGTTACTTTTATGAATAATTTTGAATAGTAAAACTCATTGAAATGTTTCTATTTTCAAGAAGGGCATTTGATACAGTTTAGAAGGTGAAGTGAGAAGTTTGATCAAAGAAATGAGGTTTGAATAGAACAGTTTGAATAGAGAGTCGTCAGTAATTACAATGAAGACAAATTAATAATAATTAGAGCCATAACCAGGTCGGAGAGGTGTGAATGTGTGCTGGGGAGACTGAAACTGAATGGAGCAGTTTGCACCACAAAACAATAGAGACAATACACTGAATGGAAGCTTGGAAGGTGGCAATAAACATCAGTTAACATTTTAGAGTCTTCTCAGAATAAAATCACATGACATGATCTTGAAAAACATTTCATAAAATTCAGAGTTTTAGACTTATCTTCAGATTTGATATATAACATGGTCAGACTTGTGGCTTTAGCTGTAGTGCATTTCTAGATTGCAACAAGGCCAACTTCAATTTTATTTTCATAAAGATATTTAATAAAAATAAATTTCTAATAACTTTACAAAACTTTGAAGCTTATTATAGCTATTTTTTTCATTATGAAAATAATTATAATTTTGACTTTACAGTGAACTTCCAAGTGTCTGCTTTCAAATGAGACCATACTTGTGCTTTTAGTGCAAAGGATTCATGAACTGTATCTGTTTTAGTCTGGGTATGCCATTTCTTGGGATTTTTTCAAAAGTGGGGGTGCTGGCTAACAGGTTTAACTCTTGTTGTTTGTTTTTAAAGCTCTTAATGATCAAGCTCCTCGTTATCTTAAAGATCTTCTTACTCCTCAGTCATCATCCAGATTTTTAAAATCTTCAGACAGGGCTCTTTTATCCATCCCTCGCTCTCATCTAAAAACTTTTTCTGTTGTCTCCCCCCGTCTTTGGAACCAATTGCCCCTGGACATCCGCCTTGCACCTTCATTACTATTTTTAAGTCAAAATTGAAAACATATCTATTTTCCCTGGCATTTTAATATTACTATACTTCTGTCCGACTGTTTGTTTGGTCTGGTTTCACTTTGTTTCTATTCTTTTTTATTCTTAAACTCCCCCCTGTAAATGCCGCATCAACACGACATCCTCATTAAACCCGTCTCCTGCGTGACGACTCCAATCTTTCGAATAATCTTACGAATATCTTTCGATCTAATATGACTTCTGACCTGTAATGTTGCCAGAATCATAATCATACACTATTTGTTTGTTGGCCAGAGGAGAACTGGCACCCCGACTGAGCCTGGTTTCTCCCAAGGTTTTTTTCTCCATTCTGACACCTGAAGGAGTTTTGGTTCCTTGCCACTGTCGCCTTAGGCTTTTGGCTTGCTCAGTTGGGGACACTAAAATTTCAACTATATTACTGATCTGCCCGCATTGACACTATATGATAATTGAAATGAGCTGGATGACATCACCGTTTTCTCCAGAGCGGCTGTACAGCCGAATCAAATTCTGTTGCATTATTTTCCTGTTAACACTGTGAAGCTGCTTTGAAACAATTGCCATTGTAAAAAGCGCTATATAAATAAAGATGACTTGACTTGTTTTTATCTTTTTATTTTATTTCTCTTTACTCTGTTCAGCACTTTGGATAGTTCTGCTATGTTTAAATGTGCTATATAAATAACATTTACTTACTTACTAAATACCACGCAGAATCGACGCGCTACATGTAAACCATATTCTTTGTTGTATTTTCCTGTCAAAACAATGGAGTTCATTTGGAATTATTCAGCTTTTAAGAACAAGCAGAAGATATGCGGTTTCTCCGGTAGTGGGGGGGACTAATGCGCAAACAGCAATCTCATTGGCTGGTGCTCATCTATTACCGTCCCTGATTTGATTTCAGCAAATCAGTTCGAGCGAACGCAGACAACGTGATTAATATTCATGAACCCATCAGCTCATCAATCCTTAGTGCGTTGTATATTGTTATTAGTAGTAGTAGTAGTATCTTATTAATAATTAATATTATCTATTACTATTATCATTTTTTACAGAAACACTGAATGACCAACAATATCTTAAGCACCACCACCAGTCCTAAGTTCAATTAAAATATCAAATATGCATTCATACATGTGTCATATACAGTGGGGAGAACAAGTATTTGATACACTGCCGTTTTTCCAGGTTTGCCCACTTACAAAGCATGTAGAGGTCTGTAATTTTTATCATAGGTAGTCTTCAACTGTGAGAGATGTAATCTAAAACAAAAATCCAGAAAATCACATTGTATGATTTTTAAATAATTAATTTGCATTTTATTGCATGACATAAGTATTTGATCACCTACCAACCAGTAAGAATTCCGGCTCTCACAGACCTGTTAGTTTTTCTTTAAGAATCCCTCCTGTTCTCCACTCATTACCTGTATTAACTGCACCTGTTTGAACTCGTTACCTGTATAGAAGACACCTGTCCACACACTCAATCAAACAGACTCCAACCTCTCCACAGTGGCCAAGACCAGAGAGCTGTGTAAGGACATCAGGGATAAAATTGTAGACCTGCACAAGGCTGGGATGGGCTACAGGACAATTGGCAAGCAGCTTGGTGAGAAGGCAACAACTGTTGGCGCAATTATTAGAAAATGTAAGAAGTTCAAGATGACGGTCAATCTCCCTCGGTCTGGGGCACCATGCAAGATCTCACCTCGTGGGGCATCAATGATCATGAGGAAGGTGAGGGATCAGCCCAGAACTACACGGCAGGACCTGGTCAATGACCTGAAGAGAGCTGGGACCACAGTCTCAAAAAAAAACCATTAGTAACACACTACGCCATCATGGATTAAAATCCTGCAGCGCACGCAAGGTCCCCCTGCTCAAGCCAGCGCATGTCCAGGCACGTCTGAAGTTTGCCAATGACCATCTGGATGATCCAGAGGAGGAATGGGAGAAGGTCATGTGGTCTGATGAGACAAAAATAGAGCTTTTTGGAGAAACACTCGCCATGTTTGGAGGAAGAAGAAGGATGAGTACAACCCCAAGAGCACCATCCCAACTGTGAAGCATGGAGGTAGAAACATCATTCTTTGGGGATGCTTTTCTGCAAAGGGGACAGGACGACTGCACCGTATTGAGGGGAGGATGGATAGGGCCATGTATCATGAGATCTTGGCCAACAACCTCCTTCCCTCAGTAAGAGCATTGAAGATGGGTCGTGGCTGGGTCTTCCAGCATGACAACGACCTGAAACACACAGCCAGGGCAACTAAGGAGTGGCTCCGTAAGAAGCATCTCAAGGTCCTGGAGTGGCCTAGCCAGTCTCCAGACCTGAACCCAATAGAAAATCTTTGGAGGGAGCTGAAAGTCCGTATTGCCCAGCGACAGCCCCAAAACCTGAAGGATCTGGAGAAGGTCCGTATGGAGGAGTGGGCCAAAATCCCTGCTGCAGTGTGTGCAAACCTGGTCAAGAACTACAGGAAACATATGATCTCTGTAATTGCAAACAAAGGTTTCTGTACCAAATATTAAGTTCTGCTTTTCTGATGTATCAAATACTTATGTCATGCAATAAAATGCAAATTAATTACTTAAAAATCATACAATGTGATTTTCTGGATTTTTGTTTTAGATTCCGTCACACAGTTGAAGAGTACCTATGATAAAAATTACAGACTTCTACATACTTTGTAAGTGGGCAAACCTGCAAAATCGGCAGTGTATCAAATACTTGTTCTCCCCACTGTATATATATATATATATATATATATATAAGGGCTGTCAAACGATTAATCGCGATATATAAAAGTTTGTTTACATAATATATGTGTATGTACTGTGTATAATTATGTATATTTGAATACACACACGTAAATGTATATATTTAATATATATTATATATAAATATAAAAAACATTTCTTAAATATATACATGCATGTGTGTGTATTTATATACACATAATAATTATACACAGTACACACACATATATTATGTAAACACAAACTTTTATTTTGGATGCAGTTAATTGTGATTAGTCGATTTGACAGCACTAATATAAATAAAATAGTATATCAGTCTGGCGAGTAAACAAAAAAAATGTACTAGCCAATGGCGATTATGTTGCCAAAGGGTGCATAGAGGGTTGCATATGCTGAAGAAATAGCCTCCACAATCCACCTGCTAATTGTATGCTTAGAGGCAGGGGAACCCTTTTTAAGTGACCCAAAACACACAAGCAGCTGGACTTCCTCCAACTTGAGGACCTATGTACATAGGCCTCCAAGGCCCGGACAGGGCATAGTAGATGTAGCTTTTCCTGATCAGCCGACACATCTGGTGGAGGATGAAACGCCTGCAGTATAACAGACCATGCCACATTAGATGGCACTTTGGGCAAATAGCCCGGCCTAGGGTGGAGAATGGCTTTTACTCTTCCAGGAGTGAACTCGAGGCAAGAGGGAGGTCCCCAACTCTCTTGAGGGAAGTTCTGTGGTATTCTGTGTTAAGTGCGAACCTGATGCCAGGGTTGACTTCAACACTGAACCGTTCGTCACCAGTAGGGAACCTATTAGAGACCTCATCAGCACATTCAGTGAACTGTATATCTACTCTGAAGAGGAAAAGGAAAGAGTTGTTGAGTCTGTTGACGACATTTCTTTTCCACCACCTCCTCCAATTGAAATGGAAGAAAGACCGTAGTTCAACTCTTTATCTTCTGTTGTGGACAGGTTGGAGCAGCTTGAAGAGAGACTCTCATATATGGAAAAAAGTTTAGGAGAATGTAATAAAAAGGTGGGTGAAGGTTTTTCTCAAGCAGAAGTGGAGAGTAGATGCAAGAAAATGGAAGACAGATTAAACTATCGAATGGAGAGGGAATGTTCACGAATTCAGCAAAAACTTGAACTCAGTATCCAAGACTTGGGTCGCTCAATGGTAGACTGTTTAAAACGAAGGGACACACAGATTGATCATAAATTCAAATCTCTCATTCCTCTTAAGTCAACACCAATCCGTCCAACCCAGGGTTCCATTCTGCCTCCCTCAGCTTCTCAAGTCAGTAACCAAACCTATCAAGTTTCATCAAGTCACACTCAAGTGTCTGTTTCTGGAAATCCATCAACAATTCCACCTGTAAAGATAGAGTTCCCAAACTTTACCAGCAGTGAAGATGATGACCCAGTTGCATTTATTGAGAGGTGTGAGGAATATCTAGCCATTCGGCTTCTATCTGACTATGAAATACTAGCTTCTCTTACTTCTGTTTTAAAGAATACAGCACAAGATTGGTGGGTGGCTGAGAAGAGAAATGTACAGACCTGGGAGCAATTTAAGAAAATCTTCCTGCGTTCATTTTTGAATGAAGACTATGAAGATGAAACGGCTAGAAGGCTCCAAGAGAGAAAACAAGGTGCGCAAGAGAGCATAAGAGATTTTGCTTTTCACTATAGAGCTCTGTGTTTGAAATGGAGAAAGGATATGTCAGAAAGCCTACTTCGAGGAACAGTGCGAGATGTTGGTGAACTAGTCAGAATTGGCACACAAATTGAGAGATTTGGAGGAATCAAAAAGAAACTGGAATAATGTTAATTTTGAGGCCCAAAGAAAGAAGTTAAAACTTAATTGAGAAACAGTTCCCAAACCTCCACATGCTAACACTAGAGTAATGCAGTCTGCCCAAAATACTGCAATACAAGAGCCGAACATGATTAACTTGCCTATCCTTCTGAGAAATAGGTACATACATCGATACAGGAAGTACCCTTTCTTTGTTTCAAGAATCTTGTTGGAGGCAACTGGGAAATCATGAGGTATGGAAATCAAGTAATGGACAAAATTTTCTTCTAGCCAATGGCCAAAGCCAAACAGCTTTGGGAAAGTCTGACTGGGAGTGT
Source organism: Coreius guichenoti (assembly GCA_039654105.1). Classification (NCBI taxonomy): domain Eukaryota; kingdom Metazoa; phylum Chordata; class Actinopteri; order Cypriniformes; family Gobionidae; genus Coreius; species Coreius guichenoti. Next base: position 23,140,390 of record CM077181.1, read on the forward strand.
GAACTTCAAGGCAAGGTATTCAAAGTGACCCTGTATGTAATATGAGAGACTCTGATCTGACCGTTCCAGTCATTCTGGGTATGGATTTCTTGATGACTTCTGGAATAATATTAGATTTCAAGAATTTACAGTATAGTTTTTCTTCCAAGGAGGAGGGTACTGTACAGAAGTTTCCACTGTGGTCTCATGAGTCTTGTAGACCTTCACTTCACTTTTATCTTGCCCTACCCACACCTCAGATGACAATAGAAACCTTACAATCTATTAACCAACTGATACTAAAAACAGACTCCACTGATCAGTTCCAAAATCAATTAGAGAGTCTGATGAGGAGTTGGCCAAACGTCTGTACACGCCAAATTGGGCACTCAAAAATGGTAAGACACCGAATCATCACAACAGATGAAATTCCTGTTAGGAAGAGAGCTTACAGAGTGTCATTACCCAAACAACAGTTCATTGACAATGAAATCCAAGAGATGTTAAGCAAGAATATTATTCGTCCCTTGGTTTCTCCATGGGCTTCACCTGTTGTTATTGTACCTAAAAAAAGGAGGTGAGTTAAGATTCTGTGTGGATTATCGGGGACTGAATGCAAAAACCCACTTGGATGGTTATCCCATGCCCCAGATTCAAGAGATATTGGAGTCTTGGATACTGGCAGTTGGAGATGGAACCTGACAGTATTACCAAGACTGCTTTTGTAACATCAGCGGGGCAATTCGAATTCTTGCGCCTTCCATTCGGCCTTAAAAACTCTGCAGCGTCATTTCAAAGGTTGATGGAGTGTGTTCTCAAAGACATTAGAGGGAAGTGTTGCTTTGTTTACATCGACGATATCGTAGTGTATTCGAGAAATGAACAAGAACACTTACAACACCTGAATCAAGTCTTCAGCTGTCTTCACCAAGCCAGTCTTACGTTGAACCTCAAGAAGTGTAACCTTGTGCAACGAACGCTCTCATTTATGGGCCATGTGGTATCTTCTGAAGGAGTAAAAACAGACCCTTCTAAGGTTTCTGCTATCTGTGATTTCCCAATACCCCAGTATTGGATTTACAAAGATTCTTGGGATTGGCTGGATGGTATCACCATTTTATTCCAAATCTATCTGAAAAAGCCACCCCCCTCCATTCACTAAAGAAGAAGCAAGCCACTTGGATCTGGACCGAAGCATGTCAGCAGTCATCTGAAAGAATCAAACAAGACCTGTCTAGAGCTCCTGTTCTTATCCCTCCTGATTTCAGCAAACCTTTCAAGGTACAAACTGATGCAAGCGAAATTGGCCTTGGAGCTGTATTGACACAGGAGATTGATCAAATCAAATCAAATCACCTTTATTTATATAGCGCTTTTTACAATGGCAATTGTTTCAAAGCAGCTTCACAGTGGTAACAGGAAAATAATGCAACGGAATTTGATTCGGCTGTACAGCCGCTCTGGTGAAAACGGTGATGTCATCCATCTCATTTCAATTATCATATAGTGTCAATGCGGGCGGATCAGTAATATAATTGAAATTTAGGTGTCCCCAACTGAGCAAGCCAAAAGCCAAAGGCGACGGTGGCAAGGAACCAAAACTCCTTCAGGGCCAGAATGGAGAAAAAAAACCTTGGGAGAAACCAGGCTCAGTCGGGGTGCCAGTTCTCCTCTGGCCGACGAACAAATAGTGTATGATTATGATTCTGGCAACATTACAGGTCAGAAGTCATATTAGATAAATAGATATTCGTAGGATTATTCGAAAGATTGGAGTTGTCACGCCGGGGACGGGTTTAATTAGGATGTCGTGTCGATGCGGCATTTACAGGGGGGAGTTTAATTGACACTATTGTCTCTACAGACACTTCAGGGATATGGTCGTCATGTCCAGGCTAAGGTCCACCATCTGGTCTGGATACGGCCCGGATCCGGCCGACTGCAGTAAACCTCGGGATAAACAGAAAGACTAACATTAGCGTAGATGCCATTCTTCTTATGATGTAACGAGTACATCAGGTGTTATGGGAAGTGTTCCCGGTTCCGGCTGACCTAGTTAATGCAGCCTAAAACAATCATTTAACTGATTTGAATAACAGAAATTAAAAATGTTTTATGTGTATGCCATAGTAAAGAGATGTGTTTTTAGTCTAGATTTAAACTGACAGAGTGTGTCTGCTTCCCGAACAATACTAGGAAGACTGTTCCAGAGTTTAGGTGCTAAATAGGAAAAGGACCGACCGCCTGCAGTTGATTTTGATATTCTAGGTATTATCAACTGGCCAGAATTTTGAGACCGCAATAAACGTGATGGAGTATAATGCGTTAAGAGCTCGCTCAAGTACTGGGGCGCTAAACCATTTAGTGCTTTGTAAGTAATCAGCAAGATTTTAAAATGTATACGATGTTTAATAGGGAGCCAATGCAGTGTTGAAAGAACCGGGCTAATATGGTCATACTTCCTGGTTCTAGTAAGAACTCTAGCTGCTGCGTTTTGGACCAGCTGCAGTTTATTTATTAAGCGGGCAGGGCAACCACCCAGTAGAGCATTACAATAATCTAGCCTTGAGGTCATGAACGCATGAACTAACTGTTCAGCATTTTGCATTGAAAGCATGTGCCGTAATTTAGATATATTTTTAAGATGGTAGAATGCAGTTTTACAGATGCTAGAAACGTGGCTTTCAAATGAGAGATTGGTATCATGATGAACAAGAACATGTGATTGCGTATGCTTCTAGACTTCTTCGAGGAGCAGAGCAGTCATACTCCGTTTCCAGAAGGAATGTCTGGCAGTGGTGTGGGCTAAAGAAAAATGGAGAACATTACCTCAAATGGTTTCCCTTCCAGATATAACTGATCACGCCTCTCTAACTTGGGTCTTTCAACATCCTAAGCCTTCATCCAGACTAACTCGCTGGACAATCCGACTTCAAGGCTATGAATTCAATGTTAAGTACAGAAAAGGACAGTGTAACATTGTACCAGATACCTTATCCCGAAGCCTAGACACTACACACATGCTGGCCATGGTCAAAGCCACCAGAGATTCTGAGGCCCCAGCCAATTTACCTGTTGATTGGTCAGACATTGCTACAGCACAACAGAATGATTCGGAAGTACAAGAGTTGTTCCAAAAGGCTGATTCACAGACAAGTTCAGACCCATCTAGAGTGCACTATGTTATTCAAAATGGTTTCCTGTTCTGCAGTGTACCAAATGGGCAGAAAGGACCAAAATTGCTACTAGTAATACCTGCTTGTTTACGACCTGAGTTTTTAAGATATGCACATGACAACCCCTTAAGTGGACACTTAGGTCAACTTAAAAACACTACTGAGATTGATGGAAGTTGCTTACTGGCCAAGTTTGAGGACAGATGTGTGGAAGTACTGCAAGGAATGTCAAACCTGCCAAAAGTATAAGCCAACCCTCTCCAAGTTGTCAGGACTCTTACAGTCTACTCCTGTCATAGAGCCTGGACACATGTTGGGTGTAGACCTGATGGGGCCTTTCCCGAAGAGTCCAAAACAAAATGAATATTTGTTAGTCATTGTAGGCTACTGTTCAAAATGGGTTGAACTGTTTCCTGAACCTCAGATAGCACGTATCCTCATTGATGAGATTTTCATGAGGTGGGGTATCCCGGTCTACCTAGTATCTGACAGAGGGGCACAATTCACCTCAAATCTTCTAAATCTTGTATGTAAACAATGGGGTGTCATACAAAAGTTGACCACGGCATAGTGTACTGGGTTTACCCCAGCTGAAATTGCTTTGGGACGTAAACTAAAAGGACCCCTGGAAAGAGCTCTAACAAAACCACCCAACCCAAGCAATCCCACGTATGATACCGTGGAGAGGCAAGAGAGCCTCATACAGCTTGTTAGAAAGAAATTGCAATGAGCTCAGGCTAAGCAAAGACACTACTATAACCTGAGACGAAAACAGGCTGTCTACAAAGAAGGTGATCTCGTCTGGGTTTGCACCCATCCTCTGTCAAAAGCTGATGATGGCTTCATGGCTAAGCTGTCTCCTAAATGGAAAGGTCCTGCCAAAGTGTGTAAGTGTTTGGGCCCTGTAAATTATACTGTTTCTTTTCTTGATAACCCTGACATTTTTGATACTTGTCATGTTCAAAATTTAAAGCCTTTCTATGGGAGTGTGTCATCCAATGAGGGGGGTGATATATAACAGTTCAAGCCTGTTATAATGTTGTGCAGTATGATAGGCTATTCTCTTCCTCACCACTGGTGGTGCTAGAGTGCAATATTTTCTTTATAAGTCATGGCAAGTGGTAGAAGAAGTTAGTGCAGCATGCAGAGGCTGAAGCATGGCCTAGCCATGTGTTCAGTTTAGGAGTCCTTGTTGAGAAACGTGTTTTATGCTCAATGGAAAGTAAGTAATGATAGATCTTTGTATGAAATGTATGTTTCTTGTGGAAGTGTTTAAAATGTATTATTTGAACTGTTTTATTAACCCTCTGGACCGTAAGAACGCTCCGGCGCGTTTTGATCGATTTTTTTTCCTACAGCTGAAACAACTTAAAATACATTTTTGGCCATACATATGAGTGCAAGACATCGTTATAAACGATATATAATCTACTATTATATATGTACAATCACAATAACAACAAAATGTGTTTTTGTATACTTTGGAATATACATATGTAATAATAGTTTTCAACTTTTTTTGAAAGGAATGCAGCTGCATCACTCTCGCCTTCACCTGCAACTCGCACTAGGAGGGCACGCAGCAAACATCAGAACGAGTAAATACACATTTACCCACTATTTTTACCGATGTCAGTTTAATTGTTTATATAATTAGTGAATACAATATGAGCCTGTATGACTTTACTATTTATTTATTTGGGGGTGTGGCTGAGCGATATTAGTAGGCTTTTAGTGGTTGGTAATGTTACATATGTTTTCTTTGTGTTATCAGCATGCTAATACCAATCAGTTATGCATGTGCTGGTATAGTACTCTGTAAAATATATGATGATAATAGTTTTCACCTTTTTTAAAAGGAATGTAGCTGCATCGCTTTCACCTTCAACTGCAACTCGTGCTAGGAGGGCACGCAGCAACAGAAAGAGTAAGTACACATTTACCCACTATTTTACTGATGTTTAATTTTGTTTATATACCTAGTGAAAATACAATGTGTATGTGCCTTTGTGGCTTTACAAAAAATATTTTATGCATGCACAATATTAGAATTAAAATGTTAATATAATATAGTTTACTTGTTGTTGTTGGCATGCTGATTGCCCATCAGTTATGCATGTGCTGGCATAGTACTTTGTTCAACTTTTTTTTTTTTTTTTTTTAAGGAATGTGGTAGCATCACTCTCACCTTCACCTGCTACTCTCACATGGAGAGCACGCAACAGGTGTCAATCAGTTTTTAAAACAATTGAAAATGATACTGAGTAAGTACACCTTTACTTTTTCTTTCAGATATTATAATTCTGTTTACATACTCTGGTTTGACATACAAAAATTATGTGTCTGTATGGCTTTACGAAAATGTTTTTTTTTTTTTTTTTTTTTTTTGCTATGCATGGGCAATATTACTTTTAATGATTTATAATGCTAATAATACAGTTCTTTGTGTAATAAACATGCTCATAGTTGTTTTTTGGTTTGTTTGTTTTACAGCTATAAGAATGATAGTGATCAGACACCTGTTGCAAAGAGGGCCAAGACAAACATTCAGACAAGCAACAACCAGTCCACTCTGTCATGGAAAACAGAGACTGAAATTGATATGGTTCCACAGCCCACACAGGAACCTGGACCACAGCTGAGTCCTGCTGACACACACACACCTCAGAGTCTCTTCAAAATGTTTTTTTTCTGAGAATGGATACATTTGGATATATTTTTAAAATTAATTCCAGTCTTCAGTTTCACATGATCCTTCAGAAATCATTGAAATATGCTGATTTGCTGCTAAGAAACATTTCTTATTATTATGAATGTTGAAAACATTTGTGTACAATTTATTTCAGGATTCTTTGATAAATAGAAAGTTCAAAACAACAGCATTTATCTGAAGTAGAAATCTATTGTAACATTATACACTACCATTCAAAATTTTGGGCTGAGTAAGAGTTTAGTTTTTTTTTTTTTTTTTTTGTTCACAAAGATGCCTTATATTGATCAAAAAACACAGTAAAGACATTTATAATGTTACAAAATCTTTATTTCAGATAAATGTTATTCTTTTGAACTTTCCGTTAACCCTCTGGGTTAAATCTTTGATTTATCAGATAATCCTGAAAAAAATTACACAACTGTTTTCAACGTTCATAATAATAAGAAATGTTTGTTGAGTATATATCAAATCATCATATTAGAATGATTTCTGAAGGATCATGTGACGCTGAAGACTGGAGTAATGATGCTGAAAATTCAGCTTTGATCTCAGGAATAAATTACACTTATTTTTCAAATAAGTCAGATTACTTATTTTAAATTAAAAGTGATTTTGTGAATAAGCTACAAACAATACATTCAATCATTAAGTCTCATTCATTCTTCCTCATTGATATTCAAGGGAGGAGTCGTTGACGTCTCCGGTGTGGATCACATCATTATTCATGATGGTCCACACCCTCCCCGCATACAGCCATTCTGACAATAAGTGTCTTACAAAAGTTAAATGACTATTGTTTTGTATGAATGAGTTATCAAAATGGTTTTCACATTGTTTTGAAGAAAAAAACTCTAGGCAACAACATCCGGTTCTGAAAAGCCTTGTGAACAAATGTTTAAAGTGTTAGAAGGCCTTATTTCAGTGATTTTAACATTTTAGTTTTTTCAAAAACTACGCATAAACATTATTTTCTCAAAACTACAAACTTTTATGTACATGTTGCTCACATATTACTGTAGCCCTGTTTGTGCTGAATACAGTGTAATCAGACTTTAGCCATTAATATGCTTTAAAGCAACTGAAAAAAACACAAATGTCAGAGCATGTCAAACTTCTTCAGGGCCACAAAATAGCCTTAGGATCCAGAGGGTTAAGACTGGTTTCTTTTGATTTGTTGTAGAAGGACTTTTTTGTGATGTCTGGAGGTTATGGTTTGTGATGTGGAGATTGTGGAAACCATTTCATAATTGTCTTCCTACCAAAACAGCTCTTCAATCTCCAACCCGACTGTCACTGTAAATGGATCTTCCATGAAACTTGATCTTGCATGCTACAGGTATATGGGTTCCATCTTACCATTATGCTGGAGGATATACTGGACATTTTGGGACTTTGAATGGAATTTCAGATAAGACTTTATTCAACCCATTACACTTACACTTCACCCATGAACTTTGATATGCTTTGAACTACATCTACACATAATTTGGTTGTTTTTGTTATTCTGATATGGTGTGAATTGAAATGGTAAAAAGGTTGAAATAAAATGACTGCTGCTATACTTTGTTTGAATTTACTAAATATAAACTACCACTAATTCTGCATTCAATGAGAGTCTCTGAGTTATGTTTATTCTGTGTTAAATTAACTGTTAATGTGGTATGTTTCCTTTTTAAAATCATATGACTGGTTTTAGGTTGTTAAATCTGAAATTATTATAACGTGATAGCTAGCAGGAAGGCCACTTTTAAAGAAAAAAACTTCTCCGACACCTCGTTGATGGGTTCGAAGGGTGCCGGGGATAACCCTTCAAGAACCACTGCCAGGTCTCAGACAGGCACTCTGACTTGGACGACAGGCCTCATTCTCCGAGCACCATGAAGGAAACAAATGATTAGTTGGTGCTTCCCCAGAGGCCCCTCACTTAGAGGTGTGTGGAAGGCAGCTATGGCCGCCACATAGACCTTAAGTGTGGACGGGGAAAGCACATCAGAGAAACGACTTTGGAGGAACTCCAGCACTGAAACCACAGGGCAGTTAACTGGGTCCAGCAGCCGTTCTCTGCACCATAAAGCGCAAACATTCCACTTTAAGACAAAAAGTTTCCTTGTGGAGGGAGCTCTAGAGTTTAAGATGGTCTCAACAACCTCAGTTGAGAGACCAGCACTTAGGACACAACCAAATGAGATTTTCTACATGCCTCATCTGAGGAAACGAACTTGACAGAGCCGCAACAACACCGGGCGGGCACTGCATTTTGCGTTCGCCGGAAACCGATGCCTCCCGAAGCGCACAAGGCAGCGGGAGGCATATATCGATTTCCTGAGGGCTCCACTGAGGAGCGAGATGTTGGCGCTCCATCACGGGGGGACTGCCCTCAGAGGCCTGCACAGAGCGTCAGGACCTCTTTCCCGAAGGCTTCCTCGCCTGAATGACAGTCCTCAGATCTTCCTTCGGCTTGGTTGGGAGTGCTGCTTCGCCTCCTGAAACCTATCGACGACAGTATTTACGGCGTCGCCGAAAAGGCCAGAAGGTGAAAGCAGGGCATCGATAAGGAAAGCCCTGTCCTTCTCACCGATGCCCGACAAGTAAAAGCCACAAATGCCTCTCCTAGCTGGATTGTTTCCCAAAACAATTTAAAATTCACACAAAAAAACATTGTCTTGTAAAAGCTTATTATTAAAATACCAATACAAACTCATTTTACTTTCCTTTCAAGTTACAACGTCAATTATCATTTTGTGATCTGAATTGATTTTTGGAATAATATTAACATTACCCACTCTGTTACCACAAATCTATCCAATCTAGCAGCATGAACTCTACATTTGTAACTTGTAAAAGTTACAGATGGTAATGTTTAAGCAATGGATCTTTTGTTCTCCAAATATCATCATGATTTAAACTTTTAACCACCTTAGATAATACAAGAGCTGATTTATGGTGAGGTTCTTCAGCATTTCTATATATGTTGAAATTCAAAGTGAAATTCCAGTCTCCTGCCATTATAATTACATCTCCTGAGTTGAGAGCTTTTAAAACACGACCCAATTTCTCAAACAAAAGAACTCTTTCTGTTCCACCATTAGGGGCATACATATTAACAAAAAGAAAATGAAAATTATATATTTCAGCTCTTACAAAAAGTAATCTTCCAGGTTCTACAGTGGGGAGAACAAGTATTTGATACACTGCTGATTTTGCAGGTTTGCCCACTTACAAAGCATGTAGAAGTCTGTAATTTTTATCATAGGTACTCTTCAACTGTGAGTAACGGAATCTAAAACAAAAATCCAGAAAATCACATTGTATGATTTTTAAGTAATTAATTTGCATTTTATTGCATGACATAAGTATTTGATACATCAGAAAAGCAGAACTTAATATTTGGTACAGAAACCTTTGTTTGCAATTACAGAGATCATACGTTTCCTGTAGTTCTTGACCAGGTTTGCACACACTGCAGCAGGGATTTTGGCCCACTCCTCCATACAGACCTTCTCCAGATCCTTCAGGTTTCGGGGCTGTCGCTGGGCAATACGGACTTTCAGCTCCCTCCAAAGATTTTCTATTGGGTTCAGGTCTGGAGACTGGCTAGGCCACTCCAGGACCTTGAGATGCTTCTTACGGAGCCACTCCTTAGTTGCCCTGGCTGTGTGTTTCGGGTCGTTGTCATGCTGGAAGACCCAGCCACGACCCATCTTCAATGCTCTTACTGAGGGAAGGAGGTTGTTGGCCAAGATCTCGCGATACATGGCCCCATCCATCCTCCCCTCAATACGGTGCAGTCGTCCTGTCCCCTTTGCAGAAAAGCATCCCCAAAGAATGATGTTTCCACCTCCATGCTTCACGGTTGGGATGGTGTTCTTGGGGTTGTACTCATCCTTCTTCTTCCTCCAAACACGGCGAGTGGAGTTTAGACCAAAAAGCTCTATTTTTGTCTCATCAGACCACATGACCTTCTCCCATTCCTCCTCTGGATCATCCAGATGGTCATTGGCAAACTTCAGACGGGCCTGGACATGCGCTGACTTGAGCAGGGGGACCTTGCGTGCGCTGCAGGATTTTAATCCATGACGGCGTAGTGTGTTACTAATGGTTTTCTTTGAGACTGTGGTCCCAGCTCTCTTCAGGTCATTGACCAGGTCCTGCCGTGTAGTTTTGGGCTGATCCCTCACCTTTCTCATGATCATTGATGCCCCATGAGGTGAGATCTTGCATGGTGCCCCAGACCGAGGGAGATTGACCGTCATCTTGAACTTCTTCCATTTTCTAATAATTGCGCCAACAGTTGTTGCCTTCTCACCAAGCTGCTTGACTATTGTCCTGTAGCCCATCCCAGCCTTGTGCAGGTCTACAATTTTATCCCTGATGTCCTTACACAGCTCTCTGGTCTTGGCCATTGTGGAGAGGTTGGAGTCTGTTTGATTGAGTGTGTGGACAGGTGTCTTTTATACAGGTAACGAGTTCAAACAGGTGCAGTTAATACATGTAATGAGTGGAGAACAGGAGGGTTTCTTAAAGAAAAACTAACAGGTCTGTGAGAGCCGGAATTCTTACTGGTTGGTAGGTGATCAGATACTTATGTCATGCAATAAAATGCAAATTAATTTAAAAATCACACAATGTGATTTTCTGGATTTTTGTTTTAGATTCCGTCACTCACAGTTGAAGAGTACCTATGATAAAAATTACAGACCTCTACATGCTTTGTAAGTGGGCAAACCTGCAAAATCGGCAGTGTATCAAATACTTGTTCTCCCCATTGTACTTCATATCTCGATAGGATTTTTGCTTTCAAAGTTGAATTAAACAATGACGTCACACCTCCGGTACAAAATTGCTCATTAATCGGGAATGGAAAGTCCCAGCGCGGTCAAACTCTGGTGAGAAAGACCTCTCCGGGCCCTTGCCCGAACACATCGATCGCTACTTTGCTGGACCCTGACCACAAGCGAGTATGAACAAGTGGGAGAGCTCGTTCGAAAGGGCAAGTTCATACCTACGATCGTCCTGAATTTCGAACGTTTTGCTCAAGCCGTTCTCGAGACATAAGCCCAAAAATTTACACATTTGACCGGGCATAGCTCCGGACCCCCACGGCCCCAGACCCCCGTGATGGTCTCGTTCGACGGGGGCCATTGAGCACTCTCTATGGCCTGAGTTTCAGAATTTTTCATTTTCCCATTCCAGAGATATAGGCAAAAAACCAAATTCCCATTCATTCATTCATTCATTCATGGTTCTCTGCTGCCACCTGCTGGTCAAAAGTCATTTTGTCATACTACTCGATAATATTGTTCTATAATTCATATTTAGACATTATAAAATTACTATTATAACATTTACAATCACATTTTGTCAAAATAATTTATTTCAAATATCTATATCTATATCTGCAATAAAATGTGTATGTGTGTAAGCACATTTAAATGAGTTAACATGGAAAATGTGCCTTAAAAGAAACAGAACACTTTTAAAATGAAAGTGAGCCAATGAGTGGTTCTCTGCTGCCACTTGCTGGTTAAAATAGTCATTTTGTCATAATACTCACTAATATTGTTCTTTAATTCATATTTAGACATTATAAAATCACTATTATAACATTTACAATCACATTTCAAAATTCAAAATGTCAAAATTCATCACTTTATTTCTATAGAAGTATTGGTATTGACAATTGTGTCACGTTGAGTAATGTGAAATCTGAAGGAGACTTGCAGTAAACATTTTGTTACCCATCATATATTTCAGATATCTGTATCTACAACAAAATGTGTATTCATGTGTGTGTGTGTGTGTGTCTGTGTAAGCATGCTTAGTCTGTATCAAGTATTATTGTATGCATATTTTATGGTGTCAGTAATACATTTCAGGTTGACATAAACCCTAACAGCATAAAGACCTTAAATGCTTGAACCCCGATAAATGCTGCTTGCAGCTTTAATTATATATTATTTTTGCACATTCAGTATACTACTGTTCAAATTTAGATATACATTTTTTATACTTGAAATATACCTTAATTGAAATATACCTTATAAAAACATTTTATTATAGCTTCATGCATCCTTTTTTTTTTTATCAACACTTGAATGTGGGTAAGTTTCCTAAAGAAAGGCAACATTTTAAACAAAAAGTTGAGAAAATCGCATTTTTGTCAAAGACTACGCCTTGATCAGATTCAGAATGATGATCAAAACACAGATGGAGTAGATCGAGTCCATCAACACCCTCAAAGCTTCACAGTCGTTTCCTCTTCATGGGTTCGACATTTCATTCAATAACATTAGGCAGTTTTGATTTACATGCTGTTTAATGTTTGATGATCGCATTATTTTACATTTGCGTGAGCAATCTTCAGTCACTTGTTTCAGCTTCTTCTTCAGTGTTTTGATACGGAGATTCTGTACTAGAAGATGTGTCATAGTGCCCCTTACCATATAACAGTGAAAATATGGATAGCTGGAAAATTCAGTCAATGGTGGGGAAAGAGTAAAGATTTTAAGTAAATTCCTATGTACACTACCAGTGGACTAACCTACACAAAAATTCAGATACGCAGAATTAGGAACATAACTGTTTTATATCAATATTCTAATCAATATTTTCAAAAAATTTAAGTTTATAAGACAGTATGTAAAACTATGTAAAAAAGTATATTTAATAGGCTACTCAATCAAAAGATTTAACACATTTACAAGCAAAGTATACTTTGAATACTTAATTATACTTAAGTATATCTCGATCAAAAGATTGAGTACATATAGGCCAAATATACTTAGACTTTTCTGTCAGTATAAGTCAAGTATACTTAAGTGCAATTTTAAGAATATTTCTGAGAAGTATATAAAGTATATTTCTGAGAAGTATGTAAAAAGTAGACTGAAAGTATACTTTCTTATTTTTTAGTTTAAAAGAACTATACTAATAGCAAACTTGAATAAACTTATTTTTCGTAAGGGTTGACAAAAAAAAAACTTTTAAAAGTTCATTAAAATCTGATTGGTTGATTGGAATGTTGTTCCAGGATCAACAAAGATGTTGTACTTGGTGAAATCACGTTCACCCATGTGACAACACAACACAAATTTATGTCACTACCAATACTTTTGGCCAGAGCTGTATATAAAAGTGAAAGTGCATTTAAACAACGCTGCATTCATTTGGAAAACATACATGCCAAACCATAAAACATTTTCGGTACAAATACATTTACCGTTACATGCCTAATGTTAATAATTATGATACTACAAAACAGCAGGCATTACAAACATTTTGCTTATTTGTTTACAGAGTTGAAAGCCCAATTTAATAAGTAGTGTCAGGGTTCACAATTTTACACAATGTAAAACTATTTCATGAGTTTGCACTTACATATAATCTAATATATTACAAAATATGTGTATTTGCCGTGCTCTCCGAGGAGAGGCCTCCAAGCTTGAAATCTGGCCCAAACTCAGACCACCCCGGCCATCCTCCCCCGTCACTGGCTTCGAGAGTGAGGAGTTGGAGTGGAGGAGGGATGCTGTCGTAGAACAGATGTAAGTCGGCTCGGTATATATATGCCTCTTCTCGCTTCGATTGAGTAGAATATCTGAACATGCTCCTTTGTTAATAAAATATCATTTTTTTTGTGTATCTCTTCCCATGATGGCCTTTTTAGTGTTTTTCTCTGGGTGTAAAAGTATGATGTAGCACTTTGGGGCAAATATAGCCACCAACAATCCAAAACTAGAAGCTAAAATGGCAAATATTTCCACAGCTACTGCATATTTCCCTGGTGAGCTCACATATGCTGGAACAAATGCAACCCACACAGCACAGAAGATCAACATGCTGAAAGTGATGAACTTTGCTTCATTAAAATTATCTGGAAGATTTCTTGCCAGGAAGGCTAATAGGAAGCTTACTGCTGCCAGCAGTCCAATGTATGCCAGTAACATAGAAAAACCAGCCACTGAGCCAATAGCACATTCAAATACTATTTTAGAGCGGATATACTGGTTATTTTTATGGGGTGTTGGAGAGGCAGTTGATAGCCAGACTGCACATATCACAACCTGGATGGCTGTTAGGACCAGAACTGTGCATCTTTGTTGAGCTACTCCAAACCATTTTAATGCACCTTGGCTCTCTGGTCGAGAGGAATTAAACACAGCTATTACCACCATAGTTTTGACTAGGATGCTGGAGATACACAGGACAAAGCTTATGCCAAACACAGCATGTCTTAACTGACATGTCCACAACTGTGGCTGACCAATGAACAGTAGCGCACAGAGGAAACACAGTTTGAGTGACAACAGCAGCAGAAAGCTGAGCTCTGAATTGTTGGAGCGTACTATGGGAGTGTTACGGTGATGAGTAAAGATGACCATCACAAGAGCACAGAAGCAGGTGCCAAGCAGGGAAGCAGTGGTCAGAGAGATGCCCAGAGGATCCTCATACGATAGAAACTCAACTTCTTTGGGGACACACTGATCCTTATCTGTATTGGTCCAGAACTCATCTGGACACACCGTGCACTCATTTGCATCTGTGATTAAAGAAAAAGATAGAAGATTGTGAGGATTTTAAGCGTAAATTATTTTCAAATTAAATTCTACATTTGCCAACAATAATCATCTCACCTGTTGTATTAGAAATCTCTCCATCTCCGCATGGCAGGCAGTCAAAACAGCAAACAGGAAAGCCCTTCCTCATGGCTCGCCTGGTGCCTGGGGGGCAGCTCTCACTGCACACAGACCTTGGGGTCTGAAAGAGACATCATCTGTTGTTAGTCATGTATTTGTCTGTCATCTCTTTTAAATAATGACAAGCTTGGCCCTTCTATTACTTCATTCTTATTTGACTTTTCAAACCTTTGACTGTTGTTATATGTATATATATATCTGCAGAAGCGGTGACATTAACATGCAATGTTAGTTACTTTTTTTGGCTCAAAGTTCCAATATATTGCATCCTCATCCAGTGTGAGCACCATCCCTGTTGCTGCCCCTTCATTTACCACACCAACAGCTTGGACCCTTATTGACCCATCAGAGCTTGGCTGCCAGTTCAAGACATCATAGATGGCCAAAGCATCTCCATTCTTATCAAATGACACATGGTCCCCAAAGCCTGTGGTGAAGTTTACTTTCTGTAGATAGTGAACCAGCTGTGCAGTTTGTAGACAGGACAGGGGTTATATGTATATGTGAAATTTTTATAAATGTAGTGCACATATTTTGCTTTTCCACATCAGCTCTTTTATATGCCTGGAGCGAATCTGCACTATACCTGTGGGTCTTACCTGCCAGGGTTTCAGGTTTGTTATGTCAGCACATCTGTTCCCACTGAATGGTCCTCTACCCTCCTCACACTGCATCAGGTCATGAAGCGCATGTGCCAGGGCATAAACTGCCTTGTACACATTATAAGAGGCCCTCAGCTCTGAAACATCAGTGTATGGTGTGTCTGTTGTCCTCAGATCCTCCTGTCCTGTACAAACCTTTTTCACATGCTCTCCATCTGTCTCTTTACTCCCAGTTTCAAAACTACACCTGAATATGTTCTCCCAGAAGATCCACAACATATTATTTTGTGGATCATTGGTGGGATAGAGACGTAGCAGAAATTCACGAAGCCCCTGGATCTCTCCACGCCTAATGGCTATCCCCAGTGTGCCTCGTAGAAAGGGCAGTAAACGTGGTGTGAATTCTACCACAGAGGTGGCCCAAGCTTCACTCGCAATCCACTGTCTGCCTGTTATGTTCTGCAACACCATATCATCCAACAAAGGTATCAAAAAGGATGGAGTGGAAAAAACAACCACCACTCTAGCTGTAGAGGCCTGAATCACTGCTGTTATATGCTGAATATCTCTGAGGTTGTTATCATGGGGAAGGATTTCAGAAAAAGCAATACAGCCACCAAACAGCTGCATTTCCTGGTGGAAGAACTGAGCGGCGTAGATGCCATAGTCATCATCACTGTAGACGAGACCAACCCAGGTCCATCCAAAATATTTTAACATCTGTATCATAGCCCGCACTTGGAAGGCATCACTGGGAATAGTTCTGAAGAAAGAGGGGTACTTTTTCCTATCACTCAAACAGGAGCAGGTGGCATAGTGACTAACCTAATTAGAGGGAAAGACAGAAGAAGAGAACACAAAGTAAAAGTAACATTTAACAAAAAATGATCAGTACTTATGAAAAAAATATTCATACAAAACTACTTCATACTATAGGTAGTCGAAACAGCCCCAGAACGCTGGAAATCGCAATGGAAGCAGTTGAACTTGAATCCCCCACAATTCCAATCACTGGTGGTGGGCCAGTGCAGTTTAGGTTTGAGAAGGACTCCTCTGTCCCACTAGCCAGGGACATGGCAGCCCGGAATGCCATTCCTAGCATTACACAGTTGTCATAAAGATGATAACCAAGAGTGATGTTAGGCAGCAGGTTTGGATTCTTATTGATCTCATCTATTGCAAAAGCCATGGTCTGTGCCTGCTGGAAGCTTTCCATAACAAATCTATGAAAAAACAAGAGAAAGTTGATATTTAACTATTCTGAAAAGGTATTATCAGTACAAATATGAAGAAATCAATTAATGAAGGAGTAAAACATAATTTGAACAAATTCACAATAGCAATTAACATTGAATGCAAGATGATGATTGATTTTTTTTAGGTATATTTTCCTAGTTTTAATAAACTGTCTTTTTATTTTAGCCTTGTATTGCTGTCCTTATCCACTCTAGACTCACTGCTCACAGTATGGTGGTTCCGGCTCAGTTCTGAAGCTCAGCTCCGGGAACACTGTGAGGAAGTTAACCTCAAACAGGCCTCCAAATATAACATCTCCATCCTTGTACATTCCATTCAACCTGAAGTGTCCTTGAAGCTGACAGGTGCCTGATCTGAGTATTGAAGCTGCCAAAATAAAGTTAAAGGACAGATACAGGCAGATGTACAGAGTGAACCACATCTCTATTTCTGAGGCATTCAACCACTCAGCTCACTAATTTATGATGAAGATTGTGTGGGTGTTGCTTTAAAAGAGTAGGCGATGCTAAGTGGGCGTCCCTGGAAATCAGGATATTACCCTCCTATTGCTGTTTTTTCTAATCTATGTTAAAGGCACAATATGTAATTTTTGCCGCTAGAGGTTGCTTATTCAAAACAAAGGCATAGCTTGATGATGCCTTAATTTTGCGGAATCATGGGAGTTGTTGTCTTCACCTCTACAGCCGGTGGAAAAGAAGCAGACGGGACTTGAGCAGAAGTCATATTCATGGGTGAGCTAATGTATTAAAGATTTATTAACGTTACTGTAGTATGAAGCAGGTTGGGGCTGAAAGCCATTGGAGAGGAACGAGGCAGCTGGATTGATTGCTAATGATTGACAAGTGCGACACACGACTTGAGAGCAGTGAAGCTTTTATTATGCTGCAGACGACCGCTTCTGCTTCTTCCGGTCATGCGTATGTGGGGTAACGCAGCTCTGTTTTATCATATTAGATATATTTGAGTGTGTTGAATGTTATGTTATAATGCTACTCTGTGCGTACGCTCGGCGGCTACTATAAGACACAGTAAGCAGTGATCAATATTAGGTAAAACATGATACTCGCGGTGAATCAAGAAAACGAGATTTAAACAATAAGACTAACTTTGTTGAGCTATATAATAATGAATAGTTTTCTGTTAATGAATGTATCCAAACAGTTGCTTACCTGTCTAATAAAACACATAATATATTAAAGCGTCTTTGGTGTTTCGATGTTTTCTACAAACAAAAACACGTAATTTCTCTACGGAAATGTCATTGATAGGCAATGCACGGACACGGTCCATGTCCTGGTTAAAACTGCTTATTTCTCTGGATTCAAACATTCTTGGAAACATTTGGGATAATCTAAGTACACAAGTCAACAAAATATATAACATTGTTCTAGTGGTTTTTTGGATATTTTAATCCAAAAATCTTCATATTGTGCCTTTAAGTAATGACAACTTTTGGACATTTTTTTTTTTTTTTTTTAGGATAGAACCAGTTCTTTAACTGGGCTGGGGCAGGGGGAAAGAAAACAGTACTGATGGAATAATGGATATTTTATGCATTCACAGTGATTTGCTGCTCAGGGAGAATGTGAATGATTATTTAGAGATGCTAAGGTGACAAAAATGGGTTTTATAGCTTAGGAATATAATATCAATTATATATCTACTTGATCATGTTTTTCCTTAGAATGTCCTCTAGATGCCAGTCTTGCATTTGACTTTTGCGTAGCAAGAAAAAAGAAGACTAAGGTATAAAGAATTTATCAAACTATATGATTTACATATGCATTTTTTAAGGTGTCTATTATGTATGTAACTAATAAAGAACAAGATTTTTAGTCACCTAACGTGTTAATTGTTTCTGAACAATCACTTCTCCATCAGAGAACCAATCTATTTTTTTTATAACAAATCAGATCAAATCACCTTTATTTATATAGCGCTTTTTACAATGGCAATTGTTTCAAAGCAGCTTCACAGTGGTAAAAGGAAAATAATGCAACGGAATTTGATTCGGCTGTACAGCCGCTCTGGTGAAAACGGTGATGTCATCCAGCTCATTTCAATTATCATATAGTGTCAATGCGGGCAGATCAGTAATATAGTTGAAATTTAGGTGTCCCCAACTGAGCAAGCCAAAAGCCAAAGGCGACGGTGGCAAGGAACCAAAACTCCTTCAGGGCCAGAATGGAGAAAAAAAACCTTGGGAGAAACCAGGCTCAGTCGGGGTGCCAGTTCTCCTCTGGCCGACGAACAAATAGTGTATGATTATGATTCTGGCAACATTACAGGTCAGAAGTCATATTAGATAAATAGATATTGGTAGGATTATTCGAAAGATTGGAGTTGTCACGCCGGGGACGGGTTTAATGAGGATGTCATGTCGATGCGGCAGTTACAGGGGGAGTTTAATTGACACTATTGTCTCTACAGACACTTCAGGGATATGGTCGTCATGTCCAGGCTAAGGTCCACCATCTGGTCTGGATACGGCCCGGATCCGGCCGACTGCAGTAAACCTCGGGATAAACAGAGAGACTAACATTAGCGTAGATGCCATTCTTCTTATGATGTAACGAGTACATCAGGTGTTATTGGAAGTGTTCCCGGTTCCGGCTGACCTAGTTAATGCAGCCTAAAACAATCATTTAACTGATTTGAATAATAGAAATTAAAAATGTTTTATGTGTATGCCATAGTAAAGAGATGTGTTTTTAGTCTAGATTTAAACTGACAGAGTGTGTCTGCTTCCCGAACAATGCTAGGAAGACTATTCCAGAGTTTAGGTGCTAAATAGGAAAAGGACCGACCGCCTGCAGTTGATTTTGATATTCTAGGTATTATCAACTGGCCAGAATTTTGAGACCGCAATAGACGTGCTGGAGTATAATGCGTTAAGAGCTCGCTCAAGTACTGGGGCGCTAAACCATTTAGTGCTTTGTAAGTAATCAGCAAGATTTTAAAATTTATACGATGTTTAATAGGGAGCCAATGCAGTGTTGCCAGAACCGGGCTAATATGGTCATACTTCCTGGTTCTAGTAAGAACTCTAGCTGCTGCGTTTTGGACCAGCTGCAGTTTATTTATTAAGCGAGCAGGGCAACCACCCAGTAGAGCATTACAATAATCTAGCCTTGAGGTCATGAACGCATGAACTAACTGTTCAGTATTTTGCATTGAAAGCATGTGCCGTAATTTAGATATATTTTTAAGATGGTAGAATGCAGTTTTACAGATGCTAGAAATGTGGCTTTCAAATGAGAGATTGGTATCAAAGAGCACACCCAGGTTCCTAACTGACGACGAGGACTTGACAGAGCAGCCATCGAGTGTTAGACAGTATTCTAGGTTACTACTTGTGGAGTTTTTTTGTCCAATGATTAAAAATTCATTTTTTTCTGAATTAAGTTGCAGGAAATTACTAGTCATCCAATTTTTTATATCAGCTATGCATTCTGTTAATCTTGTGAATTGGTAAATTTCATCAGGGCGTGAAGAAATATAGAGCTGAGTATCGTCAGCATAACAATGAAAATTAACGCCATGCTTCCTAATAATATCTCCCAGTGGTAGCATGTACAGGGTGAAAAGCAACGATCCTAGCACTGAGCCCTGTGGTACTCCATACTGAACTTGTGTTCGGTGTGACATCTCTTCATTTACTGCTACAAACTGATAACGGTCAGATAAGTATGATTTAAACCATGCCAATGAAGTTCCACTAATGCCAACATAATTTTAGAGTCTATTCAAAAGAATGTTGTGGTCGATAGTATCGAATGCAGCGCTAAGATCGAGTAACACTAATAGAGATATACAACCACGATCGGATGATAAGAGTAAATCATTTGTAACTCTAATGAGAGCAGTCTCAGTACTATGATACGGTCTAAATCCTGACTGGAAATCCTCACAGATACCATTTCTTTCTAAAAAGGAGCATAATTGTGAGGACAATACCTTTTCTAGTATTTTTGACAGAAAGGGTAGATTTGAGATTGGCCTGTAATTGACTAATTTTGTAGGATCAAGTTGCGGTTTTTTAATAAGTGGTTTAATAATAGCCAACTTAAAAGTTTTCGGTACATATCCTAATGTCAAGGATGAATTAATGATATTAAGGAGAGGATCTATGACCTCTGGAAGCATCTCTTTTAGTAGTTTAGTCGGTATGGGGTCGAGCATACATGTTGTTGATTTTGATGATTTAACGAGTTTAGCCAATTCTTCTTCTCCTATAGCAGTGAATGAATTACATTTTTCCTCAGTGACACTACAATGCACTGTCTGATGTGATACTGTAGTAGACGGCTGCATGGTTATAATTTTTTTCCTAATATTATCAATCTTACAAGTAAAGAAGTTCATAAAGTCATTACTGCTGTGCTGTTTACAAACATCAGAAGGTGAAGCTTTATCTTTGGTTAATTTAGCCACTGTATCGAATAAATACCTAGGGTTGTGTTTGTTTTCTTCTAAGAGAGTCGAGAAATAAGCAGATCTAGCAGTTTTTAGGGCCTTTCTGTATGCAATCATGCTCTCTTTCCACGAAATGCGAAAAACTTCTAGTTTTGTTTTCTTCCAGCTGCGCTCCATTTTTCTGGCTGCTGTTTTAAGGGCCCGGGTGTGCTCGTTGTACCACGGCGTTGGACTATTTTCTTTAATCTTCTTTAAGCGCCGGGGAGCAACTGTGTCTAAAGTGCTGGAAAAGAGAGAGTCAATAGTTTCTGTTGCAACATCGAGTTTCTCTAGGCTATCTGGGATGCTGAGGAGATGAAACTGATGAGGAAGATTATTTACAAAGAAACCTTTAGTCGCAGCAGTGATAGTCCTGCTATATTTGAAGCGAGGGGACGGCTTTGCAGCCTTTGCTAAATTAAGTGTACATGATACTAGGTAATGATCTGAGATGTCATCGCTCTGCTGCAGAATTTCAATGGTATCAACATTTATTCCATGTGACAGTATTAGGTCTAACATATGATTACGGCGATAAGTGGGTCCTGACACGTGTTGCCTTACTCCAATAGAGTTTAGAATGTCTCTAAATGCCAATCCCAATGCGTCTTTTTCATTGTCTACATGGATATTAAAATCACCAACAATTAGGACTTTATCTGCAGCCAGTACTAACTCTGACAGAAAATCAGCAAATTCTCTGGTAAAGTCTATATGGTGCCCTGGTGGCCTATATACAGTAGCCAGCACAAATGTCAAACGGGATTTATCAATTTCACTACATAACGTTACATAAAGCACCAAAACTTCAAAGGAATTATATTTGAAACTAGACTTGTGAGTAATACCGAAGATATTATTATAAATTACAGCAACACCTCCCCCTTTACCTTTCAGACACGGCTCGTGTTTATAACAATAATCTTGGGGGGTGGACTCATTTAAAGTAATGTAATCGTCAGGTTTTAGCCAGGTTTCTGTCAAACACAGCACATCTAGGTTATGATCTGTAATCATATCATTAACAATAAGCGCTTTTGAGGAAAGGGATCGAATATTCA
Source organism: Coreius guichenoti (assembly GCA_039654105.1). Classification (NCBI taxonomy): domain Eukaryota; kingdom Metazoa; phylum Chordata; class Actinopteri; order Cypriniformes; family Gobionidae; genus Coreius; species Coreius guichenoti. The sequence goes on from CM077181.1 coordinate 23,162,329, forward strand.
GCAGCCCGAGCTTTATCATTTGATCATCTGTATTATATCTGTTGTTTATTTGTTGGACATCAATTAAATTTTTACCGTTGAATGGTTTTGATGGTTTTTTGTATTTACTAATTCGTGGAACAGACACAGTCTCTATGTGATAATATCTAGGTGAAAGAGTCTCTATGTGCTGGGATTTATCTGACTTCTGTGACGTGAGACAGCTAGCAGGCGGTCGGGTAAGCCAGTCCGTCTGCTTCCTGACCTGGGCCCCAGTTAGTCAAGGTTGACAAAGTATTCTAGTCATGACAATTATAGAATGACCAATTCCTTTTTTTTTGTTCTCATGGTAAAGCCGTAAATAACACCTTGCTGTAACCATAGTGACTAAACAGTGACAGTGACTAAAGTTAACTTTACACAACTTTTTGCAAAACAAAAATAATAATAATAATGACAAAATGTTGTTAATGAGAGAGTGTAAAAAAAATATATATATATTTTTAACTACAATATGTTTACCAATACACTGTGCTCTGGCTTCTGTGGCATGTGTATGGTGTATGGTATAAAAGTTTGTCACAACAAATGAAAAATATTTGATCATGGATCACTTAAAACATCAATTATTTATTTTATTTATAGTTAGATTGATGATGCTGATTTATGTATAATTGTGTAATCACACACACATCTGTGTGTTTAGTGAAATACAATAAGTATATTGCAATCGGCTCAGAACTTTTCATTTGCTAGCACACGTGTATTGTTCTTTATAACAGTATCAATTTGTAGAAATAAATCATGTAGTCCTAGTCTTATCAAGGACATGTGAGTCTTGAAATGATGTTGAACACTGGTTGGATTCAATGACAGTCTAAAATATAGCCGCAAGCGTTAATAATCGGGGTTCAAGCACCAATGACCCATGTGAATGATTTGTGATCAAATCCTCATTAATCTTATATGTGTTTTTTACAGCAAAGGCCATCTTGAATCTTCACTGATAGTTAGGGGTTTATGAAACAGGGTACAGCAAGACACAGGTGTCAAAAATGGCAAATTACTTTCAAAAGAAATCACTCCTTTGTGTTGGCCAGATGAGAATTGGCCACCCGAATGAGCCTGGTTCCTCCCAAGGTTTTTTTCTCCATTCTGTCACCGGATGGAGTTTATGTTCCTTGCCACTGTTGCCTTTGGCTTGCTTAGTTGGGGACACTTAATATTCAGCAATATTATATTGATCTGACTGTATTGACGCTGTTGTTTTAGAACTGAACTGAGCTGGACGATGACATTATTTTTTTTTTTTTGCACAACTGCTTTATAGATGAAATTAACTAATTTAATAATTGATGATCTTTACAACAGAACTTAATCAACACTGAACGTCTCGGTTACGTATGTAACCCTCGTTCCCTGAAGGAGGGAACGGAGACGTACGTCGGAACTGACCGACGAATTGGGATCTATTTTCAGAGACCAATCTACTTTGAGTGTTAAAAACGAGCCAATGAGGATTGGCATGCGGTTGATGCATTCCACGACCCGCCCCGCATCGCGGGTATAAATACGGAAGTGGAAGCACTGCATATCGCTTTTCAACTGAGGAGCCGAGACGGGTGACTCGGGCCTTCAGCTGAAGCACAGCACCTGGCGACAGGACGTACGTCTCCGTTCCCTCCTTCAGGGAACGAGGGTTACATACGTAACCGAGACGTTCCCTTTCAGTCGGTCACGTTCGACGTAACCGACTGGTAGGGACTGGTAGGGACTGGTAGGGATTGGTAGGGATCCCAAATTGGGATCCCTACCAACACGCCAGGGATGCTGGCCCTTCCAGCGCCCTGCCTGAGCTCACTGGACCACACCTATGTTGGAGTGGGAGTCAGGGCTCCCGGCAGGGAAGGTCAGTCACTGCTGTTCCTGCAAGACCCACTCAGCGTGACTATTGGATAACGCTGGGAAAGCGTGCCCGTCTCGTGGAGATGGTACGCTGCGGAGCCACGTCCTTCAGAGGAAGGAGAGGTGGCGAATACACATAAGGACTAACCTATCAGGGTAGTACTACATATGGCAGTCTCTGGGGTGGATCCAGCCTGGTCCCAGGGGGGAAAGAACACCACCAGAGACAACAGAGCGGGCTCTGTCAAGGGAAAGACACGGGGCTAGCCAAATAGGGTAGCTGGTACCGTGGAAAATACACATATGGGGTTGCCGTTAGGGAACCGCTACATATGGCACCCAGCCTACACACACGTTCCACAAGCATACGGGTGCAGGCCTGGCGTCAGACGGCCGCAACGTCTGACACCGAAGGGGTGACGGAGGAGCTCGACAGGGTTAGCCGTTTCCGGGGAACACAACTGGAGATAATAGATGCACGTATCCGGCCCAGAGGGCGGGAGTGGCGTTGCAAGCCAACACTAGAACGGGCACTTAGCGCTACTGGCCACTGGGGGCGAGGATGCGGGAAGATACCGGCTCTACACGGAGGCTATAGAATCTAGCGAACGTGTTAGGTGTCGCCCAGCCCGCAGCTCTACATATATCTGTCAGCGAGGCGCCTTGAGCCAGAGCCCAGGAGGAAGCTACACTCCTTGTGGAGTGCGCTCGCACCCTGAATGGGCAAGGCACGTCTTGGCACTGGTAAGCCAAGACGATAGCATCCACTATCCAGTGGGCTAACCTCTGCTTGGAGACAGCCTTTCCCTTCTGCTGGGCTCCGTAACAGACGAAGAGCTGTTCTGAGGTTCTAAAGCTTTGAGTTCGGTCCACGTAGGCACGGAGGGTGCGGACGGGACAGAGCAAAGCTAGGGCTGGGTCTGCCTCCTCCGAGGGCAGCGCTTGCAGGTTCACCACCTGATCCTGGAAGGGAGTGGTAGGAACCTTGGGCACATATCCAGGCCGGGGTCTCAGGACAATGTGAGAGTTGGCCGGCCCGAATTCTAGGCACGATTTGTTGACCGAAAGTGCATGCAGGTCCCCCACCCTCTTGATTGAGGCCAATGCAGTCAGGAGGACTGTCTTCATGGACAGGATGTTTAACTCTGCAGACTGCAAAGGCTCAAAGGGAGGACCCTGAAGTGCTCTGAGCACCAGGGCTAGGTCCCAAGAGGGTATCGAGGTTGGACGAGGAGGATTCAGTCTCCTCGCACCTCTGAGGAACCTGACGATTAAGTCGTGCTTTCCTAAGGACTTACCTTCCACTGCATCGTGATACGCCGCTATTGCGGAAACGTACACTTTGAGGGTGGAGGGAGACAGCCTTCGCTCCAGCCCATCCTGCAGGAAAGAAAGCACGACATTAACCGAACACCTTCGGGGGTCTTCCCGGCGGGAAGAACACCACTCAACGAACAGGTTCCACTTCAACGTGTAGAGGCGCCTCGTAGAGGGGGCTCTAGCAGAAGTGATGGTGTCTACCACAGCTTGTGGTAGGCCACCTAGAACCTCCGCGTCCCGTCCAGGGACCAGACATGGAGTTTCCAGAGGTCTGGACGCGGGTGCCATAGAGTGCCCCGCCCCTGAGAAAGCAGGTCCTTCCTCAGGGGGATCGGCCAGGGAGGGGCTGTCACGAGGAGTGTGAGTTCAGAGAACCAGGTCCGGTTGGGCCAGTAGGGCGCAACTAACAAGACCTGCTCCTCGTCCTCCCTGACCTTGCACAGTGTCTGTGCAAGAAGGCTCACTGGGGGAAACGCATATTTGCGTAGGTCCCGGGGCCAGCTGTGCGCCAGTGCATCCGTGCCGAGGGTGCCCCCGGTCAGGGAATAGTACAACTGGCAATGGGTCGAGTCCGGAGAGGCAAACAGGTCTACCTGCGCGGCTCCGAAGAGGTCCCATATCAGCTGGACACTCCGGGGGTGGAGTCGCCACTCTCCCGGAGGTGTCGACTGACGAGAGAGCTTGTCGGCTGTCTGGTTCAGTGCACCTGGGATGTGAATGGCCCGAAGCGACCTCAGACGCTTCTGACTCCACAGGAGGAGATGGCGGGCGAGTTGGAGCATGCAACGGGAGCGTAGACCACCCTGACGGTTGATGTACGCAACGGCCGCAGTGCTGTCTGTACGGACCAGTACGTGCTTGCCCTGTAGTGGCTTTTTGAGGCGACCCAGGGCGAGACGTACTGCCAATAACTCTAGGCAATTGATGTGCCAACACAGTTGGGGCCCCATCCACAGACCCGAAACTGTGTGCCCATTGTACGTGGCCCCCCAGCCCGTGGATGAGGCATCCGTGAAGACCACAGCATGCCTGGACACCTGTTCTAAGGGCACTCCCGCCCGTAGAAACGAAGGGTCCGCCCAGGGGTTAAAGGTTTGGCGACAGTAAGGAGTAACTGAGACCCGGTACTTGCCGCTCTGCCACGCCCATCTCGGGACTCAGTCGTGAAGCCAGCGTTGAAGCGGTCTCATATGAAGCAATCCGAGCGGCGTTACCGCGGCTGCAGATGCCATATGCCCCAGGAGCCTCTGAAAATATTTCAGTGGGACCGCTGTCCTGCCTTTGAACGTATTCAAGCAGTTCAACACTGACCGGACTCGCTCCTCTGTGAGGCGCGCTGTCCGGTTGACCGAATCCAGCTCCATACCGAGATAAGAGATCCTCTGTGTGGGACAGAGTTTGCTCTTCTCTCAGTTGACCCGAAGGCCCAACAGGCTGAGGTGACGGAGCACCAGGTCCCTGATCCCGGGACTGGGCCAATATGAGAATCTGCGTAGCCGAGTCTGATAGAACGGATGAGCCAGCGAGACGGCCTGGGGAGACCTAGCCAGGCTCCCAGAGACCGAACAAGCGGGACCAACGGCACCACAGACGTACCCGGGGTGGGGCAGAGAAGTGGAGTAGACAGACCCGACTCGGGAGGCCCGGAGGCGGTCCGGAGTGTTGTCTGAGTACTCCAGGGTGGGGCAGGGTATGGGTGAGGAGGCCCGGGGGCGTCCTCGGTGCCCATACTGCTGCCCCCTGGCGAGGGGGAGAGGGGAGGAAAGGAGTGGCGAGGCCCGGGGGCGTCGCACACTGCCAACCTGGCCCTCTTGGGGCCCAGGGAGGGAGGAAACTGCTCTTTTATTGAGAATGTGGGTACCGCTGGACTCCGGAGAGCCAGCGGCAGGATGTTGTGACGACCAGTAGTGACATTCTCCCCTCGGTCCTCCTCCGGGGGGAGGAGGGGTGCGGACACCACCTCCCCTGGAGCAGCTCCTCTTCTCCCTGGGCTGCCCGTCTCAGGGCCGCTTGCCCTTGCGCTTGCCGGCGGACTTTGCGGGACCCTGGACGGGTTGGGCAGTACCCCTACGCCCGGCACCCTGCTTGCCAGGTGGAGGCTGCTGCTTAGGCTTAGCAGGGGCGGAGGCGGACGCAGGGGGACGCCCTCGGCGACGAGCAGGCGGAGGTGCTGCAGCCGGCGACTGGGTGGAGGCAGCAGCAGGTCGCCGGGGCAGGATGTTCTTGATTGCCTCCGTCTGCTTCTGGGCCACTGAGAACTGCTGGGCGAAGCTCTCGATGGCGTCGCCGAAGAGGCCGGCCTGGCAGACAGGGGCGTTGAGAAACCGTACTTTGTCGGTCTCACGCATATCCGCCAGGTTCAGCCACAGGTGGCGTTCCTGGACCACAAGTGTGGACATCGCCCGACCCAGGGAGCGTGCGGTGACTTTCGTCGCCCGGAGGGCGAGGTCCGTCGCGGTACGCAGTTCCTGCATAACCCCTGGGTCGGAACTACCCTCGTGCAGTTCCTTGAGCGCTTTGGCCTGGTAGACCTGCAGGAGCGCCATGGCATGCAAAGATGACGCAGCTTCTCCACAGGCTGTGTAAGCCTTGCCCGTTAGTGCGGACGAGAACTTACACGCCCGGGAGGGGAGACGCGGATTTCCGCGGCAGTCAGTAGCGGTCTTCGGACACAGTTGCATCGCTACTGACCGCTCGACTGGGGGGATCTCCACGTAACCCTTGGCTGCGCCACCATCAAGGGTAGTGAGGACGGAGGAGTCAGTCGATCGGTTTCTAGCGCTGTAAGGCGCTATCCACGACTTCGTGAGCTCCTGATGCACCTCCGGAAAGAAAGGTACTGGGGCGGGGCGCTGAGAACCAGCGCGGGCCGTCCCGAGATACCAATCGTCCAGCCGCGAGGGTTTGGGACACGGTGGAGGGTTCCACTCGAGCCCAACACTGGCGGCGGCCCGGGCAAGCATAGCCGTGAGCTCCGGATCAGACTCGGGCAGCGCTACCACACCAGAAGGGGGCAGCGCAGCCGAATCCTCATCTCCGGAGTCCATTAGCTCGTCCCCCGATGCGGCTATCGAGACCATGTCCTCAGCCGGAGCCCCGAAAGTAACAGACGGTCTCCCGTGGGAAGGACCAGGCTGCTCTTCCGGAAGCTCAACCGGAAGACTACCTGACTAATGGATGTTGTTGCCTAGAGTTTTTGCTTCAAAATGATGTCAAAACCATTGTGCATACTCATTCACATAAAACAATATATAGATTTAAATTTTGTAAGACACTTTTTGTTTACAAAGCCCATATGCAAAGCCCATATCATGAATAGTGCTGTGATTCACACCTGAGAAGACAAAATAACGCATAATGAGCCACATAATCTTGCATAAAGTTCTCCAGCTACTTTTAGATGAGAGATCTGTACCAAATATTTCTTGCCATTTAGACTCACATACTTGTTTCAGTTATTGAAAGTGCATTACTTTCACACAAATATGATACATGGATTTCTTGCCCACCTCACGAAAAAAATCTAAGTTCTGGAGTACTAAATATGAGCAATTTTCCCTCCTCCTCCTGCCATGAAACCACACCAACTTTTACTTCCAGTTCTGGAATCTCTTTCACATTGTTGTCATCGTTTTGTTCTGATAATTCTTTATCCAAAGCACATTCAAATTCAGAAGGTACAGCAGCCACGATTTCAGTTATAAGTCTTTCAGAAAAACGTAAGGATTTTACACCAATCTTTGTCGCAATATCTTCTGGGGCTAACCACCCATCCTTATTCAGAAAACATGACACCTTGGTGAGACCTGCTCTTACAAGTGCATTTCTCAATGAAGCAGAGTTCAAACTTTTTACGGATATTACAGGATTATAAATTATGGGTTCTTCTTTTCCCCAGAAGCCTTTGACAGACCCTTGTTCTCGAGAGTTTGAGAAAACTTTCCAAACTCTAAGCATTGTCTTATAAAAAGGTGTTAGACCAGTCAAGTCCACTCCAGAAAGATCCATTAAAAAGATGTCGATCAAGGCCCAACTATCCTCCTATTCTCAACAATCCACAGGCTACATCGGTCCAGCTGATGTGCCTTTTATACAAAAGTCTTTGAGTGGTCTGTAATCTTAAAGCAGCAACTCTGCATTCAATGTCAATAAGTCCTTGTCCTCCTTCACAAGTTGGTAGATACAGGACAGTCGCTCTCAGCCAGTGCTGTCCTGACCAAAAAAAATGAACCAATTGTCTTTGTCTTTGATAAGGTTAAAAGGAGGGTCCAAAATGGACATTTTATGCCACAATGAAGATGCAATAAGGTTAATTACTATCAAGACTCTTCCTCTATACTCTATACAATAGTTGAGGAAGTAGCAATTTCCAGTTGGACAAATGCACACACATTTTTTCTATTATTCCATCCCAGTTTTTCTTTCTGTACAAATCAGAGCCTAAAAAAAGTCTTAAAAATGTAAGACCATCTCTACTCCATTCAACATTTCCAGGCAATTTTGGTATAGAACTTGTGGCTCCACACCATAGAGCTAGGCCTTTTTATAGCACTGAATACAGTTCAATACACTTTGTATATCTTTTTTATCCTTAATTATCACAGTAAGATCATCACCATAAGCAGAAAGTGTAATGGGTTTATTAAATGATTCTTTAATATGTAAACCTGTTAATAAAGTTCTTAGTTTACACAATAATGGTTCAATAACTAAACTGTATAGTTGACCCGAAAGTGGGCAACCTTGCCTTATTCCCCTTCGGACTTTGATAGGTGTGCTACAGATAAAATAAGAACAGATAAGAATGATCCACTCTGTCAAAAGCCTTTTCTTGATCTAGGGATAGTATACCTAAATCAATATTGCTTAATATTGAATAGTCAATAACATCTCTTATAAGGAATAAGTTGTCTCTAATGCATCTGTTTTTATACAGTAAGACTGATCCTCATGAATTAATACACCCATATATTCATTCAATCTGTTAGAAATGCACTTAGAGAAAATCTTATAGTCCATAGTCAATAAAGCAATTTCGCAGTTCCCATAGCGTCAATTCTTGACGCAGTGCAAGTTCCATTGAAAGGGACCTTTAATTTGGGTTTTGCCAACTTACCATCATTGTATAATATCTCTAAAAGTGTAAGGATTTGAGTGAGTTTGACAAGGACCAAATTGTGATGGCTAGACAACTGGGTCAGAGCATCTCCAAAACTGCAGCTCTTGTGGGGTGTTCCCAGTCTGCAATGGTCAGTATCTATCAAACGTGGTCCAAGGAAGGAACAGTGGTGAACCGGCGGGTCATGGGTGGCCAAGGCTCATTGATGCACGTTGGGAGCGAAGGCTGGCCCGTCTGGTCAGATCAAACAGACGAGCTACTGTAGCTCAAATTGCTCAAAGAAGTTAATGCTGGCTCTGATAAAAAGGTGTCAGAATACACAGTGCATCGCAGTTTGTTGCGTATGGGGCTCCATAGCCGCAGACCAGTCAGGGTGCCCATGCTAACCCCTGTCCACTGCTGAAAAACAGTGGGCACGTGATCATCAGAACTGGACATCACATTCTCCATCACACGACCACTAAACAGCCAGTGAGAAGCGTTCGAGTAGGCGCAGAGGACTCCAGTACAAGCTTCAAATCTCTCTGTGATTTAATTTAGTTTAAAGCCAGTTAAAACAGCACTGATTTAATCAACAACACTAATGTGCAAATCAGGAAAAACACTGAGCCACAACATCGAATCTGGCCCCCTTTTAAAAACGTTTGGACACCCCTGATGTACACCCTTTCATGAAAACGGTATTCCCTGGTGGCTGTGGCCTCTTTCAGCAGGATAATGCGCCCTGCCACAAAGCAAAAATGGTTCAGGAAAGGTTTGAGGAGCACAACAACGAGTTTGAGGCGTTGACTTGGCCTCTAAATTCCCCAGATCTCAATCCAGTCGAGCATCTGTGGGATGTGCTGAACAAACAAGTTCGATCCATGGAGGCCCCACCTCACAACTTACAGGACTTAAAGGATCTGCTGCTAACATCTTGGTGCCAGATACCACAGCACACCTTCAGGGGTCTAGTGTAGTCCATGCCTCGACAGGTCAGGGCTGTTTTGGCAGCAAAAGTTGGACCAACACAATATTAGAAAGGTGGTCCTAATATTATGCCTGATTGGTATATATATATATATATATATATACACTCACCTAAAGGATTATTAGGAACACCTGTTCAATTTCTCATTAATGCAATTATCTAATCAACCAATCACATGGCAGTTGCTTCAATGCATTTAGGGGTGTGGTCCTGGTCAAGACAATCTCCTGAACTCCAAACTGAATGTCAGAATGGGAAAGAAAGGTGATTTAAGCAATTTTGAGCGTGGAATGGTTGTTGGTGCCAGACGGGCCGGTCTGAGTATTTCACAATCTGCTCAGTTACTGGCATTTTCACGCACAACCATTTCTAGAGTTTACAAAGAATGGTGTGAAAAGGGAAAAACATCCAGTATGCGGCAGTCCTGTGGGCGAAAATGCCTTGTTGATGCTAGAGGTCAGAGGAGAATGGGCCGACTGATTCAAGCTGATAGAAGAGCAACTTTGACTGAAATAACCACTCGTTACAACCGAGGTATGCAGCAAAGCATTTGTGAAGCCACAACACGCACAACCTTGAGGCGGATGGGCTACAACAGCAGAAGACCCCACCGGGTACCACTCATCTCCACTACAAATAGGAAAAAGAGGCTACAATTTGCACGAGCTCACCAAAATTGGACAGTTGAAGACTGGAAAAATGTTGCCTGGTCTGATGAGTCTCGATTTCTGTTGAGACATTCAGATGGTAGAGTCATAATTTGGCGTAAACAGAATGAGAACATGGATCCATCATGCCTTGTTACCACTGTGCAGGCTGGTGGTGGTGGTGTAATGGTGTGGGGGATGTTTTCTTGGCACACTTTAGGCCCCTTAGTGCCAATTGGGCATCGTTTAAATGCCACGGCCTACCTGAGCATTGTTTCTGACCATGTCCATCCCTTTATGACCACCATGTACCCATCCTCTGATGGCTACTTCCAGCAGGATAATGCACCATGTCACAAAGCTCGAATCATTTCAAATTGGTTTCTTGAACATGACAATGAGTTCACTGTACTAAAATGGCCCCCACAGTCACCAGATCTCAACCCAATAGAGCATCTTTGGGATGTGGTGGAACGGGAGCTTCGTGCCCTGGATGTGCATCCCACAAATCTCCATCAACTGCAAGATGCTATCCTATCAATATGGGCCAACATTTCTAAAGAATGCTTTCAGCACCTTGTTGAATCAATGCCACGTAGAATTAAGGCAGTTCTGAAGGCGAAAGGGGGTCAAACACAGTATTAGTATGGTGTTCCTAATAATCCTTTAGGTGAGTGTATATATGAGATCAACTTTTATAAATGTAAATGAACATGAAATAATAATTAATCGCCTCCAATGAATATGATATGTATGCCTCATAGGAGTGTGTACACGCCATCTCACTTCAGATTTTCCATTAAGAAGGAGCACTCGCAAGTATGCAAACGGCCGGCAACAGCGTCTCATTCCCTATTCAGGGAACCAAGGTTACATACGTAACTGAAACGTTCCCTTTCATAGGTTCACTCAACACTGCATCACTGACGCTGTGGGACAGTATACCATAACGCCTACGACTACATTGCGGGATTATCTGGAAGACCGAGGACAGTGTCATTCTCAAGCAGTCAAGAACTGGGAGCCAGGTGCCCTCTCCACCTCCAGACCATAAAACCTGATAAAAGTGTGTGGAGAGGACCATCCTACTGCAACATAAATATCTTCCAAGGAAGAGCCCTTAAACAGAGCCTGAAAAAAAGCCATTCCTCTAGTAGAATGAGCACATACATCTAGAGGTACAGCTAAACCAAGTGCCTCATAGGCCGCAGATATAGCATCAGCCACCCAATGAGACATCCTCTGCTTGGTGACAGCCGCTCCTCTATTTCGACCACCAAAACACACAAACAGCTGATCAGACTTACACCACTACAGTCATACGGTCAGCATAAGTCTTCAACGCCCTCAACATGAACAGATCCACCTACGCTTGGCCAAACTTCCATCATATCAGGCTTCCATCAACTTCCACTCCCTGGGCTCCAGCCCTTGCCTTGAGAGTAGGTTCACCCCCAGGTTCAGACAACCTGAAATGTGAACTGTCCTGATTGACAGACATTCGGTCTATGCCAAAAGAAGGCTGTGCCTTGCCAGCATCTTGCGATGACAGAACGCACCCAGCTGGACACCTCTGGACAGGAGCGGGAACCTCATCCACAGAAGCAAGGCACAAAAGCTTCTGCGCGTAACCATAACTCTGCGATAGGGATGTCAATGGGACAAAATCCCTAGGCCCTTGATCCACCAGTGGAACGGCCTCATGTGGAGCAGGCCCACCTGAACCACAGAGGATGCCGCTACCATAAAGACCCAGGCAATCTACAGCATATGCCTATGTGGACTAGATGCCCTGGTTTGAACTGACTCAAACAACCCTGGAAGGTTTGAACACGTGCGATAGACAAGCGTGCCCGCATGGTGTAAGAATCTAAGTCCACTGCTAGAAAAGTAGTGTTGAAGAACCCGATATTGGTAAGTTTTGCCCCCGAAAGCAAACCTGAGGAACTTCCTGTGCCTCTTCACGATCTGAATGTAAAAATACACATCCTTCAGATCGATAGTCACGAACCAATCTCCGGCTCGGATCTGAGACAAAATGGACTTTAATGTCAGCAACTTGAATTTGCTCACTCTGAGCGAGAGATTAAGACGATGCAAGTCCCGAATCAGACCCAAACCACCATCCTTTTTGGTGACAAGAAAATATCTAAAAGTGGCGGGAGACCCTTCTAAAACAGGGAGCAATCCGATCACCCGATCGGGCAAGCCAACTGCAACAGCGGGGGCTTTGGATGCTGTAACCGGGCAGTGCGTACATGACCCTAGGGCTAAAGGCTAGAGAGCGCGGAGAACCTGAGACACTGCTTGCACACAAGGTCCGGCCTAAAACTGTCCAAAGCCCACAAACCAGGAGCTACTAATAAGGACCTGAGAACGAGAGGCCTTAACTGTCAAATCAGATATATCCGCTTGCGCTGTTGTGAGTGGACCACTGGGCGAGACCTAACAATGAGAAGTCAAGTCAAGTCACCTTAATTTATATAGCACTTTTTACAATATAGATTGTTTAAAAGCAGCTTTACAGTGATAATAGGAAATTAATGGAAGAGAGATTGTTTTGGCTGTACATCAGCTCTAGAAAAAAGTTATTGTCCAGCTAAAGTAAGTTTTTGATTGATTCATTTCCGTTGTAAAAAATCATTATTTATATACTTTGGGGCCACTTACATGACACCGTTTCCAACCAAAACAGAAACCTCTCAATGCGGCCAGAGAATGCAAACCTTGAAACACGTTTTGAAATAGTTTTGAAACGATACCGTTATCATCTTCGTGTAAATTAAAAAAAAAAAAACGTGAACACGTAAGAACATTAACAGCATGCATGTAAGCAATATGTGTTTAGTCTATAGGCAAGCGTGTTTGAATACGTATGTGCACAGGCGCGTAGTTTTTTCTTTACAAAATGACCTCCAAATTACTTATCTGGCATGCATAATACAGCGTTTTTAGTCGTTTCCGATAATTTTGATAATGTTTTCATCTGTACAGAGGGAAAGTGAAGTGAAGGAGGCCTTCACAGGGGAGAGTCTAGTTGACACGGCGTCTGCTGACACTTCAGGGCTGCATTGTGGTCGTGTCTAGGCGCAGGTCCACCATCAGATCTGGATACGGCCTGGATCCGGCAGACTACTGTAAACCTCGGGATAAACAGAGAGACTAATATTAGTGTAGATGCCATTCTTCTTATGATGTAACGAGTACATCAGGTGTTATGGGAAGTGTTCCCGGTTCCGGCTGACCTAGTTAATGCAACCTAACAATCATTTAACTGATTTGAATAATAGAAATTGATAATGTTCTATGTGTATGCCAGGTTAAAGAGATGCGTTTTTAGTCTAGAAAAACAGTGCTTGCATACAGACAAGTGGCCTACTTAAGGTCAACCCCGCAAAACCTATCTACAGTCTTTGACTATGCTGGTGAACCAGCTTCACTAGATCTAATTCTCTTTCCTATCACTCCTCACACCTGTCAAATACATTTATTTTGTTTTATTTGCACAATGTCTATAGTAGCTTATGTTTAAAGTTAACAGGATTATTAATGAATATTCTGTAACTCTGAAAAACGCCTGGATGTGTACTTTGATGTATTTTTTGTACATGTGCAAATTTATATTATCATTTATAAACAAAATCATGTTTTATATGTTTTATATTCGTTTCTTGGCTATTTTTATTAATAATATTATTTCAAAACTGCAGCATGTTAACAGAATTTTTGAATGTGATACATGGAATCTGTATTCCATATTGTTTATATACAGAATGCTTACACATAATGTATATTCAATCTTTTACACATTTTATGCATTTTATCAAGTGAACATCATTTTACAATATCTTGATCTCTAGGTGATTTAGATATAGTCTGCAGTCACTTTTTTTATAATTTTTTTGTTTTGTTTTGTTTTCATAACATGTTTTTTTAATCATAAAACATGCTAATGAGGTGAAATATAGGTGAACATAAAATTATCATTCAGTATACTAACCCATTGCTGTTATGCCTGCAATAAGTTTTTTTGCAGCTCAGGTGATCACTGTTTGATTCTTGCTCACCACTGGAAAGCATATTATTTTATTTTTATGAAAAAATTGTACACTTATTCAATATTGTATATGTTTTGTGTCACCCAAGACAAAAAAATAACTATACTGGAAATCTTATAATGGATAGCTGTTCCCGATACCCCCACAGCCTGATGGCAGCTATCTCAATGATCAGTGGAGGAAATGAAACTTGTGGTACCATTAGACCAGCCAAACTCCTCATTGGAGATTCTTCTTCTACTCAGAGCATTCTTCTATCCAGGACCCTGAGTCCCCTGCAGATCACAACGTTGAGGTTATATTATGCACCAAAAAAGAAAGTCGAATTGTGATTGAATTGATGCTTGGCCATTTGTAAATATGCAATATTACATTTAAATGCAAGCTCTGTGCAAATATTGTTTTAAATGTGCTTCCAGATCAGCTACCTGGCTAGCTGCCAATGTCTCAGTGACAGACAAAAGTACCCTAATTTCTTCCGTACTGTCCCCAGTGATGCCTTTCAGGCACGCACCATGGCACAGATGGCCAAACGCTTTGGCTGGACCTGGGTTGGAGCCGTGGTTGCCAATAATGACTATGGGCTCGGTGCTGTGCAAGTGTTTGAAGAGGAAATCAAGGGCCTTTGCTCACACACTCTACAGGGAGCAATTGACAAAGGATGTGGCCCATGCTGCCACAACAGTCCAAGCCTCTTCTGCCCGTGTGATCTTGGTGTTTGCTTGGTATACGGATGTTGAGGTGCTTCTCTTGGAATTGATCCGAAGGAATGTGACAGATAGGCTGTTCCTGGCAAGTGAGATCTGGAGCACCAGTGACTCTTGGTATCTCAGGAATCTCTTGGCAAATCCCCAGCTCTACGCCATCTCTAAGGGAACACTAGGTGTGGCATTAAGAAGCGTGCCCATACCTGGTTTTGATGCACATCTCCGGCAGCTACATCCTGCCCGCTACCCTGATGATAAATTCTTGAGGACCTTGTGGGAAAATATGTTTGGCTGTAGCCTTAAGAAAAGCTCTTCCATGGTAATTCCGAAAGCCCTGCCTCCATGCAGTGGCAGAGAGAGTCTAGAAGGGGTTCACAGTCAATTTACAGATACCTCTCATCTGACAGTGACATATAATGTTTCTTGGCTGTATATGCTGCTGCTCATGCACTTCATTCTTTGCTGGCGTGCACCCCGCAAAAAAACTCTGATCCTTAAATAAAACCAAAGTGCTCCTCTCCAGACAACATCACTCCAGCACAGGTATGCATCTTGTGTGAAATATATTATATATTTTTAAGTATTTATTTATATAGTGGTTCAGAAAAAGGACACATTTCAAAATATATGAATGCCATTGGATTTAGATAACAAAATATTAATCCAGCTACCCAACTGTCATTAATCTGAAAGAAATCACTTTTCAAACAAGTTTTCACAATAAGTTTTTACATTTGTTGTGCAGAATGGTTTACATATTTTATTGTATTTATTAAAATATTTAATTTACTTTATTTTATTTTATACTCAAATACTTATAATGTAATTTTATTTACATAATTTATTATCACCTGTTTTCAGCTTATTCATATTTAGTCTAAAACAGCATATGTTTAAGGTTAATAGGATTGTTAATAAATGTCATGTAACTCATAAAATTGCATATATTCATTCTAAAAATTAATTATGTACCTAAATAAACACAATTTAAATATGTCTGCATATGCATGATGATAAGGGAACGTTACATGTTATCTGGTGAATCTAGCTAAAATACACATGTACAGTAAATACATGATGAGGTAAATTGGAAAACACCAATACACACAACTACAAGCTTGTCAACCAGGCACCACCACCTTTATAGTAATTTACCTTGCAACTACTAACACTTAAGAAATATGGTGTTTTGGCAGAAATTTAGGTAACGCTTTAGATTACAGCCCGGAAAGTACTGTGTAAGTAAAACGAATTTACAGCGTAACTTTCGGTAATTATAGTGTAATTATAAAGTATGTATGTGTAGGTATAAGGGAACAATATGTAATATTTGGGGAATAAAGGGATAACTACCAGGAAAATTAACAAATTATTTATACTGTAAGTATTTTTTAATTAAGGAGTAATTATTTGTGTAGTCACAGGGTAAGTGGTGCTTGTTATTCCATGTAGTTACAGGGTAAGTATGAATCTGTGGGCTGTAAATTAAAGTGGTGCTTGTTCCCCTCTTGTTTCATGTAGTTACAGGGTAAGTATGAATCTACGGGCTGTAAATTAAAGTGGTGCTTGTTCCCCCCTTGTTTCATGTAGTTACAGGGTAAGTATGAATCTACGGGCTGTAAATTAAAGTGGTGCTTGTTCCCCCCTTGTTTCATGTAGTTACAGGGTAAGTATGAATCTACGGGCTGTAAATTAAAGTGGTGCTTGTTCCCCTCTTGTTTCATGTAGTTACAGGGTAAGTATGAATCTACGGGCTGTAAATTAAAGTGGTGCTTGTTCCCCTCTTGTTTCATGTAGTTACAGGGTAAGTATGAATCTACGGGTTGTAAATTAAAGTGGTGCTTGTTCGTTTCTCATTGCTATTATCATATATTATGTTATTGTTTGTATACTGTTGTGAGCATTAATTAAAAAAATAAAATAAAATAAAAACTGACGGCATCTGACATCCGTGTGACTAGAGTTTCTCGGCACGCTCACGTCACGCTTCAAGTTACGTCAAGCGTTAACTTAATCCTCTCATGCATGCGCAGGTGACTGTGGGTCGGCGATAGTCTACAGTTTAAAAAATTTTAAATATTGGTATTTTTCTTACAAACACTTATTGTTTCACTTCAGAAGACATTGATTCATCCATTGGGGTCGTATGGATTATTGTAGTTATTGCTGTATGTGCTGTTTAATGCTTGAACTTTTAGGAACCCAAATGAGTTTTCATTAGCAGAGATTATTTATTTTTCTGTGTTCATCTAAAGAAAGAAAGTCGTATACATCTCGGATGGCATGAGGGTAAAAGACGAGTAAATGGTGAGGACATTTCTAAGTGTACTGTATTTTCCTTTAATAATAGCTAGAGACATGGGATTCCTGCTTAAGATTCATCTGGGCAAGAACGAAAAAGAAGAGGAACAAGAGGAGGATGAAGCCAAGCAAGAGAAACGAATAAGAAGTGTCGTAAGTCTGTTTTGAAAGTTGTTTTTCAAACAAAGATTTCCGAGTGATATCAGATTGTGTATGTGTTTTTATTGTACTTACCCTGTAACTACATGAAACAAGAGGGGAACAAGCGCCACTTTAATTTACAGCCCACAGATTCATACTTACCCTGTAACTACATGAAACAAGAGGGGAACAAGCACCACTTACCCTGTAACTACATGGATAATTACCCCATAATTAAAAAATACTTACAATATAAATAATTTGTTAATTTTTCTGGTAGTTCCCCCAAATATTACATATTTTCCCTTATACCTACACGTATGTACTTTATAGTTACACTATAATTACCGAAAGTTACGCTGTAAATTCGTTTTACTTACGCAGTACTTTCCGGGCTGTAATCTAAAGCGTTACCGAAATGTATTTATTAAAAATGTTGCTATTATTACATTAACTCTTAAAAACTATTATTGTTTTTTAAATAGGTAATTTAACCCAAAATGTAATCATTTACTCACCCTAATGTCATTCCAAATTTGAATGACTTTCTTTCTGTGTAACATAAAAGAAAATCATTTGAGTCTTTTTTTTTTTTGTCCATACAATAAAAGTCAACGGTAGCCTAACCAAAACAGTTTGGTTGCCAACCTTCTTCAAAATATCTTCTTTTGTGTATCACAGAAGAGAGAAAGTCATACAGGTTTGAAATGACATGAGGGTGAGTAAATGATGACAGCATTTAATAACAGTAAATTTACTTTACTGCATACTAGCTCAAAATCAGTACTTTACTGTCAAGTGCATTTCTATGTGACAACATTTGCAGTAAATTCAATAATATCCATCATTATTTGTCCCTGTCCAAGTTTTATTTATTCATTTATTTACTCCAATTTAAGGCAGCAGAAACATTTACGGGGACAACTCGTGGGCCGCATGGACTGGGTTTGAAGCTACACTACATGAACATAGTAAAATGAAAAAGCAAACACATTGGAAATGACAGGTATGTTGAACAGGAACTGTTTCAGGAATGGCACAAGGTGTGTGACTGTTCACGTCTCTGTTTTTAGATCAGCATGTTCAATAATGTGCCTTTTTGGCCTTTGTTATGTATATTTGGATTATGTTGTGTTGTAAATAAAATACAATCAATCAAAAAGCCATTATTTTAATCTCCTCACATTCTTTGTTCTAGTTCCCTCACAGTTCTATTCAGCTGATAGGGCCATTAAGGGAGGGGTCTTTGTCTTCCCAGGTGTGAAATACATCAATATTCATGAAGATTCGCACCCTTCCCGCATACAGCTTTTTGACATAAAACAGGTCTTACAAATTTTAAATCAATATATTGTTTTATGTGGGCAGGATGATTTTCACAACTTTTTTTAAGCAACAATTCTAGGCTACAATATACATTTTCCAAAAATCTTGTGAACAAATATACAGTTTGGATTTATGGCCTTATTTCAGTGACTTCATTTTTCACAAACCATGCATAAACATAATTTTCTCAAAATTACAAACTTTTGCATACATGCTGCTCACATATTATTGAAGCAGAACCCTCAGACCCCAGAGGGTTAACATAAAAAAATTAATTAATTAATTAATTAAAAAACACAAAAGCAAAAGTAAAGAGAAAGCCCCTCACAGACGACTGCTGCACAAACATAAACAAAACACAACATAAAGTCCAGGCCTAGTCTTCTCTTGTCTTGCACTGTCATCACTCCTCTTTTTATCCTTCCGGAGCTCCTCCATGAAACATGAGTTGCGCCACCGGCCTCGCTCCATTCCCATGGCTCTCTGCCCCGCCCTGCTTGCCACACACCCCCATGGCCCCTCGCAGGCCGGGGGGTACCCTCGAAACTGCGCAATACTCCCCTCCAGGTGGGTGTCTCGTGGCCGCAGCACCTGGGGGTAAGGACAGACGAAGCGAGAAAAAAGGAGATGGAAGGATGAGAGACGAGAGAGGGGAGAGACAATTCTTGGTCCGGTTCACGGACACACTGCCACTCGGTCCTCAACCAGCCGAGAGGCCCTCACTCGCGGCGCCATGCAATGGTACTGCATGCTCCTTGATGGACAGCACCTGCCAGACAGCTCCTGATCCCATTATCTCGTTTTACCACTTTTCCCAGTGTTTCTTTGGGGTTTTAAGCAGGGTTATACACTCCCCCTTAGATGGGCTGTAAAATCGAAGGTCGGAGAGCAGGCACATTTCCAGAGTGAGAGTGGACTTTATTATGAAAATGGTAGATTGTCCACTCCTCATCTGTCACCTTTCGCAGCACTTTAAGTCTGGGGATACTGACTGCTGAAGTTGTAAGCACCTTGCATGTTCCTTTCGGTAGGCTGTTTCCTAGGAGATTCTCAGGTACGTATTGGGAGCTAGACTGGTGGAATTGAATGCAGCTTATGTCCCTCTCACCTGTTGTCCTCCCCAGTTTATCATATTGGGCATTAAAGCAGGACAATCCAAATCTGATGACGTGTAATGCAGGCACTGTTTTATACACTAGGGCACTCCATGTGGCGCCATTGGACTGTCGTCGGCCAATAAGATTGGTGTGATTTCACACGTGCTTCAGACACCTGTTCCATGGGACATGTTCCCACAGCGTTAGCAACCTTCTCAGGAAACAGGGGTTACATATACGTAACCCGAGACGTTAATTCCAAAGGATGTAATTGATTTTGAATTGATGTAACTGCTTTTGCATATCACATTGTTGGTGTTTGGTGTTTTATGCAAATCAAAGATGTTGATTTTTGTGTAATATGGTTTTATTTACACAAATGTAGTTTTGCTCCGATTTGTAGGTTGCTCCAAGTTTTGTGGCATTTAAAAATGATTTGAAATGTTATTTCAATCCTTAAAGCAATTGAAAAAGATATTAATTAACCCCCTTAAGTTTATTTTTTTATTTTTTTATTATAATTTAAATATCATTTAATAATTTATATTAAAATAAAAATTTGATATAATTTGCTTTTATATATTTTTGTATTGATTTTTAAATATATTTATATTCAATGTGCTGCTTGGATTTATTGAAGCTGTGTTTAACAGTGATAATTCATTTTTGTTATTTGAAGAGATTTCATAAAAGCAAAAAAAAAAACAAAAAAAACTGCGAGATGGGGATTTGGTTTTATCTATCCGTTGGTGATTGGATGGACCGAATGTGAACATGTAGTCAATTGGAAGAAATGGACATTGTTTGGGCAGAAATTGCCAGAAGTCCGGCATTTGTCCTGCACCAGAGAGATGCTGATCTTCTGTGCCGTTTTCGAAAGATCCATATCTTTTCCATATCCATATCCAATACATATTTACTTATATTATTTATTTATTTATTAGTATTAATAGGGCTGACTAAAAATATGGAACACACAATAGGCCACTTCATTAGTAGCCAAATACCCAGGAAATTAAAAACTAGAAAAAGCATGAATGTATATTTCCCGCCCATTTACTGTTGCTTTACTTTTATTTTTTTTTGAGTAAATCAACAACTTGATTATATAACGTTTCAATAAAATATGCAAAACAGGCATTGTATATGAGTCATCTGCATATACTGTAAGTCTTTTTATTACATGCATTAGGAACATATGTCTACAAGCAGGTTATTGATTGGTCCAAAATGCATACACCAGAGATATGCAGACAGAATGTAAAACTATTTAATTTGTGTTTCTCTTCCCATTATGGCATTTCTAGTGTTTCTCTCTGGATGTAAAAGGATGATGTAGCACTTTGGGGCAAATATGGCCACCAGTAATCCAAAACTGGAAGCTAAAATGGCAAATATCTCCACAGCCACAGCATATTTCCCAGGTGAGCTCACATATGCTGGAACAAACGAAATCCACACAGCACAGAAGATCAACATACTAAAAGTGATGAATTTTGCTTCATTAAAATTATCTGGAAGATTTCTCGCCAAGAAGGCTAACAGGAAACTTACTGCTGCCAACAGTCCAATGTATCCCAACAGCATAGAAAAACCAGCCACTGAGCCAATAGCACATTCATATACTATTTTAGAACGGATATACTGGTTGTTTTTATGGGGCGTTGGAGAGGCAGTTGATAGCCAGACTGCACATATCACAACCTGGAGGGCTGTTAGGACCAGAACTGTGCATCTTTGTTGAACTGCTCCAAACCATTTCATTGCTCCTTTGCCCTCTGGTCGAGATGCCTTGAACACAGCTATTACCACCATAGTCTTGACCAGGATACTGGAGATACACAAGACAAAGCTTATGCCAAACACAGCATGTCTTAACTGACACGTCCACAACTGTGGCTGACCAATGAACAGAAGCACACATAGGAAACACAGTTTGAGTGACACCAGCAGCAGGAAGCTGAGCTCTGAATTGTTGGCGCGTACTATGGGAGTGTTACGGTGATGAGCAAAGATGACCATCACAAGAGCACAGAAGCAGGTGCCAAGCAGAGATGCAGTGGTCAGAGAGATGCCCAGAGGTTCTTCATAGGACAGAAACTCTACATCTTTAGGGACACACTGATTCTTATCTGTATTGGACCAGAACTCATCTGGACACATTGTGCACTCAATAGCATCTGCGATTAGAAAAAAGAGAGAAGGCAAGAATTTAGGAGGAAACTGGGATATTTTCAAATTATAGTCAAATACTGTTTGTCAACTGTAAACTCCTCAATAGAATAAACACCTGTTGTATTAGAAATTTCTCCATCTCCGCATGACAGGCAGTCAAAACAGCAGACAGGAAGGCCCTTCCTCGTGGCTCGTCTGGTTCCTGGGGGACAGCTCTCACTGCACACAGACCGTGGGGGCTGAAAGAGACATCATCATTCATGTTTATCACTTTTGCATAATGATAAACATGACCTTTCTATTAATTTATTTGTCTTAACACAGCATTGACTTTCATTTAGACTATATGTATGCAAAAATTATGATATTAGCATGCAATGTTAGTTACCTTTTTTGTCTCAAAGTTCCAGTAAATTGCTTCTTCATCCAGTGTGAACACCATCCCTGTTGCCACCCCTTCACTTACTACACCGACTGTGTAGATACTTATTGACTCATCAGACCTTGGCTGCCAGTTTAACACATCATAGATAGGCAGAGCATCTCCATTCTTATCAAATGACACATGATCCCCAAAGCCTGTGGTGAAGTTCACTTTCTGCAGATAGTGAACCAGCTGTACAGTTTGTAGACAGGACATATATGTTTATCGGAAATTTGAATTAATGTAGAGCACATATGTTGCTTTTCCACATTTAGCTGGTCTATAATGCCTGGAGAGAATCTGCAGTATACCTGTGAGTCTTACCTGCCAGGGTTTCAGGTTGATTATGTTGGCACAGCTGTTCCCACTGAATGGTCCTCTACCATCCTCACACTGAAACAAGTCATGAAGCGCATGTGCCAGGGCATAAACTGCCTTATAGACATTATACGCTCCCCTTAAACCTGAAACATCAGTGTATGGTGTGTCCGTGGTGTTCAGATCCTCCTGTCCTGTACAGACCTTTTTCACTTGCTCTCCATCTGTCTCTTTATCCCCTGATTCAAAACTGCACCCAAACATGTTCTCCCAGAAGATCCTCAACATATTATTTCTTGGATCATTGCTGGGACAAAGACGTAGCAGAAAGTCATGAAGCCCCTGAATTTTTCCACGCCTAACATCAATACCCAGTGTCCCCCTGAGGAAGGGCATGAAACGTGGAGTGTGGTATACAGGTGAGGTGGCCCAAGCTTCGCTTGCAATCCACTGCCTGCCTGTCATGTTCTGCAACACGACTTCATCCATCAAAGGCAACAGAAAGGATGACGTGGAAAAAACAACCACCACTCTAGCTGTAGAGGCCTGAATCACTCCCATTATACGCTGAATATCTCTGTGGTTGTTATCATGGGGCAGGATTTCAGAAAAAGCAACACAATGTCCAAACACCTGCATTTCCTGCAGGAAGGACTGAGCAGCATAGATCCCATAGTCATCATCACTGTAGATGAGACCAACCCAGGTCCATCCAAAATGCCTCAAGATCTGGACCATAGCCCGCACCTGGAAGGCATCACTGGGGATCGTTCTGAAGAAAGAGGGGTACTTTTTCCTGTCACTCAAACAGGAGCAGGTGGCATAGTAGCTAACCTAATTAGTGGAGATGGAGAGAGAGAATAGAAAACATGAGCCAGAAAAATAGTGACAAACAACAAAAAATGATCAGTGCTTTTGTCTCTTTTTTATACACACAAACAGATGAGAAGTTCTGAGATGAGAAGAAACATAATATAGGACATAAAAAATAATTTAATAGTGCAAACATATGCATACAGTGTATTTTTACTTTTTTCATTCCATCTTACTATAGGTACTCGAAACAGTCCCAGAACGCTGGAGATCGCAATGGAAGGAGTTGAACTTGGATCCCCCACAATCCCAATCACCGGAGGAGGGCCAGTGCAGTTTAGGTTTGAGAAGGACTCTTCTGTTCCACTAAACAGGGACATGGCAGCCCGGAATGCCATTCCTAGCCTCACACAGTTGTCATAAAGATGATAACCAAGAGTGATGTTAGGCAGCAGATTGGGATTCTTATTGATCTCATTTATTGCAAATGCCATTGTCTGTGCCAGCTGGAAGCTTTCCATATCAAATCTACGAAAAAAATAAATGTTAAATGTTGACATTTAATGATACTAAAATATAATAAAAATGCAAATTAATAGAACCATTAATACATTTCAAATACATCCGAGTTCAAGCATCACTTGCGGACTTGTCAGATACAAAGTAGTTTCAATACAATCTTTTTTTCTTTTCTTTTTGTCAACGCAGCATTACTGCTGTCAAATTAAATGTGATAAAAGAGGGCAAGAAGAACATTTATATTTCTTTTATTATTTATTTATTTTTAAATATGTCTCTCTCCTCTTTATTAGTTATGCTATAAGTCTGGCTCAGACTCACTTTTCACAGTGTGGTGGTTCTGGTTCCGTTTTGAAGCTCAGATCTGGGAACACTGTGAAAAAATGAATCTGAAACAGGCCTCCAAGTATAACATCTCCATCCTGGTACATTCCATTCAACTTGAAGCGTCCCTGGAGCTGACAGGTACTTGATCTGAGGATTGAAGCTACAGAGATACTGTTAAATGACAGGTATAGAGAAATATACAGTGTGATCCACATCTCTTGCCCTTTCTCACCCACTTAGCTAATTCATTTATTATAAAGGTTGTGGTTGAAGGGGTGTTACTTTAAAAGAGCGGGCGGTGCCATCCATGGAAATCAGGACGTCACCAGCCGATCTCATCATGATTTAATTTTCTAAAGAAGGTTAAGAAATTACAACTTTAACCTTCTGGGGTCTGAGGTGTTTTGGTGCCCTTGAGATGTTTTGACATGCCCTGACATTTGTGCTCATTTCAGCTACTTATACTACTGACCAACATGTAATTTTGCTGTATTCAGCACAAACTCTGCTACAATAATATGTGAGCAAAATGGATGCACATGTTGGAATCTTTTTTAGAAAATAAAGATTATGCGTGGTTACTAAGTTTTGGGAAAAAATTTTAACACGAAGATTGACAAGAAAACTCAGACTGAACAGGAAACACGTTGAAAACAGATCAAAAACAAACTCTAAACAAGACTAAACGAAGTCAAAACGTGACAATTTCACAATATTACTATTTTTTTCTGTATTTTTGATCAAATAAATGCAGGCTTGATAAGAATAAGAGACTTCTTTCAAAAACATTCATTTAAATAGTAATGTGCCCATAGTAATGTGTAACTTTTGACCAGTACTGTATTTAGCATTTGAGCAAAGATTTGCGAACAAAAGCTTCATTGATGTGGCACTAGGCTATTGTACACTTCATAATCTGTCCAAAACAGGCCAAAGAAATCTTGTCTAAACATTCATATTCGTCTATGAAATTTTATGTATCGTATTTGTTATATTATAGAGCCTATAAATGTTTATTTGCAGTTGCTAAGACATTTTATTTCAGTATTTATTACATATTTCAGTCGATTTCACTCATCTAAGTATAGCAATTTGGTTAAAGCCAATATGGCATGTTTACTACTGTAAGTATGTGCAGTAAATGAAACCGCACGTCTGCATCATTCATTCACACAGAGACACGCATAACATGCAATTCATCCTCGGCTTGATCAAGTTGCTCCTTGAAATGACTCTTCCTCTGAGGTAAATTCTTCCAGCATTATTCCTCACCGCGTCTCAAAACGATGTAAAGTACATGAATCTGACTTGATGTTGACTCAGTTCTCATAGATAGAATTTGCCTTTGAATGCTGCGCGACCGCCGACTCGTGGGGGTTAAAGAAAAGGAAGAAGAAGAAGAAGTTTTATTTATATAGTGCATTTCCATAGCTCAAGGTCACATTACATAGTACATTTTAAATACATTTGAAAAACACACACTAAAAACACGAGGCCACATTAAGCCACATTACTGAAAATACATTTCAAACATACATTTTTAGCTGGGTCTTGAAAGTAGACAGAGAAGTAATGTTACAGAGGTTAAGGTGTAGTGAGTTTCAAAGTTTAGGAGCAGCAACAAAAAAATGACCTTCCACCTACAGTTGACAACTGAAATCTAGGAATAACTAAAATGCCAGTTCAGATGATCTATGGTATTTTTTGGTCTTTACTTTGCTGCCAGAATAGTATTGATGTGTTTATTTGTTAAATCAATCCTTTTTTCAATGAATTACTTCTCAGCTTATTTAGAGATGCTGAACGGAAAAACAACTGGTTTTATTGCTATAGCTTATAATATCAATTTGTCTATGATTTTTTCTCAGAATGTCCTCTAGATGTCAGGCATGCATTTAACTTTTGCTAAGTAATAAAAACAGAAACCTGCCCATATGTAATACTAAGGTAAGAATTCTATACTTCAAACCATGCATATTTTATAGTGTCTACTAAAATCAATAAATAATGATCATGGTTTCTGCAGTTTGTATAAGTCATATGTCTATGATTTAACCAGTGGCCAGTTACACAAACTGTTTACAAGTTAGTCATCTAAATTATTCCCTTTAAGACTGGTTATAAAATTTTAAAGTCAGATACATAAAAAGGTCTAATTTGAATCCAAAAAGAAAGATTTATTACCCCTTGTTTAACTGCTTGGTCAGTCTAGTTCTTAAGACACAGTCGTAAAATAGTGGCTATGTTTATGCAACTGGAACCAAGGAAACTAGTGTTCCCTTTCAGTCAGTACACTACGAGTTACGTCAGTTACTGACGAAATGGGGGTTTCGCTTAGAAGCCAATTGCCTTTGAGCTCTACAAAACGAGCCAATGGCATGAAGATGCCATGGGTCTGCGGAATTTGCATAACGCAACCCCGCCCCACCGCGTGGGTATAAAGGGCGTTGCGTGGCAGTCTCGCATTATGTTTCTGCTTCAGAGCCGAGTGTTACAGCCTGAGCGTTTTTCTCTTCAAGACGAGCGTCTCTCCAGAGTGTTGGTGTTACGGCGCGTTCTAGCGAGTTCCGCATTCCTGTCTGATCTGTGCAGTGATCTAGCACAGCGTGTGTGTTCTCCCTAGGCGCTTCGGCATTCTGCAGAGCAAAGACTCCTCTCTAAAAGAGCTGCACGTGGCACGTCTTTTTCAAGATGTCTCGCCCGTGCTCCGTTTCTGGCTGCGGTCAGCTGGTTCCTCCGTTTGACGGGCATGATCGCTGTTTGGCGTGCTTGGGCCTCGTGCACGCCGAGCGCGCGTTCATGGATGAGTCATGTTCCCACTGCGGGAACATGGCCATCGCAGTGTTGCGGTCAAGACTCCATGATCTCTGTGCTGGAGGGAGAGTCCCCTCTACCACACCACAATCTATTCCCACCACGAGTGAGAATACTTTGGCTGGTGGTCAGGGTGACTTGAGGGTGACGGTGTGGGCCAACCCGACGAATCCTCCTCGGGCCACACCCCCTTCTAGCACACTGCAACCTGTGGTGTTGCCAGATGAGGGCGCAGGTGTTTCCCGTCCTGGGCCCTGCGTTTCATTTGGCGCACCGGCGGAGGATACTATGTCGATCGCCGCATCACAAGGTGGGCTGAATTCCTCCGGAGATGACGATTCGGCTGTGTTGCCTCCTTCGGGAGTCCCAGCATTGCCCGAGTCTGATCCAGAGCTCACAGCCATGCTTTCCTGGGCGGCCGAGGCTCTTGGGCTTGTGTGGAACCCTCCACCATGTCCCGAGCGCTCTCGGCTAGATGATTGGTATCTGGGGGCGGCAGCGCGGTGAAAGGGTACACTGGGGTTCCCCCTGTTGAGCGTTCTGTTGCGATGCAACTGTGTCCGCAGAGCGCTGCGACATGGCGTGGTGACCCAAAGCACCCGTCCAAGGCCTGTGGGTTTACGTCTACTTTGGTGGCGAAGACCCACAGAGCTGCGGGCCAGGCCGCGTCCGCCCTGCATGCGATGGCCACCCTTCAGGTCTACCAGGCCAAGGTGCTCAGAGACATGCACGAGGGCAATGCTGACCCCACATTAATGCAGGAGCTGCGGGCGGCCACCGACCTCGCTCTACGAGCGACGAAGGTGACCGCTCGCTCTCTCGGTCAGGTGATGTCCACTTCTGTGGTCCAGGAGCACCACTTATGGCTCAACCTGGTTGATGTGGGAGAATCTGAGCGAACCCGTTTCCTCAATTCTCCCATTTCCCAGGATGGGCTATTCGGCGGGGCGGTCCAGGACTTCGCCCAACAGTTCTCGACCGCTCAGAGACAGACTGAGGTGCATATTCTGCCCCAGTGGCCTGCTGCTGCCTCCACCAAGCCGCCGGCTCAGCGGCCTCAGTCTGCTCCCCACCGAGGCCGCCCTCCTGCGGCCCTCGTTCCTCCCGCTCAGCCCCAGCAGCAGCCTTCACCCGGGCCGAGGCGTGGAGGACGCCGCAGGAAGGCAGCCCCGCCCGTCCCAGCCCCCCAGACTGCTAAACGGCAGTCTAAGCGGCGGTCCTGGGACGGGCGGCTCGGAGGTGAACTCGGTTCTTTCTCAGGAGATGGAGGGCCGGGGGAGAATCCTTGTAAAGAAAGAACTGACATTTTGACCTCCGAGCCTCAAGAGGGCGCGGCTGGCAGTGTGCGACGCCAAGCAGCCTCGCCACTCTCGGCCCCCTCTGTCGCCAGCCCCCTGGCAGATGAGACCCCTGTGGAACGCTGGTCCTTCCCTGGTCTCCTCTGTCAGGACGCGGAATTCGACCCAGCCCACACCCCGGGATGCTCCCACGCCTCCCATGTCTGGGCTGGTCATTCCGCCTCGCTGCCCCATCGGAGGTACGCCTGTGGTCTGCATGACGCCGCTGGTTCAGTTTCTGGAAGCCTGGCTAGCGCTTCCCAATCTGTCCAGCTGGCTCGCTCACACCATCAGGTTCGGCTATGCGATTCAGTTCGCACGGTCTCCTCCCCGCTTTCGGGGAGTCCACTATACCATGGTGGGTGGCAATGCCCCTGTCATGCGTGCGGAGGTCGCCACCCTACTGGCGAAGGGTGCGGTCGAGATCGTCCCTCCAGCCGAGATGGAGTCCGGCTTCTACAGCCCTTACTTCATTGTACCCAGGAAAACCGGTGGGTTACGGCCAATCCTGGACCTGCGCATCTTGAACCGAACCCTTCACAGGCTTCCATTCAGGATGTTGACAGCCAAACGCGTTTTCGAATGCGTTCGTCCATTGGATTGGTTTGCAGCGACCGACCTGAAGAACGCGTACTCTCATGTCTCCATTCTTCCTCGACACAGACCGTTTCTACGGTTTGCCTTCGAGGGGCAGGCATATCAGTACACGGTTCTCCCATTCGGGCTAGCCCTGTCCCCTCGCGCCTTTACGAAGGTCGATGAGGCAGCCCTTGTGCCGCTCAGGCAACACGGGGTTCGCATCCTGAACTATCTCGACGACTGGCTGAGTCTAGGCCACTCTCGGGATCCCGATCATACCGGGATCCCGGTATGGAAATCGACTCGGTCGCCATGTACGCGCAGCTTACGAGCGAGCGTGCGCAGTCACTGCTGACTTGTCTTCGCCAGTTCGAGGGCAAGAGTGCGGTTCCACTGAAATATTTTCAGAGGCTCCTGGGGCATATGGCATCCGCAGCCGCGGTAATGCCGCTCGGTTTGCTTCATATGAGACCGCTTCAGCACTGGCTTCGCGATCGAGTCCCGAGATGGCATGGCAACACGGCACGCTCCGGGTCCCAGTTACTCGGGCCTGCCATCAGACCTTCACCCCGTGGGCGAACCTCAGTTTTCTACAGCAGGTGTTCCCCTAGAACGAGTTTCCAGGCATGTTGTTGTAACAACAGATGCCTATGCCACGGGCTGGGGCGCCATGTGCAATGGACATGCTGTCGCGGGCTCCTGGAAAGGACCCCAGCGCCTATGGCATGTCAATTGCCTCGAGTTGCTGGCCGTACGTCTTGCCCTGCACCACTTCCGAGCCCTGCTCAAGGACAAGCACATACTGGTCCGTTCAGACAGCACGGCGACAGTAGCGTACATCAACCGACAAGGTGGTCTACGCTCCCGCCGGATGACGCAACTCGCCCGCCATCTCCTCCTATGGAGTCAGAAGCATCTGAGGTCGCTTCGTGCTGTTCACATCCCGGGAGAACTGAATCGTGCAGCCGACGAGCTGTCACGGTTTCAGCCGCTTCCGGGGGAATGGAGACTCCATCCCCATACGGTTCAGCTGATTTGGGAACAGTTTGGCGACGCACAGATAGATCTGTTTGCCTCCCACGACTCTTCCCATTGCCGCTGGTATTATTCCCTGACCGAGGGGACCCTCGGCACGGATGCACTAGCGCACAGCTGGCCGCGGGGCCCACACAAATATGCGTTTCCCCCAGTGAGCCTTCTCGCACAGGTTCTGTGCAAGATCAGGGAGGACAGGGAGCAGGTCCTTTTGGTCGCCCCATATTAGCCCGGCCGGACCTGGTTCCCAGAACTCTTACTCCTTGCGACAGCCCCTCCCTGGTCGATCCCTCTGAGGAAGGACCTCCTTACTCAGAGACGGGGCACTGTATGGCACCCACGTCCCGACCTTTGGAACCTACACGTGTGGGACCTGGACGGGACACGGTAGGTTTGAGTACCCTGCCACCTCAGGTGGCGGCTACCGTCACTTCCGCTAGGGCCTAGTCCACGAGACAGGCCTATGCGTTGAAGTGGAACCTCTTCGTCACCTGGTGCTCTTCTCACCGAGAAGACCCCACGAAATGCTCAATCGGGTTTGTGCTTTCCTTCCTCCAAGAAGGGTTGGAGCGAAGGCTGTCTCCCTCCACCCTGAAGGTCTATGTGGCCGCGATTTCAGCCCATCATGACCTGGTGGATTCTAAAACGGTAGGTCAGCATGACCTGGTCAGCAGGTTCCTTAGAGGAGCGAGGAGATTAAATCCTCCTCGTCCTCCTCAGATACCCCCTTGGGATCTTGCAGTGGTTTTATCTGCCCTGCAGAAAGCTCCCTTTGAGCCCCTGCAGTCTGTGGAGCTGAAGTTCCTTTCATTGAAAGTGGCGCTCTTGATTGCTCTGGCTTCCATTAAGAGGGTAGGGGACCTGCAGGCATTTTCGGTTGACGAAGCGTGCCTGGAATTCAGGCCGGCCAATTCTCACGTGATCCTGAGACCCCGGCCTGGATACGTGCCCAAGGTTCCCACCACTCCCTTCAGGGATCAGGTGGTGAATCTGCAAGCGCTGCCTGTGGAGGAGGCAGACCCAGCCTTGGCACTGCTCTGTCCAGTACGCGCCCTTCGCGCTTACGTAGACCGGACGCAGTGTTTCAGGACCTCAGACCAGCTCTTTGTCTGTTACGGAGAGCAGCAGAAAGGGAAGGCTCTCTCCAAGCAGAGGTTGTCTCACTGGATAGTGGACGCCATTGTCCTGGCATATCAGGTTACGTCCCCATGCCACTTCCACTGTACCGCTGGAACGGCCGGACGCTCATGCCTCGGCTCTTCAGCAGGTAACATAATGCGAGATTGCCACGCAACGCCCTTTATACCCACGCGGTGGGGCGGGGTTGCGTTATGCAAATTCCGCAGACCCATGGCATCTTCATCGCTCAAGGGCGATTGGCTTCTAAGCGAAACCCCCATTTCGTCAGTAACTGACGTAACGTCTCCGTTCCCTTCCTTCAGGGAATGAGGGTTACATACGTAACCGAGACGTTTTAGTCAGCTATGGTGTGTTAAATTAACTTCCAAGGTTTAATTAAACGATTTATTAATAATTCATATCACAGCTCTCTAGATACTACTCAATTCTGATGGGTCAGTTGCAGTGACCAAGCTCTGATAATGACCGTCGTCAATAGCAACACTGTTTAACATACCGCTCATGCAGGTATTTGACACCGGTGCTTATTTTAATGTCTCCCATATCACACCGCAGACACACTCTCTCATTTCATTCAAATGTAACTGGTGATCACTAATGATAATAGTCATATGTAACGTAATCTGATTACCACATTTGTGTCGTGCTAATGTAAATTATGCTGTCACAGGTGAAATTCCTAGATTTTTTTTTTTTTTTTTATTCAATTACAGGTCACAAAAGAAGGATATTATCATAAAAATGACACAGTGAGAACGTTTTGAGGGGTTTGGAGTTGCTGGATTTAAGCGGAGTGTCCAGGTAGGATTTACATTCCTTACAAAAAATGAAAAAGTTCCCTATCTCTATCTGTCAGTCACTTCAACATTGTGTCAAATGACAACACTAGGGGTTGTACTTGGGAACCCTAATCACCTCTGAAAATCACCTCTAGTCAGATTTGATCTTCAGAGCCAAGCGAAGTGTCTCCTAACATCAGCTCATTACAATATTCACCTCTAAAAGCGCTGTTCTGGCTGGAAAGAGTGATACGGCGCATTACAATGGTCTCTGCCCTAAAAGAGTAAGCACAGGTAAGTGACGAGACTTTCCCCTGGGCGTTTCAGCTAAAAGAGCCGTTTCCATAAAAGAGCTTGCACAAACGACGACCGTCTTTTTAAAGATGCCTTTCCGTCGTCTGCCTCACGTGTCTGGGCTGTGCACATGCTGAGAAAGCTTTCGTGGATGGCTTGTGTTCTCACTGTGAGAACATGACCATGGCAATGTAGTGGTCGCGTCTCTCTTTCCTGGCAAGAGAGGGAAAAACCTTAGCCGCTACCTGCACTGCGGCTAGTGCTCAGGGTGACATGAAGGCTATAGCGAGAGTGTTTCTGCCGGGTGAATCCTCACAGACCTCCTGAGTGCACTGCTCCTTCCCCTGGTGGAGGACTGGGAGGAGAATCTTTGGTCCCATGTTATTCCACCGCTGGCCCAAAAGTCAGCGGTACCCAAATTTTCAAAAGAATAGCAGTTTCCCTGGGTCACACCTGCGGCCTGGATACACTCAGAACTCCAGACGCAAAGCTTCTTCACCCGCCACTGGGTGGTTCCAGTTGGGGTTCACAGAGCGAGGTAGGTGTTCCAGCACGCCCACAGCCACGAGATCAGGACACACAGCTTCCTGGCATGGGCAGATCTGGTCCCTCCAGCCGAGATGAAGAAGGGCTTTTACAGCCCTTACTTCATTTTAACGAAAAAAAGGCGGTGGATTGTGACCAATTATAGATCTGTGAGTTTTATATCGGGCCCTGCACAGGCTTCCGTTCAAGATGTTGACGCAGAAGTGCATTTTGACTTACGTTCACCAAGGATTGGTTTGCAGCGATAGGCTTGAAGGACACATATTTTCATGTCTTGATGCCTCGACACAGACCTTTTCTTCAATTTGCTTTCAAGGGTCAGGCATATCAGTACGAGGTCGTCCCCTACGGGTTGTCCATGTCACGTCATGTCTTCACAAAGGTCACAGAGGCTGCCCTTGCCCCATTAAGGGAAGTGGGCATTTGCATTCTCAATTATCTCTGACTGGCTGATTCTAGCTCACTCTTGAGATATATTGTGTGTGCACAG
This sequence comes from Coreius guichenoti, assembly GCA_039654105.1. Lineage (NCBI taxonomy): Eukaryota > Metazoa > Chordata > Actinopteri > Cypriniformes > Gobionidae > Coreius > Coreius guichenoti. Next base: position 23,195,489 of record CM077181.1, read on the forward strand.
GGACCTGGTGCTCAGAAACCTCAGCCAGTTGAGGCTTCATGTCATCTGGGAAAAGACCAAGTTCTCGCCAGTGCAGAGCATCTCTTTTCTCGGGATGGAGTTAGACTCGGTCACTATGACAGCATGTCTCACAAATGAGCATGCCCAGTTGGTACAGCCTGAAGTCATTCAGGGGAAGACAGCGGTTCCACTAAACAATTTCAGTGTCACGGTTTGAGTTTGTTTAGTCTAGTTTGTTTTTGATCTGTTTTCCTGTTTATGTCTGTATTTCTAGTCTTGTTTTGCTATCAGTGTGTTTATTGGTTGTCACCCTCAGTTTCCCTGGCCCGTTTGTCACTATGTCTGATTGTGTTATCCCTGTCACCTGTGTCTTGTTAATTAGTCTCGTCAGCTGTGTCACGTTTCTTTGATTAGTTTGCCTGTGTATTTAAGCCTGTGTTTAGTCCTGTATTGTTGTCAGTTAACGTTGCGTTAAGCAGGTTGTTTTGTTCTGTGTTCTTTTTGTTAAATAAAGCCTGTAAACTGCTGCCAATAGATCCTATCTCATCACTGCTGCAACCGGCCTGTGACATTCAGAGGCTCTTGGGGCATATAAGGGAAACACTTACTTGCGCAGACCCAGAGGTCTGTGCAAGTATGCATTCCCCCAGTGAGCCTACTTGCACAGACGTTGTGCAAGGTCAGGGAGGACGAATAGCAAGTCTTCCTATTTGTGCCATAATGGCCCAACCGGACTTGGTTCTCAGAGTTCATGACAACCCCTCACTGGCGAATTCCCCTGAGACCTAGAACTCTTTGAAAATGAAAGTAATTTCAGGGTGTTTAAGATGGACTCGACATGTGCAGGGGACAGCTGTGCCCGCATGGTGAACGAGTCCCATACAACTCCTAAATATGTTGTCCTCTGGCCAGGAGAGTCAACGCTTATCTTGCCATTGAGTCTCAACCCCAGAGATACAAGATGAGCGAGGACGACACCCGATGTCAAAGCGCAAGCTCTTGAGACAAGGCCAAAATCATCCAGTCGTCTATGTAATTTAAATTGTGGATGCCCTGGAGTCACAATGGAACCAGAGCTGCATCTACGCATCTATGGTGACAAGGCTAGGCTGGATGGAAGAACCCAATATTGGTAAGCTTCGCCCCTGAAAGTGAACCTCAGGAACTTCCTGTGTTGTGGCAGAATATCTATATGAAAATATGCATCCTTGAGATCGATTGTGACAAAGCAATCTTTGTGTTGGGTCAGAGACACAATCATCTTGATCGTTAGCATCTTAAACTTGTACATTCTGAGAGAACGGTTCAGACTGTGGAGATCTAGAATCGGACGCAACCCCCCATCTTTTTTTTTTTTTGGGAACCAGAAAGTACCGTCTATAATAGCCTGATTCTCTTTCTCTGGTAGAAGAACATGTTCTATGGCCCCTTTGCCCAGAAGAGTTTGCAGCTCTTGTGAGAGCAAATGCACCTTCTCTGGTTTCACGGTAGTGGGGAACACACTGTTGAGGGCGGTGCATAAGCTATACTCTGTAACCCCTTTCTACTGTCTTTAACCCTCTGGACCCTAAGGATATTTTGTGGCCCTGAAGAAGTTTGACATGCTCTGACATTTGTGTTTTTTTCAGTTGCTTTAAAGCATATTAATGGCTAAAGTCTGATTACGCTGTATTCAGCACAAACAGGGCTACAGTACGACTCCCTTGAATATCAATGAGGAATGTGACAGAGGGAACTATAGAGAATGCATGTGAGGAGACTTCATGATTGAATGTATTGTTTGTAGCTTATTCACAAAATCACGTTTAATTTAAAAGAAGTAATCTGACTATACATATTCTTTACATAAAGACTTTAGACCAAAAGTTTTAGAGCTGTATGTTTTTTTTTTGTTTTTTTTTTAAAGTCTCTTCTGCTCACCAAGGATGGATTTATCTGATCCAAAATAGTAAAAACAGTAATATTGTGGAATATTTTTACAATTTAAAATAAATGTTTTCTATGTCAATACACGGTAAAGTGTAATTTATTCCTGTGATGTCAAAGCTGAATTTTCAGCATCATTACTCCAGTCTTCAGTCACGTGATCCTTCAGAAATCATTCTCATATGATTATTTGCTCAACAAACATTTCTTATTATTATGAATGTTGAAAACAGTTGTGTAATTTTTTTCAGGATTCTTTGATAAATCAAAGATTTAACCCAGAGGGAACTTTCAAAAGAATAACAAAGTTCAAAAGAATAACATTTATCTGAAATAATACGATTTTGTAACATTATAAATGTCTTTACTGTGTTTTTTTTTTTTTTATCAATATAAGGCATCTTTGTGAATAAAAGTATTAATTTCTTTCAAAAAACAAAAAACAAAACAGCAACAAAAAAACTAAACTCTTACTCAGAATGGTAGTGTATAATGTTACAATAGATTTCTATTTCAGATAAATGCTGTTCTGAACTTTCTATTTATCAAAGAATCCTGAAATACAAATTGTACACAAATGTTTTCAACATTCATAATAATAAGAAATGTTTCTGCAAATCAGCATATTACAATGATTTCTGAAGGATCATGTGAAACTGAAGTAAATAAAATGGAATAAATTGCATTTTAAAAATATATCCAAATAGAAAACAATTATTTTAAATTATAAAAATACTTCGCAATATTACTGTTTTTGCTGTATTTTGGATCAAATAAATGCAGCCTTGTTAAGCAGAAGAATTTTTTTTTGAAAACATTTGAAAATCTAAAACTTTTGAACGGTAGTGTATACTTGGATTTACACATGAAAACAACACATAGAGCAGTGATAAAAAAAAAATACAGCGCAAAAGAGACGTTGAGGGCAAAAGTGCAAACAGGGACAGTGCAAGATGAACGAAAACGAATTAGTCTCTCTATTTGAGCGCGCTTGTCGCGCGTCTACATTTAAAATAACAAACTTGAGCGCGCAAAAGAGGCAACAGATGTGAACTTAGTCAGTGGTTACATCAGCGTAGTCAATAAACAGGACAGTCATGTACTGGACATTTAAGCCCAATAAACGGGACGTCCCGGCTAATACGGGACAGTTGGCAACCCTACTTTTATATCATGCTGTGTTTAATATTATAGAGCATAAAATATCCCCATGTCGTACGTGTATCTTTATTTAGCATTGAAAGGTTGCCTACCTATTTCATATTTCAACATGTTTCCGTTGAATTCACACATTTTAGTCTGGCAATAGTTCAACTAGTAGCCTACAATGTGAAGTTTATGCAGCAATAACGCTAATATAAGTGAGAAGAAATGTTTTACCTTAAAAATTCTCATAAATCACATTCTGTTTCTTCTGAGGTAAATCCAAGGTAAACTCACAGTATGTCTTCCAAACTCGATGAAAATCAGAATATGTGTTCATTTAAACTTCATTTAAAAGTAGACATTCCAAGCTTTATAAAGATATATCTGTCGTGTCTGTGTGACAAGTATTCTCTGAGTTCTGAGTTTATTTTCAGACGCATTTCAGAGTAGACATCACAGGGAGACAGACGGGAGCACGCGCATCCTGTTTGTTTTCTTTATTTAGCAAAAAGCACAACATTTAGTTTTTATTTTAAGTGTACATAAAAAAGTAGACACTTTAAGCTTTGTAAAGACATATCATTCATGTCTGTGAGGCCAAAAATGGAGTATTTTAAGTTGTTTTATACTGTCATGAGGAAAAATCCAGCAAAACGCGCGGGCGCGTTCTTCGGGTTCAGGGGGTTAAGACCCAAGGAAAGATACTTGACAGTAGTTTCCACGCTGCCAGTTTCTCTGAAAGGGGCACTAATTTCGATACTTCGTCTTGTTAGTGGGATGTTTAAGGTTCTGTGTCCTGGGAAATAGCAGGAAGCAACACAACATTCAACATTTTGCTGGAAACTGCTGCCCCCCCAAAACACAGAAGGTGGCGGGGATGGAACAGTGGTGGCATGAGGGTGTCGGGTGTGAGGCCTCACCCCTTGGCCACCGGACAGAAATCTGCTCTAACTTCGAGCGCTTGCTCTTTATTCTGTGGCTAGTCTAGCTGTAATCTGGCTACTGTATGATTGACCACCTGGAGGAACTCCTCATGCACTTTATCATCACGGGAGGAGTGCTCGGAGGCGGAGTTCTCAAAGTCCATTTCCAGATGGCTATTTCGCCATTTAATTCCTCAGGATTAAATGTAGCCAAAGAACAGCCAGACAAGATATTAATACAAACATCTGACTTCTCAAATCAGATGATTTCATTAATTTCTCAAAATTAAATGCAGTTAAATATCAACCAGACAAGTAAAAACAGTCTGAATGAAAGGCTGAATATAGTTATTTTCATATTTGAACAGTTTCAACAAATAATCATAAAATCATAGCTTGCAAACACAGACAATTCTTTTGCATGCAATCATAGGAACCTACGTCCTCAGCCCGTTCTAAAGAAGCGGCGCCTTTAGCAGTGGACGGGAGGATGTCACAATCTGGAGAAAGAATGAGAGAAAGAGAAGGACCCGTCTTCCACCCCTTAAAGGGCTTCATTAAATGGAGAACAACTTACAGTACTCGCACAAAAGCAAGCACTCAAAACAGAGCTCATGTGTATCATAATCAGGGATGGGCTGTGAACACGGAGGCCCACATCTCCTGATTGTTTGCAATATTATGTTCTCTTTTTTTCTCTTTTCACACTGACAGTTGGAACTCTAACTCCTAACAAAGTGGTCAGATAGAGAGTGTAGCGCACACATATACAATACAACTCTGAAGACAAGAAAACCTGAAAAAGCATGTTTCACGTCTATATATAGCCTCTCATGAGTGTGCATTCCAATGACGTCATCATCAGAGGTTATTCAAATCCAAGTTCTTAGCGTGTTTGCCACACATACTTCACAATCGGTCAAACAAAGATGTTTTCCCATAGCGCTGTCAGCGCAGCGCCGTATTGAGAGTAGCTTTTGATAGGGAACTGCACCTCTCATTGGTTTCATACAGATTACATAAACAGAGAGTATTTGTTTTGATATGACTTAATTTAAATGCTTCAAGCTTTCCAAAGACATAGATTCATTTTTTAGATATTCATTTTTTTAAATGTTTCAGAAAGAAGTTTGCAGAGACTAAGAAAGCTCACCCTGTTTATTTTCTTTATTTTACAAAAGCACAAAGTTTTGTTGTTATTGTGAGTGTACACATATAAAAGTAAAGCCTTTATAGTTTCTAATGATGTCTTACACTTAACTGTATCGCCAAAAATGACAGAGTATTTTAAGTTGTTTCCGCTGTTATGAGGAAAAAATACAGCAGAACATGCTGGCGCGTCCATCGACCCCACAGGGTTAAATGATAAGCAGTTTATTTAGTGTAGTGAAGCCTCTCCTCCTTTGACATCCATCCAAAGAAATGGCCTCTGGTCTCCTTCCCTGCATACCACAGTGTGGCGCTTTGTTTTTTTTGTTTTTTGCTAAACTTGGAAGCTTGACTTAAAGCAGCTTTGTCCCACTGTCCCGTTCTCCTTCCATTTTGCATTTCTATGGCAAAACTATTAACAATTAGTATGCAGCGCTTCGGTGTCACCATGATTTTGCCAAGTAAGACATGTTCCTGATTCAACATATTTCGTTGGTTCTGGAACAACATTCCTGTCCTAAAATTAAGTCCTAACGCTATCCCTACCTCTAAACATAACCCTACCCCTTACTTATCCCTAAAATCAGATGTAAATGATAGGTGAATAAAAATTAGAATCTAACCCTGGTTGACATAAAATGTGAACCTGACATAAAATTATTAATTAACTTTTAAAAGTTAATTTAAATCTGATTGGTTGATTAGAATGTTGTTCCAGGATGAACAAAGATATTGATCCAGGAACATGTTGTACTTTGTAAAATCACGTTCACCCATGTGACAAGGCAAGATCATTACATTGAAATGTTGGATTTGTGGCCAGACAACTTCCCAGATCTTAATCCCATAGCAAACCTGTAGTCAGTCCTCAAAAGGCATGTGGACAAGCAGAAGTCCACAAATTGTGATAAGCTCCAAGCATTTCAGTAATAAGGCAATAAGGGGTTACATGCCTAATGTAACAGCAGGCATTACAAACATTGCTTATTTGTTTACAGAGTTGAAATCCCAGTTTAAGAAGTAAGAGGGTTAAGAAGCTTCACAATTTTACACCAAAATGTAAAACCATTTCATGAGTTTGCACTTACATATAATCTAATATAGTATCAAATCTGTGTATTTGGTGTACTGTCCGAGGAGAGGGCTCCAAGCTCGAAATTTGGCCCAAACTCAGACCACCCTCACCCCTGGCTTCGAGAGTGAAGAGTTGGGGTGGAGGAGGGATGCTGGAAAAACTGTCGTGGAACAGATGTAAATCGGCTCTGTATGTGTATGCCTCTTTTCGCGTTGATTGGGTAGATTATTTGAACATACTCCTCACAAACTTTGTTAATAAAACATCATTTCTTTTGTGTATCTCTTCCCATGATGGCTTTTTTAGTGTTTTTCTCTGGATGTAAAAGGATGATGTAGCACTTTGGGGCAAATATGTCCACCAGTAATCCAAAACTAGAAGCTAAAATGGCAAATATCTCCACAGCTACTGCATATTTCCACATATGCTAGAACAAATGCAACCCACGCAGCACAGAAGATTAACATGCTGAAAGTGATAAACTTTGCTTCATTAAAATTATCTGGAAGATTTCTTGTAGTGCTGGGTGGTATGACCAAAAATTTATATCACAGTATTTTGACAGTATTTTTATCACAGTATTCGCGGTATATGACGGTATTTTTTTTCCCTATGCATGACCGGGTATTAACTGCATTTTCTACTGATTGAGAGAGGAAATACTGCAGTAGATTGACTTAAAATGCCCTATTTTACTGTCATGACGAGTGAATATTGTAGAAAAATTCCACACTAGAATTAATACAGGTTTGCAAAGCCCCACAAAATGATGCTGTGGGGAGACAACAACCAATAAAACACAGACTACACACTCATTACAGACACATTAATATTAAAATATGACCACGGAGAGAAAAAAAAAACAGAGTTGAGGGCACCTTATGCATTTTAAAAATCTAACCCTGTATAACAACAAACTGCCAAAACGAGGGAGAAAAGCGGAAGAACATTTAAAAGGTCTAATAATATTTTCAAGAGCACTACAGTCTCTGAACAAACGACACACGTCAGTTTAACACAGAAAGAATAAAGACAGTTACTTTTGCCCATTCTTTGAATTGTCAGTCTACATCATTGTCTTGTGTATCAGAATAATCCATTGTGTCATTGCGTGTCACGGCTGTCCTTATTTGCACATATATTTCATTTGAAGAAGACGTGATGAAATATGTGCGCATACACGCTGCTGGTTCATGTTAAGAGCACTAGAGTGTGTGAAATATGTCCATAAAAAACTTAAACGCGCTCACTCCGGTCTGTATCTGATCTATATGATCCACGTGGTGAGTGTTGTTAAACTCATCGCGGCGCTCCGCGCAGAAACTGCTCTCTTGCGCGTGCCGCATGTTGTTTGAATTCTCCGCTGTAATGCGATCTCAGCTGTGTCCTCACTACAGTGCAACAGTGAATAGGGACCCCTCTTAAACAGTGTCGCGTTGCGTCGCGTTCCGAACGTTGTTTAAGGGACATACACCGGTATTGCGGTATAATAAAAATTAATATCATAACAAAAATAAACACTGGTATTTGGTATGAACCGGTACACTAATTTCTTGCCAGAAAGGCTAACATGAAGCTTACTGCTGCCAACAGTCCAATGTATGCCAGCAACATAGAAAAACTAGCCACTGAGCCAATAGCACATTCATATACTATTTTAGAGCAGATATACTGGTTATTTTTATGGGGTGTTGGAGAGGCAGTTGATAGCCAGACTGCACATATCACAACCTGGAGGACTGTTAGGACCAGAACTGTGCATCTTTGTTAAGCTACTCCAAACCATTTTAATGCACCTTGGCCCTCTGGTCGAGAGGAATTAAACACAGCTATTACCACCATAGTTTTGACTAGGATGCTGGAGATGCACAAGACAAAGCTTATGCCAAACACAGCATGTCTTAACTGACATGTCCACAACTGTGGCTGACCAATGAACAGAAGCACACATAGGAAACACAGTTTGAGTGACACCAGCAGCAGGAAGCTGAGCTCTGAATTGTTGACGCGTACTATGGGAGTGTTACGGTGATGAGCGAAGATGACCATCACAAGAGCACAGAAACAGGTGCCAAGCAGGGAAGCAGTGGTCAGAGAGATGCCCAGAGGATCATCATATGAAAGAAACTCAACTTCTTTGGGGACACACTGATCCTTATCTGTATTGGACCAGAACTCATCTGGACACACCGTGCACTCATTTGCATCTGTGATTTAAGAAAAAGATAGAAGATTGTGAGGATTTTAAGCGTAAATTATTTTCAAATTAAATTCTACATTTGCCAACAATAATCATCTCATCTGTTGTATTAGAAATCTCTCCATCTCCGCATGGCAGGCAGTCAAAACAGCAAACAGGAAAGCCCTTCCTCATGGCTCGCCTGGTGCCTGGGGGGCAGCTCTCACTGCACACAGACCTTGGGGTCTGAAAGAGACATCATCTGTTGTTAGTCATGTGTTTGTCTGTCATCTCTTTTAAATAATGACAAGCTTGGCCTTTCTATTACTTCATTCTTATTTGACTTTTCAAAGCTTTGACTTGTTATATTTATATATCTGCAAAATCTTTTTTTGGCTCAAAGTTCAAATATAATGCATCTTCATCCAGTGTGAGCACCATCCCTGTTGCTGCCCCTTCATTTACCACACCAACAGCTTGGACCCTTATTGACCCATCGGAGCTTGGCTGCCAGTTCAAGACATCATAGATAGGCAGAGCATCTCCATTCTTATCAAATGACACATGATCCCCAAAGCCTGTGGTGAAGTTTACTTTCTGTAGATAGTGAACCAGCTGTACAGTTTGTAGACAGGACATATATGTTTATCAAATCTATGAAAAAGCAAGAAAAAGTTGATATTTAACTATTCTGAAAAGGTATTATCAGTACAAATATGAAGAAATCAATCAATGAAGGAGTAAAAAATAATTTGAACAAATTCACAATAGCAATTAACATTAAATGCAAGATGATGATTGATTTTTTTAGGTATATTTTCCTAGTTTTAATAAACTGTCTTTTTATTTTAGCCTTGTATTGCTGTCCTTATCCACTGTAGACTCACTGCTCACAGTATGGTGGTTCCGGCTCAGTTCTGAAGCTCAGCTCCGGGAACACTGTGAGAAAGTCAACCTCAAACAGGCCTCCAAATATAACATCTCCATCCTTGTACATTCCATTCAACCTGAAGTGTCCTTGAAGCTGACAGGTGCCTGATCTGAGTATTGAAGCTGCCAAAATAAAGTTAAAGGACAGATACAGGCAGATGTACAGAGTGAACCACATCTCTATTTCTGAGGCATTCAACCACTCAGCTCACTAATTTATGATGAAGATTGTGTGGGTGTTGCTTTAAAATAGTAGGCGATGCTAAGTGGACTCGGGCAGAAATCATATTCATGGATGAGCTAATGTATTAAAGATTTATTAACGTTACTGTAGTATGAAGCAGGGTGAGGCTGAAAGCCATTGGAGAGGAACGAGGCAGCTGGATTGATTGCTAATGATTGACAAGTGCGACACATGACTTGAGAGCAGTGGAGCTGTTATTATACCGCAGACGACCGCTTCCGCTTTTTCCAGTCATGTGTATGTGGGGTAATGCAGCGCTGTTTTATCATATTAGATATATTTGAGTGTGTTGAATGTTATGTTATAATGCTACTCTGTGCGTTTGCTCGGTGGAATTTCTCTGGATTAAAACATTCCTGGAAACATTTGGGATAATGTAAGTACACAAGTCAACAAAATATATAACATTGTTCTAGTGGTTTTTGAATATTTTAATCCAAAAATCTTACATATTGTGCCTAAGTAAAGACAACTTTTGGAGTTTTTTTTTTTTTTTTTTTTTTAGGATAGAACCAGTTCTTTAACTGGGCTGGGGAAGGGGAAAGAAAACAGTACTGATGGAATAATGGATATTTTATGCATTCACAGTGATTTGCTGCTCAGGGAGAATGTGAATGATTATTTAGAGATGCTGGGGTGACAAAAATGGGGTTTATAGCTTAGGAATATAATATCAATTATATATCTACTTGATCATGTTTTTCCTTAGAATGTCCTCTAGATGTCAGTCTTGCATTTGACTTTTCCTAAGCAAAAAAAAAGAAGACTGCTTTCAGTCATACAGTGACAAGTGCTAATAGTAAGGTATAAAGAATTTCTCCAACTATACAATATATTATAATCTATTTTTTTTTATAACAGGTGTTACTCATAAATGTCCCAATTATAAAACAAATGACAAAGTTTTCTAGTCATGACAACGATAGAATAACCAATTCCCTTTTTTGTTCTAATGGTATAGCCGTAAATAACACCTGGCTGTAACCATAGTCACAGTGACTAAAGTTAACTTTACACAACTATTTGCTAAACAATAATAATAACAATAATAATAATAATAATAATAATAATAATAATAATAATAAAATGTTAATGAGAGAGTGCAAAAATAAATAAATAAATATGTATTTACCAATACAATGTGCTCTGGCTTCTGTGGCATGTGTATGGTGTGGAAAAGTTTGTCACAACAAATGAAAAATATTTGATCATGGATCATTCAAAACATCAATTATTTATTTTATTTCTAGATAGATTGATGATGCTGATTTATGTATAATTGTGTAATCACACATACATCTGTGTGTTTAGTGAAATACAATAATTATATTGCAATCAGCTCAGAACTTTTCATTTGCTAGCACACATGTATTGTTCTTTATAACAGTATCAATTTGTGGAAATAAATCATGTAGTCCTAGTCTTACCAAGGACATGCGAGTCTTGAAATGATGTTGAACACTGGTTGGATTCAATGACAGTCTAAAATATAGCCACAAGCGGTAATAATCGGGGTTCAAGCTCCAATGACCCATGTGAATGATTTGTGATCAAATCCTCATTAATCTTATATGTGTTTTTTACAGCAAAGGCCATCTTGAATCTTCACTGATAGTTAGGGGTTTATGAAACAGGGTACAGCAAGGCACAGGTGTCAAAAATGGCAAATGACTTTCAAAAGAAATCACTCCTTTGTTTTGGCCAGATGAGAACTGGCCACCCGACTGAGCCTGGTTCCTCCCAAGGTTTTTTTCTCCATTCTGTCACCAGATGGAGTTTATGTTCCTTGCCACTGTTGCCTCTGGCTTGCTTAGTTGGGGACACTTAATATTCAGCAATATTAAATTGATCTGACTGTATTGTATGAGAACTGAACTAAGCTGGACGATGACATTATTTTTTTTGCAGAACTGCTTTATAAATGAAATTAATTAATTTAATAATTGATGATCTTTACAACAGAACTTAATCAACACTGAACTGACTTCAGCTGAACAACGGTCGAAATGGATTATTTTCCTCATCATCCACCTCATCATGCATCATTCACCTTTACATCACTGTAAAGGTGCTTTGAAACAATATGTATTGTATAAAGCGTTATATAAATAAAGGTGACTTGATTTGACTTAAAATATAAAGCAGAAAAAAGATGTGTTATCATAATATATGTAGTGTATGTAGGGTTGCCAACTTTGGTTTCCTGGCTAGAGTGAGATTTTGATGACATGGGCTGAATCAATCACACGCCCTTATTTTGATTTTATTCATTTATTTTATTTGAGGTTTTAAGTAACGCTAAATTTTTAACCCTTTCATATGGGAAAGCCTGACACTGAAATAATAGTATTTTTGAAATACTGAATATCAGTATTTTTGGAGCAGTTTATTAAATCAAAAAATCTAAAAGAAAAGTTTTAAATGCGTTTTATGTTGTGTATAATTGATACATCGGTCTTTTATGTCCCATATAGTATGATATAGTGAGAATATGGAGCTCACATTCAATGAAGAAAAAGCACCTCAATTTTATTCAGAGGCCCAAACTGAGCAAAAATATGCAATTTAGTGCAGTTACTGATATTTTTTTAGCTTTTGATGTAAATCAATGAGATCTTATAACAGTAGGGAGCCATGTGGGGGGCAGCGACCAAGATGGCCGTCTATTAGCGATCTCCTCACTGCTCAGGAGTTAATTTAATTGCTCATAATCCTACTTCTATCATGACAACTCTCTGGATCGAAAGGCTTCTGGATTGATTGATTGCTCCTGATCGATTGCTCCTGTCTGCCTCCTGATTGTCCTGCTGCTGTTGCTGGTGTGCTCATGTGCGCTCTGCTTGCTTTTGAATTTTTATTTGATATCATTTCCTGTTTTTTAAACTGCTAAATATAACTTACCCATCAACATATATTGTCTAATATTGCCTACCACATTAAATCTGACATCGCTAGCTTTTAATCTAAATCACTATCATGCGTTAGCATTTCGCTAGCCTGTTAGCTTGCCATCTCTTAGCTTGTCACCGGGTCTCCTGTTTTCTGAGTTCATCAAACAACTGTGGTAAATTGGATTAGTAAATAGACTCCATCAAACAACTGTGGTGAGTTGGATTAATCAACAAATACGGTAAGCCATGTCTTCTTCTCCTGTCATTGTCACTTACACTGCATGTTACATGTTTAGTATATCTTTCTTCGTTGGCAAACAGGGCTTCACATGTGATAAATGTAAGGAGATAGTCAGGCTGACGGAGAAGATTTCAGAATTAGAGACACGCATCCAGACTTTATTTGAGAGTAGTGAGAATGTAACAGCTTTAGACACTGCTTTGGATGCGACTAGCTTAGTGAACTCTGTACATTGTTCGGTTCCGGCTGTAGAGCCCGTGCAGCAGGGCAACTGGGTGACTGTGAGACGGCATAGTCGCAGATCAAAAAAACACTCTTCCGTTCCGATTAGAACATCAAACAGGTTCTCCCCACTCAGTGATGCACCCACTGAGAATCCTGTTGAAAGTGCCCTAGTTATTGGCGATTCTATTACACGGAACGTGAAAATAGAGACACCAGCCACCATAGTCACATGTTTACCGGGAGCCAGAGCGCCTGACATCAAAGCAAATTTTAAAGTGCTGGCTAATGCTAATCGTAAATTCTCTAAGATTATTATTCATGTCGGCACTGTAACGACTCGGCTACAGATGTTATTAAATTAAAATTAGCTCAATAGGGAATTATGGGTATTAATATTTAATTATTTATAATAAATCGTAACGGGTTATGATTAAATTATAAATCTCCAAATCACCCAAAAGGGAAATACCTAACCTACAGTGGGGAGAACAAGTATTTGATACACTGCCGATTTTGCAGGTTTGCCCACTGACAAAGCATGTAGAGGTCTGTAATTTTTATCATAGGTACTCTTCAACTGTGAGTGACGGAATCTAAAACAAAAATCCAGAAAATCACATTGTATGATTTTTAAGTAATTAATTTGCATTTTATTGCATGACATAAGTATTTGATCACCTACCAACCAGTAAGAATTCCGGCTCTCACAGACCTGTTAGTTTTTCTTTAAGAAGCCCTCCTGTTCTCCACTCATTACCTGTATTAACTGCACCTGTTTGAACTCGTTACCTGTATAGAAGACACCTGTCCACACATTCAATCAAACAGACTCCAACCTCTCCACAATGGCCAAGACCAGAGAGCTGTGTAAGGACATCAGGGATAAAATTGTAGACCTGCACAAGGCTGGGATGGGCTACAGGAAAATAGGCAAGCAGCTTGGTGAGAAGGCAACAACTGTTGGTGCAATTATTAGAAAATGGAAGAAGTTCAAGATGATGGTCAATCTCCCTCGGTCTGGGGCACCATGCAAGATCTCACCTCGTGGGGCATCAATGATCATGAGGAAGGTGAGGGATCAGCCCAGAACTACACGGCAGGACCTGGTCAATGACCTGAAGAGAGCTGGGACCACAGTCTCAAAGAAAACCATTAGTAACACACTACGCCGTCATGGATTAAAATCCTGCAGAACACGCAAGGTCCCCCTGCTCAAGCCAGCGCATGTCCAGGCCCATCTGAAGTTTGCCAATGACCATCTGGATGATCCAGAGGAGGAATGGGAGAAGGTCATGTGGTCTGATGAGACAAAAATGGAGCTTTTTGCTCTAAACTCCACTCGCCGTGTTTGGAGGAAGAAGAAGGATGAGTACAACCCCAAGAACACCATCCCAACCGTGAAGCATGGAGGTGGAAACATCATTCTTTGGGGATGCTTTTCTGCAAAGGAGACAGGACGACTGCACCGTATTGAGGGGAGGATGGATGGGGCCATGTATCGCAAGATCTTGGCCAACAACCTCCTTCCCTCAGTAAGAGCATTGAAGATGGGTCGTGGCTGGGTCTTCCAGCATGACAACGACCCGAAACACACAGCCAGGGCAACTAAGGAGTGGCTCCGTAAGAAGCATCTCAAGGTCCTGGAGTGGCCTAGCCAGTCTCCAGACCTGAACCCAATAGAAAATCTTTGGAGGGAGCTGAAAGTCCGTATTGCCCAGTGACAGCCCCGAAACCTGAAGGATCTGGAGAAGGTCTGTATGGAGGAGTGGGCCAAAATCCCTGCTGCAGTGTGTGCAAACCTGGTCAAGAACTACAGGAAATGTATGATCTCTGTAATTGCAAACAAAGGTTTCTGTACCAAATATTAAGTTCTGCTTTTCTAATGTATCAAATACTTATGTCATGCAATAAAATGCAAATGAATTACTTAAAAATCATACAATGTGATTTTCTGGATTTTTGTTTTAGATTCCGTCACTCACAGTTGAAGAGTACCTATGATAAAAATTATAGACTTCTACATGCTTTGTAAGTGGGCAAACCTGCAAAGTCGGCAGTGTATCAAATACTTGTTCTCCCCACTGTATATTTCTTCATGCCCTGACGAAACTTACCAATTCACAAGATTAACGGAATGCATAGCTGATATAAAAAATTGGATGACTTGTAATTTCTTGCAACTTAATTCAGAAAAAACTGAATTTTTAATTATTGGACAAAAAAACTCCACAAGTAATAACCTAGAATTCTGTTTAACACTCAATGGCTGCTCTGTCAAGTCCTCGTCGTAAGTTAGGAACCTGGGTGTGCTCTTTGATACCAATCTTTCATTTGAAAGCCACGTTTCTAGGATCTGTAAAACTGCATTCTGCCATCTCAAAAATATATCTAAATTACGGCACATGCTTTCAATGCAAAATGCTGAACAGTTAGTACAGGCGTTCATGACCTCAAGGCTAGATTATTGTAATGCTCTACTGGGTGGTTGCCCTGCTCAGTTAATAAATAAACTGCAGCTGGTCCAAAACGCAGCAGCTCGAGTTCTTACTAGAACCAGGAAGTATGACCATATTAGCCCGGTTCTGTCAACACTGCACTGGCTCCCTATTAAACATCGCATACATTTTAAAATCTTGCTAATTACTTACAAAGCACTAAATGGTTTAGCTCCCCAGTACTTGAGCGAGCTCTTAATTCATTATACTCCATCACGTCTATTGCGGTCTCTAAACTCTGGCCAGTTGATAATACCTAGAATATCAAAATCAACTGCAGGCGGTTGATCCTTTTCCTATTTAGCACCTAAACTCTGGAACAGTCTTCCTAGCATTGTTCGGGAAGCAGACACACTCAGTTTAAATCTAGACTAAAAACGCATCTCTTTACTATGGCATACACATAAAACATTTTTAATTTATATTATTCAAATAAATTAAATGATTGTTAGGCTGCATTAACTAGGTCAGCCGGAACCGGGAACACTTCCCATAACACCTGATGTACTCATTACATCATAAAAAGAATGGCATCTACGCTAATGTTAGTCTCTTTGTTTATCTCGAGGTTTACTGCCGGGTCCGGGCCGTATCCAGATCAGATGGTGGACCTGCACCCAGACAGGACCAACGCATCCCTGAAGTGTCTGCAGAGACCATGCCAATTAGTCTCCCCTCTGAAATTGCCTCATCGACATGGCATCCTCAATGGATCCGTCTCCGGCGTGATGACTCCGATCCTTCGAATATTCCTATTTAATAATTGTTTAATCGACACATCATCAATAAACCTGTCTCCGGCGTGATGCCTCCGATCTTTTTGAATATTCAGATCTAATATGATTTGTCATCTAATATGACTTCTGACCTGTAAGGTTGCCAGAATAATAATCATACACTGTTTGTTAATTGGCCAGAGGAGAACTGGCACCCCGACTGAGCCAAGGTTTATTTTTCTCCATTATGCCACCTGATGGAGTTTTGGTTCCTTGCCACTGTTACCTTTGGCTTGGCTTGCTCAGTTGGGGACACTACATTTTCAACTAAATATCCAAATAAATTTAATTACTAAACTAAATTAACTGTATCAACTAAATTACTGATCTGCCCACATTGTCGCTATATGACAATTGAAATGAGCTAGATGACTGACCAGTTTTCTCCAGAGCGGCTGTACAGCCGAATCAAAATCTGTTGCATTTTCCTGTTTAACACTGTGAAGCTGCTTTGAAACAATCGGCATTGTAAAAAACGCTATATAAATGAAGTTGACTTGACTTGGAAGATTTTTAGCATGGTATTGGATATGGCAATGTTAATGTATTTGGTCTTAGCGGAATAGATCTGCTACGCTGCTGCTGCTGAATTGCTGCTGCTGTTGATTATTGCTGTTGTTGCAGATTATTGCTGCTGCTTCTGCTGATTATTATTATTGCTGCTGCTGCTGCAGAGCAAGTACAGTAACTTGCTACTGCCAATACACACACGACACACTGCTGTGAGCATGTAAGACATGCTCCTGCTGAACAAATAGTATATATCAATTACTCATAGCAGATGTATACAGGTGGAGCTGAGGAAGGTGGAGGGTTTTGACGAACTCTGAAAGCGCACTGCAAACTGTATAGAGACTGGTAAGCAGCCATTTAAATGTTGAGCAGCAAGCTCACTGGCTGCAGATGCAACATGGACCAATCAGCTTGTGTCAAGTAGTTAACGTTGTAAATGTCCTCAGTTTGCGTTGATGAAGATGAACAATACAGCCAATATGAGTATGCTGCTGTGAGCATGAAAACATACTGCTGCTATACAATAATATGCTTGAAATGATCCCTGGAGAAAAAGTTTGCGACCCTGTTGAGTGTGATGGGAGCAACTACCTACGGTTTACTGAGGAACTTGGCACAACCAGAGAAGCAAAAAGATAAGTCTTACAAAGACATTGTGGACACTTTAAAGAATCATTTTGAGCCAAAGCCAGATTCCGTTTTAATCGTTGCAATCAACGAGCTGATGAGGCGGTGACGGAATTCGGGTTGTGAATTCGGGGCAACGCTGGACGAATTTGAGGCATTGCGCAACCGTTTCGTGAGTGGAATCTGCCACGAAGCCTGCCAAAGATGATTGTTGTCAGAATCTAATCTGACGTTTGCATGTGCGTTTGAGATCGCATTGAGTATGGAGACAGCAGAGAAAGACACGCAGTAGCTGAGAGGGCATGACTCGGGCTCGGGAGTAGTACATAAAGTGGATCCACAAGCAGCGCGACATGCAGAGACAAGGTGTTGTCCAAAGTCCTTAAGTATGTCATGGAGGGTTGGCCAATGGATGTGGATGAAAGTTTGAAAGCTTACCACTCTTGAAAATTTGAATTGTCTGCAGAGAGAGGATGCGTGCTCTGGGGCACCAGGGTGATAATTCCTGATAAACTGAGAAAAAGTGTGCTGAAAGAACTGCATGTCGGTCATCAAGGGATAGTAAAGATGAAAGTATGTGTGGTGGCCTAAAGTGGATGCAGATCTGGAGCAGGTTAGTAGAGCCTGTGAGTCGTGCCAGATTGAACAAAAGGCACCACGTCAGGTTCCTTTACACCCTTGGAAATTTTTTGATCAAAGCTGGAAAAGACTGCACATAGACTTTGCTGGTCCTTTTCTAGGACAAACATTTATGATACTTGTGGATGCATATTCAAAGTGGCTGGAGGTGTTTAGAATGCCTAACCTCACATCACAAGCTACCATCATAAGACTGAGGAGGTTTGCAGCATACGGACTTCCGGAGCACATTGTCACAGACAACGGAACGCAATTTACATCTGAGGAGTTCAAAAACTTCATGCAGCAAAATGGCATTCTTTATTCAGTGAGTGCTCCAGGCCATCCTGCCACCAATGGCCTTGCAGAAAGGTATGTGCAGACATTTAAAAGCAGTTAAAAGCAGAATAAAGAAACTTGCACACTTGACAATGGACTTGGAAGATAAGATCTCTCTTTTCCTAATGCAGTATCACACTACTCCAAACTGTGCTACAGGCCAATCGCCAGCGTATCTTTTTCTTAATAGACATGTGCGCACTCGCCTAGATTTGTTCATCCAGATGTCACTCTTTGCATGTGGAGAGGTCTTTTTCTGCAAAGGATGCAGTGTACCTGCGTAACACCACAGGAGGAGGGAACAAATGGGTTCCATGTGTGATAGTAAAGCAAACCGGACCAGTGTCTTACAAGGTTCAGGGACGAGATGCAGATGTAACTTTCAGGAGACATGGCGACCAGTTGAGATCCCAGGTTGTAGAGGATGAGCTGGTTAACCCTTTATGAACTACAGGAGCGCCCGCACTCCCATTTGCAGTCTCTGTTTAAGAGCCAATATAAACTGAAACCAAATAGGTAGCACAATAATTATTTTTGCATACAAATGATGTTACACGTTCAGATCAAGCCTCCAACATGCTTCTGTTGCGTTGTTTTCACCCTCTGATGAGTCTGCACAAATTGCTTAATACGGACTAACGGCACATCCGGGAACTCAACTGTCAATTTCGTCACCGCCCCTTTTTAGGGGAAAATAAACTAGACTTCCCATAGACTTCAATACAAAATAGCGGCACAAAACAACGTCCGTACACAGCCGGCAGGCGTGAATAACTTAAGAAATCACTAAGATTAAACATGTCAAGTAATTATATGTCCACCCTGCCTGCCATAGAGCGTGAAAGATACATCCACACACTTAATTTGGTCAATTTAAAAAACATGTCCCTTCATTCACCCACCGTCAAATTGGTGTAACAACCCTACCCAGTGGCCAGAGGTGTCTTTCCCGGACATTTACTCGTACCTCATCAGTCACCAGGTAAGCCAGTGAATGATTTTACGTTTTTGAATCATGAATTACAGATGATGCTATCGAAAACTAAGTCAGGCTAGTTGTATGGCTGGACAGAAAAGTTCACTCAGTACTCTAAATATAAAGACATAATATATACATTTAAAGATGTTTACTTTCAAAAACGAAGTAAAATCATTCACCTGTTACACCAATCTGACACTGGGAGAATGAAGGGACATGTTTTTAAATTGACCAAATTAAGTTTGTGGATGTATCTTTCACGCTCTTGGCAGGCAGGCTGGACATATAATTACTTGACATGTTTAATCTTAGTGATTTCTTAAGTTATTCACGCCTGCCGGTTGTGTACGGACGTTGTTTTGTGCCACTATTTTGTATTGAAGTCTATGGGAAGTCTAGTTTATCTTCCCCTAAAAAGGGGCGGTGACGAAATTGACAGTTAAGTTCCCGGATGTGCCGGTAGTACGTATATGCGCACAGGCACTAACACAAATATAGATTTCATGTGGCGTTTTTGCTCATAACTTCATGAAATATGCACTGATCGTAGAAAATGGCACATCATTATTTATGGCAGATTCTCACAATTAAAATTCAATATAATTTATATGTTCAAATTATATATGTGACAAATTACTGTCACTGATAAATGTCATAGAGTCTTAGTATAGATTTTATGTATAAAACAAATGAAATATAAAATATTTTTAATGTTACTTATTGTCAGGTGAGGCAAGGGATGAAGAAGGACTCAAGGATGCAGAGGTTAATGGGCTTTTTATTAGACTTCAAAGATAAACAAACAAAACACAAACAAACCCCTTTATGCTACACAGAACTTAGACAACATAAAAGCGTTCAGCTGCTGATAGCAGCCCGCTTGAAATAAAGAAATTGATGTTTGTGTTGTCCCTTTTTCCATTAATTATCCTTGTTTAACTCCACAATACACCTTATTCGACTCCACAACACCATAAGAGCTACAGCAAACAAACAAAACAATATCAGTATTTGCAAGGAATTCACCAAAATGAAAAGAAACAATTAACAAAAATTAAGACTATAACATCAATGATAAACAACTTAAAGTTAATTATGCAAACACATATAAGCATTAAAAATAAGCATAAAAACAAAATATGCCATATACAAATGCATAAATATACGTAACTGCTCCTTTTCAACCAGGTACTAAAACAGCCCAATTGACAAAGATAATACAAAAATAAAATAACAAACAGAAACTAAATGTCCTAAATTTTAATTTTTTTTTTTACCTGGGGATCTCTGGTTGAATTCACACAGAATGACCCTATTACCACAAAAAATACTCAAGTAATTGAGGGTCATTTACAATGAACACTATCCGCATGCTACACAAAACAAAACATGAAAGTACGTGGCTGTCACAGTTCGCAGGCTCACCTGTTCACGTTGTTTTCGTGTTGTCAGGCCCTGTCCCAAATGGCCCCCTAAACCCTCGCGGTCTTCCTACGAGTCCGCACTTTCATGACGTAACGCCGCTTTGACTGTCGGGAAGAACTCTGCTGCAGAGTTCACATTAGTGCGGGCTCTGCAAACGTGCGCATCGATGGCGCATATCGACCGCAAAGGGGGCTCTCCCGAGCACCCTTCTGAGACCTAAAATGACAAATGGGACACCCTACGGTCTCGTGGACTTAACGGACACGCGCACGCGGCAGCCATTGTAAGTCCACAAGACCGAAAGTGCATATGAAGTGTGCCATTTGGGACAGGGCCTAAGTGTCTGAGTGCCTCAGTTCGCTGATCAGCCGCAGGTGCTGATGATTATGTGTCCTCTATGTAGTCTTGTGTTTGCTGTGTTCCTTGTCAGATCGTTTTGGTGTTCACGTCTTGTCATTTGCTCCCGCCAGTCATCTCGCTCATCTCCAGTCTCCTGTCTGTGTTTCCTGTTCGAGTTTGGATTATTCTCTGTTCTGGTTTTACTGAGGACCAGCTCTGCTCAGATCAGTGGATACAGCACATTGCAGTCTGCTCGCTACCAAGGCCTGATTCCTGCTTCACATCAGAGCTGTCTACTCTTCCTTGCTGATTTTGAATTTGTCAATAAATAACCATTATTGCATTCGCGCTTGGATCTTGTGGTATCTACGAGCTTGACAGCGGCTGATGATGAGCACGAGCTGCGTGCTAAACACACACACAACACACGGACAAAAGAGTGTATACTGCCCAAGCAAAACTACATGCTCACACGAGACCAAGCGAATGCTCATACTGTACGCTCACAACAGGGGAAAAAAACACATGGAGCATAAATGTCCGAAGCCTGAACCAAAACTAAACTAGAATGAAATGGCAGGATCCAAACACCACACAAAGCAATTCACACAGAAGAGCGCATTATCTGAGCGAACTCAAACCCGCAAGACAATAGGAGTGTCAGAGCTGCCACCAAACCAAAAATAAAACCTTACCCAAGTAACAGAACCCTGACAAAATTTATATATAAAATACATGTTCATAATGTCATATTCTTTTGAATTATGTATATGAATTGCATAATTATACAAATATACTTTATTAAACATGGCTTCATATATTTGTTAGCCTACATATATTTTAATACAACTTATGAACATTTGCCGTCAACCATATTTTGCAGTTACTCATCTGATCCAATTTCAAACAAAATTAAAAACAATTTGACAGTGTAGACTGCCCAAAATTAATAAGAGAATTCTATGAGCATACAAAATGTTTGCATATGTTTAAATAAACTTATTATTACAAATATATATTGTTTACATATATGATCTTAACATACTGCACAGTACCATATAGAAATTAATTATATAAATATCTGTAATATATACATAGGTATAGGTATTTTATATGTGGTATACAACTATATAAATCCATATAAAATCCTATATAAGCATACTGAATGTTTGCATATATGTTGTTTAAATAAACTTGCATATATAAATTAGACATATATTGTTTACATATATGGCATTAACATACAGTACCATATAAAAAGTCATCATATAAATCATTTTAATATATGTATATATAATAATTCTTCTATGGGTATTTCATACATGGTATAAACCTATATCTTAATATATCGTGAGGATGTATATACAGTATATGTGCTAATAATGTATAGCCTTATATGAAACATATATGACATCACTACTCGGATATAGGGACATACACTCACCTAAAGGATTATTAGGAACACCTGTTCAATTTCTCATTAATGCAATTATCTAATCAACCAATCACATGGCAGTTGCTTCAATGCATTTAGGGGTGTGGTCCTGGTCAAGACAATCTCCTGAACTCCAAACTGAATGTCAGAATGGGAAAGAAAGGTGATTTAAGCAATTTTGAGCGTGGCATGGTTGTTGGTGCCAGACGGGCCGGTCTGAGTATTTCACAATCTGCTCAGTTACTGGCATTTTCACGCACAACCATTTCTAGAGTTTACAAAGAATGGTGTGAAAAGGGAAAAACATCCAGTATGCGGCAGTCCTGTGGGCGAAAATGCCTTGTTGATGCTAGAGGTCAGAGGAGAATGGGCCGACTGATTCAAGCTGATAGAAGAGCAACTTTGACTGAAATAACCACTCGTTACAACCGAGGTATGCAGCAAAGCATTTGTGAAGCCACAACACGCACAACCTTGAGGCGGATGGGCTACAACAGCAGAAGACCCCACCGGGTACCACTCATCTCCACTACAAATAGGAAAAAGAGGCTACAATTTGCACGAGCTCACCAAAATTGGACAGTTGAAGACTGGAAAAATGTTGCCTGGTCTGATGAGTCTCGATTTCTGTTGAGACATTCAGATGGTAGAGTCAGAATTTGGCGTAAACAGAATGAGAACATGGATCCATCATGCCTTGTTACCACTGTGCAGGCTGGTGGTGGTGGTATAATGGTGTGGGGGATGTTTTCTTGGCACACTTTAGGCCCCTTAGTGCCAATTGGGCATCGTTTAAATGCCACGGCCTACCTGAGCATTGTTTTTGACCATGTCCATCCCTTTATGACCACCATGTACCCATCCTCTGATGGCTACTTCCAGCAGGATAATGCACCATGTCACAAAGCTCGAATCATTTCAAATTGGTTTCTTGACCATAACAATGAGTTCACTGTACTAAAATGGCCCCCACAGTCACCAGATCTCAACCCAATAGAGCATCTTTGGGATGTGGTGGAACGGGAGCTTCGTGCCCTGGATGTGCATCCCACAAATCTCCATCAACTGCAAGATGCTATCCTATCAATATGGGCCAACATTTCTAAAGAATGCTTTCAGCACCTTGTTGAATCAATGCCACGTAGAATTAAGGCAGTTCTGAAGGTGAAAGGGGGTCAAACACAGTATTAGTATGGTGTTCCTAATAATCCTTTAGGTGAGTGTATATGTACATATATTACATTTCCGTATGGGCACCGTCGGTGAATAATTGTGTCATGCTGCGCTGCATCACGTAGCGTCCAGTATAGACAGTATGATTATATAATGTAGTGGGTACTATTTGCTTTTGACGTGCTGTGTCACGCCTCTCACGTAGACAGGGTATTACTAATCATGATGCTCGGGATCTGTGAATGATCATAATTTGTGTATAATCCTGTTTTTATCCTGATTCATTGATCCTAATGGAAATATAAAGAAGCCACAAACTCCAATAATCTTTTGGAAACGTTTTAACCACACAAACAGCACTTCAGCTCAGCTTAAAGTACACAAAGAACAGCAATGCTAATGCTAGCTGACAATGACTGGGTGCCCATTTTAAAGAGCAGGTCAAGCGGAACCGGTTACTGAATAATCATTTGAGAGTTAATTTAACGCAAGTTAGCTGACCAGTACTTGATTTATACAAACTGTACAAACAATGTTCTTTCTTTATCGATTTATTGCCTTTTTTTTATGTAGATACCATGAAATATGCATATGATAAAAGTAGTAGTCAAAGTGAAATGCATGACTGACATCTAGAGACATTCTGAGAAAAAACATTTAAGTAAAAGAGAGTAAATGTATTGATTCTTATTCTTAATCTATAAAACCAATTGTTTCTCAGCTCAACATCTTTAAATAAACCTTCAGCCAATCCCTCTGAGCAGCAATTCACTGTGCATGCAAATGTCCATTATTCCATCAGCTGTTTTCTTGGCTTGCCTTTGTTAGGAGTAATGGGAGGGTGACGTTTTGATTTCCAGGGATACCCACGTGGTGCCTGCTAATTTAAAGCAACAACCCAGACAACCGTCATCATAAATTAGTGAGCCAAGTGGGTGAGTGGATCAGAAAGAGAGAGAGATGTGGATCACTCTGTATATTTCTCTTTACCTGTCCTTTAACTGTATCTTTGCAGATTCTATCCTCAGATCAGGTATCTGTCAACTCCAGGGACATTTCAAATTGAATGGAATGTACCAGGATGGAGATGTTATACTTGGAGGCCTGTTTCATGTTCACTTTTTTACAGTGTTCCCAGATCTGAGCTTCAGAATGAAACCAGAAAGACCATACTGTGAAAAGTGAGTCAGGCTGACTACATAACTATAAAAGTATAGAAATATTTAAAATATGATTAATAATAATTAGATTAATGAGACGAAAAAGAAGAAGTAGTAGAAGAAGAAATAAGAATGTTGTGTTCACCTTGGCCTCTTTTACCTAATTTGTGCAAATGATGTGTTGACAGCAGTAATGCTTCCTTGTCCAAAAATCAGCGGAATAGGAAGGGTCCTGAAGTGATGTGTGAACTTTGATGTATTTTCTGTGTATTAATGCTTGTATTAATTTGTCTTTTAGTTATTAATCTCTTTAATATCACTAAATGTCAACATTAATAAAACATTTTTTTTTTTAGATTTAATATGGAAGGCTTCCAGCATGCACAGACCATGGCTTTTGCAATAGATGAGATTAATAAGAATCCCAACCTACTGCCTAACATCACTCTTGGTTATCATCTTTATGACAACTGTGTGATGCTAGGAATGGCATTCCGGGCTGCCATGTCCCTGGCTAGTGGGACAGAGGAGTCCTTCTCCAGCCTAAACTGCACTGGCCCTCCTCCGGTGGTCGGGATTGTGGGGGATGCAAGTTCAACTCCTTCCATTGCGATTTCTAGTGTTCTGGGGCTGTTTCGAGTACCTATAGTAAGATGGGATGAAAAAAAGTAAAAATAAACTTTCTGCATTATTTTAGCACTTTTAATTTTTTTGTCAGTTTAGGTATATTTGTAGCCTTCCAGAATTTGCTTTTTCACTTATGTATACATTTAAAAAAAAAAATAAAAATAAAATAAAATCAAAATTACAAATTTTTTTTTGATCGTCACTCTATTTCTCTGTCTCATGATTTCTCCTCTCTCTCTCTCTCTCCATCTCCACTAATTAGGTTAGTCACTATGCCACCTGTTCCTGTTTGAGTAACAGGAAAAAGTACCCCTCTTTCTTCAGAACGATCCCCAGTGATGCCTTCCAGGTGCGGGCTATGGTTCAGATCTTGAGGCATTTTGGATGGACTTGGGTTGGTCTCCTCTACAGTGATGATGACTATGGCGTCAATGCTGCTCAGTCCTTCCTGCAGGAAATGCAGTTGTTTGGGCATTGTGTTGCTTTTTCTGAAATCCTGCCCAATGACCACAACCCCAGAGATATTCAGCATATAACAGCAGTGATTGAGGCCTCTACAGCTAGAGTGGTGGTTGTTTTTGCTCTTTCATCCTATCTGATACCTTTAATGGATGAGGTGGTGTTGCACAACATGACAGGCAGGCAGTGGATTGCTAGTGAAGCTTGGGCCACCTCTCTTGAATACCACACTTCACGTTTCCTGCCCTTCCTTGGGGGCACACTGGGCATCGCTATCAGACGTGGAGAGATTCAGGGGCTTCATGACTATCTGCTACGTGTCCGTCCCAGCAATGATCCAAGAAATAATATGTTGAGGATCTTCTGGGAGAACATGTTTGAGTGCAGTTTTGAATCTAGGGGTAAACAGACAGATGGAGAGCAAGTGAAAAAGTGTACAGGACAGGAGGATCTAACCACCACAGACACATCATACACTGATGTTTTAGGATTAAGGGCATCTTATAATGTCTATAAGGCAGTTTATGCCCTGGCACATGCGCTTCATGACCTGATGCAGTGTCAGGAAGGGAGAGGACCATTCAGTGGGAACAGATGTGCTGATATAATCAACTTGAAACCCTGGCAGGTAAATGTGTAAAAAAATGGAAAATGTGTACTCTACATTCATTAAAATTTAAGATAAACATATAAAACCTGTCCTATCTACAAAATGCACAGCTGGTTCACTATCTCCAGAAAGTGAACTTCACCACAGGCTTTGGGGATGATGTGTCATTTGATAAGAATGGCGATGCTCTGGCTATCTATGATGTGTTGAACTGGCAGCCAAGCTCTGATGGGTCAATAACAATCCACAAGATCGGTGTAGTAAATGAAGGGGCAGCAACAGGGATGATGCTCACACTGGATGAGGAAGCAATTTACTGGAACTTTGAGACAAAAAAAGTAACTAACATTGCATGTTAATGTCATATTTTTTGCAGATATCTAGTCAGAATACTAGTGAAAGCAATAAGATAAGACAAATGTAATTTGTCATTATGAAAAAGAGATAACAAACACAAAGATTGGTAACAGATAATGTCTCTTTCAGCCCCCACGGTCTGTGTGCAGCGAGAGCTGCTCCCCAGGCACCAGGCGAGCCACAAGGAAAGGCCTGCCTGTCTGCTGTTTTGACTGCCTGCCATGCGGAGATGGAGAGATTTCTAATACAACAGGTAAATCATATTCAAAAATGTTAATATAACTTGAAAGCGGAATTTTCTCTTTAAGCTTTTTTTTGTTTTCATTTTATGACAGATGCTATTGAGTGCACGGTGTGTCCAGATGACTTCTGGTCCAATCCAGATAACGATCAGTGTGTGCCCAAAGAAGTAGAGTTTCTATCCTATGAGGAACCTCTGGGCATCTCTCTGACCACTGCTTCCTTGCTAGGCACCTGTGTGTGTGCTCTTGTGATGGTCATTTTCGCTCTTCACCGTAACACTCCCATAGTACGCGCCAACAATTCAGAGCTCAGCTTCCTGCTGCTGTTGTCACTCAAACTGTGTTTCCTGTGTGTTCTGCTATTCATTGGCCGGCCTCAGCTGTGGACATGTCAGTTAAGACATGCTGTGTTTGGCATAAGCTTTGTCCTGTGTGTCTCCAGCATCCTGGTCAAGACTATGGTGGTAATAGCTGTGTTCAAGGCATCTCGACCAGAGGGCAAAGGAGCAATGAAATGGTTCGGAGCAGTTCAACAAAGATGCACAGTTCTGGTCCTAACAGTCCTCCAGGTTGTGATATGTGCAGTCTGGCTATCAACTGCCTCTCCAACACCCCATAAAAACAACCAGTATGTCCGCTCTAAAATAGTATATGAATGTGCTATTGGCTCAGTGGCTGGTTTTTCTATGTTGTTGGCATACATTGGACTGTTGGCAGCAGTAAGCTTCCTATTAGCCTTCCTGGCAAGAAATCTTCCAGATAATTTTAATGAAGCAAAGTTTATCACTTTTAGTATGTTGATCTTCTGTGCTGTGTGGATTGCATTTGTTCCAGCATATGTGAGCTCACCAGGGAAATATGCAGTTGCTGTGGAGATATTTGCTATTTTAGCTTCCAGTTTTGGATTACTGATGGCCATATTTGCTCCCAAGTGCTACATCATCCTTTTGCATCCAGAGAGAAACACTAAAAATTCCATAATGGGAAGAGAGAAACAAAAGAAATAGTTTTACTGAATAATATAATTATAGAATTTAATAGAATTATTGTGATGTAAAAATGTAAACTCTAATTTGATATCTTTCCATTTTCATCTACATCAGCAAAGCCATTCCAATGCCTACTGTGTTGTAGTATTTTAATTATTAACATCCTTTTGTTTGCTTTATTTGTCATATTGGCTTTTATAAATTTTGTCTGCTTCAGAGGTTTACCCCCTTTACACATTCATTCTTGTCAAATTTTGAGAAAAGAATGTTTGCCAGAACAACTTGATTACAGAAAGTCAAAAATAAAAATGTTTCTGACATGGCTCATTTAACTAATTTGTGTAATTTTTATGAGAAATGTACAGTGGTCCAGTAGTGCATAACACAATGAAAATTAAGAAAGCAAATATAAGTTAACCCTACTATATATATATATATATATAGTGTCTTAGATCCTTCCTGAGTCCTAAGATTTTTTTTTTCTCCAAAAAAAACGTTTTTTTTTCTCTCTCCCAAAAACTTATTTTTCTCTCTCTTCAAAAACTTGTTTCTTTCTTCAAAAACTTTTTTGAAAAAGTTGATGGCTAGCTAACGTGTTCGGTGACCGGGAAGGTACATGTTCGTTTCACTTACCACAAACGGGAAGGGACATGATTGGCTCACTTCACTTAGTTTTGTCGTGAACTCATTGTCACGGGAATGGCATCCTTATGTCATTGCCACCCGATGTTAAGTTGTTGACTTGAGATCTAATGTTGAGGGAAGATGAATGCAAATATGGCAACATGTCACATTGGTTTTTGTACGTATAACCGCAGTTCTGAATTGAAATCTGGTGAGTGGCGCTAAAAGCTTAATACTCCATCACGGTTTAAAATAACGTACCACCTACACTAAACCCTAAACATACCCGATAGTGTTAACAAAAGCAAATGTGACATAAAAATGTTTTTTGAACTCGTGTCTTTGAGTTTTTTTGTTGTAACTCGCGTTTCATAGGATTTGTACCCAAACGCTTTGTACCAGCTGAGCTATCAAGCAAGCTTAGTATGTTAGTAAAGCCGAGCATATGGAGCTGGTTAAGGGATGCAAACTCCAAAATGTATTCGTTTACAAATCATGCACTATGGTAAAAAGTGTTGAGGTCATAATATAATATTGTGGAAGGAGCCACGTGAAAACAAGTCTTTATTAATTCATAATCTGCCCTTGTAATCATAGTGTATGAAAAGGATTAAAGGATGCTTGCTGTTTTACTGCCTGTAGTGTTCATTTCTGTTGGAAACTGGAATCCTACTCCCATCCTCAGTCCATTAACACAGTAAACACATGAAGTAAACAACGTCCACAGCAGTGTATTTTTCATTTTATTTTATTTTAACTGTAAAAAAAAAAAAAAAAATAGGCAACATTAAGCCAGGATGACAAGTGGGAAAAACTATTTTGACAATTACCATAGGCCTATGTTTACCCTATCTCAAGATCCAATCAATATCCAAAATATTAGCCTTTTAAATTCATAATCCCATAAAGTAGGCTACCCCCAACAAACCAAAACCTTTCAATAAAAGTGCAACAATGCAAAGAAAAGTGTTTTTCTTTTTTTTTTTTTTTTTAAATCAGAATATGTTTGGTGACTGAAATTAATGTTATTGAACATTTACTCAATAAACATGGATAATAGGCTGTTGTTTCGTTTAGAACAGTAGGCTAGGATTAGAACAGTAGCCAAATATTACGAAAAATTGTAGGCCTAATCACACACATCTCCTGCATCATAATTAAACTATAAACTCTAACCTTTCACATGAAATGAGAGTTTCCTTTCAGGAAAACAAGACGCTCGGCATTAACAGGTGACAGCCGGTTGCGAGTGTGGGAACAAATGTCCCCAGCAATACTGAAAAGTCTTTCACTGGGCACAGAGGTTGGTGGCGCACAGAGGTAGATCTTTGCCGTTTTCGCCAGCAGTGGAAATCGCTGCTGGTTTGTCTTCCACCACTGAAGAGGATTCTCTCTAAGAGGAATCAGAGGCTCGCTGAAAAAAACGCTCATCTCCATCGTTTCAGATTCCTGAACAGTGTCGTTTAGTGCGAACTGTCAGGCCTTGTTCCTCCTCAGGCTATTCAGTTGCTGTAGTAGTAGGCCTAGCAGATGCGTCTTTATCTGATTTAGATAAATGGGATACAGCCTCCTGCATAAGCAACTTTGATCGACACTGTTCTGTGTCACTCACCCAAAATTTCGCCTTGTATCTGGGATCCAGACTTGTTGCCACAACTAAGTGGCTATTCTGCTCGCTTCCCTCAAACCTATCCTGCAGAGATTTCAGCAAGCGGGTTTTCATCTGCTTGATTCCATGACCGTCTGTTTTGTTGTGGACATAGCGCTTCAACATCATCACAGCTGGCAGGACAGTGGATATACACGCATTTTCTGCGCTTATTTCTCTAGTCAACTTCTCGAAGGGTCTGAGCACCTTGAGAACGTCCTCCATCAGAGTCCACCTCTGTGCATGAATACTATCTGTCTCGGACACGTAGATGTTTATGGCACGTTTTTGTTCTGTTAAACGATCGAACATCAGATATGTCGAATTCCATCGTGTTGACAAGTCCTGGATTAACACTAGAACCGCCATGGGGTAAAATTTACCCATGGCTGTTTTTCAAATGTACATGACAGATTTTCAATAAAATATCCAAGGCTCCCAGTCATTGATTTTTACTAAAATTGTGTTATTTACAATCCCCTGTTGTTAAAAATTGTTTAGATAAAACAAGAATAAAAAAATGGGGCATTTATACCTATAAGCGCCAGCGGGTCAAATTTACCCCTATGTAATTCCTTTATTTTCGAGCTGTATTTGTGCAACGTGTAGGCTTACTGTAGACAGTCACACAATGTACGATCAAATGAAGATGTTTTAGCCTATTTATAAATGTTCAAACTTTGGATTAAATATAAATTTTTGTTTTGCGATTTTTATCGTGTATTGTTTGCTACTGTGTTGCTATTTATTCAAGTCTGCCCGTTACCTGAAAAACAATATTTCCAAGTTATGATGTAATGAATAAAACAATTTTCATTTCACCATGAAAAGTGTTCAATTTTCACCAAGTTTATTGGTGGTGTTCTCTTATTCAAATTATAAATGATATAACTAAACAAATTAATAATTAATTAGGTGAAACTGTGCGCTTGAATTTGTTGTTGCACGTCATACATCGTTGTCATCCTTTGTCATACATCCTATGCAGTGCGATGAATTATTATTGCTCTTTATTGTCTATTTGGGGTATTTTAGTAATTTAAATAAAGGGGTCATGAACTGCATTGTTTTATTGTTTTATGATGTTTCTTGGGGTGCACTTATAATGTTAGAATTCTTTTTACATCAAAAATTGTCATAATTTATAAATAAAAGGGATTTTTCCTACTCTGATTTTAGCCCTCTGGTTTGAACGCTCTGTTTAAAGGGGCGTGTCTGCTGTGAGACTTCAGTGTAAACGCCCACTGCTGTGATTGGCTACGGTCTTTCCATTTGAAATAGCTAAGTATTACTCTCTCTTTTAGCACGTTTTTACTATTACAGCTCTCATGGTTAACTAATTGTGAAAAGTGTTGCATTACATTTAGATCTATGGTATTATATTTAGATCTATGGCATTATATTAAGATCGTGGCATGAAAGGTTGCAGAGATGAACATTGTAGCCGATCACAGACATGTTGAGCACTTGAAAGCAGTGATCTCGTCATTGCAACTCAGTTTCTGTACACTAACGAATGCCTTCATCTGCACTAACAGTGCAAACGTGATATAGTTACGAGATTCGTTGAATAAAACAGGAGTCACTGATAAACACGTCACTGATAAACTCTCACAGTTTGATTGACAGCTTCAGCGCACACTGCTCCAACGATTGCAAAGGGAGCTTTCTTTGATCGCTTTCTTTATAGAATTTAATCACCGTTAAATAACAGATTATTTTCATCCTACTAAGAGAAACAACGCAAGTTGACGTTTAGTCAATGGTTTGATTTACTGACACACAGACAAAGAACATCTGACTGTACATGAATCATTACATTTCAGATCAGGCATTAGAATTAACACAGTTAATAGCCCAGGCATTGCACAATATTTTGTAATCCTCAACGCCATGTTTATTGCTTGGTAGCTCGATCTGGTTTAACACCACGTAGGCCTATGTTACTTTTAGGCTACCTATTCTATTGCATGTCATGTGCGAATCGGTGGACGGGGCTAAACAGGCAGTGATGAAGTAGGCGTTGATCTTCTTCTGCAGAGGCGGTGCTTGCCTCCCTTTGACGTCATAGATCCCCACTTTGAAAAACCTGTCGTTTGCTGGGCCTGGTGTCAGTAAAAGCTTTTATTGGACTAACAAGGAAGTTTTCAGTTCTGAAACTTACAGGATATTCCTGTAGTATGATGACCTCTTATATGTCAAAAGCTCAAGGAAAATTTGATTTCTCAGTTCATGACCCCTTTAAATAACATGGGTTATCTTAATATGATTAATGACATTTTATTATAATATTACACCACCCAAATATGTATTTATTTCCTTCTTATTCTCGTTGTCATTGCAGGCTGATTTAGCCATTCACCAAAAAGTGATTCTAGTAGCCTGCTTAAAATAGCATAAAACAACAGGACAAAAACATAGCTGATGACTAAAAATAATCATTTCATGACTCTATACATTACTTTGTGAAGACAGTGGCATAATACAGTGACATATTATGTTTTTTAGCCGTATCAAAACAGTAATCATCTGCATGGGTGAATTTTACCCAGTGGCGGTTTTAGGTATACAGCGACCCCTGGCGGTTCTAGTGTTAAATGGTGATTTGGCAGCCCCAACTCCTGCTGTAGAGCGGAAAGCCTTGATTTAGCACTTGAAGAGTGCCTAAAGTGACCAACAGTTTTCCTGGCCAGTGCGATCATGTCAGAGACACTTTGTTGTGATAAAAGACTGTCGTGGATGCACAACTGGAGGTATGCGCTAAACAGCCAGCACTTGGAACCCCTGCCTCAGACATGGCTTTCTGCATGTTTGCAGCATTGTCCCTCAAGACCAGGTGACAATTGTTAACAGGTATGTCCCACGCTTTGATAATTTCTTGCAGTGCATCTGCAATGTTTAATGTGGTGTGCCTTCCATCAAATGCTTCACATCGAAGAATAGCATGTGTGCACTTAAAATCATCATCAATCCAGTGTGAGGTCACAAGTCAAGTCAAGTCAAGTCACCTTTATTTATATAGCGCTTTTTACAATGCCGATTGTTTCAAAGCAGCTTCACAGTGTTAACAGGAAAATAATGCAACAGAATTTGATTCGGCTGTAATTCATCCAGCTAATTTCAATTATCATATAGTGTCAATGCGGGTAGATCAGTAATATAGTTAAAATTTTAGTGTCCCCAACTGAGCAAGCCAAAAGCCAAAGGCGACAGTGGCAAGGAACCAAAACTCCTTCAGTGGCCAGAATGGAGAAAAAAAACCTTGGGAGAAACCAGGCTCAGTTGGGGTGCCAGTTCTCCTCTGGCCAACAAACAAATAGTGTATGATTATGATTCTGGCAACATTACAGGTCTGAAGTCATATTAGATCGAAAGATATTCGTAAGATTATTCGAAAGATTGGAGTTGTCATGCCAGAGACGGGTTTAATGAGGATGTCATGTCGATGCGGCATTTACAGGGGGGAGTTTAACTGGTCTCTGCAGACATTTCAGGGATGTGTTGGTCATGTCTAGGCGCAGGTCCACCATCTGATCTGGATACGGCCCGGATCCGGCTGACTGCAGTAAACCTCGGGATAAACAGAGAGACTAACATTAGCGTAGATGCCATTCTTCTTATGATGTAATGAGTACATCAGGTGTTATGGGAAGTGTTCCCGGTTCCAGCTGACCTAGTTAATGCAGCCTAAAACAATCATTTAACTGATTTGAATAATAGAAATTGATAATGTTCTATGTGTATGCCATAGTAAAGAGATGTGTTTTTAGTCTAGATTTAAACTGACAGAGTGTGTCTGCTTCCCGAACAATGCTAGGAAGACTGTTCCAAAGTTGAGGTGCTAAATAGGAAAAGGATCGACCGCCTGCAGTTGATTTTGATATTCTAGGTATTATCAACTGGCCAGAATTTTGAGACCGCAATAGACGTGATGGAGTATAATGCATTAAGAGCTCGTTGAATCCAGTGTCTTCCACTATGCTATAGGGCTGCAAGTCAATGGCTATAATTTTCCCAATTGCTGCATGAATGGCTTTGGCTCGTGGGTGATCTGAGGCCCACTGTTTGTTCGGTGTAGGGCTAGCAAAGCTGGTAATGGTCGTCTGGTTAACACAAGTTTTTAGCTGTGACTGTCCTTCCTTTGCCGTACCCGATGTTGCTGCATTTTGGCTGCTGTCTGTAGATTCCTTCATGCACAACTTGTATTCTTTCGGATGTTTCATATGCAAATGTTTTAACAGCGGCGATGTTGTATATTGTTTAGGGTCCTTGCCACCACGAGACAAATCGGCATTGCAAATTAAACATGTAGCTCGACTTGAATCGCCTTCTTTTGACTGAAAGTACTGCCAAACAACACTTTTTCTGATCACGAGTTCCATTTTCACTTTCTGACAGCCTACTGCATTCGAACAGTCCACCTAGTAAACACCTTCCCGTAATCAATGGTGGCGTCATTACGTCGACCAGCGTAGTGCGCATACTGCAAGCCTAGGGTTCGGTTCGGTGGAAAAAAATTCTAAGGATCGGCAGAAACCGAACCCCGTCAAAAAGCCCAATATTTCATTCACTAACCCCTACGGGTCTGAGCCAGTTTTGGAGCCCTTTAGAAGTTTTGACATGCTCTGACATTTGTGCTTTTTTCAGTTGCTTATAAACATATTAATGGCAAACGTGTCACACTGTATTCAGCACAAACTGGGCTACCATAATATGTGAGCAACATGTATGTACAGTACATGTTTGTATTTTTGAGAGAATAATGTTTATGCATGGTTATTGAAAAAAAAATTAAGTCAGAAATAAGGCCACAAAACATATATGTCCAACAAATATGTGTCCACACAACCTTTGACTAATGGATGTTGTTGCCTAGAGTTTTTGCTTCAAAATTATGTAAAAATCATTGTGCCTACTCATTCACATAAAATAAATGTAAAATTGTTTTAAATTTTGTAAGACACTTTGTTTACAAAGCCCATATGTGAAGAGGTGTGAACAATCATGAATAATGCTGTGATTAACACTCGAGAAGACAAAGAACCGCATAATGAGCTGCATAATGAATGAGCCTTTGAGTCAGGTATGTGAGAGGGAACTATAATAAAGAATATGAGGACAAAACAGGACAAAAGAAATATATATTTTTTTGTAGTTTATTTAGAATAACTATATGAAGTGAGAGCCAAAGGCAGAATGTCCTATGTAGGCCATTATCAGGTCACTGTGTGCCTGTTTACACCTGGTCACTTCATGCATTTTCTCTGATCGGATAGCTATCTGATTTGTTAAAAACGGTTCCATTTACACTTGTCCACATAAATGCGTCTCAGCTAAACGGATATGAACCTGATCTTCTATATTGCCGCGCGAAATGAAAATAGGCCTTGTCACATTTCCGCTGAACTGAAATGGAAGCCACTATTATGTTGCTCTATTTGGGTTTGTGAATGCAGTCGAAAAAAAAAAAGAAAAAGCTTGCGACAATGCTTGCACAACAAAAGGCAGCACTTGTTATGCGGCGGTATTAAACGTTAAAACCCAGCGTGAGACCTGGATGAAAGCTTGCAGTCAACACTGGTGGGAAAATATAGTACTTGCTTCATTTGCGGAAGAAGACTGGCTATCCAGTTTCCGAATGGGCCGCCAGACCTTCGACTATCTCTGTGTCAGCCTGCAGAGCAATTTAATGAGGAGGCACAATCATCTCCGTCAGGCTATACTGGTTGATAAACACGTCGCAGTAGCTCTGTGGTATCTCGCTACCAGCAGCGGGTACAACACAATCTCTCACCTCTTTGGGCTGAGCCGGTCTACAGTATGCATCTGCGTGTGGGAAGTATGCAGTGCGCTGGTGTCCTGCATGCATAAATGCATTCAATTGCCCACAGGCCAGAGACTCCTGGACATCAGGGATGGGTTTGAGAAAAGATGGGGTTTCCCTTGATGTGCAGGTAGCATCTACGGGTCGCATTACCCAATAACAGCTCCACAAAACAACGCCAAGGACTATATCAATCGCATAGGACATCATTCCATAATCCTGCAAGCCGTTGTAGATTATCAGTCACAGTAAGTAACCATTAACATTGTTTTTCTTTTTTTGTTTATTCCTTCTCAAATTCAAACTCAGTGTGTTTGTCCCAATGGAAGTGTCTTACATTGTTTTGTTCCCTGTCTTATGTTCATTCTGCGATACAAAAAAAACGTAACCATTAAAATTTTTATTTATTTATTTATTAGAAATTTTGCTTATGTAGAAAGTTCATACATGGACACTTTGGCCATTTAGCTTTTATATATTTAATTTTATTGAATTTTATATATATTATTTTCATTAAGTATTAGATATCATTTTATAGTTTAAATATAGTAATTTTAGTAACTTGTGCTGAGGCAGAGCGGTGACTCGCGTCATGGGGTTCCCAGATGGAGCTCGCCGATCGCCTTGAGAGGGGTGTAATCCTCTCAGACGATTCAGCGGCTGACGAGGGTGAGCTGCAGGTGGATAATGAAGATCTTCCTCCTTGCCCGGCAGCGAGTGCTCTTCCAGACGAGCAGGAGATGGCTGATGAGGGTGGTGATAATAATCAGGTAGATCCTGAATCCTCTCAGCCGCCCTGCCCCGTGTATGCTGAGCTGATGGATGTTATGGAACGCGCCGTGGGCAGGCTGCAGCTGCCGTGGCGGCGCGTTAGGGGAGAGATCGCTCATGGTAGACTGGATGACCGTTTTCTCTCCGGCCATAAACCATCAGCTCAGGTGAGCCTTCCATTCCTTCCCGATCTACATACAG
Source organism: Coreius guichenoti (assembly GCA_039654105.1). Lineage (NCBI taxonomy): Eukaryota > Metazoa > Chordata > Actinopteri > Cypriniformes > Gobionidae > Coreius > Coreius guichenoti. Next base: position 23,232,649 of record CM077181.1, read on the forward strand.
AGATCGAGAGGGCATGGAAGAACCCATATTCGGCCCGTATCCACTGACGTCAGCGGGCTAGTTTCGCTGATGTTGAGGGGATAGGAGAACATAGGTATGTGTCGATGCCGCCCATTGACGAGACGTTTGCGATTCTGGGTGGTCATCGCTGAGAGCTCCAACCTTGCCATCCAAACCGCTTAAGACAACGTTGCGTTTGAATGGCAGAGCATACACGGCAGCGGGTCAGGCCGGTGCTGCCCTGCACACTATGGCGATGTTGCAGGCATACCAGGCCGATCTGCTGGGGGACCTCAACCAGGGGACGGGGCTGTCCCCTGAGGCAGTTGCTGAGCTGCGCCGCACCACAGATCTGGCGCTCCGGGCCACCAAACAAACTGCTGCTGCGATCATCCTTCATTTTTGTGTGCAACTAACACTAAAATGTATTTCTTTACAGACCTTCGTTCCCTGTATAGAGTTAAGGGGTCATGTCACTGTTAGGGAAAGGTAAGGTAAGGTAGGAATTATTAGGGCCCTGAAATTCCCCTGTTAGGTGGCTAGAACGATATAGAGAAGCACCAGTTATATGGGCTTCATATGTGAGTATGTGCTGGCTTTCCCTTTTGTGAATTCACTGGGTGGGCCACCGCTCATTCTAAATGTAGATCTATGTAAAAGCTTAGGCTTCCTCTCATTAGGAGAGTAATTTGAGGCCACCGCTTATTTCCACTGGAATATTAGCGGAGTACTAAGCGGCAGAGCGTCCTTCTGGAAAGAATGGAATGTTGTGGCTGCCGCTTGGTTTATTTTCTAAGAAAAACACATCTGTTAAAGCCTTCAGGCCATTAGACACCTCAGGGTAGAGTAGTTTGTCTCTTCTCTGTCAAGCATCAGAGGATATATATATATATATTTTATATTAGAGACTGATGCTGGAGCTTCAGATAGATCTTGTGTCCGGCCCACAGGGCTGTCTGACATTTTTTGGCCAGAGTATATCGCTGAAGGTGAGCTTGTGCCTGAGCATGACTAAAGAGTGTACTTTCTGCTACTGGTCCCCTCCCAGGACCTCTTCTTATTTCTAGCCTACAGCCTGGTTTGCCTACAAGGTAGGCCATGTGCTCCCCTCACTGAGGGTCACCATGAGTACTCAGCCTCCTGAGTCTGGTCAGATGGTCGCAGGCCTCTCGTGAGGCCTCCCAGTTAGATCAGTCCGTAGGACTGTCCGGCCTCCTTAGCACTTTGAAAGATAGGTGCTTTGTAGATCCTTGGATCGAGCAGATAGACTCCCCTCGCTAGCAAGGGATGTAAAGCGCTACGCTGAGTATTGGTCTCCAGGATACCCGTCTCTGAGATCCGGTTTGAGTTGGTTACTGCCAGTTTCGCAGTCCCTCTGTCTGGATGCCTTACCTAGAGGCAAGTGTCCAGAGGCTCTGTTTCTGAACAGACAGGTTGTTGGCCAGACTGAAGTGTCCAATATAAGTGACACCAGGTCAGGCCTCCCTGGTGGCATTCGGGTGAATATGTTTCCCGAGTAGTGATTGGCTGGGGCTCCCTCGGGTTCCCTAGCCACATTCCCTTAAAGAGACCCCTTCTGTTGAAGTGGTTGGTTCCAGGCCTTTGAGCGGCCTAGGTAGGACTTTATGTAAAGTATATGAAGGTTTCCTCTTGAGGCTTATAGCTCGGGCTATGACTGTAGGGAATGCTGTCACTGACAGCCTAGTGTGACCTGAGGGAGAGTGGTTCTGGCATTTCATTTGAATTTGCTTGTTCTGACAGTTGTCACTGCCAATGGGCATGCACTCCCCTTAGCATGGTGGTGTGGGTATATTGTTCCCCCAAAGCGTTCTAGGACGCACTGCGAGTTCCCTTCGAAAGGGAACGTCTCAGGTTACGTATGTAACCTATGTTCCCTGAGAACAGGGAACGAGACACTGCGTCTCTTTGCCATGCCTCGGGGCCTGCCTGCCAAACAGTCGCTTCAAATGATAAGATGAATGTCATGTTTGCAAGGCGCCCTTATATACTTCCGGGTCGCACGGTGATGATATCATCGGCTGTCGCCGGTCAATAGAATTGCCGTGATTCGATAGCAGTTTCAGACACCTGTCATGCCTGAGGCGTTCCCCAAAGCGTTCTAGGATCCTGTTCTCAGGGAACATAGGTTACATACGTAACCTGAGACGTTTTCTAGGGGTAAAACCATGATCATTCATTGTTGTCCCAAGAATAATAGAAAAGCTATCAAAAGATGTTGTCTATAAAAATGTTAGGATAAAGGTGAGAAAAATGTGGATTTTTAAAAGCAGCCTTTAGTAGCATAGCATTATTAGTAATTTTAAAAAAAAACTGGAGGTAGTAGGCCCTGTGTGCTTTTTACACCAATACAAATGTAAATTTATGATATCACCCTACATGTTTATTTTATGGCCAAATTACTTGCAAATGAGAAAACATAAACAATTGATATATAATATGCAAGTAATGCCACATTGATCATTTATCACAATTGATTTCTCTCTTTATAATACTCATGTCTTGGCTGATGAAGCCCTACAGTGACCATGACCAGTTGACGGTGGAACAGCAACATTTTAACTACCGCCTAAGCACGAATGACGGTAGAGTGTGCATTCGGGAGGCTGAAGGGCCGGTGGAGGTGCTTTCTCAAGCAGTCTGAGCTTCAACTCAAAAGAGTGCCAGTGGTCGTCACAGCATGCTGCATTCTGCATAATTTGTGCTAGCAGAATGGACAAATTTTTGACAAAGAGTGGCTACAGGGCGTGAGTGAGTCTGGCACTCAAGAAGAAACGTCTCAGTTACGTATGTAACCCTCGTTCCCTGAAGGAAGGGAACGGAGACGTTACGTCAGTTACTGACGAAATGGGGGTTTCGCTTAGAAGCCAATCGCCTTTGAGCTCTACAAAACGAGCCAATGGCATGAAGATGCCATGGGTCTGCGGAATTTGCATAACGCAACCCTGCCCCACCGCGTGGGTATAAAGGGCGTTGCGTGGCAATCTCGCATTATGTTTCTGCTTCAGAGCCGAGTGTTACTGCCTGAGCGTTTTTCTCTTCAAGACGAGTGTCTCTCCAGAGTGTTGGTGTTACGGTGCGTTCTAGCGAGTTCCGCATTCCTGTCTGATCTGTGCAGTGATCTAGCACAGTGTGTGTGTTCTCCCTAGGCGCTTTGGCATTCTGCAGAGCAAAAACTCTTCTTTAAAAGAGCTGCACGCGGCACTGGATTGGATTTTCTCAGTGGATCTGAAAGATGCTTACTTTCATATCCAAATAGCCCCCCATCACAGACCGTTCTTGAGATTCGCGTTCAAAGGGGGTGGCTTAACCAGTATAACGCCGTTACATTCGGACTGTCTCTGGCGCCTCATACTTTTACGAAATGCATGGATGCAGCTCTGTCCCCCCTGAGACAGCGGGGAATGCGCATCCTGAATTTCCTTGACAGCTCATTCTGGCCCAGTTGGAGGCTGAGTTTTAAACTCACAAATCCCGGCTCCTCAGCTACCTGGAATGCCTCGGGGTCAGGATCAACCCATCCAAGAGCTCACAGTCCCCCAGCCAGCAGATAGCTTTCTTGGGAACAGTCCTCGACTCTACTCAAATGAGAGCCTGGCTCACGCCGGAACGTGCTCTCACTATTCAGCAGCTCGCTGCATCGTTCAGAGTGGGGACCTTTCCTCCTCTCAGAACATTTCAAAGGTTATTAGGCCTCATAGCCTCCGCATCGTCAGTACTCCAGCTGGGCCTACTGCAGCATTGGCTGAAGCCCAGAGTTCCAGCTTGGCAGTCTGGCTGCCTTTGCATCAGGGTGGACCATGGCTGTGTCAAAGGCTGGTATCAGACTGGTGTGAGCATGGGTCTAGTCTCGAGGATGAAGGTAGTTTCGACAGACGCCTCCAACATAGGTTGGGGAGCTCTGTGCGAGGGCAGGCCAACAACCAGGACACCACGTCTTGGTCTGAATGTACAACATATCGGTGGTGTTCTACATAAACCGCCAGGGTGGAGACTGGCCAGGCACCTCCTCCTATGGGCACAGCACAACCTGCGCTGAGAGCAGCGCATGTGCCGGAGAAGCTGAACCAAGGGGCAGACATGCTGTCCCAGAACAACGTCCCCCCCGGGGAATGGATGCTCCATCCCCAGACAGTTCAGGAAATCTGGAGTATCTTCAGGAGGGCAGAGGTAGACCTCTTCACCTCAGAAGACAACTCTCACTGCCCAATATTCTTTGCAAAGAGCAGGGATGCGCTGGCCCATGATTGCCCCAGCCTCCCCCTCCACTCATTCCCTCCGGTCTCGACACTCCCTCAGGTCATCAAACGGATCAGGGAAGACGAGTGTGCAGTCCTCCTAGTGGCCCCTCTCTGGCGGACCCAGACAAGGTTCCCAGAGTTGACTCAACAGCAGCTCTCTGGCCAATTCCCCTGAGGAAGGATCTCCTCTCTCAGGCGAACAGGACAATCTGGCACCCCGCCTCGAGCTGTGGGCCCTCCATGTATGGCCCCTCAAAGGGTACCGACGGACCTCCCAGAGAGAGTCCTGAACACAATTTCTGAGGCTAGAGCCCCATCCACGAGACGCCTCTATGCCCTTAACTCTCTGAAGTCGGCAAAGGCGCCGGCGCCTTCACCTCGTTTTTTTTTCTTATCAGTTAAGTTTCTACTTTTATTTGTGTATACTCACAATAAAAACAAAATGTTGTGCTTTTTGCAAAATAAAGAAAACAAACATGATGCGCGATCTGCAGCCTCTCTCTCAATGAAGTCTTTTCTGATTGTCTTCAGAAAATTAACTGTAACTTAGCGAATACTTGTCACACAAACATGAGACACATGTCTAAAGAAACGTTGAAATGTCAGGTTTTAAATCAAAAACAAATATTCTGTTTTTATGTAATCTGTTTGAAAAGAGAGAGATGTCAGTCGTTCGCGAGCCTCTTCATTAGTGTTAATGCGGCCACGCCCACGGAGCGCGCGTTCTTTTGAAAGTCAAATACTGACATGATCCATGCGAACAGAGTCAACGCCCACATCATCTCGAATAAACACATAAAGATTAGTGCATGTACTTTACATCGTTTTGAGACGCGGTGAGGAATAATCCTGGGATAATTTACCTCAGAAGTAAAGCTGTTTATTTCTAAGAGTAACTGGTCCAGCCGAGGATTGTGAGGTAATTATTCTGTTAGTGTCTGTGAATATTAAACCGCAAAAAGACTGTTTAAATATGAATCCTGCTGCAACATAAAATGTCATAGACGTAAGACTGTTTAGACAAGATTTCTTTGGACTGTTTTGGACAGATTATGAAGTGTTTATTGTAAAATAGCCTAGTGTCACATCAATAAAGCTTTTGTTTGCAAATTTCGGCTCAGATGCTATAAATATAGTACCAGTCAAACGTTTTGTGTTCAATAGGCTACTTGTTGTAGCCATTAAAACGTATTTTGTCAGAAAAAATCCATTTAAAATAATGGTTTTCTATTTTAATATACTGTAAAATATCATTTATTTCTGTGATGCAAAGCTGAAGTTTCATCAGCCATTACTTAATTTATTCATCCAAGAATCCTGAAAAAAGTATCACAGGTTATAAAAAATATTAAGAAGCACAGCAGTTTCCAACATTGATAATAAATCAGCATATAAGAATGATTTCTGAAGGATCATGTGACACTGAAGACTGGAGTAATGGCTGATAAAAAAGTCAGTTTTACATCACCAAAATAAATTAGATTTTAAAGTATATTAAAATAGAAAACCATTATTTTAAATTGTAATAATATTTCACAATATTAATGTTTTTTTTTCTGTATTTTTGATTAAATATATGCAGGCTTGATGACCATGAGACTTCTTTCAAAAACATAAAAAATAGTAATGTGTCCAATCGTTTGACCGGTACTGTATATAATTTAAATATAACAGGCCTATACAAAATTTTGTTCACATGCTGTGCAATATCAGCAATCATGTTTTCTGTTACGAGTGGACATTATATTAAGGTTAATACAATAGTTGATCCTGTTATCAGTATCCTCACAGATTATCAGTTTTTTTTTTTCTTTTATCTCACAGATTTGAGAATCATAGTGACCTGATACTGTTCACGTCTCCTCGCATATGACCTTTGTAAAGAAAAAGTGTCTTACAAAATTTAAATCAATATATTGTTTTATGTGAATGAGTAGGCACAATGATTCTCACATCAGTTTGAAGCAAAAACTCTAGGCAACAACATCCATTAGTCAAAAGTATTGTGGACACATATCTATTGTGTTTTGTGGCCTTAATTCAGTGATACATTTTTTAATACATTTTTTGTTTTTTCAAAAACCACGCATAAACGTTATTCTCTCAAAAATACAAGCATGTACATACATGTTGCTAACATATTATGGTAGCCCAGTTTGTGCTGAATACAGTGTAATGACACTTTTTTAATTAATGTGTTTATAAGCAACTGAAAAAAGCACAAATGTCAGAGCATGTCAAAACTTCTAAAGGGCCCCAAAACTGTGAGTTAAATGGTCACCAACTGGTGCTCAGTTTGGAACCAAGACCCTACTTCGTGTGAAGGGCGCTGGTACTTTCCTTCCTGCAAGAGCTAACGTGGGTCACACCCCCTCCACGCTCAAGGTTTATGTGGCGGCCATAGCAGCATTTCACGCTCCTGTAGCTGGCCAATCACTAGGAAGAAACAACCTGGTTGTTTGCTTCCTCAAGGGGGTCAGAAGGCTCAACCCGCCTCGTCCCCCCACTATACTTTCCTGGGACCTATCCACGGTTCTCAGGGCCCTCAGGGGACCCCCCTTCGAGCCGCTCGAGTCGGCTGAGCTATGGCCACTTTCGCTCAAGACCGCACTCCTGCTGGCACTGGCATCAGTCAAGCGAGTGGGCGATTTGTTCACCCAGGTCATCTCGCTGTCAGCTCTTCCCTCATCGTTTACTCTGCCCCATCCGGGCCCTAAGAGCCAGACAATCAGCACGTGCAGAGCATGGTGGTCCAGTTCTGATGCTCACATGCCCACTTATGGCGCTTTTGGCGGTGGACAGGGGTCAGCATGGGCAAATACACTGTAAAATACACAATATTGCCAAAAGTTTTGGGATGCCTGCCTTTACGTGCACATGAACTTTAATGACATCCCATTCTTAATCCGTAGGGTTTAATATGGAGTTGGCCCACCCTTTGCAGCTATAACAGCTTCAACTCTTCTGGGAAGGCTTTCCACAAGGTTTAGGAGTGTGTTATTGGGAATTTTGAAGTCAGGCACTGATGTTGGACAAGAAGGCCTGGCTTGCAGTCTCCGCTCTAATTCATCCCAAAGGTGTTCTATCGGGTTGAGGTCAGGACTCAGGCCAGTCAAGTTCCTCCACACCAAACTCGCTCATCCATGTCTTTATGGACCTTTTTTTGTGCACTGGTGCGCAGTCATGTTGGAACAGGAAAGGGCCATCCCCAAACTGTCCCACAAAGTTGGGAGCATGAAATTGTCCAAAATATCTTGGTATTCTGAAGCATTAAGAGTTCCTTTCACTTGAACTAAGGGGCCAAGCCCAACCCCTGAAAATAATAAATCCCCCCTCCACCAAACTTGGCACAATGCAGTCAGGCAAGTACTGTTCTCCTAGCAACCGCCAAACCCAGACTTATCCATCGGATTGCCAGACAGAGAAGGGTGATTGGTCACACCAGAGAACATGTCTCCACTGCTCTAGAGTCCATTGGCGGCGTGCTTTACACCACTGCATCCGACACTTTGCATTGCACTTGGTGAAGGATGCAGCTGCTCGGCCATGGAAACCTATTCCATGAAACTCTCTACGCACTGTTCTTGAGCTAATCTGAAGGCCACACAAAGTTTGGGCGTCTGTAGCTATTGACTCTCTAGAAAGTTGGCGACTTCTGCGCACTGTGCGTCTCAGCATGCGCTGACCCCGCTCTGTGATTTTACGTGGCCTACCACTTTGTGGCTGAGTTGCTGTTGTTCCCAATTGCTTCCACTTTGTTATAATACCACTAACAGTTGACAATGGAATATTTAGTAGTGAGGAAATTTCACAAATGGCTCACAGGTGGCAACCTATCGCGGTACCACGCTTGAATTCACTGAGCTCCTAAGAGCGACCCATTCTTTCACAAATGTTTGTAGAAGCAGTCTGCATGCCTAGGTGCTTGATTTTATATACCTTTGGCCATGGTACACCTGAATTCAATGATTTGGAGGGGTGTCCCAATACTTTTGGCAATATGTGTATGTGGTTACAATATTGATGGAGCAAGTTGATGTAGGTAAATTAAAATATGTGCAGAATTGAGAAAATAATGTTAATGGAGATAAATTGTAACCTGTGTGTCATGGTGAGTGGTTGAAATGAAAGCTCATGGTGAAGGAGATACTCTATGAGAATTGTAATATAAGAATAAAAACATTAAACAGGAGAATTACTCCTAAACAACCACATACAACCTGACGTAAAACAAACAATGCAAGACAAAGAATTAAGTGAAACAGAGGGCTTATATACAAGTGCAAACAAAGAAGCTGACGAGATAATTAAACAACACACCTGAACAGAAGACTCTAATCAAATCAGTAACTATGGATGACAACTAATTAAACAAACTGAGAAGCTAACTAGAAACACAACACAATGAAAACTGAATGAAAACAGAACATACACTGTGTCTCACAGGGCAAACAATCATGGTTATTCCTAGTTGTAAGCTTTCATTTGAGTATTCTGTTCTCAGGGAAGCATGCATATTTCTGATCCAGGTAGGTTTCCAGTGTACATGTATAATAGTTTTAAGATATTTTTTTTTACCTATTTCAGTTAAAATATTACACAACAAGTGCATGTAATACGAATAATTTTGAGAAATAAAATATTACTTGATGGGTGTGGATGCAAAATGATGGGTCTGAATAATGTCTTACCTTGTTTTGCTATATTTTATTTTTAAATTTAGTTATATTTACATATTTGTATATTTACAGTAGGGATAATTGGTCGGGGAATAAGACATTGTGTATGTGTATGAACCATGAGTCCAAGTCATTTTTCTCTTTGTGGGCAGTATAGTGTATTTCAGTCATTCACCTGACAAACGTGTGCGTTTTAAATGGCATTTGGTCATGTAATAGTAATATAGATCTTAGTAGTATTTAAAATGATATCAAAGATTTTATAAACAACTTTAAAAGATCATTTTCAGCTTTCTTCGGATCTCTGCACTAGCATCAGGCACAACTAGTGTCTATGCACACACTCGCTAGATTGGAAATCCAACATGGTGGCCATATGCAACTAGCAAATTATCATGTAAAAAACTTTTTGACTTATATCTAAAAAGCTCTGACAAACTGTATTTACCCCTTATTCTATATTTCCTTTTAAATCAAACAATTTTACAAAAATAAACATGTAAAGGAGGTAAACCTGCAAAGAAGACAAAACATAAAAGTCAGTATGACAAATAAATTAATAAACAGTGCTACCTCAGTGCAAACATATGGATGATGATGATGATGATATGTTTACAGAGGTAAATCCCAAAATTATAAAGTAGTGTCAAATCTAAATTCACAATTTTAAACCATAAATTTATTTTATTTTTCTCTTCCCATAATGGCATTTTTAGTGTTTCTCTCTGGATGTAAAAGAATGATGTAGCACTTTGGGGCAAATATGGCCACCAGTAATCCAAAACTAGAAGCTAAAATGGCAAATATCTCCACAGCCACTGCATATTTCCCTGGAGAGCTCACATATGCTGGAACAAATGCAATCCACACAGCACAGAAGATCAGCATACTAAAAGTTATAAACTTTGCTTCATTAAAATTATCTGGAAGATTTCTTGCCAGGAAGGCTAAAAGGAAGCTTACTGCTGCCAACAGGCCAATGTATCCCAGCAGCATAGAAAAACCAGCAACTGAGCCAATAGCACATTCATATACTATTTTAGAGCGGATATACTGGTTGTTTTTATGGGGTGTTGGAGAGGCAGTTGATAGCCAGACTGCACATATCACAACCTGGAGGGCTGTTAGGACCAGAACTGTGCATCTTTGTTGAACTGCTCCAAACCATTTCATTGCTCCTTTGCCCTCTGGTCGAGATGCCTTGAACACAGCTATTACCACCATAGTCTTGACCAGGATGCTGGAGATGCACAGCACAAAGCTTATGCCAAACACTGCATGTCTTAACTGACATGTCCACAACTGCGGCCGGCCAATGAAAAGCAGCACACACAGGAAACACATTTTCAATGACAACAGCAGCAGGAAACTGAGCTCTGAATTGTTGGCGCGTACTATGGGAGTGTTACGGTGATGAGAGAAGATGACCATCACAAGAGTGCAGATGCAGGTGCCAAGCAGAGATGCAGTGGTGAGAGAGATGCCCAGAGGATCATCATAGGACAGAAACTCAACTTCTTTGAGGACACACTGATCCTTATCTGGATTGGACCAGAACTCATCTGGGCACACCGTGCACTCAATAGCATCTGTAAATAAGAATAAGAGAGGTGCAAATTGAAGAGGAAATTACTTTAAAATTATATTCAGATTTTAATAACAATAATCTACTGACTTGTTGTATTAGAAATCTCTCCATCTCTGCATGACAGGCAGTCAAAACAGCAGACAGGAAGACCCTTCCTCCTGGCTTGCCTGGTGCCTGGGGGGCAGCTCTCACTGCACACAGACCTTGGGGGCTGAAAGAGATATCATCTGCTATTTTCAGCCTTTCCATTTATTTATTGATTTGTTTTAGCATAGCTTTGACTAGTATTCAAAATACATATATGCAAAAAAGATGACATTAACATGCAATGTTTATTACTTTTTTTGTCTCAAAGTTCCAATATATTGCATCCTCATCCAGTGTGAGCACCATCTCTGTTGCCGCCCCTTTATTTACTACACCAACAGTGTAAATCCTTATTGAGCCATCAGGGCTCGGCTGCCAGTTTAGCACATCATAGATAGGCAGAGCATCTCCATTCTTATCGAATGACACATGATCCCCAAAGCCTGTGGTGAAGTTCACTTTCTGCAGATAGTGAACCAGCTGTACAGTTTGTAGACAGAGCAAGTATTGAATTAATATACAGCATATATTTTGATTTTCCACCTTCAGGGTTTTTTTATATGCCTGAAGAGAATCTGCAATATACCTGTAGTTCTTACCTGCCAGGGTTTCAGGTTGATTATGTCGCCACATCTGTTCCCACTGAATGGACCTCTCCCCTCCTCACACTGCATCAGGTCATGAAGTGCATGTGCTAGAGCATAAACTGCCTTATAGACATTATAACCTGCTCTCAACCCTGAAACATCAGTGTATGGTGTGTTTGTGGTGCTCAGATCCTCCTGTCCTGTACATACCCTTTTCACTTGCTCTCCATCTATCACTCTTCCCTCATTTCCAAAACTACACCTGAACATGTTCTCCCAGAAAATCCTCACTATATTATTTCTTTGATCATTGCTGGGACGGAGACGTAGCAGAAAGTCATGAAGCCCTTCAATTTCTCCACGCCTTATAGCAATGCCCAGTGTGCCCCCCAGGAAGGGCAGGAAACGTGGAGTGTGGTATACAGGTGAGGTGGACCAAGCTTCACTTGCAATCCATTGCCTGCCTGTCATGTTCTGCAACACCACCTCATCCATCAAAGGTATCAGAAAGGATGAAGTGGAAAAAACAACCACCACTCTAGCTGTAGAGGCCTGAATCACTCTAGTTATACGTTGAATGTCTCTGTGGTTGTTATCATGTGGAAGGATTTCAGAAAAAGCAACACAATGTCCAAACTGCTGCATTTCCTGCTGGAAGGACTGAGCAGCATAGATGCCATAATCATCATCACTGTAGACAAGACCAACCCAGGTCCATCCAAAATGCCTCAAGATCTGAACCATAGCCCGCACCTGGAAGGCATCACTAGGGATAGTTCTGAAGAAAGAAGGGTATTTTTTCCTGTCACTCAAACAGGAGCAGGTGGCGTAGTGACTGACCTAATTAGTTAAGGAAAATGGAGAGAGAGGAGAAGACATGAGGCAGAGAAACAGAGTGACGTAGGGCTGGACGATATTGCCAATAAACCATATCTTGGTATTTTTTGGCTGAATGGTGATACACTTTATCTCTGTATTTTCTACTTTTTTCTAATTGGATAAAAATTCTGTATGTATTAAAAAAAAATCCAGACCAATGTTGTCCTACAAACAATGTTTATATTGAAGGCTATGAAAATAAATATAGTGAATGTAACTATGTAGGCTATGCTATATTATGTGCAAAGGGGTTAAAACCACATTACGTTATAGCATTGTAACAACAACATTACAACCCAAAAACAAATCTAATGCTTTTAAATCAGTTGTTAAATTCACTAAACTAAAATTGAAAATAAATAAAAACAAAAGGAACACACATTCACTCATCTGAGCTTAGTAATTATATTAGCCTACATTTTATTACCTCATTACAATACTGATCATAAAAATCCACTTGCAGGTTTAACATTCTACATATGGCATATTTAATGCCAAAAAACTAATATTTTAGCAAAATGTAGGTATATCTTTAGTCAGAATTATTGTGCTCCTATTCTAATGGGCTCCGTCTGTTTGGCATGCATGAGTGCATCAGCGCTCATTCACTGAAGTAAATATGAAATTTAGCAGAGATTCACATGGCTCATCCACTCCTGACAGCAAAATGGATATATTTGCATGACCTTCTAACATTTACAGATGGAAAGTAACTATATCTTTCCAGTTATTTTGAAGCCCGTTCAAAATTAATAACATATCGATAAATGGTATTACCTCATCCCATATCATTTATCGTACAAACTCGATATACATAATGATCAGTGTGTTTGTATTATTATTATTTTTTCCAGACACAAATGAGAAAATAAGTTCTGTAAAAAATAAATTGAGGACATATTGCTAAAAACACAAAACGTAACCCAAAAGTGCAAAAATATGCACGTAGTGTATTTTTACTTTTTTCATCCTATCTTACTAGTGGTACTCGAAACAGCCCCAGAATATTGGAAATTGCAATGGAAGGAGTTGAACTTGGATCCCCTACAATCCCAATCACAGGAGGGGGGCCAGTGCAGTTTAGGCTGGAGAAGGACTCCTCTGTCCCACTAGCCAGGGATATGGCAGCCCGGAACGCTATTCCCAGTCTCACACAGTTGTCATAAAGATGATAACCAAGAGTTATGTTAGGCAGAAGGTTTGGATTCTTATTTATCTCATTCACTGCAAAAGCCATGGTCTGTGCCTGCTGGAAGATTTCCATATTAAATCTAAAAAGAAAAAAATTAATTATGACATGAAGTGATATTAAAGAGATTAATAATTAAAACATTAATTAAAAGCATTAATGCAAAGAAAATACATTTGAGCTCAAGCATCACTCATGAAGCCCTCCTATTGTGCATACTGGTTAAATTTACAATGATTTCAATATAGATTATTTGACAAAGCAGAATTACTGCTGTCAATACATCATGTAAGCAAGATTGCTGAGGTAAAAGAGGGCAATGAGAACTTAACATTCACATCTTTTAGTATATATACTAGTTTATATATATATATATATATAGTTTTGTAGTCATTCTGGCCCCCGACTCACTTTTCACAGTATGGTGATTCTGGCTCAGTTCTGAAGCTCAGCTCTGGGAACACTGTGAAAAAGTGAACATGAAACAGGCCTCCAAGTATAACATCTCCATCCTGGTACATTCCATTCAACTTGAAACGTCCCTGGAGCTGACAGGTACTTGATCTGAGGATTGAAGCTGCAGAGATAAAGTTAAATGACAGGTAAAGAGAAATATACAGAGTTATCCACATCTCTCTCCCCCCTCTCTCTCTGACCCACTCTACCAATTTATGATGAAGGTTGTATGGGGTGTTGCTTTAAAAGAGCAGGTGATGCCAAGTGACCATCCCTCAAAAAGAAAAAAAAGGATGTCACCCTCCCAACATAGACAACAGTACTGTTAGGACAAAGGACATCTTATGCATGCACAGATAATTGCTGTTCAGAGAAATTGTCTAAAGGCTTTTTTTTTTAAATATGCTGAGCAGATTAGGATCAAGTTTTCTACTTGCAATTTTTTTTTTTTCTTCTTCAAAATGTCCTGTAGATGTCAGTCATGCATTTGACTGTGACAAAAACATACTCTGGTGTGTTTACACTATCAAGTACTAATGAATGAATGAACTAAGGTATGAGGAATGTTATTTATCAACTGTTCTTCTCATTACCCTGTATGGTTAGGTTTAGGATTTGTTGTAGAGTGGGGTTAGGATCAGACATTCAGGTAGAAGCCACTAAAAGTGTCATAACTATTACTATTATTTATACAACAATTCTAAATTATGGCAATATAATTATGCTAGGTGTTTGTGTTGTTGTTAAATTGATCCTATAGTTTCCACTGTACTTGATCACAAGGCCCCCTAAAGCACACAGCCCCTGTGATAGTTCTAATAACAACACAACACAATGAATCACTAAATCTACTCATAGGATTTTCCGACCAGCACAGGACTTGTTTGGTTTAAAGAGGTCATGAACTGAGAAATCAAAATTCCCTTAATCTTTTAAAATATAAGAGGTCATTGTACTATAAAAACATCCTGTAAGTTTCAGAACTCAAAACTTTCTCGTTAGTCTAAAAACAGCTTATATTTAAGCCAATCTGCCAAAATGTTGTGAAATGTACCACTTTATTACGTAATAGTGTAATAACGTAAGTCTACACAGAAACCAAACGATTAAGATGGCTCCAAAGACAAGATGCTGTGCGGTGCCAAGTTATGTGTAACCCACCCAAAGTACCAGGAAAGGGTTAACGTAAGTGGTGGGTGTGGTTTTGGATGCGGCCTGTAGGTGCGCAGATGAGCTGACTCAAGAGAGAACAAAGGCAGCGTTATGAGATTGCTGCTTTGAATCCTCCTGTGAAAAAAGGTTACGTGATGCATGATATGCTCAAATGACTGATAACTTCTTACAGCTTAATGCTGATAAAACTGAAATCCTGCTGATTGGCCCTAAATCACAGAGTTTACCACGACATGACATTTTCATTGATATTGATGGTGTCCAGATTAGGCCTTCACAAACTGTGCGAAATCTGGGAGTATTGCTTGACTCCACGTTATGCCTTGACTCACATATTGGTCAGACTGTTAAATCATGCTTTTTCCACTTGCGAAATATTGTTCGTATCCGCTGCTCCCTTAACTTTAGTGATGCTGAAACTGTTATTCATGCTTTTATAACCTCCAGATTGGACTGATGTAACGCCTTATACAGCGGCTTACCTACCAAAGCTATACATCGCCTTCAAATGGTGCAAAACTCAGCTGCTCGAGCTCTTACATTTAACAAAAAATCTGCACATATCACTCCCATCCTCAACCAACTTCACTGGCTTGCTGTGGCCAGTCGTATCCAGTTTAAACTGTTAGTTTTGGTCTATAAAGCAAGTCATGGCCCCACACCCCAATTCCTGGCTGAGTTAGTGCAACCATATGTTCCTGCCCGGCCCCTCAGCAATGATAACTTGCTTGTTGTACCCAAGTATAAACGTTCTACTGTGGGTGGTAGGGCTTTTAGTGTTATTGGCCCTAAGCTGTGGAATAAGCTGTCCCCGAATCTTCGTACCGCACCTACTCTCCAGACATTTAAGTCCCAACTTAAAACTCATCTATTCTCTATGCTCATTAAATAATTATTTTTCTCTCTACTTCTCTGCCTTCAAGTGATCTCACACTTTTTCATTTTATGTTATATGACTACTTTATTGTATTTAATGTTCTCTTTGATTCTACACTCACCTAAAGGATTATTAGGAACACCATACTAATACTGTGTTTGACCCCCTTTCGCCTTCAGAACTGCCTTAATTCTACGTGGCATTGATTCAACAAGGTGCTGAAAGCATTCTTTAGAAATGTTGGCCCATATTGATAGGATAGCATCTTGCAGTTGATGGAGATTTGTGGGATGCACATCCAGGGCACGAAGCTCCCGTTCCACCACATCCCAAAGATGCTCTATTGGGTTGAGATCTGGTGACTGTGGGGGCCATTTTAGTACAGTGAACTCATTGTCATGTTCAAGAAACCAATTTGAAATGATTCGAGCTTTGTGACATGGTGCATTATCCTGCTGGAAGTAGCCATCAGAGGATGGGTACATGGTGGTCATAAAGGGATGGACATGGTCAGAAACAATGCTCAGGTAGGCCGTGGCATTTAAACGATGCCCAATTGGCACTAAGGGGCCTAAAGTGTGCCAAGAAAACATCCCCCACACCATTACACCACCACCACCAGCCTGCACAGTGGTAACAAGGCATGATGGATCCATGTTCTCATTCTGTTTACGTCAAATTCTGACTCTACCATCTGAATGTCTCAACAGAAATCGAGACTCATCAGACCAGGCAACATTTTTCCAGTCTTCAACTGTCCAATTTTGGTGAGCTCGTGCAAATTGTAGCCTCTTTTTCCTATTTGTAGTGGAGATGAGTGGTACCCGGTGGGGTCTTCTGCTGTTGTAGCCCATCCGCCTCAAGGTTGTGCGTGTTGTGGCTTCACAAATGCTTTGCTGCATACCTCGGTTGTAACGAGTGGTTATTTCAGTCAAAGTTGCTCTTCTATCAGCTTGAATCAGTCGGCCCATTCTCCTCTGACCTCTAGCATCAACAAGGCATTTTCGCCCACAGGACTGCCGCATACTGGATGTTTTTCCCTTTTCACACCATTCTTTGTAAACTCTAGAAATGGTTGTGCGTGAAAATCCCAGTAACTGAGCAGATTGTGAAATACTCAGACCGGCCCGTCTGGCACCAACAACCATGCCACGCTCAAAATTGCTTAAATCACCTTTCTTTCCCATTCTGACATTCAGTTTGGAGTTCAGGAGATTGTCTTGACCAGGACCACACCCCTAAATGCATTGAAGCAACTGCCATGTGATTGGTTGATTAGATAATTGCATTAATGAGAAATTGAACAGGTGTTCCTAATAATCCTTTAGGTGAGTGTATAACTTCTTATGTTAATTATCTGTAGTTGTTTGTTGTCTCCATCTGCTTGTTTATTTGTAATAATGAGCAGGCTGACTGTTATTTTGATTGTCAATTGATTGTACTCCTGTACTACATTGTGAAGCGACCTTGGGTTCTTGAAAGGCGCTATAAAAAATAAACATATTATTATTATTATTATTATGTGCAACTATGTTATTTGTGCTCAACTGTCCAATTGCTTTGTGAACAATCTTTAGTGGATTTGGTCTGTTTGGCGTTTATGTCTTGTTGTTTGTTTCTGCCAGTCATCTCTCTCATCTCCAGTCTCCCATCTGTGTTCCTGTTCGAGTTGGATTACTCTCTGTTCTGGTATTACTGAGGACCAGCAGCCGCAGTCATCTCTTTCATGTCCAGTCTCCCATCTGTGTTCCTGTTCGAGTCGGATTTCTCTGTCTGGTTTCACTGAGGATCAGCACCACTCGAATCAGCAAATACAGGCCATTGCAGTCTGCTTGTTACCAAGGCTTGATTCCTGCTTAACATCAGATCTTTCTACTCTTCCTGGCTGATTTGAATTTGTCATTAAATAACTGTTTGGTTATTAAACTTGTGAAACTCATTCTGCGCTTGAGTCCTATCCTTTACAGATCCGTGACATAACGATCCAGCCATTACAGCCCCTGACCAGCGTCCAGAGAGGGCTCCAGCCCCTGACCAGCATCCACAGAAGGCTCCAGCCCCTGACCAGCGTCCAGAGATGGCTCCAGCCCCTGACCAGCGTCCAGAGATGGCTCCAGCCCGTGACCAGCGTCCAGAGAGGGCTTTATCTCCTGTCCCAGAGCCCGTCTCAGAGTCTCCTGTCCCAGAGCCCGCCTCAGAGTCTCCTGTCCCAGAGGGCGCTTTCGAGTCAGTCCCCGCGGCCCCAGAGGGTGCTTTCGAGTCTGTTCCTGAGATATTCACCTCAGTGCGGTCATGGCTCCGGAATTCATTCCAAAGTCCCTCTCCAGTCAAGAGTTAGTCCCGAGCTTGCTTCCAGCTCAAGAATGACCCATATTGCTCCGGTTTCTCAAGCCAGAGGTGGTGCCCTGCCGCCACCCAAGTGTGGTCCCTCATCTATCCCACTGTCTGGCACTGGTAGATACTGCAATCAGTAGCCCCGTCTTCAGCACGACTGGGCATTCATGGCTTTTCCATCACACCAACTACATTTGTTTCTGCTATGCCGGGATATGCCCCTGGACCTATCCCCACCCTCCCTCTCCCATCCCCTGTGTTTCCTGGCTGCCCTGGAACTTCCAGTTTTGTTCCCCGCCCACCCTCCCAATGGTTGCCACCTCCCAATGCTTGCCACCTCTGTTTTCTTTGCCCAGTTTGGATGCCAGGAGGCGTCCGTCGGGGGGAGGGTACTGTCAGGGTTCTGACCTGGCAGCCTTGTCTGTGTTGTCTTTGTTTAATGTTTCTATGTTTGTGTTGTCTAAGCACATGGCTCTCTCTTTGTTGGTGTTTGCCATGAGTTCCTCTTGTCCCGCCTCCTAGTTTGCCCTTACCACGCCCACTCGTTTAGTCCTTGTCTAGTCCTCGTTTCACTAATCGTGCTCACCTGGTCCTCGTGTGTTTTCCTCTCTTTATATTGTGCTTCCTTCCTTAATGTCTTTGCTGGATCGTTGCTTGTTTCATGATGTGCAACTATGTTATTTGTGCTCAACTGTCCAATTGCTTTGTGAACAGTCTTTAGTGGATTTGTTCTGTTTGGTGTTCATGTCTTGTCGTTTGTTTCCGCCAGTCATCTCTCTCATCTCCAGTCTCCTGTCTGTGTTCCTGTTTGAGTTGGATTACTCTCTGTTCTGGTGTTACTGAGGACCAGCACCACTCGATTCCGCAAATACAGCTCGTTACCAAGGCCTGATTCCTGCTTAACATCAGATCTGTTTACTCTTCCTGGCTGATTTGAATTTGTCATTAAATAACTGTTTGGTTATTAAACTTGTGAACTCATTCTATGCTTGAGTCCTATCCTTTACAGATCTGTGACATTCCGTGACAGCTTCTTTGGCGCAGACATTTCAGCTGCTACAGCGAGGATACGGAAATTGCGGACTGTGCTTCTCACTCAGGGCTGTGTCTATGCTAATAGGGCAGATCGTCACCGGCTGTGGGCGGGGCTTCTCCCTACGATGACATCATATTTGCAGGAGACTCATTTGTTGAACAAAGACCATCCCAAATTTCACAGTGGAGGCTTTACGCAAATATTCCCTCCGGCTCAGCCTCTGTCCTTCGTCACACTAGCTCAGCCTCAGTCCACGGGCACTCTGACTCCGCCTCAGACGCTCGTCGCGGGCGTAATATTACAAATAATCAGTTGTGTTTGTTCTTAGTTTCTTTTTTTTTTTTTTTTTTTTTTTTGGACTTTTAGTTTGTATTCATTAGTCACATGTGTTTCTTTTGTTTGAGTTTCCTGCCATTCATCAGTTTCCATGGACACTAATCTATCATCACAGTTGTTCATCATTTAGTTCCTTGCCTTCACTCAGTGTTTATCCGGTCTTGTTTGTGAAAGTGTGTTGCTACTACCTTTTGTTATTTGCCTGTTGGATTATTTTTAAACTCTGAATTTGAACTTTACCTTCATCGTTGTGTTTATCAGCAAAATTGCTACCCTTGCTAACATCTTGCATATTTTGCATATTGCAAGTTCAGCTCTTACGCACACTCTTGCGTTAAAAATAAGTTGGAAACAAGGAACACTTAGAGAAAGTGAAGGAACTAATCAATAAGGAAGCTACAGCCTGACTACAAAACTAAAGCAGGAAACTAACAGACTAAAAGTGGGGTGTAACGATACACTCGTGTCACAATTCGATACTATTGCAATACTAAACTCACGATACGATATTTATCGTGATATTTTAAGCCAAAATAAAGAAGAGATGTTTTTTTTATTATTACTTTTTTATTTAAATAATATTGTTATTATATTATTATCAGGACACACAAATATTCCCCCACTGCATTACTAATACATTCTATTCAACATTATATATAGTAGTTTAATGTAGTAATATCACTGAAACTCCATAAACTTTAATAATTTTTCTCATGCGCACACAGACTTTCCCGGTGCTTGCTATGTTCCACCTCTCCTGCTATTAATGCACTATACATATAAGAATAAACCATCTAAAACGCTTTGAATAATCATACTACTAAAACTAAATGTGATATGGTGATTTAAATGATGTTTGTGCTTTCACTATAAGGAGTGCTGCTTTAAATGATGTTTGCGCTTTCACTTTGAGCTGCACATGCGCTACAGATGATCAATGCAATCAGTCACAGTTCTATCCACAAGAAAGCGTTTCAAAATGACTATTCCCAAACTGTAAATGGTTAGTTCTGCATTTGCTCACTCATGTTGTTTTCACGCATCACGCAAGCACTTGTATGTCTGTGTTTACTTAAGTATGCGCAGTTTGTAAATCTATTCATCATATAAAGCCAACGTGTCTCTTCAGAAGACTTCGATTTGGATTAGACCACTCAATTGATTCTTTTTTTAAGATGCCTTTATGACTTTTTTTTTTTTGGATCTTTTAAGTTTGAGAGGAATGGACTTTAAATGGAGGTACAGAAATCTTTCTCTGGTTTCTTGAAAAATATCTTCATTCGTGTTTTGAAGTTAAATGAAAAGCGTATAGACCCATTTGGAATAGATGTCACAGTTATGTCACTTGCAGCTGCACACGCATAGTGGCTGCGGAAAAATAGCGTAACAAGTGGAGGAAAATGGGCAAAATCCACAGAATAAGAGAAAAATGTTTTGTTGTCCCTTTGTATGTCAGAATCGGAATGCAAAAAATACGGTCTTCATTTTTATAGAATTTCATCGTTGAAGACCCTTTGAAGCTGAACGCAGACTTTTATGTTGCAGTCACAGACTGGGCTGATGAAACCTGCAATGATTAGTCCACTATTAAAGCATGAATTTGATGTAAACAGTAAGTCTACATAATATTCACATATGCAGTTCATAGGGGACATACATACATAGCAGTTACAGCATGAAATAATATTTAAACCTATAACATTTTACATAGATAACTTCTAAACACAGCCTATAACATTTTTATCTCACAATTCTTGACTCTTTTTCTTGCATTTGCGTGTTTATATCTCCCAGTTCGGACTTTATAACTCGCAATTGTGAGTTTATATCACAATTCTGAGGGGAAAATATAATCAGAATAACAAGTATATCTCACAATTCTGTTTATCCTTCTAATAATTGTGAGATATAAACTAGAAATTAACTTTTTTTTGTCTTTTATTCCGTGGCTTCCACAGATTGCTACGGCAGAACTGTAATTTTCTTTTTGCAGGTTTGCCCGCTTACAAAGCATGTAGAAGTCTGTAATTTTTTATCATAGGTACACTTCAACTGTGGGAGACGGAATCTAAAACAAAAATCCAGAAAATCACATTGTATGATTTTTAAATAATTAATTTGCATTTTATTGCATGACATAAGTATTTGATCACCTACCAACCAGTAAGAATTCCGGCTCTCACAAACCTGTTAGTTTTTCTTTAAGAAGCCCTCCTGTTCTCCACTCATTACCTGTATTAACTGCACCTGTTTGAACTCGTTACCTGTATAAAAGACACCTGTCCACACACTCAATCAAACAGACTCCAACCTCTCCACAATGGCCAAGACCAGAGAGCTGTGTAAGGACAAAATTGTAGACCTGCACAAGGCTGGGATGGGCTACAGGACAATAGGCAAGCAGCTTGGTGAGAAGGCAACAACTGTTGGCACAATTATTAGAAAATGGAAAAAGTTCAAGATGACGGTCAATCTCCCTCGGTCTGGGGCACCATGCAAGATCTCACCTCGTGGGGCATCAATGATCATGAGGAAGGTGAGGGATCAGCCCAGAACTACACGGCAGGACCTGGTCAATGACCTGAAGAGAGCTGGGACCACAGTCTCAAAGAAAACCATTAGTAACACACTACGCCGTCATGGATTAAAATCCTGCAGCGCACGCAAGGTCCCCCTGCTCAAGCCAGCGCATGCCCAGGCCCGTCTGAAGTTTGCCAATGACCATCTGGATGATCCAGAGGAGGAATGGGAGTAGGTCATATGGTCTGATGAGACAAAAATAGAGCTTTTTGGTCTAAACTCCACTCGCCGTGTTTGGAGGAAGAAGAAGGATGAGTACAACCCCAAGAACACCATCCCAACCGTGAAGCATGGAGGTGGAAACATCATTCTTTGGGGATGCTTTTCTACAAAGGGGACAGGACGACTGCACCGTATTGAGGGGAGGATGGATGGGGCCATGTATCGCGAGATCTTGGCTAACAACCTCCTTCCTTCAGTAAGAGCATTGAAAATGGGTCGTGGCTGGGTCTTCCAGCATGACAACGACCCGAAACACACAGCCAAATAGAACCCAATAGAAAATCTTTGGAGGGAGCTGAAAGTCCGTATTGCCCAGCGACAGCCCCGAAACCTGAAGGATCTGGAGAAGGTCTGTATGGAGGAGTGGGCCAAAATCCCTGCTGCAGTGTGTGCAAACCTGGTCAAGAACTACAGGAAATGTATGACCTCTGTAATTGCAAACAAAGGTTTCTGTACCAAATATTAAGTTCTGCTTTTCTGATGTATCAAATACTTATGTCATGCAATAAAATGCAAATTAATTACTTAAAAATCATACAATGTGATTTTCTGGATTTTTGTTTTAGATTCCGTTACTCACAGTTGAAGAGTACCTGTGATAAAAATTACAGACTTCTACATGCTTTGTAAGTGGGCAAACCTGCAAAATCGGCAGTGTATCAAATACTTGTTCTCCCCACTGTATATATATATATATATATATATGTGTGTGTGTGTATGTATTAGAGGTGTAACGAGATCTTGTGATATTAAAATGTGACGAGATTTCTCGTCAAGGTGAAAAACTTTATTGTTTCCATGGTGACGAGTCATTGCTTGTCACGTGACACACGTGATCTGTTTTTATTTTGTTTTTCCTTTTTTATTAAAAATATTCACAAATTTGTTAACTATAGCATGAAATATCTGATATTTAGATTGTCAAATATGGGCAAGTGGATGTGTTTTGTTGTTTAAAATCACTAACAATTAGGACTTTATCTGAAGCCAGTATTAACTCAAACAGAAAATCAGCAAATTTTATTAATTTAATATTACCACTTTAATGACTTGAAGTAAAGCATTCTCATGTGAATTACACATTTTAAATGAATTATGTGAGAACCTTGTTGATTTCTCTCTTTAATCAAAATCAAGCTGTATTGACAGTGTTTTCTCCTCATTCATTTTATATATATATATATACACTTCCAGTCAAAAGTTTGGACACACTTTCCCATTCTCTTTGATGGGAAAGTGTGTCCAAACTTTTGACTGGTAGTGTATATGATAAACCTGGAAATATACTGTATATATGTGACCCTGGAACACAAAACCAGCCATAAGGGTCAATTTTTTGAAATTGAGATTTATACATCATCTGAAAGCTGAATAAATAAGCTTTTCATTGATATAAAACTATCTGAAAATCTGGAATCCGAGGGTGCAAAAAGAAAATCGTGTTTAAAGTTGTCCAAATTAAGTCCTTAGCAACGCATATTACTACTAACAATTAATTTTTGATATATTTATGGTAGGAAATTTACAAAATATCTTCATGGAACATGATCTTTACTTAATATCCTAATGATTTTTGGCATAAAAGAAAAATCTATAATTTTGACCCATACAATCTATTGTTGGCGATTGCCACAAATATACCTGTGCGACTTATGACTGGTTTTGTGGTCCAGGGTCACATATTTCAATAAAAAGTCTCAATAAATAATGGATTCACTTCAAACTGCAAACTTACATGTTACAATTTTACAAGCAACATGTGAAGGATGTAAATGTATAAAATATGACAAATTAATAAACAGTGTAATTTAAAGCAGTGAAAGAATAACTTGTAAGCTAATAATTGTAATTCTAACAAAACAGCAGGCATTTAAATATTTAAAATAATTTTACACAAAGATGAAACATCACAATAATGTAAAATTATCTCTTTTGAGTTTCTCTTCCCATGATAGCTTTTTTCGTGTTTCTTTCTGGATGTAAAATAATTATGTAGCATTTTGGGGCAAATATTGCCACCAGTAATCCAAAACTGGAAGCTAAAATGGCAAATATCTCTACAGCTACTGCGTATTTTCCAGGTGAGCTCACATATGCTGGAACAAATGCAATCCACACAGCACAGAAGATCAGCATGCTAAAAGTGATGAACTTTGCTTCATTAAAATTATCTGGAAGGTTTCTCGCCAGGAAGGCTAACATGAAGCTTACTGCTGCCAACAGTCCAATGTATCCCAGCAGCATAGAAAAACCAGCCACTGAGCCAATAGCACATTCATATACTATTTTAGAGCGGATATACTGGTTGTTTTTATGGGGTGTTGGAGAGGCAGTTGATAGCCAGACTGCACATATCACAACCTGGAGGGCTGTTAGGACCAGAACTGTGCATCTTTGTTGAGCTGCTCCAAACCATTTCATTGCGCCTTTACCCTCTGGCCGAGATGACTTGAACACAGCTATTACCACCATAGTCTTAACCAGAATGCTGGAGACACACAGGACAAAGCTTATGCCAAACACTGCATGTCTTAACTGACATGTCCACAACTGTGGCCGGCCAATGAATAGGAGAACACACAGGAAACACAGTTTGAGTGACAACAGCAGCAGGAAGCTGAGCTCTGAATTGTTGGCGCGTACTATGGGAGTGTTACGGTGATGTGCAAAGATGACCATCACAAGAGCACAGATGCAGGTGCCAAGCAGAGATGCAGTGGTCAGAGAGATGCCCAGAGGTTCCTCATAGGACAGAAACTCTACTTCTTTAGGGACACACTGATCCTTATCTGAATTAGACCAAAACTCATCTGGACATATTGTGCACTCTATAGCATCTGTGAGTAAGAAAAATAGAGAAGCTAAGAAGTTATGAGGAAATTATTTTCAAACTATATTCAAGGTTTTTCCAACAAAAATTTCCTCACCTGTCGTATTAGAAATCTCTCCATCTCTGCATGGCAGGCAGTCAAAACAGCAGACAGGAAGGCCCTTTCTCATGGCTCGTCTGGTCCCTGGGGGGCAGCTCTCACTGCACACAGAATGTGGGGGCTGTCAGGGGACAGCATATGTTGTTATTTATAAACAATAGTAAATATAATAGTGAATGCTCAGTATACTGTAGTAGTTTCATGAGGCATTTGGAAACAATTGTTTTACAGTATGCAAGAATGAATGTAACATAATTATTACATTTATCAAAATATAATTATTAAAAAAAATAGTACATTACTTTTTTCATCTGAAAATTCCAGTATAATGCATCCTCATCCAGTGTGAGCACCTTCCCTTTTCCTGCCCCTTCATTCACTACACCAACCGTTTGGACCCTTATTGAGCCATCAGAGCTTGGCTGCCAGTTCAACACATCATAGATGGCCAGAGCATCTCCATTCTTATCAAATGACACATGATCCCCAAAGCCTGTGGTGAAGTTCACTTTCTGGAGGTAATGAACTAGCTGTACAGTTTGTAGACAGGAAAGACAGTTTTTAGAAGTTAAAATTAACATATACATTCATACATGATTGCCACACTTTACTTTTAATTACTAAAGTTCTATGATAAAAATGTTTGATTGACTGATGTTTTTAAAAAGTTTAATTGTTATGTTTTCAAATAATATCACATATAAATATATCTTATGTTACTAACAAATAGAAATATTGTTGTGACATTATCAGTTTAATTAAAATATCTGAAATATTAATTAATGTAGAGCACATTTTCCCATATGCGGTCGGAAATAAAGAATGCCTGCTGCGTTTGAGTTTTTTTTTTTTTTATAGTGAACACATTTTCACCGCCACATAGAGCACATATTTAGCTTTTTTTCACATAAGCTCTTTTATATGCCCGGAGAGAATCTGCAGTATACCTGCGGGTCTTACCTGCCAGGGTTTTAGGTTGATTATGTTGGCACAGCTGTTCCCACTGAATGGTCCTCTACCATCCTCACACTGAAACAAGTCATGAAGCGCATGTGCCAGGGCATAAACTGCCTTATAGACATTATAAGCTGCCCTCAACCCAGAAACATCAGAGTATGGTGTGTCTGTGGTGTTCAGATCCTCCTGTCCTGTACACACATTTTTCATTTGTTCTCCATATGTATTTTTACCCCCAGTTTCAAAGCTGCACCTGAACATGTTCTCCCAGAAGATCCTTAACATATTATTTCTTGGATCATTGCTGGGACAGAGACGTAACAGAAAGTCTTTAAGTCTCTGGATCTCTCCACGTCTGATGGCGATGCCTATTGTGCCCCCCAGGAAGGGTAGGAAATGTGGACTGTGAAACACAGGGGAAGTGGCCCAAGCTTCACTCGCAATCCACTGTCTGCCTGTCAGGTTTTGCAACACCACCTCATCCATCAAAGTCATAAGATAGGATGAAGTAGAAAAAACAACCACCACTCTAGCTGTAGAGGCCTGAATCACTTCCATTATATGTTGAATATCTTTGGGGTTGTTATCATGAGGCAGGATTTCAGAAAAAGCAACACAACTTCCAAACAGCTGCATTTCCTGCTGGAAGGACACAGAAGCATAGATTCCGTAGTCATCATCACTGTAGAGGAGTCCAACCCAGGTCCATCCAAAATGCCTCAAGATCTGAACCATAGCCCGCACCTGGAAGGCATCACTTGGGATAGTTCTGAAGAAAGAGGGGTACTTTTTCCTGTCACTCAAACAGGAGCAGGTGGCATAGTGACTAACCTAATTAGGAAAGATGAAGCGAAGGCATGAAATGGAAATGGAGTTATGATCAACATACACATGAGAAAGAAAGTGTTACAAGAAATAGAATCAGGATATATATATATATATATATATATATATATATATATATATATATATATATGGCAAAAAATAACATGTAATTGAAAAGTGAAAAAATATTTGCATATAGTGCATTTTTACTTTTTTCATCCCATCTTACTATAGGTACTCGAAACAGCCCCAGAACACTGGAAATCGCAATGGATGGAGTTGATCCTGGATCCCCCACAATCCCAATTACTGGAGGAGGGCCAGTGCAGTTTAGGTTGGAGAAGGAATCCTCTGTCCCACTAACCAGGGATATGGCAGCCCGAAACGCCATTCCTAGCATCACACAGTTGTCATAAAGTTGGTAACCAAGAGTGATGTTAGGCAGCAGGTTTGGATTCTTATTGATCTCGTCTATAGCAAAAACCATGGTCTGTGCCTGCTGGAAGCTTTCCATATCAAATCTAGAGGAAAAAAGCAAGATAAATTATTATAATAAAGTGATACAAAAAAGCTAATAACTCAAATGTGAATTAAGAGATCATGCATGACTCATGGAACCCTCCTATGGTGCACACTTTGTTAGATATAAAGTGGTTTTAATACAGATTTTTTTGTCAAGTTAGCATCATAGCTGTCTACACATTATTTGACAGCATATTTCATATTTACTAGCAATTTTCATTGAAAGCATATTTCCTATTTCTTTTTCTTTCTTTTTTTTCTTTTTTTAATTTCTTTTATAATGTAGTCCTTCTGGCCCCAGACTCACTTTTCACAATACGGTGGTTCTGGCTCTGTTTTGAAGCTCAGCTCTGGGAACACTGTGAAAAAATGAACTTCAAACAGACCTCCAAGTATAACATCTCCATCCTGGTACATTCCATTCAACTTGAAGTTTCCCTGGAGCTGACAGGTGCCTGATCTAACAATTGATGCTGCAGAGATGCAGTTAAAAGACAGATACAGGCAGATGTTTAGAGTGGTCCACATCTCTCTCTTTCTGACCCACTCACCCATTCTGCTTGCTAATTTATGATGACGATTGTGTGGGGTGTTGCTTTAAAAGAGCAGGCGGTGCTAAGTGGGCATCTCTAAAAAACACAATGTCGCCTTCCCATCACTTATCATTAACTTTTCTAATTTATGTTAAAGGTGATGTAACATTTTTTATATGTTAAAATGCATTCTCTTAACCCAGTTTATACTGTTAACTGATTAATATTGATAATAACTGTTTTCATTTTATTTTTATCACATTATTTGTTATCATATTATTTAT
This sequence comes from Coreius guichenoti, assembly GCA_039654105.1. Lineage (NCBI taxonomy): Eukaryota > Metazoa > Chordata > Actinopteri > Cypriniformes > Gobionidae > Coreius > Coreius guichenoti. The sequence goes on from CM077181.1 coordinate 23,260,982, forward strand.
TATTGTAAACCCACTGGTGTATAGCACAAATTATTTTACCATTCCCTGCATTTTGTTATTCTTCCAGTTATTTACCTACAGCGGCTAATGAATCGGAAGTTCACACATTCACAGAAAATAGCTTACTTCCATGTTGCAAAATATGGTGGATAGTGAGGCATGGGGCATGGCTACTGTAGCAGATGGAGCCAGAGGGTGTTAAGCCGGTGTTGTAAAAATTCAGTTCCTGTGAGAAACTGTTCCAGTGGGTGAACACATATTCATGATACTTCCCCCATTGTATATATTCATGATATTTTCCCATTGTGGGTGAACTAAAAATTACTGCCAATCCATGTATCCTGAAAGTAAAAAATGAGAAAACGGCATCCTTTTCGGTTTTCATTTTTTCATTTAAAAAAACGAAAAAAGATTTCAGCTTGATTTTTCTTTTTTTTTTTCGTCCAGGGGTTGAACATTAATAAACAGCTTGAACATTTGATGGTCAATCAGGGTAGGTCAGTGTATCTTTTGGTCATTTGATTTTCCTTTTAGAAACGGGTATTAAAAAACAAAAAAACGGCTCCTTTTTCGTTTTTTCATTTCTTAAACAAAACGAAAAACAAGAATTCAGCTTGATTTTTTTATTTTTCGTTCAGAGGTAGAAAAATGAATAAATGGCTTGAATATTCGATTTCTACATGTGGGCGGGAATTATACGCCCCTTTCTGCTGACTGGTCAGCCGCATCAGTTCTTCCTCAGTTCCGCACAGCAGAATAATAGTCCTCTGCTGCTACAGCTGTACAGATTCTTAACGCGTTTATTGCAACTACATTGTTTCTCACCAAACCCTACAGTAGTCCTTCAGAACTTGGAATATATGGCAGGAGTTGCATAGGATTATTTTACGACATTTACATCCGCTTAAAAAAAAAAAAAAAAATTAAGAGCGTTTTTTTGTTTTTTAATGCCTGTTTCTAAAAGGAAAATCAAATGACCAAAAGATACACTGACCTCGATGTCTACATGTGGGTGGGAATAAAACGCCCCTTCCCTTTTTGTCATCCGCAGTAACACTTTAGAATACTGTTCCGTCATTAATGAATAACTACACAGGAACAAATAAGTAACGCAATATTAACATTCTTGTAACTAGTATTAACTAACATAAAACTAACAATGATTAACAAATTAGTAAGTAATACCGCTCAGTTTAATGAGGTTGTTCACTATTAGCTAATCAATAACTACTATTTTTTTCATACCTTCCAGAGGACTACTAAGAACTAATATATACAGTGGGGAGAACAAGTATTTGATACACTGCCGATTTTGCAGGTTTGCCCACTTACAAAGCATGTAGAAGTCTGTAATTTTTATCATAGGTACTCTTCAACTGTGAGTGATGGAATCTAAAAATCAAAAATCCAGAAAATCACATTGTATGATTTTTAAGTAATTAATTTGCATTTTATTGCATGACATAAGTATTTGATATATCAGAAAAGCAGAACTTAATATTTGGTACATAAACCTTTGTTTGCAATTACAGAGATCATACGTTTTCTGTAGTTCTTGACCAGGTTTGCACACACTGCAGCAGGGATTTTGGCCCACTCCTCCATACAGACCTTCTCCAGATCCTTCGGGTTTCGGGGCTGGCTAGGCCACTCCAGGACCTTGAGATGCTTCTTACGGAGCCACTCCTTAGTTGCCCTGGCTGTGTGTTTCGGGTCGTTGTCATGCTGGAAGACCCAGCCATGACCCATCTTCAATGCTCTTACTAAGGGAAGGAGGTTGTTGGCCAAGATCTCGCGATACATGGCCCCATCCATCCTCCCCTCAATATGGTGCAGTCGTCCTGTCCTTTTTGCAGAAAAGCATCCCCAAAGAATGATGTTTCCACCTCCATGCTTCACGGTTGGGATGGTGTTCTTGGGGTTGTACTCATCCTTCTTCTTCCTCCAAACACGGCGAGTGGAGTTTAGACCAAAAAGCTCTATTTTTGTCTCCTCAGACCACATGACCTTCTCCCATTCCTCCTCTGGAGCATCCAGATGGTCATTGGCAAACTTCAGACGGGCCTGGACATGCACTGGCTTGAGCAGGGGGACCTTGTGTGCGCTGCAGGATTTTAATCCATGACGGCGTAGTGTGTTACTAATGGTTTTCTTTGAGACTGTGGTCCCAGCTCTCTTCAGGTCATTGACCAGGTCCTGCCGTGTAGTTCCGGGCTGATCTCTCACCTTCCTCATGATCATTGATGCCCCACGAGGTGAGATCTTGCATGGTGCCCCAGACCGAGGGAGATTGGGATGGTGTATCATCTTGAACTTCAGTGTATCATCTTGAGTGTATCATCTTGAACTTCTTCCATTTTCTAATAATTGCGCCAACAGTTGTTGCCTTCTCATCAAGCTGCTTGCCTATTGTCCTGTAGCCCATCCCAGCCTTGTGCAGGTCTACAATTTTATCCCTGATGTCCTTACACAGCTCTCTGGTCTTGGCCATTGTGGAGAGGTTGGAGTCTGTTTGATTGAGTGTGTGGGCAGGTGTCTTTTATACAGGTAACGAGTTCAAACAGGTGCAGTTAATACAGGTAATGAGTGGAGAACAGGAGGGCTTCTTAAAGAAAAACTAACAGGTCTGTGAGAGCCGGAATTCTTACTGGTTGGTAGGTGATCAAATACTTATGTCATGCAATAAAATGCTAATTAATTATTTAAAAATCATACAATGTGATTTTCTGGATTTTTGTTTTAGATTCCGTTTCTCACAGTTGAAGTGTACCTATGATAAAAATGACAGACCTCTACATGCTTTGTAAGTAGGAAAACCTGCAAAATCGGCAGTGTATCAAATACTTGTTCTCCCCACTGTACAAGTTCATAATCAATGTGAATAATACATAATATATAATTAATTCTAAGATGAAGATCTTGGTAACCCGCTAGTAATGACTCACTTTGGAACAGTATTATAAAGTGAAAAGCATGATAACTCCCTAGTAATGACTGAAGTCATTGTACGATTTTTAGGTTTTTGTAAGGTTTTGGATTATTTTGAAAAGGTAAATAAGTTTCAATGTTAAGCATTAACTGCAACAGTCACATTTTAATAAATTGTCTGAGGCTCTTTTGTTTGATTGATTACAGGCATTCAGATAAAAAGGTAAGGACACAGCAGACCCAACAATGAGAGAATAACCTATGCTAATACATTTTTTACTCTTTGATGTTTTAAGCATTTTTATTTCATTTAAGAGGCTTTAAATTTTATTTGAATAGTTTACTAGATTACTAGCCTACCAGGTTGTCATTTGGTGACTAATCAAATACTGGTAACTAATTTTAATACGTACCGGTGCTAATTTCATATCTGAAGACCAGCATCATGAGCACAATCTCCTTCAACCCTGTGAGTTTGCTCTTATCTGTTTCGCAAGGCTTGGTAGGCATGGCATGAACAAAATCAGGCGTGGCAGGCATGACATGAAGAAACCCAGACATGACAGTAGTGGCATGGAGACACTCTGGTGTGGCGGGTACTGTGGGAAGATGGGGCTCCTCGTCCCCAAAACCCACCGTAAACGATGAGCCACACAACAGAAGGGCATGGTCAATGTATTGTGCCAGAGACCAATGAATTTTCCCCTCTGGCATCCGTGAACGAACGGGTTCTTTTAACCCATAGCAAAAAATGTCCTTAAGAGCCACATTATTAAAATCCACCACGTGCGAAAGGTCACAAAAGTCCGCCACATAATAACGAAGCAAAGAAACTGCTGGGTCCATATTGTTAGGTCTAGTATTCTGTAATGGTATGGATCCACTGGAGGCAAGCTTTAAGAACCCAAGTGCAGTTTATTTACAAAACAAAAACAAGGACTTGACTTGAACAGACTTGACTTGAACAGACTTGACTCAAACAGACACACCTGTGAACAATCAAGACAATGAACCAATGACAGAACTGAACTGAGAACCCACATGACTAAATAAACCAATGACAACATGACACAAGAGACTAGGGAAGCACATGGCATGATCACATGAGGGCACAATGGAATCACATGACAAACCAGGAAACATGACATTGAACATAACAAAATAAGAACATGAAACAAACCCAAAATACACCATGACATGTATACGGATATAAGCGGTATAGCATATTAGCAATTCCACTTATTAATAATGTATGAATGTATTAACTAATAATTTATAAATTATTTATGACTGAATTAACAAAACATTCATAAAATGTTAGCATATCACTTATTAATCATTTATGAATATATAGTCATGTTTTGCAAATGATTAGTTCATAATAACTTGTGACTTATAACTGAATTAACAAAAAATTCATAAAATGTTAGCATATCACTTATTAATCATTTATTAATGTATAGTCATGTTTTGTAAATGATTAGCTCATCATTAACTAATAACTTATAAGTGACTTATAACTGAACATTATTATAAAGTGTTACCTAATTGGGTATGCCCAGAGTCTGTTAAATGAAATTCCTGCAGAAAAACTATTTCTGCCCCCAACTTCTTAAGGTACATATAGGCTCTTTTTCTTTTAACTGGATTATGAAGACCCTTTGTATTAAATGTCACAAATTTCAAAGGCTTTATCATGTATAATCTTCTGTCGTGACAACTCTCTGAGTGCTTGGCATGATAATGGATATGACAATGCTAATATGTTTGGTCTTGGTAGTTACCTGTAGCAGATCTATACAGGTGGAGCTGGGGATGGTGAACGGCTTCTGAAAGTTCACTGCTAAGCAAATGCTAAGTATCTGAAGGTTGAGCACGCAAGCTCATTGGCTACTGACAGTGTAAGGGTGGTTCGCCTACAGTGGTTCAGGCTGCAGGGTTGCCGAATGACTAAAGAAACGTTATCAGCAAGATGGTGGAAAACTGTACATTTCTCGTCTATTACCACCCACTGCAACTTATACCAACGACGGAAATAAGCGCAGTTACAATAGCAAAATATGTGGGAGAGCGTAGCTATAATGTGACGATACTGTATTGCAGTAGGTAGCACTTTAAGGTCAATACCGAATCAAAACTAGTTAGCACATCATTTGTAATAAAAATAATTTAATGACAAAATCTGGTTATGGTTACACTTAAAATAGTTACAAAATAGATGTATGAGATGATAAAAACTTATACCATTAATCGTACCCAGCATGAATAATGTTACCTGAGGGATAGAGAGTGAGAGAGAGAGGAAGTGTAGAGAGAAAAAGACAAAGAAAAAAAAAAGAAAAGAAGAGAAGAGCCAAAGAGCAGGCCCCAAGAAGAGAGAGCCAGAGAATCAAGAGAGACAGAGCAACGTTAGCATCTTCTTTTGTCCTTTCCTTGACCATGTGACTGAAACCCAAATGTGAGACATTCAAACTGACCAATCAGATAATTACATCTTCCCCCACTGTAAAGGTGTGACACACATTTTGGCCTACAGGCCTATCAACATCTCTTTGTCTTTAGAAATTCCAAATGGCCCTTCTGGTAAGAAAGATGTGGGTTGAAAACAGTAAAGCAAATGCCTTTGTTCATTTTCAAATATCTTTGATTATTTTCAATCCTACAACAGGAACCAACAGGAATCAGCTGTGCCTTTTAGAGAATGATGTAATTGCAAGCAGTTTGAGAATGAGAAATGGGGCATATGTTTGGTCTTGGCGGACTAGATCTACCTATGCAGTATTCCCCCAAGCAGATCTAGTCGTTAGACATGTGGGCTGCCATGAGGTACATATAAGGCATGTGAAGCATCTCGCAGTGTAGCCCTATATGTACTAGTGTACTCCTTTTTTTCTTTTCTTTTTTTTTTGAGGGGTGTCCCTAGTGACTTACCATGGTGTTAGCTACATATGTGCCAACATACCAGTGCAAGCATGCCACTAAACTAAGTAGCTTGGACTATAAGGCTTGGCTCTAGTGAGCCTTTTAGACCAGTGTAACCCCCTTTTTATGATTTTTCAAGCCAAGTACCCCTTGACCAGACAACAACATTTTGCTTTAAATTACAATGAAATGATAAGGAGCCCAGAGGCTGGAAAAACAAGTGCAGCAGCCAGCAGGTGCCAATTTGACACCTGAATAAGAATAACAGTGAGACAGCTATTATATCTGATGCCCCCCGAGCAGGTTTATTTCTTACAAACATTTCTGTATGTAGCTTTACGCAACTCCAGTTTTATGTAAATCTCTTAACTCTTTCCCCGCCAGCGTTTTTAAAAAAAGTTGCCTGCCAGCGCCAGCGTTTTTGATCATTTTCACAAAAATGTAATGATCATTTTCACAAAAATGTAATGCCCCATAGAATATTTTGTATGAATATCTGAGCATGCAATATATCAAAAGAAAGAGCAGACCCTCTGCTTTTAAATAAAAAAAAAGCAACATTTTGAACAAAAAGCTGAGAAATCACGTTTTTGTCAAAGACTACATCCAGATCAGATTCAGAGTGATGATCAAACACAGATGGACTAGATCGAGTCCATCAACACCCCTAATGCTTGCACAGTCCTATAGCTCGCCCTGGGTCGACATTTTATTCAGTAACATTAGATAGTTTTGATTTATATGCTGTTTAATGTTGATGAGCACGTTATTTTACATATGCATCTGCTTATATACGATCGCTTGTTTTTTTGCGTCTTCTTCGCCTGTGTTTTGATCAGGAGATTCTGTACTCATTCAGAAGAACAGTTCAGTATTCATATACAGTTGTAGTCAGAATTATTGGCACCCCTGGTAAATATGATCAAAGATGGCTGTAAAAATAAATCTGCATTGTTTATCCTTTTGATCTGTCATTCAAAAAATTCACAAAAACCGAACCTTTCATTAAAGTAAAAGAATGGAAAGTAGGGGGAAAATCACATTATGAAATAAATGTTTTTCTCTAAAACACGTTGGCCACAATTATTGGCACCCCTAGAATTTTTTATGAGTAAAATATCTCTGAAGTATATTTCCATACTAGGTGACTAGGAACATGACATTGTCTAGCTATGAAGTCTTGTTTCACAGGAGTATAAATATGAGGAAACACAAAGGCCAAATTTCCTTAATCATCCATCAGAATGAGTAAAACCAAAGAATATAGTTCTGATGTGCAGCAAAAGATTGTTGAGCTTCACAAAATAGAAAGTGGCTGTATGAAAATAGCTAAAGCATTGAAAATTCCCATTTCCACCATTAGGGCAATAATTAAGAAGTTCCAATCAACTAAAGATGTTACGAATCTGCCTGGAAGAGGACGTGTGTCTATATTGTCTGATTGCATGGCGAGGAGGAAAGTTTGAGTGGCCAAAGACTCTCCAAGGATCACAGATGGAGAATTGCAGAGATCAGTTGAGTCCTGGGGTCAGAAAGCCTAAAAAAATAAAAAATCATCACCTACATCACCACATGTTGTTTGGGATGGATTCAAGAAAAATCCTTTTTGCTCACCCAGAAACAAACTCCAGCATATTCAGTTGTCAGACACGACTGGAAATTCAATAGGGACCTGGTTCTATGGTCAGATGAAACTATAAAAAGAATTTTGCACCACCAGATGGGTTTGGTGCAAACAGGGATAAAAAGTACCCCATGTCCACGGTTAAAAATACCGCTGGATCTTTAATGTTGTGGGCCTATTTTTTTGCTGGAGGTCCTGGACATCTTGTTCAGATACATGGTGTCATGGATTCTAGCAAATACCAACAGATAAAAAAATCAAAACCTGATGGCCTCTGCTAGAAATCTTATTATGGGCCGTTGTTGGATCTTCTATCAGGACAACAATCCAAAACAAACATCAAAATCAACACAAACATGTGTCACTGAGCACAAAATGAAGCTTCTGCCATGACCATCCCAGTTCCCTGACATGAACCCTATAGAAAATGAGTGGGGTGAACTGAAGAGAAGAAGCACCAATCTGAAGAATATGGAGAGATTCTTTATGGAGGAATGGTCTCTGATCTCTTGTCAGGTGTTCTCCAAACTCATCAGGCATTATAGGAGAAGACTCAGAGCTGTTATCTTGGCAAAAGGAGGTTGCAAAAAGTATTTAATAAAAGGGTGCCAATGTTTTTTGGAGAAAAGCATTTATTTCATAATGTGATTTACCCACCACTTTCAATTGTTTTACTTTAATGAAAGGTTAGATTTTTGTGAATTTCTTTAATAAAAGATCAAAAGGATAAACAATGCAGATTTATTTTTACAGCCATATTTGATCATATTTACCAGGGGTGCCAATAATTCTGACCACAACTGTACACCGATCAGGCATAACATGTGTTGCCCCCCCTTTTGCTGCCAAAACAGCCCTGACCCGTCACGGGCATGGACTCCACTAGACCTCTGAAAGTGTGCTGTGGTATCTGGCACCAAGATGTTAGCAGCAGATCCTTTAAGTCCTGTAAGTTGCGAGGTGGGGCCTCCATGGATCGGACTTGTTTGTTCAGCACATCCCACAGATGTTCGATTGGATTGAGACCTGGGGAATTTGGAGGCTAAGTCAACACCTCAAAGTTGTTGTTGTGCTCCTCAAACCATTCCTGAACCATTTTTGCTTTGTGGCAGGGCGCATTATCCTGCTGAAAGAGGCCACAGCCACCAGGGAATACCGTTTCCATGAAAGGGTGTACATGGTCTGCAACAATGCTTAGGTAGGTGGTACATGTCAAAGTAACATCCACATGGATGGCAGGACCCAATGTTTCCCAGCAGAACATTGCCCAAAGCATCACACTGCCTCCAACGGCTTGCCTTCTTCCCATAGTGCATCTTGTTGCCATGTGTTCCCCAGGTAAACCATGCACATGCACCTGGCCATCCACGTGATGTAAAAGAAAACATGATTCATCAGATCAGGCCACCGTGGTCCAGTTCTGATGCTCACGTGCCCACTGTTGGGGCTTTCGGCGGTGGACAGGGGTCAGCATGGGCACCCGGACTGGTCTGCGGCTATGTAGCCCCATACACAACAAACTGCAATGCACTGTGTATTCTGACACCTTTCTATCAGAAACCAGCGTTATCTTCTTGAGCAATTTGAGCAACAGTCGCTCGTCTGTTTGATTGGACCACACAAGCCAGGCTTCGCTCCCCACGTGCATCAATGAGCCTTGGCCGCTCATGACCCTGTCACCGGTTCACCACTGTTCCTTCCTTGGACCACTTTTGATAGATACTGACCACTGCAGACCGGGAACATCCCACGAGAGCTGCAGTTTTGGAGATGCTCTGACCCAGTCGTCTAGCCATCACAATTTGGCCCTTGTCAAACTCAAATCCTTACGCTTGCCAATTTTTCCTGCTTCTAACACATCAACTTTGAGGACAAAATGTTCACTTGCTGCCTAATATATCCTACCCGCTAACAGGTGCCGTAATGAAGAGATTATCAGTGCTATTCACTTAACCTGTCAGTGGTCGTAATGTTATGCCTGATCGGTGTATGTCTCTATACAAGTCTAGTACACCCATTTGTGTCAATTTGTCAATGATCCTTTCAATGGGATACATGGGCCTGTCCTTCTCTTAAGATCTTTGACATTCTTGGTGGCAGGGAAGCTACAGCTGTTATCAGACTATTTTCAAGGAAAAGTCTGTTTCTTTGTTTCGTTTTTATCTGGGTCATTGCTGAAAATGAGGTTTCACAGAGATAGGCAGAGCCAAATTGGGACTCCAGGTGTTCCAATGCCATATTCCCAAGCTCATGGTGCTCTCTCCTCTCACACACCCAAAACTGTGTCAGGGAACAGTTTTCAAAAGTTTTCAACCCACGGTCTGTGGATAAATCTAATAACTCCTCCCTCAGGTGAACAGCCCTGTTGAAAAAACAGCATATGCTGGTTAGGTATGTTTTAAAGCATGGCAGCTGGTTTGAGCTGGTTTACACAGGTCCTTAGTTGGTCATGAGCTGGTTTAAGCTGGTTCTGAGCTGGTTATAAGCTGGTCCTCAGATGGAGCTAGTTTCTTAGGACCAGCTTAGGACCAGCACTTGACCAGCTTGAACCAGCTCATGACCAGCTAAGGACCAGCTCAAACCAGCTGCCATGCTTCAAAACATACCTAACCAGCATGTTTTTTTCAACAGGGAGGTAGCGTGCCACGGTTGCTTTGGGAAAGTGTAAATGGATTTCTAACCTAATCCAGTTGCTCAGACTTCTCTCTTACATCAGAGAAGTATGATTTAAAACTAGAAACCACGTTAGCAAAGTGTCCACCCAAAAAGATTTTTACTGTGTCTCTCTCCATATTCTCATTTACGAGGAAGCTATTAAACTAAGGAAAACAGCTAAAATCACCCTCTGCACACAGTCTCTTCCACAGCGCCGCTTTCTTGAGAAAACCACCAACTTGGTCATAAAGTTTTAAAATTATAGTGTCCCTGCCTTGCAGGGTGAGATTCAACTCGTTCAGTTTAGTAAAAATATCTGCTAGATGTGCTAGTTTGGCAATCCAAAGTGGTAAGAGGGGACGCATTGTCTGACAAAAAGCAACACACATAATTTCGCAGCTCGAACAGCCTATTCAGTACTTTGCCTCTCGAAAGCCAGCGGACTTCAGTGTGTAAAAGGAGTTTGGTGTGTTCAGATCCCATGCCATCACATAATCTCCGAAACAGATGTGCATTCAGTGGTCTCAACTTTATGAAGTTTATTGCCTTAACAGCATCTGTCAAGGTTCTGCCTTGGCAGTCTTGTCTGTGCTGTCTTTGTTTAATGTTTCTGTTTGTGTTGCGTCTAAACACATGGTTCTCTCTTTGTCTGTGTTTGCCATGTGTTCCTCTTGTCCAGCCTCCTTGTTTCCTGTTACCACGCCCCCTTGTTTAGTCTTTGTCTAGTCCTCGTTTGCTTAATTGTGTTCACCTGATCCTCATGTGCTGTTCCCTTGAGCTCCTTTCCCTCTTGCCTTTGCTGGTTTGTTTGTGTGTGTTGTGATGTGTAACTGTGTGATTTATGCTCAACTGTTTAATTGCTTTGTTAATAGTCTTTAGTAGATTTGTTCTGTTTGGTGTTCATGTCTTGTCGTTTACTCACGCCAGTTGTCTCTCTCTCATCTCCATTCTCCTGCCTGTGTTTCCTGTTTGAGTTGGATTACTATCTGTTCTGGTGTGACTGAGGATCAGCAGCTGCAGTCATCTCTCTCATCTCCAGTCTCCTGCCTGTGTTTCCTGTTCGAGTTGGATTTCTCTGTTCTGGTTTTACTGAGGACCAGCTCTGCTCGAATCAGTGGATACAGCCCATTGCAGTCTGCTTGTTACCAAGGCCTGATTCCTGCTTAACATCAGAGTTGTCTACTCTTCCTTGCTGTATTGAACTTGTCAATAAATAACTGTTCGGTTAAACTTGTGAAACTCATTCTGCACGAGTCCTATCCTTCACAGATCCGTGACCGCGTCATTCAAAGCGGAATTAAGCTCTGGGCTCATCTTCTTTGATGCCAGGGCTTCTCTGTGTATAACACAGTGTGTCCACAGAACATCAGGATTCTTCTGCCTTATGTGCGCGATGAGGCCTTTGATATGACCCGTCATTGATGCTGCTGTGTCGGTACACACACTGGTACAGGATTTAAAGCTGATTTCATGTTCTGAGAAAAACAAACTAACAATGTTGAAAATATCCTGTCCAGTTTTTTCATCCCCTCCAGAGTTTTGCAAAAAAGTGTGTTCGTGAATGTCGCTAGTGTCCACATATCTTGCAAAAGCAACCAATTGCGCCTGTCCACTGATATCAACCAATTCATCCAATTGAAGTGAAAAAGACTCACCAGCCCTTAGTTTATCCACCAGTTTCTCAATATCAGCCCCCATCTTGTCAATGCTATTCGAAATGGTGTCATTTGACCACGGTACAGTTTTGATCTTGTCTGCTGCTGTTTTATCCAACATGGTCTCAGCGAGCACGGCTGCAGCAGGAATTATTGAATTATAACTGGTGGTATTTTTGAGGCTATGGTTTGGTTTTCTTTTTAGCATGTCTGTCTTCTGTTGGAGGAGCTTGTCCATTTTGTCGCAACTTCTCCTAACCTACATTATTTCCTGTGCAGACACTGCTCCTGATGCCGGATCTGGTGCTCAATAAATAACTCTAATACATTTAAATGCATTTTTAATTTATGAATTAATTTTCAATGCATCTTTGTGTAGTCCTAATTTCATATAAAAAATACAATAGCCTATTTTCATGATTCATTCCTAAATGTCAGTTTCCACTTTCTCTCACGTACCCCCTGTAGTACCAAGGTACGCGTAGGCTACCCCTATTTGAGAACCACTGTATTAGACTGTGTGCCTGGGCTACCACGCCGATTGGTTTAACCTTAGTGACCTATGACTATGTGTGCCTGAGCCAAAAGGCTCAAACATATCCAATTAGAATGCACATTATGTGTGGCTTTAACAAATGATAACACGTTGCAGGCTAATCGAGATGAGAAAAGAAACCCCCCACAACCACCTGAGCAAATAGTATGATGATTTAGTATTATTCGATAATTGTCATTGTCAAAACCCTCTATACTCCTATTTGTAAATATTGAGGTCATTTGGACTACAGATGATAGCATGACTCTAACACGCTTTCAGCTGAAACCAGCCGAAACACACACGGGTAAATGAAAATATCAGCCTTGGAAAAGGGTGTTGTTGGAAGTTGAGCAAATAAAGTGATTAAATGTCTATACACATTCTCATGTCCACTATGGTTAGTTGCAGTATCTTACATAAATGGCTTGCTACTGCTGTATAAACCTAATACAAATTGTCTCTATATACAATGTCTGCTTACTGCTGCATAAATGCAATATTTCATATTCACTAGATGCTGATATGCTTAGTAATCCACACTAAGCATTAAAACAGGACTGTTTACTTGACACATGAATTAAACCTTGTGTAAGGTTACTTAATAAGGAATTGATAAATCAGACCACATCAAAATGCATAGTGATAAGCAGGGCTTGACATTAATGTTAACTTGACATTAACTTGCTAAAAGTGCTCAATGACATTTTACTTGCAGTTGATGCCGGTAAAAATGCTGTATTGATCTTACTTGATCTTACAGCTGCCTTTGATACTGTACCATAATGTTCTTATCTGGCGTTTAGAGCATTTATTCGGTATCAAGGGGACAGCCTTACGGTGGTTTAGTTCATACCTGAAAAACAGGAGTTAGGTAAGTTCTCTTCATCTTCTCCCTATTATTAGTGGAGTACCTCAGGGATCTATTTTGGGTCCGCTTCTTTTTAACTTATACATGTACGGTGGCCCAGTAGTGCACAACACAACGAAATCAAGCCACAACACAATGAAAAAGCCACAACAAAATGAAATCAAGCCACAACACAACGAAATCAAGCCACAACACAATGAAAAAGCCACAACACAACGAAATCAAGCCACAACACAACGGAAAAGCCACAGCACAACGAAAAAGCCACAACACAACGGAAATGCTCCCGACCACTAGGGGGCACTCGGAACGCGGTAAAGTTATTTTTCCTTGCCACTGAACGAAAATGTTTTTTTCCTTTTCCTGTTACTACAAAGATATCAATACTACGATCAGTTTAAGTGTATGTAACCATTGTATATCGACATGAAATATTAATTCAAAATCACCTAACGTTACATGCATTATAGCTGCATATTTATACTCGAGAATGCTTTGACCTGCTACCACGGCGCATGATGCCTAAGGGAACGTCTGCCAATTCCACCATGTGGTTGAAACGTATAATTTGTATTAATTAAAATTACTTTTAACATTTAAAAAAAGACATGTTCAAATTACAAAGTTGTGTTGTGCACTACTGAGTCAGTCTTACCAATACAATCAAGCTTTGGAATTTGAACATGTCTGTTTTTAAATGTTAAAATTTGTTAAAAAATGTTTTAATTAATACAAATTATACGTTTCAACCACATGGCAGACGTTCCCTTAGGCGTCATGCGCTGTGGTAGCGGGTCAAAGCATTCTCGAGTATAAATATGCAGCTATAATGCATGTAGGTGGTTTTGAATTAATATTTCATGTTTATATACAATGGTTACATACTGTTAACATTGGTATTGATATCTTTGTAAGATTGCCGAATCTATAGAACAGTAGCAAGGAAAACTAACTTTACCTCGCTCCGAGTGCCCCCTAGTGGTCGGGAGCATTTCCGTTGTGTTGTGGCTTGATTTCGTTGTGTTGTGGCTTTTTCGTTGTGTTGTGGCTTAATTTCGTTGTGTTGTGGCTTGATTTCGCTGTGTTGTGGTTTTTTCGTTGTGTTGTGGCTTAATTTCGTTGTGTTGTGGCTTGATTTCGTTGTGTTGTGAGCTTATGTTTGCTTTTTAAATTTCGTTGTGTTGTGCACTACTGGGCCACCGTATACATGCGTCCACTGGGGGATATTATTAAGAAGCACAATGTTACATTTCATTTTTACACTGATGATACACAGCTGTACCTGCCATTTAAAGCTGGCGAGTCAATTCAACCTTTGTTGGAATGCATCAGGGACATTAACTCTTTCCCCGCCAAACACGGAATTTTCTGTGTTTCCGTGTTTTCACTGTTATACGCTAGGGGGTGCTATTACGCATCTTCTGAATGAGTACAGAATCTCCTGATCAAAGCACAGGCGAAGAAGACGCAAAAAAACAAGCGATCGTATGTAAGCAGATGCATATGTAAAATAACGTGCTCATCAACATTAAACAGCATATAAATCAAAACTGCCTAATGTTACTGAATGAAATGTCGACCCAGAACGAGCTATAGGACTGTGCAAGCATTAGGGGTGTTGATGGACTCGATCTAGTCCATCTGTGTTTGATCATCGTTCTGAATCTGATCTGGATGTAGTCTTTGACAAAAACGTGATTTTCTCAGCTTTTTGTTCAAAATGTTGCTTTTTTTATGAAACTTACCCATATTTAAAGGAACACTCCACTTTTTTTTGAAAATAGGCTCATTTTCCAACTCCCCTAGAGTTAAACAGTTGAGTTTTACCATTTTCGAATCCATTCAGCTGATCTCCGGATCTGGCGGTAGCACTTTTAGCATAGCTTAGCATAGATCATTGAATCTGATTAGACCGTTAGCATCTCGCTCAAAAATGACCAAAGACTTTCGATATTTTTCCTATTTAAAACTTGACTCTTCTGTAGTTACATCGTGTACTAAGACCGATGGAAAATGAAAAGTTGCGATTTTCTAGACCGATACGGCTAGGAACTATACTCTCATTCCTGCGTAATAATCAAGGAACTTTGCTACCGTACCATGGGTGCAGCAGGCGCAATGATATTCAGGCAGCGTAACTTCCAACGTGACGGCACTAAGTTTGTGTAGTTGCAGAGGGCAAATTAGGTAGTGGATTGACCTGTGCGATTAGCCATGGTTCTGTGTGTTGTAAAGGGCTGTGATAGTAAGTCGAAGGTGTACTCTACCATCATGTTTCACAGAATACCAACGAAAAACAAGGAACGAAAGAATCAGTGGTTGGCTGCTCATAAATATAAGCTTGAAAATGCATGCTGACAGTATGCATTCTAAATCTTTGAGTCATGCATTGTAATGATTGCAGGAATCACTTACTCTAGCGATAGCTGGCCGTCAGGTCCACTCGGCATAGGACGTTTTTTCCAGTTTATTTTGTCAAACCGAAAAAAAACTTTTAGATTTAGCAAGTTTAAAATCTGTCAAGCAATCTTTTTTTGATTTTTCCCTGTACATTGAGGACCCCTTGTGGGTATATAGCTATATAGCTTGTGGGTATGATCTTGTTGGTTATGTTGGTTTTGTCTATAATTTCTAAAGTAAATTTTGACTGATTATGATATCACATTTTGGGCAACACAATACATACGTTTACTTTTACCACATGACTTCCCTAGTGAAAAAAACCTTTGCCAAAATCTATTTAAAATACATTTATTTTATACTAAGTATACAACAAACCCATTAACATATTTACTGACATATCGCTTGAGACTTACTGGTATAAATATTAAAATTAAACTTCATTTGGAGTACTTCTTTATTACACAATGCACATTTCTTAACATTAAGCCTAAAATGTGTTTTAATATCACTCTTAGTAAGGATAGTATTATCACTGTATAATATCAGTCGGAAAATGCAAGATATTTATAGAGTACCTAAAGTATACTGGCAATAGTTCCATTTTATATGGCACTATTGCCTATAACTAAACTAAAGTGCAATTAGTTGTTCCAATTAAGCAGACTTTAAGTATATCAATTTAGTATACCAAAAGTACAATTGCAGGGTATTTATATTAAGTAAATAATTATGTAAATGTATTTGTAGTATACTTAGCATAAAATAAATGTATTTCAAATACATTTTGGTATATTTATTTTTCACTAGGGTTATGTGAATATTTTAAAACATTTGTCATAGGAATGACATAAAAGAATAATGTGAGAAACATTCTGTTTTGACAAAGAGTCTTTTCTCCTCATTTATTACATCAAGGCGAAATTACATGTAAATTACATTTCCTAGCACATTAAGTATTAGAAATTTATTCAAAATAGGATCAATAAAATGCCCTTTAGAAAACAGATCATGCTGACTTTAAAGTCATTATGAGATTGATACAGCCAGGGTTATTTTAAAGCAAACAAATGGATAACTTTTTTATTTTATTAATTATAATACTACAAGACAGTATGCATTGCAAAAAAATAAATAAATAAATAAAAAATAATAAGTTTTTTCTTATGTGCTTATTTGTTTAGGGAGGTAAAGCCCAAAACAAACTGAAACAAAATCAGAGTTCACAATTTTACATCACAGTAAGGTAAAACTATTTATTCTTTGTTTCTCTTCCCATGATGGCTTTTTTAGTGTTTTTCTCTGGATGTAAAAGGATTATGTAGCACTTTGGGGCAAATATGGCCAACAATAATCCAAAACTGGAAGCTAGGATGGCAAATATCTCCACAGCCACTGCATATTTCCCTGGAGAGCTCACATATGCTGGAACAAATGCAATCCACACAGCACAGAAGATCAACATGCTAAAAGTGATGAACTTTGCTTCATTAAAATGATCTGGAAGATTTCTCGCCATGAAGGCTAAGAGGAAACTTACTGCTGCCAGAAAGCCAATGTAGCCCAGAAGCACTGCAAACCCAGCCACTGATCCAATAGAACATTCATATACTATTTTGGAGCTAATATACTGGCTATTTTTATGGGGAGTTGGAGAAGCAGTTGATAGCCAGACTACGCATATTGCCACCTGGAGGGCTGTTAGGACCAGAACTGTGCCTCTTTGCTGGGCTGTCCCAAACCATTTCATTGCGCCTTTACCCTCTGGTCGAGATGACTTGAACACGGCTATTACCACCATAGTCTTGACCAGGATGCTGGAGATGCACAGGACAAAGCTTATGCCAAACACAGCATGTCTTGACTGACATGTCCACAATTGTGGCCGGCCGATGAACAGAAGCACACACAGGAAACACAGTTTGAGTGACAACAGCAGCAGGAAGCTGAGCTCTGAATTGTTGGCGCGTACTATGGGAGTGTTTCGGTGATGAGCGAAGATGACCATCACAAGAGCACAGATGCAGGTGCCAAGCAGAGATGCAGTGATCAGAGAGATGCCCAGAGGTTCCTCATAAGACAGAAACTCAACTTCTTTGGGGACACACTGATTCTTATCTGTATTGGACCAGAACTCATCTGGACATATTGTGCACTCATTAGCATCTGTGAGAGAGACACAAATTAATAAACAAACAAACAAATAAATAAGTAAATAAATAAGAAATTCAAAATTTTAGAATAGGAAATTTTT
Organism: Coreius guichenoti; assembly: GCA_039654105.1. Taxonomy (NCBI): domain Eukaryota; kingdom Metazoa; phylum Chordata; class Actinopteri; order Cypriniformes; family Gobionidae; genus Coreius; species Coreius guichenoti. The sequence goes on from CM077181.1 coordinate 23,278,826, forward strand.
TTCTGTGGGTAATATCACCGGTTGTATTAGAAATCTCTCCATCTGCACATGGCAGGCAGTCAAAACAGCAGACAGGAAAACCCTTCCTCGTGGCTCGTCTGGTTCCTGGGGGGCAGCTCTCACTACACACAGACCGTGGGGGCTGAAAGAAACATAATCTGTTATCAGTTGTGTGTTTGTTTTACATTAAGACAAGGTTGTTCTTTCCATTAGATTTTCCTCATGTCTCATTATAGCTTTGACTAGTATTTAGAATATATATCTCCAGAATGACAATAACATGTAATGTTTATTTACTTTTTTTGTCTCAAAGTTCCAGTATAATGCATCTTCATTCAGTGTGAGCACCTTCCCTGTAGCTGCCCCTTCATTGACCACACCAACTGTGCGGACGATGATTGATCCATCAGAGCTTGGCTGCCAGTTCATCACATCATAGATGGCCAGAACATCTCCATTCTCATCAAATGACACATGATCCCCAAAGCCTGTGGTGAAGTTCACTTTCTGTAGGTAGTGAACTAGCTGTACAGTTTGTAGAATATGGGGGAATATATATATATAGGGGTTATATGTTGCACTTTTTAATCTAGTTCTTTCTTCTATGTAAAATGAATCTGCACTATGTATTTGAACCTTACTTGCCAGGGCTGTAGGTTGGTTATGTCAGCACAACTGTTCTCACTGAATGGTCCTCTCCCCTCCTCACACTGCATCAGGTCATGTAGTGCATGTGCCAGGGCATAAACTGTTTTATACACATTATATGAGGCCCTCAGCTCTGATACATCTGTGTATGCCGTGTATGTGCTGCTCAGATCCTCTTGCCCTGAACACATTTTGTCTTCTCTAACTCCTGTGTTAAACCTGCACCCAAACATGTTCTCCCAGAAGATTCTCACCATATTGTTTCTTTGATCATTGTTAGGACGGAGGTGTAGCAGAAATTCATGAAGTCCTTTGATCTCTCCACGCCTGATGGCGATGCCCAGTGTGCCCCCCAGAAAGGGTAAAAGACGCTGAGTGTGAAACACAGGTGAAGTAGCCCAAGCTTCACTCGCAATCCACTGCCTACCTGTAACATTCTGCAAAACCACCTCGTCCATCAAAGGCAACACATAAGTTGAAGTGGAGAACACCACCACCACTCTTGCTGTAGAAGCCTGAATCACTCCCACTATACGCTGTATATCTTTGCGGTTGTTATCTAGAGGCAAGATTTCAGAAAAAGCAACACACCCTCCTAACACATGCACATTCTGGAGGAAGGACTGAGCAGCGTAGTTGCCGTAGTCATCATCACTGTGGACAAGACCAACCCAGGTCCATCCAAAATGGCTTAAAATCTTAATCATAGCCCGCACTTGGAAGGCATCACTGGGGATCGTTCTGAAGAAAGAGGGGTACTTTTTTCTGTTACTCAAACAGGAGCAGGTGGCAAAGTAGCTAACCTAATAAGGCAAAAACAAAATGAGAGACAAAAAACGAGAAAAAGAAAAATAGAGCTGAAACATATTGTTTTAAGGAATAAAAAGATTCTGTTACTGATGAAAATTTGTATACAGAAACAAATACTAAGAAAATGTGAATATTTATTATTATTGTATTAGTAATTTTATTCCGCCTTACTATAGGTACTCGAAATAGTCCCAAAACACTAGAAATCGCAATAGAAGGAGTGGAATTTGAGTCCCCCACAATCCCAATAACCGGAGGAGAGCCAGTACAGTTGAGGTCGGAGAAGGACTCTTCTGTTCCACTAAACAGGGACATGGCAGCCCGGAACGCCATTCCTAGCATCACACAGTTGTCATAAAGATGATAACCAAGAGTGATGTTAGGCAGCAGGTTTGGATTCTTATTGATCTCATCTATTGCAAAAACCATGGTTTGTGCCTGCTGGAAACTTGCCATATCAAATCTAAGAAAAAGCAAGAGAAATGTTCATATTTAACAATTCTGAAAATGTTATACAAAAAAAAGTAACATGTTAGCACATTCACACTAGCAATTAACAGTGACTTCAAGTGCATAAGTTGTTTTGTAGAGAATTAATTTTTTAGGTTTAAAAATACATTTTCTCTCATCCGACTATTCTTTTTTTTTTTTTTTTAGCCTTGTATAGTTGTTCTTATCCATTCCAGACTCACTGCTCACAGTAAGGTGGTTCTGGCTCTGTTCTGAAGCTCAGTTCTGGGAACACTGTGAGGAAGTGAACCTCAAAAAGGCCTCCAAGTGTAACATCCCCAGCCTGGTACATTCCATTCAACCTGAAGTGTCCCTGGAGCTGACAGGTACCTGATCTGAGGATTGAAGCTGCAGAAATCAAGTTAAAAGACAGATACAGGCAGATGTTTAGAGTGGTCCACATCTCTCTCAATTTCTGACCCATTCACCCACTCCGCTCACTAATTTATGATGAAGGTAGTGGGGGTGTTACTTAAACAGAGTAGGTGGTGCCAAGTATCCTTGCCTGGAATTTAGAGCATCACTATATGATTCCCTCAGTTTTCCTTATTTAAATTAGTATAAAGAATTGCAATTTAGTTTAAAGTTGCAGGTTTTTTGTATTGATCATTCAAACCAACAAATTTAATAAATCTCAGTATAATTTGTGTTTTATTTTATAGTTTAATATATAATTTATAGCTACTTATTTTTTCATTCTTGTTCTGTTCTGAATACTGTTAAATTTAAAGGATTTGTTGTGGAGTGAGGGAAAAATAACCTAGGCTAGTGTTTATAATGTTTGAAAATGTTTTGTTTTATTTACGGGTATTTAACATATAAATGAATGTAATTGTTTGCAATTACGAGGTAAACGAGTGTTTTTGGAGTAAGATCAATTTCTCTTTCATGAGATTACTTCCTCTTCTTGGCTGGGTTATGTTTCTCCATGTCACAAGGCTTCTAAACCGTGAATTTTTAGGGGCGTGATATTTAAATAACGGTTGTTTTCAGCCGCCACATTTATAAACGTACGATCATTCGTACGATGGGATTACACAAATGGAATGTTTCACAAATCACACGTGAACTGTCGTAAGATGATTTCTGCGCTTGCTTCTATATTAGATTGATAAATGAGGCCCATCGTCTTCTGCTTTACAATGTCTTTCTCAACATGTCCGCTAGATGACAGTCGTGGCTTTATTGCTTAAAATTTAACACTTTGTTTTTCATTTCTCTTTCTAACATTTAAATGTATTCATATATTTAAAATGCCCTCATCTCAAAATGCCCTGTACATACTAAAACCTAAAGTATTGGCAGTGACATAAATCAGTTGTTGTGGTGTCGTTTCGCATTGTTTCTAGATTATTGTGCGGAGAAAATATTCCACTTCCATATGTGGTTCTAAATCAGATACACCCTGGTGAAAAAAAATATACTTTATTGAATTTCAAATATATTCCCTTTTCAACAGTACATTGCAAATATACTAACAAAAAATTGTACCATCTTTAAATATATAAAAAGTATATTAGCATCATGATTTTACCTATTTTCACAATATAACTTTTAACATACTTTAAAATAATTGTAATTTAGTATATTTTCTAAAAACATATTTTTAAAAAATATACTTCAAATTAAAGTTATGTGCAATTAAAGTGTACTTATTTGAGCATTACTTAAAAATATATTTTAGGTACATTTTAAACTGTATGCTCAAAATTGTCATTGTAACAATGCACTGAAAGTATATTTTAAAAATCCATTATTTAATATCCTGAAGTTGTAGTATACAGTGGGGAGAACAAGTATTTGATACACTGCCGATTTTGCAGGTTTGCCCACTTACAAAGCATGTAGAAGTCTGTAATTTTTATCATAGGTACTCTTCAACTGTGAGTGACGGAATCTAAAACAAAAATACAGAAAATCACATTGTATGATTTTTAAATAATTAATTAGCATTTTATTGCATGACATAAGTATTTGATCACCTACCAACCAGTAAGAATTCCGGCTCTCACAGACCTGTTAGTTTTTCTTTAAGAAGCCCTCCTGTTCTCCACTCATTACCTGTATTAACTGCACCTGTTTGAACTCGTTACCTGTATAAAAGACACCTGTCCACACACTCAATCAAACAGACTCCAACCTCTCCACAATGGCCAAGACCAGAGAGCTGTGTAAGGATATCAGGGATAAATTGTAGACCTGCACAAGGCTCGGATGGGCTACAGGACAATAGGCAAGCAGCTTGGTGAGAAGGCAACAACTGTTGTCGCAATTATTCGAAAATGGAAGACGTTCAAGATGACGGTCAATCTCCCTCGGTCTGGGGCACCATGCAAGATCTCACCTCGTGGGGCATCAATGATCATGAGGAAGGTGAGGGCTCAGCCCAGAACTACACGGCAGGACCTGGTCAATGACCTGAAGAGAGCTGGGACCACAGTCTCAAAGAAAACCATTAGTAACACACTACGCCGTCATGGATTAAAATCCTGCAGCGCACGCAAGGTCCCCCTGCTCAAGCCAGCGCATGTCCAGGCCCATCTGAAGTTTGCCAATGACCATATGGATGATCCAGAGGAGGAATGGGAGAAGGTCATGTGGTCTGATGAGACAAAAATAGAGCTTTTTGGTCTAAACTCCACTCGCCATGTTTGGAGGAAGAAGAAGGATGAGTACAACCCCAAGAACACCATCCCAACCATGAAGCATGGAGGTGAAAACATCATTCTTTGGGGATGCTTTTCTGCAAAGGGGACAGGACGACTGCACCGTATTGAGGGGAGGATGGATGGGGCCATGTATCGCGAGATCTTGGCCAACAACCTCCTTCCCTCAGTAAGAGCATTGAAGACGGGTCGTGGCTGGGTCTTCCAGCATGACAACGACCCGAAACACACAGCCAGGGCAACTAAGGAGTGGCTCCGTAAGAAGCATCTCAAGGTCCTGGAGTGGCCTAGCCAGTCTCCAGACTTGAACCCAATAGAAGATCTTTTGAGGGAGCTGAAAGTCCGTATTGCCCAGCGACAGCCCCGAAACCTAAAGGATCTGGAGAAGGTCTGTATGGAAGAGTGGGCCAAAATCCCTGATGCAGTGTTTGCAAACCTGCTCAAGAACTACAGGAAACGTATGATCTCTGTAATTGCAAACAAAGGTTTCTGTACCAAATATTAAGTTCTGCTTTTCTGATGTATCAAATACTTATGTCATGCAATAAAATGCAAATTAATTACTTAAAAATCATACAATGTGATTTTCTGGATTTTTGTTTTAGATTCCGTCACTCACAGTTGAAGAGTACCTATGATAAAAAATTACAGACTTCTACATGCTTTGTAAGTGGGCAAACCTGCAAAATTGACAGTGTATCAAATACTTGTTCTCCCCACTGTATTTAAAGTTCAATTTGAGTATAATTTATAAGTTTACTTTTTCATGCTTGGAATTAATTTCATTACTTGGGCATATTTATTTCAGAAAGTGTTAAAATGTATGACTAATGCGTTAAAAGCCCATTTTTAAATATGCAGTGTACAATTTGCAAATATGTGTATTTATCAGTGGTGTGCGGTGGTGTTTTAAATGAGGAGGCAAAGTTTTTATATATCAAATGTAAATTTATGTCCCTGTTAGACTTAATTGTTTTGTGGTTAAATAAACATTACATAAAAAAGAGAGACCAAATACATTTTATTTTGTATTTTTACACTATGTAATGTAATGTTCTATTCATTAAAACCAAGTATAAATTTAATCAAGTTAGTGTTTTACGCATTTTTACATTTATTCCAAAATAATAAGCTGGTAACAATTTAAACAAATTTAATTTGTGAAATCAAACATTCAGCGTTAGTTCAGGCAGGCCATGCAGTCAAGCTCTGCTATCAGCTGATTGGCAAAATTCCAACCCGGCCTATATCAGCTGATCCGATTCCTATGCACTCAATTCGCAACTTAAGTTCAGTCTGCCTGCTTGGCTGCTTCCACTGCACGCTGCTTTGCAATCAGGATAAGTGAATCTTATTGGTTTTCCTGTGCTATATCACTATGCGTTTTTGTGCAGTCTGCTTTATCAATTCATCATGAAGTAACTATACACAAGGCTCTTTAAAGTGAAATTGCTGTTCGCTTTTTGTATTCGCATATCAAACGGAGCTACAGCAATTTCTAGGTTTGCTCATTTGAGTGAGATGAGTCATGTGTTGGCCAGCCCCGGATTAAGAACACGTAGGGCCCTGGGGTTATAAAAAACCCAAGGGCCCCCATAGTAGCCGATCTTGGTGCCACAACGTTTTCTACCACAGAAATAATTAGTATTTTTAAAAAACAAAATCTTCAAAGCACAGAGATACAATGAGTATATACTGTCTGAATATTCAATAGGCCTATATATAAATATTCCAGGCTGCAACCACATCAACAGCATAAATGCATTAATTCCAGATATGAGGTCAAAGCAAACAGGTTTCCAGAAACTGCAACAACTTTTGAGCATACAACTGCCTGAAGGAGTTTTAAAACCTGCGACGTCCCAAATTTGAGCTATTTAAGGGGGTTTGGGGGGCATGGTCCCCCAAGAAAATTTTGATTTCTCTGATTTACATATGTGTATTTTAAGTTGAAGGCTAAAAAAAATGAATAATAAATAGCTTTCTAAACCATGTTAGTGGGCAGTAGATTATCTGCCATACCTGCTCTCTCCTCATTTTATCACTCTCTCATTTCCATCACTCTTTCTTTTTCTCTCAGTTTCTTTCACTTGCCCTGTCTCTTCCCCTCCTAAAGCTGAGCTCTGACTGATAGTCTTTTCATTTTTGTCTGTCAGTGAAGAAAGTAAACATAGGGTCAACTGATATTTAGCCTATATTTATTAAGCATTTTCTTGGACAAGTTAATTCACTAAAGGCTACGAACGCTAGGTAAATAAGTTTAATAAATTCATTCACAATATGTACACACACATTCATTATCTTATGCCTAATCTGATGAAATCGGCTTCGTTAATGTCCTTTTTTTAATTAAAAATGGAGAAATTAGACAAAATTTTATTTGTTTGCCTGATTATTTTTGCCGGTTGTTTAACATTTCTATCCTAAAACAGCTGTCAAATACGAAATGTTTAGTTTAGCTACTTACATCTTGCACCGTTTACTGAAGCGTTGCGTGCTGAGAAATGCGAATTCGTACTCAGCAGCTTCTGTGAACATAAAGCCCGCCTACTTTAATTTGATTGGTCATCTCAAATATTTTGACATTGACGAGCGGTGACAGACCGCAGGCAGCTCAGATGAGAAGATATCCTTGCAGCAGTAAAGTAGTGTTAATTGCCATGATTACAGTTGTGTAGGCAGCCCATGGTTTACCTCAACACTTCTGTTTACATGGTCGGAGCTATTCAGTCTGGTTCAGCTAGTTTCGCCACAGAGCCTTTACTGAACACATGATGTTGCGCTTGTATTCAAATTCAAATGGCTAAAGCGACTGCCTGGCACTCGGTATCACGGCGAAAGTGCCAAACGAGTTTGTCAGCGCTGTGTGTGAGACGATCCAGCTGCTCTTGCCCTGCGACTGCAGGATGCGCGTGCGGTTTAATCAGGTAGCGCCGTTTCATCACCTGGCTTTTGGTGTTTGTTTCCCATGCACTCGCAGCACTCCAGTAAATAACAGCGTTTAATATGTGGGGGCGTGGTGGGGTTTGGCGAGCGGCCCACCAGGAAAAGTTCAGGTGCTCCCGATCGGCTGTCAATCATTTGCTCGGCCAATCACGGGCCCCCTCCGTGCTCGGGCCCTAGGGCTTCAGCCCCACCTAGCCCTTATGTTAATCCGGCCCTGGTGTTGGCTAATGATTCGATCACGCAATGTAAGCATTATCATGATTTTGCAAACAATGTATTCACTATTTACAAACGAACGAAGTACGAATACGAGCAGCTGCATTTTCAGCAGAATTATATCAGGGCATATACTATTTCATAACTATGGGAGGAAAAGCAATTATGATAATGTTGGATACTTTATCATCAGCTTATTAGTAGACTACACTCCTGTCATGCAAGAATGATAATTATTTCAACTTACCCGGAGTGTGGCGGTTCAAGGTCTACAGGCTATTTCTCAATGAAAGCAAGAGCACACCAGTTGATGCTGTAATTATATAATTTGGCAACCGTTTCACTGGGTTTCTGTGTCTTGGGCTCTGGAAAACGTTGTGTGTTCCGTTTGCGGCGTGTTTTGCAGCGATGGGCGGTGGCCGATCATCACGGACATGTTTAATCCTGAGAGGTGGCCGTCAGAGGTGTTTATTATTAGTCAGAATCACTCACTGCTCAAACACGATGTTTTGCTTTAAAGGGCACCTATTATACCCCTTTTTACAAGATGTAATATAAGTCTCAGGTGATTGGCTGCTGGCATCAGAGGGGGCACACAGGTGGCCCACCCTTCTTTCCCCTGTGGAACTTATTTGCATACTGTACACAAGTCTTTAAAGTGTCTTTAAAGTTTACCAATGCATTTCTCACTTCCCAAACCACCACCAGAATACCCTTGGCAATATTCTAAACAAACAGACACCAAACATAATGGAAAAATATTGAACTGTTCATTCATTTCTTCATTAACAGCTGAATTTGTGTAAGATGTTGCATTACAAATAGCTGTCACTGAGAATACTTATTTCTCTGAATAAGTATGAAATGGAGGTGTGTATTTTACATCACTCTTAAGGTTTCAAAACATAGTTATGAATGGATTTGGATGGGTCATTGTGGTCTTTCTTTATTTCACCCACTACTGATGAGGTCCTGAGGAATTTTTATGGCAGTCACTGACCAGAACATTAGAGATTAGTCTCTAGATGGGTGAGGGGCAGAAACTGCATGTGGACCAATGAGAAGTCCTGTCCGTCCTGGGCTTGGTACCAGAGGTCTTCTTCTTGGCCTATAAGAGATGTCTGGCTGTTGTCCTAGCATCTTTATCTTATGGCGTTGGACAGTTTGTTTGTGTTAGTCTACCAAGATCCAATCAAAATGTAGCAAACCTTTGTCCACTGTTATGGGCCTGGCCATAAACTGGGCCCTGGAATGTGCTGTCCACTACAGTGATATTGTTCTTAAAGCTATAGTTGATATTGGAAACGCGCTTGTATTAAAGCTATAGTTGGTATTGGAAACCCGCTTGTTCTTAAAGCTATAGTGCTACTAGAAACCTGCTTGTTCTTAAAGCTATAGTTGATATTGGAAATGCGCTTGTTCTTAAAGCTGTAGTTGATATTGGAAATGCACTTGTATTAAAGCTATAGTTGCTATTAGAAACGTGCTTGTATTAAAGCTATAGTTGATATTGGAAATGCGCTTGTTAAAGCTATAGGTGCTATTGGTTCTTTAAGCTATAGTTGTTATTGGAAACATGCTTTTCTTAAAGCTATAGTTGATATTGGAAACACGTTTGTTAAAGCTATAGGTGCTATTGGAAACGTGCTTGTTCTTAAAGCTATAGTTGATATTGGAAACACGTTCGTTAAAGCTATAGGTGCTATTGGAAACGTGCTTGTTCTTAAAGCTATAGGTGCTATTGGAAACGCACTTGTTCTTAAAGCTATAGTTGATATTGGAAACATGCTTGTTAAAGCTATAGTTGATATTGGAAACGTGCAGTTAATGAAATATGTCTCTTCATTAGTGACGTTGTTACATTTTATTTATTTTAATGGCCTTGAAAACAAATGCATTCAACATTGGAAAAAATGTCTCAAGTAATTTATTAAAATGTAGTTAAAAGGTAGCACATTTAAAATACTGTATTGTGTGAGATTATGTAATGTTCAAAGTATATTGTACAAAGTATAGCTAAGTAATAACAAAGTATACTATTATTGACTACAAAGTGCGTAATTTTTAGTATTTGGAATAAGCCAAAGGTACTGAGCATACAGTATATTACCTGTAAAATAATATATTCATAGTATATTGCTTGTGTGTTCTGAAGACACTCGTAATTAGTTTGTAACGTACTTAAAACACAAATAAAGTATACTTATAATACAAATAAAGTACACTTTAATATCACTAATCAAGCATGTAACTAGTCCCTACACAGGCATATACTGTACTAAGTATACTTGAAGTTTAGCACATAATTTAGCATATAAAAGTACACTAAATACACTTAAAGTTATGCTTTAATACAACTTAATTACAACTAAAATATACTTAGTACAAAATTAGTTGCTCCAAAATAGCACACTTCAAGTTAACTATTATTAACACACTTGAAGTATACTGATAATTAGTCTGGGTGCAATTATACTTAACATACTTTTTTTAACCAGGGCCCTAGTGAAAAATAAATATACCAAAATGTATTTGAAATACATTTATTTTATGCTAAGTATACTACAAATACATGTACATATATATGTACTTAATATTAATACCCTGCAGTTGTACTTGTGGTATACTAAATTGATATACTTAAAGTCAGCTAAATTGGAAAAAAAAATTTTGTACTTTGCACTTTAGTTATCCGGAAATAGTGCTGAGGTCCAACTAAAGATATACTTATTTGATTGTGCTAAAATGGAACTAATGCAAGTATACTTCAGTTACACTTTAAATATCTTGTATTTAAAGACTGATCTTATACAGAGATCATACTATCCTTACTAATATTGATATTAAAACACATTTTAGGCTTAATATTAAGAAATGTGCATTGTGCAATAAAGAATTACTCCAAATAAAGTTAATTATAATATTTATATCATTAGGTCTCAAGCGATATGTCAGTAAATATGTTAATGGATTTGTAGGATACTTAGGGGGAGGCATTTGGAAGTTTGATTTGATTTATTCATTTACAAAATAATTATTTTCACTAGGGTAAAAGTAGCTCCTAACTAAGAGTATTTCACAAAGCATTTTAACGCTAAAAACAGCTCCTAAATCTGTGAAAAGTTAGTGGTAGTCAATAGGACTCCTAAGTCACTAAGACCAAATCACAAACAATCCTAAAATGGCTGTTGCTGGCAATCCGCCTTAGCAGTCCGACCAAAGACACTGTACATCAATGAGGAAATAGGCGAGAGAGCCTTGGGTGCTAAACCTTCTCCCCTTATAAATACAATAAATATTTTGATTTATTGATTTGAATCTGCAAAGACATAACATAAAGGTTCAATCATGTACAGACAATATGCATTGAATGATGGAGAATAAAACATTGCAGTCAAGTTGAAAATAATGTCTGATTGTCTGTGCCGACAGCCTTTTGGGCAGGTTGGGTGAGCCGAGTTCAAGTTCCGGCTCGTGTGGTTTTTCCTGTAAGGGTTTAAAATTCTTCTAACACATTTTAAATGATGGATACAAACTCTAGTTTAATTTTTGATCGCTACTATGCTATGTTCCATCCATATATTATATGACTCGTCATATACATAAAAAAAGAGAAGTAGCTCCAGTTACAATGTTCTACCACAAGATGCATGCAGTTTTGTTTATTAACCACTAGAGCGTCAAAAGTTACATAGTGTACTTTTAATATCAGGGTCTAAATGTGGCCAAAAAAAATCAAGACCATCACTGTGCGATATATATGATGATATATATATACACTGCCCGGCCAAAAAAAAAGTTGCTGTTTGGATTTAAATTGGCAAATGCTTAAGAGTCAAAGATTGGATCATTATTGCAGTGATTTTTGTTTCTAGCATGTTATATGTTTGGCAACAGTTCTTCCAACCCTAATTGATGGAGTGTGTAGCGTTTCATTTCTTAAACAACCATGTAGGAAGACACATTATGGCCATATTCCAGGATGACAATGTCAAGATTCATCAGGCTCAAACTGTGAAAGGATGGTTGGGAGGGAGCATGAAGAATCATTTTCACACATGAATTGGCACCTCTGAGTCCAGACCTTAAATTCATTGAAAGTCTTTGGGATGTGCTGGAGGAGACTTTACAGAGTGCTGGACGCTTGCATTGTCAATACAAGATCTGGACAAAAAATTGATGCATTCATTTTTGGTCAAGATCATGTATTGACAATGCAAGAGTCAAGCACTCTGTAAAGTCCTTCATGCTCCCTCACAACCATTCTTTCACAGTCTGAGCCTGATGAATCTTGACATTGTCATCCTGGAATATAGCCATGATGCGTCTTCCTACAAGGTAGTCACACTCCATCAATTAGGGTTGGAAGAACTGTTGCCAAACATATAACATGCTAGAAACATAATCACTATGATGCAATCATTGCAACTCATTGTATCTTTACTGCAAAACATTGGAGAGGAATCAAATGCAATATTCATTACAGAATGACATATAGTAAGACAATGTAATACATTAAGCAAAATTGCCTTCCACTGCGTGACATTAAGGCCCAATCCCATTTCTACCCCTTAGCCCTTCCCTTTCCCCTACCCCTTCGTTTTGCGCGTTCACGTGAAGGGGTAGGTGTGTCTCGATTCTCTTTTGGCTGAAGTGGTAGGGGTAAGGGGAAGGGCCAGATAGCCCTTCAAACGAAGATTTTTCGGGACCACACTACGAACTAAGGGGTATGATGAATTTCCCTGCATACACCGATTACCGTGCTGCTAGAATGCGTGTAGTGATGTTGCCACTCGGGATCGATCATTTATGTGTTGCCTGGATGCCAGTTTCTCCGTAGACAACCATTTGAGTGATGTGAATTAATAATGAATAAATTAATAATACAGTTAAAAAAAAATATCTGGTCATCCTTCATAACGCAGTCGATATTTACATCACGTATCGTCTGTAAACTCTTGCGTCTCCAAGGCAACAACTGACTCGTTTGTATTACATTGCAAAGAGCTCCGTTATCACAGCACCACAGTAGAAAACGAAACCATATCCGTACCGGCCGGCTCGGATCGGCACGGAATGGAACGGTTAACAAACAAGGAGAACAGTTTGGCCCGATGGAAAAGCGGCTTCACCAGTCTTGTATGTTCTGTATCATTCTGTATCATCTTAGGAAACTCGATAGCTCATACATTTTGCGAGCGCCGTTTTCTCAAGTCCAAATACAGCGCAAAACAACGTTGGGAGTGAGTAACTTGTTATACGTTCTCGCGCCTGATCTCTGTTAGATATAGCCTACGCACTTCACTTGTTACAGAACTCTAATAAAAGAAACTGGGTATGATGACGTATGATGACGTGTAATGGTGTAGTAGTGGTGTCCCATTTCTTAGGGGAATATTTTCATCCCTACACCTTGCCACTCTGTTTCAAGGGGCAAGGGGAAGGGGTAGCCATAGGGGTAGGGGTAGGCGAAGGGGTATAAAATAGAATTGGGATTGGGCCTAAATGTTGAGTGCATCATTGTATATCCCAAAATGATGCTGTCTGTGAAGAAACTTACCTAATTCATATATTGAAGACTATAACATGATTGGAGTTCACAGGTGTTTTTTATTTCTCAATGTAAAAATGTCTAGTTTATGTAAATTATTTATTTTGTGTGGCTCTTCCCATGATGGCTTTTTTAGTGTTTCTCTCTGGATGTAAAAGGATGATGTAGCACTTTGGGGCAAATATGGCCACCAATAATCCAAAACTGGAAGCCAAAATAGCAAATATTTCCACAGCCACTGCATATTTCCCTGGTGAGCTCACATATGCTGGAACAAATGCAATCCACACAGCACAGAAGATCAACATACTGAAGGTAATGAATTTGGCTTCATTAAAATTATCTGGAAGGTTTCTTGCCAGGAAGGCTAACAGGAAGCTTACTGCTGCCAGGAGGCCAATGTATCCCAGCAGTAGAGAAAAACCAGCCACTGAGCCAATAGCACATTCATAGACTATTTTAGAGGTGCTATACTGGCTGTTTTTATAGGGTGTTGGGGATGCAGTGGTTAACCAGACTGTGCATATCAGAACCTGAAGGGCAGTTAGGGCCATGACAGTGCCTCTTTGTTGAGCTACACCAAACCATTTCATAGCACTTTTACCCTCAGGTCGAGATGACTTGAAAACAGCTATTACCACCATAGTCTTAACCAGGATGCTAGAGACGCACAGGACAAAGCTTATGCCAAATGCAGCATGTCTTAACTGACATGTCCACATCTGTGGCCGGCCAATGAACAGTAGCACACAAAGAAAACACAGTTTAAGTGACAACAGCAGCAGGAAGCTGAGCTCTGAATTGTTGGCACGTACTACAGGAGTGCTACGGTGATGAGAGAAGATGACCATCACAAGAGCACAGAAGCAGGTGCCAAGAAGAGAAGCAGTGGTCAAAGAGATACCCAGAGGTTCTTCATATGACAGATACTCTACTTCTTTGGGGACACACAGATCTTTATTTGGATTGGACCAGAACTCATTTGGACATGTTGTGCACTCAATAGCATCTGTGTGTAAAACAAAAGTTTAAAAGAAAATTCTCTTTCAGTATATATTACAATTTTGGAATAGGATTTCTTTACCTTTTATATTAGAAATCTCTCCATCTCCGCATGGCAGGCAGTCAAAACAGCAAACAGGAAGGCCCTTCTTCATGGCTCGTCTGGTGCCAGGGGGGCAACTCTCACTGCACACAGACCGTGGGGGCTAAGGGGCACAACATCTGTTATCACTCTTATTACTGATGTGTTTGTGGGGGGTGGGGGATTCAGTGCATATATGATATCATAATAACAAACTGAAGTATAATAATAGTAGTTTTAAAATTAAAATAATATTTTTAATTACTTTTTTGTTCTCAAAGTTCCAGAATATTTCATGCTCATTCAGTGTGAGCACCTTCCCTGCTGTAGCCCCTTCATTCACCACACCAACTGTGCTGACCCTTATCGCACCATCTGAACTCGGCTGCCAGTTCATCACATCATAGATGGCCAGAGCATCTCCATTCTCATCAAATGACACATGATCCCCAAAGCCAGTGGTGAAGTTTACTTTCTGTAGGTAATGTACTACCTGTACAGGTTACAGACAGGACAGGTGTTATATGTATTTCTATATTGTGTATAAACATGTAGAATTATTTCTGTCACTTCTCTGTACATGCAGTTTTTCATGCTATACCTGCCAGGGCTGTAGCTTGGTTATGTTGGCACATCTGTTCCCACTGAATGGTCCTCTGCCCTCCTCACACTGCGTCAGGTCATGAAGCGCATGTGCAAGGGCATAAACTGCTTTATACGCATTATAAGATGCCCTCAGCTCTGATACATCAGTGTATGCTGTTTCTGTGTTGTTCAGATCTTCTTGCCCTGAACACCCCTTTTTTTCTCCCTCTACCTCTCTGCCTCTAGCGTCAAAACTGCACCCGAACATGTTTTCCCAGAAAATTCTTACCATATTGTTCCTTGGATTGTTGTCAGGTCGGAGGTAATAAAGAAATTTACGAAGTCCCTGGATCTCCCCACGCCTGATGGCGATGCCCAGTGTGCCCCCCAGGAAAGGCAAAAGACGCTGAGTGTGAAACACAGGTGAAGTAGCCCAAGCTTCACTTGCAATCCACTGCCTACCTTTCACATTTTGCAATGCCACCTCATCCATTAGTGGTAACAAATAGGCTTCTGTGGAGAACACCACCACCACTCTTGCTGTAGAGGCCTGAATCACTCCCACTATATTCTGAATATCTCTACGGTTATTATCACGAGGTAGCATTTCAGAAAAGCCGACACAACCTCCAAATTGCTGCACATCTTTGTGAAAGGACTGAGAGGCATGGATGCCGTAGTCATCATCACTGTAGATGAGACCAACCCAGGTCCATCCAAAATGCCTCAAGATTTGTACCATAGCCCGCACCTGGAAGGCATCACTTGGGATAGTTCTGAAGAAAGAGGGGTACTTTTTCCTGTCACTCAAACAGGAGCAGGTGGCAAAGTAGCTAACCTTATAGAAGAAGAGACACAAACAAGAAGCAAATAAGTCTTATCTACACACAAGCAAATGAGAAAGAAATATTTAGAAGCTTTATATGCAGACTATAATTTTTTTTATCTATTACAATTAAAATTGAACAATAACAAAAATTTTGCATTTCACATTGACACTTACCATAGGCACTCTAAACAGACCCAATACACTGGAGATTGCAATTGAATGAGTAGACCCCGGATCCCCCACAATTCCAATCACTGGTGGTGGGCCAGCGCAGTTTAGGTTGGAGAAAGACTCCTCTGTCCCACTAATTAGAGCTATAGCAGCTCTAAATGCCACTCCCAACTTTACACAATTGTCATAAAGATGGTATCCAAGAGTGATGTTAGGAAGCAGGTTTGGATTCTTATTGATCTCATCTATAGCAAAGGCCATAGTCTGTGCCTGCTGGAAACTTGCCTTATCAAGCCTATAAAAAGCAAGAGAAATTATAATATTTCAATGTTTCTGAATTTCCTACATGCTCCTGTCGTAAATTGTACACTTCATTTGAATTACAAACTCTGATTTTGATGCAAAGTTCTGTAAAAAATAATAATAATAATAATAATAATAAAGCAATTGATTACAATAACTGATTGATAAAAATGCAATTTATAATTACAAGACAGTTAAGTAGCTTTCTTTTAGTTTTCTTTATTTTGTCCTTTATACAAGTAGGTATCCTTGTCCAGACTGTCCCTGACTCACTGCTCACAGTAAGGTGGTTCCGGTTCCATTCTGAAGCTCAGCTCTGGGAACACTGTGAGGAAGTGAACCTCAAACAGGCCTCCAAGTATAAGATCTCCATCCTGGAACATCCCGTTCAACTTGAAGTGTCCCTGGAGCTGACAGGTGCCTGACCTGAGGACTGAAGCTGCAGAGATACAGTTAAAGGATAGATACAGACAGATTTTTAGAGTGATCCACATCTCTATCTCTTTCTAGCTCTAATGTCTGTTATATATAATAAAGAATGTGTGGGGGTGTTGCTTTAAAAAAATAGGTGGTGCCAAGTAGACCTCCC
This sequence comes from Coreius guichenoti, assembly GCA_039654105.1. Classification (NCBI taxonomy): domain Eukaryota; kingdom Metazoa; phylum Chordata; class Actinopteri; order Cypriniformes; family Gobionidae; genus Coreius; species Coreius guichenoti. The sequence continues at coordinate 23,295,734 of CM077181.1, forward strand.
ATGAAATCAGGAAATACTTTTCTCTTTAAATTGTATTTTGATGAATGACATCTTAAATCTGCCACTTTAGTGTTTGCTTTCACTGCGTTACTGGTGAGCTCACAAAACAACAGTTCATTGATGGTAAAATTAGCCTCCCTTTAACTTAAAAAAAAAAATATAGCACTGGTGACTTGTATATTGCATATACTGTAGATAGATGAGACAAATAGAGTAGGTTAGTCCAAATGAATGCCTACATTCCTAAATGTTCCTCTAGAGGTCAGTATATTCATAGATTTTCCTCTAGGTGCTTGCGTTTGTTTTTGCTGTTTCGCATAAAGCATCTTCAATCATACTTTTTCCTCTGAACTGAACAGTTTTTCCACAATGGCAATTATTTAATTCAAGTTTGCATAACTTTTTTATTTTTTAATTTTTTAAATAAAATATGTAATTGTTTATTGGGAAAATACTTACTAGCTTATTTTGTATTTTGATTACTGTAAATGGTGTTGATGAATACTGATTTTGAGTGTTTTATATTTCTTTTGCTCCATATCAGTTGGAGTGTTGTGAGTTGGGGTATAAAGGGAGTTCCCATAATTAGTCGAGATCACTGCTGATCACTGTAAAGCTGTTTTGAAACCATTTGTATTGTAAAAAAGTATTATAAAAATAGACACATAATAAAAGAACCAGTGTGTTCACTCTAAATACATGTATAGAAGTTTGTGTAGCTGCCTATTTACATTAAATAAAAAAATAAAAATAAAAAAGGTCTCAGGAAAAGCTCCCATCGTGTAACACAAATAAATATAAAATTAATATACTTATATAAAATTTTATATCAAATAATCATACATTTAAATCAATTTGAAATTACCCGTAATGTAGGTGGCTTTCTGTTAACTTACATTCGACATTAACCTTGCAATCCGCAAAGAATAACTGAAAGAATAAAATAAATTGAAAGTGTTATATGTAATTCTTTATTGGTCTTTACTTTTCAGGTAGTACCCTAAATCAACGCAAATGACTGAATAGGTATATGAACTCACTGGTGAGGATCCTCTTACTCAGATGAACTAAATTTCATATGCTATTGAACAAAAATGTTTTTGATTTATCATTTAATAATTTATTCATATTATTATTTGATTGACATTATTTAATCGTGTATTCGTTATTTTATTATTATTCCTTTTGTCATTTTATGTTTATATTACTCATTTTACTTATTTCCTTGCTCTTGCAATGTGTCACAGTCATGTTTATTTATTTATTTTTTGTTTAGTTTTAGTCAGTCTTCATTAGGTGTGTTTGACTTGAAGTTGTGCTGATCAATCGGTGTATGACCGAAGTACAGCGAGAGCGATTAGAGAGCAGACGGCTCCATATGTTTTCGAATTGCTCTTTTGGTACTTTGATTTTATATACCAATTGGTCTGTGCAGCGCTGCTTCAATTCAAACACACCTTTTGTCTGTTTTGCCTGAGTTCTAGTTCACTCATTAATCCAACTGATCCAGCGGAACTGCAATCATGCAGTGCTGAAGTCTTGGCTAGTTGTGCTAGCTTCTCATCAACAACAACTCAATCGGCTAATGTCTTTAACAGCAAAATTATTAAAGATGTTACAAAGGCTCCACCTTCCTGCACCAGTACCACCAGTATGTCAGTCTAACCTGGTAACAAGCTCTGCTTCCTTGAGCACTATCACCGCCAACCTACGGCTTGCTTTTCCAGAGAATAGATGGCACGCCATCTAAGTGTAAGGGATTCTTCATGCAATGTTCTATGTTTGTGAACCAACAACCTATGCCGTATCCCACTGATGACAGTAGAATTTCCTTTGTTTGTTCACTACTCACCGGGAAGGCTTTAGACTGGGCAACTTCCATTTGGTCAGCAAAAAGCTCTGCTTTTTCCTCGTTCAATAATTGGTTAAACACCCATCTGTAAAGTTGTCACATCACTTACATCCATGCAAAAGGAAGGGAGGAACAAGATCTGTTGGTCACCAGCAGGACTTTAACCTCTTGGGTGCCACTGTCCTCGTACAAGGACATTATATTCTAGTGAATTTCTCTGACACCATACATGTCACAGTTTTAAGTCTGGATGTCCTGTAAAGAGCACATTCAGTGCTTTTCAGAGATACCATTATTCCTTTAATCCCAAAAACAGCCATTTTAGGTTAGAGTTAAACATTTTTTTTTTTTTTTTACATAAATGAGAATAGTCATTTAAATGTTGTTACTTTGATTTATTGTTATAATTTGTACAGCAGATAGAAAATATACACTGGAACGAATTTATAAAATATATTTATATTTATATTTTTGTACCCATTGACTTTTAATGTCGAAATGAGTTATTCCTAAACTGTAAATATATTTCTTTCATACTTTAGACAATATGCCATGAAATTAATTTATAAACTATATTTTTGTACAATCAGTTGAATTCAGTTTATGTAGAAATGAGTTGTGAAAACAGTACAAATACAGTACAAACAGGTGGAAGTCATTTCTGAATTTGACAAAGAAGTCACACCATGTCATCCCTGTGATTCCCATTTGTCCAATCATCTGATGATAATATTCATGGCTGGTTTTGAGAGTAAGTATACCATCTGCTCTTACAGAAAGGTACTTGCACTCTAGGACATCTGGGCACTTGATTTCAAGTAACCCAAGAGCACCAGTGCTGTCAACCACCTTCCGATCAGGAGATGCGCCTAAATGTGGGGCATGGGGATTTATAACGAAGCCACAAGGGTAAACGCGATTACTGGTTACCTGCTCGTATTGTGCAGCTGGATCTGGCTTCAGTTCCAGCCCTCTCTTCATTGCCTGTGTCTGAACTGACCTTTTCTGTTTCTGCATACTGGTGGCAAGGCTGATAAAGTCTGCAACTCATGAGACTATCCTCCTAAAATTGGATGAAGTCAGATGCTGGGAACGAACATGGTGCCACATCTTACTGTTGCTCTGCCCCCTGGTTTCTTTCTCTAGTGCCTCAGAATCAGAGAATGTAACAGTCATACCGTCATAAAAAGTACTGTCCTTTTCACTGAGAGCTGTTGAATAAGTGCACGGTTGTGATGGGAGAGGAGAAGGTGGGTAGGGATCAGTGGAAGTGGTGGGCAACCCGACAACTTGGTAGGTCAATGCTGATCCATGAGGCAGATGTCCGAATTCAGTTGCAACTTTGTCCACTGGGTATGTCTTTGATGCCTGCAACACTTTGTACATTTGGATGTTGCTTCCAATTTTAGCAATTTTTCATAAAGGTCATTAGCAAACTGATCACTTGATAGAGGGGTTGAAATAGAACAATACGTTTGGTATAATTCCATGACTAGATATTTTATAGATTGTTTGAGGTGGATTAACTGTTGGTGGCTTCAATTTTGAGATTTTTACTAAATTAATAGGTTTAGGGGCTAGACCCATAGAACATGAAGAAACATGCCATGTCTGTGGCAGGGGGGTTTTACTAATGATAGGTGGACCGAACTTATATTCCAATTTGATATAGCATGCCAGGGTATACAGTAGCCCAATTTAATGATTTCAGTGACCCAGGCCAGCTTTGCAGTTGCAGTTTGATTGTTCAATGACAAATGAACCTTCAGATGGAAATTCCATCTGGAAATAAGGAAACAAAATATATAAGTTAGTATTTATTCAAAATAATGACAATATAAAGGTCCAGCAAGTTGTGGGAAGTCAAACTTTCATACTATACAGGTTTGCTGTTCACCTTATGTTTGGTTCTGGTTGTAGGAAACTAGATGTTGGACATTTTTTTTTTTTTATTTCTATAAAAACGAATAGTCAACAACACTTTTTCACATGTTAAGTGCAAGTAATGATCAATTAAAAAAAGAAGAAAAAAAAAAAAAGAAGATCACTGGCATTAACAGAGTTACAGCTCATTGAGAACAGCATGGACTATTTCACGTAGCCACCCACAGCCTAACCACAAGGTCTACACTCGACATAACACAACTTTTAAAATGTCAACTATAACATCAAATTTTAACAGGTCTTTCCCTTTACTAAAAAAAAAAAAAAACACATTAAACCGCACTTAATTTCAACATTTACTCTCCTGATCTATCCCTATGCAAAGCATGCTGGGAACTAGAAATACACTGTCCAGTTTCAGTCAGTGCAACAGAAATGATTTATGTAGTCCCAACACAAATGGTTTAGGTTAACTTAACATTTTACAGATTTAATTTCATTTAACATAATAAAATTGAGCACAAATGGCAATTAAGTAAAAAACTAAAGATTTGTGTTGTTTCAGCTTATTTTAAGCAAACAGCTAGAATCATTTTGAGTGCATAATTATTATTCAAGTCGATATTCTGATTTTTTTTTTTTCTTTTTTCCCCAAGCACATTTTACCAATTCCAAACCACATCAATCTTAATAACCATTAAAGGGTTAGTTTACCAAAAAAATGAAAATCAGCCCATGATTTACTCACCCTCAAGTCCTCCTCGGTGTATATGACATTCTACTTTCAGACGAATTATATTAAAAAAAGTCCTGGCTCTTTCAAGCTTTATAATGGAAGTGAATTGTTGTCCATAAAAGTGCATCTATCCATCATATAACTTCTCCACATGGCTCCGGGGGTTAATAAAGGCCTTCAGAAGCGAAGTGATGTGTTTGTGTAAGAAAAACATCCATATTTAAAACTTTATAGACTAAAATAACTAACTTCCAGCGGACCGCCATACGCATAGATTTACGGCAAAAGAGTAACGAACAAAGAACTTAAACTATAAAGCACAGCAGACTATCAGCACAAAGTAGCACAATATATAATGTCATATAGTGCAGGAAAGCACAACTTAACACACAGTGGTACAATGTATAACAAACTGGCAAAACATGAGGGAAAGAGCACACATTATAAAGGGAGCTGAAAACATGAGGAACAGGTAAGTCGAATTGCGTATGGCTTTCTGCCGGAAGTTAGTTATTTTAGTCTATAAAGTTTTAAATATGGATATTTACACAAATGCGCCACTTCGCTTCAGAAGGCCTTTATTAACCCCCCGGAGCTGTGTGGAGCAGTTATATGATGGATAGATGCACTTTTATGGACTTCATAAACGAGGCAACAATTCACTGCCATTACAATGCTTGGATTAGCCAGGACTTTTTTTAATATAACTCCAATTTATTCGTCTGAAAGAAAAATGTCGTATACACCTAGGATGACTTGAGGGTGAGTAAATCATGGACTAATTTTCATTTTTGGGTGAACTAACCCTTTCAGATGCGTGTAATATAATTAATAGAGTTATATTAATATAACTAAATGTGTTATATAGTTACAGTTGTAATATACAATATTATATATTAATTCTAAAGCACTATGAAAACAAGGTAATGTTTAAATGTTAATTCAATTCAAATATATTTATTATTTATTTTATTGTCATCTCACACATGGATCTGCATTCAATTAATTAGCATCAAACAAACAATATAATCCTTATTCTAAGTGAATAAAGATTACTTATTAAACGAAAAGATTGAAAAAATGATTGCACAACCACCAAATAGGTTATGTAAATCGCCATTAAACAAAAGAAGAAGGAAGTAGTATGGCGCACTTGTCCATTTCCATGGTGACTCGTCGATTCGTCGCTCTGTTGAGAATGTCTTGTGTATTCACAGTTAACATACTCTGGGTTGGCTGAACTTACTCCCGGACGCATTTTTGGAACCAGCATACCTTGAGTAAGCAAGGTTTGGGTTAATCAACCGGGAGTTCAGGGTATATGTGACGGTAAGTTAACCTTGCTTTCTGGAATACCCCCCAGTTTGTCTTAGTTATCATGGACTTTTAGTTTGTTTTCATTCATTCTCATGTGTTCCTTTGTTTGATTTTCCCGCCACTCCATGGTCCACCATGGTCACCGTCATTATGAATTTGTTTGGTTCAGTTGTGTTTTATTAATCATCTTGTCTAAGTTCCTATTTAAGTTGTACCCTCACATTCATTCTCTTTCTGGTCACGTTAACAGTATGGTGTGTGGTCGTTTGGATTGTTACCTGTTACCTCATAACAAAGCGGATTGTATCGTCCAGCCCACACCAAAATCCCTCCATTAAGGTGAGGTCACTGCAGGTGGCTTGGTGGCAGGTGTTTAAAAACTCCACCACATAGTCCTCTAGACACCTACCACCCTGGAAGATAAAAACAGTACCTCCCTCAAAAGGTCCATCTCCCTTCCCAGGGGCGACGTTGATGGAGGTTATCTCCATATATCTTCTTCTAAGTCCAGTCATGTGTAACAGTGTGGTGTACTCAGGAACAGGCTGAAGACTGAAGATGAAATCCAAACATAAACTTTAATTGTAACAGTCAGGAACAGGCAGACGGGCAAGGAAACACACGCAAACATAACAGTATGGTGTGTGTTAGTCTTCGTTTCGATTGTTACCTGTTTTAATTAATATAAGTAAAGGTACCTGTTTGAATCTTTATCTTCTGTGTCTACGTCTTCCTGCCTGCACGCACCCGTTACAGATGACTGGACCTCCAATAATGGATGAATGTGCACAATTTAATTCAGGAGAGCCACCATTTCTTTTCTTTTACCGCTGGGTTTTTCCATCTTGCCGTCACCAGCCGACTCGATGACAAGACCCTAAGGATCGGGGCCAACTTTCACAACCCCATCAACCTCCCAGACACCACCGGACTGAGTTAGAGGGAAGCTGTTGCGAGGTGTCTGGAGAGCGTACAGCCCCGATTCAGAACCCAGCCAGACCCAGAGCCAAAGTTACGACTTTCGACCGTGGAGAATACGCGAGAGTCCCCCGCAGACGTTGAGGGACCATCCACCACGACAAGTGAGCCAGAACCTAAGGACCAAAGGACAGAGTTCATCATCGTGTCGGAAGAGGAGCCCTCGAGCGAGTCTGACCAGGGGTGTGAGCCCGTGACATCAGTTGATGAGGGAACGGGAACCGAGGACTGGCTGATGGACTTCAGTAGACTGTCTCCCACCCAGTATTTGAACCTTCATCACTGTATAAAGACAGCAAAACGAACGAAATGGACTGCGATATGCTCATTTCTTTGATGTGTGTGGAAGTTACCCTACCCACCATTGTCATGTCCAGTCTCCTGTCACTTCTATCATTCCAGAGCTCAGCCAGTCCTCCAGCCCCGCCGCTGCTTGAAGTTTGCAGTCCTGCTACGTCCCTGGAGATGCCCTGCCAGGACGTCCGCCTCCGGCCTCGGACGCCCTCATTCCATTTTGGCGCGTCGACCTGTTGGTCTTCACCCTGGCTCCTCCCACCTTTGGCTCCTCCAGGAACCCTCGTCCAAGTGACTTCATTGGGTTCCCTCCTCACACCGGCTCCACACTGCCTACGCCACGGACATCCGGGCCCTCCGCTGCGCTCTGTCCCTTCTCCCCTATAACTGCAGGTGGGCTCCTTTCTCCCTTCTGGGTCGCCCCTGTCCTCGGATTCTCTGGCTCCATCTGCGATGCTTGTCGCCGAGACTTCGCCTGGGTGTCCTTCACCAGTGACGTCTCTCGGCTCCTGCGGTCCTCCGTCTGCACCTGCAGATCCTGGGCACTCGTCTCCGCTGGTCGTTTGTCCAGTCCTTGAATCCTATGATCCAGCAGATAGCGTTCTTCTGGCTTCGAGCAGGATGTGGCTGTTGAGGGCGAAGATATGGTAATGGGGCCCTCTCAGTCTGCTTGTCCCACGTACAGTGAACTGTTAGAGGTTATGTCCCACACGTCAGAGAAATTAGTTCTTCCTTGAGAGCGCAAGAAGCCACAGTTCTCTCACGGTAGATTAGATGAGTGTTTCTTTGCTGGCCATAACCACCCAGTTCCAGCGAGTCTTCCATTTCTGCCGGACCTTCACACCAAGGTGGAAAGGTCCTGGAAGAAACCATATTCAGCTTGTGTTCATCTTTTTACCACACAAATTATGCGAATGTGGTGGGGATGCGCAAGAACTCATATGTTTTGTTGCCTATCTTTGAAGATACATTTGCGAACTATATTTTAATGGGGGAAACATCAAAGTTAAAGACTCCAACCCTCCCGTCTAAGCCACTAAAAGAGTCATCAAAGCTCAATGGCAGGGCGAACAGTCACAGCCGCAGTCGAAAAGTTCAGAGAAGTGAGTGAGTGAGTCTGCAGCTTATAAATGATTATGATGAAATGATGACTCGTCCAGCGTTCATTTGAACGGGCCGTAACTATCAACTCTGCAGCGGATATTAATATCCACACAGTAGTGAAACACTACAATAGCCAGGTAACATAGATCAGCAGTTTAAGACATTAAATTCATAAGCACATAACACAAGAACATTTATCTTTAAATACCAACAAAACTTTATTGATTACTCTAACACGTAAAACTAATATCTAACACAAACACACGCACACACACATTCACACGAGTTGCAGAAAGGAGGAAAGTGAGGAAAAAATTAGTTTTAAGAGAGTGAAATGATGCAATCCCAAGTTTCTAGCAATATATGCATTTATAACACATGACCTAAATGAACCATCAATCATTAATTTAACCCTCCTATCGTTTCTTAGGCGGGGTTATTAAATTTGATATCAATGCATCAGTTCAGTTAGAATCTGGAGGTTACTTGCGTTTGTGTCTCGTATCGTCTTTGAATGGGGATTCCCTTTTCGGTCCTGGCTGGAGGGGTTTCCCAGGTTCTTTGATTCGCTGACGGTCTTGTAGTGTCTTTGATCGACGTCTTGGGAAGCCAATCACGTCGCGTGTTGGTGGATGGATGGAAAGTCTCGTGGATGTTGTTTGAAGTTGAAGCGCGCTCTGCTGTAGATTCGCCGAGCGAAACTTTACGGCAAGACTTAGAACACGAGACTAAACGGAAAGAAAAGAAACTAAGTAAAAGAAAGGAAAGTGAGACGAGAGTTTTAGATGGCTTGAATGAAATTGTTAACCCATTTTCTCGGATCTTGGTCTGCCACGATTGTCTGATCGTCTATCTCGTCATCTTATGTCTCCTTGAACTCTTGTCTGAACTATGAACTATGAACTAACTCTTTGTTCGTGTTCTGAGATTTTAAACTCAAATATTTGCCCATCCTCCTGGATGGGTTCTGACCAATTAGGTATCATCTTGGTTCAGAGGTGACTGTGTCCCCACCCACTCACCATAAATTATCTGTTATCTCTGGTCTTCTAACTTCCCGCTCTTAAGCAGAGTACAGTTAGACATGATTTCTTATTATAAGAACACGATACATTCTACACAAATTTCCATCAATCCATCTTTTGAATTATAAGGATACAAACATAAAGATACCAAGCAAGGTACACTTTCAATCAATCATTCAATATTTATACAATTACATGAATTGTGAGTGATATATATGCATAATGGTCACGTGTATTGGTTATAGACATGATATCGAATTATGCAGTAGAAGGCTGTTTGAATGTAAGTCCGGCTATCCTTGAATGATTTGATGCAGTTTATACGTGACAACAGTTTCTGTGGGTTTTTCTTGTGGATTGTAACCGTGTCACTCAGAGTTCATCTAAAGGTCGTTGAGACAACAGGAATCTGGTTTGTTTCTTAGTCTTGTGGGTCAAACAACCTCGTCGTTAACTTTGTGTGGCTCGAAGTTTGCAAGGCAATAAAGTACTTTTTGTTTGAACGAATCATCTGGAAGATTCATTTGTGTCTGGTGCAGCCTCAATTCCTACACCTGAGAAGGGAAATGAGATACTGTGTCTCGCTGCCATGCTTCAGGCATACCTGGTCACGTCTCCTTCAGACAAAAATGCTGTTGACGTGTAGTCTAGGTACCCTTTTATACTCACGGTAGCACTAGAGTGACATCATGGGCTGTCGCAGGCCAATGTCATTTTCACTATTGAAACACATACTTCAGACATCGTTTTGCTGGAGGCATTCCCCAAAGTGTCTTTGGACGCAGTGTCTCATTACCCTTGTCAGGGAACCATGGTTATGTGCATAACCTGAGACGTTTTCTCTGTCATTACGTTCCTTGGTTTATTCCAATTATGACAAAATCTCATTTGTCAGTTTCCATCAATTTGCCTGTCTGCCATAATTAAGTAAAAAAAAAAAAAAAAAATGTTCACTACTCCAACAAATTTGTCTGAAATCTGATCAGATGATCTTTGGACTGAGTTGCAAAGAAATGACCAAACGGATTTTTGATATTCGCAAGAATTCCCAAGAAATACCTCTCCAAAATTGACTGTGCTTGTGTTTGTTGTTGTATTTTAGTTTGCTTAGCATGTTAATTGGTTAGCATGTTAACCAGTTGCCATTCTTTTCAATGTGGCTCTTCAGCGATCAGGTTAACCGTAAGCTACATTAGCAGTTAAGTTAGCTTAGCATGTTATTCAGTTAGTTCAGTTTTGAGTTCATTCGAGTTCACTTGAACTACTGAACCTCAGAAGCTGGGTGAGTCCATGTTTTCAGAGTGGCGTGTGGGGATAAGTGACAAGCACCTGACATAAAGATTGTGGGTTTGATTCCTGTGTGGTAAAATTGTGTGTAACGCTGTGTCATTTCGATTCCTTTATTATCTGGGTATAAGCGTTGTATTAATTTTTCTTCCTCTTGGATTAGAAATAAATGTGTTTTTGTTCATTGTGTTCATTTTCATCTGAACTTCTGTTCATATTGAGTTCATTATCACCTGTACTTCTGAGCTAATCTGTTCTTCATGTACATTCTATTTCTTTCTTCTCTTTGTGTTCTTCTGGCTCTGTACTGCTGTTTCTGCCCCTTCGGGGCCTGGCCCCATAATACTGCTTGCAGCTATATTTATAATTAAAGTTAATGTAGTACCAACACATTTAAAGTAAAAATAAAATAAAAAAAATAAAACAAATTTTGTTCCTGGAGTCACCCAAAGCAGTTCCACACAATGTTTCATTTAAGATTTCTTCAGGAAACCTGGGTGGTACCTTTGATAGTGTCTCTGTGTTACACTGTAAAAATTAAAGAGTCACACATCAGTCTAGGATTTTCACAAACCACATCTATTTATTTTGTGTACCTCTTCCCATGATTGCTTTTTTAGTGTTTCTTTCTGGGTGTAATATAATGATGTAGCACTTTGGGGCAAATATGGCCACCAGTAAACCAAAACTGGAAGCCAGGATGGCAAATATCTCCACAGCCACTGCATATTTCCCTGGTGAGCTCACATATGCAGGAACAAATGCAATCCACACAGCACAGAAGATCAACATGCTGAAAGTGATGAACTTCGCTTCATTAAAATTATCTGGAAGGTTTCTTGCCAGGAAGGCTAAAAGGAAGCTCACTGCTGCCAAGAGTCCAATGTATCCCAGCAGTAGAGAAAAACCAGCCACTGAGCCAATAGCACATTCATATACTATTATAGACCTAATATACTGGCTGTTTTTATGGGGTGTTGGAGAGGCAGTTGATAGCCAGACTGCACATATCACAACCTGGAGGGCTGTTAGGACCAGGACAGTTCCTCTTTGTTGAGCTGCTCCAAACCATTTTATCGCACCTTTAACTTCTGGTCGAGAGGACTTGAACACGGCTATTACCACCATAGTCTTGACCAGGATGCTGGAGATGCACAGGACAAAACTGATGCCAAACACAGCATGTCTTAACTGACATGTCCACAACTGTGGCCGGCCAATGAACAGTAGCACACACAGAAAACACAGTTTAAGTGACAACAGTAGCAGAAAGCTGAGCTCTGAATTGTTTGAACGTACTACAGGAGTTTTGCGGTAATGAGCAAAGATGAATATCACAAGAGCACAGATACAGGTTCCAAGCAGGGCCGCAGTGGTCAGAGAGATGCCCAGAGGATCCTCATAGGATAGAAACTGCACTTCCTTGGGGATGCAATGATCTTTTTCTGGGTTGGACCAGAAATCATTTGGACATGTTATGCACTCAGTGGCATCTGTACATGTGAAAGTAAGAAATAATAAAATAAAAAAGAGAAAAAGCAAAAGAAAATATGGTTTAATGGTTATAATAATAATAATAAAAATATTAACATTTTAGGTAACACTTTCTATAAAGCCTGTATTTATAATGGATTATAAGGAAATGCTCAATGCATTATAATACATGCATAATGCCATACACACAACCTTATAATATTATATTGTACCATATGATAAATAATAACAACAGTTACAATACATAATAATACCTATCTACTTGTGGTTATAACTTTTAAGAGTACAATAAATAATTGTCTCATTAATGATCATAACAACGGTAATAATACTTACCTACTTATTAGATTTGGTGAAGCCTTGGGTATTCTTAGTGCATTATAATGTACGCATAATGCCAGATAAACAACCTTATAATGTGTTTTATCATCTCATGAAATATATAGAAGATTTATAACAAAATTAACATAAAGGGATAGTTCAACCAAAGAAGTCATCATTTACGAACCCTCAAGTTGTTCCAAACCTGAATTTCTTTCTTCTGCTGAACACAAAAGAAGATATTTTGAAGAATATGGGTAACAAAACAGTTGATGGACCCCATTGACTTCCATAGTAGGAAAAAAAAAATACTATGGAGGTCAATGGGGTCCATCAACCGTTTGGTTTGGAACAACATGAGGGTGAGTAAATGACAGAAATTTTATTTTTGGGTGAACTTTCCTTTTAAGTTATAATGGATTATATATCCCATAGTTTTATATCTTTTACTTTTCCAAGTCTCATATCTTGGCAGTGTTTACTTTAGATCTTCACAGTATCATACTACATCTTATAAGTGGTCTTTTACTTCTTAAAGTGAAGTGACAAAAACAAAGTCTTCTTTTAAATATCTAAAAAGCTGTCATAATATTTATAAGTGGTCTTTGTCTGCTTTAAGTAAAGTAACAAAAGTTGAGTCTTCTTTTAAACGGCCATACGATATCATGAAGTGGTTATAAGACATTTCCCTTAAGGTAAAATCAAAGTTAAAATCAAAGGAACAATACATTCACAATGTAAATCATGTTTTATTAATTAAAAACTGTAAAATTACAAGGCTTCACCAAATCTAATAAGTAGGTAAGTATTGTTACCGTTGTTACGATTATTCATGAGATGATACAACACATTATAAGGTTGTTTATAAGGCATTATGCATGCATTAAGATGCATTAAGAATTCCCTTATGATTCATTATAAATGCAGGCCTTATATGGTGTTATAATGCATTGTACTCTTAAAAGTTATAACCACAAATAGCTAAGTATTATAATGTATTGTAACTATTGTTATGATTATTTATCAGATGATACAACACATTATAAACTTGTTTATAAGGCATTACTATAACTATTTCTCACCTGTTGTATTAGAAATCTCTCCATCAGCACATGGCATGCAGTCAAAGCAGCAGACTGGAAGGCCCTTCTTTGTGGCTCGTCTGGTTCCTGGAGGGCAGCTTTCACTGCACACAGACCGTGGGGGCTAAAAGAGACATCATCTGTTATTATTCAGGTAAGCACTGATATGTCTCTGTTGTGTTTGTATGATATGATGGTCTTGGGAATACATTGCACATTTTGGAATTATTGTTTTGTTTTAAATATTTAAATATTCATTTGCACAAATTATGATATTTAAAATAAAATGAAAATTACTTTGTTTGTCTCATAGTTCCAGTATATTGCATTCTTATCCAGTGTCAACACCTTCCCTGATGTTGCCCCTTCATTTACCACACCAACTGTACGGACAATTACTGCTCCATCAGAGCTCGGCTGCCAGTTCAAGACATCATAGATGGCCAGAGCATCTCCATTCTTATCAAATGAAACCTGATCCCCAAAGCCTGTGGTGAAGTTCACTTTCTGGAGGTAGTGTACCAGCTGTACAGTTTGAAGACAGGACATATGTTATATGTTTATCTGATATAATTAATATAGCACTCATCATATTTTGCTTTTCCACATTCAGCTCTTTTATATGCCGGAGAGAATTTGCACTATATATTTGAGTCTTACCTGCCAGGGTTTCAGGTTGGATATGTCAGCACAGCTATTCCCACTAAATGGTCCTCTCCCCTCCTCACACTGCATTAGATCATGAACAGCATGTGCCAAGGCATAAACTGCCTTATAGACATTGTAAGAGGCCCTAAGTTCTGACACATCAGTGTATGGTGTGTCTGTGCTGCTTAGATCCTCTTGCCCTGAACACTTTTTTTCTCCCTCTCTGTCTCCAGTGTCAAAATTACACCCAAACATGTTCTCCCAGAAGATTCTCACCATATTGTTTTGTGAGTTGTTGTCAGGACGAAGGCGTAGCAGGAAGTTACTAAGCCCTTGTATCTCTCCTCGTCGGATGGCAATACCCAGTGTACCCCCCAATACAGACTCAAGTCGTGGAGCAAGAAGCACAGGTGAGGTGGCCCAAGCCTCACTAGCAATCCACTGCCTGCCTGTAATATTTTTTAACACCATCTCATCAACCACGGGCAACAAATAGCTTGAAGTGGAAAATACAACCACCACTTTTGCTGTGGAGCCTAGAATGATTCCAACTATGCGTTGTATTTCCTTCTGGTTGTTATCATTGGGCAGTATCTCAGAGAAAGCCACACACCCTCCAAACTCCTGCACATCCTGGTGGAAGGATTGAGCGGCATTGATGCCATAATCATCATCACTATAGAGGAGACCAACCCAGGTCCATCCAAAATGCCTCAAGATCTGGACCATAGCCCGCACCTGGAAGGCATCACTGGGAATTGTTCTAAAGAAAGAGGGGTACTTTTTCCTGTCACTCAAACAGGAGCAGGTGGCGTAGTAGCTAACCTAATTAGGAGAGATTAAGAGCAGAGACAGAGAGAGAGAAATATGAAAACATGTTATCAGTGCTAAAGTCATTGTGTTCAAAAATAGATTTTTTTTTTTTTTTGGAAGAAACAGATATGTGATATTTGCACACAATGTTTTGCTATTTAATTTAAATTTTAGATTAAATTTAATATTGAAAATGTGATTATGGCATATTAGATAACCATCAAAACACATTAGAAAAGAGTTGCAGAAGAGACTGATAAACATACAGTGATGTGCAAATATTTCCTTTTTAGTCTATTTAGAAATTATAGAGTTTCCTCAAGAATCTTTTTTTCACAGAAAAAGTGTAAAAATATATCCCTTACCATAGGCAGTCGAAACAGCCCCAGGACACTGGAAATTGCAATAGAATGAGTAGAACCTGGATCACCTATGATTCCAATCACCGGTGGTGGGCCTTTGCAGTTGAGGTCAGAGAAGGTCTCCTCTGTCCCACTAACCAGAGCTGTGGCACCACGGAATGCCACTCCAAGCCTTAAACAGTTGTCGTAGATCTGATAACCAAGTGTGATATTAGGAAGCAGGTTGGGTTTGTTATTAATCTCATTGATGGCAAAAACCATTGTTAGTGCTTGCTGGAAGCTTGTCATATAGAAGCTGGAGAAGACGATACAAATGAAATTAGATCATCAACTTCAGTAATACTAACAGTAACAATAGAAAAATTAATAATACATCATTAACTGAATTCCATAACAAAATTTCTAAATGTACATTTTTCAGTTATATATGCAGTGAATAATTTCAGTCCTGTAACCAGTCATGTAATATGATATCGGTTTCTTAGACTAAATCATCATTGACAATGTATATGTAGTCATAAAAATAGCATTCCATTTTCCAATTATTGTCTTTAAGTGTTCAGTTAGTGTGGTCCTGACTCACAGCTCACAGTGTGGTAGTTTTGGCTCCGTTCTGAAGCTCAGCTCTGGGAATGCTTTGAGGTACTGAACCTCAAACAGACCACCAATGAAAAGGTCTCCTTCTTGGTACATCCCATTCAGCCTGAAGTGTCCCTGGCGCTGACAGGTACCTGAGCTGGCCATCATGGCTACAGAGATATAGTTACAAGACAGCAGCAAACAAATATGCAGAATTAACCACATCCCTCACCCTTTATCTTGCTATGTCACTCTTCCCTCAGCTCACTGATTTATCATAAAGATTGTGTGTGGCACTTTTTTTATATAGCAGGCGGTGCCACTGGCCTCTCTGGAAATGAGGACGTTATTTTTGCCATTTTGGGGCCCTCAACCAAGTATGACAATCAAAAAAACAAACAAAGAAAAAATAAATAAATAAAATATTAACAATAGTTTAATATATATTTCTCTAACAATTATTATTTGTATGTGTCTTGTTGTATGTATCAAAGACAACATTTGGCTCCTTTACACCAACACATCATAAATCTATGGTCTCAAAATTAATAATCACAAAACATGATTAACAATTACACTAGATTTATATTCACAAAATAGCATTCACAAGTGAAAAAAAAAAAAATACACAAGCGTATTCACAAATATTTTTTACATTTAAAGTTTCAAAATTATTTTACTCAATTATATTTATGAGTTTGTTTGCAATTGTGAATCTTGTTTTGGAAAAATTAATTAGTTTATGAATTTGTGAATCACATTTTGTGAATATTTTCAATTTATATTCATAAACGAATCTCTGACTCCATATCAATTCTTGACAGTCTTCAGTCTGACATCTAGATGGCAGTTGTGTACTTAACTTTTTTTTGTAAGACACCTGTGTGCAACTGTGTTACATTATAAAAACCTGCTTAATCCTCCTGTGGTTATTACAGAAGCTGTGAACATTCCCCATTTACACTAGCTTTATTCCTTGCTAATTACTAATATAGTTACCTTTCGAAAGGGAACTCGCAGTGCATCTCCTAGGGGTCGCTATGGGGAATGCCTCTAGCATGACAGGTGTCTGAAGCATGAGTCTGATCACAACAATAAATGGTATGACTTCACCACTGGTGCAACCGAGAGTATAATGCGGTCACAGTAATTGGTTCCACCTGGGCTTTCCTGAGAGATGAAAGTTGAGCGCCTGCACTCCACGGTAGGGGTTTCACGGTATGGGTTCCGCGGCAGCTACAGTGGTAGGCAGGATTGGGTGCGGGGGTTGTGGTCGGAGCACGGGGGAGTCCAAAAGCTACCTTTCTTTTTTTTGGCTTCTCTTGTTGGCTCAAATATTGCTTCTGACTCAATGTGTTTCTAATTCTGAGGAATTAGTGGCAGAAGGAGTGTAACAGGCTCTGATCCTGCCATGTAGATTATACTGAACGGCAAGGGCACACGCTGAGTGCTTCGTGCCCTTTCTAAAATCCATGTTTTTGGTAAGGGTTACGCTCTGCGGGCTTCGTTCCCTTTCTCTGTGGCTCAGACTCTGGTTCCTCGCCTTGGGTCCCACTCTAGGTATGTGTTGTCGTCGCAAGACGATAACGATAGAGGCTTCCAGGATATATGCCCCCACCGAGGAGGGCTGGTTGGTTGGCAGGCAGTGGTGCCAAGTTGTCAGGCTGTCTGTGAGCCTCCTTGGCTGCTGCTTTTAAAAAGGAGCGTTGTTAGGCCCCCTCTCGTTATAGAGAGTCATTCTTCTGAGGTCTCCGCTCCCTAGAGCTCCGCTTGAATAGCAAATTCGAGTTGTTAGGCTTTGCAAAGCCTCCTTTGCTGTTCTGATTGTAGAGGACGAAGAGCTGAGGCCTCCGTCCTATGAGCTCAGCCAGGGGCTAAGTTGCTAGGCTCTCTGTGAGCCTCCTTGGCTACTGCACTTAGCTAGAGCATTGCTAGGCCTCCTCTCACTATCGAGAGTAGTTCTGTTAGAGTCCTCCGCTCCCCTGAGCTCTATCTAATATTGTGTCAAGCTGCTGGCCCTATTCTGTAGCCTCCTTGACAGACATAGGCAGCACGGAAGCTGAGATCGTGGGGTTTGCAAGTGGATTTCTCAGAGGGGTTAGAGAGAGGCTGTCTTTTCTCTGCCCTCACCCGGGGAATCCAGCGCTCTCTCACTGGGATCGGAAGCCTGCGATGCGGCTTCTTCCGTCCGGGTGGAGAGCTTCAGCTATCCAGCTCCAAAGAGGTGGATGTGCTGAGCATTTAGCCAGGGGATTCAGAAGATTCGCCACTTCTATCCCCAGCGTATGAGGAGTTGGTGGAGGCCATTACTCGTGCTCTGTATAAGTTAAATATTGATAGGCCAGCTGAGAAACAGGGTGCTTGTCCTAAAAGCAAACCGGACGAGCGCTTCCTGTCACCAACATCTGTATCTCCACCACGGGGCCTTCTGTTTTTTCTCGACCTCCACAAAGAAATATGAAGGTTGTGGAATAAGCCATAATCGTCACGTCTTTCAGCCCCCATGTTCATGTTTATTCAGATATTGGGGGTTGAAAGAGTATGGCTATGGGGAAATGTCAAAGGTGGAATTGACGCTCACGAGCTATCTGCCCACTAGGCCCTTAAGAACATCATCTGAGCTAGTGGGTAAAGTGTTTACAGCAGCAGGTCACCAGCAGGCTGGTGCATGTCTGCACACGATGTCTATTCTGCAGGCATACCAGGCTGACCTGCTGAAGGATCTGGATGATAGCGAGGGGACAGGGCCCAACGCTGTTCGAGAATTTCTTTGGGCCACAGATTTGTCTCTCCAGGCCACTAAGGAGGCCGCCAGCGCTATTGGGTGGTCTAAGGCAGCCCTGGTGGCCGCAGATAGGCATCTCTGGCTTAATCTGTCGGACATCAAAGAGAAAGACAGAGCCTTCCTGCTTGATGCTCCACTGTTGCCTCTTGGCCTCTTCGGCGACGCTATGAATACATCATCGAGAGGTTTCAGGAAGCCAAAAAGCAGGCAGCAGCCTCCCCAGCCGCCAAGCTCCTCATACAGGGCACAGCAAAAAGAGAGTGTCGCTTCTCGTGCCCCTCCACAAAAATCATGGGGGTCGGGACGACAGCTGACGCCTCCCAAGCAGAAAACGGATCTGAGGACAATTCTTCTCGCAATGAAGGCTTAAGCTAAAAAGAAGTCCTGACGCCAGTTGGCCGTTCTACCAACCCCGCCACCCTCTGTGCTTTGGGGTGCAGCGGTTTCCAGCGAGCTCATGCCTCAGAGTGGAGGCTTCTGCCAAATGTGTCTCAATGGGTCCTGCAGATTATATAAAAAAGGTTACAGAATCCAGTTTGGCTCTCATCCACGGCAATTCAACAGGGTTTTACTCACGGTAGTACACCCCAAGCATGCTCTGGTAATGGAGCAAAAAGTAAAAACTCTCTTAGGCAAGGAGGCTATAGTACGAGTTCCTCTATCCAACAGAAAGTCCGGGTTCTACAGCCGGTACTTCATTGTTCCAAATAAAGGATGGGGGGTTGCGTCCTATATTAGATTTTCGTCATCTGAATCGTTCAGTCAAGAAGCTCAAGTTCAAGATGTTGACTTTGAAGCAGATTGTGACACAAGTCAGATCTAAGGACTGATTGTCACGATAAATCTAAAGGATGCATACTTCCATTTCTCCATCCTTCCACAACACAGAAAGTTCCTGAGGTTTGCTTTCGGGGGAGAAGCATACCAGTATTTAGTTCTTCCCTTCCACATTCACAAAATGCATGGATGCAGCTCTGGCTCCACTCACACTTCAAGGCATACGCATTCTGAACTATATAGAAAATATCGTTTTCTATATTCCTCATTTTAGCACAGTCGGCGGTTCGGCATCGAGATGTCATTCTCGCCCACATGTAAAGGTTGGGTTTGAGGCTTAATGCCAAGAAGAGTGTGCTTTCTCCAGCACAGAGGACAACTTTTCTTGGCGTGGTGTGGGATTCAGTGACGACGCAGACCGTTCTATCACCTGCTCGTGTTGCTTTCTCTGCACCTTGGTTATATGGAGGAAGCCTTGGTTCTTGTCCCAAGGTCCTGTGTTAGGAGTTCATTGCCATCGCGTCATGTTCACAACAGATTCTTCTCTCACGGGCAGGGGAGCAGTAATGGAAGGTCGCTCACCTCAAGGTCTGTGGAGGAGCCATCATCTCTTGTGGCACATAAACTGCCTGGAAATGTCTTCTTAGCATTGAAGCACTTCCTCCCAGACCTTAGAGGCCATCATGTGCTTGTTCGCACAGACAACACATCGGTGGTATCTTACATAAATCACCAGGGGGGGTCTGCGTTCACATCCACAATGCAAACTGGCGCAACAGAACCTCCTGTGGTCCCAAGGAAAGCTGCTCTCTCTAAGAACAGTATATATCCCGGGGTACCAAAACTTAGGATCAGACATCCTGTCGAGACAAGGGCTGAGGCCTGGGGAGTGGAGACTTCACCCCAAGCTGGTGGAGCACATATGGGGAGTGTATGGCCAAGCAGAAGTAGATCTGTTTGCATCTCAGGATACGACACACTGTTCACTTTGGTTCTCCTTCACACACCCAGCCCCCCTGGGTTTGAATGCTATGGTACAGACATGGTCGAGGCTATGTCTGTATGCTTTTGCTCTGATTGCTCTGCTCACAGGAGTTCTGGAGAAGGTCCGCCAGGACGGAATAAGTCTACTACTAGTAGTGCCTTACTGGCCGAGCCGAGTGTGGTTCTCGGACCTATTGTCCCTCCTTGACGGCTCTCCCTTGGAGATTCCGGTCAGGAGGGACCTTCTGTCTCAGGCGGGAGGCACGATGCTTCACCCCCGCCTAGAGATATGGAACCCGTGGGTTTGGCCTCTGAGGGGGCCCATCTCATAGACTCAGGTCTCTCAACTGAGGCTGTTGAGACTATACTTCACTTTGGATGGTGTATCTAACAGGGTGCTTTGAGGCTGAGGCCTGCGATTTGCACCAGAGTTCCAGCCTGGGACCTGGCTACTGTGCTAGAAGGATTATCTGCGGCTCCCTTTGAGCCCCTTGAGACTTCCAGAAAAGTTTCTGACCTTAAAGACAGTGTTTCTCCTAGCCATAACTTCTCTTAAAAGAGTAGGAGATCTCCAGACCCTGTTGGTATCCCCTACGTGCCTTGAGTTCGCACTGGGCTACGTCCCTAAGGTGCCGACCAATGTACCGCGGCCTATTGTTTTGCAAGCCTTCTTCCCTCCTCCCTTCAGAAATCAGGACCAGGAAAGCCGAACCTTGTGAGAGCGCTTGATGCTCATGTCCACAGAGCTGCCCTGTGTAGGAAAACTGATCAGCTATTTGTCTGCTTTAGATCGCCTAAAAAGGGGCTCCCTGCTCCAAACAGACAGTCAGCAAGTGGATAGTTGAGGCTATTTGTCTTGCTTATGAGGCTGCTAGCCAGTCGTCACCTTTAGCTGTTAGAGCTCATTCTACAAGGAGTATGTCAGCCTCCAATGCCTTAATGCCCTCCAATCTCGGGTGTGTCCCTTCAAGATGTTTATGATGCGGCAGGCTGGTCCTCTCGCATTTGTAAGGTTCTACAACCTGGACCTTGGCTCTGCCCCAGGTTCACAGGTGCTTCCCAGATAGCAGACCAACACTGAATCAACACTGAATCAATGTTACTGCATCAACCAAAATATCATTGAATCAATGTTGAAATTTAACATTGATTTTTCATCAGGTTTGCACCCTGAAATAATGTTATTTGAAAACAAAATCTATTAAAAATAGATCAAGATAGACATAAAATCAATCTTGCTTTATGTACAGCAGGATTCTATGCCAGTTAATTGTCTGTCTTTACTCCTTTCAATCAAAGACCACACAGGGCTGCAATTAATATAGTTTTGAATCAAAGAGTCACTCAACTTCTTTCAGTTTACATGCAAATGTATTTATTTTTGACACCACACTGTTTAAACAGGAATTAACATCACATTCAGGAAAAACAAGTGGCTCTAAAAATGGCATTTCATGGTGACTAAAACCTTATAGGTCTGGTTTCACAGACAGGGCTTAGATTAAGCCAGGATTAGGCCTTAGTTCAATTAGGACATTTAAGTAGCTTTTATAAACAGAAAAAAAAAACATTACTGGTGTGCATCTTGAGACAGAACAATGGCACTGACAAACTAACAAAGACAGAAACACAGTACTACAGACTGAAACACTACCACAGTTCACTGTTCAGGACTTGAAGCTTTTCAAGGATTGAAGCTACTCTTCTAATGCAAAAAGGATGTCTTACTCATTAAACTGATACTCTGATGAACTCAGGGGTTTCCACCACAAGCAATGCCCCAAAGCAGTTCAGGGGCATATTGGAGCCATTTTGCAATAACAGCAAATACAAACTTTAAGGCCTCCTTTTTCTCAGCTATCACTTGTTGTAAGGCATCTAAAAATACAAAAACAAACAGGTTAGAACTGCACAATGTTCTAAAACATTTTATCGGTAGTAGTGTATGACTGACAGAAGGTGGGTCATAAATATTCGGAAATGTGACTGTTAAAAATGTGCTACAAAATTAAGTGCAACTTGAAATATGATTAAAAAAAAAAACTTTTGAAGTTAAAACACTGAATTCAAATTTATGACTATTTAATGAATTTCAATATAAACCTTTTAGGTTGATGATGTATATCATACCCAGAAGCAGGGCACAAGCTGATGTAACTGAAGTCAGTTGATTCAAAACTTTAACTCCCTCGATCACAATTCCAATGTCAGTGGGTGGTTCATGAAGTTCTCCCCCTCCTTCCGAATAATGAATACAGCTATGGTGAGCTGCTCAAGGTCACCCCCACAATTGTCCATCAACACAATCGTGTACATAAAACAACAAAAAAAACAAGTTTCATTGCCTTTTGCTATCATAACTACAAAATACACAAATTTAGACATTATGAAAAATAAATCAAAATAGAATATGCTGACATACAACTCACAAGGTACTCCTTGATGAGGTCTTCAGGATTTTCTCTCAGGAAAAAGAAAAGGGCCTTCAGGACACACTCTCTTCTCAGGTGGATGTCCTCAGTCTGTGATAAAGCAATTGTGATTATTTTTCTTATTTAAAACAAATCAGAATA
Source organism: Coreius guichenoti (assembly GCA_039654105.1). NCBI lineage: Eukaryota > Metazoa > Chordata > Actinopteri > Cypriniformes > Gobionidae > Coreius > Coreius guichenoti. The sequence goes on from CM077181.1 coordinate 23,318,629, forward strand.
ATCTGTAATAGGGAATCAGATTTTGCAGATATGTGATAGCAAAGGACAGGAAAATATAAAAATATAATTTACAAAACTAAAATAATTTGTTTTAATGACTGGCCAGATTTGCAATTAAGAAATATATCTGAACCATGTCATTGGTTGCATTTATAATTTAGTCTGAAAATAAATCATGCATCAACAAATCATAAGTTATCTTTACACCCATATTGAATTATTCTAGATTAAAGGGATAGTTCACCCCAAAAACTTGCTGTTTATTTCCTCGCCTTCAGGCCATCCAAGATGCAGGTGTCTTTTTTTCCTTCAGTAGAAATGTAAAGAAGATTTTTAGCTGATAGTCTGTCCAAGTCTAAAGTTTGTTAATGAGGATAACATGCAAGTCAATAGACATATCCAACATTAGAAATTCATATTATCTATTAACAATTATAGCAGGTATTACAGAAATTACTTACCATGAATTGCAAAGTGTCCTCAGTCGTCAAACAACATAGAAAAGCTTTTTTAGTCCTAAGGAGAGAAAAATTGTGCAGTATTTATAAGTGTTAAAAAATTGTTTGCTACAGGTCAATTAACCCTTAAATGCATGAATGTTTCGCCAATCATTCTTACACATTCGGGTCTTTAGCGACCCGGATTTATATCTAACACGAATGAACCTCTACCTGTTGCGATAATATAAAACTCCCCTGATATTAGAGTAACAATTACAGAAGAATAAAATCAAGCATATTTTGTTACCTTTTGGAGCTTGGAAGGGTGCATTTTGAGGGTTAGGGTTAGGTTAGGTCCTCGTCAGAGCTCATTTCCCAGTACATTCAGCAAATGATAGTTTTGAGAATATGTTTGAGATTGCAAATATGAGCTCGATCTCAAACATATTCTCAAAACTATCATTTTCAGCATCTTCAAAATTAATATTTTGATCACTGACCAGATCACCAGATCCATCATCAAGTGACAGTGACACTCATATTTGATTGCATTCAGTACTTGCTCCGCAGTAAATCACTGAGCCATTTCAAGTTTTGCTGATGCTATTCTTTCATTTTCTGTCTGTATGAAACGTCACTTCATCATTGTGTATCAGACATTGCCACCTTGTGGAATAAAGGTGAATTGCACTTATTCCGTCATCAAATTATTGTTGTGCAGAAAAAAAATATACATACACTGATACACACCTTGGGTCGTTAGCGACACTATGCAATTTTTACAAAAAAATGAATGGGAAAACAGGCATTCTTTTATAATTTTATGATTTTTTTCTTTTTATATTGTTTATAATGAATTGATTGAGGAATACTAAGAAGGTTGATGTCTAACTTTAAAAAATGAACGAGGAGGAGGGTAGTGAATGACGTCCCGGGTCGATAAAGACCCGAGGTAAGCATTTAAGGGTTAATTAGTTGTGTAAACAGGATTTCTACTAAAAAACCCTAACATTTTTCCCAGGACGAAGCAAAATACCTAGAGTTAGGCAAATGTAGCTAGCGTTAAGCACAATGTCTTTACTTACAGACTTTCATCATCATTTTGGGCTAACAAATAGATGAATAAATCAGAGCTAACATGTCAAAAAGACAAATAAAAGAATAGACAAACATTACTTTAAAGACTAAACTCAATGTTATAATGCAGGAATTCCCACAGCCTCAAGCGTTTTCTCCCGCTCTTCCCGCCCACAGCATTTCAAATATCTTGTGCTGCAAACACGGTAAAGGAGGCATTTATTTTAAAATAATTTTATACACATACTCCCAAGGTCCAAACTGAATACATTTCTATAAAACAAATGAGTAAAGGCAGCATCTTGTATAAATAGAAAATATTCAGTAACGTAGCTTAGCGCTAACCTGTACAGCCAATTGCAAACGGTCACGCAAATCAAAAAATCGGTTAATTACGATTCCGTTAGTATTCATGTTCACAAACATTGTTAATTAACTCTAAAACATACGTTCAAACGTTGCATTATTGAGTATATTAATTAAAACAAATTTCCAAGTACAACCTACATATCATGCAAGTCCGGGGAGAATATCGTCGAGCAGAAATCTCAAGATTCGTAACTTTAGAAAAACGTCTGACGCGCGGTCCTTAAAGGGAAATTGTACGTTGACTGCAGGTGAGTAGTTGTGAATTTCTATGTGTTTAAGTTGAAAGAGTGCACAATACTGAGTTACAATTCAGAAAGCAGAAATTAAATAGACTCAAATAGTTATAGTAATCGAACATACACCCATATTCATCTTTTTACAGCGTAGCTAGCCAAAACTGTAGAGGGTTGGAGACATTTTCCATGATGGGGGAGTTTTGAAAACATTAATTAAAACATTAATAATACTACTACTACTACTACTACTACTATTATTATTATTATTATTATTATTATTATTAATAATAATAATAATAATAATTTAAATATTGAATTAATGTCACCTTGCTATCTGGGTTATGTCTTATGCCGAGTTCACACTGCCTGATTTTAGCCCCGATTTTGACTTGCCGACAGGTTTTGCGAAATCGCCGACAAATGCCCGAAATCATAGGAAAATCAGTGCTCGTTCACGCGAGTAACAATCGTGCAGTGTGAATTATCAAAGACACAATCTGAGAGAATCGCAGATGAGTCGCCAACGCCTGTGAGATATTTGGCATGCCATACAGGGCAGCGGGAGGTTCGGGGAGGAGTTATAGACCAGAATATCATTATTTTAATAGATATATGTGATGTGATCTACGAAAACCCATCACATGGTGAAATTTTACCTCTTACAGCTTTTGATACCATATGAAAGCTGGGGTCAAGCCCTTTCCAAATATATTCCCAAATATATATGGCTTGTCTTATTTTAAAGAAGACACTTGGCAGATTATTGTAGAAGTGAAATAAATTATGAAAGTAAAATAGAAAAACAGTTATAAAAGTCTAAGTTTATGAAAATGTAAAAATATAATTGTTTATATTTTATAATAATATGTATTTTACAAAACATGTTTTACTCTAAAACTACAAGACAATCAAAGCCAGAAATATGAACAAGTTGCGTTCCAAATTTTAGGTTGATATATCAAAAAATTAGCTTTCAGTAAGATTTTGTTTGGGCGCACTACCAAACTTTTTCACTAGATGACACCCAAGCTCCATTACTGACCATATATGGGCACCTACATTTCCATATGGTTTGAGTGATCTGAACCATATATTTCCATAATTTTCATACATTTTATGAAGTAGACATCCTATTCAGAAGTAGTATAGGCAGTTTGGCAGTATTTGATTTGAATTCAACCTCTAATAAATATAAAAAGAACATGTGCATTATAGCTCACTGCTGCATCACAAACGGCAAATCTATAATTTTTTTCCTTTATATTTAAAATATTTCCAGAACTTTTTATCTCTAAAAATGTACTGGATGTTATATTTTGAACTCTTGGCATGAAAACAAATTGGTTGTCTACCAATCTTTCATTTTTTGCTGTGTTCATCGCTATTTCAAAATAAAGGTCTGAACTGAATCTGAAAATATGAATTTATAAGCTGCATCACTACACAAGGGGACTAGCTAACGTTACCCTGAAGAGGACAACAACTTAATAAGTAGTGAAATACGTTTTCCATTGTTTATCATGGGCAGTCTCTGAATTGAATCACCAGTTGTATGTTTAGATCGCATAACTAGTGTATAAGAATAGCAAGCACAGCGCATCTTGCAGCATAGCTAAACTGACTCCTCTTGTAACTTCTCCATCATCCAATCTTTTATCTCTGGATGTGAAATAATCCATTATAACATCGTTTAGGGTACTGACATCACCAGGATTAAGCTGATTGAGGCGAGCGACATCATTTAAGCGATCAGCTACTTGTGTTGCTCTCTTGCGCTTCGCCATCTCACGATACGATAACGTTGTATTAAAAAAAAAAAAAAAACTTTGCGTGCCATAGTTTACATATGACTGGCGGGAAATGTGCATTGATACACCTTTGTCTATTCTACATGTAATGGGGTTTATTTTGATGGGTGAACTGTCTTTGTAGTGTTAAGAGAGCGAAAACTATGGCCAATTTTTTTGCTCCTCCGCCGGGCGTGTTCTAAAACATTAGAGAAAGACACAGTCTTTTAAGCTTGCCGCTATAAATCGCTATTTTTTCTGCACTAAACAAGTGAATTTTGCCAAGATATTTTTTAGAGATGATAGACAAGATGTTATAGAATAATCATTTAATAAATTAACATATTCTTCGACCTTCCTGAAAACGTTCCAGCACAACACCGACAGGTTTTCCCAGATCGCATCACATATTTACAATTATATAAAACTGAAACAAAGCACAAACATTTGCTTAACCAGCTGCAACAGCAGAACATTGCAAAATTATTTATTTACCTCCAACTCTCTTTGGAGAGACAATTTGGATCGCAAACTTTCTACAGTCTATCATTTTTAATAATTCCAGTCTCGCGGTCTGACGCACGCGTGATCTCGCGTTTTTTTCCTTGTTACATCTCGCGTGTGTTTGCTAGTGAAACGTAGTTTGCGGACGGGACAGAGTTGTCGGCGATTCTTCCTCGCAAGTGCCCTTGAGAGCATCCAGGGGGCACTCCATAACAGACTTTTGTCACTCCCTCGAGGACTTCATCTCATGTAGTGGTAACCATGGAAATCTACAAATACTATAGTTGAACTACGGTCACTGCAGTAAAACCATGGGACTGCCAGTGACAGGCCGTTGCACCCATAAAATGCAACCTTTTTATTCTGACATGATTTATATTAACATTAGTTACAGAATAGAACATGATCAATATGAACATTAAATTTAAATAAGTGTAATTGCACTACAACTATGTAGGCTACAATTTCAGTTTGTTTATTGTGAAATAACTGAAACATAATATGTTTTTTGTCTTCTGATGAGCATTGTTCTGGGTTGCGTTTCCAACAGCATCAATGGTTTCTTATGATACTTTTGGGAAATGCAGCTCTGTTTGAATACAGTGTCAGCAGTGAGCGAACGCTCTCTCTGTGATTGATTGGTTCTGTCTTGCAGCATTTGCGTGTGTACTGTGTTCAGATCATGGTTCAGATGAGCAGGAAAATAGTCCTATACTACACAATTATTAACTTACATAGGTTATTCGTATTGTATGCATTAAATAATATTTTTAAATAAACAAAATTACTGGTTAAAAAAACACCTTAGTATCGATATTTTTATTTGAGTATCGATACTTTTCAATACTCATATTAGTATCGATATATCGGTAACTTTACAATAAGGTTGTATTAGTTAACATTAGTTAATGCATTAGTTAACATGAACTAACCATGAACAACACCTCTGTTCAGTATTAGTTAATCTTTGTTAACGTTAAATGTTCATCCTTAGTGTGTGTGTCAACTGCTACGTAAACTAATGTAAATATGTACAGTAAGATAACCTTACAAAAACAGTAAAGCTACAGGCATTGTTCATGGTTAGTTAACTAATGCATTAACTAATGTTAACTAATTGCACTGTTAACGTGAATAGATGCATTAATATATGTGTGAGTTAAGATTAATGCTGAACAGAGATGTTGTTCATGGTTAGTTCATGTTAACTAATGCATTAACTAATTGCTCTGTTAATGTGAATAAATGCATTAATATATGTGTGAGTTAACGTTAACAAAGATTAACTAATGCTGAACAGAGGTGTTGTTCATGATTAGTTCATGTTAACTAATGCATTAACTAATGTTAACGACTCGGTTACTAACGTAACCTCGGTTCACTGAGAGAACGGAATGAGTAGCTAGCTACGCTATGGGAAAACTCCTTTTCTCGAGAATATGAAGCCAAAAATTATCCTTATAATTTTATATAATGTAAAACGCAGTGCAGCTGCACAGCAGACCCAGGCAGAGCGTACTAGCGAGCTGATTGGCTGTGCTGCGGCAACTGCACGAACCTATGGCGAGGCGGCTGAGGCGTGCACCAATCGTGTCGCTTCGTGCCCAAAAGCACGTCAAACACCACCTAAATTTGCATATCTAAGCTATAAAAGCCCATGTTACGCCATAGGATTCAGGTTAAATCGACTGAAGCGATCTCCTGATCTAAGCACAATAGCATGGCGGGTTACGCAATACTCGTTCCCTTCTCTCAGGGAACCGAGGTTACGTTAGTAACCGAGTCGTTCCCTTTTGAGAGTACTCTCGTATTGCGTAGCTAGCTACGCTATGGGAACCCAATTTAAAACGCTGTGCGTGCTTTGAAAACTTTGTCCTATATTTATGCCCTGGGGAGAGAGCCCGAGGCTCATAAAAGAGAAAAAGTATGAGACCCAAAAAGAGGCCAACAATAGTGAGCCTCATATAAGGGTATATATAGGAAAGAATATTCATATGTAATAAATCCATATAAGAACTAGACCAGACAAAGTCGGGCCTTATAAAAATTGAAATGTGTATACATTTGTTATATGGGATTTTGACAAACTAGACCAGACAGAGTCGGGCCTTATAGTATGTAATGTGTTGAACATTCGCTTGTGTTACACATATCTTATTATGGGTTGAGATGAAACCCCAGACCGGAAAGAAATTCGGGCCATAAAGTATTGCAAATGTAAACATTTGTTTATATGGGGTATAGATAAAAACTAGACTGGACCGAGTTGAGCCTATAGTTATTGCAAATGTGTTATACATTCGTTTATATGGAAAGAGTCCTAACTTGCAAAGCAGGGACCTTCAAGTTATAGAATCTAATAAATGTGGATGGAGAGGCCCAGCCTGCTGCCGCACAGATATCTTCAAGTGATATTCCACTGGACCAGGCCCATGACGAGGCCATGCCCCTAGTGGAATGAGCTCTGATGCCTATAGGGCAGCAGAGGCCTTTTGACTCATAAGCCAGCGAGATAGCGTCTACTATCCATCGTGACAGTCTCTGCGCACCCTCTGCGCACCGACATATTGTCTGTTCGGACCAGGACGTGGTGATCCTTTATGTATGGGAGGAAAGCTTTTAGCGATAGATCGACCGCTTTCATCTCTAGACAGTTTATGTGCAGCCGTTTCTCAGAGTCTGACCAAAGACCGGAGACGGGCCCGCCGTTGTGTAGGGTGCCCCAACCTAGGTTGGACGCATCTGTCGAGATCAATTTCCATTTCGAGACCGTGCCCATACTCACACCCGACTGGTACCAGTCGGTTGCTTTCCAAGGAGCCAGGGCTTTGATACAGCCGTGGTTCACTTTGATGTGTAACTGGCCCGATCGCGGGCTGGAGCGCGAGGTTTTAACCAGCGTTGGAGGGGACACTTGTATAATAGACCCAGTTTGAGCACTGCAGTATAAGTGCCAGCTTTGAATAACGCTGCTAGGCGCTGGATGGGGACTCTTGGCAGTGTTGATCCTGAGACCCAGACATTCTAGATGGCTGAGGAGCCAGGACCTGTGGGTTATCAACTGCGTCTCTGATTGGGCTATAATGAGCCAATCATTGAGGTAGTTGAGTATTCGCACTCCCAGTAGTCTCAGGGGGGCGAGGGCTGCATCCATGCACTTCGTAAATGTGCGGGGATAGACCGAATGGTAGGACTTTGTATTGATAAGCCTGCCCCTCGAAGGTGAATCTCAAGAATGGCCTGTGACGGGGTGCTATCTGAATGTGAAAGTAAGCATCTTTCAGATCCACTGTGAAAAACCAGTCCCCCGGGCGAATTTGCGCGAGGATATGTTTCACCGTCAACATTCTGAACGAGCGCATCACAAGTGCTTTGTTCAGATGTCTGAGGTCTAGGATGGGTCTGAGACCGCCATCCTTTTTTGGAATGGGGAAGTAGCGACTGTAAAAGCCTGACTCGCTTATCGCTGGGGAAACAGTTTCCACAGCTCCCTTTTCTAACAGTTTCAATACTTCGGTGCGAAGCACATGACTCACGTCGCTTCTCACCGATGTCTCGACCATGGGGTGAAAGCGCGGGGGTCTGCGAGCAATCTGTAGCGAGTAACCTCGTTTTATTATGTTCAACACCCATTCTGATATACCGGGGATGGCCTGCCAGGCCTCGGCCCGTATAGCAAGGGGTTGAATTAGGTTTGGGGACGGGCCGCTGTGTAATAGGGACCCGGTTGCCTGGCTGGTTTGTGCTTGTGACACTGTGGGGACAGCGCTTATGTGTGGCAGCGCGCACTTAGTGGGCGCGCGCTCTACATTCAGAGTGTTCTCGGCGCGAGCTGGAGAGCGAGTCAACAGGGTATAATCTGTGTGAACAGTGCTTATGTGCAGAGGTGCATACTGTATAGTGGGCACACTGCCTGCATGTATTTTAGTAGGGTCGTTGTTAAAACAGCGTTTGTTTGCAGGCGTGCGTGTTTGATAACAGGCTAGTTGACTGCAATATTTATATCCCCAGCCGCCTGAATAGAGGGGACTGGGAGAAATGTAAATGAAGTCTGTGGTGGTAATCCGGCCGCGGCAGGACTTTTGTCTGATTTTATGGCGCTGAATTAACAGTGCTTATGTGCAGGGGTGCATACTGTATAGCGGGCACACTGCCTACAGTCAGAACAGAGAAAAAAATATTTTAATGGTTTATTAGGGTCGCCGTTAATACAGCGTTTGTGTGCAGGCGTGCGTGCTTTATCACAGGCTACTTAACTGCAATGTTGACATCTTCAGCCGCCTGAAGAGGGGACTGGGAGAAGTGTAAATTGAGTGAAAATGGCACAAGGCTTGGCCACATTTTACGACGCCGCTAGGCGCTGGACAGTGAGCGCGCGCTGTAATGTAAGCCGCGTTCTCGACATTTTCAGCCGCCTGAATAGAGGGGTCTGGGAGAAGTGTAAAGAGAGTGAAAATGGTGCAAGGCTTGTGACTCCCTCTGTGCTTCGGTGAAGCACTCTGCGCTGTGTGAAGTGCTTATGTGCAGGGGTGCATACTGTATAGCGGGCACAATGCCTGCAGTCATAACATGGCCGCCATTTTACGACGCTGCTAGGCGCTGGACAGTGAGCGCGCGCTGTGACGTAAGCCGCGCTCTCGACGTCTCCAGCTGCCTGAATAGAGGGGACTGGGAGAAGTGTAAACAGAGTGAAAATGGTGCAAGGCTTATGACGCATTCGGTGCTCTGTGAAGTGCTTATGTGCAGGGGTGCATACTGTATAGTGGGCACAATGCCTGCAGTCATAACATAGCCGCCATTTTACGGCGCCGCTAGGCGCTGGACAGTGAGCGCACGCTGTGACGTAAGGCGCGCTCTCATCCGCACCGAGTCTATGACTGTTCCCAGAAAGAAACATTCTGGCTGGGAGACAGCACTGACACCACTGGCGGCTAGAGTAGAAGGGAGTCAGTGACAGAGTCCGACCACTCCTCACTTCTGGATGCAGCGAGTGTGTAGAGCCGAAGCAGCCTGGCCAGTGGAATGGGTGCATCGCTTTTTACTGCCATCCCCTAGCGGAGGGCGGACAAAGATGTGCGGCGACCGCTTCCTCAAGAGGGGGAGGGACTCTCATAACCTTTTCTCTCCGTGCCGTCGAGTGACAAGAGCGCTGAAGAAGCTGAGGATTTGAGACGAGCTGAAAACGGCGCTGGGCGGTGTTATTCCGAAGAGGATTCGGAGAGCGAGACACGCAGGGAGAGCTCCAGCATGGGCTCGCTCATCTGCTCTGGCATTCTCTGTCCGCGGCGCTTCTTTCTGCACGGCCCGAGCGAGAGAAGAGGGAGAGCGGAGGGAACGACGTCCTCATTGAAGCTGACGAGTCGAGCCCGCAGGGTCGACAGCGTCATTTCGTCGCACTCTGGGCAGCCGCCCTTAGAGAGTGCAGCTTCGGCGTGTCACGGCCTAAGCATGACGATCCCCACCGAAGAGAGAATCTCTGACATATATTCGAGGCATTTGAAACAACGCCTCAGCTCTTTTGTGAGTGTGAGTGTTGCAGTGGCGAGCACACACACAGCTTGTAAGGATATAAAAGGATATTGAACACGCCGTATGCCGCAGCTGGAACAGCAAGGGCTTAAGGCGGAGTCCAGAAGAAGGAATCCGGCGTCCTCAGAGCTGCAGGGTAGGAGCTAGTTCCGCTGAAGGCTTGTCGGCGGCAGTGACTTCACAATCCGGAGGTCAGCGAAGGGTGAGTCCACTGAAGGAGATTAAATCTGAATCTTATGGCGTAACATGGGCTTTAATAGCTTAGATATGCAAATTTAGGCGGTGTTTGACGTGCTTTTGGGCGCGAAGCGACCCGATTGGTGCACGCCTCAGCTGCCTTGCCATAGGTTCGTGCAGTTGCCGCAGCACAGCCAATCAGCTTGCTAGTACGCTCTGCCTGGGTCTGCTGTGCAGCTGCACTGCATTTTACATTATATAAAATTATAAGGATAATTTTTGGCTTCATATTCTCGAGAAAAGGAGTTTTCCCACAGCGTAGCTAGCTACGCAATATGAGAGTACTCTCGAAAGGGAACTAATACAACCTTATTGTAAAGTGTTACCAAAATGGTTAACTGGCAACTACTAACTGTTTTATAACTACCTGAATTAATCATGAATTACAGTAGGAATACATGTTAATAAAGCATTTATTAACACACTGAGTAACTACAAACCCGATTCCAAAAAAGTTGGGACACTGTACAAATTGTGAATAAAAAAGGAATGCAATAATTTACAAATTTCATAAACTTATATTTTATTCACAATAGAATATAGATAACATATCAAATGTTGAAAGTGAGACATATTGAAATGTCATGCCAAATATTGGCTCATTTTGGATTTCATGAGAGCTACACATTCCAAAAAAGTTGGGACAGGTAGCAATAAGAGGCCGGAAAAGTTAAATGTACATATAAGGAACAGCTGGAGGACCAATTTGCAACTTATTAGGTCACTTGGTAACATGATTGGGTATAAAAAGAGCCTCTCAGAGTGGCAGTGTCTCTCAGAAGTCAAGATGGGCAGAGGATCACCAATTCCCCCAATGCTGTGGCGAAAAATAGTGGAGCAATATCAGAAAGGAGTTTCTCAGAGAAAAATTGCAAACAGTTTGAAGTTATCATCATCATCTACAGTGCATAATATCATCCAAAGATTCAGAGGATCTGGAACAATCTCTGTGCGTAAGGGTCAAGGCCGGAAAACCATACTGGATGCCCGTGATCTTCGGGCCCTTAGACGGCACTGCATCACATACAGGAATGCTACTGTAATGGAAATCACAACATGGGCTCAGGAATACTTCCAGAAAACATTGTCGGTGAACACAATCCACCGTGCCATTCGCCGTTGCCGGCTAAAACTCTATAGGTCAAAAAAGAAGCCATATCTAAACATGATCCAGAAGCGCAGGCGTTTTCTCTGGGCCAAGGCTCATTTAAAATGGACTGTGGCAAAGTGGAAAACTGTTCTGTGGTCAGACGAATCAAAATTTGAAGTTCTTTTTGGAAAACTGGGACGCCATGTCATCCGGACTAAAGAGGACAAGGACAACCCAAGTTGTTATCAGCGCTCAGTTCAGAAGCCTGCATCTCTGATGGTATGGGGTTGCATGAGTGCGTGTGGCATGGGCAGCTTACACATCTGGAAAGGCACCATCAATGCTGAAAGGTATATCCAAGTTCTAGAACAACATCTGCTCCCACCCAGACGTCGTCTCTTTCAGGGAAGACCTTGCATTTTCCAACATGACAATGCCAGACCACATACTGCATCAATTACAACATCATGGCTGCGTAGAAGAAGGATCCGGGTACTGAAATGGCCAGCCTGCAGTCCAGATCTTTTACCCATAGAAAACATTTGGTGCATCATAAAGAGGAAGATGCGACGAAGAAGACCTAAGACAGTTGAGCAACTAGAAGCCTGTATTAGACAAGAATGGGACAACATTCCTATTCCTAAACGTGACCAACTTGTCTCCTCAGTCCCCAGACGTTTGAAGACTGTTATAAAAAGAAGAGGGGATGCCACACAGTGGTAAACATGGCCTTGTCCCAACTTTTTTGAGATGTGTTGATGCCATGAAATTTAAAATCAACTTATTTTCCCCTTAAAATTATACATTTTCTCAGTTTAAACATTTAATATATTTCTTCTATGTTGTATTCTGAATAAAATATTGAAATTTGAAACTTCCACATCATTGTATTCTGTTTTTATTCACAATTTGTACAGTCTCCCAACTTTTTTGGAATCGGGTTTGTATTATTATATGTCTAAATAATATGTATAAATATAATTAGTTTAATAATTATTTACTTACACTTTCTAAATTATCTTACGAACCACTGACAACTCCTAAATAACTGGTTTGTAAATAATGTAATAGTTAATTTAGAAATGATAAATTGATCATTAATAAAGTATAAAAATACAATTATTAAACACATTATAGATATGCTTATAAATCAAGAATAAAGCATTTATAGCTGTATTTATAAACTGCTTATTAATGTCTTTTAATGCTTTATGAATGATGAATTAACTATTTACTAATGCTTAACTAATGCTTCATATCGTGCAGTTATTATAAAGTGTTACCAACTTGATTTTTTTGGGGGGGGTGGGGGGATGCAGGTGGCCTATAACTATAAATCACTAGAAAGGAACACTTCGGTACACTACACTAGCGAAAAATAGCCTATATGGATTATCATTTGTTACTTCAAATGTTTTCATACGTTATGCCATTATGAAGTGAGTTTGGAGTAAAAACATATAGCCTATAGCATTTTGCTTTTCAAATGCACAGCGCAAGTGATCCAAACTCACAGCGCTTACAGAGACCATTTACACATTCGTCGGGTTCAGAGGGTTAAACATATTCAAGTATGATTGTGTAACCAATGTCAACCTTGTTGCTAGGAAGATTTTTTTCTTCTTTATAAACCCTTCAGTGATTGACATAATGTACATTCTTAATAATTTAACCTTTATTGTAATCTTCCACAGTAAGTGTGTGTGTGTGTGTGTGTGTGTGTGTGTGTGTGTGTGTGTGTGTGTGTGTGAAAAGAGACAAGTGACAAAAGATAGACTTTTCGTTTTAATGGTTCCAACAATAAATGTTAGTAAAACATTTGTAGTTGTAACAAACTGGTAAATATTGTAGGTTCAATTCGCCATTTTGTGAGCGCTTTGAAGATGCTGTGCCAATGTAACAACAGCACCAGTGCCATCCATATTGAGGTAATGAACATGCATGGTATTGTTATCGTGGGCACTTTTAAATATGTAAATAATTTTAGATACTTTATTATATAAATTGTTTAGATTTTTAGAACACACATTAGCTTCTTTTCCATTTACCAGTTAAATTTTACAACACTGCGAGTTTGCCGCATTAAAATTCTATCTGATTTTTGCATTTATCTGAACAAAAGCAGCAGACAGGCTGAAAGAAAATGAAAATTCACCTAAGAGTAGGTGGTGCTTATAGAACAGAAGAGAAGAAAAGAAGTCAAAACAGTATTCCTTTTGAAAATGTGCTTATAGGGCCCCCAGAATGCTAGGACCCTCCCTGTGAAGAAAAATATTTTAATTATACATCTTAAATTGTTCAAGTGTAAATTACATTTGATAATTCTGACAATATATATTTTAATATGTATATTTTACATATAAATAATGTAAATTATTAATAAATACATTTTAATGGACTCACTTTAACATGCAAACTTATTAGTTTCACAAGGAATAACATGTAAAGGATGTAAATGTACAGTGCTTATTGGTTTACAGAGGCGAAAATATAACATAGTAAATATTAATAGTAATATAGTAAAATTTATTTGTATAGTGCTTTTCACATTAAATATTGTTTCATAGCAGCTTTACAGAAAGATGTATTGTTATGGCCTTAATCTTTTAAAATTAAGCAGTTTTAAGGCTGGGCGATATGACAATTCAGGTTGATGATAAAGTTCCACCAATTGAAATGTAGCTATATTGTATATATTAATTGTGAAGCATATACATTAGTGCCACTTTAAGTGAGCAGGACTGTGTGAAATTACTCACATCAGAGAGTAGCAGAGAGAAGCTTTAATGGTATATTGCAGTAAAATGTGTTAAGTAAATAATATACCAAACAATAAAATAGGAGATCATATAGGAGATCATAATTTTACATAAAAAAAAAATCAAAACTATTTATTTTGTGTTTCTCTTCCCATGATGGCTTTTTTAGTGTTTCTCTCTGGGTGTAAAAGTATGATATAGCACTTTGGGGCAAATATGGCCACCAGTAATCCAAAACTAGAAGCTAAAATGGCAAAAATCTCCACAGCCACTGCATATTTCCCTGGTGAGCTCACATATGCTGGAACAAATGCAATCCACACAGCACAGAAGATCAACATACTGAAAGTGATGAATTTTGCTTCATTAAAATTATCTGGAAGATTTCTCGCCAGGAAGGCTAAAAGGAAGCTTACTGCTGCCAACAGTCCTATGTATCCCAGTAGCATAGAAAAACCAGCAACTGAGCCTATAGCACATTCATAGACTATTATAGAGCGTATATAGTGGTTATTTTTATGGGGTGTTGGAGAGGCAGTTGATAGCCAGACTGCACATATCACAACCTGGATGGCTGTTAGGATCAAAACTGTGCATCGTTGTTGAACTGCTCCAAACCATTTCATTGCGCCTTTTCCTTCTGGCCGAGATGACTTAAACACAGCTATTACCACCATAGTCTTGACCAGGATGCTGGAAATGCACAAGACAAAGCTAATACCAAACACAGCATGCCTTAATTGACATGTCCACAACTGCGGCTGGCCAATGAACAGCAGCACACATAGAAAACACAGTTTGAGTGACAACAGCAGCAAGAAGCTGAGCTCTGAATTGTTGGCGCGTACTATGGGAGTGTTACGGTGATGAGTAAAGATGACCATCACTAGAGCACAGAAGCAGGTGCCAAGCAGGGAAGCAGTGGTCAGAGAGATGCCCAGAGGTTCCTCATAAGACAGAAACTCAACTTCTTTGGGGACACACTGATTCTTATCTGTATTGGACCAGAACTCATCTTGGCACACAATGCACTCAATAGCATCTATAAGTGAGAATAAGAGAGAAGGTGAGAATTTAAGAAAAAATTACATTTATTATTTTGCCAACAATAATCTGCTCACCTGTTGTATTAGAAATCTCTCCATCTCCGCATGGCAGGCAGTCAAAACAGCAGACAGGAAGGCCCTTTCGCGTGGCACGTCTGGTTCCTGGTGGGCAGCTTTCACTGCACACAGACCTTGGGGGCTGAAAGAGACATCATCAGTTATATATCTTTTACATAATGGCAAGCTTGGCCTTTCCATTAATATATTATCATTTGTTAAATAGCTTTGACTATAATGTATACTATATCTGCAAAAAGGATAACATTAGCATGCAATGTTGATTACTTTTTTTGTCTCAAAGTTCCAGTATATTGCATCCTCCTCCAGTGTGAGCACCATCCCTGTTTCTGGCCCTTCATTTACTACACCGACTGTGTAGATACTTATTGATCCGTCTGACCTTGGCTGCCAGTTCATCACATCATAGATGGCCAAAGCATCTCCATTCTCATCAAATGACACATGATCCCCAAAGCCTGTGGTGAAGTTCACTTTCTGTAGGTAGTGAACCAGCTGTATAGTTTGTAGACAGGACAGGGGTTATATGTTGCACTTTTTATTTTTGTGTCTAGTTGCAAAGCTGTAAATCACTGTAGAGCTGCTTTGAAAAAAATCTGTATTGTATAAGGCGCTATATAAATAAAGGTGACTTGACTTGATTTGACTAGTCCTTCTATGTAAATCTGCACTATATATTTGAGTCTTACCTGCCAGGGTTTCAAGTTTGTTATGTCAGCACATCTGTTCCCACTGAATGGACCTCTCCCCGGCTCACACTGCATCAGGTCATGAAGTGCATGTGCTAGAGCATAAACTGCCTTATACACATTATAAGCTGCTCTCAGCTCTGAAACATCAGTGTATGGTGTGTCTGTAATGCTCAGATCCTCATGTCCTGTACACACTGTTTTCACTTGATCTCCATCTATTTCAAAACTGCAACCAAACATGTCCTCCCAGAAGATCCTCAACATATTATTTCTTGGATCATTGTTGGGACGAAGACATAACAGAAAGTCATAAAGCCCCTCAATCTCCCCACGTCTGATGGCAATGCCCAGTGTGCCCCCAAGGAAGGACAGGAAACGTGGTGTGTGAAACACAGGTGAAGTGGCCCAAGATTCACTTGCAATCCACTGCCTGCCTGTCATGTTCTGCAACACCACCTCATCCATCAACGGTATCACTAAGGATGAAGGGGAAATAACAACCACCACTCTAGCTGTAGAGGCCTGGATCACTCCCAGTACACGCTGAATATCTTTGGGGTTGTTATCATAGGGTAGAATTTCAGAAAAAGCAATACAATATCCAGACAGCTGCATTTCCTGCTGGAAGGACTGAGCAGCATAGATGCCATAATCATCATCACTGTAGAGGAGACCAACCCATGTCCATCCAAAATGTCTCAAGATCTGAACCATTGCCCGCACCTGGAAGGCATCACTAGGGATTGTTCTGAAGAAGGATGGGTACTTTTTTCTGTCACTCAAACAGGAGCAGGTGGCATAGTGACTAACCTAATTAGTGGAGATGGAGAGGGAGGACAATGTGTTAAACAAATAGTGACGATCAACATAAAAATGGTCAGTGCCTTTGTAATTTTTGTAACACAAGCAGATGAGACAGGAAACACACACACACACGTGTGTGTGTGCAAAAATATGAATATAGTGTATTTTTACTTTTTTCATCCCATCTTACTATAGGTACTCGAAACAGCCCCAGAACACTGGAAATTGCAATGGATGGAGTTGAACTAGGATCCCCCACCACTCCAATCACCGGCGGAGGGCCAGTACAGTTGAGATTGGAGAAGGACTCTTCTGTCCCACTAGCCAGAGATATGGCAGCCCGGAATGCCATTCCTAGCATCACACAGTTGTCATAAAGATGGTAACCAAGTGTGATATTAGGCAATAGATTGGGATTCTTATTGATCTCATTTATTGCAAAAGCCATGGTCTGTGCATGCTGGAAGCTTTCAATATTAAATCTAAGAAAAAAGTAAGATCAATTTTGACATTTAATGAGATTAAAATGACAATGACAATAAATGCATTATCAATTATAAATGACAATAAATGCATTAATACACAGCAAATACATCAGAGTTCACGCTAATGGATCTCTTATATTGTGCACACTTGGTTAAATATACAGTTGTTTTAATACAGTTTTTTGTCAAAATAACATTACTGCTGTCAACACATAATTTTTACACATCAGCAAATTAACTGAGGAAAAAGAGGGCAAGGAGAACATAGCATTCATATTTCTTCTCCTTGTTGTTGTTGTTTTTGTAATTGTTGTAAAATCTTTCTTCTTTTATAGTTATGCAGTCAGTCTGACTCACACTTCACAGTAAGGTGGTTCTGGCTCTGTTGTAAAGCTCAGCTCTGGGAACACTGTGAAAAAGTGAACCTCAAATAGTCCTCCAAGTATAACATCTCCATCCTGGTACACGCCGTTCAACTTGAAGTGTCCCTGGAGCTGACAGCTATCTGATCTGTGGATTGAAGCTGCAGCGATACTGTCAAAGAGCAAGTATACAGAAATATACAGAGTGATCCACATCTCTCTCTCTCTCTCTCTTTCTGAGCCACTCACCCTCTCAGCTTGTATGGGTTGTTACTTTAAAAGAGCAGGCGGTGCTAAGTGGCCATCAATCAGGACGTCACCTTCCCATCCCTTTATGATGGGAAAAGTACTGATGAAATAATAGATATTATATATGTGCACAGTGACTTGCTTTTCAGATTTCAGATTTTTAGATAAGTTTAAAGAGACTGAGCTGAGAAACAACTGGTTTTATATTGTAACTAAAGGATCAATTATATCTGTGATGCATTTGACTTTTGCTGTGCAATAAAAATTGAAACCCGTGTGGGTAAAAATCAGTGATGGTACCATGGTACACTGATGCTATCAGATGGGAATACTAATACATCTATGAAGTTTGTTTTATATTCAATTCTTTGATTACCATATGCATATTTCATGGTGTTTACTAGTTATTACACCTGGGCGGTATAGCTAAAAATAATATATATATATATATATATATATATATATTTTCCGAATTTTGATGATATTCAATATACCTCCATATTTTGCATTTGTTCTGGAATAAGACGATTGAAAATCCACTGATTTTGATTACAACAAAGGAATTGTTATTTGAAGGGTATGAACACATATATTAGCATACTCGTGTCATATTTATAATTTAACCTTCTGGGGCCTGATGTGTTTTCTGGGCCCAAGAAGTATTTTGACATGCACTAAGATTTGTGCTTATTTCTGTTACTTATAACATTTTAATGGCTAAAGTCTGATTACACTGTATTCAGCACAAACTCTGCTACAATAATATGTGAGCAGCATGTATGTAAAAGTTTTTAGTTTTGAGAAAATTATGTTTATGCATGGTTAGTGAAAAAAAATTAAGTAATTGAAATAAGGCCATAAAACCCATACTGAATTTATTCACAAGATTTTTTAACTGAATCTTGTAGCCAAAAGGTTTTGCTTCAAAACAATGTGAAAATAATCCTGCTCACACATTCACATAAAACAATATATTGATTTAAAATTTGTAAGACATGTTTTGTGTCAGGAAGGCTGTATGCGGGTAATGTATGCCTATAACTATAAATTATTTAAAAATATAAATCATTAGAAAAGAACACTTAAGTACACTACACTAGAGAAAAACATATGGCTTATTATATGTTTATATTTTTAATATTTTCATGTGGTGTGAGCATTATTGAGCACTAAAAACACTTTATGTCTGTTTCATTCATACTGGAAGTTAGAGGGCACACAGAAAGTCCAAATATGCCTCACAGAAGTAGAAGAAATCCCTAATACAGCTATATGTAGCTGAATAAAAAGAAGATAGAAACAATTTGACTTATTAAATCTGAAGACAATAAACACACGACTGCAACAATATATGGTTTATCAGTATTCTTCATACCATCTCTGGTATTTTCATAAGAATAATGGTAACGCTTTAGATTACAGCACGGAAAGTACTGCGTAAGTAAAACGAATTTACAGCATAACTTTCGGTAATTATAGTGTAATTATATGTATATGTAGGTATAAGGGAACAATATGTAATATTTGGGGAATAAAGAGGGAACTACCAGGAAAATTAACAAATTATTTATACTGTAAGTATTTTTTAATTAAGGGGTAATTATTTGTGTAGTTACAGGTTAAGTGGTGCTTGTTATTTCATGTAGTTACAGGGTAAGTATGAATCTGTGGGCTGTAAATTAAAGTGGTGTTTGTTCCCCTCTTGTTTTGTGTAGTTACAGGGTAAATACAATAAAAACATGTACACAATCTGATATCACTCGGAAACATTTATTTGAAAAACAACTTTCAAAACAGATTTACGACACTTTTTATTAATTTATTCATTTTTTTAAATAAACTTTTAATTTCAAATACTAACGTCCTGACAGAAAAAATCACGCTTTGTCCCTTTTTTGTTTCTCTTGCTTGGCTTCTCCTCCTATTGTTCCTCCTCATCATTTTCATTATTTCCACTGAAGGAATCCCAAGTCTTTTGCTATTCTGTATTAATATTTATTAAAATAAAAAGTACACCCAGAAATGCTCCGACCAACTGTTACCAACGCGTGCAATATGAGTAAAGAGCAACGTGAAGCTTCAAGTAACTGCCGTCTCTGTCTTCCTGTCTCATTGCTATTATCATATACAAACCCGATTCCAAAAAAGTTGGGACACTGTACAAATTGTGAATAAAAACAGAATGCAATGATGTGGAAGTTTCAAATTTCAATATTTTATTCAGAATACAACATAGATGACATATCAAATGTTTAAACTGAGAAAATGTATCATTTTAAGGGAAAAATAAGTTGATTTTAAATTTCATGGCATCAACACATCTCAAAAAAGTTGGGACAAGGCCATGTTTACCACTGTGTGGCATCCCCTCTTCATTTTATAACAGTCTGCAAACGTGGAGACAAGTTGCTCAAGTTTAGGAATAGGAATGTTGTCCCATTCTTGTCTAATACAGGCTTCTAGTTGCTCAACTGTCTTAGGTCTTCTTTGTCGCATCTTCCTCTTTATGATGCGCCAAATGTTTTCTATGGGTGAAAGATCTGGACTGCAGGCTGGCCATTTCAGTACCCGGATCCTTCTTCTACGCAGCCATAATGTTGTAATTGATGCAGTATGTGGTCTGGCATTGTCATGTTGGAAAATGCTAGGTCTTCACTGAAAGAGACGACATCTGGATGGGAGCAGATGTTGTTCTAGAACTTGGATATACCTTTCAGCATTGATGGTGCCTTTCCAGATGTGTAAGCTGCCCATGCCACACGCACTCATGCAACCCCATACCATCAGAGATGCAGGCTTCTGAACTGAGCGCTGATAACAACTTGGGTTGTCCTTGTCCTCTTTAGTCCGGATGACATGGCGTCCCAGTTTTCCAAAAAGAACTTTTGAACAAATTTTGATTCGTCTGACCACAAAACAGTTTTCCACTTTGCCACAGTCCATTTTAAATGAGCCTTGGCCCAGAGAAAATGCCTGCGCTTCTGGATCATGTTTAGATATGGCTTCTTTTTGACCTATAGAGTTTTAGCCGGCAACGGCGAATGGCATGGTGGATTGTGTTCACCGACAATGTTTTCTGGAAGTATTCCTGAGCCCATGTTGTGATTTCCATTACAGTAGCATTCCTGTATGTGATGCAGTGCCGTCTAAGGGCCCGAAGATCACGGGCATCCAGTATGGTTTTCCGGCCTTGACCCTTACGCACAGAGATTGTTCCAGATTCTCTGAATCTTTGGATGATATTATGCACTGTAGATGATGATAACTTCAAACTCTTTGCAATTTTTCTCTGAGAAAAAAAAGAGAGATATTTCTGAGAAATATCCTTTCTGATATTGCTCCACTATTTTTCGCCGCAGCATTGGGGGAATTGGTGATCCTCTGCCCATCTTGACTTCTGAGAGACACTGCCACTCTGAGAGGCTCTTTTTATACCCAATCATGTTGCCAATTGACCTAATAAGTTGCAAATTGGTCCTCCAGCTGTTCCTTATATGTACATTTAACTTTTCCGGCCTCTTATTGCTACCTGTCCCAACTTTTTTGGAATGTGTAGCTCTCATGAAATCCAAAATGAGCCAATATTTGGCATGACATTTCAAAATGTCTCACTTTCAACATTTGATATGTTATCTATATTCTATTGTGAATAAAATATAAGTTTATAAGATTTGTCAATTATTCCATTCCTTTTTTATTCACAATTTGTACAGTGTCCCAACTTTTTTGGAATCGGGTTTGTATTATGTTATTGTTTGTATACTGTTGTGAGCATTAATTAAAAAAAAAATCAAATAAAAACCGACGGCATCCGACATCTGTGTGACTAGAGTTTCTCGGCGCGCTCATGTCACGCTTCAAGTTACGTCAAGCGTGAACTTAACCCTCTCATGCATGCACAGATGACTGTGGGTCAGAAGCGACAGTCTACAGTTTAAAAAAAATAATTAAATATTGGTATTTTTCTTACAAACACTTATTGTTTCACTTCAGAAGACATTGATTCATCCATTGGGGTCGTATGGATTACTGTAGTTATTGCTGTATGTACTGTTTGATGCTTCAACTTTTAGGAACCCAAATAAGTTTTCATTACCAGAGATTATTTATTTTTCTGTGTTCATCTAAAGAAAGAAAGTCGTATACATCTCGGATGGCATGAGGGTAAAAGACGGTAAATGGTGAGGACATTTCTGGATGTACTGTATTTTCTTTTAATACATAATAGAGAATAGCTAAAGATATGGGATTCCTTCTTAAGATTCATCTGTGCAAGAACGAAAAAGATGAGGAACAAGAGGAGGATGAAGCCAAGCAAGAGAAACGAATAAGTAGTGTTGTAAATCTGTTTTGAAAGATTTCCGAGTGATATCAGATTGTGTACGTGTTTTATTGTACTTACCCTGTAACTACATGAAACAAGAGGGGAACAAACACCACTTTAATTTACAGCCCGCAGATTCACACTTACCCTGTAACTACATGAAACAAGAGGGTAACAAACATCACTTTAATTTACAGCCCGCAGATTCACACTTACCCTGTAACTACATGAAACAAGAGGGGAACAAACACCACTTTAATTTACAGCGCGCAGATTCATACTTACCCTGTAACTACATGAAACAAGAGGGGAACAAACACCACTTTAATTTACAGCCCGCAGATTCACACTTACCCTGTAACTACATGGATAATTACCCCTTAATTAAAAAATACTTACAGTATAAATGATTTGTTAATTTTCCTGATAGTTACCCCTTTATTCCCCAAATATTATTATATCCTTACACTTATGTACTTTATAGTTACACTATAATTACCGAAAGTTACGCTGTAAATTCGCTTTATTTACGCAATACTTTCCGGGCTGTAATCTAAAGCGTTACATTAATCTTAAATCACACATATATTAATGCATCTATTCCCTTTCACAGTGCAATTAGTTAACATGAACTAACAATGAACAATGCCTGTAGCTTTACTGTTTTTGTAAGGTTATCTTACTGTACATATTTGCATTAGTTTACGTAGCAGTTGACACACATTAAGGATGAACATTTAATGTTAACAGAGATTAACTAATGCTGAACAGAGGTGTTGTTCATGGTTAGTTCATGTTAACTAATGCATTAACTAATGTTAACTAATACAACCTTATTGTAAAGTGTTACCACTATTTTTGTGAGCTCATCTAAAGTGAGGACTATTTATAAAGCTTTTACAAAGGAGATTTAAAGGCTCAGTTATCTTCTGCATTGCTGTTCTCTAATGTTTTAAAGTTGGTACTGAAGTAGTTTTGACAGCCATCTTGGATGAGGGCTCTGGCGTGGCGGCGGCCATCTTGGCTTGAGACTCTGGAGCGGCGGCCATCTTGGCTTGAGACTCTGGGGCGGCAGCCATCTTGACTTGAGACTCTGGAGCGGCGGGTACTGTGGGATTCTGGGGCTCCTCCACAGCTCCCACAGTAAATGAGGAACCATTCAACAGAAGGGCATGGTCGATATATAGTGCCAGAGACCAAGGAATTTTTCCCCCAGGTAATTTAAACCGAAGGGGTTCAGAAAGTCCATGGCGAAAAATGTCCTTTAGTGCCACATTACTGAAGTCCACCAGGTGTGAAAGTTTTTAAAAGTCCGCCACATAATCCTCCAGGGGACGATTGCCCTGGCGTAAACACAGGAGGGCAACTTCTGGGTTCATGCCGAGGTCTAGCTTTCTGTAACGAAGGATCAACTGATGGCAAGTGCAGATGAACCCAAGTGCAGTTTAATGATAAACATGAACAGATACAAAACAAACGACGACTTGAACTTGACTTGACTTGAAACATGAACAGACTTGACTTGAAACATGAACAGACACTCACCAACAGCGGGTTACATATAACAAAGCTAGACAAGGGAACATGGCAAACATGAGGGCTTAAATACACAGACTACTAATGACAAGACAAGGGACACCTGTGAACAATGAAACAATTAACCAATCACAGAACTGAACTGTGAACCCACATGACTAAATCAACCAATGACAACATGACACAAGAGACTAGGGAAGCACATGACATGATCACATGAGGGCACAATGGAATCACATGACAATGATAAAACTCAAACAAAAGACATGAAATATGAACGTGAAACAAAACCAAGACACTAGACATTACACAAGTGTTATACATCATTATAATCTGTTAAATTTCTACTTTTATCTGTGTACACTCAATAAAAACAAAATGTTGTGCTTTTTCAAACGTTTTGTGTACAATACTTCTTGTAGCCATTAAAAACGTATTTTGTTTCATATTGATGTTTTAAATATTATAGCCTAATGTTATTTTTTAATTTCATCTATGTCGATTATGAAAAGTGAACAGCATGAGTAAGAAAGGACATATCATAAGATGCGCAATATGTCGGGAGACATGGAGTGGGTCAGACATGATTTTGACCACTTCATTAAGTTTTGTTTGGTAGAAAGCCTTTCTTTAAAGTGGATTTCATTTTGTATAAATTTAATCTTAATTTTAATAAATGTTTCATCAGCCAATTGCCTAGATTTAATAAATAAGAAGCACATAGGCTATAGCAAACAATAGCCTATAATATGCGCCGGCGCAATCATGCATTGCATGGCGCATCTCATAAATGAACCGAAACTCGAAATGATATTTGAGTATTGATAGTGTGTGATAGTTGAAATGATAGTGTGTGTATCGGATAGTTTACAAAATCAAATGATTCAGAACATTTTTGTAATTTAGAAATGACTGGGAAAAAAAGTGTCCCAATCAACCTAAATTCACCCTATATACTCTTTGAAATCATAATTGCATTGCATTATGTTGTTTTAAATCACAAATACTTTACTTATCTTTTGTATGCCTAAAAAAATATTATACTTAGACAGCCAGCCAGTGAGGACAGTCTGCTAAGTATCTCATCATTCCGGCGAACAGGAAGGGGGCCAGAGCATATTATAGTGTCTGACATCGTACCTGCGAGTTTACACACCCCTTTAATGTTAATTTTAGTGATCTCCGACTGGCAAAGTCGAACATCATTAGTGCCGACGTGAATAACAATCTTAGAGAGACATTAATGATAAAAGTCTTGTTTACCACCAATCTGGCGTTGATCAAGGCCATCTTTAGGCCATCATTCCTTAGGCTGCTTTGCCCAAGGTAGCGTGCCAAGATGGCTCGTGCACACTCCTCCACAGTAGAAGCGAGGAGAGCAGAAACCAGAGAGCAAAAACCAGGGAGCGGCACCACCACAGTTGGAAGCAAGGGAATAATCCACTTATATAATAATATTTAATAATAATAATAATAATAATTATAATTAATAATAATAATTAAGTTAATACTGGTAAAGCACACTGTGTCAAATAAAACAAAATAAAAAAACAAACTAGACATCACACCAAGCGACAGACGGCGATCCATACACACTTGGTTAGTGATGGAAAGTCATAAATGATAAATTCTCTAGTTGTTTTTAGACATAAATACTTTTATTAATTTGTAGATTTGGATATATATTTATACATTCTCTAATTCATACAACTTTTTGTCAAGGTTTAGATTTTTTTGTTGTTGTTGTTGAAATGTTGATTTGAAATGTCAGTTTTTGCATGAATTTTACTACAGTGAAACCTGAACACAGAGAAAGACATTTTGTTACACATAACATCAAAATTCAATAAAAATGAACAGGAATGTTTTATCAGAGCTTAATCGACCTGATTTCAACCTCTTATTTGAGTCTTCTGGCTGAATTTTGCCATATTGCTTCTGCCACCCCAGGTGAAAAAGTCGTTCTATTAAATATATTAAAAATATACTTGAAATTCAAGTAGTATGTTTATAATACATTTGTATTCCCAACATGCTTATTTGAAGTGCATAAAAATATATTGAATTGCATTTTAATATATTTCAAAAAAGTATACTAGAAATACTTTGGTAATAAATATATGCTTAATTACACTTTTAAGAAATATGCTAAACACAAGCGTACTTTTTAATATATTTCTAAAAAGTATACTGTAAGTACTTTGGTAATAAATATATGCTTAATTACACTTTTAAGAAATATGCTAAACGCAAGCGTACTTTTAATATATTTCTAAAAAGTATACTAGAAATACTTTGGTAATAAATATATGCTTAATTACACATTTAAGAAATATGCTAAACACAAGCATACTTTTAGTGAAGTTTTAGTGTATTTATTTATGCAACATATAATATATATAATACAATATATTTTAAATATTTATGTATTTATCATTTTAATATTTTCAAAAGTAAAATATTTTTAAAAACATTTAACATTTAAAATGTACCAACTTATAATGTATTATAAACATTTGTCAACTATTATTAAGCATTGCAATATGCATACTTACAATTAATATGTTGTTCACTTTTACTTGTTTGTACTTGTAAAAGGCTTCTTAAAAGGTTGTTGTCCATTACATGATACGTTTGTAATAGGCTACTACTGAAATTCCCACAAGGATTTCAACATCATATTATTTAAAAATGCATCGTAAATAATTTTTCCAAAGATGCTTAAAAAATCCCTGTTTTTACTTGTGTTTAAATTCAAACAACACACATGACACACATGACTAAACCTGACCAGCCGTTGAACGGCTCTGATTGGTTCGGTTCTTATGATAATGAGCTCGTACCTCAGAGTTTCCGTTTATCAGATATGCTGTGCGTGCCTATGTTGCTTGAATGCGATTATAAGTCTAAATTTAAACTGTAAATTATATATAGCGATCGTGTCTCTTCAGATAACTTGGAGGAAACCATGCGATTCATATGGATTACTTTGGCAATGTTTTTTTTTTTTTTTTTTTTTTTTTGCGATGAGCTTTTTGAAACGTGAACAGTTTTGGTGAGTCGTCTTTCATCGGAGGGTTATAAATCTCTCATAAATCTCTTTGTGACTCCAGGTAAGATTTTTATTTAATTAACGTTACTTTCTGTGCCAGTCGTATTTTTGACACAAAGTGTAACAGCTCTTCTTTTTCAGTGCAGCTACATTCAATTTGACCAATCAAAGCCAAGCTTTTCAAATCTACATAAAGTCGAAGCAGACGCGAAGAGATGAAGATACTGCCCGCAGAGGTTACTGGTATGTTTTAGTTGCTGTTTGCATAAATAAATAGCTCACTGTTTAGTTTTTTCCTAGGTGGATAGAGCTGCTATGCATTTGCTAGCTAACAGTGGAATACTGACGTTAACCGCTGTAACATGATACTGACACCAGCTAGATATCTAGCAACTTCAGCACTGGGTATATAGTCATATATAAAGTCCCTTTCTAAAGACTTTGATAAATCTGTTTAAAATTGATGTGGTGACATTTGTCTGTCTTATTTGCAAAATGAAGTTGTGTATTTATTTCTGATTTCCAGAAAAATTTGGCTTCATTGTAATGAGGTAAATGATCTTTGAAAAGTTTGAAAAACGTCTCGGTTACGTATGGTAACCCTTGTTCCCTGAAGGAGGGAACGGAGACGTACTTCAGAGATGATCTGACGAAATGGGATCACTTCTGGTGAGACCAATCCTCTTCGAGTGTAACTAAACGAGCCAATAAGCATTGGCATGCGGTCTTTGCATCCCGCAACCCTAGGCATAAATACGGAAGCGGGTGCCCGCCTCATATTGCTTTTCGCTGAGGAGCCGAGTTTGTGACCCGGTCGCAGCGAAGGTACAGCAGGTATGGCGACGGGACGTGCGTCTTCGTTCCCTCCTTCAGGGAACGAGGGTTACCATACGTAACCGAGACGTGTCTCTAATTCTGGTCACTCTCGACGTACGTCAGAGATGATCCGACGAATTGGGATCCCTAACAAAACGCATGCTGCTGGCCCTTTCCAGCGCCCTGCATAAGCGTCCTAAAATCCCCGTACCTCTGGGGCGTACTCTATCGAGGGAAAGACACTGGCTAGCCATCAGGGTAGCCGTACCGTGGAAGAATACACATATGGGGTCACCACAGGGACCACTGCATATGGGCACCCAGCCTAATACATGTTCAAGCCAATGAGCAATAGGCCTGCCACGTCTGACTGCCAAAGGGTGACGGAGGAACTCACCTGATTAGCCATTACTGGGTAACCAACTGGAGCAATGAGCGCACGTATCTGGCCTGACGGCGAGAATGGCGCAGCAAGCCGACACTTGAGCGATCTCCCCGGCCCCAGCTCTACATGAAGGCTATGGAATCTTTCGAACGTGTTAGGTGTCGCCCAGACCGCAGCTCTACAGACATCTGTCAGCGAGGCGCCTTGAGGCAGCGCCCAGGAGGAAGCAACACTCCCATAGAGTGTGCTCTCACCCCGAATGGGCAAGGCGTGTCTTGGGCTTTGTACGCCAAGACAATAGCATCCACTATCCAGTGGGCTAACCTCTGCTTGGAGACAGCCTTTCCCTTCTGCTGGCCTCCTTAACAGACGAAGAGCTGCTCTGAGGTCATAAAGCTTTGCGTTCTGTCCACGCAGTACCGCAGAACGCGGACGGGGCAGAGAAAAGCTAGAGCTGGGTCTGCCTCCTCCGAGGGCAGTGCTTGCAGGTTCACTACCTGGTCTCCAGACGGAGTTGTAGGAACCTTGGGCACATATCTGAGCCGGGGTCTCAGGATCACGTGAGAGTCAGCCGGCCCGAACTCCAGGCATGATTCGTCGACCGAAAATGCCTGCAGGTCCCGTACCCTCTTGATCGAGGCCAATGCTACAAGAAGGACTGTCTTAACTGACAGAATCTTCAACTCCACTGACTGTAAAGGCTCAAAGGAGGCCTCTGAAGTGCCCTGATCACCAGAGACAGGTCCCAAGAGGGTACGGGGTGCGGACGAGGAGGATTTAACCTTCTGACCTCTGGTGGATATCAAGGGCACTCCAACTGGTGATCAACATAGCGCCGGGGGGGTGGAGGACTAGGTCCATGCAGTGAAAGAGGGCCTGGAGACTGAGGCAGAGCAGGAAGCCAGTGTGGAGTTGGTAGAGCCGGTGGCCAGGGCAGAGCAGGCTGAGCAGGTGGTTCCGGCCGGAGCTGATGGGGCTGAAGAGCATTTCTGCGGTGCTGAAGGACACCACGGTGGAGCAGATGACCACCACAGCAAAGTTGATGGGCCTGAAGACCCCCATGGTAGAGAAGATGACCACCTCAGCGATGTTGAAGACCACCACGGTGGAGCAGGAGACCACCACAGCGTAGCTGAGGACCACCATGGTGGAGCAGGCGGAGCTGGTGACCACCACAACAGAGCTGGCGGGCCTGAAGACCACCTCAGCTGATCAGGCAAAACTGGAACACAGAGGTCAGAAAGGTTAGGTTTGGCCTCAGGGGCTGTGTCAAAACAGGCAGGGAGCTCAAAGGTGTCCTCCATGGTCATAACAGGACCAGAAAGGTGTTTCAGGTTGACCTCATCTGTCATCTCAGGGCTGGGAGAAAGCTCATGAACGACCTCTGTGGTCGTTTTGTTGCAGACAGGCAGTTCAGGAACGACCTCTGCGGTTATGCCTGGGCAGACAGAAAACTCAGGGACGACTTCCGTGGTCGCATCAGAGCAGATAGGAAACTCAGGGACGACCTCCGTGGTCGCATCAGGGCAGACAGTAAACTCATGGTTGGACGCCACTGCCTCAAGAGAAGCTGAAGCTTCCCAGACACACAAAATGGCCATCACTGTAACGGGTAGTGCAACTGACAGTGGGACAACCTCTGAGACCCCCAGACTTGATATCACCGTCGAGATAACAGCTGCTCGGACTGACATTACCGCTGTGTTCATGACGACCGGAAACACTAACCATGACAGCTGGAGACTCTGGTGTGGCGACCATGAAGGTTGGAGACTCTGGCGTGGTGGCCATCACGGCTGGAGACTCTGGTGTGAGCATGTCGAGAACAGACTCTGGTGTGGCGGACATTTTTTTGGACATTTAGATTAATTTAAACATTTAGCAATGAAAGGTTGCCTACATATTTCATATTTCAACATGTTTCAGTCAATTTCACACATTTTAGTCTGGCAGTAGTTGAACTAGTAAAATGTGTACAAGTTTATGCAACAATAACACGTTAACTAATGGGAGTAAGAATAAGTGACTTACCTATAGAAATAACAGGTATCCTCCGTTTGATCAAGTTGCCATCGCATTCTTCTTCTTCTGAGGTAAATTCAAGGCTTATTCCTCACAATGCGTATTCTTAATGCGTAACTCGATGAAAAGTAGATAATTCTTTGTTTATCGAGATGTTTACAGGTTTGCGTGTCTCACATGGACAATTACCGTATGAATAGGCTGTGCTGCGCATGGGTGTGGTCACAATAAAAATAATGAGCAGAGAGTTGCACACATTAACCTGGATCACCCTTGAGGTTCCTTTCTCTGTTGTGATGCTTGCTGCTGCATGGCGGTGTCCCATAATTGTGTCCAATTTTCCTACATTTTTTTATGTACATGTTATAATGGCTTTTATTCTTGTTTTAGACCCAGAAATAGCAACAGTAGGCTATATGGTGAAATGACACATGGAACTGTCTGAGCGATGTTGTGTGTCTTAGACTTGCCATATCATAATTTTCACCCCAGTCAGTGCAGTTACCGTACTCACAATTAAATAGCTTATAACAGTATTAGAGAAGTTTGAACACTAGGTGGTGCTTTGGGGTAATTTTCACTGCGCAACTGCCTACACAATAACGCAAGGCTGTACTTTTACATTTGAATAATGTCTAAATAATGTTTATTTAAAAACAAATTTATTTTTATTTATTTTAACTACAAATTTAAATGAAAATGAAAAAAAAAATATTGAGAAGGAAATTATAAATTTACACATTTAAATGATTATTTCAACCAAAAATGAAGTACATATGTGCAATACAAATATAATACGCAATGTTGTTCAGTATTTAGTTATATCTACAGATGCATATTTTCATTTGCTACAAGCATACATAAGAAGCATGTTCAATGCGGACGTGCAGACGGTTGTGCGTGCGTGCTGTCCGTGCATCTCCTATATAAAAAGTGTTTTTAGGGGGCCCTTGGCTTTTGGGGCCCCAAGGCAGTCACCTACCTTTGCCTAATGCTAAGTCCGCCTCTGACACAAATAAAAGTAGACAAAGTTTTGAATGATGTATAACACATATCTGTATGACCAAAATCGACTGAGTATTTTGAGTCTCTTTTCGCACTAAGAAAAAAAGCGATGTGCGCGTGCTGGCACCTCCCCCGACCCCAGGGAGTTAATGTCTTTTTCTGTATTCGTTTTGACATTAACTCATACTCAGTCGATTTTGGTCATATGGATAAGTGTTATACATCATTCAAAACTTTGTCTACTTTTATTTGTGCACGTCTGCATTGAACGTGCTTCTTATGTATGCTTGTGAAAGCTTACCTAGGATGAAAGCTTACCTAGGATTGAGCAATAAACCATATCAGAGATATAATATATAAATTTAATATATCTACTTTTTATAGATTTTAATCCATTTAATATATCTAAAATAAAATAATATACAAGACACAAGAAACACACAACATCTCCTGGGTGTGTGTGTGTACCACAAAGATGCCAATATCCGAAATTCTTGTCCTTGTGGGGACATTTTTTTTGGTCCCCATGAGGAAAACAGCTGTAAATCATCCATAGTGATGTGTTGGGGGGGAGATATAAAAATGCAGAAAGTTTTCTGTGATGATGGGTAGGTTTAGGTTAGAGGGATAAGGTTTAGGTTAGGGGACTGCACTATTTGTGCAGTATAAAAATCATTATGTCTATGGAAAGTCCCATCCCCGTAAAACATGGAAACCCAACTTGTGTGTGTGTGTGTGTGTGTGTGTGTGTGTGTGTGTGTGTGTGTCAAAAGTGTGGCAAACAAATAAATAAATAAATTGATTGATTGATTTTTGGTTGATTCTGTCACAAATGTTTCTGTAGTTGGTCGACCAAAATAATATAAAACTATTTATTTTGTGTTTCTCGTCCAATGATTGCTTTTTTAGTGTTTCTCTCTGGATGTAAAAGAATGATGTAGCACTTTGGGGCAAATATGGCCACCAGTAATCCGAAACTCGAAGAAAGAATGGCAAAAATCTCCACAGCAACTGCATATTTCCCTGGTGAGCTCACATATGCTGGAACAAACGCAATCCACACAGCACAAAAGATTAATATGCTGAAAGTGATGAACTTTGCTTCATTAAAATTATCTGGAAGATTTCTTGCCAGGAAGGCTAACAGGAAACTTCCTGCTGCCAACAGTCCAATGTATCCCAGCAGCATAGAAAAACCAGCCACTGAGCCAATAGCACATTCATAGACTATTTTAGAGCGGATATACTGGTTATTTTTATGGGGTGTTGGAGAGGCAGTTGAGAGCCAGACTGCACATATCACAACCTGGAGGGCTGTTAGGACCAGAACTGTGCATCTTTGTTGTGCTGCTCCAAACCATTTAATAGCTCCTTTGCTCTCTGGTCGAGATGACTTAAACACAGCTATTACCACCATAGTCTTAACCAGGATGCAGGAGATGCACAGGACAAAGCTTATGCCAAACACAGCATGTCTTAACTGACACGTCCACAACTGTGGCTGACCAATGAACAGCAGCACACACAGAAAACACAGTTTGAGTGACAACAGAAGCAGGAAACTGAGCTCTGAATTGTTGGCACGTACTATGGGAGTGTTATGGTGATAAGCAAAGACAATCATTACAAGAGCACAGAAGCAGATGCCAAGCAGAGATGCAGTGGTCAGAGAGATGCCCAGAGGATCCTCATAGGACAGAAACTCAACTTCTTTGGGGACACATTGATCCTTATCTGGATTGGACCAGAACTCATCTGGACACAACATACACTCAACAGCATCTGTGGGTTAAAAAAAGATTTTTAAGAGGAATTACTATCAAATTATCAAAACTATCAAAAAACTTTTCCAGCAATCTCCTCACCTGTTGTATTAGAAATCTCTCCATCTCTGCATGGCAGGCAGTCAAAACAGCAGACAGGAAGGCCCTTCCTCATTGCTCGTCTGGTTCCTGGGGGGCAGCTCTCACTGCACACAGACTGTGGGGGCTAAAAGAGACATCATCTGTTATCAGTCATGTTTGTCATCTACTTTACATAATGATAAGCTTGGCTTTTCCATTAATGTATTCTCATTTGTCTTATCATAGCTTTTACTAGTATTTATACCTGTAAAAAGGATGACATTTAACATTCAAAGTTAATTACATTTTTTGTCTCAAAGTTCCAGTAAAATGCATCCTCATGCAGTGTGAGCATCATCCCTGATGCTGCCCCTTCATTTACTACACCGACCTTGTGGAGCTTTATTAACCCATCAGAGCTCGGCTGCCAGTTCAACACATCATAGATAGCCAGAGCATCTCCATTTTTATCAAATGACACATGATCCCCAAAGCCTGTGGTGAAGTTCACTTTCTGTAGGTAGTTAACCAGCTGCACAGTTTGTAGACAGGGCAGGTGTTATATGTTTATCTGAAATTTGAATTAATATAGAGCACATATTTTGCCACATTCAGCTTATCTATATGTCCAGATAACCTGTGGGTCTTACCTGCCAGGGTTTCAGATTTGTTATGTCAGCACAACTGTTCCCACTGAATGGTCCTCTACCCTCTTCACACTGCATGAGGTCATGAAGAGCATGTGCCAGGGCATAAACTGCTTTATACACATTATAAGATGCTCTCAACCCTGAAACATCAGTATATGGTGAGTTTGTGGTGCTCAGATCCTCCTGTCCTGTACAGACCTTTTTCACTTGCTCTCCTTCTGTCTCTTTACCCTCAGTTTCAAAACTGCACCCAAATATGTTCTCCCAGAAGATCCTAACTATATTATTTCTTTGATCATTGTTGGGACGAAGACGTAACAGAAAGTCATGAAGCCCCTCAATCTCCCCACGCCTGATAGCAATGCCCAGTGTGCCCCCCAGGAAGGGCAAAAAACGTGGTGTGCGAAACACAGGTGAGGTGGCCCAAGCTTCACTTGCAATCCATTGCCTGCCTGTCATGTTCTGCAACACAACTCCATCCATCAAAGGTATCAGTAAGGATGAACCAGAAAAAACGACCACCACTCTAGCTGTAGAGGTGTGAATCACTCCCATTATACGTTGAATATCTCTGGGGTTATTAACATTGGGCAGTATTTCAGAAAAAGCAACACAATGTCCAAACCGCTGCATTTCCTGCTGGAAAAACTGAGCAGCGTAGATTCCGTAGTCATTATCACTGTAGACGAGACCAACCCAGGTCCATCCAAAATGTCTCAAGATCTGAACCATAGCCCGCACCTGGAAGGCATCACTGGGGATTGTTCTGAAGAAAGAGGGGTACTTTTTCTTGTCACTTAAACAGGAGCAGGTGGCATAATAGCTAACCTGATTAGAAATGAGGAGCAGAGACAAGAGACAAAGATAAAAAAAAGTTGTCATTTTCAAAGACATTGTGTTTTTAATTTAATTTTGTGTTTGTGTGAAGCAGGTTTGTTGTTGTTTTCACACAATGTTCTGCTACTGCATAGTAAATAATCAAGTATGATGTGATCTTAAAGAATCATTTGGTAAGACTTTTTTAACAGAAAAAAAGGTTTTAAATATATCCCTTACCATAGGCAGTCGAAACAGCCCCAGGACACTGGAAATTGCAATAGACTGAGTAGAACCTGGATCACCTATGATTCCAATCACCGGTGGTGGGCCTTTGCAGTTGAGGTCAGAGAAGGTCTCCTCTGTCCCACTAACCAGAGCTGTGGCACCACGGAATGCCACTGCAAGCCTTAAACAGTTGTCGTAGATCTGATAACCAAGTGTGATGTTAGGAAGCAGGTTGGGTTTGTTATTAATCTCATTGATGGCAAAAACCATTGTTAGTGCTTGCTGGAAGCTTGTCATATAGAAGCTGGAGAAGACGATACAAATGAAATTAGATCATTAACTTTAGTAATACTAACAGTAACAATAAAAAAAAAATGAGATCAGATTTTGGATTTCTAAATTTACAATTTATTTTCAAAGTTATATATGCAGTGAATAATTTAAGTCCTGTAACCATATAATATGACAGGTATCAGTTTCTTAGATTAAATCATCATTGACAATGTATATGTAGTCATAAAAATAGCATTCCATTTTCCAATTATTGTCTTTAAGTGTTCAGTTAGTGTGGTCCTGACTCACAGCTCACAGTGTGGTAGTTTTGGCTCCGTTCTGAAGCTCAGCTCTGGGAATGCTTTGAGGTACTGAACCTCAAACAGACCACCAATGAGAAGGTCTCCTTCCTGGTACATCCCATTCAGCCTGAAGTGTCCCTGCCGCTGACAGGTACCTGAGCTGGCCATCATGGTTACAGAGTAATAGTTACAAGACAGCAGCAAACAAATATGCAGAATTAACCACATCCCTCACCCTTTATCTTGCTATGTCACTCTGCCCTCAGCTCACTGATTTATCATAAAGATTGTGTGTGGCACTTTTTTTATATAGCAGGCGGTGCCACTGGACTCTCTGGAAATGAGGACGTCATTTTTGCCATTTTGGGGCCCTCAACCAAGTATGACAATCAAAAAAACAAACGAAGAAAAAAAAAATAATAATAAAATATTAACAATAGTTTAATATATATTTCTCTAACAATTATTATTTGTATGTGTCTTGTTGTATGTATCAAAGACAACATTTGGCTCCTTTACACCAACACATCATAAATCTATGGTCTCAAAATTAATAATCACAAAACATGATTAACAATTACACAACCAGATTTTTATTCACAAAATAGCATTCACAAGTGAAAAACATAAATACACAAGCGTATTCACAAATGTTTTTTAAATGTAAAGTTTCAAAATTATTTTACTCAATTATATTTGTGCGTTTGTTGAAAAGAATATTTGTGAAGAATACCTTTGCAATTGTGACTCTGGAAAATTGAATTAGTTTATGAATTTGTGAATCACATTTTGTGAATATTTTCAATTTATATTCATAGATGAATATCTGACTCCATATAAATTCTTGACAGTCTTCAGTCTGACATCTAGATGGTCGTGTACTTCACAAAGCGGTTTCCTGTCTGCCAGTGGATTGCGTTTTTTGCTCCATATAAGCCCTGTTTTAATCTCTATTCTATATCTTTCTTTGCTCTTTATATTGCTCAATATAATGTAACCATCACAATAAATCTGGTATCTGTCATATTAATCTGACATCACTAGCTTTAATCTAAATCATTATCGCTCACACAACGTGCTAGCATTTTGCCAGCCTGTCAGCCTGCCATCAGTGCTTGCCGTCTTTTTTCTCTCACGCCTTTACGAGTCCATCAAACAACTGTGGTGAGTTAGGTCGGTCAACAGACATTCTATTACACAGAACATGAAAATAGAGACACCAGCCACCATAGTCACATGTTTACCTGGAGCCCGAGCGCCTGACATCAAAGCAAATTTAAAAGTGCTGGCTAATGCTAATCGTAAATTCTCTAAGATCTAAGAACTATGAATATATATGCTAAATCAGTACAGAATAACCTTCTTTATAGAATAATAGAATAATAAAGAATAATAATAATTAAAGAATAATAATTCTTTAAGAATTAATTTCAAATCGACTGATCCGTTTGTCCGACGAACCGACAGTACCTTCTTATCAATTCTCACAAAGTTTAATTCTTTCTATCAAGTCTTCAGGAAGATTATTCTTCTGGCCATGAAGAATAACTTTCTGTTCTATTAGAGTATTAATTAAAGTACTCAACGATACTATATAAAAGCTTGTAGCAAAATCTGAACATTAAAGTGACTAAAGTTTGTGAGCAGCAACAATGACAATCAAATGTGGATATAATGGTTTTAATAATTGATACTACTAATACATACGACTGAACAAAGAATACATATATACAGAATAACAAAAAGTAGAGAAAGAAAGAAAGATCAAGGAAAGGCAATTTCACAAACAGTTAACCTCGAGAGCCAGCAATGAATAAAAATCACCTTAAAAAGGAGGCAGAGCTTAAACACCTCTAAAGTTCGATAAAAGTGGATACTTGCATGGGGTTTTGTGCTGAGTAAAGCAAGATGCGTGTGTTGTAGCTTCTCAGAGCGTTCGTGAGTTGAAGCTTTCTCTTGGTTCTTTCGAGGTCGATCCGCGGGGAGTTTGAAGGTAGTGGGCTTGAAAGCGAAGTTTTGCCAGAAAGGGAGTAAAGAAAGTTCGTCTCGTCAGAAGTTGTGAATCGACTGAGCACCGAGGAGCTTGAGTTATTGTCCTTTAAAGGGACATACATTTTTCCTGAAATGACCAATCATAGGTGCTGACTTTAGGTGGGAGAACAGTTTCTTTGTCTGTTTGACGACCTAATTTACCTGATTTATGATGGCGTCAGTTTGGGTCATTTTTAATCCAAAGAATGGTAACAATAGTGTAATACATTTTATCGTAACATACTACCCATATTTGGTTAAGGCTTAATGAGAGGAGAATTTCAAATCCAAGAAGTACATGGTTGAAAGGTACAGTGGGGAGAACAAGTATTTGATACACTGCCAATTTTGCAGGTTTTCCTACTTACAAAGCATGTAGAGGTATGTAATTTTTATCATAGGTACACTTCAACTGTGAGAGACGGAATCTAAAATCCAGAAAATCACATTTCTAAAAAAGTCTAGATTTTTAAATAATTAATTTGCATTTTATTGCATGACATAAGTATTTGATCACCTACCAACCAATAAGAATTCCGGCTCTCACAGACCTGTTAGTTTTTCTTTAAGAAGCCCTCCTGTTCTCCACTTATTACCTGTATTAACTGCACCTGTTTGAACTCGTTACCTGTATAAAAGACACCTGTCCACACACTCAATCAAACAGACTCCAACCTCTCCACAATGGCCAAGACCAGAGAGCTGTGTAAGGACATCAGGGATAAAATTGTAGACCTGCACAAGGCTGGGATGGGCTACAGGACAATAGGCAAGCAGCTTGGTGAGAAGGCAACAACTGTTGGCGTAATTATTAGAAAATGGAAGAAGTTCAAGATGACGGTCAATCTCCCTCGGTCTGGGGCACCATGCAAGATCTCACCTCGTGGGGCATCAATGATCATGAGGAAGGTGAGGGATCAGCCCAGAACTACACGTCAGGACCTGGTCAATGACCTGAAGAGAGCTGGGACCACAGTCTCAAAGAAAACCATTAGTAACACACTACGCCGTCATGGATTAAAATCCTGCAGCGCACGCAAGGTCCCCCTGCTCAAGCCAGCGCTTGTCCAGGCCCGTCTGAAGTTTGCCAATGACCATCTGGATGATCCAGAGGAGGAATGGGAGAAGGTCATGTGGTCTGATGAGACAAAAATAGAGCTATTTGGTCTAAACTCCACTCGCCGTGTTTGGAGGAAGAAGAAGGATGAGTACAACCCCAAGAACACCATCCCAACCGTGAAGCATGGAGGTGGAAACATCATTCTTTGGGGATGCTTTTCTGCAAAGGGGACAGGACGACTGCACCGTATTGAGGGGAGGATGGATGGGGCCATGTATCGCGAGATCTTGGCCAACAACCTCCTTCCCTCAGTAAGAGCATTGAAGATGGGTCGTGGCTGGGTCTTCCAGCATGACAACGAGCCGAAACACACAGCCAGGGCAACTAAGGAGTGGCTCCGTAAGAAGCATCTCAAGGTCCTGGAGTCTCCAGACCTGAACCCAATAGAAAATCTTTGGAGGGAGCTGAAAGTCCATATAGCCCAGCGACAGCCCCGAAACATGAAGGATCTGGAGAAGGTCTGTATGGAGGAGTGGGCCAAAATCCCTGCTGCAGTGTGTGCAAACCTGGTCAAGAACTACAGGAAACGTATGATCTCTGTAATTGCAAACAAAGGTTTCTGTACCAAATATTAAGTTCTGCTTTTCTGATGTATCAAATACTTATGTCATGCAATAAAATGCAAATTAATTACTTAAAAATCATACAATGTGATTTTCTGGATTTTTGTTTTAGATTCCGTCACTCACAGTTGAAGAGTACCTATGATAAAAATTACAGACTTCTACATGCTTTGTAAGTGGGCAAACCTGCAAAATCGGCAGTGTATCAAATACTTGTTCTCCCCACTGTATATGGTCTGTTTGTGCTGAGCCAGACGTAACCAGTGTTTATTTATTTATTTATTTATTTTTTATTTTTTTGGAAATAAAGCGTATTTATAGCTCAATATGCAACGACAGGTACTCGCTGTAAATTAAGAAAACGAGATTTAAAACAAAAAGACTAACTGTGTTGAGCGATATAACAATAATCAGTTTTCTGTCAATGAATGTATCCAAACAGCTGCTCACCTAATAAAACACATAATATATTAAAGAGTCTTTGGTGTTTTCATGGTTTCTACAAAATAAACTGGAAATCGAGGGTAACGCGGTATGATGTCACTGATAGGGGACGCACGGACGCGGTCCATATCCTGTTTAAAATCACTTATTTCTCTGGATTTAAACATTCTTGGAAACATTTGGGATAATGTAAGTACACAAGTCACCAAAATATATAACATTGTTCTAGTGGTTTTGGATATTTTA
Source organism: Coreius guichenoti (assembly GCA_039654105.1). Taxonomy (NCBI): domain Eukaryota; kingdom Metazoa; phylum Chordata; class Actinopteri; order Cypriniformes; family Gobionidae; genus Coreius; species Coreius guichenoti. Next base: position 23,358,030 of record CM077181.1, read on the forward strand.
ATCAAAACTTACGTGTTGTGCCTTTAATGCGAACAGATCAATGCACTGATGTCGGTGCATATTAGCATATTTAATTCAAATTTAGCGATCTCAACACTGAACCAATTCGCGATTCCAGCTTAACTTCAGTTAATCGTGAAGCCCCGATTAAAGATGTAGTGGTCTGGGTGCATGTTGCTTTACAACCCATGTATGAGGTTTCCTTGCATTCGTGGGAAGAATGATAGAGGCTAAAATGCTGTGCCATTCTGTTCTGCTTTGAGCTTTTCTAAAACAAAATACGATCATTAACAGTAACCTGTGTCAAGCTAATCATTTACGAGGCATTATGGTTAGATTACTACACAAACGAGCAACGACAAACGAGCGATCACGTCGCACAATCAAGTGTCTCATACAAATGCGTGCGACTGCTTTGCACAGACCTGCTTGCGACATAAAATTTACATTGCTGTATGCAAAAAGAGCAGAGGAGTAAAATGCTGCACTAATCAACATCAGAAGTGCATAAACATATAAGTTACGTATCACTGAGATGAATGCTGATGTAGTGATGAAGATGGCAGCTGTGTCTTTGATAACAGGCCCAGAAAGTCCTAATGAAAGTGATTGCTAAAACAAAATTGGAACAAAAGAAGAAATCCACAAAGAGAGGACTGCATGCTTCTGAAATCTGAAACGCAAGATTTTGCTCTCATTAGTGACAAAGGAAGTAGAAACTCGCGTCTCTTGCCGCGGCGCTCAATGAACATTCGGAACGATAGGCTGATATGGACTTAAAACAACATTGTAGCATTTAACATTATTAACATTTTAACTTTATGTAGGACCATCAATCGACCACTAAGGAACGTCAGGATGGTCAACTGTGAACGCCGGCGTCAGTATCTGCGAACGTAGTAATGGGTGGGAACAGAACTTATATACTACAGAAGATGAATAATGATTGGCTAGATAGATAATTAGTGAATGACGTGACATTGGAGTCTTCCAGGTAGAACTACGCTAGAGTTCCCATTTCTCTGTGAACAGTGTCAAGTTCCTCTTTTAAATAGTCTCTTTGTTGAACCAAATTGTGGATTTCGGCACGATTCCCTTTCTTTCAGTTCAATCTCTGCTCTTGCTAGAACTACCTCGTTGGAGTTTTTCCTTTAGTTCCTCTCTGGATTCTTTCTCCAACTGCTCTCTGTGCTCTGTCTCTACACGAAGCTCTGCCAGGGCATTTTGAAGTCTCTCCACTTCCTCCTGAAGCTGTGGGTCCGTTTCATCCTCTCTGCTGCGCCGGTCCTGGGCCTCGAGGAGTAGCTGATCTAGACGACTCTGCGCATGGGTCTGGTTCCTCCGGGCCTCCTCAGCCTAGAGCTTCAGCAGTGCTGCTTCTTGTTGCGGATGTTGCTCTTTTTCGCTTAGCCGTGCCTGGACGATGAGGTTGTGGGCGAGGCCCCTGATGATCTTTGCCCATTCTTTGTGGCTGTAGTTCTAGGTTGGATTGTGGGCCATCAGCCGGTTCAAGTCGTCGTCCAGCTGCTCTTGGCTCAGGTGCTGCAGGTCACCGGCGGCTTTAGGCAGGAACGCAGTCGTCATGGCACTCAGCCAGGTCTCGATATGATCCCAGTGGATGGTGGGGCTGGATGAACGGGACGTACTGGCTCACTGTAGGCAAGAGAAAGACAGCACAAAAGAGGCCAATGCAAGTCTGTGTAGGGTTTAGCGAGCTACAGCAATATGTGACTATTTAATTTGTGTGTGTGATTTTGACTAATTGGTGCAGACAGTTAGTGAAATCTAGGCCGGGCACCTATTATCTTGGCCGTGAGTGGCCAGGTGGGGCCGATTTGTGTGGGTGAGCGTCAGATCTAAATAACGATTTTGACAGTGCGGTAGCTTAGTGGGTCATTTAATGAAACTGGCTGCTTGGTCGTCAATCTATTATTCAGCTTTCCTTGATGGCTCTCATAGGCTCTCATCGGCTCTCATCAGCACTCAGGTGAGGCATGTCAACGGCCAGACTGCAGGGTCAAAATTGGGTTTCCCCTGAAACTGTGGAAGAAATTCATTTCATGTAGGCCTCAGCTGTGTATAAAAAATTAAGGTCTGTTGTCCATCAAAGTGTGGAAAACATGGGAAAATTATGTTTGTTGTATGGGGAACTGGTGTGAAGCGCTGGGAAACTGTCATATGAGTGTTATATAAAAGCTTTTTTAAAAACCAGAAAGCTAGGGATTTTCCACCAATAAATTTAAAACCTGCAGAGGTTTGCATTTAATTGTGGCGAAATAGTGAGGTGGAGCTAAAAAGAAAAGATACATAGAAGAAAGCTAATTGGACAAGAAGGTGATAAGAAAGAATATAAGAAATGGAGTTTTACTATGAATGAGTGAGATGAACAGCTGCATCTCACTTTGTTGTGCTTACAATAAAGTTTACATTTCCTGAGACCTGGAACTTCGACTCTGAGAGATTTTCTTCATTGATCAAGAAACATTTGGACTTAGATTGTGCCACGACATATTTGGCGAGCCAGCCAGGAGCTGAGAAGGGTTGGGTTGGGACCACGGTGGGCGTGCTGGCACGAGGCCTCACAAAACAAAAGGCGCGCCATAAAAATAAGGTAAGCAAATTTGCTTATATTTTGTTTTGTGTGGACCTCTGTGAGCTGCTACCTGGGTAACTACCTATTACCTTTACAAACGAACCAAAATTGATTATTGATAAGATAAGTGTTAAAAAATATAAAAAATGAGTAATGAGATGTAATTTCCAGGTCAGGGAAATAGCGCATGCGTAGTTAAACACACAAGAAGTGCTGTGTGATTAGAAGTAAAACGCAAGAAGTGCTGCGTTAAGCACGCAAGAAGTGCTGCGTGTTTGCCTGAAGTGGGGCATTTTTAGAAGTAAAAACGCAAGAAGTGCTGCGTTTAACACACAAGAGGTGCTTTGTGTTTGTCTGAAGAAGAAGACATTTGTATATGAGTATGTGTGGCTGTTTTTGTCTGGGAAGTAATCCAAGTTTGGTCAGAAAACAGATAAGAAGTGTCAAGCTGACAGAATAGGGAGAGCTCTGTTGAGAGTGAGTAGACCCAGGGGAAAATAAATAAAGTGTATATTGTTTTGTATATTGCTTGTGAATAATATGAAGAAAGAGGGCAAAAGTGTATAATTGCATTGTTTTTAACTGTATTATTTATGAAATTGCATTAATTGCTTTGTATATAAGCTGAAGTGTTTTAGTAAATGACTGAGCGAGTCTATATACCGTGGAAAAGAGTTGTTCCAGTAACGATAGAAGAAAGAGGGTTAAGAATAGAAAAAACGCTGTGGAAAAAAGTACATTTGTTTAACCCAGTAGGGTGGGATTATTGTCAAATACATTTGGGAAGACAAAGAGGGAAACAAATTGAACAATTGTTAGAAACTGACCCAGCTATATTATCAGTGATTGCAACAACCAGCAGAAAGTCACAATTTAGTGATATAGGACAAACAATTGTATTGGTATTCAGTGTCCTTCGCTGGAGACCCTGTTTAAATAGAGAGACAGGGGAGGTTGGTTTGGTCCCCACTAAATTACCATATAAGCATTGGCATTATCCCACTGCTGGATATCCTGTGAATTAAAATTGTAAAAACATTGATAGCTGTAAATGAATAATACAACTCAGAGTGAGAAACAGAAAGAAAAATATTTTGTACAAACTGTTGTAAAAACCAGAAATATTCCAAAAAACTGGTTGTGCCGTTTATTTGGACATTTTCCAGACTGCAAATGCTGTGATCCAGACGGAGAAACACAGTTTTTAATAACTAAGAAATAAAAAAGAATAAAAAGTGTCCCTCTGTCTTCCCAAAACTACTGAAAAGCTGCTAGTTTGAAAGTGTGTGAGTGAAAGCCCGGGTAAGCGTGAGTGTGGTATGTGTATGCATGTCTAACGGAGAAGTGAGTGAAAGCAAGCGCGTGTATTGGAGAGGTTGAGATATTAGAATAGGGAGGAAGTATATGTGTGTGTGTGTGTGTGTCTTGGAGTACAGAAAAGCTTTGTTGTTTCCTCCAGTATGTGGGCAAGGCTTAATGACATTGAAAGAGAAAGATATAGAAGAAGGGATATAGAGTATAGGGAATATTTAAAATACCAGGAAGCATTGATTGAATCCAAGGGAATTAAGAAGCACTTTTGGCTGGAGAATGAATATGTGAGTGCACAAGGGGAGAGAAGGGACTTAACAAATGAAAAGAAAGATGAACTCTTGAGAAGCCTCACAAAAATTACAAATCTGAGACAGATTGAAGAGGAATGGCCTCTGATAGATTGGCGTGAGGAAGTTAAGAAACACATAACTTTAGAAAATTTAGAACCACATTTGAATCAAATTCGTGCTCCAAGATTATCTTTTTTGGAGTCACTGCTAACAGCAGTAAAATTGGAATTGCCTCCAGTGTTTGTCCCATATCTAAAAAGAAACGTAGGACAATGCTGGCCCCAGGATTTGGGAGGGGCAACCATACTTATCAAAATTTACATCATAGTGACTCTCTGTGTGAGACCAGTAGAGTGGGAGAGTGGAGTACTCTGTGAACATAGAAGAAGGGGAGGAGTTAGACCCCTCCTCATTACAAAATGGACACTTGACAAATTGGCTGTGTCATTGGTTTTAAGACACAATCCAGAACACATGCGCCACCTGTGGGTGGAAATACGCAAGGGCAAGAGAGAGGCAGAAAGACAGTTAGAGACATTGGAGAATGGAAGACAAGAAAGGGAAGAGCAGGAGAAAGAGGGGGAGTAGAGGAAGAAAAATTTTAAATCAACAAGAAAGAGAAGCTTTGGTTGAAGTGTTTGAGCCATTGGATTTTACAACATGCACAAAAAATGAATTACAGATTTCAATTACTGTGGTAGGGGGTTTTGATGCTAAATTAACTTCATGTCTTACTTATTCATATTGGGCAGGAGGAGTTACATTGAGGGGTCGAAGGGTTGATGAGGATGAGCTCTGGAGTTTTGAACTGATCTGCCTGGGGGAAGATATTCTTTGGAAACGCAACAACCACAATTGGCTAGAGTTGGAGGACGTGTCATCGAAGCCATTGACTGAGGTACAAATGAGAGCAGTTTTAAAATACGTACGACATCCTAAAGCCAAAAGCCTTCTGTTCTAAAAATTAAGAACATTTGACGAAGTTAAAAAGAATTAACAAAATTGAGTGATTAATCAAATCGCTTAAAACATTAAGATAAAAAAGTTTAGCAATATAAAACATTTAAGAAACCTTTTATAAAACACAAAAAGCAACCTTAAGACGATGGCTTTGGTGTCACAGGAACCAGTCCCTGTAGAGCGAATAATAACAGAATATCCAATATGTAGAGATACCATTAGAAACCTATCTAGAAAGTGGGAAAAAAGGACCAAAAAATTAAACACTAGATGGCCAGCAGAGGGAACATTTGATTTACCAATGTGCAGGGAAATGGAAGCATTGATAAAAAATCATAAAGCTCATGATAAGACAAAGAAGAGAGAAGAAAAAAGGGTGAAAGAACAAGAAGTGTTAAAGCTGTTTAAGGATTGGGGAATAAAAATTATTAAAGAAAAAAGGGGTGGGTCAAAAGAGGGAAGAAAGGACATGACAAAAGAAGAAAGGCCACCCCCATATGCACCACTGTATGATCCAGCGTCTGTCAAACAACTACCGATAGTAGATGCCCAATTGCATGTGAAGGGAAAGGTGACTTTTGAAGAAGAGTCAGGGGAAGCTGAAGCGGAAGGAAGACAGACAAGGCTCTGTGATGAAAGAGAACCTTGGGAGAGACTGGACTCAGCAACAAGAATGAGTGAAGGGTCTGTGACAAGTGATCTTTGTACAGGAGGAAGCTACCTAGACCAGTTTGCGGAAAAACCAAGCAGGAAAGAAACTCCAAGAGAGGTCCAATCAAAGTCCCCAGAACAAGCAGATGGAAGAAAAGGGAGTCCTACGAGCTCAACAACCAAGAATCCATATTATTATGCAGATCAGGCTTTAAAGCAGCTGAGGAAATAAGAAGACAAGTGAGACAAGACACTGAAGAAATGAGAAGGAGCTTGAACAGAATGGACAGAAGAGAGCAACCCAGAACACGATCCCATTCCAGTAGTCCTCCCAGAGAATACAAGCGCGTTTCAGGAACCCTTATGATGGAGGATGCAGAACCTGAGGAACGCTGGATGAGAGGTAACACCCTGAGAGCCAGACCATCAAGTGTTCTGGTGACACGAAGAGAAGACACAGTAGAGGACCTACGAGATGAAAGGGTGCAGTGTCCAATCTTAATCAAGGGACGACAAGGAGAATATGTGCCATGGGCAGGACAAGATCTTGAAGGCTTGATAGCCCGCCTACCAGACATACATGAAGGAGCAGGAAAATGGATCAAACAAGTAGAGGAAGAAACAATGGGAAAGATTCTGGCTGTTGGAGATGTCAAAGCCTTACTGGCAAGAAGCGTGGGAGGAGCTAAAACCAATGAAATCCTTGAAGGAGCGGGACTTCGTGCTGCAGTAGCCCAGACTGGACTGGATGCTCTCCCACTGGATAGACACCGTGCCCAGATGTGGAGGGCGCTGAGAAATATGTACCCCACACAAATGGACCCAAAGCTCCTGAAGGGAGAACCAATAGGAGAAGCAGAGAATCCAACAACTTATGTTCAACGACAGCTAAGAAGATGGAAACAGGATCTGGAAAGAGACCCAGAACAAGATCCAGTGATGACTGCTCTGTTCAGAAATGCCATAGTGGAAGCTATGCCACCAGCTGTTAAAGCAAGATTAGAAGATGTGGTGGGGCTCAATTCCAAGACACCAAAAGAATTCTGTGACCATGTGGCACATGCAGTGGAACAGTACAGGAAGACTGAGCAGAAACTAAAGAATCAAGAAAGAGAGCTTCAGAGGAAGTTGGCTCAACTCCAACTTGAAGAACTGACAACAAAGAAGAAGCGGGTGCAAGCAACTCTAAGAGACAATGAAGACTCAGCAGTAATGGCAGCGGTGAGTACAACAGGAGTAACTGTACTGCCATCAACCACACCAGCCCAGCTGATGACACCAGTCCAAAATGTAATGATGGCACAACCACCTGTACCATCAATGACACCTGCTCAGTTGATGACGCCAGCACCCATGCAACAGAATGCAGCACCAGCAAATATGCAGCAACCAGGTGCACCAATAGTCATCTATATGCCAGAACAGAGAAGCAATGGCTATAACTTGCAACAACAAAGAGGAAGAGGAAGAGGAAGACAGTACAACAACTATCAACAGAGAATGAACACTCCCCCAGGGATCTGTTGGGGATGTAATCAGTCTGGACACACCAAGAGGAACTGCCCCATAAACCCATGGCCACAGGGAATGCAACAGACAAATCAAGCACAACCAACATGGCATCAGAATCCACCAGCTCAACCCCAAGGACCAGTCAATCCATGGCGGGGTCCGGATATGGGGTACTAGGGCTGCCCAGAGAATCCTACGGGGAGGAGTCAGCTGCCAGCAATATCTTACAATGCTGACCAAGAACCAATACTGCAGGTTAAAGTGGAGGATAAAATGACACCAATGATGCTTGACACAGGAACCACTTTCAGTTGTTTAAGTCCAGAATATGCCACACACCTCCCCAAGTCTGGAAAATATGTTAAGACAGTAGGATTCTCGGGACAAACACAGTTAATTCCAATGACGGCTCCAGTCAGCATAAAAGTAAAAGACTCTGAAACAAGAATTCCAATTTTAATATCAGAACAAACACCAGTCAATCTCCTAGGAAGAGATGCTATATGCAAACTAAAGCTACAAATTTGGTGCTCCCCTGAAGGAATATATATAGATAACAGAGCAATAAAGCAGATGATTTTAACAAAAGAAAGTAACTCTGAAGAATCACAAGCAAACATATTTTGGATAGGGGATTTAAAGGAAGGGGTAGAGAGAACACTAGACAAATGGGGAAGATATATAAAAGAACAATTAGGAGATATAGAAGAACCAAAGACTGAGTTTCACTGTACAATGATTTATGATCCAACAAGAGACCCAGAATTAGAAAAAGACTGGTTAACTGAAACAGAGAAACAACAGATACCCCTAAACTCAGAATATTTAGTAGTGGGACCAATGGGAGCAGCACTGCAGATAGAGGAATGTGAATTCATAAGAAAATGGTTTAGAGTAAGGGAATCAACCCCACATGTCACCTTGTATATAGCAGAAGGAAAGCAAGCTAAAGACTTAGGGCCAATGATGAAAGAAGCTAGATTAAAAGAATGGAAGAACACAGAGAACCCTTTTATTTTTCAAACACTAGATGGAACATACTTAAAAATTCTATGCTGTACAAAAATGGAGGGCATCCCAAAAATTGTAGTGGATACAATAGACACCATAGTAGAAAAGAAAGCCATGAAATCTAAATTTGAGGAACTGATGCATGAAATGGAACAAAAAGTACCCACACAGCTATGGTCAAAGCATGATACAGATGTAGGATTAGTAAAATCTGCAAATGCAGTTAGAATTAGAACAAAGCCAGGAGCAGTGCTACCAAGAAAACAGCAATACCCACTGAAACCAGAGGCAATAGAGGGTATTAGGAAAACAATAGAAGGATTGGTAAAGGCAGGAGTATTAGTTGAGTCAAATAGTTATTGCAACACACCCATTTTACCAGTCGAGAAGGCCAATAAGACTAAGTGGAGATTAGTGCATGATTTAAGGGCAGTAAATGAAGTAACAGAAGATTGGCCAGCTGAAGTTCCAAACCCTCATACATTGTTGACAAATGTTCCACCTGCAGCTAACTATTTTACTGTTATTGATCTCACATCAGCTTTCTTCAGCATCCCATTGGCGGAAGAGAGCAGATACCTTTTTTCCTTCACCTACCAAGGTAAAAAATTTACTTACACACGAATGCCACAGGGATTCAAGCACTCACCACATGTGTTTAATCAAATGTTAAAAATGGATTTAGAAGACCTGAGACTGGATAGCACATTGATACAATATGTAGATGACTTGTTGATTTGCTCAACAACACTGGACCAATGTCATCAAGATTCAATTAAGGTACTTACAAAATTAGCAGAAGGAGGCCACAAAGCCTCAAGAGAAAAATTGCAGTATTGCTTACCACAAGTTGAATACTTGGGAAGAATTATTGCACATAAGACCAAGTCAATTTCTCCCAGTCAATTGGAAGGGATAAGTAAAGCACCACAGCCCCAAACAGTAGGGCAGATGATGACATTTCTAGGGATGACAGGTTTCAGTGCTGATTGGATAGAGGACTATGCTGTAAAGACAGCTCCTCTGAGAGCTCTAATGAAACAAACAGGGCAACAGAATCTCAGAGAAAGACTAACTTGGGACGCTGAAGCCCTGATGGCTTTTGAAACATTGAAAAAGGAGCTGCAAACTGCTCCTTCATTAGCTATACCAAATTATGAAAAACCATTTCACCTATATGTAGCAAATAGAAAAGATGGATTTGCATCTGCTGTTTTGATGCAAGAAACGTGTAGTGGACGAAAGAAACAACCACTTGCTTATTATAGCACAAAGCTGGATAGTGTAGCACAAGGCTACCCACCTTGCTATCAGCAAGGGGTGGCTGCTGTATATTTTGGATATGACAAAGCATCTTCTGTGACAATGGGTTATCCAGTCATCATATACACACATCACAAAGTGGCTGAATTGTTAGAAAGAGGGAGATTTGTACTAACCCAAGCCAGATGCTTAGCTTACTCTGCTCTGTTAACTTATCCTGATGTTACCATAAAGAGATGTATAACATCAAACCCAGCAAATTACATCCCTCTGGAAGATGAGGGAAAACCCCATGAGTGTGTAACAGATTCTCTGGCGTTTACACGCTTGAGACCAGATTTAGAGTCAACCCCAATTGTTGACGCTGAACTTAATTACTTTGTTGATGGGTCATGTTTCAGAGACCACTTGGGGAATCATGCTGGCTTTGCTGTTGTGAAGAAGGAAGGAGACTCTTTTGTTCCAGTTTTGCTGCAGCATTGTGAGCAACCATGCTCAGCACAGCTGGCAGAATTAAAACCATTGACTGAAGCATGTTTATTGGCAAAAAATCAGACAGCCAACATCTACACTGACTCGGCATATGCTCATGGAGTATGTCATTTGTTTGGAGCAGTGTGGAAACAAAGAGGATTTAAAAAGAGTGATGGAACTCCAATTCAACATAGAGATCAAATTGTTAAATTAATCTCAGCAATGATGCACCCAACTAAATTGGCTATTGTTAAATGCCAAGCTCATAAGAAAGGAAATGACTTTGTCATCAAAGGAAATAATGCTGCTGATTTGCATGCTAAACAGGCTTCAGGGTGCCAACTTGCTGTAATGGCACCCTCAGTGTTGATTCAACCCATTCCCACCATAGATAGTATAAAAGAAATGCAAAGTGGAGCAACGCCATATGAATTAGCACTATGGCAACAAAGAGGGGCAACAAGAGATGCAAATGGTATTTATCGATCCCATGAGGGATACATGATAGCCCCAAACCAATTACTGACAATTTTAACAGCAGATGCGCATGGTTTTGACCATTGCGCAAGGGGGGAAATGTTGAGGAAAATTAAAAAACAGGGATTCTGGTCACCATATTTACAGCAACGAATTGATGAATTCTTAAGTGAATGTGAAATCTGTGCCCAAAACAATGTTAGAAAAGGAACATCAGCCCCAATAGGTTCAATTCCAGTTCCTGAAGGACCATTTAAACACTTAGTATTAGATTATGTTGACATGATAAAATCAGTGAGAGGGAAACGATACATGTTGGTAGTAATTGATCGATTTAGCAGATGGGTAGAGGCAGAACCATCAGCAGATCAGGGAGCTCAAACAGTCATCAAGTTTTTGACCAGAGAAGTTATTCCAAGATTTGGCATACCATCTCAAATTAGTTCAGACAATGGCTCAGCATTCATCCAAAGGGCAGTAAAGACAGTAGTGCAACAATTAAGAATAAAACAAAGGCTAGGGTGCGTTTATCGACCACAGTCGCAAGGGATCGTTGAACGGGTCAACGGGACTCTCAAGGCCAAACTCAACAAAATTTGCGCTGATACCAAACTTAATTGGGTTGAGGCGCTGCCTCTTGCGTTAATGAGTTATCGAATGCAGACAAACAGAATAACTAACCTGACCCCACATGAGATGTTAACAGGAAGACCCATGCCGGTTCCTCATTTGAGAGGACCATACGAAGGACCACCTCTAGAACAGCTTCAAAATGAGTTAAGAGCGTACATAAGACAATTGACTACTATACATGAGGCTATCTATGCACAGGAGCAGAGCAGAGGGACTAGGGAGGAAGAGGAGGCACCTTGCCCAGTAGCCCCAGGAGACCAGGTGTACTTAAGAGTCTTTAGGAGGAGATGGAATGAACCAAGACGAGAAGGACCTTACACTGTAGTAAGAGCAACCCCAACAGCAGTACAGGTAGAAGGTAGTACCACATGGTATCATTTAAATCACTGCACCAGAGTACCAAGATTGAGGCAAAGAGGGGGTGAACAAGCGGATGATGCGGAGAGTGAGGGAGAGGAAATAGAGCAAGGTGTCCAGGAAGAACATGGAGTGGACACAGTGCCTGCAGGAGAAAATAATGATGCTACTGAACCTCATTCTAGGGCTGCTGAAAGAACTGAAACCAGAGATGAGCTGCAGGCACAGGATGGGCCACCTCTTCCAGTGGACACGGAACAGGAAGGTAACAGAGACTCTGATGCTGTTCATACTGCTGATACATTTGCTGCAGTGCCTTCCTCAGGCCCAGAGCTCCCAGGAAGACTCTCTCCAGAGCCAGAGCCCTCAACAAGTGGGTTACAACGATACGCAGAGTTCACCACGCTCAACTTACAAGACATTGATTTCCCAGACCTTGACATCCCAGGAGCTGACCTCGGAGACAGTGACATACCAGACCTTGACTGAAGTAAACCATCTTAATGTGACTGAGCAAAAGCAAGGTACTGTTGCACACAAACACATTGAAAAGAGGTCCTGGGAATGGGCTAAGGCAGCTGCTAAGGGTAATTACACTGAATCAGAACATAGTGATGATATAGATTTGGGGCAGGAAAAATTGTTGGACATAGCACATCACAACGAATGGTACAAATGGGCAGAGTATACGGCTAAGAGAGTGAACAAGAACACCTGTATGCTATGTGCACCTTCACCTTTACAGAAGTTAACAGTACTGCCAAACCAATATGATAATATGCACTGTGCACAATTCTACTCAAGGTATTGCACTGTGGCTGAGAGAAATATGCCATATTGCCCTGCAGATTGTTTGGCTATGCTTGGAAATTCATATTATCAAAAAATTTTCTATCAACGAATGTGGGGAGATGAATGCCAAAAGTTAGATGTTAGACTAGAACCACAAAGAAGAGAAACACCTCAAAATTATGTATTAGATTCATCACTAGAGTATGAGTGTCTCAACAAAACTGAAGGCCAAATAAATGTTGGGAAATTTAGAGGAAAGTGCTCCATTATCTGGCATCTAGATAGAAGGATGTATAATGATCCGAGTGTATATAAGTCCACTAGCATAGTGTATGCAACAGCAACTGTGAATATCAATATGACAGTAACTCAGCCTCATGAAGATTGTCACAATGCCACCCTACACTTTCCATTGATAGAACCACTGGAAGACCAAAGTGAGGCAGTTGCAGACTATTTCTGGCTATGTGGAGGAAAGAAATTGAGGGCTACCTTACCAAAGGGATGGAAGGGTTTGTGTGTCAGGGTAAGGTTGGCCCAAGAAGTAGGAATAGTAGATTGGGACCTAGAAGAAGAAGAAAAACTGGAGCAATCTGACAAACCCTCTGTTAGAAACCATAGAACAAAAAGAGCCTATGAACCAGATCCTAATATAAAAATAGACTCAATTGGACAGCCAAGAGGGATACCTCATAAGTTCAAAGCAAGGGATGAGGTAAGCTCTGGATTCGAGTCCATATTTGTATGGATAACACCAAATAAGAATGCAGAATGGATAAATTACATATACTATAATCAGCAGAGGTTCATTAACTACACAGATCAAGCCCTAGATGCGTTGGGACATCAACTTAAATATACAAGCAAAATGACGTGGCAAAACAGGCAGGCATTAAATTGGTTATTATCCGAGAAAGGGGGGGTATGTGTGATGTTTGGAGCTGACTGTTGTACTTTCATTCCAAATAATACAGCCCCAGATGGATCATTTACTAGAGCCATGAAGAAGTTGAAGGAGCTCAGACAAGAAGTTTCTGAAAATGCAGGCAGCCAAAGAAAAGTGGGAGAATGGTTTGACTCACTGATCGGTTCATGGAAAGACTGGTTGATAAAGGTGGGAATAATAGTGGCAATAGCATTTGGCATTTTTGTCTTGGTGTTCTGTTGTGCTATGCCTTTTCTCAGATCAATGATGACCAATGCTGCTGCCAAACAGATGATCAATATATCAGTGAGAAAATCGGGAATGGACATTGGTGCCAATTCTGAAATGTGTGCAGTAGGCCCAGGAGTGGATGAACTGGATGAGTTCTAGTCTGGGATGAAATAAGGGAAGGGGTGCTATGGTATTTTCATTTTGTTTTAATCTTGATCAATGTTTTTGAAAAGAAAGGGAGACAGCCCCACTGTGTATTTTAATTTGGGCAAAATAGAAAGCATTTTTAGAAGACTGGGTAGAGCAGGCAGGAGAATAGAAGGGATGTTGTCTGATTATTTTTCTTCATGAAAAGCCCCCTTCCCACATTATATACTTTATTTTCATTTATTATTATACTTACTGTATTTTATACTGGGACTGAGAGGGAATGATTAAGGGTCTGAAGCAGGTCATTATCCGTGTTACGAGATAATGCAACAAGAACTAAAGGGAATGATTTGAAAGATTTCATATTTCTTTAAAAAAAAACAAAAAAAAAAAAACATTTGAAGATTTTACTGTATTTTGAAATATGCTGTGAGTTCTATGAAAGCCAAAAAGAAGAAGGGATCGACGAGCACCTCAGTGCTTAGCAACTGGGCTAGACTCTACTGGTGGTTTAAAAACCCGCTGTCAGCCCCAACACCAGGTAGCACTCTAGGCAGGACCAGAGTACACTTGGCAACGGAGGAGTCAACCCAGATAGCGCTGCAGACCACCGGAAGCGTCTGAGAGTTCCTCTGGCATCGTGGGACGATATATAATCAATTACTTATGGTACATTTACTAAAAGTAACGAATCACTGAAATGATAATCTGCTGAAATGAATGTAAAATGCACTGATTTACTGATTGATTTAATAACACATTATCCCCTGATGGATGTGTTAGATAGGGAGGTAAGGTCTTTTACTCTCTTCTAGTCAAAAGAGAGGAGAGATGTTTGGCCTTATTCTCCAGCCAGAGTATGTCCACATGAGGAAGGTCAGTGATGGTAAAAGGATGGATGGCTGAATATTGGCCATAGGTAGATTAAAAGAAAAAGAGACTGAACTTATGGGGACATGTTCTGGTAAGAAGTTTAGGTGTGGGACTAGAAGTAAGTCCCAAAGGGGGGATGTGTGGAAGAAATTCATTTCATGTAGGCCTCAGCTGTGTATAAAAAATTAAGGTCTGTTGTCCATCAAAGTGTGGAAAACATGGGAAAATTATATTTGTTGTATGGGGAACTGGTGTGAAGCGCTGGGAAACTGTCATATGAGTGTTATATAAAAGCTTTTTTAAAAACCAGAAAGCTAGGGATTTTCCACCAATAAATATGAAACCTGCAGAGGTTTGCATTTAATTGTGGCGAAATAGTGAGGTGGAGCTAAAAAGAAAAGATACATAGAAGAAAGCTAATTGGACAAGAAGGTGATAAGAAAGAATATAAGCAATGGAGTTTTACTATGAATGAGTGAGATGAACAGCTGCATCTCACTTTGTTGTGCTTACAATAAAGTTTACATTTCCTGAGACCTGGAACTTCGGCTCTGAGAGATTTTCTTCATTGATCAAGAAACATTTGGACTTAGATTGTGCCACGACAAAACCCCTTTGGAGTCCAAACGGGCGGTTCCGTCAGCGCGGAACCCTAATCAGAGCAATTAACCAAAATTGCCCTTGTGGTCAGCTGGACTCATTGACTTCTCCCTGGAGTGCCCGAATTGCTGATGTTGGCTGCGTGCCTCCGCCAATGGTACGAGGACAGAGGTGTCCGAGATTCACTCAAGGCCAGTGTCAGTTACGCCGGCCAGGTGACTCTACTCACCGGAACCCAACCCGGAAGATAACCGTCATGAGCTTAAACTTGTTTAAACCAAATTTAAATAATTAGGTAAAGTAAAAGAGGTAAAAGACTATTTACCAAATGGTGATAAAATAAAAAAAAATGATGATAATATTGGTAATTATCAGAATAACCTGGCAAAAGGAAGAAATAGAAATAAATCTATTCAAAATGGAGCTAGAGGAGAAGAGAGGGGAAAGCCAACCTATATGAGAACGTCTCAGTTACGTATATAACCCTCGTTCCCTGAAGGAGGGAATGGAGACATTACGCCAGTGACTGACGGAATGGGGATTTCGCTTAGAAGCCTATCACCTTCGAGTTCTACAAAACGAGCCAATGGCAAAACAATGCCATGGGTCTGCGGAATTTGAATAGCGCAACTCCGCCCCACCTCGTAGGCATGTACAGTGGGGAGAACAAGTATTTGATACACTGCCGATTTTGCAGGTTTTCCTACTTACAAAGCATGTAGAGGTCTGTAATTTTTATCATAGGTACACTTCAACTGTGAGAGACGGAATCTAAAACAAAAATCCAGAAAATCACATTGTATGATTTTTAAATAATTAATTTGCATTTTATTGCATGACATACTGTAAGTATTTGATCACCTACCAACCAGTAAGAATTCCGGCTCTCACAGACCTGTTACAGACTATTAAGTTCTGCTTTTCTGATGTATCAAATACTTATGTCATGCAATAAAATGCAAATTAATTACTTAAAAAATTATACAATGTGATTTTCTGGATGTTTGTTTTAGATTCCATCACTCACAGTTGAAGAGTACCTATGATAAAAATTACAGACTTCTACATGCTTTGTAAGTGGGCAAACCTGCAAAATCGACAGTGTATCAAATACTTGTTCTCCCCACTGTAAGGAGCTGCGTGTGCAATCTCACATTTTGTTACTTGCTGAGGAGCCGAGGCTGAGTGCCCCGGCCATACCAGTGGTACAGCGGTTGTGGCACGGGGACGTAACATCTCTGTTCCCTCCTTCAGGGAACGAGGGTTACATACCTAACCGAGACGTTCCCTTTCAGTCAGTCACTCCGAGTTATGTTACTGACTGATGGAATGGGGGTCCCAATCTAATCTCGCCACAACGGCTGTCTTCCAGCGTCCTGCGCTGACCTGAGCTCCCTGCCGTGAGACTAGCACGAACGAAGGGCTAGGCTCAACACCGAATACCAAGGTACACTGGGAAGCATATCCCACGTGGAAATATGCAACACAATGCCTGCCCGCAGGGAAGACTTAAGAATACACATATGACCTGAGTACAGGATGCATATGGAACACTCTGAGGTATCCAGCCTGCAGGGTGGAATGTTTCAACCCCAGGGATGGCAAGGTGTCTTGACAACGGAAGACACGTGCTCGGAGGAGACTTACCATGGAAATACACATGTGGGGGTTGCCCGGAGGGGGAACCATGCACATGGAGGCACCTAGCCTAACACGAGGGCTGACCGAGCGGGCATACACTCTGGTGTCGGCATCAACAGTGCTGGAGGAACTCAGGGCTTACTGAGAAACTGAGTCCGTGGAGTGGAATGGCGCAGCAAGTGTTGACACCGAGCCGGTCCTACTGACTGGCCACTGGGAGCGAGTACACGAGAGGACACTGGCTCTACACGGAGATTGCAGAATCTCGCGAATGTGTTAGGTGTTGCCCAGCCTGCAGCTCTGCGCTAGAGCCCAAGAGGAAGCCACACTCCTGAAGGAGTGTGCCTTCACCCCTAGGGGGCATGGCAGGCCTTGAACCTGGTATGCCAGGACAATGGCGTCCACTATCCAGTGAGAAAACCTCTGCTTGGAGAGAGCCTTCACCAAAAGGACCTGCTCCTCGTCCTCCCTGATCTTGCACAGGACTTGTGCGAGAAGGCTCACTGGGGGAAATGCATACTTGCGTAGGCCCCGCGGCCAGCTGTGCACTAGTGCATCCGTGCCGAGGGTCCCCTCGGTCAGGGAGTAAAACCAGCGGCAATGGGAAGTGTCTGGGGAGGCAAACAGATCTACCTGTGCATCGCCAAACAGTTCCCAAATCAGCTGAACCGACTGAGGATGGAATCTCCATTCGCCGGGACATTATCGTGAGAGCTCGTCGGCTGCACGATTCAGCTCTCCCGGGATGTGAATGGCATGAAGCGACCTCAGATGCTTCTGACTCCATAGGAGGAGATGGTGTGCCAGTTGCGACATACGGCGGGAGCGCAGACCACCCCGATGGTTGATGTACGCTACTTTTGCCAAGTTGTCTGAACGGCCCAGTACGTGCTTATCCTTCAGCAATGTTCGGAAACGGTGCAGGGCTAGACGTACGGCCAGCAACTCGAGGCAATTGACATGCCATAGGTGCTGGGGTCCTGTCCAGGAGCCCGCGGCAGCATGTCCATTGCACATGCAACCCAGCCCGTGGCAGAGACATCTGTTGACACAACAACATGCCTGGAAACTCGTTCTAAGGGCACTCTGGTCCGTAGAAAAGAGAGGTTCGACCACGGGGTGAAGGTTTGACGGCAGGCCCGAGTGACTGGCACCCGGTGCGTGCCCTGTTGCCATGACCATCTCGGGACTCGATCGCGAAGCCAGTGCTGAAGCGGTCTCATATGAAGCAGTCCAAGCGGTGTGACTGCTGCTGCGGATGCCGTATGCACCAGGAGCCTCTGAAATAATTTTTTTTATGAACGTGCGAAGACTATTACAAATGCCCTTTACCAAAAAAAACTCCATCTCCAACTTCAAAATCGTCTGACATCGTTGTTCCCTTTCAAGGGAACTCGCGCTGCGTCGATTGACGCTGTGGGAACGCTTTGCGTGATTGCATCATGAAGCACGTGTGAAATCCGTCCAATAGTGTAATGAGACGTCAGAGGCGGGTGATGTCATGAACCAGGAAACTATAAAGCCTGCCCAAACAGTGCAACACTAGCTTCTGTGTCTTCAGCAAGCACTCTATGTGAAACGTCTTTAATATTTATTGTTGTCTGTCACTATATTAGTAGTTATGGCGAGCAAACAGCTGTTTAGGTCTTCATCCCTGTCCACGTTACATCACGGATGGGGATACACACGATCTGTGCGTTGTTTGTTTGGGAGCGGAGCATGCACAGTCTGCATTCGAGGGTGCAGGCTGTGTACAATGTGAGCAGTTTCCACTGCGCACGCTCCGCTCTCATCTGGCGCTCTTCAAGGAGGGTGCTCAGACTAGCGTTCCTCGTGGTTCGGGTCCTGCTGTTGCCGAGGCATAGCGGCGATCTAGATCATGGGGATCGCAAATGGATCTGTCAGAGGGGTTTGAGACGGGCCCTGCCCTATCTCAGCGTTCACCTGACAGATCCAGTGCCTTCTTCCGGTGTGTGGAAGCACACGCTGCGGTTCCTTCCGCACCGGGTGAGGCACCAGCGCTTCACATATCCAACTCTGAGGAGTGGGATGTGGAAAGTGTTGCTGCTGGAGATACTGAGGACACGCCATCTCAGTCTCCAGCATATGAGGAACTGGTGGAGGTTGTGTCTCGCGCTGTTGCCAGATTGAACATTTACTGGCCAGCAGAGAAGCAGGAAGTATGTCCTAAAAGTCTATTAGACGAACGTTTCTTGCCTTCTCGAGCACAACCTCGGTGTCGGGGCCTGCCATTTTTTTCCTGATCTCCACACCGAGGTGTCGAGTTCGTGGAAGAAACCGGTCTCCTATAGAGTTCACAGTGAACAAACTCACTACTCCTCTATAGTTGGCCAAAATGAACATGGTTATGGGGCGATGCCTAAGGTGGAAGAGACGCTTGCGAGCTATCTCTCCCCTCAGTCTGCATCGTCCCTAAAGGCCCCGACATTGCCCACCAAACCAGTAAGAACAACATCAGCATTGGTGGGCAAAGCATATACAGCCGCTGGTCAGGCTGCAGCATGCCTTCACACTATGAGCATGCTGCACGCGTAACAGGCTGATGTGCTAGGATATTTGGATGAGGACAGGGAGAATTGGCCCGAACGCAGTAGTTGACCATGCTATGGCAGCCCTGGTGGCCACGGAGAGGCATCTTTGGTTAAATTTAAGTACAATAAAAAAAAAGATAAAAGTTTTCTGATGGACGCCCCACTGTCGCCCCCTGGCCTCTTTGGCGACGCTGTCAACACAGTCGTCGAGAGGTTTCAGGAGGCTAACAAACAGGCGGTGGCGTTCCAGAAACTCCTCCCCCATCGCTCTCATATCTCCGGGGCTGCTGAGTGGGAGCAGCCCCAAACATCTATAACCAGTTCCTCGTACCGTGCGGTACAAAAGCAAAGTGTTGCTACCCGAGCTCCCCGACAGAAAGAAGGGGGACCGGGTAGGCGCTCTCAACCGCAGTCTACGAGGGGTAAGCTGGATTTGAGGACCGTGCTTATCGCCAAGAAGGCTGCGTGGAAAAGGTCCTGACGCCCAAAGAGTCAGGCCTTTGAGGGTAGTCCCCTCCGAAGAGAAGTGGCAAACACCTCATTTTAAGGTGCCCACGTCTTTTCGGTGCCCTCAGGGGACCATTCTGCCAACCCTGCCACCTTGCGTGCTTCAGGGCGCAGCAGTCTCCAGCGAGCACATATCTCAGTGTCCGCCTGGAAATGTAACGGCACTGGGAGGCTTGCTTCCTCTGAGGAGGGTGTCAGCACTGCCAGTCCGGTTGTTCCCTGCTGGTGCGCCACTTCAGGGCACCAAATTGGTGGTTCAAAAATACCAGAGGCCATTCTCGAGAGAATGGTTCCCTTAGTATAATTTCTGGCAGCGTGGAAACTTATTGCCAAATATATCTCAATGGGTCCTGTACATAGTCAAAAAGGGTTACACAATTCAGTTTGGGTCTCGCCCACCCAGGTTTATGGCGGTCCTACCAACAGTGGTGGACACCGAGCAGGCTCTGGTCATGGAACAGGAGGTAAAAACTCTGTTGGGGAAGGGAGCCATAGAATGTGTACTTCCTCCCGACAGAGAAACCGGGTTTTACAGCCGGTATTTTATCGTTTCAAAGAAGGATGGAGGGATGCGTCCCATTTTGGATCTGCGGGTTCTGAATCAGTCTGTTATGCAGTTAAAGTTCAAAATGTTAACCTTGAGACAGATTGTACCACAAATCAGATCCGAGGATTGGTTTATCACAATAGATCTCAAGGACGCAAATTTCCATATATCCATCTTTCCACAACACAGGAAGTTCCTGAGGTTCGCTTTCGGGGGCGAAGAATACCAATATCGGGTTCCTCCATTCGGCCTAGCTTTATCACTCCGCACTTTTACGAAATGCATGGATGCAGCTCTAGTACCACTACGTCTGCAGGGCATTCGCGTTCTGAACTATATCGACGATTGGTTGATTTTAGCTCAGTCGGAGCAGTTAGCGGTTCGGCATCAAGATGTCGTTCTCGCACACATGAAAGCGTTGGGGTTGAGACTGAACGCCAAAAAGAGTGTGCTGATTCCATCACAAAGAAATACCCAGTTCAGTCATGAAACTCTAACGTATCGCTGATTGATTGTCTCACGGCCGTTACTACAGCCAATCGGGCATTTCTTCCTATCTAGGCTACTATGTATATATTTCGGTCCGACACAGGTAGCGTTAGACTGCGCACTCATCTTCAAATGCGAGCCATGTCCCTAGCTGTTATTTTTACGCTCTCGTTAATTCTAAACCACCATTCACTATTAAGAGACATGTCTCACCTTGAGATCGACGAGATTTTGTCTCTTAATGAACCATGCGCTGATCCATTTTCCGATATAGAACCTCCTGGCATTTCCAACGATGCGGCAAATCTCAGTGCACCTATCCAAACCCAGCGGAGTTCAGTACCTTCATCTCCAGACAAAAAATCCTGCATTGCACATGAAGATTCTCCCAATGACTCTCCGGATCCAGTGCTCTCGGCTCTCCTTGATATTAAAGAGTCCATCAACAAATTGGATAATCGCGTTTCAGCGCTAGAGAAACCAAGCTCCATCATTCAAGCTCCGTCCATGCCTCTTCTTCAAGACACCTTTGTGGGCCCCTCCCAGGACTTCCTGCCACGTTACAACCTTTCCTCAGCTCTACCTGCTCCATCTTCAGGAGTTCCCTTTATCCCACCCGCAGCAGCTATTCCTCTAAGCCTGAGGAATCAGAATCAGGTAATTTTATTGTGTTCATCAGGAGTCGTAGACAAATGTATTGTTGACTGCAGTGACATTTCAGTTGTTCTCAAAGAGTGTGACCCCAGACTTTCTAAAAGCTTGTCTTTACCGGAATTCAACGTGGCATTTGGCGTGTACAGAGACACTCTATGCAAGGTTTTTCCAGAGAAGTGTATTGAACTCGACACCTATTTAGCGATTATATCTGACCTGGCGCTCAATTACGGTGGCTCTCTCTTTTACGAATATCATAAATCGTTTTCAGCTAAGGCAGCCTTAAACATTCAGCGTTTCAATCTTAAACTGGACTGGTACTTCACTGGTCATAAGGCAAATACTTGATTGGTTTGTGGATAATTTTCCCACTCTGCCAACCTCTGTCCTCGGACAGCTTTCCAAGTGTCCCAGGGGTCTCCAAATCAACATAAAAGAACTGTTTCTGGGTCTAGATTTCCTGCTCGCCTACCTAGCCAGGTGAAACATCATAACAACACCCCAGCATATACGTGCATTAATTTCAATGAATCTGTTTGTCCATACACTACTTGTAAATCTTTACATTGTTGTGCTGGTTGTGGCGATAGTCATCCTAGAGCTGTTTGTCCCCGTAGGTTCAAAGCTCCTCCTACAAATCCTGCCAAAAGATGAATAAACATCCATCTACTCCAGTCAACATTTCAGTTTTGTCTGAGAACCTATCTAATCATCCTAATCGTTAATTTTCTCATTACCGGTCTTATTCAAGGCTTTCTGGCAGGACTTTCAGCTATTCCTTCCTCCACTTTCATTTGCAAAAATTTAATGTCAGCTATTAAAGAACCCGAAATCCTAGACTCTTTGATTCAGAAAGAATTAGACAAAGATTATATTATCGGACCTTTTCGTTACTCTCCTTTTTCTATTTTTCGCATCAACCCAATAGACTTGGGTAAGAAAAGATTAATTATTGACCTTTCATCCCCTCACAATAGTTCTATTCCCAGCGTTAACAGTCTTATTCCTGAAGATATACAGCTCTCTGGTCTTAGCCATTGTGGAAAGGTTGTAGTCTGTTTGATTGAGTGTGTGGACAGGTGTCTTTTATACAGGTAACGAGTTCAAACAGGTGCAGTTAATACAGGTAATGAATGGAGAACAGGAGGGCTTCTTAAAGAAAAACTAACAGTTCTGTGAGAGCCGGAATTCTTACTGGTTGGTAGGTGATCAAATACTTATGTAATGCAATAAAATGAAAATTAATTACTTAAAAATCATACAATGTGATTTTCTGGATTTTTGTTTTAGATTCCGTCACTCACAGTTGAAGAGTACCTATGATAAAAATTACAGACTTCTACATGCTTTATAAGTGGGCAAACCTGCAAAATTGGCAGTGTATCAAATACTTGTTCTCCCCACTGTCCTTTCCTATGCCTTCGTAGACAACGCTATTCAATTAATTAAATCCACGGGTAGAGACGCTTGGCTCGCTAAAGCAGACATCACAGATGCTTTCAAAATTATGCCTCTGCATCTTTCCCAATGGCACCTCTTCGGCATTAAATGGAGATCAAAAATGTATTTCGCTGTGCGACTCACTTTCGGTTGCCGTAGCAGCTCTAAGATTTTCGATTGTCTATCAGAAGCGCTTTGCTGGATTCTTCTAAATGTATATAAACTCCCCTTCGTTCTTCATCTTCTAGATGATTTTTTAGTGATCGACTTTCCCAACTCTCCCCCCAATCGGTGTATGTCTAAACTAAAAGATCTTTTTTCTAAACTCAACGTTCCTCTTTCAAAGGAGAAAACTGTCGGCCCTTCCACCTCTCTCGAATTCCTAGGTATAATTTTAGATAGCAAAGCTATGGAAGCGTCTCTCTCCCGCCTGAAAAGCTGGATCGCATTAGGCAAATTATGTCTTTGTTTCAATGTACTTCTATCTCCAAACGAGAACTGTTATCTCTCTTAGGACACCTCAATTATGCTATGCGCATCATTCCTCAGGGTCGCGCTTTCATTTCTAGACTCCTAGAACTGTCAAAAACCATATCTAATCTAAAAGATATTATTTCTTTAGATCAAGGCTGTCTCTCCGATTTATATTTTTGGAGTATTCTTTTACAAGATTGGAATAGCACCTCTTTTTTCTACAACAATTCTTTTGAAACTTCTAATTCTCTCAATATATTCACAGACGCCGCTCCCTCTATCGGGTTCAGAGGCATTGATGGAAATACGTGGTTCCCTGACTAATGGCCCTCAGAAATTCTTAATCTACTGGACGAAATAAAATCAACTGCCTTATTCGAGATCTACCCTATCGTCTTAGCCTGCTTGCTTTGGGGGGGAACAATGGCAGAGAAAAAAAAATCCCTGTTCTTTGCGACAATCAAGCTGCCGTCAATATTATTAATAAAGGCTGCTCAGACGTACCATTCATTAACCGATTTATTAGGCGTATTACCTGGTGTAGTGTCATGAATATTTTTATTCTCAAAGCTGCACATAAACCAGGTCTTAAACCATTTTAAATTTCAGGAATTCCGTGCGCTCTGCCCCAGTGCGCTTCCCTTCAGCCTGGTCTGCCCTCCTTACCACCTAGCAGTTCTAGATTAAATAAACTTTCTTCTTATATGGCTGTTTTTTACATGAGGTTGGGAATGGCCAAATCTACCTTAAAAGCCTATGATCAGCCTAGTCTTACTTCACTCTTTTCTGTGCTGCTTTTGATTTTTTGCCTTCCCCAATAAATTTAGACATTGTATGCGTATACAGAGTCTACTGTTTTGAATCTTGCAAGCTTCATCCTCATTCAATTAAAGCATCAATAGCAGGTATTCAGTTTCATCTTCGCTGTAGGGACCCACATACACCTAGCCTTTTAAATCATCCCTCCATTCGCCTCGTCCATGGTCTTCAGAATACTTCACCTGGATCTAAAGATAAACGCCTTCCTCTCAATCTTACTCTCCTACATAAACTTCTGCACCGTCTTAGACTCTGGGTTTTCGGCTCAGCTCTGCGGTCTCAACCCCGAACACTACACGCCCCATTCCTTCAGGGTCAGCACGGCTACAACTGCAGCTTCGAAAGTGCTGTCTGCTACCTTAAAAGAAATGGGGTGATGGTCTTCAGCTGCCTACGAAAGATATATTAGACCCAGCGCTAAAGACATTGTAGAGGCACAAAAAATAATGAGTGTATGAATGCACTACTATCACATGCTGCTAGCCTGACGTCATCAAACTCAGATTCTAGTCAGAATATTTGTCTGATACTGCTCCGTTGGGCTGTGATTATGGGGCGTGTTTCAACCGAACCAGGAAAGAAAATGCCTCTGCACTCAATTGGATAGACCTACAACCAATCAGAGCAGCAGAGTAAGTGACGTATGTTGAGCGACGCATAGTTGTCAACAGAACTCAACTGCACGCGCGCTGGAAGAAGTAGAAGAAGAAGATGAGTGTAAACGATCTTTGCCGGTGTTGTAAAAAGAATTTAAAGATACACGGAGTACTTACCAACACGATCATCATTTTTGAGATAAATAGTAAAGGTGAATGCATATACGAACAAGTTCTCTGTTTAGTAAACTAATTCAACCCAAGCGCTCTTTGGTGACGTGAATGATTACGTTACTGTTGATCATCTGTCCATCATCGTATAAAGCCCGCCCTGACAATTTGATTGGTCCAAACAGGTGGTTCTGGTTTGAGCATAGTTGCTCCACAACAGATCAAGTCCAGACCGAACTTCCCGACCTCAAATGTTGTGGGCGGGGCTAAGTTCGGCTGGCATCCAGGCTAACATGCTGCAGGTGTTGCTGGTCTGATGGAGAAGGGAATAGCTCTTATAGCTATTCAGGGTTTTACCGCCATCTAGTGACTTTAATAAAAGTCATAATTTCAACTTAATTCTGTGTGTCCTAGTATTTCTGGCATTGCATCGGCACTTTAGAGTAAGCCAGTCGGCAAGGTAGCCCAGGCACACATAGTCTTAGAGGTCATTAGAGCTAAGCCGGTCGGCAAAGTAGCCCAGGCACACATAGTCTTTAGAGGTCATTAGAGCTAAGCCAGTCAGCAAGGTAGCCCAGGCACACATAGTCTTAGAAGTCATTAGAGCTAAGCCAGTCGGCAAGGTAGCCCAGGCACACCTAATCTTAGAGAAACTCAGACACATCAAAACACTGCTATATAAATATATGATCTGCTTGTTCTGTCTCTGTGTGAATGAGCAGCGCTGTTTTGTCTACTAGTGTGACAGGGTGATGTATGAGTTCGGGACTACATTTCCCACAAGTCCATGGGCTAGCGTAATGCTTAAGTGGGCACGTCCTATAAATAGAGGCACAGCAGCATAGCACGTTCTCTCATTCATTCATTGTGCAAACAAGCGTGAGCTAGCATCAGGTAACCTATGTTCGATTGTGTTTTAATAGAAATTTTAATGGATGCACTTTAATGAAGAGGACTGTTCTCTTTTTAAGCAAAAAGACTTCTATGCAAATAGTTTTATGCTGCTCATGCTTAGAATTGTTTGTGTGCCTCTAGATCACCTTCACATAAATAAATATGGGCATGAGGTAGCTCCATGTATGGGTTTTATTATTGAGGTAATGGGTTTATGTAAAGAAAGTAGTAGACTAAAGTTACTTTGAGTAGGAAGAAAGTGGTCTTATTTTGTTGTTGCGCTGTTAAAAAAAAGTAACTCAGTAACTTTTACAATCACTGCTTGACGTGTTTGGGCTTACAGCACGCTCAAGCAGTGTTTGTGGATAAGTCATGTTCTCACTGCGGGAACATGACCATCGCGTTGTTGCGGTCGAGACTCAATGACCTCCGTGACGGAGGTAGAGTCCCCTCTGCCACACCCCAATCTATCCCCTCCACAAGTGGTGATACTTTGGCTGGTGGCCAGGGTGACCTGAGGGTTACGGTGTGGAATAAAGCCCCGACGATCATTCCTCGGGCCACACCCCCCTCTTGCACACCGCTACCCGCGAGTGTTCGGACTGAAGCAGCAGGACCGTCTGCGGATGCCCCGCGTGTTTTTCGTTCGGCACTCCAGCTGACGATGAGATGTCGATCGCCGCATCTCAAGGTGGGCCGGAGTCCTCTGGGGATGAAGATTCGGCTATGCTGCCACCTTCGGGCATGCCAGCATTGCCCGAGTCCGACCCAGAGTTGACAGCCATGTTATCTTGGGCAGCAGCGAGCCTCGGGCTGGAGTGGAACCCTCCACCCTGTCCCGAGCACTCGCGGCTGGATGATTGGTTTTTGGGCGTGGCGCATCCTGACAGCCGCCAGGCCCCACCCCCAAGACCCTTCTTTCCCGAGGTGCATGAGGAGGTGATGCGATCCTGGAAGTCCTCGTTGTCTTCCCGTGATCGTTCGGCGGCCTCCTCCGCCTTCTCTACCCTCGACGGGGCCACGGCTAAAGGGTACACTGGGGTCTCCCCTGTTGAACGCTCTGTTGTGATGCAACTGTGTCCGCAGAGTGCTTCAACGTGGCGCGGTTATCCTAAGCACCCCTCCAAGGCCTGTAGGTTCTCGTCTACTTTGGTGACAAAGTCCTACAGAGCTGCGGGGCAGGCCGCCGCCTCACTGCATGCCATGGCCATCCTTCAGCTCTACCAGGCCAGGATGCTCAGGGACATGCACGAGGGTAGAGCTGACCCAGGGCTCATGGATGAGCTTCATGCCACCACTGACCTCACCCTCCGGGCGATGAAGGCGAGCGCACGGTCCCTGGGTCAGGTGATGTCCACAGCTGTGGTCCAGGAGAGACACCTGCGGCTCAACCTGGCCAATATGAGAGGGGCTGAGCGAGCTTGTTTCCTCAACGCTCCCATATCCCAGGCTGGCCTCTTCGGCGGCGCGGTCGAGGACTTCGCCCAACAGGGGCTCCCGCCCCTCCCACCCGGCCCCAGCAGCAGCCTTCACTCGGGCCACACCGTGGAGGTCGCCGCAGGAAGGTGCCCCAGTCCGCTCCAGCCCCGCAGCCTGCCAAACGCCAGGCGAAGCGGCGCTCCTGACGCGGACAACTCAGAGATGGGTTCCAGTTCTTTCCAGGAGGTGGTAGCAGGGCTACTCCTTCCCCCGGTGGAGGACCAAGGGAGAATCTTTTGTTCCGCTGCTGGCCCCCGGGTTTCTACGATTTGCTTTCGAGGGGCAGGCATACCAGTACGTGGTTCTCCCATTCGGGTTAGCCTTGTCTCCTCGCATCTTCACTAAAGTCGTCGAGGCAGCCCTTGTGCCACTCAGGCAACACGGGGTTCGCATCCTGAACTATTTCGACGACTGGCTGATACTAGCTCACTCTCGAGACCAGGTTTGCGAACACAGGGACCTGGTGCTCCAGCACCTCGCCCATCTGGGCCTTCGGGTCAACTGGGAAAAGAGCAAACTCTCCCCCTTGCAGAGGATCTCTTTTCTCGGTATGGAAATCGAGCGAGCGTACGCAGTCACTGCTGACTTGCCTTTGTCAGTTTGAGGGCAAAAGTGCGCTTCCACTGAAGTTATTTCAGAGGCTCCTGGGGCATATGGCATCCGCAGCGGCGATCACACCGCTCGGACTGCTTCATATGAGACCGCTTCAGCACTGGCTTCGTGATCGAGTCCCGAGATGGGCATGGCAACAAGGTACACTCCGGGTCCCAGTCACTCGGGCCTGCCGTCAAACCTTCACCCCGTGGTCGAACCTCACTTTTCTACGGACCGGAGTGCCCTTAGAATGAGTTTCCAGGCATGTTGTTGTATCAACAGATGCCTCCGCCATGGGCTGGGGTGCCATGTGCAATGGTCATGCTGCTGCGGGCTCCTGGAAAGGACCTCAGTGCCTATGGCATGTCAATTGCCTCGAGTTGCTGGCCGTACGTCTAGCCCTGCTGAAGGACAAACACGTACTGGTCCGTTCAGACAACACGGCGACAGTAGCGTACATCAACCATCAGGGTGGTCTGCGCTCCCGCCATATGTAGCAACTTGCCCGCCATCTCCTCCTATGGAGTCAGAAGCATCTGAGGTTGTTTCGTGCCATTCACATCCTGGGAGAGCTGAATCGTGCAGCCGACGAGCTTTCATGACAACGGCCATGTCTCGGGGAATGGAGACTCCATCCCCAGATGGTTCAACTGATTTGGGAACAGTTCGGCGACGCACAGCCTCCCAGACACTTCCAACAGCTGCTGGTTTTACTCCCGGACCGAGGGGACCCTCGGCACGGATGCACTAGCGCACAGCTGGCCACGGGGCCTGCGCAAGTATGCATTTCCTGCGACAGCCCCTCCCTGGTCAATCCCTCTGAGGAAGGACCTCGTTTCTCAGAGACGGGGCACCCTTTGGCACCCACGTCCCGACCTCTGGAACCTGGGTTCTGGATGGGACGCGGAAGGTTTGAATACCCTACCACCTCAGGTGGTGGCTACCATCACTTCAGCTAGAGCCTTGTTCATGAGACACGCCTATGCTCTGAAGTGGAACCTCTTCGTCACCTGGTGTTCTTCTCACCGAGAAGATCCCAGGAAATGCCCGATCGGGTCAGTGCTCTCCTTCCTTCAAGAAAGGTTGGAACGAAGGCTGTCTCCTTCCACCCTTAAGGTTTATGTTGCTGCTATTTCAGCTCACCATGACCTTATGGACTCAAAGACGGTAGGACAGCACAACCTGGTTGTCAGGTTCCTGCGGGGGGCTAGGAGGCTAAATCCTCCTCGCCCTCAACAGATTCCCTCTTGGGACCTCTCTGTAGTCTTATCCACACTGCAGAGAGTGCCTTTCGAGCCACTGCAGTCTGTGGAGCATAAATACCTCTCTATGAAGGCGGTGCTCTTCATGGCTCTGGCCTCGGTTAAGAGGGTCGGGGACCTGCAGGAATTTTTGGTTGACGAAGCGTGCCTGGAATTCGGGCCGGCTAACTCTCACGTTATCTTGAGACCCCGGCCTGGATATGTGCCCAAGGTTCCCACCACTCATTTTAGAGATCAGGTGGTGAACCTGCAAGCGCTGCCCCGGGAGGAGGCAGACCCAACCTTGGCACTGCTCTGTCCAGTACGTGCTCTCCACACTTACGTAGACAGAACACAGTGTTTCAGGACCTCAGACCAGCTCTTTGTCTGTTATGGAGGGCAGCGGAAGGGAAAGGCTCTCTCCAAGCAGATGTTGTCTCACTGGCTAGTGGACGCTATAGTCTTGGCTTATCAGGCTCAAGGCCTGCCATGCCCCCTAGGGGTGAAGGCACACTCTCCTGGGCGCTTGCGCATGGCGCCTCACTGACAGACATCTGTAGAGCTGCATGCTGGGCGACACCCAACACATTTGCGAGATTCTACGATCTCCGTGTAGAGTCAGTGTCCTCTTGCTCCCAATGACCAGTAAGTAGGACCTGCTCGGTGTCATCGCATCGGTTCCCCATCTGGGCAACCCCCACATGTGTATTTCCATGGTAAGTTTCCTCCGAGCACGTGTCTTTCCCTTGGCGAGACCATTCTTGCCATCTCCGAGATTGAAACATACCTCAGAGATTTTCCATATGTATCCCGTACAAGGGTCATATGTGAGGAAAATGAGGAAAAAATCCATCAGAACGCGTCGACGCCTTCGTCGACCAGACAGCTAAAGAAAACGTATAGCTTATAGTATAGTTTTATATTTATGTTTAAGTAGTAACTTATAATATTATTTTTTTTAATTTCATCTATGTTGAAAAGTGAACAGCATGAATAAGATAGGCTACATCATAAGATGCGCAATATGTCGGGGACATGGATCAGACGTGATTTTGACCACTTCATTAAGTTTTGTTTTGTAGAAAGCCTTTCTTTAAAGTGAATTTCATTTTGTATAAATTGTATCTTAATTTTAATCAATGTTTCATCAGCCAATTGTCTGGATTTAATAAATAATAAGCAAACCAACCAAGAACGTCGGGAATGGATTAAAGTGCGTAACAAACCCACTTGCCTGTTTAAGCGGCCTTTGAGTAAGGCTGAAACGATAGGCTACTTCTTGCTAGAGAAATTGTATTCACCGTCGTCTATTTCCATTCATGACAAATAATTAACTGCACTTGAAGTTTTCGTAAAATTTGAAAATGAAACACCCAAAACTGTTTATGGTACCATAACGAAGACGAACTGTATGTTGATACGTGAAATTCTGGAAGGAACGTTGGACTGCGTGGCATGGGGACGTAATAACGTGTGCCATTAATCAATCTATGTTCTATAACATGTAAAATGGGAACATGAACGGAATATTCTAAAAGCAACTCATTTAAACACCTTAATCAGAATATTGTCTTATTCAGAATAATGATTACTGCTATAATTCCTGCTATAATACTGCTGTCCATGTCAACGTAGTCAATGTTGGAAACTGCTGTGCTTCTTAATATTTTTTATAACCTGTGATACTTTTTTCAGGATTCTTGGATGAATAAATGATGTAATGGGTGATGAAAATTCAGCTTTGCATCACAGAAATAATGATATTTTACAGTATATTCAAATAGAAAACCATTATTTTAAATGGAATTTTTCTGTAGTTTTGGTCAAATAAATGCATGCTTGATGAGCATAAGAGACTTCTTTCAAAAACATTAATTCGAATAGTAATGTGTCCAAACGTTTGACTGGTACTGTATTTATAGCATCTGAGCAGAAATTTGCGAACAAAAGCTTTATTGATGTGACACTAGGCTATTTTACAGTAACCACTTCATAATCTGTCCAAAACAGGCCAAAGAAATCTTGTCTAAACAGTCTTATGTCTATGACATTTTATGAAGCGTATTTGTTATATTATAGAGCCTATAAATGTTAATCTGCAGTTTAATAGGCTACGTCACACAGAGACATGCAGAACATGCAGGATTCATATTTAAACAGTATTTTGCGGTTTAATATTCACAGACACTAACAGAATAAATTTACCTCACAATCCTCAGCTGGATCCGTTGCTCCTCGAAATTAAACAGCTTTTCTTCTGAGGTAAATTATTCCAGGATTATTCCTCACCGCGTCTCAAAATGATGTAAAGTACATGAATCTCACTAAACTGGATGGCTTTTTTCAGTGGATGCGGGTGGGGAGAACTTGCATGGATTGCGTCAGAATTAGACTTTGAATAGAACGCTCTCCGTGGGCGTGGCCGCATTAGCAGATAATGAGGCAATTCGCAAACGACTGACATCTCTCTCTTTTCAAACAGATTACATAAACAGAGAATATTTGTTTTTGATTTACATTATTTAAAACCTGTAATTTCAACGTTTCTTTAGACATGTGTCTCATGTTTGTGTGACAAGTATTCGCTAAGTTACAGTTCATGATGAATTTAATCATTCAGTTGAAAATAAGATAAACTTGTCCTAAACCTTGAATAACAGGACATAACACATTAGCAACACATCAAAAATTTAAATGAAATCAATAAAATTCACAAGGAATTTAATCTTGTTTAAGTCACTTTAGTAGTAACAGTAATGAAAGTTACAATAAACCGCTTACCTCAGGAGATAAGAGGGCAGCACAGATGGCAGGTTGGTGCTCGAGAGAACGGGAGAGCATCTCATATGCACTGTTTCACTGTACTGAAACATCTGTTATCAACTTGTGCTGTGGAAGGTGATGTTGGACCTGATGGTCTGGTTCCTGTATAACGACTTATAACCATAACTAAAGTGAAGCCACAAGTGTGGTCATGCTTCATTTCAAATCTGAGGATGCTATCTGTAAAACCACGCATTTGATGAAGCATATTGTATAGCATGTCAAGTGAGTTTTTAGCGAAGGCTAAGATGCTATCATTATGTTATTGCCCTGTAAAACACGTACTTGCAGTATTCTAACTAGTCTTCCAACTGCTCAATTCATACTCTATTGTTTTCACTCAATGAACTTTTCACACGTCTGTCATGAACGACTTAATCCTCATTATTCTTTTATAGTAATTCTTTTGTTTGTATTCAGCCATTAAAGCCTATTCAGGCATTCTGGATTGCCCATCAACCCCACATTCATCCCACTTTACATTAAAACCTATTATCTGAAGTCTTTCTAGCATACAAACGAACAAAAAAAGCATGCTCTGGGTACCTAATGTGAAATAGATCGTGAAATAGAATATAGCTCCTGGTGTGACAGGTGCATTAGAGCTACAGTTAGCATCAAGCTACATAACACAATATAAAAGATTAATATTATACTTTAACTCCAGACTCCCTTTAAACAGCCAGCGAGTGTTTGTATTTACTTCCGATCGCGGGATGTGGGTTTCAGTGATGTTCAATGATGTTAAAATGTTATATTTAGCATTTTATATGGAGCTAATCGCTACACCTGCTTAGCATGTATACTGGAAACATTCTTTATTCATATGAAAATACACCAAATTGCTTGCAAAACACACACAAACCATATGCCATCGTAATCGTGCGTTTATTAGCTTCTTGGTTCACATGTTGGCAATGTTTATCACGGAGAGATGAGAATGAGGAAGTGCACTGAACAGCGTGACCAGAAGGGGCAGGATTATTGTCACGTTGAGTCACGTAAGATGATCGACAGCTGTACAGCAAATGAGAGAGCTCTGAGATCATAAGTGACGTGCAGCATGAAGAAACAGACACAGAGCTCGCTCTGAATGTCATTCAGCTCTTCAGATCAGCATAATCCAGTGAGAAATGAACAGAAATGTTATTCTGTATAACAAAATATTTTGCAAACATGTGATAATAAATCTGTATTTGTCCAAATATGCGCACGTTTTGACTAAGAGCCCGAACGGATGCGGTTTAGTGCATGTATGTGACCACAAATAAAACGGAGAAGACGTGACTGGCTTTTTATTATTGTTGTTATTCCATTCAAAATATTGTTCATTACAGATTGATTATTTTGCACTCCTGACATAAATTAAGAAATTAATGTCACTGCAACCTAGTTTTATCATAAACAGTGGTCAAATATCGAAGCTGGAGTCTTTAATCTTTCTAATGATACTCAGTTTGTCCAGATCAAGCAAGAATGTGATGTTTTAACATGTTAAAAGACGTTGGTGCAGCTCTGATTTGTTGTTGGTCTGCCGTTACACTTTTTTGTATTTCTTCTTCGCTGTGAATTACAATTTCCTTTCATCTGACCATCCGCAATCTGGGAGGCGCCATCACAAGAAGCCTGGGGGTACTGCCGCTCCGGTAAGCCAAAGAGGTAAACAGCCACAGTGTGGGTATATGAATTTAGATCTTTTGTATGCCTAAAAAAATATTGATACTTTTTTTGTTTAAATATCAATACTTGGTGCCAGAGTATCGATAACATCTCATGGCCAGAAATTTTGCTAGAAATCGGCATATCGATTTTTTTGTCCCACACCCTACTATAAACCCTATATTATTCTGCCGACACTACTTAGACAGCCAGCCAGTGAGGACAGTTTTCTAAGTATCTCATAATTGATGTTTTAATCGGAACGGAACAGCTGTGTTTTGTCCTGTGACTATTCCGTCTCACAGTCACCCAGTTGCCCTGCTGCATGGGCTCTGTAGCCGGAACCGAACAATGTACAGAGTTCACTAATCTAGTCACATCCAAAGCAGTATTTAAAGCCCTTGCATTCTTACTATCCTCGATTAAAGTTTGGATGCGTGTCTCTAATTTTGAAATCTTCTCCGTCAGCCTGACTATATCCCTGCATTTATCACGTGAAGCCCTCGTCGCTGACAGAGAAGGCTATGCTATACATGTGGCAGGCAGTGCAAGTGACAATAACAGGAGATGACGACTCATCATGTTTGTTGACTTATCCAACTCACAACAGTTGTTTGATGGACTCGTAGAAAGTGCGAGACAAAAGACGGTAAACACGGATGGCAGGTAAACAGTCTAGCGAAATGCTAGTGCGTTGAGCTAGCGATAGCGATTTAGATGAAGGCTAGCGATGTCAGATCAATGTGACAGACAATATCAGATAATATCAGATATATTGTGATGATTAATTTATATTAAGCCAAATAAACAGCAGGAAATATAGAAAATAGAGTTTAAAAACAAAGCTATATGGAACTACAAATGCAATTCACTCAGGCAGACAAGAAACCACTGTGCAAGGGAAGCAAGGGAATAATCCACTTATATAATAATATTTAATAATAATTATAAGTAATAATAATAATTAAGTTAATACTGGTAAAGCACACTGTGTCAAATAAAACATAAAACAGAATAAAATAAACAAACTAGACATCACACCAAGCGACAGACGGCGATCCGTACACACTTGGTTAGTGATGGAAAGTCATAAATTATAAATTCTCTAGTTGTTTTTAGAAATAAATACTTTTTATTAAGTTGTGGATTTGGATATATATTTATACATTCTCTAATTCATACTACTTTTTGTCAAGGTTTAGATTTTTTTTGTTGTTGTTGAAATGTTGATTTGAAATGTCAGTTTTTGCATGACTTTTACTACAGAGAAATCTGAACACAGAGAAAGACATTTTGTTACACATTACATCAAAATTCAATAAAAGTGAACATGAATGTTTTATCAGAGCTTAATCAACCTGATTTCAACCTCTAATTTGAGTCTTCTGGCTGAATTTTGCCATATTGTTTCTGCCACACCAGTTCATTTTTGTGTGTATAATAGTGTGTTGCATATGAGTGAGGGTACCACTGAGGTGGAGGCATATTGTCACGATCACCAGTGAGAGTGCCCCGTGATTACCACCAGAGGGCACTCCACCCCGGACTGTCACTGTACATGTACCCGTAATCCTTTGCCTGGACTCATCAGCACTCATTGTTTACACCTGTGTCTCATTTACCTCATTACCTCTGCCTATATCTAGCCTGTTCACCCTGTCATTCACTGCAAGGTTTTGTATGTTGTTACACTGCATCTCTGAGCGTTTCCTTGGTTCTTATCTCTTGGTTTTTGGATTTCTTGCCTGTTTCTTGGATTACCCTTTTGCCTCTGTCCCCTGCCTTGTTTGCTTGTTTGGATTGCCTGCCTGGATATTGACCTATTGCCTGTATTTTGGATTACGTGTCTGGATTGTCCCTCTAATAAAAGCTGCATTTGGATCTCCAACCTTTTGAGTCTTGGAGCGGTTCGTAACAGAAAACCTCACCATATCATGGATCCAGCAGTTTAACTCATCCGTCTGAAGCAAGGTAATAGATCACTCGAGGACCACACCCGAGATTTCCTGGACCTTGCTTATTTAACAGACTTCCCAGATTTTGCCCTCATTGACTTATATTGTTACGGACTCAGTGAACAATGCCAATGTAAGCTCATTTGTGATGGTCCTCGAGGATCACTGGCTGTGTTCTTGGACTATGCGCTTTTGTTGAGTGGGTCCTCCTTCACTGTAGAGGAAGTTAAGGACACTTCCCCTAAACATTTTTTGGGGAGGGGCACCATGCATCAAGCTCCGATGGCCACGGAGTTTGGCCCACAACAGTCACCAGCATATCCAGTCATGATGGTTGCTAGTCTGGTGTTTCCAGTACCTTCCCTTCCTGTGGTTCCTACACCAGAGCCTCTCCACGTCATGGCCACTGAGCCAAGACGGCCGCCGCGCCAGTGTCTCCGGGACAAGAGGGCCGCCACGCCAGTGTCTCCGGACAAGATGGCCGCCGCGCCTGTGTCTTCAGACAAGACAACCGCCACACCTGTGTTGTCGGACAAGATGGCCGCCACGCCTGTGTCATCGGACAAGATGGCTGGTACGCCTGTGTCGTCGGACAAGTTACACTCTACGCTAGAGACTCCAGCCATCAGGGCCGCCATGCCAGAACCTCCAGCCACCACGGACACTACGCCAGAGTCGCCAGCCTTCACGGGTGCCTCGCCAGAGTCTTCAGCCATCATGGACGCCACATCTGTGTTTCCGGTCGTCATGAGCGCTGCACATGGAGAAATTAAGGCAGCCCCTCATCGTTTGAGACTGGCTTCAAGTCTGGAGGACACACAGTTGACGTCTGTACGAGGAGCTGGCATCTCCGCATTAATGGCAAGTGTGGAGGTCTCTGAGGTGCTTCCTGTTACGCCGATGGCTGTTCTGTGTTTTTGGTCCATACACTGCTCTCCAACCCATGACTTCGTTCCAGAGCCCGCTTCATTCAAAGGGTCTGTTCCAGAGTCCAACCAAGTCTATGAGTCCACGCCAGAGTTCGCACTAGTTCCAGAGCCTGTTTCAATCCAAGAGTCCATCCCAGAGTGCAACACAGTCCATGAGTCCACTCCAAAGTACGCTCCAGTCCCCGAGTCCAGCCATGAGACCCATGAATTCCAGGTCTGCCTTAATACGACTACAGAGGTCGTTCCTGAGTTCCCTGTCTGTCTTGATATGACCACGGAGGTCGTTCCTGAGTTCCCTGTCTGCCTTGATTCTACCACGAAGGTCCTCCCTGAATTCCCTGTCTGCCCTGTTACGACCGCAGCGGTTGTACCAGAACTTCCTGTCTGCCTCGACGCAATTGCAGAGGCCGTACCAGAACTTTCTGTCTGCCTCGACTTCTTTCCTGCCCTGAAATGAACACAGAGGTCGACCTGAAACACCCTGCCGGTCCTGTTATGACCATGAAGGACCCCCTTGAGCTTCCTGCCTGCTTGGGAAGGGCCTCTGGGGCAAATATTAAACTCTCTGTGCTTTCTGTTCCAGTTTTAACAGATCTGCTGTGGTGCTTATCTGCTCCACCATGGGGGTTTTCAAGCCCGTCTAGTCAGCTGTGGTCATCTGCTCCGCCTTGGGTGTCTTCAAGCCCATCAAGTCAGCTGTGGTGGTCGTCTACTCCGCCGTGGGGGTCTTCAAGCCCGTCTAGACAGCTGTGGTGGTCGTCTGCTCTGCCGTGGGGGTCTTCAAGCCCGTTAGCACTGCTGTGGTGGTCATCTGCTCCGCAGTGGGGGTCTTCAAGCCTGTCTGCGCTGCTGCGGTGGTCATCTGCTCTGACGTGGAGATCTTCAAGCTCATCTGCGCTGCTGTGGGGGTCTTCAAGCCTGTCTGCAAGGCCACCTGCACAGTCTACTCACCCCTGGCCACCTGCGCCACCCTGGTCATCTGTCTGGCCTGCGCCACCCTGGTCATTTTCCCGGCCTGCTCCGCCCTGGCCGCCTGCGCCACCCTGGTCATCTGTCTGGCCTGCGCCACCCTGGCTGCCTGCTCTGCCTCAATCTCCAGGCCCTCTTCCGCTCCACGGGCCTGGCCCTCCATCCTGCCCCCCGGGTCCGCCTCCGCTCCACCTCCTTCCTGGACAATTTTAGCCGATGGCTGTTCTGTGCGTTTGGTCCATACACTGCTCTGTTTGGTCCATACACTGCTCTTTGAGGGGGGGCTATGTCACGATCACCAGTGAGTGCCCCGTGATTACCACCAGAGGGCACTCCACCCCGGACTGTCATTCCATCAAAGACTACATTACCTATAATCCCTTGCCAGGACTCATCAGCACTCATTGTTTACACCTGTGTCTCATTTACCTCATTATCTCTGCCTATATCTAGCCTGTTCACCCTGTCATTCACTGCAAGGTTTTGTATGTTGTTTCCCTGGTTCTTGTCTCTTGGTTTTTGGATTTCTTGCCTGTTTCTTGGATTACCCTTTTGCCTCTGTCCCCTGCCTTGTTTGCTTGTTTGGATTGCTTGCCTGGATATTGACCTATTGCCTGTATTTTGGATTACGTGTCAGGATTGTCCCTGTAATAAAAGATGTATTTGGATCTCCAACCTTTTGAGTCTCGGAGCGGTTCGTAACACATATATTGTATTTGTGTAGTGACATTTAATGGCATCAAAATGACATCTTTCCTGGGAAGCAAGACAATGCCAGGCCTCATTCATCATGTGCTATAACAGAGTGGTTGTGTAGACACTCTACACCATAGAGTGGATGTGTTTGACTGGTCTGACTGCAGTCCAGATCTGTCCTACTGAAAATATATGGCCCATCAAGAAAAGGAGAATCAGACAACAACGACCATGGACTGTTGAGCAGCTGTCTTGTATCAGGCAAGATTGGGCAAAAAACTGCAACATTTATCTTCAATTCTCAAACTATTAAAAAGTGTAATGAAAAAGAAAGGTAATGTAACATAGTGGTAAACATGCCTCTGCCCCAACTTTTTTGGAGTGTGTTGCAGCCAAAATACAATTAAGTTGTTCAGTGAAAACATTGGAAACCTTTTCTTATTACTTTTGTCAGTTAACCCTCTGGGGTCTGAGGTGTTTTCTGGGCCCTGGAGGTGTTTTGACATGCCCTGACATTTGTGTTTATTTCTGTTACTTGTAACATTTTCATGGCTAATGTCTGATTACACTGTATTCAGAACAAACTCAGCTACAATAGTGCAAGCAGCATTTATGTAAAATTTAGTAGTTTTGAGAAAATGACATTTATGCATGGTTAGTGAAAAAAAATAAGTCACTGAAATAAGACCATAAAACCCATACTGAATATTTGTTGAGAAGACATTTGAGAACTGTATCTTGTAGCCTAGAACTTTTGCTTAGAAACTATGTGAAAATCCTCCTGCGCACTCATTCACATATAACAATATACTGATATTTTGTGTTTTGTGTCAGAAAGGCTGTATGTGGGTAGGCATGAATGATCATGAATATTGATGCGTTTCACACCTGGCAAAAAAGACAAAGACACCTCCCCAGGTGAATGTGAGGAGAGAATGGCTTTTTTGATTGTTTGTAAATTATTTACAACACAACATAATCCAAATATACATAATGTAGGTCAAGGGCACATTATTGAGCACACTGATCTAAACACAGAGGCTTGAATAGTCACACACCTTTTTGTGATTTAAAATTCACAAAAAAATGATACAGAACACCAGGTTTGTTGTGCCTACGTGTAGGGCTGCACAATTTGGCCCAAAAATGTGGTGCTTATTGTCACAGTCTTTATTAAGGGGTAATCCAGAATCATAATCCATAAAACAGGCAAAGACTAGGTCCGTGCAGTGGAAAAAGACCTGGAGGGCCTGGAGACTGAGGCATAGCAAGAAGCCAGAGTGCAGTCGGTAGAGCCGGTGGCCAGGGCGGAGCAGGCTGAGCAGGTGGGCCGGCCAGAGCTGACGGGGCTGAAGAGCATTTCTGACGGGCCTAAAGACCACCCATGGTAGAGAAGATGACCACCTCAGCGATGTTGAAGACCACCACGGTGGAGCAGGAGACCACCACAGCATAGCTGAGGACCACCATGGTGGAGCAGATAGAGCTGGTGACCACCACAACAGAGCTGGCAGGGCCGAAGACCACCACGGCTGATCAGGCAAAACTGGAACACAGAGCACAGGAAGGTTAGGATTGGCCTCAGGGGCTGTGTCAAAACAGGCAGGGAGCTCAAGCGTGTCGTCCATGGACATAACAGGACCAGAAAGGTGTTTCAGGTTGACCTCGTCGGTCATCTCAGGGCTGGCAGAAAGCTCATGAACGACCTCCGTGGTCGTTTCGTTGCAGACAGGCAGTTCAGGAACGACCTCTGCGGTTATGTCTGGGCAGACAGAAAACTCAGGGACGACTTCCGTTGTTGCATCAGGGCAGACAGTAAACTCATAGTTGGACGCCACTGCCTTGAGAGAAGCTGAAGGGTACGCAGCCCAGAAACACAAAAGGGCCATCGCTGTACCGGGTAGTGCAACTGACAGTGGGAGACCCCCAGACTTGATATCACCGTCGAGATAACAGCTGCTCGGACTGACATTAGCGCTGCGTTCATGGCGACCAAAAACACTAACGTGGTGTCCATGACAGCTGGAGACTCTGGCGTGAGCATGTCGTGAACAGACTGGTGTGACGGACATTTAGATTTATTTAAACATTTAGCAATGAAAGGCTGCCTACATATTTCATATTTTAACATGTTTCAGTCGAATTTCACACATTTTAGTCTGGCAATAGTTGAACTTGTAAAATGTGTACAAGTTGATGTAACAATAACACGTTAACTAATGGGAGTAAGAATAAACGACTTACCTATAGAAATAATAGGTATCCTCCACTTGATCAAGCCGACATCGCATTCTTCTTCTTCTGAGGTAAATTCAAGGCTGATTCTTTGCAATGCGTATTCTTCCGAACTCGATGAATAGTAGATGAATTCTTTGTTTATCGAGATGTTTACAGGTTTGCGTGCCTCACATGGACAATTACTGTATGAATAGGCTGTGCTGCTTATGGGTGTGGTCACAATAAAAATAATGAGCAGAGAGCTGCACACATTAACCTGGGTCATCCTTGACGTTCCTTTCTCTGTTGTGAAGCTTGCTGCTGCATGGCGGTGTCCCATAATTGTGTCCAATTTTTCAAAATGTTTCAACTTTTATTCTTGTTTTAGACCAAGAAATACACTATATTGCCAAAAGTTTTGGGACACCTGCCTTTACATGCACATGAACTTTAATGACATCCCATTCTTAATCTGTAGGGTTTAATATGGAGTTGGCCCACCCTTTGCAGCTATAACAGCTTCAACTCTTCTGGGAAGGCTTTCTACAAGGTTTAGGAGTCTGTTTATGGGAATTTTTGACCATTCTTCTAGAAGCACATTTGCAAGGTCATTCATCCCAAATCATCTGTGCAGGGCAGTCAAGTTCCTCCACACCAAACTCTCTCATCTATGTCTTTATGGACCTTGCTTTGTGCACTGGTGCGCAGTCATGTTGGAACAGGAAGGGGCCATCCCTAATGCCGAGTTCAGACTGCACGATTTTCAAACTCGTCGGATCACAGTTCTTTTCACAGTGCATGACTATCTGGGGTAGCATTCAGTCACTGCTGTGTTCATACTGCACCATGGATCGGCGACAAGAGGTTTCACACTGCATGACTTTACAATAGGAAGATTCGCCGACAACTCTGTCCGGTGCGCAAACTACGTTTCACAAGCAAACGCGCGAGAAGTGACAAGAAAAACAACGCAAGATCACACGTGCGTCAGACCGGAGTTCTCGCGCGAGACTGGAATTGTTATTAAAAATGATAAACTGCAGAAAGTTTGCGATCCAAATTGTCTGTGCGCTGATTTGCAGCGAAAAGGAGAAAAAGAAAAAAGATTATGGCGGAGGAAATGGTTGGGGAGACACGGAGCAAGGAATGCGCTGCTGTTGCGGCTGGTCAAGCTAATTTTTGTGCTTTTCTGTTTGATAGAATTGTAAATATATCTATTAAAATACTGATATTCTGGTCTATAACTCCTCCCTGAACCTCCCGTGTGCCCTGTATCTTGCGCTCTCATTGGCTGTAGGTCATCGGCAATGTATCTTTCAGTCAGAACACATTTCACACAGCAGGAGTTTAAATCGAATCTGCGATTCGCTCAGATCGTGTCTTTGATAATTCACACTGCGTGATTGTCACTCGCGTGAACGAGCACCGATTTTTCGCAAAACCTGACAGCGAGTCAAAATCTGGGCTAAAATCGGGCAGTGTGAACTCGGCATAAACTGTTCCCACAAAGTTGGGAGCATGAAATTGTCCAAAATGTCTTGGTATGCTGAAGCATTAAGAGTTCCTTTCACTGGAACTAAGGGGCCAAGCCCAACCCCTGAAAAACAACTGTAGTGATTTTACACTGAACAAAATTATAAACGCAACACTTTTGTTTTTGCCCCCATTTTTCATGAGCTGAACTCAAAGATCTAAGACTTTTTCTATGTACACAGAAGGCCTATTTCTCTCAAATATTGTTCACAAATCTGTGTTAGTGAGCACTTCTCCTTTGCCGAGATAATCCATCCACCTCACAGGTGTGGCATATCAAGATGCTGATTAGACAGCATGATTATTGCACAGGTCTGATAGG
Organism: Coreius guichenoti; assembly: GCA_039654105.1. Lineage (NCBI taxonomy): Eukaryota > Metazoa > Chordata > Actinopteri > Cypriniformes > Gobionidae > Coreius > Coreius guichenoti. The sequence goes on from CM077181.1 coordinate 23,400,337, forward strand.
CTGGCCACAATAAAAGGCCACTCTAAAATGTGCAGTTTTATCACACAGCACAATGCCACAGATGTCGCAAGTTTTGAGGGAGCGTGCAATTGGCATGCTGACTGCAGGAATATCCACCAGAGCTGTTGCCCGTGAATTGAATGTTCATTTCTCTACCATAAGCTGTCTCCAAAGGCGTTTCAGAGAATTTGGCAGTACATCCAACCGGCCTCACAACCGCAGACCACGTGTAACCACACCAGCCCAGGATCTCCACATCCAGCATCTTCACCTCCAAGATCGTCTCAGACCAGCCACCCGGACAGCTGCTGCAACAATCGGTTTGCATAACCAAAGAATTTCTGCACAAACTGTCAGAAACCGTCTCAGGGAAGCTCATCTGCATGCTCGTCGTCCTCATCGGGGTCTCGACCTGACTGCAGTTCGTCGTCATAACCGACTTGAGTGGGCAAATGCTCACATTCAATGGCGTCTGGCACTTTGGAGAGGTGTTGTCTTCACGGATGAATCCCGGTTTTCACTGTACAGGGCAGATGGCAGACAGTATGGCAGTATGGCGTCGTGTGGGTTTGCTGATGTCAACGTTGTGGATCGAGTGGCCCATGGTGGCGGTGGGGCTATGGTATGGGCAGGCGTATGTTATGGACAACGAACACAGGTGCATTTTATTGATGGCAATTTTGAATGCACAGAGATACCGTGACGAGATCCTGAGGCCCATTGTTGTGCCATTCATCCACGACCATCACCTCATGTTGCAGCATGATAATGCATGGCCCCATGTTGCAAGGATCTGTACACAATTCCTGGAAGCTGAAAACATCCCAGTTCTTGCATGGCCAGCATACTCACCGGACATGTCACCCATTGAGCATGTTTGGGATGCTCTGGATCGGCGTATACGACACCGTGTTCCAGTTCCTGCCAATATCCAGCAACTTCACACAGCCATTGAAGAGGAGTGGACCAACATTCCACAGGCCACAATCAACAACCTGATCAACTCTATGCGAAGGAGATGTGTTGCACTGCGTGAGGCAAATGGTGGTCACACCAGATACTGACTGGTTTTCGGACCCCCCCGATACAGTAAAACTGCACATTTTAGAGTGGCCTTTTATTGTGGCCAGCCTAAGGCACACCTGTGCATTAATCATGCTGTCTAATCAGCATCTTGATATGCCACACCTGTGAGGTGGATGGATTATCTCGGCAAAGGAGAAGTGCTCACTAACACAGATTTAGACAGATTTGTAAACAATATTTGAGAGAAATAGGCTATTTGTGTACATAGAAAAAGTCTTAGATCTTTGAGTTCAGCTCATGAAAAATGGGGGCAAAAACAAAAGTGTTGCGTTTATAATTTTGTTCAGTGTACTTTCGTCCATCCAAGGACGCTAAGTAAGGTAGTGATTGGTACTCACGTCACCGCTGACGTTGTGATTTTTGGATCACCCGTCACTTAAGGTGGTTATGAGTACATCAGATGACCACCTTCCCCCACTCTTAGTTTGGGAAACTAGTCAAGGTCTTTTACCCTGGCTGTATGAGAACACTCCAAAGAGGAGGCTGTTCAATCATTTAGAATGAATGTAAAGTGGGGAGAGTTGGTCAACTGATTTATCTGAAAGATTGGTGAGATTGCTCACTTGTAGAGCCTCTTCTGTATTATCAGCACAAGGAAGACACAATTGTAATAAAATAAATTTTATTAACAAAAGATAAACAAGAATAACTAACACAACTACTAAATGAATACAATGAATGATAAAGGAATAAAGTGCATAAGATGCATAAAATACATGTGATTAAGTTGAGTGTGGCTATGGAAGAGTTACGTTATCTTATGGACAGATAAACTGTTGTTTCTCTGAAACTAAGGTGAAGAACCTTATTATGCATCAAACAAATAAACAAAAGATTATTTGTTATTAAGTAGCATCAGTTATATTACCTCTAATGTAAATTAGAAAATCATATACTGATAATATACAACAATGCCAAGGTCTCTGGAAAGAGGTTTGGTTAAGTGATATTTACGTTCCACGTGGTTGAGTAAGCAGTCCGATGGCGATGACTTCTTCCACTGGTTGTGCTGGGAGACAATGCAGTGGGGAAAAAGCTGGAATCCGTTTCAACAGCCTTGAACACGAAGATCTGTGGGATGCTGATCTCCTGGAGCACCAAAGGGTCCTAAAATCTGGAACACGCAGATGAGGCCCTGAAGTAGGTGCAGGAGGTCCTTAATCTGGAACACGCAGACGAAGGAACTTTGAAGTGAAGGTCTGCTCTCCTGAGCTTAACCTTGCTGCAAATGTCTCTGTGTGTCTTCTGCCCTCTGGGCCAGACACTCAGGACTTGGTCAATCTGCTTTTGTCTCTCTGGCATGGAGACTCGGGACGTGCTGTAGTCGTCTGGACTAAAACTCTGAACGTAGTGTTTGTTAATGTCTCTTTCCTCACAGGCTGGAGGCTCAGAACGTGGTCGTATCTGTTGCTGCCTCACAAGATGTAGACCTTGGATCTTTTGTTGTCTCTCTGGATAAATCAGAGGCTCAGAATGTTACGGTGTATCTTTTATGTCTCATCCTTGCAGGACAGACTCAGAACAAGGCGTGTCCTTTGAAAGGGTACCTTTATCCCCTGGCTGCTGGCATCAGAGGGGGCACACTGTGTGGCCAACCCTTCTGTCCCCTGTGGAACTCATTTGCACAATGTACACAGTTAGAAGTCTTTAAAGTGTCTTTAAAGTTTACCAATGCATTTCTCACTTTCCAAACCACCACCAGAATATCCTTGGCAATATTCTAAACGAATAGACACCGAACATGATAGAAAAAGATTTAACTGTCATGCGTTCATTCATTTGTCATTTACAGCTGAATTTGTGTAAGATGTTGCATTACAAATGGCTGTCACTGAGAATACTTATTTCTCTGAAGAATTATGAAATGGATGTGTGTAGTTTACATCAGTTTTAAGGTTTCCAAACATAGTAATGAATGGATTTAGATGGATCATTGTGGTCTTTCTTTGTTTCACCCACTACCGATGAGGTCCTGAGGAATTTTCATGGCAGTCACAGACCAGGACATTAGGGATTAGTCTCTAGATGGGTGAAGGGCATAAACTGCATGTGGACCAATTAGATGTCCTGTCCTTCCTGGGCTTGGTACCAGAGGTCTTCTTCTCCTGTCCTGTACAGAGGTCTTCTGACCCCGCTCTGTGATTTTACGTGGCCTACCACTTAGTGGCTGAGTTGCTGTTGTTCCCAATTGCTTCCACTTTGCTATAATACCACTAACAGTTGACCATGGAATATTTAGTAGTGAGGAAATTTCACGAATGGACTTATTGCACAGGCGGCAACTTATTACGGAACCACGCTTGAATTCACTGAGCTCCTGAGAGCGACCCATTCTTTCACAAATGTTTGTAGAATCAGTCTGCATGCCTAGGTGCTTGATTTTATACACCTTTTGCCATGGAAGTGATTGTAACACCTGAATTCAATGATTTGGAGGAGTGTCCCAATACTTTTGGCAGTATAGTGTAGCAACAGTAGGCTATATGGTGAAATGACACATGGAACTGTCCGAGCGATGTGGTGTGGCTTAGACTTGCCATATCATAATTTTTACCCCAGTCAGTGCAGTTACCGTACTCACATTTAAACAGTTTATAACAGTATTAGAGAAGTTTGAACACTAGGTGGTGCTTTGGGGTAATTTTCACTGCGCAACTGCCTAGGCAATAACAAGGCTGTAATTTTTAATTTAAATAATGTATAAATAATGTTTTTTTAACTGTAGTTAAAAATTTATTTTAACTACAAATTTAAATGACAATGAAAAAAAATATTGAAAAGGTAATGATAAATTTACACATTTAAATGATTATTTCAACCAAAAATGAAGTACATATGTGCAATACAAATATAATACGCAATTTTGCTCAGTATTTAGTTATATCTACAGATGCATGATATTTTAATTTGCTACAAGCATACATAAGAAGCACGTTCAACGCGAACGTGCAGACGGTTGTCCGTGCTGAACGTGCATCTCGTATATAAAAAGCGTTTTTAGGGGGCCCTTGGCTTTTGGGGGCCCAAGGCAGTCGCCTACCTTTGCCTAATGGTAAGTCTGCCTCTGACACAAATAAAAGTAGACACTTAACAGTTGTGTAGACACCTAACATTGAATGATGTATAACACTTATCTGTATGACCAAAATCGACTGAGTATTTTGAGTCTCTTTCGCACTGATAAGAAAAAAAGCGCTGTGCGCGCGCTGGCGCCTCCGCCGACCCCAGGGAGTTAATGTCAAAATGAATACAGAAAAAGAGAGCAAAGCTTACCTAGGATTGAGCAATAAACCATATCAGAGATCTAATATATCAGTTTATCAATTTAATATATCTACTTTTTATAGATTTTAATCAATTTAATATATCTAAAATAAAACAATATACAAGACACAAGAAACACACAACATCTCTTGGATGTCTGTGTGTTTGTATGTGTGTGTGTGTGTGTGTACCACAAAGATGCCAATATCCGAAATTCTTGTCCTTGTGGGGACATTTTTGTTGGTCCCCATGAGGAATACAGCTGTAAATCATCCAGAGTGATGTGTTGGGGGGGAGATATAAAAATGCAGAAAGTTTTCTGTGATGATGGGTAGATTTAGGTTAGAGGGATAAGGTTTAGGTTAGGGGACTGCACTATTTGTGCAGTATAAAAATCATTATGTCTATGGAAAGTCCCGTCCCCGTAAAACATGGAAACCCAACTTGTGTGTGTGTGTGTGTGTCAAAAATAAATAAACAAATAAATTGATTGATTGATTGATTGATTGATTTTTGGTTGATTCTGTCACAAATGTGTCTGTAGATGGTGGACCAAAATAATATAAAACTATTTCTTTTGTGTTTCTCGTCCAATGATTGCTTTTTTAGTGTTTCTCTCTGGATGTAAAAGAATGATGTAGCACTTTGGGGCAAATATGGCCACCAGTAATCCGAAACTCGAAGAGAGAATGGCAAAAATCTCCACAGCAACTGCATATTTCCCTGGTGAACTCACATATGCTGGAACAAATGCAATCCACACAGCACAGAATATTAACATGCTGAAAGTGATGAACTTTGCTTCATTAAAATTATCTGGAAGATTTCTTGCCAGGAAGGCTAACAAGAAACTTCCTGCTGCCAGCAGTCCAATGTATCCCAGCAGCATAGAAAAACCAGCCACTGAGCCAATAGCACATTCATATACTATTTTAGAGCGGATATACTGGTTATTTTTATGGGGTGTTGGAGAGGCAGTTGAGAGCCAGACTGCACATATCACAACCTGGAGGGCTGTTAGGACCAGAACTGTGCATCTTTGTTGTGCTGCTCCAAACCATTTAATAGCTCCTTTGCTCTCTGGTTGAGATGACTTAAACACAGCTATTACCACCATAGTCTTAACCAGGATGCAGGAGATGCACAGGACAAAGCTTATGCCAAACACAGCATGTCTTAACCGACATGTCCACAACTGTGGCTGACCAATGAACAGCAGCACACACAGAAAACACAGTTTGAGTGACACCAGAAGCAGGAAACTGAGCTCCGAATTGTTGGCACGTACTATGGGAGTGTTATGGTGATAAGCAAAGACAATCATCACAAGAGCACAGAAGCAGGTGCCAAGCAGAGATGCAGTGGTCAGAGAGATGCCCAGAGGATCTTCATAGGACAGAAACTCAACTTCTTTAGGGACACATTGATCCTTATCTGGATTGGACCAGAACTCATCTGGACACAACACACACTCAACAGCATCTGTGGGTAAAAAAAAAAAAAAAAAGGATTTTTAAGAGGAAATTACTATCAAATTTTATAACAAAATTTCCACCAATCTCCTCACCTGTTGTATTAGAAATCTCTCCATCTCCGCATTGCAGGCAGTCAAAACAGCAGACAGGAAGGCCCTTCATCGTGGCTCGTCTGGTTCCTGGGGGACAGCTCTCACTGCACACAGACCGTGGGGGCTAAAAGAGACATCATCTGTTATCAGTCATGTTTGTCATCTACTTTACATAATGATAAGCTTGGCTTTTCTATTAATGTATTCTCATTTGTCTTATCATAGCTTTTATTAGTATTTATACCTGCAAAAAGGATGACATTTAACATTCAAAGTTAATTACATTTTTTGTCTCAAAGTTCCAGTAAAATGCATCCTCATGCAGTGTGAGCATCATCCCTGATGCTGCCCCTTCATTTACTACACCGACCTTGTGGAGCTTTATTAACCCATCAGAGCTCGGCTGCCAGTTCAACACATCATAGATAGCCAGAGCATCTCCATTTTTATCAAATGACACATGATCCCCAAAGCCTGTGGTGAAGTTCACTTTCTGTAGGTAGTGAACCAGCTGTACAGTTTGTAGACAGGACAGGTGTTATATGTTTATCTGAAATTTGAATTAATATAGAGCATATATTTTGTCACGTTCAGCTCATCTATATGCCCGGATAAACTGTGGGTCTTACCTGCCAGGGTTTCAGATTTGTTATGTCAGCACAACTGTTCCCACTGAATGGTCCTCTACCCTCTTCACACTGCATCAGGTCATGAAGAGCATGTGCCAGGGCATAAACTGCTTTATACACATTATAAGATGCTCTCAACCCTGAAACATCAGTATATGGTGAGTTTCTGGTGCTCAGATCCTCCTGTCCTGTACAGACCTTTTTCACTTGCTCTCCTTCTGTCTTTTTACCCTCAGTTTCAAAACTGCATCCAAACATGTTCTCCCAGAAGATCCTAACTATATTATTTCTTTGATCATTGTTGGGACGAAGACGTAACAGAAAGTCATGAAGCCCCTCAATCTCCCCACGCCTGATAGCAATGCCCAGTGTGCCCCCCAGGATGGGCAAATAACGTGGTGTGCGAAACACAGGTGAGGTGGCCCAAGCTTCACTTGCAATCCATTGCCTGCCTGTCATGTTCTGCAACACAACTCCATCCATCAGAGGTATCAGCAAGGATGAAGCAGAAAAAACAACCACCACTCTAGCTGTAGAGGTGTGAATCACTCCCATTATACGTTGAATATCTCTGGGGTTATTAACATTGGGCAGTATTTCAGAAAAAGCAACACAATGTCCAAACCGCTGCATTTCCTGCTGGAAGGACTGAGCAGCGTAGATGCCGTAGTCATTATCACTGTAGATGAGACCAACCCATGTCCATCCAAAATGTCTCAAGATCTGAACCATAGCCCGCACCTGGAAGGCATCACTGGGGATTGTTCTGAAGAAAGAGGGGTACTTTTTCTTGTCACTTAAACAGGAGCAGGTGGCATAGTAGCTAACCTGATTAGAAATAAGGAGCAGAGACAAGAGACAAAGAAAGATGAAAAAATGTGTCAGTTCCAAAGCCATTGTGTTTTTAATTTTAATTTTGTGTTTGTGTGAAGCAGGTTTGTTGTTGTTTTCACACAATGTTCTGCTATTGCATAGTAAATAATCAAGTATGATGTGATCTTAAAGAATCATTTGGTAAGACTTTTTTAACAGAAAAAAAGGTTTTAAATATATCCCTTACCATAGGCAGTCGAAACAGCCCCAGGACACTGGAAATTGCAATTGAATGAGTAGAACCTGGATCACCTATGATTCCAATCACCGGTGGTGGGCCTTTGCAGTTGAGGTCAGAGAAGGTCTCCTCTGTCCCACTAACCAGAGCTGTGGCACCACGGAATGCCACTGCAAGCCTTAAACAGTTGTCGTAGATCTGATAACCAAGTGTGATGTTAGGAAGCAGGTTGGGTTTGTTATTAATCTCATTGATGGCAAAAACCATTGTTAGTGCTTGCTGGAAGCTTGTCATATAGAAGCTGGAGAAGACGATACAAATGAAATTAGATCATTAACTTTAGTAATACTAACAGTAACAATAAAAAAAAAATACATTAATAACTGAATTCCATAACAAAATTTTTGTGAGATCAGATTTTGGATTTCTAAATTTACAATTTATTTTCAAAGTTATATATGCAGTGAATAATTTACGTGCTGTAACCATATAATATGACAGGTATCGGTTTCTTAGATTAAATCATCATTGACAATGATGACAATAGCATTCCATTTTCCAATTATTGTCTTTAAGTGTTCAGTTAGTGTGGTCCTGACTCACAGCTCACAGTGTGGTAGTTTTGGCTCCGTTCTGAAGCTCAGCTCTGGGAATGCTTTGAGGTACTGAACCTCAAACAGACCACCAATGAGAAGGTCTCCTTCCTGGTACATCCCATTCAGCCTGAAGTGTCCCTGGCGCTGACAGGTATCTGAGCCGGCCATGATGGTTACAGAGTAATAGTTACAAGACAGCAGCAAACAAATATGCAGAATTAACCACATCCCTCACCCTTTATCTTGCTATGTCACTCTGCCCTCAGCTCACTGATTTATCATAAAGATTGTGTGTGGCACTTTTTTTATATAGCAGGCGGTGCCACTGGCCTCTCTGGAAATGAGGACGTTATTTTTGCCATTTTGGGGCCCTCAACCAAGTATGACAATCAAAAAAACAAACGAAGAAAAAAAAAAAAAAAAAAATATTAACAATAGTTTAATATATATTTCTCTAACAATTATTATTTGTATGTGTCTTGTTGTATGTATCAAAGACAACATTTGGCTCCTTTACACCAACACATCATAAATCTATGGTCTCAAAATTAATAAACACAAAACATGATTAACAATTACACAACCAGATTTTTATTCACAAAATAGCATTCACAAGTGAAAAACATAAATACACAAGCGTATTCACAAATGTTTTTTAAATGTAAAGTTTCAAAATTATTTTACTCAATTATACTTGTGCGTTTGTTGAAAAGAATATTTGTGAAGAATACCTTTGCAATTGTGACTCTGGAAAATTGAATTAGTTTATGAATTTGTGAATCACATTTTGTGAATATTTTCAATTTATATTCATAGATGAATATCTGACTCCATATAAATTCTTGACAGTCTTCAGTCTGACATCTAGATGGTCGTGTACTTTACAAAGCGGTTTCCTGTCTGCCAGTGGATTGCGTTTTTTGCTCCATATAAGCCCTGTTTTAATCTCTATTCTATATCTTTCTTTGCTCTTTATATTGCTCAATATAATGTAACCATCACAATAAATCTGGTATCTGTCATATTAATCTGACATCACTAGCTTTAATCTAAACCATTATCGCTCACACAACGTGCTAGCATTTCGCCAGCCTGTCAGCCTGCCATCAGTGCTTGCCGTCTTTTTTCTCTCACGCCTTTACGAGTCCATCAAACAACTGTGGTGAGTTAGGTCGGTCAACAAACATTCTATTACACAGAACATGAAAATAGAGACACCAGCCACCATAGTCACATGTTTACCTGGAGCCCGAGCGCCTGACATCAAAGCAAATTTAAAAGTGCTGGCTAATGCTAATCGTAAATTCTCTAAGATCTAAGAACTATGAATATATATGCTAAATCAGTACAGAATAACCTTTAAAGAATTAATTTCAAATCGACTGATCCGTTCGTCCGACGAACCGACAGTACCTTCTTATCAATTCTCACAAAGTGTAATTCTTTCTATCAAGTCTTCAGTAAGATTATTCTTCTGGCCATGAAGAATAACTTTCTGTTCTATTAGAGTATTAATTAAAGTACTCAACGATACTATATAAAAGCTTGTAGCAAAATCTGAACATTAAAGTGACTAAGGTTTGTGAGCAGCAACAATGACAATCAAATGTGGATATAATGGTTTTAATAATTGATACTACTAATACATACGACTGAACAAAGAATACATATATACAGAATAACAAAAAGTAGAGAAAGAAAGAGAAAGAAAGAAAGAAAGAAAGAAAGAAAGAAAGAAAGAAAGAAAGATCAAGGAATGGCAATTTCACAAACAGTTAACCTCGAGAGCCAGCAATGAATAAGAATCACCTTAAAAAGGAGGCACAGCTTAAACGCCTCTAAAGTTCGATAAAAGTGGATACTTGCATGGGGTTTTGTGCTGAGTAAAGCAAGATGCGTGTGTTGTAGCTTCTCAGAGCGTTCGTGAGTTGAAGCTTTCTCTTGGTTCTTTCGAGGTCGATCCGCGGGGAGTTTGAAGGTAGTGGGCTTGAAAGCGAAGTTTTGCCAGAAAGGGAGTAAAGAAAGTTCGTCTCGTCAGAAGTTGTGAATCGACTGAGGACCGAGGAGCTTGAGTTATTGTCCTTTAAAGGGACATTAACATACACCCATTTTTCCTGAAATGACCAATCATAGGTGCTGACTTTAGGTGGGAGAACAGTTTCTTTGTCTGTTTGACGACCTAATTTACCTGATTTATGATGGCGTCAGTTTGGGTCATTTTTAGTCCAAAGAATGTCAACAATAGTGTAATACATTTTATCGTAACATACTACCCATATTTGGTTAAGGCTTAATGAGAGGAGAATTTCAAATCCAAGAAGTACATGGTTGAAAGGTACAGTGGGGAGAACAAGTATTTGATACATTGCCAATTTTGCAGGTTTTCCTACTTACAAAGCATGTAGAGGTATGTAATTTTTATCATAGGTACACTTCAACTGTGAGAGACGGAATCTAAAATCCAGAAAATCACATTGTATGATTTTTAAATAATTAATTTGCATTTTATTGCATTACATAAGTATTTGATCACCTACCAACCAATAAGAATTCCGGCTCTCACAGACCTGTTAGTTTTTCTTTAAGAAGCCCTCCTGTTCTCCACTTATTACCTGTATTAACTGCACCTGTTTGAACTCATTACCTGTATAAAAGACACCTGTCCACACACTCAATCAAACAGACTCCAACCTCTCCACAATGGCCAAGACCAGAGAGCTGTGTAAGGACATCAGGGATAAAATTGTAGACTTGCACAAGACTGGGATGGGCTACAGGACAATAGGCAAGCAGCTTGGTGAGAAGGCAACAACTGTTGGCGCAATTATTAGAAAATGGAAGAAGTTCAAGATGACGGTCAGTCTCCCTCGGTCTGGGGCACCATGCAAGATCTCACCTCGTGGGGCATCAATGATCATGAGGAAGGTGAGGGATCAGCCCAGAACTACACGTCAGGACCTGGTCAATGACCTGAAGAGAGCTGGGACCACAGTCTCAAAGAAAACCATTAGTAACACACTACGCCGTCATGGATTAAAATCCTGCAGCACACGTGTTTGGAGGAAGAAGAAGGATGAGTACAACCCCAAGAACACCATCCCAACCGTGAAGCATGGAGGTGGAAACATCATTCTTTGGGGATGCTTTTCTGCAAAGGGGACAGGACGACTGCACCGTATTGAGGGGAGGATGGATGGGGCCATGTATCGCGAGATCTTGGCCAACAACCTCCTTCCCTCAGTAAGAGCATTGAAGATGGGTCGTGGCTGGGTCTTCTAGCATGCAACGAGCCGAAACACACAGCCAGGGCAACTAAGGAGTGGCTCCGTAAGAAGCATCTCAAGGTCCTGGAGTCTCCAGACCTGAACCCAATAGAAAATCTTTGGAGGGAGCTGAAAGTCCATATAGCCCAGCGACAGCCCCGAAACCTGAAGGATCTGGAGAAGGTCTGTATGGAGGAGTGGGCCAAAATCCCTGCTGCAGTGTGTGCAAACCTGGTCAAGAATTACAGGAAACGTATGATCTCTGTAATTGCAAACAAAGGTTTCCGTACCAAATATTAAGTTCTGCTTTTCTGATGTATCAAATACTTATGTCATGCAATAAAATGCAAATTAATTACTTAAAAATCATACAATGTGATTTTCTGGATTTTTGTTTTAGATTCCGTCACTCACAGTTGAAGAGTACCTATGATAAAAATTACAGACTTCTACATGCTTTGTAAGTGGGCAAACCTGCAAAATCGGCAGTGTATCAAATACTTGTTCTCCCCACTGTATATGGTCTGTTTGTGCTGAGCCAGACGTAACCAGTATTTATTTATTTATTTATTTATTTATTTATTTATTTATTTATTTTTGGAAATAAAGCGTATTTATAGCTCAATATGCAACGACAGGTACTCGCTGTAAATTAAGAAAACGAGATTTAAAACAAAAAGACTAACTGTGTTGAGCGATATAACAATAATCAGTTTTCTGTCAATGAATGTATCCAAACAGCTGCTCACCTAATAAAACACATAATATATTAAAGAGTCTTTGGTGTTTTCATGGTTTCTACAAAATAAACTGGAAATCGAGGGTAACGCGGTATGATGTCACTGATAGGGGACGCACGGACGCGGTCCATATCCTGTTTAAAATCACTTATTTCTCTGGATTTAAACATTCTTGGAAACATTTGGGATAATGTAAGTACACAAGTCACCAAAATATATAACATTGTTCTAGTGGTTTTGGATATTTTAATCAAAACTTACGTGTTGTGCCTTTAATGCGAACAGATCAATGCACTGATGTCGGTGCATATTAGCATATTTAATTCAAATTTAGCGATCTCAACACTGAGCCAATTCGCGATTCCAGCTTAACTTCAGTTAATCGTGAAGCCCCGATTAAAGATGTAGTGGTCTGGGTGCATGTTGCTTTACAACCCATGTATGAGGTTTCCTTGCATTCGTGATAGAGGCTAAAATGCTGTGCCATTCTGTTCTGCTTTGAGCTTTTCTAAAACAAATTACGATCATTAACAGTAACCTGTGTCAAGCGAATCATTTACGAGGCATTATGGTTAGATTACTACACAAACGAGCAACGACAAACGAGCGATCACGTCGCACAATCAAGTGTCTCATACAAATGCGTGCGACTGCTTTGTACAGACCTGCTTGCGACATAAAATTTACATTGCTGTATGCAAAAAGAGCAGAGGAGTAAAATGCTACACTAATCAACATCAGAAGTGCATAAACATATAAGTTACGTATCACTGAGATGAATGCTGATGTAGTGATGAAGATGGCAGCTGTGTCTTTGATAACAGGCCCAGAAAGTCCTAATGAAAGTGATTGCTAAAACAAAATCGAAACAAAAGAAGAAATCCACAAAGAGAGGACTGCATGCTTCTGAAATCTGAAACGCAAGATTTTGCTCTCATTAGTGACAAAGGAAGTAGAAACTCGCGTCTCTTGCCACGACGCTCAATGAACATTCGGAACGATAGGCTGATATGGACTTAAAACAACATTGTAGCATTTAACATTATTAACATTTTAACTTTATGTAGGACCATCAATCGACCACTAAGGAACGTCAGGATGGTCAACTGTGAACGCCAGCGTCAGTATCTGCGAACGTAGTAATGGGTGGGAACAGAACTTATATACTACAGAAGATGAATAATGATTGGCTAGATAGATAATTAGTGAATGACGTGACATTGGAGTCTTCCAGGTAGAACTACGCTAGAGTTCCCATTTCTCTGTGAACAGTGTCAAGTTCCTCTTTTAAATAGTCTCTTTGTTGAACCAAATTGTGGATTTCGGCACGATTCCCTTTCTTTCAGTTCAATCTCTGCTCTTGCTAGAACTACCTCGTTGGAGTTTTTCCTTTAGTTCCTATCTGGATTCTTTCTCCAACTGCTCTCTGTGCTCTGTCTCTACACGAAGCTCTGCCAGGGCATTTTGAAGTCTCTCCACTTCCTCCTGAAGCTGTGGGTCCGTTTCATCCTCTCTGCTGCGCCGGTCCTGGGCCTCGAGGAGTAGCTGATCTAGACGACTCTGCGCATGGGTCTGGTTCCTCCGGGCCTCCTCAGCCTAGAGCTTCAGCGGTGCTGCTTCTTGTTGCGGATGTTGCTCTTTTTCGCTTAGCCGTGCCTGGACGATGAGGTTGTGGGCGAGGTCCCTGATGATCTTTGCCCATTCTTTGTGGCTGTAGTTCTAGGTTGGATTGTGGGCCATCAGCCGGTTCAGGTCGTCGTCCAGCTGCTCTTAGCTCAGGTGCTGCAGGTCACCGGCGGCTTTAGGCAGGAACGCAGTCGTCATGGCACTCAGCCAGGTCTCGATGTGATCCCAGTGGATGGTGGGGCTGGATGAACGGGACATACTGGCTCACTGTAGGCAAGAGAAAGACAGCACAAAAGAGGCCAATGCAAGTCTGTGTAGGGTTTAGCGAGCTACAGCAATATGTGACTATTTAATTTGTGTGTGTGATTTTGACTAATTGGTGCAGACAGTTAGTGAAATCTAGGCCGGGCACCTATTATCTTGGCCGTGAGTGGCCAGGTGGGGCCGATTTGTGTGGGTGAGTGTCAGATCTAAATAACGATTTTGACAGTGCGGTAGCTTAGTGGGTCATTTAATGAAACTGGCTGCTTGGTCGTCAATCTATTATTCAGCTTTCCTTGATGGCTCTCATAGGCTCTCATCAGCACTCAGGTGAGGCATGTCAACGGCCAGACTGCAGGGTCAAAATTGGGTTTCCCCTGAAACCCCTTTGGAGTCCAAATGGGCGGTTCCGTCAGCGCGGAACCCTAATCAGAGCAATTAACCAAAATTGCCCTTGTGGTCAGCTGGACTCATTGACTTCTCCCTGGAGTGCCCGAATTGCTGATGTTGGCTGCGTGCCGCCGCCAATGGTACGAGGACAGAGGTGTCCGAGATTCACTCACGGCCAGTGTCAGTTACGCCGGCCAGGTGACTCTCCTCACCGGAACCCAACCCGGAAGATAACCGTCATAAGCTTAAACTTGTTTAAACCAAATTTAAATAATTAGGTAAATCAAGAGAGGTAAAAGACTATTTACCAAATGGTGATAAAATAAAAAAAATGATGATAATATTGGTAATTATCAGAATAACCTGGCAAAAGGAAGAAATAGAAATAAATCTATTCAAAATGGAGCTAGAGGAGAAGAGAGGGGAAAGCCAACCTATATGAGAACGTCTCAGTTACGTATATAACCCTCGTTCCCTGAAGGAGGGAATGGAGACGTTACGTCAGTGACTGACGGAATGGGGATTTCGCTTAGAAGCCTATCAACTTTGAGTTCTACAAAACGAGCCAATGGCAAAACAATGCCATGGGTCTGCGGAATTTGAATAGCGCAACTCCGCCCCACCTCGTAGGCATATACAGTGGGGAGAACAAGTATTTGATACACTGGCGATTTTGCAGGTTTTCCTACTTACAAAGCATGTAGAGGTCTGTCATTTTTATCATAGGTACACTTCAACTGTGAGAGACGGAATCTAAAACAAAAATCCAGGAAATCACATTGTATGATTTTTAAATAATTAATTTGCATTTTATTGCATGACATACTGTAAGTATTTGATCACCTACCAACCAGTAAGAATTCCGGCTCTCACAGACCTGTTAGTTTTTCTTTGTAAGGTCCACCCGCTTGGCCCAACGTAGGAATCCAGCAGCTGGTTGAAGGACTTCTGCATGTATGTCTTTTCTAGCGCTTCTGGAAGAATCACTTTAATGTATTAAAATGTGAAGATCCAATTTTCAATCTGACTCCATGAATAATTTAATCTGACTCTAATTGTATGTGATTTTCGTTGCGTTTGTTACGTTTATAAATTAACGGCTGATCAAATGATTAGTTGTGATTTAATTTGGATCGTTGATTTTCTTGGCATCTCTTATTCTCAAATATTCGTTCATCAAGGGACCCGATATCGCACAGAAACAGACGCGTCGCGAGTCGCACGTTCACGAACACAAACTGGCCAGTTCTGATATTAGTCAGAGGAATGCAGAGTGAATATTTTACCTTTAAGTGGTCGCACCTGCTTACTCAACAAAAAGTGTAATTTGATTAATAGACACGGAAGCTGCAACGTGCTAATACAGTAATAGTCAGAAATCAGATTACCCCGCATGCTGCGCTCCATGCTTCAGTCATGGGGTCCTCGGTTTGATCTATTCTGGCACAAGATTTGCGGAAATAAAGGACTCCACATTGATCCATACTAGAATAATGATTTCAGTAAAATACAAGATAAATCAAAATGAATGTTTATTTTAGCCAGGCAAAACCAAATAAAGGAATTAAAAAGAACCCATTATACACAACTGATCAGCATACGATATACAACAGAATTACAAAATAGTAAAAAGAGTTTCCAAGAGTCATCATTACCTGGCAATAGAGACACACCGCAACAGTGTGGGAAGTTCTGAATACAGATGCTTCCCTGAGTGGTTTGCCAATTCCCTTTAAATACTCAACCAGAACAAAGAACAATAAACATTTAGCACCCAAATATTTATGCAGCTTTTGGTTGAACTTTTCTCGTGCCCAAATGGTCACGCCTATCTTTGGGGGACAGCAAAGGTTTATCAAAAGATCTTTATGAGCATCTCCCACACCAAGGGAACAAGCCCTGTTTTCTTTATGATGGCCTGTTCTACTGATGTGGGAATGAAACCTCTTTACCAATCGCACCAAACGTATTTATTTTGACCACAAAGAAACAGCTTGTGGCAGGATCTGTGAGATTTGCATAATTGTGTGGGCCCTGAGACAGAGAGGGTGAGATGGTCAGGACTCACTGGGGGGGGAGATAAGATTGACCAGGTGGGGTCTTGTTTTCTCTTGTAGATCTCCTATTCAGATGAGAGAGGTTTTATTGTCTTATTGCAGATTAGACTTGAGTTCATGCTCAGGTGAAATCCATTCTTACATCTTTAAGAAGCCCTCCTGTTCTCCACTCATCACCTGTATTAACTGCACCTGTTTGAACTCGTTACCTGTATAAAAGACACGTGTCCCCACACTCAATCAAACAGACTCCAACCTCTCCACAATGGCCAAGACCAGAGAGCTGTGTAAGGACATCAGGGATAAAATTGTAGAGCTGCACAAGGCTGGGATGGGCTACAGGACAATAGGCAAGCAGCTTGGTGAGAAGGCAACAACTGTTGGCGCAATTATTAGAAAATGGAAGAAGTTCAAGATGACGGTCAATCTCCCTCGGTCTGGGGCACCATGCAAGATCTCACCTCGTGGGGCATCAATGATCATGAGGAAGGTGAGGGAGCAGCCCAGAACTACACGTCAGGACCTGGTCAATGACCTGAAGAGAGCTGGGACCACAGTCTCAAAGAAAACCATTAGTAACACACTACGCTGTCATGGATTAAAATCCTGCAGCGCACGCAAGGTCCCCCTGCTCAAGCCAGCGCATGTCCAGGCCCGTCTGAAGTTTGCCAATGACCATCTGGATGATCCAGAAGAGGAATGGGAGAAGGTCATGTGGTCTGATGAGACAAAAATAGAGCTTTTTGGTCTAAACTCCACTCGCCGTGTTTGGAGGAAGAAGAAGGATGAGTACAACCCCAAGAACACCATCCCAACCGTAAAGCATGGAGGTGGAAACATCATTCTTTGGGGATGCTTTTCTGCAAAGGGGACAGGACGACTGCACCGTATTGAGGGGAGGATGGATGGGGCCATCTATCGCGAGATCTTGGCCAACAACCTCCTTCCTTCAGTAAGAGCATTGAAGATGGGTCGTGGCTGGGTCTTCCAGCATGACAACGACCCGGAACACACAGCCAGGGCTACTAAGGAGTGGCTCCGTAAGAAGTATCTCAAGGTCCTGGAGTGGCCTAGCCAGTCTCCAGACCTGAACCCAATAGAAAATCTTTGGATGGAGCTGAAAGTCCGTATTGCCCAGCGACAACCCCGAAACCTGAAGGATCTGGAGAAGGTCTGTATGGAGGAGTGGGCCAAAATCCCTACTGCAGTGTGTGCAAACCTGGTCAAGAACTACAGGAAACGTATGATCTCTGTAATTGCAAACAAAGGTTTCTGTACCAAATATTAAGTTCTGCTTTTCTGATGTATCAAATACTTATGTCATGCAATAAAATGCAAATTAATTACTTAAAAAATCATACAATGTGATTTTCTGGATGTTTCTTTTAGATTCCATCACTCACAGTTGAAGAGTACCTATGATAAAAATTACAGACTTCTACATGCTTTGTAAGTGGGCAAACCTGCAAAATCGACAGTGTATCAAATACTTGTTCTCCCCACTGTAAGGAGCTGCGTGCGCAATCTCACATTATGTTACTTGCTGAGGAGCCGAGGCTGAGTGCCCCGGCCATACCAGCGGTACAGCGGTTGTGGCACGGGGACGTAACATCTCTGTTCCCTCCTTCAGGGAACGAGGGTTACATACCTAACCGAGACGTTCCCTTTCAGTCAGTCACTCCGAGTTATGTCACTGACTGATGGAATGGGGGTCCCAATCTAATCTCGCCACAACGGCTGTCTTCCAGCGTCCTGCGCTGACCTGAGCTCCCTGCCGTGAGACTAGCACGAACGAAGGGCTAGGCTCAACACTGAATACCAAGGTACACTGGGAAGCATATCCCACTTGGAAATATGCAACACAATGCCTGCCCGCAGGGAAGACTTAAGAATACACATATGACCTGAGTACGGGATGCATATGGAACACTCTGAGGCATCCAGCCCGCAGGGTGGAATGTTTCAACCCCAGGGATGGCAAGGTGTCTTGACAATGGAAGACACGTGTTCGGAGGAGACTTACCATGGAAATACACATGTGGGGGTTGCCCAGAGGGGGAACCATGCACATGGAGGCACCTAGCCTAACACGAGGGCTGACCGAGCGGGCATACACTCTGGTGTCGGCATCAACAGTGCTGGAGGAACTCAGGGCTTACTGAGAAACTGAGTCCGTGGAGTGGAATGGCACAGCAAGTGTTGACACCGAGCCGGTCCTACTTACTGGCCACTGGGAGCGAGTACACGAGAGGACACTGGCTCTACACGGAGATTGCAGAATCTCGCGAATATGTTAGGTGTTGCCCAGCCTGCAGCTCTGCGCTACAGCCCAAGAGGAAGCCACACTCCTGAAGGGGTGTGTGCCTTCACCCCTAGGGGGCATGGCAGGCCTTGAACCTGGCATGCCAGGACAATGGCGTCCACTATCCAGTGAGAAAACCTCTGCTTGGAGAGAGCCTTCACCAAAAGGACCTGCTCCTCGTCCTCCCTGATCTTGCACAGGACTTGTGCGAGAAGGCTCACTGGGGGAAACGCATACTTGCGTAGGCCCCGCGGCCAGCTGTGCACTAGTGCATCCGTGCCGAGGGTCCCCTCGGTCAGGGAGTAAAACCAGCGGCAATGGGAAGTGTCTGGGGAGGCAAACAGATCTACCTGTGCAATGCCGAACAGTTCCCAAATCAGCTGAACCGACTGAGGATGGAATCTCCATTCGCCGGGACATTATCGTGAGAGCTCGTCGGCTGCACCCATTCAGCTCTCCCGGGATGTGAATGGCATGAAGCGACCTCAGATGCTTCTGACTCCATAGGAGGAGATGGCGGGCCAGTTGCGACATACGGCGGGAGCGCAGACCACCCTGATGGTTGATGTACGCTACTTTTGCCAAGTTGTCTGAACGGCCCAGTACGTGCTTATCCTTCAGCAACGTTCGGAAACGGTGCAGGGCTAGACGTACGGCCAGCAACTCGAGGCAATTGACATGCCATAGGCACTGGGGTCCTGTCCAGGAGCCCGCGGCAGCATGTCCATTGCACATGCAACCCAGCCCGTGGCAGAGACATCTGTTGACACAACAACATGCCTGGAAACTCGTTCTAAGGGCACTCTGGCCCGTAGAAAAGAGAGGTTCGACCACGGGGTGAAGGTTTGACGGCAGGCCCGAGTGACTGGCACCCGGTGCATGCCCTGTTGCCATGCCCATCTCGGGACTCGATCGCGAAGCCAGTGCTGAAGCGGTCTCATATGAAGCAGTCCGAGCGGTGTGACTGCTGCTGCGGATGCCATATGCACCAGGAGCCTCTGAAATAATTTTTTTATGAACGTGCGAAGACTATTACAAACGCCCTTTACCAAAAAAAACTCCATCTCCAACTTCTAAATCGTCTGACATCGTTGTTCCCTTTCAAGGGAACTCGCGCTGCGTCGATTGACGCTGTGGGAACGCTTTGCGTGATTGCATTATGAAGCACGTGTGAAATCCGTAATGAGTAATGAGACGTCAGAGGCGGGTGATGTCATGAACCAGGAAACTATAAAGCCTGCCCAAACAGTGCAACAATAGCTTCTGTGTCTTCAGCAAGCACTCTATGTGAAATGTCTTTAATATTTATTGTGGTCTGTCACTATATCAGTAGTTATGGCGAGCAAACAGCTGTTTAGGTCTTGTGTTCATCCCTGTCCACGTTACATCACAGATGGGGATACACACGATCTGTGCGTTGTTTGTTTGGGAGCGGAGCATGCACAGTCTGCATTCGAGGGTGCAGGCTGTGTACAATGTGAGCAGTTTCCACTGCACACGCTCCGCTCTCATCTGGCGCTCTTCAAGGAGGGTGCTCAGACTAGCGTTCCTCGTGGTTCGGGTCCTGCTGTTGCCGAGGCATAGCGGCGATCTAGATCATGGGGATCACAAATGGATCTGTCAGAGGGGTTTGAGACGGGCCCTGCCCTATCTCAGCCTTCACCTGACAGATCCAGTGCCTTCTTCCGGTGTGTGGAAGCACACGCTGCGGTTCCTTCCGCACCGGGTGAGGCACCAGCGCTTCACATATCCAGCTCTGAGGAGTGGGATGTGGAAAGTGTGGGACATGCCATCTGAGTCTCCAGCATATGAGGAACTGGTGGAGGTTGTGTCTCGTGCTGTTGCCAGATTGAACATTTACTGGCCAGCAGAGAAGCAGGAAGTATGTCCTAAAAGTCTATTAGACAAACGTTTCTTGCCTTCTCGAGCACAACCTCGGTGTCGGGGCCTGCCATTTTTTTCCTGATCTCCACACCGAGGTGTCGAGTTCGTGGAAGAAACCGGTCTCCTATAGAGTTCACAGTGAACAAACTGACTACTCCTCTATAGTTGGCCAAAATGAACATGGTTATGGGACGATGCCTAAGGTGGAAAAGACGCTTGCGAGCTATCTCTCCCCTCAGTCTGCATCGTCCCTAAAGGCCCCGACATTGCCCACCAAACCAGTAAGAACAACATCAGCATTGGTGGGCAAAGCATATACAGCCGCTGGTCAGGCTGCAGCATGCCTTCACACTATGAGCATGCTGCAGGCGTACCAGGCTGACGTGCTAGGAGATTTGGATGAGGACAGGGAGAATTGGCCCGAACGCAGTAGTTAACCATGCTATGGCAGCCCTGGTGGCCACGGAGAGGCATCTTTGGTTAAATTTAAGTACAATAAAAAAAAAAGATAAAAGTTTTCTGATGGACGCCCCACTGTCGCCCCCTGGCCTCTTTGGCGACGCTGTCAACACAGTCGTCGAGAGGTTTCAGGAGGCTAACAAACAGGCGGCGGTGTTCCAGAAACTCCTCCCCCATCGCTCTCATATCTCTGGGGCTGCTGAGTGGGAGCAGCCCCAAACATCTAAAACCAGTTCCTTGTACCGTGCGGTACAAAAGCAAAGTGTTGCTACCCGAGCTCCCCGACAGAAAGAAGGGGGACCGGGTAGGCGCTCTCAACCGCAGTCTACGAGGGGTAAGCTGGATTTGAGAACCGTGCTTATCGCCAAGAAGGCTGCGTGGAAAAGGTCCTGACGCCCAAAGAGTCAGGCCTTTGAGGGTAGTCCCCTCCGAAGAGAAGTGGCAAACACCTAATTTTGAGGTGCCCACGTCTTTTCGGTGCCCTCAGGGGACCATTCTGCCAACCCTGCCACCTCGCGTGCTTCAGGGCGCAGCGGTCTCCAGCGAGCACATATCTCAGTGTCCGCCTGGAAATGTAACAGCACTGGGAGGCTTGCTTCCTCTGAGGAGGGTGTCAGCACTGCCAGTTCGGTTGTTCCCTGCTGGTGCGCCACTTCAGGGCACCAAATTGCTGGTTCAAAAATACCAGAGGCCATTCTCGAGAGAATGGTTCCCTTAGTATAATTTCTGGCAGCGTGGAAACTTATTGCCAAATATATCTCAATGGGTCCTGTACATAGTCAAAAAGGGTTACACAATTCAGTTTGGGTCTTACCCACCCAGGTTTATGGCGGTCCTACAAACAGTGGTGGACACCGAGCAGGCTCTGGTCATGGAACAGGAGGTAAAAACTCTGTTGGGGAAGGGAGCCATAGAATGTGTACTTCCTCCCGACAGAGAAACCGGGTTTTACAGCCGGTATTTTATCGTTTCAAAGAAGGATGGAGGGATGCGTCCCATTTTGGATCTGCGGGTTCTGAATCAGTCTGTTATGCAGTTAAAGTTCAAAATGTTAACCTTGAGACAGATTGTACCACAAATCAGATCCGAGGATTGGTTTATCACAATAGATCTCAAGGACGCAAATTTCCATATATCCATCTTTCCACAACACAGGAAGTTCCTGAGGTTCGCTTTCGGGGGCGAAGCATACCAATATCGGGTTCCTCCATTCGGCCTAGCTTTATCACTCCGCACTTTTACGAAATGCATGGATGCAGCTCTAGTACCACTACGTCTGCAGGGCATTCGCGTTCTGAACTATATCGACGATTGGTTGATTTTAGCTCAGTCGGAGCAGTTAGCGGTTCGGCATCAAGATGTCGTTCTCGTACACATGAAAGCGTTGGGGTTGAGACTGAACGCCAAAAAGAGTGTGCTGATTCCATCACAAAGAAATACCCAGTTCAGTCATGAAACTCTAACGTATCGCTGATTGATTGTCTCACGGCCGTTACTACAGCCAATCGGGCATTTCTTCCTATCTAGGCTACTATGTATATATTTCGGTTCGACACAGGTAGCGTTAGACTGCGCGCTCATCTTCAAATGCGAGCCATGTCCCTAGCTGTTATTTTTACGCTCTCGTTAATTCTAAACCACCATTCACTATTAAGAGACATCTCACCTTGAGATCGACGAGATTTTGTCTCTTAATGAACCATGCGTTGATCCATTTTCCGATATAGAACCACCTGGCATTTCCAACGATGCGGCAAATCTCAGTGCACCTATCCAAACCCAGCGGAGTTCAGTACCTTCATCTCCAGACAAAAGATCCTGCATTGCACATGAAGATTCTCCCAATGACTCTCCGGATCCAGTGCTCTCGGCTCTCCTCGATATTAAAGAGTCCATCAACAAATTGGATAATCGCGTTTCAGCGCTAGAGAAACCAAGCTCCATCATTCAAGCTCCGTCCACGCCTCTTCTTCAAGACACCTTTGTGGGCCCCTCCCAGGACTTCCTGCCACGTTACAACCTTTCCTCAGCTCTACCTGCTCCATCTTCAGGAGTTCCCTTTATCCCACCCGCAGCAGCTATTCCTCTAAGCCTGAGGAATCAGATAATCAGAATCAGGTAATTTTATTGCGTTCATCAGGAGTCGTAGACAAATGTATTGTTGACTGCAGTGACATTTCAGTTGTTCTCAAAGAGTGTGACCCCAGACTTTCTAAAAGCTTGTCTTTACCAGAATTCAACGTGGCATTTGGCATGTACAGAGACACTCTATGCGAGGTTTTTCCAGAGAAGTGTATTGAACTCGACACCTATTTAGCGATTATATCTGACCTGGCACTCAATTACGGTGGCTCTCTCTTTTACGAATATCATAAATCGTTTTCAGCTAAGGCAGCCTTATACATTCAACGTTTCAATCTTAAACTGGACTGGTACTTCACTGGTCATAAGGCAAATACTTGATTGGTTTGTGGATAATTTTCCCACTCTGCCAACCTCTGTCCTCGGACAGCTTTCCAAGTGTCCCAGGGGTCTCCAAATCAACATAAAAGAACTGTTTCTGGGTCTAGATTTCCTGCTCGCCTACCTAGCCAGGTGAAACATCATAACAACACCCCAGCATATACGTGCATTAATTTCAATGAATCTGTTTGTCCATACACTACTTGTAAATCTTTACATTGTTGTGCTGGTTGTGGCGATAGTCATCCTAGAGCTGTTTGTCCCCGTAGGTTCAAAGCTCCTCCTACAAATCCTGCCAAAAGATGAATAAACATCCATCTACTCCAGTCAACGTTTCAGTTTTGTCTGAGAACCTATCTAATCATCCTAATCGTTGTTTCGTTAATTTTCTCATTACCGGTCTTATTCAAGGCTTTCTGGCAGGACTTTCAGCTATTCCTTCCTCCACTTTCATTTGCAAAAATTTAATGTCAGCTATTAAAGAACCCGAAATCCTAGACTCTTTGACTCAGAAAGAATTAGACAAAGATTATATTATCGGACCTTTTCGTTACTCTCCTTTTTCTATTTTTCGCATCAACCCAATAGACTCGGGTAAGAAAAGATTAATTATTGACCTTTCATCCCCTCACAATAGTTCTATTCCCAGCGTTAACAGTCTTATTCGTGAAGATATACAGCTCTCTGGTCTTGGCCATTGTGGAAAGGTTGTAGTCTGTTTGATTGAGTGTGTGGACAGGTGTCTTTTATACAGGTAACGAGTTCAAACAGGTGCAGTTAATACAGGTAATGAATGGAGAACAGGAGGGCTTCTTAAAGAAAAACTAACAGTTCTGTGAGAGCCGGAATTCTTACTGGTTGGTAGGTGATCAAATACTTATGTAATGCAATAAAATGAAAATTAATTACTTAAAAATCATACAATGTGATTTTCTGGATTTTTGTTTTGTTTTAGATTCCGTCACTCACAAAAATTACAGACTTCTACATGCTTTATAAGTGGGCAAACCTGCAAAATTGGCAGTGTATCAAATACTTGTTCTCCCCACTGTCCTTTCCTATGCCTTCGTAGACAACGCTATTCAATTAATTAAATCCACGGGTAGAGACGCTTGGCTCGCTAAAGCAGACATCACAGATGCTTTCAAAATTATGCCTCTGCATCTTTCCCAATGGCACCTCTTCGGCATTAAATGGAGATCAAAAATGTATTTCGCTGTGCAACTCGCTTTCGGTTGTCGTAGCAGCGCTAAGATTTTCGATTGTCTATCAGAAGCGCTTTGCTGGATTCTTCTAAATGTATATAAACTCCCCTTCGTTCTTCATCTTCTAGATAATTTTTTAGTGATCGACTTTCCCAACTCTCCCCCCAATCGGTGTATGTCTAAACTAAAAGATCTTTTTTCTAAACTCAACGTTCCTCTTTCAAAGGAGAAAACTGTCGGCCCTTCCACCTCTCTCGAATTCCTAGGTATAATTTTAGATAGCAAAGCTATGGAAGCGTCTCTCTCCCGCCTGAAAAGCTGGATCGCATTAGGCAAATTATGTCTTTGTTTCAATGTACTTCTATCTCCAAACGAGAACTGTTATCTCTCTTAGGACACCTCAATTATGCTATGCGCATCATTCCTCAGGGTCGCGCTTTCATTTCTAGACTCCTAGAACTGTCAAAAACCGTATCTAATCTAAAAGATATTATTTCTTTAGATAAAGGCTGTCTCTCCGATTTATATTTTTGGAGTATTCTTTTACAAGATTGGAATAGCACCTCTTTTTTCTACAACAATTCTTTTGAAACTTCTAATTCTCTCAATATATTCACAGACGCTGCTCCCTCTATCGGGTTCAGAGGCATTGACGGAAATACGTGGTTCGCTGACTAATGGCCCTCAGAAATTCTTAATCTACTGGACGAAATAAAATCAACTGCCTTATTCGAGATCTACCCTATCGTCTTAGCCTGCTTGCTTTGGGGGGGAACAATGGCAGAGAAAAAAAAATCCCTGTTCTTTGCGACAATCAAGCTGCCGTCAATATTATTAATAAAGGCTGCTCAGACGTACCATTCATTAACCGATTTATTAGGCGTATTACCTGGTGTAGTGTCATGAATATTTTTATTCTCAAAGCTGCACATAAACCAGGTCTTAATAATGACAAAGCTGACGCTCTTTCCCATTTTAAATTTCAGGAATTCCGTGCGCTCTGCCCCAGTGCGCTTCCCTTCAGCCTGGTCTGCCCTCCTTACCACCTAGCAGTTCTAGATTAAATAAACTTTCTTCTTATATGGATTCGGCTGTTTTTTACATGAGGTTGGGAATGGCCAAATCTACCTTAAAAGCCTATGATCAGCCTGGTCTTACTTCACTCTTTTCTGTGCTGCTTTTGATTTTTTGCCTTCCCCAATAAATTTAGACATTGTATGCGCATACATAGTCTACTGTTTTGAATCTTGCAAGCTTCATCCTCATTCAATTAAAGCATCAATAGCAGGTATTCAGTTTCATCTTCGCTGTAGGGACCCACATACACCTAGCCTTTTAAATCATCCAACCATTCGCCTCGTCCATGGTCTTCAGAATACTTCACCTGGATCTAAAGATAAACGCCTTCCTCTCAATCTTACTCTCCTACATAAACTTCTGCACCGTCTTAGACTCTGGGTTTTCGGCTCAGCTCTGTGGTCTCAACCCCGAACACTACACGCCCCATTCCTTCAGGGTCGGCGCGGCTACAACTGCAGCTTCGAAAGTGCTGTCTGCTACCTTAAAAGAAATGGGGCGATGGTCTTCAGCTGCCTACGAAAGATATATTAGACCCAGCGCTAAAGACATTGTAGAGGCACAAAAAATAATGAGTGTATGAATGCACTACTATCACATGCTGCTAGCCTGACGTCATCAAACTCAGATTCTAGTCAGAATATTTGTCTGATACTGCTCCATTGGGCTGTGATTATGGGGCGTGTTTCAACCAAACCAGGAAAGAAAATGCCTCTGCACTCAATTGGATAGACCTACAACCAATCAGAGCAGCAGAGTAAGTGACGTATGTTGAGCGACGCATAGTTGTCAACAGAACTCAACTGCACGCGCGCTGGAAGAAGTAGAAGAAGAAGATGAGTGTAAACGATCTTTGCCGGTGTTGTAAAAAGAATTTAAAGATACACGGAGTACTTACCAACACGATCATCGTTTTTGAGAGAAATAGTAAAGGTGAATGCATATACGAACAAGTTCTCTGTTTAGTAAACTAATTCAACCCAAGCGCTCTTTGGTGACGTGAATGATTACGTTACTGTTGATCATCTGTCCATCATCGTATAAAGCCTGCCCTGACAATTTGATTGGTCCAAACAGGTGGTTCTGGTTCGAGCATAGTTGCTTCACAACGGATCAAGTCCAGACCGAACTTCCCAACCTCAAATGTTGTGGGCGGGGCTAAGTTCGGCTGGCATCCAGGCTAACATGCTGCAGGTGTTGCTGGTCTGATGGAGAAGGGAATAGCTCGTATAGCTATTCAGGGTTTTACCGCCATCTAGTGACTTCAACTTAATTCTGTGTGTCCTAGTATTTCTGCGCATTGCATCGGCACTTTAGAATAAGCCAGTCGGCAAGGTAGCCCAGGCACACATAGTCTTAGAGGTCATTAGAGCTAAGCCGGTCGGCAAAGTAGCCCAGGCACACATAGTCTTTAGAGGTCATTAGAGCTAAGCCAGTCAGCAAGGTAGCCCAGGCACACATAGTCTTAGAGGTCATTAGAGCTAAGCCAGTCGGCAAGGTAGCCCAGGCACACCTAATCTTAGAGAAACTCAGACACATCAAAACACTGCTATATAAATATATGATCTGCTTGTTCTGTCTCTGTGTGAATGAGCAGCGCTGTTTTGTCTACTAGTGTGACAGGGTGATGTATGAGTTCGGGACTACATTTCCCACAAGTCCATGGGCTAGTGTAATGCTTAAGTGGGCACGTCCTATAAATAGAGGCACAGCAGCATAGCGCGTTCTCTCATTCATTCATTGTGCAAACAAGCGTGAGCTAGCATCAGGTAACCTATGTTCGATTGTGTTTTAATAGAAATTTTAATGGATGCACTTTAATGAAGAGGACTGTTCTCTTTTTAAGCAAAAAGACTTCTATGCAAATAGTTTTATGCTGCTCATGCTTAGAATTGTTTGTGTGCCTCTAGATCACCTTCACATAAATAAATATGGGCATGAGGTAGCTCCATGTATGGGTTTTATTATTGAGGTAATGGGTTTATGTAAAGAAAGTAGTAGACTAAAGTTACTTTGAGTAGGAAGAAAGTGGTCTTATTTTGTTGTTGCGCTGTTAAAAAAAAGTAACTCAGTAACTTTTACAATCACTGCTTGACGTGTTTGGGCTTACAGCACGCTCAAGCAGTGTTTGTGGATAAGTCATGTTCTCACTGCGGGAACATGACCATCGCGTTGTTGCGGTCGAGACTCAGTGACCTCCGTGATGGAGGTAGAGTCCCCTCTGCCACACCCCAATCTATCCCCTCCACAAGTGGTGATACTTTGGCTGGTGGCCAGGGTGACCTGAGGGTTACGGTGTGAAATAAAGCCCCGACGATCATTCCTCGGGCCACACCCCCCTCTTGCACACCGCTACCCGCGAGTGTTCGGACTGAAGCAGCAGGACCGTCTGCGGATGCCCCGCGTGTTTTTCGTTCGGCACTCCAGCTGACGATGAGATGTTGATCGCCGCATCTCAAGGTGGGCCGGAGTCCTCTGGGGATGAAGATTCGGCTATGCTGCCACCTTCGGGCATGCCAGCATTGCCCGAGTCCGACCCAGAGTTGACAGCCATGTTATCTTGGGCAGCAGCGAGCCTGGGGCTGGAGTGGAACCCTCCGCCCTGTCCCGAGCACTCGCGGCTGGATGATTGGTTTTTGGGCGTGGCGCATCCTGACAGCCGTCAGGCCCCACCCCCAAGACCTTTCTTTCCCGAGGTGCATGAGGAGGTGATGCGATCCTGGAAGTCCTCGTTGTCTTCCCGTGATCGTTCGTTCGGCTAAAGGGTACACTGGGGTCTCCCCTGTTGAACGCTCTGTTGTGATGCAACTGTGTCCGCAGAGTGCTTCAACGTGGCACGGTTATCCTAAGCACCCCTCCAAGGCCTGTAGGTTCTCGTCTACTTTGGTGACAAAGTCCTACAGAGCTGCGGGGCAGGCCGCCGCCTCACTGCATGCCATGGCCATCCTTCAGCTCTACCAGGCCAGGATGCTCAGGGACATGCACGAGGGTAGAGCTGACCCAGGGCTCATGGATGAGCTTCATGCCACCACTGACCTCACCCTCCGGGCGATGAAGGCGAGCGCACGGTCCCTGGGTCAGGTGATGCCCACAGCTGTGGTCCAGGAGAGACACCTGTGGCTCAACCTGGCCAATATGAGAGGGGCTGAGCGAGCTTGTTTCCTCAACGCTCCCATATCCCAGGCTGGCCTCTTCGGCGGCGCGGTCGAGGACTTCGCCCAACAGTTCGCGGCCACCCAGAAGCAGACTGAGACCATTAAACACATACTGCCCCGGCGGCCAGTTGCTGCCTCCACCCAGCTGCCGGCTCAGTCACCTCAGTATGCTCGCCACCGAGGGCGCCCTCCTGTGGCTCCCGCCCCTCCCACCCGGCCCCAGCAGCAGCCTTCACTCGGGCCACACCGTGGAGGTCGCCGCAGGAAGGTGCCCCAGTCCGCTCCAGCCCCGCAGCCTGCCAAATGCCAGGCGAAGCGGCGCTCCTGACACGGACAACTCAGAGATGAGTTCCAGTTCTTTCCAGGAGGTGGTAGCAGGGCTACTCCTTCCCCTGGTGGAGGACCAGGGGAGAATCTTTTGTTCCGCTGCTGGCCCCCGGGTTTCTACGATTTGCTTTCGAGGGGCAGGCATACCAGTACGTGGTTCTCCCATTCGGGTTAGCCTTGTCTCCTCGCATCTTCACTAAAGTCGTCGAGGCAGCCCTTGTGCCACTCAGGCAACACGGGGTTCGCATCCTGAACTATTTCGACGGCTGGCTGATACTAGCTCACTCTCGAGACCAGGTTTGCGAACACAAAGGGACCTGGTGCTCCAGCACCTCGCCCATCTGGGCCTTCGGGTCAACTGGGAAAAGAGCAAACTCTCCCCCTTGCAGAGGATCTCTTTTCTCGGTATGGAAATCGACTCGGTCGCCATGTACGCGCAGCTTACGAGCGAGCGTACGCAGTCACTGCTGACTTGCCTTCGTCAATTTGAGGGCAAAAGTGCGCTTCCACTGAAGTTATTTCAGAGGCTCCTGGGGCATATGGCATCCGCAGCGGCAATCACATCGCTCGGACTGCTTCATATGAGGCCGCTTCAGCACTGGCTTCGTGATCGAGTCCCGAGATGGGCATGGCAACAAGGTACACTCCGGGTCCCAGTCACTCGGGCCTGCCGTCAAACCTTCACCCCGTGGTCGAACCTCACTTTTCTACGGACCGGAGTGCCCTTAGAATTAGTTTCCAGGCATGTTGTTGTATCAACAGATGCCTCCGCCATGGGCTGGGGTGCCATGTGCAATGGTCATGCTGCTGCGGGCTCCTGGAAAGGACCTCAGTGCCTATGGGATGTCAATTGCCTCGAGTTGCTGGCCGTACGTCTAGCCCTGCACCGCTTTCGAGCCCTGCTGAAGGACAAACACGTACTGGTCCGTTCAGACAACACGGCGACAGTAGCGTACATCAACCATCAGGGTGGTCTGCGCTCCCGCCATATGTAGCAACTTGCCCGCCATCTCCTCCTATGGAGTCAGAAGCATCTGAGGTTGTTTCGTGCCATTCACATCCTGGGAGAGCTGAATCGTGCAGCCGACGAGCTCTCATGACAACGGCCATGTCTCGGGGAATGGAGACTCCATCCCCAGACAGTTCAGCTGATTTGGGAACAGTTCGGCGACGCACAGGTAGATCTGTTTGCCTCCCAGACACTTCCAACAGCTGCTGGTTTTACTCCCGGACCGAGGGGACCCTCGGCACGGATGCACTAGCGCACAGCGCACATGCATTTCCTGCGACAGCCCCTCCCTGGTCAATCCCTCTGAGGAAGGACCTCGTTTCTCAGAGACAGGGCACTCTTTGGCACCCACGTCCCGACCTCTGGAACCTGGGTTCTGGATGGGACGCGGAAGGTTTGAATACCCTACCACCTCAGGTGGTGGCTACCATCACTTCAGCTAGAGCCTTGTCCATGAGACACGCCTATGCTCTGAAGTGGAACCTCTTCGTCACCTGGTGTTCTTCTCACCGAGAAGATCCCAGGAAATGCCCGATCGGGTCAGTGCTCTCCTTCCTTCAAGAAAGGTTGGAACAAAGGCTGTCTCCTTCCACCCTTAAGGTTTATGTTGCTGCTATTTCAGCTCACCATGACCTTATGGACTCAAAGACGGTAGGACAGCACAACCTGGTTGTCAGGTTCCTGCGGGGGGCTAGGAGGCTAAATCCTCCTCGCCCTCAACAGATTCCCTCTTGGGACCTCTCTGTAGTCTTATCCGCACTGCAGAGAGTGCCTTTCGAGCCACTGCAGTCTGTGGAGCATAAATACCTCTCTATGAAGGCGGTGCTCTTCATGGCTCTGGCCTCGGTTAAGAGGGTCGGGGACCTGCAGGAATTTTTGGTTGACGAAGCGTGCCTGGAATTCGGGCCGGCTAACTCTCACATTATCTTGAGACCCCGGCCTGGATATGTGCCCAAGGTTCCCACCACTCATTTTAGAGATCAGGTGGTGAACCTGCAAGCGCTGCCCCGGGAGGAGGCAGACCCAACCTTGGCACTGCTCTGTCCAGTACGTGCTCTCCGCACTTACGTAGACAGAACACAGTGTTTCAGGACCTCAGACCAGCTCTTTGTCTGTTACGGAGGGCAGCGGAAGGG
Organism: Coreius guichenoti; assembly: GCA_039654105.1. Lineage (NCBI taxonomy): Eukaryota > Metazoa > Chordata > Actinopteri > Cypriniformes > Gobionidae > Coreius > Coreius guichenoti. The sequence continues at coordinate 23,431,884 of CM077181.1, forward strand.
AAAGGCTCTCTCCAAGCAGATGTTGTCTCACTGGCTAGTGGACGCTATAGTCTTGGCTTATTAGGCTCAAGGCCTGCCATGCCCCCTAGGGGTGAAGGCACACTCTCCTGGGTGCTTGCGCATGGCGCCTCGCTGACAGACATCTGTAGAGCTGCATGCTGGGCGACACCCAACACATTTGCGAGATTCTACGATCTCCGTGTAGAGTCAGTGTCCTCTTGCTCCCAGTGACCAGTAAGTAGGACCTGCTCGGTGTCATCGCTTGCTGCGCCATTCCACTCCAAGGACTGGATATGTGCGTTATTTTGCTCAGGTGAGTTTCTCCGGGAAGCCCTGAGTTCCTCCAGCACTGTTGACGTCGACACCAGAGTGCATGCCCGGTTGGTCAGCCCTCATGTTAGGCTAGGTGCCTCCATGTGCATGGTTCCCCATCTGGGCAACCCCCACATGTGTATTTCCATGGTAAGTTTCCTCTGAGCACGTGTCTTTCCCTTGGCGAGACCATTCTTGCCATCTCAGAGATTGAAACATACCTCAGAGATTTTCCATATGTATCCCGTACAAGGGTCATATGTGAGGAAAATGAGGAAAAAATCCATCAGAACGCGTCGACGCCTTCGTCGACCAGACAGCTAAAGAAAACGTATAGCTTATAGTATAGTTTTATATTTATGTTTAAGTAGTAACCTATAATATTATTTTTTTTAATTTCATCTATGTTGAAAAGTGAACAGCATGAATAAGATAGGCTACATCATAAGATGCGCAATATGTCGGGGGACATGGATCAGACGTGATTTTGACCACTTCATTAAGTTTTGTTTTGTAGAAAGCCTTTCTTTAAAGTGAATTTCATTTTGTATAAATTGTATCTTAATTTTAATCAATGTTTCATCAGCCAATTCTCTGGATTTAATAAATAATAAGCAAACCAACCAAGAACGTCGGGAATGGATTAAAGTGCGTAACGAACCCACTTGCCTGTTTAAGCGGCCTTTGAGTAAGGCTGAAACGATAGGCTACGTCTTTCTGTTTTTAATAAATTTCTTGACTACATATCTTAATTACAGTAGGCCTATAAATAGTTATTATATTTGTGGCTTTAAAGCAATAAGCTATGTTATATTGTATAAAGTGGTATAAATTGCAGAGCTGGTGCAAACGTATCCACATTGATATGATCCGATCAGACGCTTTCTCTTTAAAATGTCATATTTGTTGTGTTTTTTTTTTATATGTGCGCAGCATATATTCACATAGACTATTCATCTAAACGGCGTCTGGATGTTCATTAACCGTATAATGCTGCGAAGGTATTTCAAAGTTCTTTTTACCCCAAAGCAATGTACGATCAAGAACACGAACACGCGTGTTGGAGAGAGACGCACGCAAAGAGAACTATAAGAAACTGATAAGATACTGATTTTAGTTGGTGTAGCCTATAGGCAACACAAATTCGCTTATATAGGGTTCCCTAGACACACAGCTCGATCTCTTGAAAGTGCGTATCTATAGCACGAATTGTGTTTATCAGTCAATTTATATGCAAAAATGTATTATCATATGCAAGTAAAAAGTCATTTCTGCGTATAAATTGAACAATAAATACAATTCGGGCTATAAATACACATTTCATGATATCGTGCACGAGCGCAGTGTGTGTGCTTGTAAGTGCTTTCATAACTGTGCAGCCCAGGGGGGCCGTCGTAATAGCCTGCACTGGGGCCCATCATTACTAAGTTACGCCACTGGCACACGCAGTGGTCAACCATTTGACGGAAAACAAGAGAGCATGGCTTGGCTTTAAGCAACTCTTTCCCACCAGTCCTTACTTTGTACTGTCATCCAGTACCTCAGAGTTTGTCGCGGTGGCAGAGGAGGCCCGTTGCTGGAGAAATTGTATTCACCGTCGTCTATTTGCACTCATGACAAATAATTAACTGCACTTGAAGTTTTCGTAAAATTTGAAAATGAAACACCCAAAACTGTTTATGGTACCATAACGAAGACGAACTGTATGTTGATACGTGAAATTCTGGAAGGAACGTTGGACTGCGTGGCATGGGGACGTAATAACGTGTGCCATTAATCGATCTATGTTCTATAACATGTAAAATGGGAACATGAACGGAATATTCTAAAAGCAACTCATGTAAACACCTTAATCAGAATATTGTCTTATTCAGAATAATGTCAATAATTAGATTACTGCTGTCCATGTCAACGTAGTCAATGTTGGAAACTGCTGTGCTTCTTAATATTTTTTATAACCTGTGATACTTTTTTCAGGATTCTTGGATGAATAAATGATGTAATGGGTGATGAAAATTCAGCTTTGCATCACAGAAATAATGATATTTTACAGTATATTCAAATAGAAAACCATTATTTTAAATGGAATTTTTCTGTAGTTTTGGTCAAATAAATGCATGCTTGATGAGCATAAGAGACTTCTTTCAAAAACATTAATTCGAATAGTAATGTGTCCAAACGTTTGACTGGTACTGTATTTATAGCATCTGAGCAGAAATTTGCGAACAAAAGCTTTATTGATGTGACACTAGGCTATTTTACAGTAACCACTTCATAATCTGTCCAAAACAGGCCAAAGAAATCTTGTCTAAACAGTCTTATGTCTATGACATTTTATGAAGCGTATTTGTTATATTATAGAGCCTATAAATGTTACTCTGCAGTTTAATAGGCTACGTCACACAGAGACATGCAGAACATGCAGGATTCATATTTAAACAGTATTTTGCGGTTTAATATTCACAGACACTAACAGAATAAATTTACCTCACAATCCTCAGCTGGATCCGTTGCTCCTCGAAATTAAACAGCTTTTCTTCTGAGGTAAATTATTCCAGGATTATTCCTCACCGCGTCTCAAAATGATGTAAAGTACATGAATCTCACTAAACTGGATGGCTTTTTTCAGTGGATGCGGGTAGGGAGAACTTGCATGGACTGCGTCAGAATTAGCCTTTGAATAGAACGCTCTCCGTGGGCGTGGCCGCATTAGCAGATAATGAGGCAGTTCGCGAACGACTGACATCTCTCTCTTTTCAAACAGATTACATAAACAGAGAATATTTGTTTTTGATGTACATTATTTAAAACCTGTAATTTCAACGTTTCTTTAGACATGTGTCTCATGTTTGTGTGACAAGTATTCGCTAAGTTACAGTTCATGATGAATTTAATCATTCAGTTGAAAATAAGATAAACTTGTCCTAAACCTTGAATAACAGGACATAACACATTAGCAACACATCAAAAAATTAAATGAAATCAATAAAATTCACAAGGAATTTAATCTTGTTTAAGTCACTTTAGTAGTAACAGTAATGAAAGTTACAATAAACCGCTTACCTCAGGAGATAAGAGGGCAGCACAGATGGCAGGTTGGTGCTCGAGAGAACAGGAGAGCATCTCATATGCACTGTTTCACTGTACTGAAACATCTGTTATCAACTTGTGCTGTGGAAGGTGATGTTGGACCTGATGGTCTGGTTCCTGTTCAGTGCTCCCGCTGCTGTGGTGCTCCTATGGAAGAATGCAGAAATCTTTCTAATCTTCACTAGAAGTCGAGCTACAGCAGGTAGCTTTAAGGCACGCTGTGATGCGAGGTTCAGTATGTGTGCAAAACATTGTATGTGCTGGAATCCTGTCAGTTCGACTGCCAAAGTCATGTTGGTGGCATTGTCTGTAACAACTACAGGATCTTTTTCTGTTAGTCTCCATTCCTCTGCAGCCCCCAGCAACACTTCTGCCATATGAGCGCCGGTGTGGCTCTCATGCATTGCTCTAGTTTGGAGAACGTAAGCATTAATTTCCCACTTGTTGTTGATAAAATGAACTGTAATTGTCACATAGGACTCCGTGGCCCTGGACATCCACGAGTCGCAGGTGAGGGCAACTCTCACAGCAGATTCGAGTGCACTCTCTACCTTTTCTCTGGTCTGTGTGTACAGAGCTGGAACTGCCGTTTTGGTGAAAATTTTCATATCTTGGTTCCAGTGTTTTCAGCATTCGGTGAAAACCTTCATTTTCCACACACTGTAAGGCCGAAGGTCCTTACAAATAAACGTGGCAATGGAATTTGTAATGCTAATTGCCCTTAGCGATGAAAAAGGAAGTTTTGCCTTACAAATGACATCCAGCGTAGGTCACTGTAGACGTAGCGTTGTTCTTCGTCTTCTTACACAAATCGGGATGATAGCGAACGAGGTGGGAATGCATGCTGGTTGTGTTGCCATTGTATTTTATTTTTCCGAGACAGTTCTTGCAGATTACATAGTCTTTAGTGAGCTTTTTTGTATTGTCACTACGAAATCCAAAGTGAGTCCACACTTTTGATTTAACCCCTTGTCACCCCCCATTTTGGCAAGTGGGGCATTTTGACATACCCAAAATAAAATTGTGGCTGTTCATAAGTCTTTCTGAATAGACACATAACTAACATATATCTAGAAAGCCAACATTTGAGTTTGCAGTTCAAGAATCAGAATTACTCATACTGTTATTAATATGGAGATATATAGGCTCAAACATTAAAACAAAAATAAAAAATATTAAGAATATATTTTTAAATGTATAAAAATATTATGTGAATGTAGTATAACGACTTATAACCACAACTAAAGTGAAGCCACAAGTGTGGTCATGCTTCATTTCAAATCTGAGGATGCTATCTGTAAAACCACGCATTTGATGAAGCATATTGTATGGCATGTCATGTGAGTTTTTAGCGAAGGCTAAGATAAGATGCTATCATTATGTTATTGCCCTGTAAAACACGTACTTGCAGTATTCTAACTAGTCTTCCAACTGCTCAATTCATACTCTATTGTTTTCACTCAATGAACTTTTCACACGTCTGTCATGAACGACTTAATCCTCATTATTCTTTTATAGTAATTCTTTTGTTTGTATTCAGCCATTAAAGCCTATTCAGGCATTCTGGATTGCCCATCAACCCCAAATTCATCCCACTTTACATTAAAACCTATTATCTGAAGTCTTTCTAGCATACAAACGAACAAAAAAAGCATGCTCTGGGTACCTTATGTGAAATAGATCGTGAAATAGAATATAGCTCCTGGTGTGGCAGGTGCATTAGAGCTACAGTTAGCATCAAGCTACATAACACAATATAAAAGATTAATATTATACTTTAACTCCAGACTCCCTTTAAACAGCCAGCGAGTGTTTGTATTTACTTCCGATCGCGGGATGTGGGTTTCAGTGATGTTCAATGATGTTAAAATGTTATATTTAGCATTTTATATGGAGCTAATCGCTACACCTGCTTAGCATGTATACTGGAAACATTCTTTATTCATATGAAAATACACCAAATTGCTTGCAAAACACACACAAACCATATGCCATCGTAATCGTGCGTTTATTAGCTTCTTGGTTCACATGTTGGCAATGTTTATCACGGAGAGATGAGAATGAGGAAGTGCACTGAACAGCGTGACCAGAAGGGGCAGGATTATTGTCACGTTGAGTCACGTAAGATGATCGACAGCTGTACAGCAAATGAGAGAGCTCTGAGATCATAAGTGACGTGCAGCATGAAGAAACAGACACAGAGCTCGCTCTGAATGTCATTCAGCTCTTCAGATCAGCATAATTCAGTGAGAAATGAACAGAAATGTTATTCTGTATAACAAAATATTTTGCAAACATGTGATAATAAATCTGTATTTGTCCAAATATGCGCACGTTTTGACTAAGAGCCCGAACGGATGCGGTTTAGTGCATGTATGTGACCACAAATAAAACGGAGAAGACGTGACTGGCTTTTTATTATTGTTGTTATTCCATTCAAAATATTGTTCATTACAGATTGATTATTTTGCACTCCTGACATAAATTAAGAAATTGATGTCACTGCAACCTAGTTTTATCATAAACAGTGGTCAAATATCGAAGCTGGAGTCTTTAATCTTTCTAATGATACTCATTAGACGTTAAAAGACGTTGGTGCAGCTCTGATTTGTTGTTGGTCTGCCGTTACACTTGTATTTCTTCTTCGCTGTAAATTAAATTTCCTTTCATCTGACCATCCGCAATCTGGGAGGCGCCATCACAAGAAGCCTGGGGGTACTGCCGCTCCAGTAAGCCAAAGAGGTAAACAGCCACAGTGTGGGTATATGAATTTAGATCTTTTGTATGCCTAAAAAAATATTGATACTTTTTTTGTTTAAATATCGATACTTGGTGCCAGAGTATCAATAACATCTCATGGCCAGAAATATTGCGAGAAATCGGCATATCGATTTTTTTGTCCCACCCCTACTATAAACCCTATATTATTCTGCGGACACTACTTAGACAGCCAGCCAGTGAGGACAGTCTTCTAAGTATCTCATAATTGATGTTTTAATCGGAACGGAACAGCTGTGTTTTGTCCTGTGACTATTCCGTCTCACAGTCACCCAGTTGCCCTGCTGCATAGGCTCTGTAGCCGGAACCGAACAATGTACAGAGTTCACTAATCTCACATCCAAAGCAGTATTTAAAGCCCTTGCATTCTTACTATCCTCGATTAAAGTTTGGATGCGTGTCTCTAATTCTGAAATCTTCTCCGTCAGCCTGACTATATCCCTGCATTTATCACATGTGAAGCCCTCGTCGCTGACAGAGAAGGCTATGCTATACATGTGGCAGGCAGTGCAAGTGACAATAACAGGAGATGACGACTCATCATGTTTGTTGACTTATCCAACTCACAACAGTTGTTTGATGGACTCGTAGAAAGTGCGAGACAAAAGACGGTAAACACGGATGGCAGGTAAACAGTCTAGCGAAATGCTAGCGCGTTGAGCTAGCGATAGCGATTTAGATGAAGGCTAGCGATGTCAGATCAATGTGACAGACATTTAATATAAATATAAATATAAATTAATATAAATATAAATTAATCATCACAATGTATCTGATATTATCTGACAATATCAGATAATATCAGATATATTGTGATGATTAATTTATATTAAGCCAAATAAACAGCAGGAAATATAGAAAATAGAGTTTAAAAACAAAGCTATATGGAACTACAAATGCAATTCACTCAGGCAGACAAGAAACCACTGTGCAACAGTGAAAAAGGGCCGTCCGGACTACAGTCATTAATGATAAAAGTCTTGTTTACCACCGATCTGGCGTTGATCAAGGTCATCTTTAGGCCATCATTCCTTAGGCTGCTTTGCCCGAGGTAACGTGCCAAGATGGCTTGTGCACAAAAGCGAAGAGAGCAGAAACCAGAAAGCAGAAAACAGGGAGCGGCACCACCACAGTTGGAAGCAAAGGAATAATCCACTTATATAATAATATTTAATAATAATTATAAGTAATAATAATAATTAAGTTAATACTGGTAAAGCACACTGTGTCAAATAAAACATAAAACAGAATAAAATAAACAAACTAGACATCACACCAAGCGACAGACGGCGATCCGTACACACTTGGTTAGTGATGGAAAGTCATAAATTATAAATTCTCTAGTTGTTTTTAGAAATAAATACTTTTTATTAAGTTGTGGATTTGGATATATATTTATACATTCTCTAATTCATACTACTTTTTGTCAAGGTTTAGATTTTTTTTGTTGTTGTTGAAATGTTGATTTGAAATGTCAGTTTTTGCATGACTTTTACTACAGAGAAATCTGAACACAGAGAAAGACATTTTGTTACACATTACATCAAAATTCAATAAAAGTGAACATGAATGTTTTATCAGAGCTTAATCAACCTGATTTCAACCTCTAATTTGAGTCTTCTGGCTGAATTTTGCCATATTGTTTCTGCCACACCAGTTCATTTTTGTGTGTATAATAGTGTGTTGCATATGAGTGAGGGTACCACTGAGGTGGAGGCATATTGTCACGATCACCAGTGAGAGTGCCCCGTGATTACCACCAGAGGGCACTCCACCCCGGACTGTCACTGTACATGTACCCGTAATCCTTTGCCCGGACTCATCAGCACTCATTGTTTACACCTGTGTCTCATTTACCTCATTACCTCTGCCTATATCTAGCCTGTTCACCCTGTCATTCACTGCAAGGTTTTGTATGTTGTTACACTGCATCTCTGAGCGTTTCCTTGGTTCTTATCTCTTGGTTTTTGGATTTCTTGCCTGTTTCTTGGATTACCCTTTTGCCTCTGTCCCCTGCCTTGTTTGCTTGTTTGGATTGCCTGCCTGGATATTGACCTATTGCCTGTATTTTGGATTACGTGTCTGGATTGTCCCTCTAATAAAAGCTGCATTTGGATCTCCAACCTTTTGAGTCTCGGAACGGTTCGTAACAGAAAACTTCGCCATATCATGGATCCAGCAGTTTAACTTATCCGTCTGAAGCAAGGTAATAGATCACTCGAGGACCACACCCGAGATTTCCTGGACCTTGCTTATTTAACAGACTTCCCAGATTTTGCCCTCATTGACTTATATTGTTACGGACTCAGTGAACAATGCCAATGTAAACTCATTCGTGATGGTCCTCGAGGATCACTGGCTGTGTTCTTGGACTATGCGCTTTTGTTGAGTGGGTCCTCCTTCACTGTAGGGTAAGTTAAGGACACTTCCCCTAAACATTTTTTGGGGAGGGGCACCATGCATCAAGCTCCGATGGCCATGGAGTTTGGCCCACAACAGTCACCAGCATATCCAGTCATGATGGTTGCTAGTCTGGTTTTTCCAGTACCTTCCCTTCCTGTGGTTCCTACACCAGAGCCTCTCCACGTCATGGCCACTGAGCCAAGAATGCCGCCGCACCAGTGTCTCCGGACAAGATGGCCGCCGCCCCAGTGTCTCCGGGACAAGAGGGCCACCGCGCCAGTGTCTCCGGACAAGACGGCCGCCGCACCAGTGTCTCTGGACAAGATGGCCGCCGCGCCAGTGTCTCCGGACAAGATGGCCGCCACGCCTGTGTCTTCGGACAAGACAACCGCCACGCCTGTGTTGTCGGACAAGACGGCCGCCACGCCTGTGTCGTCGGACAAGATGGCCGGTACGCCTGTGTCGTCGGACAAGATGGCCGGTACGCCTGTGTCTTCGGACAAGATGGCCGCCACGCCTGTGTATTCGGACAAGATGGCCGCCACGCCTGTGTCGTCGGACAAGATGGCTGGTACGCCTGTGTCGTCGGACAAGTTACACTCTACGCTAGAGACTCCAGCCATCAGGGCCGCCATGCCAGAACCTCCAGCCACCACGGACACTACGCCAGAGTCGCCAGCCTTCACGGGTGCCTCGCCAGAGTCTTCAGCCGTCATGGACGCCACATCTGTGTTTCCGGTCGTCATGAGCGCTGCACATGGAGAAATTAAGGCAGCCCCTCATCGTTTGAGACTGGCTTCAAGTCTGGAGGACACACAGTTGACGTCTGTACGAGGAGCTGGCATCTCCGCATTAATGGCAAGTGTGGAGGTCTCTGAGGTGCTTCCTGTTACGCCGATGGCTGTTCTGTGTGTTTGGTCCATACACTGCTCTCCAACCCATGACTTCGTTCCAGAGCCCGCTTCATTCAAAGGGTCTGTTCCAGAGTCCAACCAAGTCTATGAGTCCACGCCAGAGTTCGCTCCAGTTCCAGAGCCTGTTTCAATCCAAGAGTCCATCCCAGAGTGCAACACAGTCCATGAGTCCACTCCAAAGTACGCTCCAGTCCCCGAGTCCAGCCATGAGACCCATGAATTCCAGGTCTGCCTTAATACGACTACAGAGGTCGTTCCTGAGTTCCCTGTCTGTCTTGATGTGACCACGGATGTCGTCCCTGAGTTCCCTGTCTGCCTTGATGCGACCGCGGAGGTCGTCCCTGAGTACCCTGTCTGCCTTGATATGACCACGGAGGTCGTCCCTGAGTTCCCTGTCTGCCTTGATTCTACCACGAAGGTCCTACCTGAATTCCCTGTCTGCCCTGTTACGACCGCAGCGGTTGTACCAGAACTTCCTGTCTGCCTCGACGCAATCGCAGAGGTCGTACCAGAACTTTCTGTCTGCCTCGACTTCTTTCCTGCCCTGAAATGAACACAGAGGTCGACCTGAAACACCCTGCCGGTCCTGTTATGACCATGAAGGACGCCCTTGAGCTTCCTGCCTGCTTGGGAAGGGCCTCTGGGGCAAATATTACACTCTCTGTGCTTTCTGTTCCAGTTTTAACAGATCTGCTGTGGTGCTTATCTGCTCCACCATGGGGGTTTTCAAGCCCGTCTAGTCAGCTGTGGTCATCTGCTCCGCCTTGGGTGTCTTCAAGCCCATCAAGTCAGCTGTGGTGGTCGTCTACTCCACCGTGGGGGTCTTCAAGCCCGTCTAGTCAGCTGTGGTGGTCATCTGCTCCGCCGTGGGGGTCTTCAAGCCCGTCTAGACAGCTGTGGTGGTCGTCTGCTCTGCCGTGGGGGTCTTCAAGCCCATCTAGTCAGCTGTGGTGGCCGTCTGCTCTGCCGTGGGGGTCTTCAAGCCCGTTAGCACTGCTGTGGTGGTCATCTGCTCCGCAGTGGGGGTCTTCAAGCCCGTCTGCGCTGCTGCAGTGGTCATCTGTTCTGACGTGGAGATCTTCAAGCTCATCTGCGCTGCTGTGGGGGTCTTCAAGCCTGTCTGCAAGGCCACCTGCGCCACCCTGGTCATCTGTCTGGCCTGCGCCACCCTGGTCATTTTCCCGGCCTGCTCCGCCCTGGCCGCCTGCGCCACCCTGGTCATCTGTCTGGCCTGCGCCACCCTGGCTGCCTGCTCTGCCTCAGTCTCCAGGCCCTCTTCCGCTCCACGGGCCTGGCCCTCCATCCTGCCCCCCGGGTCCGCCTCCGCTCCGCTCCACCTCCTTCCTGGACAATTTTAGGAGCGTCTGGAAGCTGCTCCTTTGAGGGGGGGGCTATGTCACGATCACCAGTGAGTGCCCCGTGATTACCACCAGAGGGCACTCCACCCCGGACTGTCATTCCATCAAAGACTACATTACCTATAATCCCTTGCCAGGACTCATCAGCACTCATTGTTTACACCTGTGTCTCATTTACCTCATTATCTCTGCCTATATCTAGCCTGTTCACCCTGTCATTCACTGCAAGGTTTTGTATGTTGTTTCCCTGGTTCTTGTCTCTTGGTTTTTGGATTTCTTGCCTGTTTCTTGGATTACCCTTTTGCCTCTGTCCCCTGCCTTGTTTGCTTGTTTGGATTGCCTGCTGGATATTGACCTATTGCCTGTATTTTGGATTACGTGTCAGGATTGTCCCTCTAATAAAAGATGTATTTGGATCTCCAACCTTTTGAGTCTCGGAGCGGTTCGTAACACATATATTGTATTTGTATAGGGACATTTAATGGCATCAAAATGACATCTTTCCTGGGAAGCAAGACAATGCCAGGCCTCATTCATCATGTGCTATAACAGAGTGGTTGTGTAGACACTCTACACCATAGAGTGGATGTGTTTGACTGGTCTGACTGCAGTCCAGATCTGTCCTACTGAAAATATATGGCCCATCAAGAAAAGGAGAATCAGACAACAACGACCATGGACTGTTGAGTAGCTGTCTTGTATCAGGCAAGATTGGGCAAAAAACTGCAACATTTATCCTCAATTCTCAAACTATTAAAAAGTGTAATGAAAAAGAAAGGTAATGTAACATAGTGGTAAACATGCCTCTGCCCCAACTTTTTTGGAGTGTGTTGCAGCCAAAATACAATTAAGTTGTTCAGTGAAAACATTGGAAACCTTTTCTTATTACTTTTGTCAGTTAACCCTCTGGGGTCTGAGGTGTTTTCTGGGCCCTGGAGGTGTTTTGACATGCCCTGACATTTGTGTTTATTTCTGTTACTTGTAACATTTTCATGGCTAATGTCTGATTACACTGTATTCAGAACAAACTCAGCTACAATAGTGCAAGCAGCATTTATGTAAAATTTAGTAGTTTTGAGAAAATGACATTTATGCATGGTTAGTGAAAAAAAATAAGTCACTGAAATAAGACCATAAAACCCATACTGAATATTTGTTGAGAAGACGTTTGAGAACTGTATCTTGTAGCCTAGAACTTTTGCTTAGAAACTATGTGAAAATCCTCCTGCGCACTCATTCACATATAACAATATACTGATATTTTGTGTTTTGTGTCAGAAAGGCTGTATGTGGGTAGGCATGAATGATCATGAATATTGATGCGTTTCACACCTGGCAAAAAAGACAAAGACACCTCCCCAGGTGAATGTGAGGAGAGAATGGCTTTTTTGATTGTTTGTAAATTATTTACAACACAACATAATCCAAATATACATAATGTAGGTCAAGGGCACATTATTGAGCACACTGATCTAAACACAGAGGCTTGAATAGTCACACACCTTTTTGTGATTTAAAATTCACAAAAAAATGATACAGAACACCAGGTTTGTTGTGCCTACGTGTAGGGCTGCACAATTTGGCCCAAAAATGTGGTGCTTATTGTCACAGTCTTTATTAAGGGGTAATCCAGAATCATAATCCATAAAACAGGCAAAGACTAGGTCCGTGCAGTGGAAAAAGACCTGGAAGGCCTGGAGACTGAGGCATAGCAAGAAGCCAGAGTGCAGTCGGTAGAGCCGGTGGCCAGGGCGAAGCAGGCTGAGCAGGTGGGCCGGCCAGAGCTGACGGGGCTGAAGAGCATTTCTGCGGTGCTGAAGGACACCACGGTGGAGCAGATGACCACCACAGCAAAGTTGACGGGCCTAAAGACCACCCATGGTAGAGAAGATGACCACCTCAGCGATGTTGAAGACCACCACGGTGGAGCAGGAGACCACCACAGCATAGCTGAGGACCACCATGGTGGAGCAGATAGAGCTGGTGACCACCACAACAGAGCTGGCAGGGCCGAAGACCACCACGGCTGATCAGGCAAAACTGGAACACAGAGCACAGGAAGGTTAGGGTTGGCCTCAGGGGCTGTGTCAAAACAGGCAGGGAGCTCAAGCGTGTCCTCCATGGACATAACGGGACCAGAAAGGTGTTTCAGGTTGACCTCGTCGGTCATCTCAGGGCTGGCAGAAAGCTCATGCACGACCTCCGTGGTCGTTTCGTTGCAGACAGGCAGTTCAGGAACGACCTCTGCGGTTATGTCTGGACAGACAGTAAACTCATGGTTGGACGCCACTGCCTTGAGAGAAGCTGAAGGGTACGCAGCCCAGAAACACAAAAGGGCCATCGCTGTACCGGGTAGTGCAACTGACAGTGGGAGACCCCCAGACTTGATATCACCGTCGAGATAACAGCTGCTCGGACTGACATTAGCGCTGCGTTCATGGCGACCAAAAACACTAACGTGGTGTCCATGACAGCTGGAGACTCTGGCGTGAGCATGTCGTGAACAGACTGGTGTGACGGACATTTAGATTTATTTAAACATTTAGCAATGAAAGGCTGCCTACATATTTCATATTTCAACATGTTTCAGTCGAATTTCACACATTTTAGTCTGGCAATAGTTGAACATGTAAAATGTGTACAAGATGATGTAACAATAACACGTTAACTAATGGGAGTAAGAATAAACGACTTACCTATAGAAATAATAGGTATCCTCCACTTGATCAAGCCGACATCGCATTCTTCTTCTTCTGAGGTAAATTCAAGGCTTATTCTTTGCAATGCGTATTCTTCCGAACTCGATGAATAGTAGATGAATTCTTTGTTTATCGAGATGTTTACAGGTTTGCGTGCCTCACATGGACAATTACTGTATGAATAGGCTGTGCTGCTTATGGGTGTGGTCACAATAAAAATAATGAGCAGAGAGTTGCACACATTAACCTGGGTCATCCTTGACGTTCCTTTCTCTGTTGTGAAGCTTGCTGCTGCATGGCGGTGTCCCATAATTGTGTCCAATTTTTCAAAATTTTTCATGTATATGTTATAATGGCTTTTATTCTTGTTTTAGACCCAGAAATACACTATATTGCCAAAAGTTTTGGGACACCTGCCTTTACATGCACATGAACTTTAATGACATCCCATTCTTAATCTGTAGGGTTTAATATGGAGTTGGCCCACCCTTTGCAGCTATAACAGCTTCAACTCTTCTGGGAAGGCTTTCTACAAGGTTTAGGAGTCTGTTTATGGGAATTTTTGACCATTCTTCTAGAAGCACATTTGCAAGGTCATTCATCCCAAATCATCTGTGCAGGCCAGTCAAGTTCCTCCACACCAAACTCTCTCATCTATGTCTTTATGGACCTTGCTTTGTGCACTGGTGCGCAGTCATGTTGGAACAGGAAGGGGCCATCCCTAATGCCGAGTTCAGACTGCACGATTTTCAAACTCGTCGGATCACAGTTCTTTTCACAGTGCATGACTATCTGGGGTAGCATTCAGTCACTGCTGTGTTCATACTGCACCATGGATCGGCGACAGGAGGTTTCACACTGCATGACTTTACAATAGGAAGATTCGCCGACAACTCTGTCCGGTGCGCAAACTACGTTTCACAAGCAAACGCGCGAGAAGTGACAAGAAAAACAACGCAAGATCACACGTGCGTCAGACCGGAGTTCTCGCGCGAGACTGGAATTGTTATTAAAAATGATAAACTGCAGAAAGTTTGAGATCCAAATTGTCTGTGCGCTGATTTGCAGCGAAAAGGAGAAAAAGAAAAAAGATTATGGCGGAGGTAATGGTTGGGGAGACACAGGGAGCAAGGAATGCGCTGCTGTTGCGGCTGGTCAAGCTAATTTTTGTGCTTTTCTGTTTGATAGAATTGTAAATATATCTATTAAAATACTGATATTCTGGTCTATAACTCCTCCCTGAACCTCCCGCTGCCCTGTATCTTGCGCTCTCATTAGCTGTAGGTCATCGGCGATGTATTTTTCAGTCAGAACACATTTCACACAGCAGGAGTTTAAATCGAATCTGCGATTCGCTCAGATCGCGTCTTTGATAATTCACACTGCGTGATTGTCACTCGCGTGAACGAGCACCGATTTTTCGCAAAACCTGACAGCGAGTCAAAATCTGGGCTAAAATCGGGCAGTGTGAACTCGGCATAAACTGTTCCCACAAAGTTGGGAGCATGAAATTGTCCAAAATGTCTTGGTATGCTGAAGCATTAAGAGTTCCTTTCACTGGAACTAAGGGGCCAAGCCCAACCCCTGAAAAACAACTGTAGTGATTTTACACTGAACAAAATTATAAACGCAACACTTTTGGTTTTGCCCCCATTTTTCATGAGCTGAACTCAAAGATCTAAGACTTTTTCTATGTACACAGAAGGCCTATTTCTCTTAAATATTGTTCACAAATCTGTGTTAGTGAGCACTTCTCCTTTGCCGAGATAATCCATCCACCTCACAGGTGTGGCATATGAAGATGCTGATTAGACAGCATGATTATTGCACAGGTGTGCCTTAGGCTGGCCACAATAAAAGGCCACTCTAAAATGTGCAGTTTTATCACACAGCACAATGCCACAGATGTCGCAAGTTTTGAGGGAGCGTGCAATTGGCATGCTGACTGCAGGAATGTCCACCAGAGCTGTTGCCCGTGAATTGAATGTTCATTTCTCTACCATAAGCCATCTCCAAAGGCGTTTCAGAGAATTTGGCAGTACATCCAACCGGCCTCACAACCGCAGACCACGTGTAACTACACCAGCCCAGGATCTCCACATCCAGCATCTTCACCTCCAAGATCGTCTCAGACCAGCCACCCGGACAGCTGCTGCAACAATCGGTTTGCATAACCAAAGAATTTCTGCACAAACTGTCAGAAACCGTCTCAGGGAAGCTCATCTGCATGCTCGTCGTCCTCACCGGGGTCACGACCTGACTGCAGTTCGTCGTCGTAACCGACTTGAGTGGGCAAATGCTCACATTCAATGGCGTCTGGCACTTTGGAGAGGTGTTGTCTTCACGGATGAATCCCGGTTTTCACTGTACAGGGCAGATGGCAGACAGTATGTATAGCGTTGTGTGGGTGAGCGGTTTGCTGATGTCAACGTTGTGGATCGAGTGGCCCATGGTGGCGGTGGGGCTATGGTATGGGCAGGCGTATGTTATGGACAACGAACACAGGTGCATTTTATTGATGGCAATTTTGAATGCACAGAGATACCGTGACGAGATCCTGAGGCCCATTGTTGTGCCATTCATCCACGACCATCACCTCATGTTGCAGCATGATAATGCATGGCCCCATGTTGCAAGGATCTGTACACAATTCCTGGAAGCTGAAAACATCCCAGTTCTTGCATGGCCAGCATACTCACCGGACATGTCACCCATTGAGCGGCGTATACGACAGCGTGTTCCAGTTCCTGCCAATATCCAGCAACTTCACACAGCCTTTGAAGAGGAGTGGACCAACATTCCACAGGCCACAATCAACAACCTGAACAACTCTATGCGAAGGAGATGTGTTGCACTGCGTGAGGCAAATGGTGGTCACACCAGATAATGACTGGTTTTCGGACCCCCCCGATACAGTAAAACATTTTAGAGTGGCCTTTTTTTGTGGCCAGCCTAAGGCACACCTGTGCATTAATCATGCTGTCTAATCAGCATCTTGATATGCCACACCTGTTAGGTGGATGGATTATCTCGGCAAAGGAGAAATGCTCACTAACACAGATTTAGACAGATTTGTAAACAATATTTGAGAGAAATAGGCTATTTGTGTACATAGAAAAAGTCTTAGATCTTTGAGTTCAGCTCATGAAAAATGGGGGCAAAAACAAAAGTGTTGCGTTTATAATTTTGTTCAGTGTACTTTCGTCCATCCAAGGACGCTAAGTAAGGTAGTGATTGGTACTCACGTCACCGCTGACGTTGTGATTTTTGGATCACCCGTCACTTAAGGTGGTTATGAGTACATCAGATGACCACCTTCCCCCACTCTTAGTTTGGGAAACTAGTCAAGGTCTTTTACCCTGGCTGTATGAGAACACTCCAAAGAGGAGGCTGTTCAATCATTTAGAATGAATGTAAAGTGGGGAGAGTTGGTCAACTGATTTATCTGAAAGATTGGTGAGATTGCTCACTTGTAGAGCCTCTTCTGTATTATCAGCACAAGGAAGACACAATTGTAATAAAATAAATTTTATTAACAAAAGATAAACAAGAATAACTAACACAACTACTAAATGAATACAATGAATGATAAAGGAATAAAGTGCATAAGATGCATAAAATACATGTTATTAAGTTGAGTGTGGCTATGGAAGAGTTGCGTTATCTTATGGACAGATAAACTGTTGTTTCTCTGAAACTAAGGTGAAGAACCTTATTATGCATCAAACAAATAAACAAAAGATTATTTGTTATTAACTAGCATCAGTTATATTACCTCTAATGTAAATTAGAAAATCATATACTGATAATATACAACAATGCCAAGGTCTCTGGAAAGAGGTTTGGTTAAGTGATATTTACGTTCCACGTGGTTGAGTAAGCAGTCCGATGGCGATGACTTCTTCCACTGGTTGTGCTGGGAGACAATGCAGTGGGGAAAAAGCTGGAATCCGTTTCAACAGCCTTGAACACGAAGATCTGTGGGATGCTGATCTCCTGGAGCACCAAAGGGTCCTAAAATCTGGAACACGCAGATGAGGCCCTGAAGTAGGTGCAGGAGATCCTTAATCTGGAACACGCAGACGGAGGAACTTTGAAGTGAAGGTTTGCTCTCCTGAGCTTAACCTTGCTGCAAATGTCTCTGTGTGTCTTCTGCCTCTCTGGGCCAGACACTCAGGACTTGGTCAATCCGCTTTTGTCTCTCTGGCATGGAGACTCGGGACGTGCTGTAGTCGTCTGGACTAAAACTCTGAACGTAGTGTTTGTTAATGTCTCTTTCCTCACAGGCTGGAGGCTCAGAACGTGGTCATATCTGTTGCTGCCTCACAAGATGTAGACTCAGATCCTTGGATCTTTTGTTGTCTCTCTGGATAAATCAGAGGCTCAGAATTTTACGGTGTATCTGTTATGTCTCATCTTTGCAGGACAGACTCAGAACAAGGCGTGTCCTTTGAAAGGGTACCTTTATCCCCTGGCTGCTGGCATCAGAGGGGGCACACTGTGTGGCCCACCCTTCTGTCCCCTGTGGAACTCATTTGCATAATGTACACAGTTAGAAGTCTTTAAAGTGTCTTTAAAGTTTACCAATGCATTTCTCACTTTCCAAACCACCACCAGAATATCCTTGGCAATATTCTAAACGAATAGACACCAAACATGATAGAAAAAGATTGAAATGTCATGCGTTCATTCATTTGTCCATTAACAGCTGAATTTGTGTAAGATGTTGCATTACAAATGGCTGTCAATGAGAATACTTATTTCTCTGAAGAATTATGAAATGGATGTGTGTAGTTTACATCAGTTTTAAGGTTTCCAAACATAGTAATGAATGGATTTAGATGGATCATTGTGGTCTTTCTTTGTTTCACCCACTACTGATGAGGTCCTGAGGAATTTTCATGGCAGTCACAGACCAGGACATTAGGGATTAGTCTCTAGATGGGTGAAGGGCATAAACTGCATGTGGACCAATTAGATGTCCTGTCCTTCCTGGGCTTGGTACCAGAGGTCGTCTTCTCCTGTCCTGTACAGAGGTCTTCTGACCCCGCTCTGTGATTTTACGTGGCCTACCACTTAGTGGCTGAGTTGCTGTTGTTCCCAATTGCTTCCACTTTGTTATAATACCACTAACAGTTGACCATGGAATATATAGTAGTGAGGAAATTTCACGAATGGATTTATTGCACAGGCGGCAACCTATTACGGAACCACGCTTGAATTCACTGAGCTCCTGAGAGCGACCCATTCTTTCACAAATGTTTGTAGAATCAGTCTGCATGCCTAGGTGCTTGATTTTATACACCTTTGGCCATGGAAGTGATTGTAACACCTGAATTCAATGATTTGGAGGGGTGTCCCAATACTTTTGGCAATATAGTGTAGCAACAGTAGGCTATATGGTGAAATGACACATGGAACTGTCCGAGCGATGTGGTGTGGCTTAGACTTGCCATATCATAATTTTTACCCCAGTCAGTGCAGTTACCGTACTCACATTTAAACAGTTTATAATAGTATTAGAGAAGTTTGAACACTAGGTGGTGCTTTGGGGTAATTTTCACTGCGCAACTGCCTAGACAATAACGCAAGGCTGTAATTTTTAATTTAAATAATGTATAAATAATGTTTTTTTAACTGTAGTTAAAAACTTATTTTAACTACAAATTTAAATGAAAATGAAAAAAAAAATATTGAAAAGGTAATGATAAATTTACACATTTAAATGATTATTTCAACCAAAAATGAAGTACATATGTGCAATACAAATATAATACAAAATTTTGCTCAGTATTTAGTTATATCTACA
This sequence comes from Coreius guichenoti, assembly GCA_039654105.1. Classification (NCBI taxonomy): domain Eukaryota; kingdom Metazoa; phylum Chordata; class Actinopteri; order Cypriniformes; family Gobionidae; genus Coreius; species Coreius guichenoti. The sequence continues at coordinate 23,451,247 of CM077181.1, forward strand.
GATGCATGATATTTTAATTTGCTACAAGCATACATAAGAAGCACGTTCAACGCGAACGTGCAGACGGTTGTCCGTGCTGAACGTGCTGAATGTGCTGAATGTGCATCTTGTATATAAAAAGTGTTTTTAGGGGGCCCTTGGCTTTTGGGGGCCCAAGGCAGTCGCCTACCTTTGCCTAATGGTAAGTCTGCCATTAGGCAGAGTTGTGTAGACACCTAACATTGAATGATGTATAACACTTATCTGTATGACCAAAATCGACTGAGTATTTTGAGTCTCTTTCGCACTGATAAGAAAAAAAGCGCTGTGCGCGCGCTGGCGCCTCCGCCGACCCCAGGGAGTTAATGTCAAAATGAATACAGAAAAAGAGAGCAAAGCTTACCTAGGATTGAGCAATAAACCATATCAGAGATCTAATATATCAGTTTATCAATTTAATATATCTACTTTTTATAGATTTTAATCAATTTAATATATCTAAAATAAAACAATATACAAGACACAAGAAACACACAACATCTCTTGGATGTCTGTGTGTTTGTATGTGTGTGTGTGTGTGTGTGTGTGTACCACAAAGATGCCAATATCCGAAATTCTTGTCCTTGTGGGGACATTTTTGTTGGTCCCCATGAGGAATACAGCTGTAAATCATCCAGAGTGATGTGTTGGGGGGGAGATATAAAAATGCAGAAAGTTTTCTGTGATGATGGGTAGATTTAGGTTAGAGGGATAAGGTTTAGGTTAGGGGACTGCACTATTTGTGCAGTATAAAAATCATTATGTCTATGGAAAGTCCCGTCCCCGTAAAACATGGAAACCCAACTTGTGTGTGTGTGTGTGTGTGTGTGTCAAAAATAAATAAACAAATAAATTGATTGATTGATTGATTTTTGGTTGATTCTGTCACAAATGTGTCTGTAGATGGTGGACCAAAATAATATAAAACTATTTCTTTTGTGTTTCTCGTCCAATGATTGCTTTTTTAGTGTTTCTCTCTGGATGTAAAAGAATGATGTAGCACTTTGGGGCAAATATGGCCACCAGTAATCCGAAACTCGAAGAGAGAATGGCAAAAATCTCCACAGCAACTGCATATTTCCCTGGTGAACTCACATATGCTGGAACAAATGCAATCCACACAGCACAGAATATTAACATGCTGAAAGTGATGAACTTTGCTTCATTAAAATTATCTGGAAGATTTCTTGCCAGGAAGGCTAACAAGAAACTTCCTGCTGCCAGCAGTCCAATGTATCCCAGCAGCATAGAAAAACCAGCCACTGAGCCAATAGCACATTCATATACTATTTTAGAGCGGATATACTGGTTATTTTTATGGGGTGTTGGAGAGGCAGTTGAGAGCCAGACTGCACATATCACAACCTGGAGGGCTGTTAGGACCAGAACTGTGCATCTTTGTTGTGCTGCTCCAAACCATTTAATAGCTCCTTTGCTCTCTGGTCGAGATGACTTAAACACAGCTATTACCACCATAGTCTTAACCAGGATGCAGGAGATGCACAGGACAAAGCTTATGCCAAACACAGCATGTCTTAACCGACATGTCCACAGCTGTGGCTGACCAATGAACAGCAGCACACACAGAAAACACAGTTTGAGTGACACCAGAAGCAGGAAACTGAGCTCCGAATTGTTGGCACGTACTATGGGAGTGTTATGGTGATAAGCAAAGACAATCATCACAAGAGCACAGAAGCAGGTGCCAAGCAGAGATGCAGTGGTCAGAGAGATGCCCAGAGGATCTTCATAGGACAGAAACTCAACTTCTTTAGGGACACATTGATCCTTATCTGGATTGGACCAGAACTCATCTGGACACAACACACACTCAACAGCATCTGTGGGTAAAAAAAAAAAAAAAAAAAGGATTTTTAAGAGGAAATTACTATCAAATTTTATAACAAAATTTTCACCAATCTCCTCGCCTGTTGTATTAGAAATCTCTCCATCTCCGCATGGCAGGCAGTCAAAACAGCAGACAGGAAGGCCCTTCATCGTGGCTCGTCTGGTTCCTGGGGGACAGCTCTCACTGCACACAGACTGTGGGGGCTAAAAGAGACATCATCTGTTATCAGTCATGTTTGTCATCTACTTTACATAATGATAAGCTTGGCTTTTCTATTAATGTATTCTCATTTGTCTTATCATAGCTTTTATTAGTATTTATACCTGCAAAAAGGATGACATTTAACATTCAAAGTTAATTACATTTTTTGTCTCAAAGTTCCAGTAAAATGCATCCTCATGCAGTGTGAGCATCATCCCTGATGCTGCCCCTTCATTTACTACACCGACCTTGTGGAGCTTTATTAACCCATCAGAGCTCGGCTGCCAGTTCAACACATCATAGATAGCCAGAGCATCTCCATTTTTATCAAATGACACATGATCCCCAAAGCCTGTGGTGAAGTTCACTTTCTGTAGGTAGTGAACCAGCTGTACAGTTTGTAGACAGGACAGGTGTTATATGTTTATCTGAAATTTGAATTAATATAGAGCATATATTTTGTCACGTTCAGCTCATCTATATGCCCGGATAAACTGTGGGTCTTACCTGCCAGGGTTTCAGATTTGTTATGTCAGCACAACTGTTCCCACTGAATGGTCCTCTACCCTCTTCACACTGCATCAGGTCATGAAGCGCATGTGCCAGGGCATAAACTGCTTTATACACATTATAAGATGCTCTCAACCCTGAAACATCAGTATATGGTGAGTTTTTGGTGCTCAGATCCTCCTGTCCTGTACAGACCTTTTTCACTTGCTCTCCTTCTGTCTTTTTACCCTCAGTTTCAAAACTGCATCCAAACATGTTCTCCCAGAAGATCCTAACTATATTATTTCTTTGATCATTGTTGGGACGAAGACGTAACAGAAAGTCATGAAGCCCCTCAATCTCCCCACGCCTGATAGCAATGCCCAGTGTGCCCCCCAGGATGGGCAAATAACGTGGTGTGCGAAACACAGGTGAGGTGACCCAAGCTTCACTTGCAATCCATTGCCTGCCTGTCATGTTCTGCAACACAACTCTGTCCATCAGAGGTATCAGCAAGGATGAAGCAGAAAAAACAACCACCACTCTAGCTGTAGAGGTGTAAATCACTCCCATTATACGTTGAATATCTCTGGGGCTGTTATCATTGGGCAGTATTTCAGAAAAAGCAACACAATGTCCAAACCGCTGCATTTCCTGCTGGAAGGACTGAGCAGCGTAGATGCCGTAGTCATTATCACTGTAGATGAGACCAACCCATGTCCATCCAAAATGTCTCAAGATCTGAACCATAGCCCGCACCTGGAAGGCATCACTGGGGATTGTTCTGAAGAAAGAGGGGTACTTTTTCTTGTCACTTAAACAGGAGCAGGTGGCATAGTAGCTAACCTGATTAGAAATAAGGAGCAGAGACAAGAGACAAAGAAAGATGAAAAAATGTGTCAGTTCCAAAGCCATTGTGTTTTTAATTTTAATTTTGTGTTTGTGTGAAGCACGTTTGTTGTTGTTTTCACACAATGTTCTGCTATTGCATAGTAAATAATCAAGTATGATGTGATCTTAAAGAATCATTTGGTAAGACTTTTTTAACAGAAAAAAAGGTTTTAAATATATCCCTTACCATAGGCAGTCGAAACAGCCCCAGGACACTGGAAATTGCAATAGAATGAGTAGAACCTGGATCACCTATGATTCCAATCACCGGTGGTGGGCCTTTGCAGTTGAGGTCAGAGAAGGTCTCCTCTGTCCCACTAACCAGAGCTGTGGCACCACGGAATGCCACTCCAAGCCTTAAACAGTTGTCGTAGATCTGGTAACCAAGTGTGATGTTAGGAAGCAGGTTGAGATTGTTATTAATCTCATCAATGGCAAAAACCATTGTTAGTGCTTGCTGGAAGCTTGTCATATAGAAGCTAGAGAAAACAATACAAATTAAATTGTCATTAACTTAGTAATACTAACTGTAAAAGTAGAAAAATTAATAAGAGATTAACTGAATTTCATAACACAATAGTTCAAATTGTATACTTAAATACTTAAAAAAAGTGTATATATATATATTCATTTAGTGATTTCAGTCCTGTAACCCGTCATGAAACGTTATCAGTTGCCTAGACTAAATTATCATTGACCAGTTACAATGTATATGCAGTCATAAAAATTATTGTCTTAAGTTTTCTTCAGTTGGTTGTAGTCCAGACTCACAGCTCACAGTGTGGTTGTTTTGGCTCTGTTCTGAAGCTCAGCTCAGGGAATACTTTGAGGTACCTCTGAACCTCAAACAGACCACCAATGAGAAGGTCTCCATCCTGGAACATCCCATTCAATGTAAAGTGTCCCTGGAGCTGACAGGTACCTGAACTGACCATACAGATATAGTTACAAGACAGGAACAAACAAATATACAGAATTACCCACATCCTTATCTATGTCACTCTTCACTCAGCTCACTGATTTATCATAAAGATTGTGTGTGGTACTTTTTTTTTATAGCAGGCGGTGCCACTGGCCTCTCTGGAAATGAAGACGTCATTACTGCTATTTTGAAACCCTCCACCTCCACCTTATTATAAAACAAAGAATTAACAATATTTTAACAATATTCTAATATATTTTCAATATTTTAGATTTTTACTAATAATAATTATTAGAATGTATCTTATTCTATAAGGCCTGCTTTAAACAATATGTGCTGTACTCAGAGATATGTGACAAAGATACCATTTGTGTCCTTTAAACCGAAACATCACAAATATATCACAACATATTAACAAATAATTGACCAAATATGAAAAAAAAAGGATTTCACAACTGAGATAAAACAAACTTTAATAAATACACATGTAGTGACAAATATTTTTTCCAATATACACACATATTTCTTAAGTTAAATTTAAAATATTTTCATAAGTATAAAGTACAATTTTGTAAAACATTTTTATGACCGTAAAAGCTCCTTTCATGGAATCGTAATGTTATATTTTGACGTTTATCAAAACAAAGCTGTTAAAAATATAGATCCCACTTCAATGGTATTTGAATAGCATAGGCTTAACTTTATTCTTGTTCAAACAGATGCTACCTAAGCAGTATTTATTTTTTATTTTTTTTAAAAAGCAGTACATAAAGTATTGAATAAAAATGTCTCTGAAACATCTGTTTATTTGACAATATTGTAGGCTATATGCATTTAAATGACGCATTATGGGCCCTATTTTAACGATCTGAGCACATGGTCTGAAGCGCATGGCGCAGGTGAACTTAAGGCGTGTCCAAATCCACTTTTGCTAGTTTAACAACGGAAAAAACGGTCTGCGCGCCAGGCGCACAGTCCAAAACGGTTGTACCTAGTCTCTTAATGAGTTATGGGTGTGTTTTGGGCGTAACGTGCAATAAACCAATCAGAGTCTCTTCTCCCATTCCCTTTAAAAGCTAGTTGCGCTTGCACCATGGCAGATTCGCTATTTACATGGCAGAATTTGAGAGCGGAAAGACTGAACCCTTCTCCAGAGAGGTATCCTTTTATTTTTAATATTTAAAAATGTTTGTGTGATGCTGCGCGTCCCTGTGTGTGTAATAAGCAGAGTGTATGTGTGTTGTGCACCCGCCTATAGGCGCATAATACTAATGTGCCCTTTAAATAACACAAAAAAATACTGCGCTATTGACTTTAGACCAGGTTTTTGTCGGTCAATGGCGCAGTCGTTTTTAGTTGCCTCAAAATAGCAATGCGCCAACAATGCGCCTGAATACACCTCGTTTTCAGACCAGCACTCCCATGGGCGAACAGATGAGCGCAAGTGCATTTGCTATTTAAACAATGTGGCGCTGGACGTGAAAATAACAACGGGCTGAAACTAGCAAAAAACACTTGCGTCGCGCCTGGCATCGCATTGCGCCGGGTGTATGATAGGGCCCTTAAACGTCAAGTCATTTTTGACAACACATTATATCATTTTTGGGTTTCAATTTCTAACCGGCATGCACTGCTTTTAAGTCAGCCACCGATCGGACTGCGCAGAGCTGCATGAAGTCAAACAAGCCTATTATGAATCTGCAGCAGTCAGGTGGTACAGCAGTCATGTGGTACAAGTAGCATCTCTCAGACAATTCCCATTTTACAAGCTGTAATTACGAGCTCTACGAGGACGTGAACGCTTTTTATAAGTTGAAATCATGTAATTGCAGTAATTACACACACCTCATTTTATGCTTTTAAAGCACTCAAACACACACACACACACACACACATATGGTAAAGCAACTACTATAACATAATGATATACTTGCGGTGCACGTTCCTTGCGCGCACACACACACACTCACACTCACACACACAATACTTTTGAACAAAAACAGGCTTTTTACCCACATAATCACATAATGGTGTAGTTACTACCGGCAGAGACTTGCTGCCAGCCAAACTGTGGCCCCCAGCTCTATAAAGGTAAATTAGTAGCAAAACTCGAGAGCTTGTAGACTTGAATTTGAGAACTTGTCATATTAATATTCATATTTGTAAGCTGAAATTTACAGTTACAGCTCTGATGTGAAAATTACCATGTGAAGCCATTTTATTGGTCAATGCCCGACCAATGGACAACGCCATCCAGTGTGACTTAACGTGCGGAAAGAAACATTTTATGCATATATCAGTCATTTTTAAAACGTTGGGAAATATTTGCATTAAATATCATTAGCTTTTACGAGTTTTTATATTAAGGTAAAAGAGTGACAAAATCGTTTTATTGGTTGGAACCAGCCAATGAAATGGCACGTTTTTGTACGCGATGATGTCACGACACAGAGCAGCCCACGCCGTTTTGGTAGTCGATCGAGCCTGTCATCGCGATGGAGGGATCGAACATTCCAATGGTTAAGTTTATCTTTTTAATAATTAATAAACTAGTTTTTTTTTTCATTTTTCCTATACTGTATATTACTGATGAAGACCACTTTCCACTCGGCAATAAGTTTTGCCACAGGTAGTTGTCTATTAGGTCTAGATCAACATAATGCATTATTCTTTTAGCTGAGGCAGTTTCTCTGATGATGATATATATTTAATGGACACAGTCAGCCGGTCAATATCTTAAAATAAAAACGACGACAAGGTGAGTAACGTTAGAACTCCAACGCAAAGTTTTACCTCACCGTGTTATCACACTAAATGGGGTTTATTTTGAGACAATGGCCGAGTGACCGCACAGTGTCCTGTTTATTACACATCATAATTAACTAAGTATTCCAGAGTGCCGCGATGTGATTATCTTTTTACTTGCTACCACGCCCCATGCCTTTATTGAAAATAATAAAGCTTAATAATACATGAAAAGGCTTTGTTAGATATGCAATCAAAATGTAGCTATGATAACTTTTTTTAATTATTTTACATTTTAATAACATGAAAGTAATTTAAGTTAATATTATCTTTCAGGAATTGTTGTTGAACCATTTATTGCAACGCCTTTTTACCCGTCTGTCACTTTGGCTGGAACGCGTTCCTCTTGACCTTGACTTCTTGGAATTTATATGTTCTCAGGAGCTGGTCATTTTTAGTGCCATCTCAAACCCATTCCGCATGAACTGTATGATGCACTTTATCAGGTACACCAGATGGCCTTAAACATCATTAACAATGATGCACACATCATAGTTTCCCAAGAGAAAGGAGAAAATTGCAGTCCTTGGATTCTAATTTCTGAGGACTCTGTATCCCAACTTCTTACTTTAGGATTGCCTGTGACATGTATTGCAAGGTTGCTAGGGGTGTCCAAGTTCACAATTCATAGACGCATGGTGGAATGGGGATTGTCTGTGAAGGCAACCTACAGCAACACAACAGATACGGAGCTAGACTCACTTGTGGCAACAATCCACACAAGCAATCTGAATGCAGGGTACAGAGTGATGATGGGTCTGCTGAGAGCTCAGGGTCATCGGGTACAATGGGATAGAGTTCGTTCTTCGATCCATTGAGTTGACACTGCAAGCATTGTTTCCATGATGTCACAGTTAGAATGTGTGGTTAGGAGGACATACTCTGTCCCCAGCCCAAAGTCCCTAATGCACATTGATACAAACCACAAGCTGATATGGTAAGTTAGGTAAACATTGTATTTATTAAATATATACTATATGCTCAGCTCAGTATACGTGACAGAAATGTACTTTTTCAAGGTATAACATTGTGATATTTGGAGGTATCGATGGCTTCTCCTGGAAGGTGAAGGTAAAGATAGAGATTCTGCTTAATTTAAACTAAAATAGTGATGGATTATTGAATGATAGTTCTTTTGATTCATAAACATGATAAAACATATGCCACTCTAAAGACGTATGGAAATAATTTGGCTTTTAGGCTATTAAGAAGTTTTTGCCATAATACTTTCTAGCAGTGTTAGGTAAATTTTGCTGACCAGTTGGAAAACACGTATGGTCTTTTAAAGACTACTTTAACATGTTAATATGTAGAATACTTGTTAAAAATTCTGTTGTTCTGTTTATGTAGATAATGTATCTTGGCGTGTCAAATAACAATCTGGCGTCGACAACACTGTCTTTCTTCTCCAAGGCAGTTCAGAAGTTTGGATTTCCTCTGAGGTAAAAATTGGCCACTGGCAATTGCTGTCTATGCTTTTTTTTAACGAAATATGCAGAATAGAGGCTTAAAGAGTTGAGCTGATGTAAAGATGATTTAAATAAATCTGGAAGGTCATGTAAACATTGTATGCTGTCACATTATTTGTAACCAACATATTTTTTGTCAGGGTTTGGGGCGATCATGGAGGGGACAGTGTAGATGGGGCCAGCCTTATGTTCTCTGTCTGGGGAACAGGGAGAAGTAGCTTCATCGCGGGTAAAAGTGTTCACAATCAGAGGAAAATTTGAATATAAGTATGTTTAACCCTTGTGCGCTGTTCATTTAGGGGGGCTGTTCAGGGTCTCTAGAGACCCCACACAGTAAAATGTTATTTTGTAACATAATCATGTTTTTTTTTAACACATGTACTATCACTCACTTTTGTTTTTACTTTGTGGGATATAAATTTACTTGCCTCAATTTCTAATTCTTATATTTTTATATACAGTATATGTATATACATATGTACATTTCACTTTAAAGATCTACATTTCTCAATTTCATTCATGGTGATAACATTAAAAAAATGTGCCATAGTTCAGTGGAAGCCATCTGCTGGAAAACAAACACTTTTAAAATTAAAATAACATGACATTTCAGAGGATCTGCAAAGGATTACTCATTGGCTCATTTGCCATTTCCATGTGGGTATTTATCTTTTTCCAAGTTTTTTAGTTATATTTATATTTAGACATTGTTAAATCAGTATTATAACAATAAAAATCGCTTCATCAAAACTAAGCTTTTTTTTTTTTATCATAAGTATTAGTTTTTGAAATTATGCCACATTATTATGTGTGTATATACAAGGGTTAAGTGTTATCAAACTATTATTTGAAAAAAAGTTAGTTTTTTAAAGTTTAATATTATAATATACATTACTTGGGCTTCTGTTAAAGGGCTCATCATTTTGAAATATTTATTTTCCACTGCTTAAAACAGAATTGAGCGGTTGTGGCGTCCAGCAGTCTTCACCTCTTCTGCTGTCACTATGCCTTCATCCCACGATTCCAAGCCCATCTCAATATATTTAGAGATGGGTGGGACAACCATCGCCTTTCATCAGAGGGCAACCTCTCTCCTATTCAGCTGTGGCATCTGGGGCAGCAGTACCATTCTGAAGAGTGTGATGAGGTAGGCATGTGGTTTAATGTTTTTTTTTTCGTCTATTCATACCCCAACCCCCTTAACAGTATCACTTGAACACATTAATGTAAACAGTTTGGATAATTTAATACTACACAAAGAAATGCATTGTAATATATGTAAAACACTGCAACATCTAAGACAATAGTTCCTTTTACTAATTTTGACATTTAAAGTAAAAATGTCATTTAATTCATGTAATTTTATATAATTTTATATAATTTATATAATTTATATATTGCACCACCTTCACCTGCATGTCCTTCATAGGCAGCTCCCAGCCCACCCAGAATTTGACCACTGATCAGCTGAAATGGAGCAGACATATGGAGACAAGACAGTTATCAAAACACTAATTTTACAATACATATGCAAGTTAATGTGAAAAAAGATTTGAAAAGATTTGTGTTGGTATATGAATTTGTATCAGCACCAGGCAGCTCTATTAGCAAACTTTCTAACAAGGTGACAGCCAGTTTTGCTATTAGGAAAGCACAAAAACTACATACCAGTCTCCACAAACTGCCTTAGGTACCCAGAAATTCTGCATTGGGTAGTAAATGGGTTCATAATCCTCCTCTTCTTCTTCCATGGGCCAGATGATGTTGTTTAAGAGAACCTAATTCTAATATTAGTATTCAACAAGGGCTTAATTTACATGTATAAAACTAAGTAGGTAGAATTAATGTTCTGATATTTAAAGTGGTAGTATAATTGAATAAGTCACCTGTCTACTGCAGTCAGCCACTGACTGTCTTGGAAAAACCACAGATGCCACATCAGTTCGGGCCTCCAGTAACTGCCATACCACTGAATCCTTCAGTCCTTGTCCGAGTTGTTTTACTTGTCACCAAGTTCGTGTGAGCACCTGAATATGACAGTTACAATAATTTGATGAATCCTATTTGACTGATCGTTAATGTTAGTAGGAAACAGGGGTTCCCTTTCAGTCAGTCACGTTCGACGTACATCGGAACTGACCGACGAATTGGGATCTATTTTCAGAGACCAATCTACTTCGAGTGTTTATAAACGAGCCAATGAAGATTGGCATGCGGTTGACACATTCCACGATCCGCCCCGCATCGCGGGTATAAATACGGAAGTGGAAATACCACATATCGCTTTCAACTTCGGAGCCGAACAGTACCTTTGTGTGTGTTCCTACGAAGAGTGTTTTCAGTGAGTCTCGTGAAGAGGATTGCTCCAGTGTTCCGGTGTCGGTGTGACGGTGCCCTACAGTGGTGGTCACGAGGAAGAGACAAACAGCTGTTTTCACAGCTCGCTGGGCGTTTTTTCCCTTTGAGTGCTCTCAGCGGGCTTGCACCTTTGAACCGCTGCGAGCCGCGGCCATTTCCCCTGTGTGCCTCGGCACTGATCGGAGCGGTTTTTTCCTTTTCTAAAAGAGCAACACGGTTTGACCCTGCATCTTTTTCAAGATGTCATTCAAACCGTGTGTTTCTGGATGCTGTCTTTATCTGTCCCCAGTTGACGGACACGATCACTGTCTCAGGTGTTTGGGCGTTCAGCACGCTGAGGTGGCTTTCGTGGATGACTCATGTTCCCATTGCGGGAACTGCCCCAGTGCCTTTCTTTCCGGAAGTGCATCAGGAGCTCACAAAGTCGTGGATAGAGCATTACAACGCTAGAAACCGATCGACTGACTCCTCCGTCCTCACTACCCTCGACGGTGGCGCAGCTAAGGGATAGTGGAGATCCCCCCAGTAGAGCGGTCAGTAGCGATGCAGCTGTGTCCGAAGACCGCTACTGACTGGCGGGGAAATACGCGTCTTCCCTCCTGGGCGTGTAAGTTCTCGTCCGGACTAACGGGCAAGGCTTACACAGCCTGTGGAGAAGCTGCGTCATCTTTGCATGCCATGGCACTCCTGCAGGTCTACCAGGCCAAAGCGCTCAAGGAACTGCACGAGGATAGTTCCGACCCAGGGGTTATGCAGGAACTGCGTACCGCGACAGACCTCGGGGCGACGAAAGTCACCACACGCTCCCTGGGTCGGGCAATGCCCACACTTGTGGTCCAGGAGCGCCACCTGTGGCTGAACCTGGCGGATATGCGGAGACTGACAAGGCGCGGTTCCTCAACGCCCCTGTCTGCCAGGCCGGCCTCTTCGGCGACGCCATCGAGAACTTTGCCCAGCAGTTCTCGGTGGCCCAGAAGCAAACGGAGGCGATCAAGAACATCCTGTCCTGGTGACCTGCTGCTGCCGCCTCCACCCAGTCGCTGGCCGCAGCACCTCCGTCTGCTCGTCGCCGAGGGCGTCCCCCTGCATCTGCCTCCGCCCCTGCTAAGCCCAAGCAGCAGCCTCCACCTGGGAAGCAGGGCGCCGGGCGTAGGGGTGCCACCCAACACGTCCAGGGTCCCGCAAAGTCCGCCGGAAAGCGCAAGGGCAAGCGGCCCTGAGACGGGCAGCCCAGGGAGAAGAGGAGCTGCTCTAGGGGAGGTGGTGTCCGCACCCCTCGGTGAATGTCACCGAGAAGTCTGGTTTGCACAACATCCTGCCGCTGGCTCTCCGGAGTCCAGCGGTACCCACATTCCCAATAAAAGAGCAGTTTCCTCCCTCCCTGGGCCCCAAGAGGGCCAGGTTGGCAGTGTGCGACGCCCCCGGGCCTCCTCACCCACACTCTGCCCCACCTTGGAGTACTCAGACAACACTCCGGGCCGCCTCTGGGCCTCCCGAGTCGGGTCTGCGTACTCCACTTCGCTGCCCCACCCCGGGTATGTCTGTGGTGCCATTGGTCCCGCTTGTTCGGTCTCTGGGGGCCTGGCTAGGTCTCCCCAGGCCGTCTCACTGGCTCATCCGTACCATCAGACTCGGCTACGCGATTCAGTTCGCGCGCCGGCCGCCCAAGTACAGGGGCATCCTCTTCACCACCGTGCGGAGCAGCGATGCCCATGTCTTGCGATCGGAGATCGATGTCCTGCTGGCGAAGGACGCGATCGAGCTGGTTCCTCCAGCCGATATGAGGTCGGGGTTCTACAGCCCCTACTTCATTGTACCCAAGAAAGGTGGTGGGTTAAGACCGATCTTGGACCTGTGCATTCTGAATCGGGCCCTGCACAAGCTCCCGTTCAAAATGTTAACGCAGAAACGCATTTTCGAATGCATCCGTCCCCGAGATTGGTTTGCAGCGATCGACCTGAAGGACACGTACTTTCATGTCTCCATTCTCCCTCGACACAGATCGTTCCTACGCTTTGCGTTCGAGGGGAGGGCTGTCCCTGTCGCCTCGCGTCTTCACGAAAGTCGCGGAGGCAGCCATTGTTCTGCTCAGAGAACGCGGCGTTCTCATATTGGCCCAGTCCCGGGATCAGTTGTGCGAACACAGGGACCTGGTGCTCCGTCACCTCAGCCTGTTGGGCCTTCGGGTCAACCGAGAGAAGAGCAAACTCTGTCCCACACAGAGGATCTCTTATCTCGGTATGGAGCTGGATACGGTCAACCGGACTGCGCGCCTCACAGAGGAGCGAGTCTGGTCAGTGTTGAACTGCTTGAATACGTTCAAAGGCAGGACAGCGGTCCCACTGAAATTTTTTCAGAGGCTCCTGGGGCATATGGCATCTGCAGCTGCGGTAATGCCGCTTGGATTGCTTCCTATGAGACAGCTTCAATGCTGGCTTCATGACCAAGTCCTGAGATGGGCGTGGCAGAGCGGCAAATACCGGGTCTCAGTTACTCCTTACTGTCGCCAAACCTTCAACCCGTGGGCGGACCCTTCGTTTCTACGGGCGGGAGTGTCCTTAGAACCGGTGTCCAGGCATGCTGTGGTCTTCACGGATGCCTCATCCACGGGCTGGGGGGCCACGTACAACGGGCACACAGTTTCGGGTCTGTGGACGGGGCCCCAACTGCGTTGGCATATCAATTGCCTAGAGTTACTGGCAGTACGTCTCGCCCTGGGTCGCCTCAAAAAGCCGCTACAGGGCAAGCACGTGCTGGTCAGTACGGACAGCACTGCGGCCGTTGCGTACATCAACCGTCAGGGTGGTCTACGCTCCCATTGCACGTTCCAACTCGCCCGCCATCTCCTCCTGTGGAGTCAGAAGCGTCTGAGGTCGCTTCGGGCCATTCACATCCCAGGTGCGCTGAACCAGACAGCCGACAAGCTCTCTCGTCAGTTGACACCTCCGGGAGAGTGGCAACTCCACCCCCGGAGCGTCCAGCTGATATGGGACCTCTTCGGAGCCACGCAGGTAGACCTGTTCGCCTCTCTGGACTCAACCCATTGGCAGTTGTACTATTCCCTGACCGGGGGCACCCTCGGCACGGATGCACTGGCGCACAACTGGCCCCGGGACCTACGCAAGTATGCGTTTCCCCCAGTGAGCCTTCTCGCACAGACACTGTGCAAGGTCAGGGAGGACGAGGAGCAGGTCTTGTTAGTTGCGCCCTACTGGCCCAACCGGACCTGGTTCTCCAAACTCACACTCCTCGCGACAGCCCCTCCCTGGCCGATCCCCCTGAGGAAGGACCTGCTTTCTCAGGGGCGGGGCACTCTATGGCACCCGCGTCCAGACCTCTGGAAACTCCATGTCTGGTCCCTGGATGGGACATGGAGGTTCTAGGTGACCTGCCACAAGCAGTGGTAGACACCATCACTTCCGCTAGAGCCCCCTCTATGAGGCACCTCTATGCACTGAAGTGGAACCTGTTCGTGGAGTGGTGCTCTTCCCGCCGGGAAGACCCCCGAAGGTGTTCGATTAATGTCGTGCTTTCTTTCCTGCAAGATGGGCTGGAGCGAAGGCTGTCTCCCTCCACCCTCAAAGTGTACGTCGCCGCAATAGCGGCGTATCACGATGCAGTGGAAGGTAAGTCCTTAGCGAAGCACGACTTAATCGACTGAATCCTCCTCGTTCAACCTCGGTACCCTCTTGGGACCTAGCCCTGGTGCTCAGAGCACTTCAGGGTCCTCCCTTTGAGCCTTTACAGTCTGCAGAGTTGAACATCCTGTCCATGAAGACAGTGCTCCTGACTGCATTGGCCTCAATCAAGAGTGTAGGGGACCTGCATGCACTTTCGGTCAACGAATCGTGCCTAGAATTCAGGCCGGCCAACTCTCACGTTGTCCTGAGACTCCGGCCTGGATACGTGCCCAAGGTTCCCACCACTCCCTTCCGGGACCAGGTGGTGAACCTGCAAGCGCTGCCTTCGGAGGAGGCAGACCCAGCCCTAGCTTTGTTGTGTCCCGTCCGCGCTCTTCGCGCTTACGTTGACCGGACCCAAAGCTTTAGAACCTCAGAGCAGCTCTTCGTCTGTTACGGAGGCCAGCAGAAGGGAAAGGCTGTCTCCAAGCAGAGGTTAGCCCACTGGATAGTGGATGCTATCGTCTTGGCTTACCAGTCCTAAGACGTGCCTTGCCCGTTCGGGGTGCGAGGGCACTCCACAAGGAGTGTAGCTTCCTCCTGGGCGCTGGCTCAAGGCGCCTCGCTGACAGATATATGTAGAGCTGTGGGCTGGGCGAAACCTAACACGTTCGCTAGATTCTATAGCCTCGCCCCCCTGTGGCCAGTAGCGCTAAGTGCCCGTTCTAGTGTCGGCTTGCAACGCCACTCCCGCCCCCTGGGCCGGATACGTGCGTCTATTATCTCCAGTTGTGTTCCCCGGAAACGGCTAACCCTGTCGAGCTCCTCCGTTACCCCTTCGGTGTCAGATGTTGCGGCCGTCTGACGCCAGGCCTGCATCCGTATGCTTGTGGAACGTGTGTGTAGGCTGGGGTCCATATGTAGAGGTTCCCTAACGGCAACCCCATATGTGTTCTCCACAGTACCAGCTACCCTACTCAGCTAGCCCCGTGTCTTTCCCTTGACAGAGCCCACTCTGTCGTCTCTGGTAGTGTTCTTTCCCCCCTGGGATCAGGTTGGATCCACCCCAGAGACTGCCATATGTAGTACTACCCTGATAGTTTAGTCCTTATGTGTATTGTATTAAACATCGTATACATTTTAAAATCTTGCTGATTACTTACAAAGCACTAAATGGTTTAGCGCCCCAGTACTTGAGCGAGCTCTTAACGCATTATACTCCATCACGTCTATTGCGGTCTCAAAATTCTGGCCAGTTGATAATACCTAGAATATCAAAATCAACTGCAGGCGGTCGGTCCTTTTCCTATTTAGCACCTAAACTCTGGAACAGTCTTCCTAGCATTGTTCGGGAAGCAGACACACTCTGTCAGTTTAAATCTAGACTAAAAACACATCTCTTTACTATGGCATACACATAAAACATTTTTAATTTCTATTATTCAAATCAGTTAAATGATTGTTTTAGGCTGCATTAACTAGGTCAGCCGGAACCGGGAACACTTCCAATAACACCTGATGTACTCGTTACATCATAAGAAGAATGGCATCTACGCTAATGTTAGTCTCTCTGTTTATCCCGAGGTTTACTGCAGTCGGCCGGATCCGGGCCGTATCCAGACCAGATGGTGGACCTTAGCCTGGACATGATGACCATATCCCTAAAGTGTCTGTAGAGACAATAGTGTCAATTAAACTCCCCCCTGTAAATGTTGCATCGGCACGACATCCTCATTAAACCCGTCCCCGGCGTGACAACTCCAATCTTTCGAATAATCCTACGAATATCTATTTATCTAATATGACTTCTGACCTGTAATGTTGCCAGAATCATAATCATACACTATTTGTTCGTCGGCCAGAGGAGAACTGGCACCCCGACTGAGCCTGGTTTCTCCCAAGGTTTTTTTCTCCATTCTGGCCCTGAAGGAGTTTTGGTTCCTTGCCACCGTCGCCTTTGGCTTTTGGCTTGCTCAGTTGGGGACACCTAAATTTCAACTATATTACTGATCTGCCCGCATTGACATTATATGATAATTGAAATGAGCTGGATGACATCACCGTTTTCACCAGAGCGGCTGTACAGCCGAATCAAATTCCGTTGCATTATTTTCCTGTTACCACTGTGAAGCTGCTTTGAAACAATTGCCATTGTAAAAAGCGCTATATAAATAAAGGTGATTTGATTTGATTTGATATTGCGCCACCTCTCCTTCCATGGAAGGACGTGGCTCCGCAGCGTACCATCTCCATGAGACGGGCACGCTTTCCCAGTGTTATCCAATAGTCATACTGAGTGGGTCTTGCAGGAACAGCAGTGACTGACCTTCCCTGCCGGGAGCCCTGACTCCCACTCCAACATATGTGTGGTCCAACGAGCTCAGGCAGGGCGCTGGAAGGGCCAGCATCCCTGGCGTGTTGGTAGGGATCCCAATTCGTTGGTCAGTTCCGACGTACGTCGAACGTGACCGACTGAAAGGGAACGTCTCGGTTACGTATGTAACCCTCGTTCCCTGAAGGAGGGAACGGAGACGTACGTCCCGTCGCCAGGTGCTATGCTTCAGCTGAAGGCCTGAGTCACTCGTCTCGGCTCCTCAGTTGAAAAGCGATATGCGGTACTTCCACTTCCGTATTTATACCCGCGATGCGGGGCGGATCGTGGAATGCGTCAACCGCATGCCAATCTCGTTTATAAACACTCAAAGTAGATTGGTCTCTGAAAATAGATCCCAATTCATCGGTCAGTTCCAACGTACGTCTCCGTTCCCTCCTTCAGGAAACGAGGGTTACATACGTAACAGAGACGTTGTGTTAATGTATTATCGGTATTAATCAAGCTTAATGGTCAACTGTTGAACCTTAGTTAAACTGCTTATAAAAGATAAAAAGCCATTTTAAGCTTACCACATGCTGAAGAAGATTGTGTAACAGCCAAGTGCGTTTGGTTTTTGTCAACACTGGAAGGTCCCAAGACATTGCCAGCTGGTTAATGGCTGCCTTTTGATCCTCAGTAAACTCATTCTTTGAATCACCTTCAGCAAGCTTTATAAATAGTGAAAGAATACAAGTAAATATACAAACTCACTTACCTCTATTATTATGGCACCTACCATCTGAATTGTCTCCCTTATGTCGATGTCAGCCACATCTTCAATCATGATGGTTGCTGTCTGTGGGGAGCCACCTAATAATACATGTATAACTGGGCTCACACCTGCTAACGAAGGCCTGTAATGTTGCATAGATAAGCTCCTTGAAACAACTTACCAACATTAAGGATACACATATGACCCGCGGAGGGGCTGCATATGAGAAAACTCTGGGGTAACCAGTCGGAGGTGGATTTTTAAACCCCAGGAGTGGCAAGGCTTGCCAAGGGAAGACACATGCTCAGAGAGGCTTACAGTGGAAATACACATGTGGGGGTTGCTCAACGAGGGAACCATGCACATGGCGGCACCTAGCCTAACACGAGGGCTGACCACCCGGGCATGCACTCTGGTGTCGGCATCAACAGTGCTCGAGGAACTCAGGGCTTCAGGGAAGCTCACCTGAGGAAATATCGCACGTATCCAGTCTGTGGAGTGGAATGGCGAGCAAGCGAAGACACCTGAGCCAGTCCAGTTACCGGCCACTACTTGAGGCGAGTACATGAGAGGACACTGGCTCCACTCGGAGGTTATAAAACCTGGCGAATGTGTTGGGTGTCGCCACAGCCTGCAGTTCTGCAGATGTCTGTCAGCGAGGCGCCATGCGCTAGAGCCCAAGAGGAGGCCACACTTCGGGTGGAGTGTGCCCTCACCCCTAGGGGGCATGGACGACCCTGCATCTGGTAAGCCAAGACAATGGCATCCACTATCCAGTGAGACAACCTTTGCTTGGAGAGAGCCTTTACCTTCAGCTTCCCACCATAACAGACAAAGAGCTGGTCTGAGGTCCTGAAACACTGCGTTCTGTCTATGTAAGCACGGAGGGCGCGTACTGGACAGAGCAGTACCAAGAGCTCCTCCAAAGGCAGCGCTTGCAGGTTCACCACCTGGTCCCTGAACGGAGTGGTAGGAACCTTGGGCACATATCCAGGCCGGGGTCTCAGGATCACGTGAGAATCAGCCGGCCCGAATTCTAGGCACGCTTCGTCTAACACTAAAAATAACACAGCTATACGAACCTATTGAGTACTCCTGCTCTGAGGGCAGCACATTAAACACTAAAAAAAACACAGCGATACGAACCTATTGAGTACTCCTGCTCTGAGGGCAGCACCTTAAACACTAAAAATAACACAGTGATATGAACCTATTGAGTACTTCTGCTCTGAGGGCAGCACGTTAAATACTAAAATTAACACAGCTATACGAATCTATTGAGTACTCCTGCTCTGAGGGCAGCACATTAAACACTAAAAATAACACAGTGATATGAACCTATTGAGTACTTCTGCTCTGAGGGCAGCACGTTAAATACTAAAAATAACACAGCTATACGAACCTATTGAGTACTCCTGCTCTGAGGGCAGCACATTAAACACTAAAAATAACACAGCGATACGAACCTATTGAGTACTCCTGCTCTGAGGGCAGCACGTTAAACACTAAAAATAACACAGTGATATGAACCTATTGAGTACTTCTGCTCTGAGGGCAGCACGTTAAACACTAAAAATAACACAGCGATGCGAACCTATTGAGTACTCCTGCTCTGAGGGCAGCACGTTAAACACTAAAAATAACACAGTGATACGAACCTATTGAATACTTCTCCTCTGAGGGCAGCGTGTTAAACGCTAAAAATAACACAGCGATACGAACCTATTGAGTACTTCTGCTCTGAGGGCAGCACGTTAAACACTAAAAATAACACAGCGATACGAACCTACTGAGTACTTCTGCTCTGAGGGCAGCACGTTAAACACTAAAAATAACACAGCGATACGAACCTATTGAGTACTCCTGCCTTGAGGGCAGCACGTTAAACACTAAAAATAACAGCAATACGAACCTAATGAGTACTCCTGCTCTGAGGGCAGCACATTAAACACTAAAAATAACACAGCAGTATGAACCTATTGAGTACTTCTGCCTTGAGGGCAGCACGTTAAACACTAAAAATAACACAGCGATACAAACCTACTGAGTACTCCTGCCTTGAGGGCAGCACGTTAAACACTAAAAATAACACAGCGATACAAACCTATTGAGTACTCCTGCCTTGAGGGCAGCACGTTAAACACTAAAAATAACACAGCGATACAAACGTATTGAGTACTCCTACTCTGAGGGCAGCACATTAAACACTAAAAATAACAGCGATATGAACCTATTGAGTACTCCTGCCTTGAGGGCAGCACGTTAAACACTAAAAATAACACAGCGATACGAACCTACTGAGTACTTCTGCTCTGAGGGCAGCACGTTAAACACTAAAAATAACACAGCTATACGAACCTATTGAGTACTCCTGCTCTGAGGGCAGCACATTAAACACTAAAAATAACACAGCGATACGAACCTATTGAGTACTCCTGCTCTGAGGGCAGCACGTTAAACACTAAAAATAACACAGTGATATGAACCTATTGAGTACTTCTGCTCTGAGGGCAGCACGTTAAATACTAAAAATAACACAGCTATACGAACCTATTGAGTACTCCTGCTCTGAGGGCAGCACATTAAACACTAAAAATAACACAGTGATATGAACCTATTGAGTACTTCTGCTCTGAGGGCAGCACGTTAAATACTAAAAATAACACAGCTATACGAACCTATTGAGTACTCCTGCCTTGAGGGCAGCACGTTAAACACTAAAAATAACAGCAATACGAACCTAATGAGTACTCCTGCTCTGAGGGCAGCACATTAAACACTAAAAATAACACAGCAGTATGAACCTATTGAGTACTTCTGCCTTGAGGGCAGCACGTTAAACACTAAAAATAACACAGCGATACAAACCTACTGAGTACTCCTGCCTTGAGGGCAGCACGTTAAACACTAAAAATAACACAGCGATACAAACCTATTGAGTACTCCTGCCTTGAGGGCAGCACGTTAAACACTAAAAATAACACAGCGATACAAACGTATTGAGTACTCCTACTCTGAGGGCAGCACATTAAACACTAAAAATAACAGCGATATGAACCTATTGAGTACTCCTGCCTTGAGGGCAGCACATTAAACACTAAAAATAACACAGCAGTATGAACCTATTGAGTACTTCTGCCTTGAGGGCAGCACGTTAAACACTAAAAATAACACAGCGATACGAACGTATTGAGTACTCCTACTCTGAGGGCAGCACATTAAACACTAAAAATAACAGCGATATGAACCTATTGAGTACTCCTGCCTTGAGGGCAGCACGTTAAACACTAAAAATAATACAGCGATACGAACCTACTGAGTACTTCTGCTCTGAGGGCAGCACGTTAAACACTAAAAATAACACAGCTATACGAACCTATTGAGTACTCCTGCTCTGAGGGCAGCACATTAAACACTAAAAATAACACAGCGATACGAACCTATTGAGTACTCCTGCTCTGAGGGCAGCACGTTAAACACAAAATAACACAGTGATATGAACCTATTGAGCACTTCTGCTCTGAGGGCAGCACGTTAAATACTAAAAATAACACAGCTATACGAACCTATTGAGTACTCCTGCTCTGAGGGCAGCACATTAAACACTAAAAATAACACAGTGATATGAACCTATTGAGTACTTCTGCTCTGAGGGCAGCACGTTAAATACTAAAAATAACACAGCTATACGAACTTATTGAGTACTCCTGCTCTGAGGGCAGCACATTAAACACTAAAAATAACACAGCGATACGAACCTATTGAGTACTCCTGCTCTGAGGGCAGCACGTTAAACACTAAAAATAACACAGTGATATGAACCTATTGAGTACTTCTGCTCTGAGGGCAGCACGTTAAATACTAAAAATGACACAGCGATGCGAACTTATTGAGTACTCCTGCTCTGAGGGCAGCACGTTAAACACTAAAAATAACACAGCAATACGAACCTACTGAGTACTTCTGCTCTGAGGGCAGCGTGTTAAACACTAAAAATAACACAGCGATACGAACCTACTGAGTACTTCTGCTCTGAGGGCAGCACGTTAAACACTAAAAATAACACAGCGATACGAACCTACTGAGTACTTCTGCTCTGAGGGCACCACGTTAAACACTAAAAATAACACAGCGATACGAACCTATTGAGTACTCCTGCCTTGAGGGCAGCACGTTAAACACTAAAAATAACACGGTGATATGAACCTATTGAGTACTCCTCTAAAAATAACACAGCATACAAGCCTATTGAGTACTCCTGCCTTGAGGGCAGCACGTTAAACACTAAAACGTTTAGTTAAACACGTTAAACACTAAAAATAACACAGCGATATGTACCTATTGAGTACTTCTGCTCTGAGGGCAGTGTTTTAAACACTAAAAATAACACAGCGTACGAACCTATTGAATACATCTGCCTTGAGGGCAGCACATTAAACACTAAAAATAACACAGCGATACAAACCTATTGAGCACTCCTGCCTTGAGGGCAGCACGTTAAACACTAAAAATAACACAGCGATACAAACCTATTGAGTACTTCTGCACTGAGGGAAGCATATTAAATAATAAAAATAACACAGTGATGCGAACCTGTTGAGTACTCCTGCCTTGAAGGCAGCACGTTAAACACTAAAAATAACACAACAATATGAACCTATTGAGTACTTCTGCTCTGAGGGCAGCGTGTTAAACACTAAAAATAACACAGCGTACGAACCTATTGAGTACATCTGCCTTAAGGGCAGCACGTTAAACACTAAAAATAACACAGCATACAAGCCTATTGAGTACTCCTGCCTTGAGGGCAGCACGTTAAACACTAAAAATAACACAGCGATTCGAACTTATTGAGTACTCCTGCCTTGAGGGCAGCACGTTAAATACTAAAAATAGCACAGTGATATTAACCTATTGAGTACTTCTGCTCTAAGGGCTGAATGTTAAACACTAAAAATAACACAGTGATACGAACCTTTTGAGTACTCCTCTGAGGGCAGCACGTTAAACACTAAACATAACACAGCGATATGAACCTATTGAGTACTTCTGCCTTGAGGGCAGCACGTTAAACAGTAAAAATAACACAGCGATACAAACCTATTGAGTACTTCTGCTCTGAGGGCAGCACATTAAACACCAAAAGTAACACAGCGATACAAACCTATTGAGTACTTCTGCTCTAAGGACAACATGTTAAACACTAAAAATAACACAGTGATACGAACCTATTGAGTACTCCTCTGAGGGCAGCACGTTAAACACTAAAAATAACAGCGATACGAACCTATTGAGTACTCCTGCCTTGAGGGGAGCATGTTAAACACTAAAATTAACACAGCGATACAAACCTATTGAGTACTTCTGCTTTGAGGGCAGCACGTTAAAACAAAAAATAACACAGCGATACGAACCTATTGAGTACTCCTGCTCTTAGGGCAGCACGTTAAATACTAAAAATAACACAGCGATACGAACCTACTGAGTGCTTCTGCTCTCAGGGCAGCACGTTAAATACTAAAAATAACACAGCGATGCGAACCTATTGAGTACTCCTGCTCTGAGGGCAGCACGTTAAACACTAAAAATAACATAGCGATACAAACCTATTGAGTACTTCTGCTCTAAGGACAACATGTTAAACACTAAAAATAACACAGTGATACGAACCTATTAAGTACTCCTCTGAGGGCAGCACGTTAAACACTAAAAATAACAGCGATACGAACCTATTGAGTACTCTGGCCTTGAGGGGAGCATGTTAAATACCAAAAAATAACACAGCGATACAAACCTATTGAGTACTTCTGCTCTGAGGGCAGCACATTAAAACAAAAAATAACACAGCGATACTAACCTAGTGAGTACTTCTGATCTGAGGGCAGCACGTTAAATACTAAAAATAACACAGCGATGCGAACCTATTGAGTACTCCTGCCTTGAAGGCAGCACGTTAAACACTAAAATTAACAGCAATACGAACCTAATGAGTAGTCCTGCTCTGAGGGCAGCACATTAAACACTAAAAATAACACAGCGATATGAACCTATTGAGTACTTCTGCCTTGAGGGCAGCACGTTAAACACTAAAAATAACACAGCGATATGAACCTATTGAGTACTTCTGCCTTGAGGGCAGCATGTTAAACACTAAAAATAACACAAAGATACGAACCTATTGAGTACTCCTGCCTTGAGGGCAGCGTGTTAAACACTAAAAAATAACACAGCGATACGAACCTATTGAGTACTCCTGCCTTGAGGGCAGCACGTTAAACACTAAAAATAACACAGCGATATGAACCTATTGAGTACTTCTGCTCTGAGGGCAGCGTGTTAAACACTAAAAATAACACAGCGTACGAACCTATTGAATACATCTGCCTAGAAGGCAGCACGTTAAACACTAAAAATAACACAGTGATACAAACCTATTGAGCACTCCTGCAATGAGGGCAGCACGTTAAACACTAAAAATAACACAGCGATACAAACCTATTGAGTACTTCTGCACTGAGGGAAGCATATTAAATACTAAAAATAACACAGTGATGCGAACCTGTTGAGTACTCCTGCCTTGAAGGCAGCACGTTAAACACTAAAAATAACAGCAATACGAACCTATTGAGTACTTCTGCTCTGAGGGCAGCGTGTTAAACACTAAAAATAACACAGCGTACGAACCTATTGAGTACATCTGCCTTGAGGGCAGTACGTTAAACACTAAAAATAACACAGCGATACGAACCTATTGAGTACTCCTGCCTTGAGGGCAGCACATTAAACACTAAAAATAACACAGCGATACGAACCTATTGAGTACTCCTGCCTTGAGGGTAGCACGTTAAACACTAAAAATAACACAGCGATACAAACCTATTGAGTACTTCTGCTCTGAGGGCAGCACGTTAAAACAAAAAATAACACAGCGATACGAACCTATTGAGTACTTCTGCTCTGAGGGCAGCACGTTAAATACTAAAAATAACACAGCGATGCGAACCTATTGCGTACTCCTGCCTTGAAGGCAGCACATTAAACACTAAAAATAACACAGCGATACGAAACTATTGAGTACTTCTGCTCTGAGGGCAGCACGTTAAAGACTAAAAATAACACAGCGATGCGAACCTATTGCGTACTCCTGCCTTGAAGGCAGCACATTAAACACTAAAAATAACACAGCGATACGAACCTATTGAGTACTTCTGCCTTGAGTGCAGCACGTTAAACACTAAAACTAACACAGCGATACGAACCTATTGAGTACTTCTGCCTTGAGTGCAGCACGTTAAACACTAAAAATAATACAGCGATACGAACCTATTAAGTACTCCTGCGTTGAGGGCAGCACGTTAAACACTAAAAATAACACAGAGATACGAACCTATTGAGTACTCCTGCTCTGAGGGCAGCACGTTAAACACTAAATATAACACAGCGATATGAACTTATTGAGTACTTCTGCCTTGAGGGCAGCACGTTAAACACTAAAAATAACACAGCGATACGAACCTATTCAGTACTTCTGCTCTTTAGAGCAGTACTTCTGCTCTTTACCTATTCAGTACTCCTGCTCTGAGGGCAGTACGTTAAACACTAAAAATAACACAGCGATACGAACCTATTGAATACTCCTGCCTTGAGGGCAGCACGTTAAACACTAAAAATAACACAGCGATACGAACCTATTGAGTACTGCTGCTCTGAGGGCAGCACGTTAAACACTAAAAATAACACATCGATACGAACCTATTGAGTACTCCTGCTCTTAGGGCAGCACGTTAAATACTAAAAATAACACAGCGATACGAACCTACTGAGTACTTCTGCTCTCAGGGCAGTACGTTAAATACTAAAAATAACACAGCGATGCGAACCTATTGAGTACTCCTGCTCTGAGGGCAGCACGTTAAACACTAAAAATAACACAGCGATATAAACCTATTGAGAACTTCTGCTCTGAGGGCAGCACGTTAAACACTAAAATTAACACAGCGATATGAACCTATTGAGTACTTCTGCCTTGAGGGCAGCACGTTAAACACTAAAAATAACATAGCGATACAAACCTATTGAGTACTTCTGCTCTAAGGACAACATGTTAAACACTAAAAATAACACAGTGACACAAACCTATTAAGTACTCCTCTGAGGGCAGCACGTTAAACACTAAAAATAACAGCGATACGAACCTATTGAGTACTCTGGCCTTGAGGGGAGCATGTTAAATACTAAAAATAACACAGCGATACAAACCTATTGAGTACTTCTGCTCTGAGGGCAGCACGTTAAATACTAAAAATAACACAGCGATGCGAACCTATTGAGTACTCCTGCCTTGAAGGCAGCACGTTAAACACTAAAATTAACAGCAATACGAACCTAATGAGTAGTCCTGCTCTGAGGGCAGCACATTAAACACTAAAAATAACACAGCGATATGAACCTATTGAGTACTTCTGCCTTGAGGGCAGCACGTTAAACACTAAAAATAACACAGCGATATGAACCTATTGAGTACTTCTGCCTTGAGGGCAGCATGTTAAACACTAAAAATAACACAACGATACGAACCTATTGAGTACTCCTGCCTTGAGGGCAGCGTGTTAAACACTAAAAATAACACAGCGTACGAACCTATTGAGTACATCTGCCTTGAGGGCAGCATGTTAAACACTAAAAAATAACACAGCGATACGAACCTATTCAGTACTTCTGCTCTTTAGAGCAGTACTTCTGCTCTTTACCTATTCAGTACTCCTGCTCTGAGGGCAGTACGTTAAACACTAAAAATAACACAGCGATACGAACCTATTGAATACTCCTGCCTTGAGGGCAGCACGTTAAACACTAAAAATAACACAGCGATACGAACCTATTGAGTACTGCTGCTCTGAGGGCAGCACGTTAAACACTAAAAATAACACAGCGATACGAACCTATTGAGTACTGCTGCTCTGAGGGCAGCACGTTAAACACTAAAAATAACACATCGATACGAACCTATTGAGTACTCCTGCTCTTAGGGCAGCACGTTAAATACTAAAAATAACACAGCGATACGAACCTACTGAGTACTTCTGCTCTCAGGGCAGTACGTTAAATACTAAAAATAACACAGCGATGCGAACCTATTGAGTACTCCTGCTCTGAGGGCAGCACGTTAAACACTAAAAATAACACAGCGATATGAACCTACTGAGTACTTCTGCTCTGAGGGCAGCACGTTAAACACTAAAATTAACACAGCGATATGAACCTATTGAGTACTTCTGCCTTGAGGGCAGCACGTTAAACACTAAAAATAACATAGCGATACAAACCTATTGAGTACTTCTGCTCTAAGGACAACATGTTAAACACTAAAAATAACACAGTGATACAAACCTATTAAGTACTCCTCTGAGGGCAGCATGTTAAACACTAAAAAATAACACAGCGATACGAACCTATTGAGTACTCCTGCCTTGAGGGCAGCACGTTAAACACTAAAAATAACACAGCGATATGAACCTATTGAGTACTTCTGCTCTGAGGGCAGCGTGTTAAACACTAAAAATAACACAGCGTACGAACCTATTGAATACTCCTGCTCTGAGGGCAGCACATTAAACACTAAAAATAACACAGCGATGCGAACCTATTGAGTACTCCTGCCTTGAAGGCAGCACGTTAAACACTAAAATTAACAGCAATACGAACCTAATGAGTAGTCCTGCTCTGAGGGCAGCACATTAAACACTAAAAATAACACAGCGATATGAACCTATTGAGTACTTCTGCCTTGAGGGCAGCACGTTAAACACTAAAAATAACACAGCGTACGAACCTATTGAATACATCTGCCTTGAAGGCAGCACGTTAAACACTAAAAATAACACAGTGATACAAACCTATTGAGCACTCCTGCCTTGAGGGCAGCACGTTAAACACTAAAAATAACACAGCGATACAAACCTATTGAGTACTTCTGCACTAAGGGAAGCATATTAAATACTAAAAATAACACAGTGATGCGAACCTGTTGAGTACTCCTGCCTTGAAGGCAGCACGTTAAACACTAAAAATAACAGCAATACGAACCTATTGAGTACTTCTGCTCTGAGGGCAGCGTGTTAAACACTAAAAATAACACAGCGTACGAACCTATTGAGTACATCTGCCTTGAGGGCAGTACGTTAAACACTAAAAATAACACAGCGATACGAACCTATTGAGTACTCCTGCCTTGAGGGCAGCACATTAAACACTAAAAATAACACAACGATACGAACCTATTGAGTACTCCTGCCTTGAGGGCAGCACGTTAAACACTAAAAATAACATAGCGATATGAACCTATTGAGTACTCCTGCTCTGAAGGCAGCACATTAAACACTAAAAATAACACAGCGATACGAACCTATTGAGTACTCCTGCCTTGAGGGCAGCACGTTAAACACTAAAAATAACACAGCGATACAAACCTATTGAGTACTTCTGCTCTGAGGGCAGCACGTTAAAACAAAAAATAACACAGCGATACGAACCTATTGAGTACTTCTGCTCTGAGGGCAGCACGTTAAATACTAAAAATAACACAGCGATGCGAACCTATTGCGTACTCCTGCCTTGAAGGCAGCACATTAAACACTAAAAATAGCACAGCGATGCGAACCTATTGAGTACTCCTGCCTTGAAGGCAGCACGTTAAACACTAAAATTAACAGCAATACGAACCTAATGAGTAGTCCTGCTCTGAGGGCAGCACGTTAAACACTAAAAATAACACAGCGATATGAACCTATTGAGTACTTCTGCCTTGAGGGCAGCATGTTAAACACTAAAAATAACACAAAGATACGAACCTATTGAGTACTCCTGCCTTGAGGGCAGCGTGTTAAACACTAAAAATAACACAGCGTACGAACCTATTGAGTACATCTGCCTTGAGGGCAGCATGTTAAACACTAAAAAATAACACAGCGATACGAACCTATTGAGTACTCCTGCCTTGAGGGCAGCACGTTAAACACTAAAAATAACACAGCGATATGAACCTATTGAGTACTTCTGCTCTGAGGGCAGCGTGTTAAACACTAAAAATAACACAGCGTACGAACCTATTGAATACATCTGCCTTGAAGGCAGCACGTTAAACACTAAAAATAACACAGTGATACAAACCTATTGAGCACTCCTGCCTTGAGGGCAGCACGTTAAACACTAAAAATAACACAGCGATACAAACCTATTGAGTACTTCTGCACTGAGGGAAGCATATTAAATACTAAAAATAACACAGTGATGCGAACCTGTTGAGTACTCCTGCCTTGAAGGCAGCACGTTAAACACTAAAAATAACAGCAATACGAACCTATTGAGTACTTCTGCTCTGAGGGCAGCGTGTTAAACACTAAAAATAACACAGCGTACGAACCTGTTGAGTACATCTGCCTTGAGGGCAGTACGTTAAACACTAAAAATAACACAGCGATACGAACCTATTGAGTACTCCTGCCTTGAGGGCAGCACATTAAACACTAAAAATAACACAGCGATACGAACCTATTGAGTACTTCTGCCTTGAGTGCAGCACGTTAAACACTAAAAATAATACAGCGATACGAACCTATTAAGTACTCCTGCCTTGAGGGCAGCACGTTAAACACTAAAAATAACACAGAGATACGAACCTATTGAGTACTCCTGCTCTGAGGGCAGCACGTTAAACACTAAATATAACACAGCGATATGAACTTATTGAGTACTTCTGCCTTGAGGGCAGCACGTTAAACACTAAAAATAACACAGCGATACGAACCTATTCAGTACTTCTGCTCTTTAGAGCAGTACTTCTGCTCTTTACCTATTCAGTACTGCTGCTCTGAGGGCAGTACGTTAAACACTAAAAATAACACAGCGATACGAACCTATTGAATACTCCTGCCTTGAGGGCAGCACGTTAAACACTAAAAATAACACAGCGATACGAACCTATTGAGTACTGCTGCTCTGAGGGCAGCACGTTAAACACTAAAAATAACACAGCGATACGAACCTATTGAGTACTGCTGCTCTGAGGGCAGCACGTTAAACACTAAAAATAACACATCGATACGAACCTATTGAGTACTCCTGCTCTTAGGGCAGCACGTTAAATACTAAAAATAACACAGCGATACGAACCTACTGAGTACTTCTGCTCTCAGGGCAGTACGTTAAATACTAAAAATAACACAGCGATGCGAACCTATTGAGTACTCCTGCTCTGAGGGCAGCACGTTAAACACTAAAAATAACACAGCGATATGAACCTATTGAGTACTTCTGCTCTGAGGGCAGCACGTTAAACACTAAAATTAACACAGCGATATGAACCTATTGAGTACTTCTGCCTTGAGGGCAGCACGTTAAACACTAAAAATAACATAGCGATACAAACCTATTGAGTACTTCTGCTCTAAGGACAACATGTTAAACACTAAAAATAACACAGTGATACGAACCTATTAAGTACTCCTCTGAGGGCAGCACGTTAAACACTAAAAATAACAGCGATACGAACCTATTGAGTACTCTGGCCTTGAGGGGAGCATGTTAAATACTAAAAATAACACAGCGATACAAACCTATTGAGTACTTCTGCTCTGAGGGCAGCACGTTAAATACTAAAAATAACACAGCGATGCGAACCTATTGAGTACTCCTGCCTTGAAGGCAGCACGTTAAACACTAAAATTAACAGCAATACGAACCTAATGAGTAGTCCTGCTCTGAGGGCAGCACATTAAACACTAAAAATAACACAGCGATATGAACCTATTGAGTACTTCTGCCTTGAGGGCAGCACGTTAAACACTAAAAATAACACAGCGATATGAACCTATTGAGTACTTCTGCCTTGAGGGCAGCATGTTAAACACTAAAAATAACACAACGATACGAACCTATTGAGTACTCCTGCCTTGAGGGCAGCGTGTTAAACACTAAAAATAACACAGCGTACGAACCTATTGAGTACATCTGCCTTGAGGGCAGCATGTTAAACACTAAAAAATAACACAGCGATACGAACCTATTGAGTACTCCTGCCTTGAGGGCAGCACGTTAAACACTAAAAATAACACAGCGTACGAACCTATTGAATACTCCTGCTCTGAGGGCAGCACATTAAACACTAAAAATAACACAGCGATGCGAACCTATTGAGTACTCCTGCCTTGAAGGCAGCACGTTA
The DNA here is from genome assembly GCA_039654105.1 of Coreius guichenoti. Classification (NCBI taxonomy): domain Eukaryota; kingdom Metazoa; phylum Chordata; class Actinopteri; order Cypriniformes; family Gobionidae; genus Coreius; species Coreius guichenoti. The sequence continues at coordinate 23,482,177 of CM077181.1, forward strand.
AACACTAAAATTAACAGCAATACGAACCTAATGAGTAGTCCTGCTCTGAGGGCAGCACATTAAACACTAAAAATAACACAGCGATATGAACCTATTGAGTACTTCTGCCTTGAGGGCAGCACGTTAAACACTAAAAATAACACAGCGATATGAACCTATTGAGTACTTCTGCCTTGAGGGCAGCATGTTAAACACTAAAAATAACACAACGATACGAACCTATTGAGTACTCCTGCCTTGAGGGCAGCGTGTTAAACACTAAAAATAACACAGCGTACGAACCTATTGAGTACATCTGCCTTGAGGGCAGCATGTTAAACACTAAAAAATAACACAGCGATACGAACCTATTGAGTACTCCTGCCTTGAGGGCAGCACGTTAAACACTAAAAATAACACAGCGATATAAACCTATTGAGTACTTCTGCTCTGAGGGCAGCGTGTTAAACACTAAAAATAACACAGCGTACGAACCTATTGAATACATCTGCCTTGAAGGCAGCACGTTAAACACTAAAAATAACACAGTGATACAAACCTATTGAGCACTCCTGCCTTGAGGGCAGCACGTTAAACACTAAAAATAACACAGCGATACAAACCTATTGAGTACTTCTGCACTGAGGGAAGCATATTAAATACTAAAAATAACACAGTGATGCGAACCTGTTGAGTACTCCTGCCTTGAAGGCAGCACGTTAAACACTAAAAATAACAGCAATACGAACCTATTGAGTACTCCTGCCTTGAGGGCAGCACATTAAACACTAAAAATAACACAACGATACGAACCTATTGAGTACTCCTGCCTTGAGGGCAGCACGTTAAACACTAAAAATAACATAGCGATACAAACCTATTGATTACTCCTGCTCTGAGGGCAGCACATTAAACAATAAAAATAACACAGCGATACGAACCTATTGAATACTCCTGCCTTGATGGCAGCACGTTAAACACTAAAAATAACATAGCGATATGAACCTATTGAGTACTCCTGCTCTGAAGGCAGCACATTAAACACTAAAAATAACACAGCGATACAAACCTATTGAGTACTTCTGCTCTGAGGGCAGCACGTTAAAACAAAAAATAACACAGCGATACGAACCTATTGAGTACTTCTGCTCTGAGGGCAGCACGTTAAATACTAAAAATAACACAGCGATGCGAACCTATTGCGTACTCCTGCCTTGAAGGCAGCACATTAAACACTAAAAATAGCACAGCGATACGAACCTATTGAGTACTTCTGCTCTGAGGGCAGCACGTTAAATACTAAAAATAACACAGCGATGCGAACCTATTGCGTACTCCTGCCTTGAAGGCAGCACATTAAACACTAAAAATAACACAGCGATACGAACCTATTGAGTACTTCTGCCTTGAGTGCAGCACGTTAAACACTAAAAATAACACAGCGATACGAACCTATTGAGTACTTCTGCCTTGAGTGCAGCACGTTAAACACTAAAAATAACACAGTGATACGAACCTATTCAGTACTTCTGCTCTGAGGGCAGCACATTAAACACTAAAAATAACACAGCTATACGAACCTATTGAGTACTCCTGCCTTGAGGGCAGCACGTTAAACACTAAAAATAACACAGTGATACGAACCTATTGAGCACTCCTCTGAGGGCAGCACGTTAAACACTAAAAATAACACAGCGATGCAAACCTATTGAGTACTCCTGCTCTGAGGGCAGCACGTTAAACACTAAAAATAACACAGCGATACGAACCTATTCAGTACTTCTGCTCTTTAGAGCAGTACTTCTGCTCTTTACCTATTCAGTACTTCTGCCTATTGAGTACTCAAGGCAGGAGTACTCAATAGGTTCGTATAGCTGTGTTATTTTTAGTGTTTAATGTGCTGCCCTCAGAGCAGAAGTACTGAATAGGTTCGTATCGCTGTGTTATTTTTAGGGTTTAACGTGCTGCCCTCAAGGCAGAAGTACTCAATAAGTTCATATCGCTGTTATATTTAGTGTTATAAATTAAACACTTAAAATAACACAGTGATATGAACCTATTGAGTAGTTCTGCTCTAAGGGCAGCATGTTAAACACTAAAAATAACACAGTGATACGAACCTATTGAGTACTCCTGCCATGAGGGGAGCATGTTAAACACTAAAAATAACACAGCGATACGAACCTATTGAGTACTCCTGCCTTGAGGGCAGCGTGTTAAACACTAAAAATAACACAGCGATACGTACCTATTGAGTACTCCTGCCTTGAGGGCAGCACATTAAACACTAAAAATAACACAGAGATACGAACCTATTGAGTACTCCTGCTCTGAGGGCAGTATGTTAAACACTAAAAATAACACAGCGATATGAACCTATTGAGTACTCCTGCCTTGAGGGCAGCACGTTAAACACTAAAAATAACACAGCGATACGAACCTATTGAGTACTCCTGCTCTGAGGGCAGTACGTTAAACACTAAAAATAACACAGCGATACGAACCTATTGAGTACTCCTGCCTTGAGGGCAGCACGTTAAACACTAAAAATAACACAGCGATACGAACCTATTGAGTACTCCTGCTCTGAGGGCAGTACGTTAAACACTAAAAATAACACAGCGATACGAACCTATTGAGTACTCCTGCTCTTAGGGCAGCACGTTAAACACTAAAAATAACACAGCGATACGAACCTATTGAGTACTCCTGCTCTGAGGGCAGCACATTAAACAATAAAAATAACACAGCGATACGAACCTATTGAATACTCCTGCCTTGATGGCAGCACGTTAAACACTAAAAATAACATAGCGATATGAACCTATTGAGTACTCCTGCTCTGAAGGCAGCACATTAAACACTAAAAATAACACAGCGATACAAACCTATTGAGTACTTCTGCTCTGAGGGCAGCACGTTAAAACAAAAAATAACACAGCGATACGAACCTATTGAGTACTTCTGCTCTGAGGGCAGCACGTTAAATACTAAAAATAACACAGCGATGCGAACCTATTGCGTTCTCCTGCCTTGAAGGCAGCACATTAAACACTAAAAATAGCACAGCGATACGAACCTATTGAGTACTTCTGCTCTGAGGGCAGCACGTTAAATACTAAAAATAACACAGCGATGCGAACCTATTGCGTACTCCTGCCTTGAAGGCAGCACATTAAACACTAAAAATAACACAGCGATACGAACCTATTGAGTACTTCTGCCTTGAGTGCAGCACGTTAAACACTAAAAATAACACAGCGATACGAACCTATTGAGTACTTCTGCCTTGAGTGCAGCACGTTAAACACTAAAAATAACACAGTGATACGAACCTATTCAGTACTTCTGCTCTGAGGGCAGCACATTAAACACTAAAAATAACACAGCTATACGAACCTATTGAGTACTCCTGCCTTGAGGGCAGCACGTTAAACACTAAAAATAACACAGTGATACGAACCTATTGAGCACTCCTCTGAGGGCAGCACGTTAAACACTAAAAATAACACAGCGATGCAAACCTATTGAGTACTCCTGCTCTGAGGGCAGCACGTTAAACACTAAAAATAACACAGCGATACGAACCTATTCAGTACTTCTGCTCTTTAGAGCAGTACTTCTGCTCTTTACCTATTCAGTACTTCTGCCTATTGAGTACTCAAGGCAGGAGTACTCAATAGGTTCGTATAGCTGTGTTATTTTTAGTGTTTAATGTGCTGCCCTCAGAGCAGAAGTACTGAATAGGTTCGTATCGCTGTGTTATTTTTAGGGTTTAACGTGCTGCCCTCAAGGCAGAAGTACTCAATAAGTTCATATCGCTGTTATATTTAGTGTTATAAATTAAACACTTAAAATAACACAGTGATATGAACCTATTGAGTAGTTCTGCTCTAAGGGCAGCATGTTAAACACTAAAAATAACACAGTGATACGAACCTATTGAGTACTCCTGCCATGAGGGGAGCATGTTAAACACTAAAAATAACACAGCGATACGAACCTATTGAGTACTCCTGCCTTGAGGGCAGCGTGTTAAACACTAAAAATAACACAGCGATACGTACCTATTGAGTACTCCTGCCTTGAGGGCAGCACATTAAACACTAAAAATAACACAGAGATACGAACCTATTGAGTACTCCTGCTCTGAGGGCAGTATGTTAAACACTAAAAATAACACAGCGATATGAACCTATTGAGTACTCCTGCCTTGAGGGCAGCACGTTAAACACTAAAAATAACACAGCGATACGAACCTATTGAGTACTCCTGCTCTGAGGGCAGTACGTTAAACACTAAAAATAACACAGCGATACGAACCTATTGAGTACTCCTGCCTTGAGGGCAGCACGTTAAACACTAAAAATAACACAGCAATACGAACCTATTGAGTACTCCTGCTCTGAGGGCAGTACGTTAAACACTAAAAATAACACAGCGATACGAACCTATTGAGTACTCCTGCTCTTAGGGCAGCACGTTAAACACTAAAAATAACACAGCGATACGAACCTATTGAGTACTCCTGCCTTCAGGGCAGCGTGTTAAACACTAAAAATAACACAGCGATGCAAACCTATTGAGTACTTCTGCCTTGAGCTCTTGATCGATTGCTGGATTGCTCCTGATCGATTGCTCCTGTCTGCCTCCTGTTTGTCCTGCTGCGCTCGCGTGTGCTTTGCTTGCTTTTGAATATCTATTTGATATCATTCCCTGTTGTTTATACTGCTAAATATAACTTACCCATCACCATATATTGTCTAATATTGCCTACCACATTAAATCTGACATCGCTAGCTTTTAATCTAAATCACTATCACTTGTTAGCATTTCGCTAGCCTGTTAGCTTGCCATCTCTGCATCCGGGTCTCCTGTCTCCTGTTTTCTGAGTTCATTAAACAACTGTGGTGAGTTGGAATAGTCAATAGAGTCCATCAAATAACAGTGGTGAGCTGGATTAATCAACAAACACGGTAAGCCATGTCATCTTCTCCTGTTATTGTAACTTGCACTGCCTGTTACACGTTCAGTATATCCTTCTCTGTCGGCGAACAGGGCTTCACATGTGATAAATGCAGGGAGACAGTCAGGCTGACAGAGAAGATTTCAGAATTAGAGACACGCATCCAGACTTTATCTGAGAGTAGTGAGAATGTAAAAGCTTTAGACACTGATTTGGATGCGACTAGCTTAGTGAACTCTGTACATTGTTCGGTTCCGGCTGTAAAGCCCGTGCAGCAGGGCAACTGGGTGACTGTGAGACGGCATAGTCGCGGATCAAAAAAACGCTCTTCCGTTCCGATTAGAACATCAAACAGGTTCTCCCCACTCACAGTGTGCGTACCCACTGAGAAACCTGATTAAAGTGCCCTAGTTATTGGCGTTTCTATTACACGGAACATGTTTACCGGGAGCCAGAGCGCCTGACATCAAAGCAAATTTAAAAGTGCTGGCTAATGCTAATCGTAAATTCTCTAAGATTATTATTCACGTCGGCACAAATGATGTTCGACTTCGCCAGTCGGAGATCACCAAAATTAACATTAAAGAGGTGTGTAAACTCGCAAGTACGATGGGAGATGACGTTTTTTGCTCTGGTCCCCTCCCCGTTAGAAGGAGTGATGAGATACTTAGCAGACTATCATCACTCAATGGCTGGTTGTCTAAGTGGTGTCCGCAAAATAACATAGGGTTCATAGACAATTGGAAAAGCTTTTGGGGCAGACCTGACCTGTTGAAAAAAGATCCATCCTTCCTGGGATGGTGCCGCTCTTCTCTCTAGTAATTTGGCACATAGTCTTAGAGCTAAACCTTGACTAACTGGGGCCCAGGTCAGGAAGCAGATGGACTGGCTTAACCGAACGCCTGCTAGCTGTCTCACGTCACAGAAGTCAGATAAATCCCAGCACATAGAGACTCTTTCACCTAGATATTATCATATAGAGACTGTGTCTGTTCCCCGATTTAGTAAATACAAAAAACCATCAAAACCATTCAACGGTAAAAATTGAATTGATGACCAAAAAATAAATAACAGATATAATACAGATGAACAAACGATAAAGCTTGGGCTGCTGAATATTCGATCCCTTTCCCCAAAAGCGCTTATTGTTAATGATATGATTACAGATAATAATCTAGATGTGCTGTGTTTGACAGAAACCTGGCTAAAACCTGACGACTACATTACTTTAAATGAGTCCACCCCCCAAGATTATTTTTATAAACATGAGCCGCGTCTGAAAGGTAAAGGGGGAGGTGTTGCTGTAATTTATAATAATATCTTCAGTACTACTCAGAAGTCTAGTTTCAAATATAATTTCTTTGAAGTTTTGGTGCTTTATGTAATGTTATGTAGTGTAATTGATAAATCCCATTTGACATTTGTGCTGGCTACTGTATACAGGCCACCAGGACACAATACAGACTTTACTAAAGAATTTGCTGATTTTCTATCGGAGTTAGTACTGGCTGCAGATAAAGTACTAATTGTTGGTGATTTTAATATCCATGTAGACAATGAAAAAGATGCATTGGGATTGGCATTTAGAGACATTCTAAACTCTATTGGAGTTAGGCAACATGTGTCAGGACCCACTCATCACCGTAATCATGCTTTAGACCTAATATTGTCGCATGGAATAAATGTTGATGCCGTTGAAATTCTGCAGCAGAGCGATGACATCTCAGATCATTATCTAGTATCATGTATACTTAATTTAGCTAAGGCTGCAAAGCCGTCCCCTCGCTTCAAATATGGCAGGACTATCACTGCTGCCACTAAAGATTGCTTTGTAAATAATCTTCCCCATCAGTTTCATCTCCTCAGCATCCCAGATAGCCTAGAGGAACTCGATGTTGCAACAGAAACTATTGACTCAGCACTTTAGACACAGTTGCTCCCCTGCGCTTAAAGAAGATTAAAGAAAATAGTCCAAACAAAACTGGAGGTTTTTCGCATTTCGTGGAAAGAGAGCATGATTGCATACAGAAAGACCGTAAAAACTGCTAGATCTGCTTATTTCTCGACTCGCTTAGAAGACAACAAACACAACCCTAGGTATTTATTAGATACAGTGGCTAAATTAACCAAAAATAAAGCTTCAACTTCTGACGTTTGTAAACAGCACAGCAGTAATGACTTTATTAACTTCTTTACGTGTAAGATTGATAATATTAGGAAAAAAAATATAACCATGCAGCCGTCTACTACAGTATCACATCAGACAGTGCATTGTAGTGTCACTGAGGAAAAATTACACTCATTCACTGCTATAGGAGAAGAAGAATTGGCTAAACTCGTTAAATCATCAAAATCTACAACATGTATGCTCGACCCTATACCGACTAGGCTATTAAAAGAGATGCTTCCAGAGGTCATAGATCCTCTTCTTAATATCATTAATTCATCCTTGTCATTAGGATATGTACCGAAAACTTTTAAGTTGGCTATTATTAAACCACTTATTAAAAAAAAAAACGCAACTTGATCCTACAGAATTAGTCAATTAAAGGCCAATCTCAAATCTACCCTTTCCGTCAAAAATACTAGAAAAGGCAGTGTCCTCACAACTACTCTCCTTTTTAGAAAGAAATGCTATCTCTCTATTAGTGTTACTCGATCTTAGCGCTGCATTCGATACTATCGACCACAACATTATTTTGAATAGACTCGAAAATTATGTTGGCATTAGTGGAATTGCATTGGCATGGTTTAAATCATACTTATCTGACCGTTATCAGTTTGTAGCAGTAAATGAAGAGATGTCACACCGATCACAAGTTCAGTATGGAGTACCGCAAGGCTCAATGCTAGGACCGTTGCTTTTCACCCTGTACATGCTACTATTGGGAGATATCATTAGGAAGCATGGCGTTAGTTTTCATTGTTATGCTGATGATACTCAGCTCTGTATTTCTTCACGCCCTGACGAAATTTTAAGATTAACGGAATGCATAGCTGATATAAAAAATTGGATGACTAGTAATTTCCTGCAACTTAATTCAGAAAAAACATAATTTTTAATTTTTGGACAAAAAAACTCCACAAGTAGTAACCTACTTCTGCTCTGAGGGCAGCGTGTTAAACACTAAAAATAACACAGCGTACGAGCCTATTCAGTACTCCTGCCTTGAGGGCAGCATGTTAAACACTAAAAATAACACAGCGATATGAACCTATTGAGTACTTCTGCCTTGAGGGCAGTGCGTTGAACACTAAAAATAACACAACGATACGAACCTTTTGAGTACTCCTGCCTTGAGGGCAGCACGTTAAATTTTAATGGTTGAATCTGTAAACCAATAATTTTCCTTTCTGACCTCAGAACATTTTTGAGTAAGTAAAACTCCCATCTGCTCCCATCACTTCCCCCTATTAAATCCAGTCACGCAGCAGCTCTTCTGCCACTCACTCAGGCTGAGAGGGGCGTGTTCCGGCGGGAAAGTGACGTCCATGCATACCCTCTATTTAGTTTATTTGCTTGTTTCCTGTTTTTTGTTACCATGGCTACTAATTTGTTCATTAATTAGTCACACCTGTTTGTATGTGTGTGCATGCTTGTATGCGTGTAGCCCTGTGTTTCAGTTGTTGGTGAGCCATTCTTCTTTTTGTTTTTGATGTTTTGGTTCCTGTGCTCTATAGTATGGCTATATTGAGTTTGTGTTGGTTAACAAATGTACTGTTGAAAAAAGAAAATCTCTTGCCACCTTATATCCACCAAACCCTGAAACAAGGTCGCTGGTCTTGCAGTGTAGTTCAACATCATTCAAGAAAGGCCTGTGATATAATGTTCTAATTATTAATGAACTATTAGCAATCCAGAGGCTGCTAATATGAAACACTGATCATGCAGTGTACTGCTCTGTGTTTTTGGCTATGGTCTGAATTTAGTTTTATTACCCAAAAATGTTGATTTTTATTTAGATTATTATTTAGAAATAAGACACCAGTAAAGGATTAAAGCATTAAGACATCAGTAAAGCATCAGTAAAGCAATATTTTCCTATAGTGACATATTGGCTTGTGAGCAATGGTTGCTTTAAATCTGCATATTTTCTTTAAACCTGTTTATTTTAATTAAGAGATTATCATGGATCATCTCTTCACAAGTCAATAGACAGTGTTTAAAAGTATAATGGTGCATATCTGACTATTAAATCTCCTACAAACTGGACATTCAAAGGCAGAAATACCAATGTAAGAAAATGTTACAGTCAGCATGTGTAATTATTTGTTTTCACCTGTTCTTCCCATGATAGCTTTTTTAGTGTTTCTCTCTGGATGTAATATGATGATGTAGCACTTTGGAGCAAATATGGCCACCAGTAATCCAAAACTAGAAGCTAAAATGGCAAATATCTCCACAGCCACTGCATATTTCCCTGGTGAACTGACATATGCTGGAACAAATGCAATCCACACAGCACAGAAGATCAGCATACTGAAGGTAATAAATTTAGCTTCATTAAAGTTATCTGGGAGATTCCTTGCTAGAAAAGCTAACAGAAAGCTTACTGCTGCCAGGAGTCCAATGTAACCCAGCAGAATGGCAAACCCAGTCACTGAGCCAATAGCACATTCATATATTATTTTAGACCGGATATACAGGATGTTTTTATAGGGTGTTGGAGAGGCAGTTGATAGCCAGACTGCACATATCACAACTTGGACTGCAGTGAGGACCACAACGGTCCCTCTTTGTTGAGCTGCTCCAAACCATTTCATAGCACTTTTACCCTCTGGTCGAGATGACTTGAACACCGCTATTACCACCATAGTCTTGACCAGGATGCTGGAGACGCACAGGACAAAACTAATACCAAACATGGCATGTCTTAACTGACACGTCCACAATTGTGGCCGGCCAATGAATAGCAGAACACACAGGAAACACAGTTTGAGTGACAACAGCAGCAGAAAGCTGAGCTCTGAATTGTTGGCACGTACTACAGGAGTGTTACGATGATGAGCAAAGATGACCATCACGAGAGCACAGAAGCAGGTACCAAGCAGGGAAGCAGTAGTCAGAGAGATGCCGAGAGGATCCTCATAGGATAGAAACTCCACTGCTTTGGGGATACAGCGATTCTTTTCTGGACTGGACCAGAATTCATTTAGACACACTGTGCATTCAGTAGAATCTGTGAGAAATGTATATAGAAAAATATTTGTGTAACATTTGCAGAATTCTGTACAAAACATACATATTTATAATTTGAAATTTGAATATAGCTCATTACCTGATTTATTGGAAATCTCTCCATCTGCACATGGCAGGCAGTCAAAACAGCAGACAGGAAAACCCTTCCTTCTGGCTCGCCTGGTGCCCGGGGGGCAGCTCTCACTGCACACAGACCGTGGGGGCTGAAAGAGACATCTGTTATCACTCATGGGTTTGTATGTTTGTGACTATCTCAGTTGCATAATAAATAGCTTGGCCTTTTCATTTATTTTTCTTAGCTTTATACAGTATTAAGACTAAACTTCTGCACAAAGGATGGCATTAAGTTGAAATGGTAGTTACTTTTTTTGTCTCAAAGTTCCAGTATATTGCATCATCCTCCAGTGTCAGCACCTTCCCTGTTGCTGCCCCTTCATCTACCACACCAACTGCGCGAACAACAATCGACCCATCAGAACTTGGGTGCCAGTTCATCACATCATAGATGGCCAAAGCATCTCCATTCTTATCAAATGACACATGATCCCCAAAGCCTGTGGTGAAGTTTACTTTCTGTAAGTAGTGAACCATCTGCACAGGTTATAAAAAAAAATATTACTTACACTATATATTTCTGTCTTTCCCCCCATTTAGCATTATGTAATTTATGAGAGTTTGTAGCACAGTAAGCTGTGGGCCCTATTTCTGTAGGTTTTACCTGCCACGGCTGTAGGTTGGTTATGTCGGCACAGCTGTTCTCACTGAATGGTCCTTTCCCCTCCTCACACTGAATCAGGTCATGAAGAGCATGTGCTAGAGCATAAACTGCCTTATACACATTATATGATGCCCTCAGCTCTGATACGTCATTATATTCATTAACTGTGCTGTTCAGATCTTCTTGGACTGTACACATTTTTTCTCCATCTTTGCTTTCATTCTCAAATTTGCACCCAAACATGTTCTCCCAGAAGATTCTCACCATATTATTTCTTGAATCACTGTCAGGATGAAGGTGTAGCAGAAATTCATGAAGTCCCTTGATCTCTCCTCGACGGATGGCGATGCCCAGTGTGCCTCCAACGAGGGGTACAAAACGTGGAAGGTGGAGCACAGGTGAGATGCTCCAAGCCTCACTTGCAATCCACTGCCTGCCTGTCACATTTTGCAGTAACAACTCATCCATCAGGGGTAACAGATCAGTTGAGAATACCACCACTACTCTGGCTGTAGAGGCCTTAATCACTGCCACTATGCGCTGAATGTCCCTGTGATTATCATAGTGCATTATTTCAGAAAAAGCCACACAACCTCCAAACTGCTGCATTTCCTGGTGGAAGGACTGGGCAGCATAGATGCCATAGTCATCGTCACTATAGAGAACACCAACCCAGGTCCATCCAAAATATTTTAAGATCTGTACCATAGCCCGCACCTGGAAAGCATCACTGGGGATTGTTCTGAAGAAAGAGGGGTACTTTTTCCTGTCACTCAAACAGGAGCAGGTGGCGTAGTAGCTAACCTAATTAGGAAACACAGAAAGGCAGCAGAAGGGTTAGGGTGGGTAGAAGAGAAAGAAAAATTTCATTATTATGTTATCATTAATTTTTGTATTAATATCATATCTTACCATAGGAACACGAAACAGACCCAGTACACTAGAAACTGCAATAGAGTGAGTTGACCCAGGATCCCCAACAATAGCAATTACTGGTGGTGGGCCAGTGCAATTGAGGTTTAAAAATGTCTCCTCTGTCCCACTAATAAGAATTGTAGCAGCCCTGAATGCTACTGCAAGCTTCAAACAGTTGTCATAAAGATGGTAACCAAGAGTGATGTTAGGCAGCAGTTTTGGATTCTTGTTGATCTCATCTATTGCAAAAGCCATGGTCTGTGCCTGCTGGAAACTTGACATATAAAATCTAGAAATATATATATATATATATTCAGTGACAATGTACATTTATATAAAAATAAATCATTGAATTTACACACTCACAATATGAAATAATCTGCATTTATCTGTAATTACAGTTTTATTTTAACACTATACACATTCTATTAGGTAATTTATTTTAGTATGTAATGCATATTGCATGCAATCAAATAAAAAAAAATGCAAAAACATTTTCTTTTTCCTGTTATTGTCATCCTTTTTTCTTTAATCTCATTTTGGTCTTTCACACTCTTCAGTCTGCATAATTTATCATCCTTTGCTTTCCACACTCACTCCTCACACTTGGGCTGTTCTGGCTTCATTCTGAAACTCAGTTCTGGGAAGACTTTGAGGTGCTGAACCTCAAACAAGCCTCCAATGATAAAGTTTCCATCCTGGTACATCCCGTTCAACTTGAAGTGTCCCTGGCTTTGACAGGAGTCTGAGTTGAAAGCAACAGGGATTAATGTAAAGGACAGATACAGGCAGATGTGTAGAGCGATCAGCATCTCTCTTCCTTATTCTCTGTATGAGCCACATCACCCTATCTTCTCCCTAATTTATTATGAGGACTGTCCACCATTATTTTTTCTATAGAACCTTACTGGGAATTAATACGTCATTGTGGGTTCATTTATAATTATGTTTGTGAAATATAATTGATGAATCCCAGTGCTGAATGGAAATTATTTTGTATTTGCTTTTCTAACATTGTGTCAACACACACGCGCACACACACACACACACACACACACACACACACACACACACACACACACACACACACACACACACACACACACACTCTCTATCCCCTTATAATAACCCTACCCATAAACCTACCCATCACAGAAAACTTTCTGCATTTTTACATTTTCAAAAAACATCACTTTTTTTGTATGATTTATAAGGACAAAAAATATCCCCACAAGGATTTCGGATTGTAATACAGTTCTTTGTTATGGGCAGAAGGAGGCGGGAACCGGCGAACATTAAACAACTTTAATACATAAATAAACACAAACTGAAAGTAACGCGGGCAACCCCTCACACATAATAAAACATAAATAAAACACAACATAAAGTTCAGGCCTGGTCCTCTCTTGTCCTTCACTGTCGTCGCTCCTCCTTTTATGCTTCCAAGCTCCTCCGTGAGAGGATTCGAGACCGGTGTGACACACAGGTGACGCTCATCTGCTTTCACGCCACCGGCCTAGCGCCACTCTCTCACGGCTCTCACCCGCCCTGCTTGTCACATGGATATTGCCATCTTTGTGGGGACATTTTGTCCCCATAATGTAGGGTTTACCAGGACACACACACACAATACAATACAATGCATGATTCAAGTACATTGGGACCTTTTAACGACTTTACAGTACAAACATCAGAAATTAGTACATTATTTATACCGTTATAATCTGTATAACATGATGGCTGTTCAAGTAAGAAACTGCATTTGCATATATATTTCATAATTTTCAGCTCAGATTAATTGGGTTAATTGATACTGGGCTTAAAGACCTGAGCTGGTGTGAGTCAGCCAGTGGTTATGTAGCTTCAGTGTCGTCTGATAGACAGTATATTACACAGGATATCATGTAGGTGGCAGTCATGCATTGGAAACCATTTTGTACTTGTTGTGGTTATCATAAGAGCTTTGTGTACTCCCTATTCCCATCAGATTCTTTCATCAGTGCTAATATAAACAAAGAGCTGAAACACATACATACATTTGTATTGACACATTCGCTAACAATGCACAGTGGAATAAGAAAATGTATTATGTATTAATATTAATGTATTAATATGCATTATTAATTAATGTATTAATAAGAAATAAGTGTCACCCTTGTTAATAGTTAATAGTTGCATGTATATTATATTTGTGAATAACATCATTTTAATTCAGCTTTAAGACAGATAAAACCCAAACAAAACCATCTAAAATTCAAACACTGCCAAAATAACCTAATAAACCTGTTAGACACCTGTTACCTGTTAAACATACCAAAAGGTAGAATCTGATATAAATTCCTAAAATGTTAAATAAGCTTGTACAAGCAGGAGAGTGAGACTTGGTACAGGATCCTACAGCAGTTAATTATTCTTGTGGTCAGCATGTAAAACTATTACTTTTTGGTTGATCTTCCCATGATGGCTTTTTTAGTGTTTCTTTCTGGGTGTAAAATAATTATGTAGCACTTTGGGGCAAATATGGCCACCAGTAATCCAAAACTAGAAGCCAGGATGGCAAATATTTCCACAGCCACTGCATATTTCCCTGGTGAGCTCACATATGCTGGAACAAATGCAATCCACACAGCACAGAAGATCAACATACTGAAAGTGATGAACTTTGCTTCATTAAAATTATCTGGAAGTTTCCTTGCCATGAAGGCTAACAGGACACTTACTGCTGCCAACAGTCCTATGTATCCCAGCAGCATAGAAAAACCAGCCACTGAGCCAATAGCACATTCATATACTATTTTAGAGCGGATATATTGACTGTTTTTATGGGGTGTTGGGGATGCAGTGGATAACCAGACTGTACATATTGCTACCTGTGTAGAAATTAGGGCCAAAACTGTCCCTCTTTGCTGTGCTGAACCAAACCACTTTATAGCAGATTTACCCTCTGGTCGAGATGACTTGAACACGGCTATTACCACCATAGTCTTAACAAGGATACTGGAGATGCACAGCACAAAGCTTATGCCAAACATAGCATGTCTTAACTGACATGTCCATAACTGTGGCCGGCCAATGAACAGTAGCACACACAGGAAACACAGTTTGAGTGATAACAGCAGCAGGAAGCTGAGCTCTGAATTGTTGGCACGTACTATGGGAGTGTTACGGTGATGAGCAAAGATGACCGTCACAACAGCACATAAACTAGTGCCTAAAAGGGAGGCAGTGGTCAGAGAAATTCCCAGCGGATCTTCATAAGATAGAAATTCCACTTCTTTGGGAATACAATCGTCATTTTCTGGACTCGACCAAAACTCACCTGGACACATGAAACATTCAGGTGAATCTGTGAAAGATAGAAAGAAAGAAAGAAAGAAAGAAAGAAAGAAAGAAAGAAAGAAAGAGAAAAACAGCACAGTATAATTGTAGGGAAAATTATCTAATAATTACGTTTACATACTCATTACATATTTCATTTGTAGACATGAATCTCCTCACCTGTTTTATTAGAAATCTCTCCATCTGCACATGGCAGGCAGTCAAAACAGCAGACAGGAAGACCTTTCCTTCTGACTCGTCTGGTTCCTGGGGGGCAGCTCTCACTGCACACAGACCGTGGGGGCTAAGGGGTATCATCAATATTTAAATGTATGGGTATTTGCATGTATATGTATGAATTTTTTTTATCATATTCATGTATATTTGTCAGTGTATAGAGTTGATCCAGTAATCCAGCTTGAAAACCACTAATTTACTAATTTATTGTTACTCATCAGCCAATGAAATGTTACTGATTTTTGTCAAACATTCAGACATTTTCATCAAGAATTAAAGTAACATGCTAATTGCCTTTTTTGTCTCAAAGTTCCAATATAATGCATCGTCATCCAGTGTGAGCACCTTCCCTGTTGTTGCCCCTTCATCTACCACACCAACTGTGCGGACAACGATCGACCCGTCAGACCTCGGGTGCCAGTTCATCACATCATAGATGGCCAGAGCATCTCCATTCTCATTAAAATACACATTATCCCCAAAGCCTGTAGTGAAGTTCACTTTCTGTAGGTAGTGAACTATCTGTACAGTTTGTAGACAGGACAAGTGTCATATGAAATATAAATATATTACTTACTATATATATATATATATATATATATACACAAACACACAGTATGCACTATATATTTGAGTCTTACCTGCCAAGGTATCAGGTTGGATATGTCGGCACAGCTGTTCTCACTGAATGGTCCTCTCCCCTCCTCACACTGAATCAGGTCATGAAGAGCATGTGCTAGAGCATAAACTGCCTTATACACATTATATGAGGCCCTCAGCTCTGATACATCAGTGAATGCTGTATCTGTGCTGCTCAGATCCTCTTGCCCTGAACATTTGTTTTCCCCTTGTTCTTGCTCTTCACCTATATTTTTGCCTCCAACCTCAAACTTGCACCCAAACATGTTCTCCCAGAAGATTTTTATTGTACTGTTTTTTGGATTATTGTCAGGGCGGAGACCTTTCAGAAAGTAATGAAGTCCCTGAATCTGTCCACGACGGATGGCGATGCCCAGCGTGCCCCCCAGTAGGGGCAAATATTGTGGAGTTTGTAGGACAGGTGTTGTTGTCCAAGCCTCACTTGCAATCCACTGCTTGCCTGTCACATTTTGCAGTAACAACTCATCCATCAGGGATGACAGATCAGTTGAGAATGCTACAACTACCCTGGCTGTAGAGGTCTGAATAACCCCTACTATTCGTTGAATATCCCTACGGTTGTTATCATAAGGCAGAATCTCAGAGAAGGCCACACAACCCCCAAACTGCTGCATTTCCTGCTGGAAGGACTGAGCAGCATAAATGCCGTAGTCATCATCACTGTAGAGGAGACCAACCCAGGTCCATCCAAAATGCCTCAAGATCTGGACCATAGCCCGCACCTGGAAGGCATCACTGGGGATTGTTCTGAAGAAAGAGGGGTACTTCTTTCTGTCACTCAAACAGGAGCAGGTGGCATAGTAGCTAACCTAATACAAAGCAGGAGAAACAAAGATGAAAATCAGGCTTCTCAGGTCATTTTACACTGTGAATGAAATTCAGAAGAAGAAGCAAGAAAATGAGAAAAAAAAAATATAACATTTATTTATTATTATTATTATTATTATTTTTACAAAGAGTTTTTTGGAAGCAAATATATTTTATGGAGAAAAAAAAAATCATATCTTACCATTGGAACTCGAAACAATCCCAGGACACTGGAAATTGCTATAGATTGAGTTGAACCTGGATCCCCCACAATCCCAATCACTGGAGGAGGACCAGTGCAGTTTAGGTTTAAGAAGGACTCCTCTGTACCACTAACCAGGGATATAGCAGCCCGGAATGCCACTCCAAGCCTTAAACAGTTGTCATAGATCTGATAACCAAGTGTGATGTTAGGCAGCAGGTTGTTATTATTATTAATCTCATTTATGGCAAAAACCATGGTCAGTGCCTGCTGGAAACTTGCCATATAGAATCTGGAAAAAGCAACACAAATTGTATGACTAAGTAGTTTACTGTATATTTAAAATAAGAGATCAATACTAATATAAAAAAAAATCATAAAATTACAAATACATTTTTTTACAAATACATTTTCCCTTGTGCTTTTATACTATGTTAGTTTGATATACAATTTGTTTCAGATGCAGTTTTTATGCTCATAACTATATTAGTTCATTGGAATAACTATCCAGAAGTCAAAAGGAACAGATCATTTAGAAAAATATTGTGAGCAGAAGTTACAGTAGCTGTTATCATTCTATTGTCATCCTTTTCTTTAAATCTCATTTCACTTTTCTTTCACACTCTTTGTTCAGCATAGCTGTTCTCATCCTGCGCAGCACAGACTCACTCCTCACACTGGGGCAGTTCCGGCTCAGTTCTGAAGCTAAGTTCTGGGAAGACTTTGAGGTTCTGAACCTCAAACAGGCCTCCAATGATAAAGTCTCCATTCTGGTACATCCCGTTCAATTTGAAGCGTTCCTGGAGCTGACAGGAATCTGAGATGAAAGCAGCAGAAATATAATAAAAGGACAGATACAGGTAGATGTTTAGAGTGATCCACATCTCTCTCCTTCTTTCTTTTTCTTTATGGCCAACTCAGCTACTGAATTTACTGCATGACCCAGTGTGGTATTCTTTTAAAGAGAAGGAGGTGTCACTTGAGAAATGAGGACATCCTTCTGGGTAGCTCTACCTTGTCATTGAGTGACAAGGTAGGGTGTGTAGTATAATATATATACACTCACCTAAAGGATTATTAGGAACACCATACTAATACTGTGTTTGACCCCTTGGGGGTCTTGCTAATACAGTAATAGTCAGAAATCGGATTATCCCGCATGCTGCGCTCCATGCTTCAGTCATGGGGTCCTCGGTTTGATCTATTCTGGCAAAAGATTTGCGGAAATAAAGGACTCCACATTGATCCATACTAGAATAATGATTTCAGAATAATACAAGATAAATCAAGATTAACATTTATTTTGGCCAGACAGAACTTACATAAAAATAATTAAACACAAATCCATGGTACACAACTTTCAGCATAAAAATATAAAATACAATTACAAAGTAATATGAAAATAGTTTCAAAGAGTCATTATATCTGGCACTGTACATACAGTGTGTGTGAGTGCCTCTCGGACACTGACACAGCACTGCATGGGGGCTCTGGCTACAGAATGTTCCCAAATGGCAGCTCTGCCACCCTTCCTTAAATACCCAGACCAGAACAAAAGGGTTGTAAATATTTGCAACACAAACACCTGGTTTCGGGGGAGAGGATCAGATGTCTGAGGAGACCACTCAAAAGGAGAGCAGAATTCTCATAAGTTTCAATCTTTCTCATCCTACCAGTGACAGCAGTGAAGTTGAGACCATTTTACCAATCACACTGAGACCTTTAAAAAGATACCACACATGAAAGGGGAAAAACAATAGTTCCCTTTCGTTCAGTCACTCCGAGTAACGTCAGTGACTGACGAATGGGGGTTTCGCCTAGAAGCCTATCATCTTCGAGATCTAGAAAACGCCCAATGGCAGTGCCAATGCCATGGGCATGCGGAATTTGCATAGCGTAACTCCGCCCCACAGTGTGGGTATATAAGGAAGTATGCTGGCAACATCGCATTATGTTTCTGCTTCGGAGCCAAGAGCATCTATCTCTTCACTCCTTAAGCCTTTTTGAGTTTATCGTCAAGCTTCTTCGAGACGAGCAGTTTTCCAGTCGGTATTGGTGTTACGGCGCGTTCCAGCGAGTGTTTACTTCCTGCCTGCTGATCTGTGCAGTGATCTGCATCCAGCTGGTATTCGTTCCCTGGGCGCTTCGGCATCGCTGTGAAGCTCCCTCTCACAAAAGAGCTCGCACGTGGCACGTCTTTTTAAAGACGGTTTGCCCGTGCACTTCTGGGTGCGGTCGATCTCTGTTGCCATCTGATGTGCACAATCGCTGCGTGACGTGTTTGGCTTCAGCACGTTCAAGCAGCGTTTGTGGGTGAGTCATGTTCTCACTGCGGGAACATGACCATCGCGATGTTGTCTTCCCGCGACCGTTCGGCGGCCTCCTCCGCCTTCTCTGCCCTCGATGGGGCCGCGGCCAAGGGTACACTGGGGTCCCCCCTGTTGACGCTCAGTTGCAATCACGGTCGAAACTCAATGACCCCCGTATGGAGGGAGAGTCCCCTCTGCCACACCCCAGTTATCCTCTCCACGTGACGGGATGTTTGGCTGGTGGCCAGGGTGACCTGAGGGCTGCGGTGTGGCATAAACCCCGACGAGTATTCCTCGGGCCACACCCCCCCCTTGCACAGAGTGCTTCAATGTGGCGCGGTGATCCTAAGCACCCCTCCAGAACGCAGTGTTTCAGGACCTCAGACCAGCTCTTTGTCTGTTATGGTGGGAAGCTGAAGGGAAAGGCTCTCTCCAAGCAAAGGTTGTCTCACTGGATAGTGGACGCCATTGTTTTGGCTTACCAGACGCAGGGGCGTCCATGCCCCCTAGGGGTCAGGGCTCACTCCACCCGGAGTGTGGCCTCCTCTTGGGCTCTAGCGCATGGCGCCTCGCTAACAGACATTTGCAGAGCTGCAGGCTGGGCGACACCCAACACATTCGCCAGATTCTATAATCTCCGAGTGGAGCCAGTGTCCTCTCATGTACTCGCCTCTACTAGTGGCCGGTAATGGACTAGGCTCAGGTGTCTTCGCTTGCTCACCATTCCACTCCACGGACTGGATACGTGCGATATTCCTCAGGTAGTTTCCCTGAAGCCCTGAGTTCCTCCAGCACTGTTGATGCCGACACCAGTACGTCTGCCCACTCGGTCAGGCCCTCGTGTTAGGCTAGGTGCCACCGTGTGCATGGTTCCCCTGTTGGGCGACCCCCACATGTGTATTTCCACTGTAAGCCTCCCTGAGCATGTGTCTTTCCCTTGGCAAGCCCTTTGCCACCCTGGGGGTAAAAATTCTTCCACCTTCGGCTGGTTACCCCAGAGTTCTCCATATGTAGCCCTGAGCGGGTCATATGTGTATCCTTAAGTCCTCCCTACGGGTAGGTGCTTGACGCATACTTCCACCTGGAATATGCTTCCCAGTGTACCTTGGTATTCCTGTGTTAAGTGGGAGTCCTTCGTCTGTACTAGCTTACGACAGGGAGCTCACGCTTACGCAGGGCACTGGATGACAGCCGAGTGGCGTGATTACATTGGGACCCCCATTCGTCAGTCACTGGCGTTACTCGGAGTGACTGAACGAAAGGGAACGTCTCAGTTACGTATGTAACCCTCGTTCCCTGAGGAGGGAACGGAGACGTAACGTCCCTCTCCCACTTCCGCTGTACCGCTGGAACGGCCGGGAGTTCAGTCTTGGCTCCTCAGCAGGTAAACATAATGCGATGTTGCCAGCGTACTTCCTTATATACCCACACTGTGGGGCGGAGTTACGCTATGCAAATTCCGCATGCCCATGGCATTGGCACTGCCATTGGGCGTTTTCTAGATCTCGAAGATGATAGGCTTCTAGGCGAAACCCCCATTCGTCAGTCACTGACGTTACGTCTCCGTTCCCTCCTCAGGGAACCAGGGTTACATACGTAACCGAGACGATTAACAAGATACATCATCTGTGGTATATATGCATTCTGTGACTTGAATCAGAGGGGAGTCGGTGAGGGAGAGGGGGAGAAGGTTTGGGCAGGCCGATG
Source organism: Coreius guichenoti (assembly GCA_039654105.1). Classification (NCBI taxonomy): domain Eukaryota; kingdom Metazoa; phylum Chordata; class Actinopteri; order Cypriniformes; family Gobionidae; genus Coreius; species Coreius guichenoti. Next base: position 23,503,195 of record CM077181.1, read on the forward strand.
TCCTACACTCTTTCTGTGAGATCTTCTCTCCAGATTAGTGAGTTTTATTGTTCTATTGCAGGGGGTTGGATCTTCAGCTTTTGTCTTAGCAGTAAAACCGATTCTTACAACATTATGAAGTTGAAGTGAATAACACTGATTATCTCTTCATCACGGCACCTGTTAGTGGGTGGGATATATTAGGCAGCAAGTGAACATTTTGTCCTCAAAGTTGATGTGTTAGAAGCAGGAAAAACGGGCAAGCGTAAGGATTTGAGCGAGTTTGACAAGTGCCAAATTGTGATGGCTAGACGACTGGGTCAGAGCATCTCCAAAACTGCTGCTCTTGTGGGGTATTCCCGGTCTGCAGTGGGCAGTATCTATCAAAAGTGGTCCAAGGAAGGAACAGTGGTGAAACGGCGACAGGTTCATGGCCGGCCAAGGCTCATTGATGCACGTGGGGAGTGAAGGCTGGCCCATGTGGTCCGATCAAAACAGACGAGCTACTGTCGCTCACATTGCTCAAGAAGTTAATGCTGGTTCTGATAGAAAGGTGTCAGAATACACAGTGCATCGCAGTTTGTTGTGTATGGGGCTGCATAGCTGCAGACCAGTCAGGGTGCCGAAAGCGCCAAAGCGCCAACAGTGGGCACGTGAGCATTCAAACTGGACCACGGAGCAATGGAAGAAGGTGGCCTGGTCTGATGAATCACGTTTTCTTTTACATCACATGGATGGCCGGGTGCTTGTGCGTTGCTTACATGGGGAACACATGGCACCAGGATACACTATGGGAAGAAGGCAAGCCGGCGGAGGCAGTGTGATGCTTTGGGCAATGTTCTGCTGGGAAACCCTGGGTCCTGCCATCCATGTGGATGTCACTTTGACATGTACCACCTACCTAAGCATTGTTGCAGACCATGTACACCCTTTCATGGAAACGGTATTCCCTGGTGGCTGTGGCCTCTTTCAGCAGGACAATGTGCCCTGCCACAAAGCAAAAATGGTTCAGGAACGGTTTGAGGAGCACAACAACGAGTTTGAGGTGTTGACTTGGCCTCCAAATTCCCCAGATCTCAATCCAATCGAGCATCTGTGGGATGTGCTGAACAAACAAGCCCGATCCATGGAGGCCCCACCTCACAACTTACAGGATCTGCTCCTAACATCTTGGTGCCAGACACCACAGCACACCTTCAGGGGTCTAGTGGAGTCCATGCCTCAACGGGTCAGGGCTGTTTTGGCAGCAAAAGGGGGACCAACACAAAATTAGGAAGGTGGTCATAATGTTATGCCTGATCGGTGTATATATATATATAGAGAGAGAGAGAGAGAGAGAGAGCGAGAGAGAACAATAATTTTTTTATTGCGCTACATTTTTGTTCTGAATTCGGATCGCTTTCGTACGCTATTAAGTGAATAAAAGATAGAAATTTAATTTCCCTAAAAAATCAAAATCTAAATAATTTGGAATGGAACGCCTCAAAATTTTCACTCCCCACACTCAGTCCCCCCACACTCCCCCCATTTCCAGCCCTGTATATTAAACAACATAAACATAGCTATATTCCCTTGAAGCAATTTATTTTACAATCGAGATTTTAAATCTACCAAAGTTAGATTTATGGGCTGGTCATACAGGACTGGTATCTGGTATCACTGTGTGTTGAATTTATAAGAAACAGTTTAAATATATCTAATATACAGTGGGGAGAACAAGTATTTGATACACTGCCGATTTTGCAGGTTTGCCCACTTACAAAGCATGTAGAAGTCTGTAATTTTTATCATAGGTACTCTTCAACTGTGAGTGACGGAATCTAAAACAAAAATCCAGAAAATCACATTGTATGATTTTTAAGTAATTAATTTGCATTTTATTGCATGACATAAGTATTTGATACATCAGAAAAGCAGAACTTAATCTTTGGTACAGAAACCTTTGTTTGCAATTACAGAGATCATACGTTTCCTGTAGTTCTTGACCAGGTTTGCACACACTGCAGCAGGGATTTTGGCCCACTCTTCCATACAGACCTTCTCCAGATCCTTCAGGTTTCAGGGCTGTCGCTGGGCAATATGGACTTTCAGCTCCCTCCAAAGATTTTCTATTGGGTTCAGGTCTGGAGACTGGCCACTCCAGGACCTTGAGATGCTTCTTACGGAGCCACTCCTTAGTTGCCCTGGCTGTATGTTTCGGCTCGTTGTCATGCTGGAAGACCCAGCCACGACCCATCTTCAATGCTCTTACTGAGGGAAGGAGGTTGTTGGCCAAGATCTCGCGATACATGGCCCCATCCATCCTCCCATCAATACGGTGCAGTCGTCCTGTCCCCTTTGCAGAAAAGCATCCCCAAAGAATGATGTTTCCACCTCCATGCTTCACGGTTGGGATGGTGTTCTTGGGGTTGTACTCATCCTTCTTCTTCCTCCAAACACGTGCGCTGCAGGATTTTAATCCATGACGGCGTAGTGTGTTACTAATGGTTTTCTTTGAGACTGTGGTCCCAGCTCTCTTCAGGTCATTGACCAGGTCCTGCCATGTAGTTCTGGGCTGATCCCTCACCTTCCTCATGTGCTACGTTCGCTGTTGGAGAAAACAGGAAGATCCAATAGCGAGTGAAACAGTGATTTATTACTCTCAAAACACACAGTGGCAAAGCACACTGAAAGAAAGTTTGAGGTTGCAGGCGAACAGGTTGGGTCCGTGAAGAGTGATGGCAGCAGGTGGAAGATAAGTCCTCACAGTGACGCAGGGAAGCAACGGGCAGACAGGGTCAGCGGAATCCAGGAATCCGGAACGAAGAGAACTCCCACGAAGAACAACACCGAACAGACAGGAACCCACAGGACACACTGCAACGATCTGACAACAAGGCTGGGTAAGAGACACGTATATGTGGACCAGATAATGAGTGCAGCAGGTAGAGACGATCAGATGATCAGCAATCAGTAACCACGCCTCCAGCACAACCATACAAACACAGACAGAAAGAGACGATGAATTCATGAACCATGACATCATGATCATTGATGCCCCACGAGGTGAGATCTTGCATGGTGCCCCAGACCGAGGGAGATTGACCGTCATCTTGAACTTCTTCCATTTTCTAATAATTGTGCCAACAGTTGTTGCCTTCTCACCAAGCTGCTTGCCTATTGTCCTGTAGCCCATCCCAGCCTTGTGCAGGTCTACAATTTTATCCCTGCTGTCCTTACACAGCTCTCTGGTCTTGGCCATTGTGGAGAGGTTGGAGTCTGTTTGATTGAGTGTGTGGACAGGTGTCTTTTATACAGGTAACGAGTTCAAACAGGTGCAGGTAATACAGGTAATGAGTGGAAAACAGGAGGGCTTCTTATAGAAAAACAGGTCTGTGAGAGCCGGAATTCTTACTGGTTGGTAGGTGATCAAATACTTATGTCATGCAATAAAATGCAAATTAATTATTTAAAAATCATACAATGTGATTTTCTGGATTTTTGTTTTAGATTCCGTCTCTCACAGTTGAAGAGTACCTATGATAAAAATTACAGACCTCTACATGCTTTGTAAGTGGGCAAACCTCCAAAATCGGCAGTGTATCAAATACTTGTTCTCCCCACTGTAGATGCCGAGGCTTTTTATGTCGGGTAGAATCTGCAATGGCTGACCCAGTTTAACTGCTGGCTTCCATGGCAGCAATACGCTGTGTTTTCCGCCAACTGGCAACCTGTGGTGGCGAAATACTATTGGGTAAACTGGCAACGCGTTATCGCACAGACCAAAACAAAAACAGACATTCCGACACGGAACGCACATTTCAAAGTAGAATAACTGGCTGTAGCATTGTTTTACTGAGAAACGAGTATGTGAATTTAGCATGTTTCCTAAATATCTGCTAACATATTATGGTATTTGTATGCTTTAGTACAGTCAAAAACTTACATACAGCACTTTTAAGTGGCTGAGCAAAGACAGCAGTTCGCGTTTAGAACAGTTTAGACTGTCTAGGAAGGTGGACGTGACCATAAATATCCTATCGATTTCCTTGTGCTGTGAGGCCTGGAAATTAACTGTATCCGTGTTAATGCCCAGAATTCAATGGACGGGGCTGGACCCATGGTTTTATAGTGAGCGATTGGAATCCCGAGCTCAGTGGAAACTGTGTGGGCTGAGAGATCGATTAATAAACGTTTTTAATAAACTTTTAATAAAAGCCGGAATTCTTACTGGTTGGTAGGTGATCAAATACTTATGTCATGCAATAAAATGCAAATTAATTATTTAAAAATCATACAATGTGATTTTCTGGATTTTTGTTTTAGATTCCGTCTCTCACAGTTGAAGTGTACCTATGATAAAAATTGCAGACCTCTACATGCTTTGTAAGTGGGCAAACCTGCAAAATCGGCAGTGTATCAAATACTTGTTCTCCCCACTGTATACTTTAAGTAACCACTCTCAACACTGCTGTTTTGTTCCATTCCATTCAGCTCTATCCTGATTTCTGCTGTATTTCAATGCATAATCACGTCCTATCTAGCGATACTATTGTGTTGTGTGCTTCCTGTTCTCGCATTGACTGTAGATGGAGTGCGCTGACTTCAACAAATTAGGTGGTAGGCTACTTAAAGATGGAATTGCTCCAATAGATGAAAAAATCGGTAACACCTTACTTAAAGCCCTTATATATAATTCATTATGAAATTATTTTTTAATGCATTAATTATGCCTTGTAATGCACTTAAAATGCAATGTATGGTCTCATGAATAATTGTAACCACAGTTATAATACATTATAATACTTATCTATTAATTGTTGCACCTTTAGAAAGTATAATGCATTAAAACACATGAAAACAACCAATTTCAGATGTAACAAGGAATCTGCAAATATTATAAAGCATTTTAACTTTGGTTAAAATCATTCATGAAGACATATAATGCATTATACATAAAAATGCGTCAAATGTTACCGAAAAATCACTTAATAATCAATTTGAGTACAGATCAGAGGGAATGATAAATTGCTAGACATTTATCTGAAAACCACCTGAGTTTATTTGATTCCAAACAGTTGCTAATTGTTCTTAAATTGCATCAAAGCTGTTTATTCAAGTTTCAACAAGCAGTACATATAGTGTCATAGACTGGAGACATTTAAGACTGTTTAAAATTAGTTCTTTCAGGTTGCTCTTCCCATGATGGCTTTTTTAGTGTTTCTTTCTGGGTGTAATATAATAATGTAGCACTTTGGAGCAAATATGGAGACCAGCAATCCAAAACTGGAAGCTAGGATGGCAAATATCTCCACAGCTACTGCATATTTCCCTGGTGAGCTGACATATGCTGGAACAAATGCAATCCACACAGCACAGAAGATTAGCATACTAAAAGTGATGAACTTTGCTTCATTAAAATTGTCTGGAAGGTTTCTCGCCAGGAAGGCTAACAGGAAACTTACTGCTGCTAAAAGGCCAATATAGCCGAGTAGCATGGAAAACCCAGCCACTGAACCAATAGTACATTCATATACTATTTTGGAACTGTTATACTGGCTGTTTTTATGGGGTGTTGGAGATGAATTTGATAGCCAGACTGCACATATCACAACCTGGAGGGCTGTTAGGACCAAAACTGTGCATCTTTGTTGAGCTGCTCCAAACCATTTCATAGCACCTTTACCCTCTGGCCGAGATGACTTGAACACAGCTATTACCACCATTGTCTTGACCAGGATGCTGGAGATGCACAGCACAAAGCTTATGCCAAACACAGCATGTCTTAACTGACACGTCCACAACTGTGGCCTACCAATGAACAGCAGCACACACAGGAAACACAGTTTGAGTGACGCCAGCAGCAAGAAGCTGAGCTCTGAATTGTTAGCTCGCACAACTGGAGTGTGGCGGTAATGTGCAAAGATGACAACCACTGCAGAACAGATACAGGTGCCAAGCAAGGAAGCAGTGCTCAGGGAAATGCCAAGAGGTTCCTCGTAGGATAGAAACTCCACTTCTTTGGGGACACACTGATCCTTATCTGTATTTGACCAGAACTCATTTGAACACACTATGCACTCAATGGAATCTATGTGTATGAGAGAGAGAGAGAGAGAGAGAGAGAGAGAGAGAGAGAGAGAGAGAGAGAGAGAGAGAGAGAGAGAGAGAGAGAGAGAGAGAGAGAGAAAATGAGAGAGAATAAAGATAGTGGTATAATGTTAATAAAAGCTATGATTGAATAATAATACAGTTAAAGCTGTTCTTATGATTACATGACTCTCTCCACCTGACATATTAGAAATCTCTCCATCTGCACATGGCAGGCAGTCAAAACAGCAGACAGGAAAACCCTTCCTTCTGGCTCGCCTGGTGCCCGGGGGGCAGCTCTCACTGCACACAGACCGTGGGGACTGACGGATACAAATAATAATAATAATAAGAATTAAAAAAATAGTATATGTGTGTACAATATTAGAAAAAAATGTACTCTTTCAGTGATCATTACTCACGTAATATGATATACATATGATTGTTTCAATAGTTTAAAAGACATGATAAAATGCAATATTAATTACTTTATTTTTCTTTAAGTTCCAGTATATTGCATTTTCATCCAGTGTGAGCACCTTCCCTGTTGTTGCCCCTTCATCTACCACACCAACTGTGTGGACAACTATTGACCCGTCTGAGCTCGGCTGCCAGTTCATCACATCATAGATGGCCAGAGCATCTCCATTCTTATCAAATGACACATGATCCCCAAAGCCTGTGGTGAAGTTCACTTTCTGTAGGTAGTGAACCAGCTGTACAGTTTAAAGACAGAACAGATCTATCTTTATGTTTTGTATGAACATATTTTGAGTTTGTTTTTCATTTAACTATTCTATTCAATTCTATATTCTGGTAAGCTGTGCTTCTGTCCACAGGAGTCTTACCTGCCAGGGTTTCAGGTTGGATATGTCGGCACAGCTATTCCCACTAAATGGTCCTCTCCCCTCCTTACACTGCATAAGGCCATGTAGTGCATGTGCCAGGGCATAAACTGCCTTATAGACATTATATGAGGCCCTCAGTTCTGATACATCAGTGTATTCTGTGTCTGTGCTGCTCAGATCCTCATGCCCTGTACATATTCTTTCTCCCTCTCTGCCTCCAGAGTCAAAACTAAACCCGAACATGTTTTCCCAGAAGATTCTCACCATATTATTTCTCAAATTACTGTCAGGATGGAGGTGAAGCAGAAAGTCATGAAGTCCCTGGATCTCCCCACGCCTGATGGCGATGCCCAGTGTGCCCCCCAGGAAGGGCAAAAGACGCTGAGTGTGAAACACAGGTGAAGTAGCCCAAGCTTCACTCGCAATCCACTGCCTGCCTGTTACATTCTGCAATACCACCTCATCCATCAAAGGCAGCAGATAGGCTTCTGTGGAGAACACCACCACCACTCTTGCTGTAGAGGCCTGAATTATGTGTACAATGCGATGAATGTCTATGTGGTTGTTATCAAGAGGTAGGATTTCAGAAAAAGAAACACAACCTCCAAACAACTGCACTTCCTTTTGGAAGGACTGAGCAGCGTTTATACCGTAGTCATCATCACTGTAGAGAAGACCAACCCAGGTCCATCCAAAATGTCTCAAGATCTGAACCATAGCCCGCACTTGGAAGGCATCACTGGGGATCGTTCTGAAGAAAGAGGGGTACTTTTTCCTGTCACTCAAACAGGAGCAGGTGGCATAGTAGCTAACCTTATAGGAGATATCACAATGACAAGGAAAACAGATTTTTTTTTTTTCATTGTTATAGCAATTACCCTTTTACATAGACAAATTGAAACATTTTATAGAAGGTTATAGAAGTTTATATTCATCTCATCCTACCATCGGTATTCGAAATAGTCCTAGCACACTGGATATTGCTATACAGTGAGTAGATCCAGGATCCCCCACAATGCCAATTACCGGTGGTGGGCCAGTGCAGTTGAAATTGGAAAGGGTCTCTTCTGTCCCACTAAGCAGGGCTGTTGCGGACCTGAATGCCACTCCAAGCTTCACACAGTTGTCATACACATGATAACCGAGGGTGATGTTAGGCAACAGGTTAGGATTATTATTGATCTCATTTATGGCATATACCATAGTCTGTGCCTGCTGGAAACTTGCCATATAGAATCTAGAAAAGGCAGCATAAATGTTTGTATTCAGTCACCCTAAAGAATATCACCATAAACATATCAAAAAAGAAAGAAAGAAAGAAAGAAAAAAAATAATTGTTAATACAACCCCACAATAAGATTCTTTTCTGGATCTTTTCTGGATTTTAAGAGCAGTTATTTCAGTACATTTAATTCGACAAATTTGCTCTAAATGAATAAGAAGACTATCAAATACAAGTCAATAAAAAAGATAGACTTTGTTCTGCATGGTCTTCCTTCTATTGTCTTTTAAATGTCCTTTTTTTGCCTTTTGTTTAGCCCAGGCTCACCGTTTACAATGCGACTGTTCCGGTTCTCTTTTAAAGTTCAGTTCTGGGAACACTGCAATGAGATGAAATGCAAACAGGCCTCCAATGATAAGGTCTCCGTCTTGGTACATCCCATTTAACCTGAAGCGTCCCTGGAGTTGACAGGAGCCTGACCTAGTGATCGAAGCTGCAGAGATACAGGTAAAGGACAGATAAATACATAAATATAGAGAGATCCACATCTCTATTACTTTCTCTCTCTCTCTCTCACCCACTTGGCTCATTAATATATGATAAAGATTATGTGCTGCACTGTTTTATAGAACAGGTGGTGCCACATGGGCTCCTCAGAAATGATGTCACTAGGTCTCACTGTCTCTTTGTTTTGCACAGAATAAATGCAATGGTGTTACAAAAATGACAGTTTAAAACTATGTGGGATATGTGTTATTTTCTAGCAATAAGCAATACAATGTGTTAGAAAAAAAAGAAAATTAAAATAAAACTAAAGGAGAAAAAAAATTAAAATTAAAAATAATAATTAAATAGTTGCAAGTAACATGGAATTGGTACCATGTAATGTTGTGCAAGCCACATTTTATGCAAGGCTAATGTTATGTTAATCATTTATTTAACAACTCTAAGGGGTTGTGCAATGAGGGAAAAAAAGAAAGAAAGAAAGAAAGAAAGAAAGAAAGAAAGAAAGAAAGAAAGAAAGAAAGAATTGCTTACATACCTGTGAAAAGTGCCAGATCACTTTGGTTCTTTGTTATGTCCAGTAGATGGCAATCTTCTAATGACAAGAGGTATACCTTTCATTACTCACTTCATCTAACCTCTATATCCCTTACAAACAGATACAAATACACAGACATACATTCTCAAACGCACATACACATTAATAATCAATTGCTTGAATTCACAGGACCTGGGAGACAGCTAGCTGTCCTTGTTGCGTTGTGAGTTTTTTAAGTAGGCTAAAAAGTGTGTAATTGGTCACATATGGTCAACATTCAGTGATGAATATAATTAATTACAATATTGAATTAAGGAATCTTTATTATCATCACTCCACTTATTGCAAGGATCACCCTCATTTTGAGCGTGGCATGGTTGTTGGTGCCAGACGGGCCGGTCTGAGTATTTCACAATCTGCTCAGTTACTGGGATTTTCACACACAACCATTTCTAGAGTTTACAAAGAATGGTGTGAAAAGGGAAAAACATCCAGTATGCGGCAGTCCTGTGGGCGAAAATGCCTTGTTGATGCTAGAGGTCAGAGGAGAATGGGCCGACTGATTCAAGCTGATAGAAGAGCAACTTTGACTGAAATAACCACTCGTTACAACCGAGGTATGCAGCAAAGCATTTGTGAAGCCACAACACGCACAACCTTGAGGCGGATGGGCTACAACAGCAGAAGACCCCACCGGGTACCACTCATCTCCACTACAAATAGGAAAAAGAGGCTACAATTTGCACGAGCTCACCAAAATTGGACAGTTGAAGACTGGAAAAATGTTGCCTGGTCTGATGAGTCTCGATTTCTGTTGAGACATTCAGATGGTAGAGTCAAAATTTGGCGTAAACAGAATGAGAACATGGATCCATCATGCCTTGTTACCACTGTGCAGGCTGGTGGTGGTGGTGTAATGGTGTGGGGGATGTTTTCTTGGCACACTTTAGGCCCCTTAGTGCCAATTGGGCATCGTTTAAATGCCACGGCCTACCTGAGCATTGTTTCTGACCATGTCCATCCCTTTATGACCACCATGTACCCATCCTCTGATGGCTACTTCCAGCAGGATAATGCACCATGTCACAAAGCTCGAATCATTTCAAATTGGTTTCTTGAACATGACAATGAGTTCACTGTACTAAAATGGCCCCCACAGTCACCAGATCTCAACCCAATAGAGCATCTTTGGGATGTGGTGGAACGGGAGCTTCGTGCCCTGGATGTGCATCCCACAAATCTCCATCAACTGCAAGATGCTATCCTATCAATATGGGCCAACATTTCTAAAGAATGCTTTCAGCACCTTGTTGAATCAATGCCACTTAGAATTAAGGCAGTTCTGAAGGCGAAAGAGGGTCAAACACAGTATTAGTATGGTGTTCCTAATAATCCTTTAGGTGAGTGTATATATATATATATATATATATATATATATATATATATATACACTGAACAAAATTATAAACGCAACACTTTTGTTTTTGCCCCCATTTTTCATGAGCTGAACTCAAAGATCTAAGACTTTTTCTATGTACACAAAAGGCCTATTTCTCTCAAATATTGTTCACAAATCTGTGTTAGTAAGCCCTTTGCCACTTTCCCCATGTTGCAAGGATCTGTACACAATTCCTGGAAGCTGAAAACATCCCAGTTCTTGCATTACCAGCATACTCACTGGACATGTCACCCATTGAGCATGTTTGGGATGCTCTGGATCGGCGTATACAACAGCGTGTTCCAGTTCCTGCCAATATCCAGCAACTTCACACAGCCATTGAAGAGGAGTGGACCAACATTCCACAGGCCACAATCAACAACCTGATCAACTCTATGTGAAGGAGATGTGTTGCACTGCGTGAGGCAAATGGTGGTCGCACCAGATATTGACTTTTTTTTTTGGACCCCCCCCAGGACCCCCCTGGCCCGGACCCCCCCAATACAATAAAACTGCACATTTTAGAGTGGCCTTTTATTGTGGCCAGCCTAAGGCACACCAGTGCAATAATCATGCTGTCTAATCAGCATCTTGATATGCCACACCTGTGAGGTGGATGGATTATCTCGGCAAAGGAGAAGTGCTCACTAACATAGATTTAGACAGATTTGTAAACAGTATTTGAGAGAAATAGGCCTTTTGTGTACATAGAAAAAGTCTTAGATCTTTGAGTTCAGCTCATGAAAAATGGGGGCAAAAGCAAAAGTGTTGCGTTTATAATTTTGTTCAGTGTGTGTATATATATTTATATATATATATAATTCCGTTAAGACTTATGATCATTTTCCAATATAATTCACATAAAATTTGTAAAATGAAATGAGTAGTATTTTCAATATAGAACAGAATAGCAATGTTATTTTGTTGTTTATGGCGTATCTTTAGAAAATATGTAACCTATTTGTCTCTTTCTGTTGAAATTCATGTTTATAAATGTTACACAATTCTAAGCTATAAGATGCCATTTAAGATCTTCATACATTTTAGAAGGATCCCTAATACATATCAAGGCACTTTGATCTGAAACACTGGTAAATCACATGACCTGGGTGACTACTCCACCCACAATGTATATCATTGGCCAGTCTCACCTGATGTTTCATTTGGCATCATTGTGATATATGTTATATAGCTGGGAATTCTAGACTTCCATACACTCTGGATGGGGTCCTCACTAGCTGTTTCCATGGTCGGATTTGAAAGATTCAGCAATGGCCAATAAGTTGCCAGTGAGTGAACTGGCACCACTGGGTCTTTTGCTTCTGCTGTACTTCTCAGTAATTCTCTGCACCTCAATGGACAATAGATGCTGGACATTGGGTGATTTTGATTCACCAGTACTGGAACAGGATGGTGATATTGTAATTGGAGGGCTCTTTCCCATGCACTATATTGCTCAGCAAACAGACCATGATTACTCTGAACGGCCACAGCATCTAGAGTGCAGCGGGTGTGTGAAACGGCATGCAGAGAATGGAGAATAGCAATGAAAAGATAAAATACCAACTGGTTTAAAATTATGAATATAAACCTTAAATGTAACATTAATGAGATCCATTCTTTATTACACATAACATATGCTGCACTATTATGCTAAAAGAATGATGTTCATCACTTTTGTGATCTGTTTTTCTCAGACTAAGCCTGTTTGTTACCCTTTCACTACTGCTACAACCAACTCTCGTCTTGTTATTTTTGCTCTCTGTCTGTCTTCTCAACAGGTTTGATTTTCGTGCATTCCGCTGGGCCCAAACAATGGTGTTTGCCATTAAAGAAATCAACAATAATTCCAGTTTATTACCAGGAGTGACACTAGGTTATCGGATCTTGGATAGCTGTGATCATGTGCACACAAGCCTGCGGAGTGTGCTTTTCCTGGTGAATGGCACCTCCAGTCAAACACAGGCTGATGCTGCTGGCAGTGCCAAATGCCTTTCCACTGCCCCGGTGCCAGCTGTCATCGGTCTGGCATCATCTTCTCCTACACGGGCTGTGGCACAAACTTTGGGTCCATTTGGAATTCCACTGGTAAGAGTCTGAGTAAGAGGTGATAATTCTAGATATTTATTTATTAACCTTCCTGGCCTTTAACAATGTGTAACTGTGAGCAAAATAATGTTTTGAGCATTTATATAAGCTCTGTGAGTGTTTTACCCCTTGATAAATGTCTTGAAATGTCTTGTCCACATTCAAGGAACTTGCATTTATTAAAACTATTAATGCTCATAAAAACAAATAAGAAATACTCACAGCTATAAACTAATACTGTCTGTTATTATATAATATTGAATGAATAACACGCATTTTATGATCCTGCAAAAATCTTTAACTGGTCTTTTTGAATAGGTCTCATCAATAGGTTACTCACATGCTTTCCTGGGGCTTTTAGTACATATTATTTATTCTACTGATTCCACTGGATACTATTGATTACTTATGTTGCTGTGAATTGTCAAAAATATCTCTCTCGCTTAATTTGCCCAGGTTTTACATAGTTGTTTCAGCACCAAACAAAGGGTAACACCCTCTAGGAAAAAAAAAAAAAAGAAGATCAGAATCTATAACATGATCAGTGCAACAAAATATATTTCTGTACACTGTTCTACTGTTGTTAATACGTTAAAAAGTTTATTTCCTCTCCAAATTTTAGATTTTGCAATTTTATATGTATATTTTAGAAAAACAAAGTCTGCCAAAAACAATAATTCAAGACCTTGCTTTCACTTTTCACATCTCCCATAATGTCCCTTTTTCTGTTTTTCTTCCTTTCTCTGCTGACCCCCCCTTCAAGATAAGCTACTTTGCAACCTGCACCTGCCTCACAGATAAGAAGGAATACCCTTCTTTCCTTCGTACTGTTCCCAGTGATGTATTTCAGGTGCAGGGACTGGTCCAGTTGGTATCCCACTTTGGCTGGCGCTGGGTGGGCACAGTGGGCACAGATGATGACTACAGTCACTATGGTATCCAGGCCTTCACTGAGCAGCTTGAAAGAATTGGTGGCTGCATAGCCTTTCACCACACTATACCAAAAGCACCTTCCCAGGCACAAATACATGCTATTCTTAATAGCCTGGAGGGTTCCACTGCACGAGTAATTATAGCATTTGCCACTGAAGGACAGCTGCTGGATCTCATGGCTGAAGTGGCTCGTAGGAATCTGACGAGGTGGCAGTGGGTGGCCAGTGAAGCCTGGGTGACAGCCAAACTTCTCACTATCCCTGAGCTTCACCATGTCCTGGCTGGAACAGTGGGCTTTTCCTTCAGGGGCACTACTATTCCAGGCTTGGCTGAGTTTCTCCTCGGGGTAAGGCCTTCACCAAGACCCGAATCTGTTTTCAATAACATGTTTTGGGAGGAATTGTTTGGATGCAGCCTAGGTTATGAGGACAGTGGTGATTCTGAGTTGCCATTTTGTACTGGCTCAGAGGATCTGATGGAGACTGAGAATAGCTATACAGATGTATCAAGGGTGAGAATTTCATACAATGTCTATAAAGCAGTGTATGCCATTGCTCATGCTCTACACCAGCTGTTAAAATGTGGCTCTGAGGAACAAAGCTCAGAACACGCCTGCAAAACTGAATCAAAGTTCTCTCCATGGCAGGTAATATTCATGTGTTTGTCAGAACCTTCTTGTACATTAGCAATTTTAAAATGTGTAAAAACTATTATTATTTTGCTAAACAATTATATTCAAATTTATATTCCATACTCTAATTATATTTATATACATTTTATATTGCTTGCCTTAACTAATTAAATAGCTTCTTCACTACCTGAAAAAAGTGAATTTTACAAACCAGTTCAAAGAGAAGGTGTATTTTGACAACAATGGAGAGCCTGTGCCCCTCTATGACATCATAAACTGGCAGAAAAATGACAAAGGTACCATCCGGTTTCAGATGGTGGGCACTTATGATGGCTCTGGCTCACATGGACAGCAGCTTAAGATAGATGAGGGGTTAATTCAGTGGGCAGGGGGACATACTGAGGTGAGCCTGTGCCCCTAGGGCAAACAGCTGTACAGCTGTAAGTTTTGGAAGATTCCTGATTTTATGTTTTGTGTGCAGGTTCCTGTTTCTTTATGTACCCCTCCTTGTCCCCCTGGAACACGCCAGGCCACTCGACCGGGAGAGCCAGTCTGCTGCTTTGACTGTTTGCCCTGTGCTGAAGGGGAAATCAGCAATATCTCAGGTAAATATATGATAGCATAGATGATAAATCTATCTATCTATCTATCTATGGGATAATGTACAGTCAGCAGCTAGACATTATCACCAAATGACTGGAGGGGTTTATTTTGTGATAATGACTGGCTGACAGTATATTATCCAACTTATTACATGGCTACTGATTAAATAAATAAATAAATATATGGACTTAAAATAATAATTTGAGTATAAATGATTTTACAATTTTAACTGTTTATTAGCTCAAAGCCCCACAACTCTACATAGGACAAGCGATTTGGAGAATGGAGGAATGGAATTTGCTCAAAGCTTTACAATGTAAAACAAAACAAAACAAAACAAAACAATTGGTCTATCATTGAGACAAACACTGCATCAATATTACAGTAAAACCAATAATAAAGTCAGTAATTTTCACTACATCAGTATTGATAACTGCGAGACACAATGGTGCCCGTTGCGTTTGGATGACACAAGAGAGCGAGTCTGCAATGAGATACGAAAGTAACAGCGATTTCAGTTATGGGTCAATGACATGACGTGCATATTTTTGTGTCCAAGTGAATTATTTCCTTTTAAAATAATTTGATAAATTCATGACATATATCACTTTATTCTATAAAGCCTGTTTAGTTTGAATTTAATTTTAGTACATTTAAATAATACATGTTATTTAATATTTTGTTATCTTAAACCCCCAAAATATCAGGTGGTGCAACTGTCTGAACAAATGAACAGACTAAGAAAACTATTAAAAATGGTGTCTTAATAATAAAAAATTAAAAACTACCGTGTCTACACCAGACGCGACCGTTGTTGCTCGTGTCACATAGCGCCGCAACAGCCAAAGGCTGTCTACACTGGACGCGACAAAGCGCCCATTGCAAAGCATTTGTCCTTCATGTCAGAACGTCATAAATAGAGCGAGGCATCAGTTTTACTGAGATTTGTCGCTCGTGACGCGCAGCATCCTGTATAGACAGAATCACTGTTTATAATAAGTTTTATTGTTTTTAGTCACATTGAGTAGCGATGCTCACGTCCGGTGTAGACAAGGTGTCAGGGTGGCACAACTGCAAATGCCTCTTTTATTATGACGAATAGGAAACATCTGACTGCTGAATGACCAAAAAGAATCAAGTATTCCAGAGAGTTTTGTAATAATGTGTGCTTTATGGAAAATCTGGTTGACCCACAGTGTCTGTTTATGTCTACTAGGTGCTACTGAGTGTACCAAGTGCCCCCAGTACTACTGGCCAAACAAAGAAAGGGTTTCTTGTGTTGCTGGCATAGAGGAGTTCCTGTCATACCGTGAAATCATGGGCATCATTCTCATTTCTTTGTCTCTCTTTGGAGTCGCTGTGGCAACTGTTATCACAGTGATTTTCTTCCTTTTTCGAAGCACACCCATCGTTAAGGCCAACAACTCTGAGATGAGTTTTCTATTGCTGTTGTCTCTCAAACTTTGCTTCCTTTGCTCACTGGTGTTTGTGGGCCGGCCCTCACCATGGACATGCCGTGCCCGACAAGCTGCGTTTGGGATCAGCTTTGTTCTATGTATCTCATGCATACTGGTCAAGACCATTGTGGTGCTTTTGGCCTTTCGTTCCACTATGCCTGGGACCATTTCTCTAAAGCTATTTGGCCCTTCACAGCAAAGGGTTTTCATCTTCTGCTGCACGACAGGCCAAGTTATCCTGTGTGCTTGCTGGCTGGCACTAGCACCTCCTTACCCCTACAAAAACACATCCTATCAGGGTGGTAAGATTGTACTAGAATGTAAAGATGTGTGGCCACTAGGATTTTACCTGGTGTTGGGCTATATTGGGCTGCTCTCTTGTATGTGCTTTGCCCTCGCCTTCCTTGGAAGGAAACTTCCAGATACATTTAATGAAGCTAAGCTCATCACTTTTAGTATGCTCATATTTTTTGCTGTGTGGATCTCTTTTATACCAGCATACAACAGCTCACCAGGGAAATACACAGTGGCTGTTGAGATATTTGCCATTCTAGCTTCCACTTTCGGACTTCTGTTTTGTATTTTTATACCAAAATGCTATGTAATTCTGTTAAGGCCTGATTTAAACACTAAGAAGGGAATGACTGGAAAAATGTCCAAATGAAATGTTATCACTGACCCTGTCCATCTGGTCAGCATTTCATTCCGGTTTATCATATTGTTTGGTTATGATTGCTGTATTCTTTGTAAATATATGTGAGCCACTAATTCTGTCTGTCACTTGAATGGAACAAATAACTAATTTTAGTTCATTTTCTGTATTTTATTGTCAGATGTGCAAGTATAATTACGTGATACCCATGTTGACATAAATAAAGGAATTTTAAATAATAATTAAAAAAAAAACTTGTATTGCCTTTTATTTTATAAAATGAAGTATCCAAGCTGGCATGTGCAAACAGAATTGTAAAGAGAATTTACAAAAAAATAATAAATTGACATGATTTCATTATATATTTTTCCATCTTCTGTATTTTTTTTTTTTTTTTTTTTACATATTTGCACATACAGAATAACCATTAAGAAAAGTATAACAACTGATGCATTAAAATCACAGAATATATAATTTGAGAATTATATGAATTAGTGTTTGTATGCACCACTGCGGTGATTGCACTGTGTGACTCAGAGGGCTTTTGATGGTACTTTACTCATTAGGTGTTTTTTGGTATTCTGCTCTGGCCTAAATACAATAATGAAACATTTAGGAGCAAAAATACAGAGAATCAGACCAAAGCTTGAAGCTAAAATGGCAAATATCTCCACAGCTACAGTAAATTTCCCTGGAGAGCTGACATAAGCTGGAACAAATGTGATCCAAACAGCACAGAATATGAGCATACTGAATGTGATGAATTTAGCCTCATTGAAGTTATCAGGCAGCTTTCGGGCCAGGAAAGCTAAAACAAAGCAAAGTAAAGCTAGGAGGCCAATATAACCCAATACAGCCCAGAAACCAATAGCTGATCCTAAACTGCATTCTAGAATGATCTTTTCTTTGTAGTGTTGCATATTATTGTAAGGAAATGGTGGGGATATTGTTAACCAAAGCACACAGATAAGTACCTGTACAAGAGTGAAACCAAAAACACTCAGTCTCTGTTGAGGAGGCCCAAACCATTTCATGACATTACTTCCTGGAAGTGTAGCCCTGAAGGCCATTAACACCACTAGTGTTTTCCCCAGAACACAGGAGATACAGAGAACAAAAGTGATGCCAAATGCTGTGTGACGCAACATACAGGACCACTCAGTGGGCCGACCAATGAAAGTAAGTGAACAGAGGAAACACAGAGTCAATGAGAAGAGCAGCAGGAAGCTCAGCTCTGAGTTGTTGGCTCTTACTATTGGAGAGGCCCTGTTTTTGTAGAACACTAGAGTAATGCTCAATGCCACTAAAGAGCCCGCAATAGAGAAAGCAGCCAATATAATCCCAAGGATCTCATCCCAGGAGAGAAACTCCACTTGTTTAGGAAGACACTTGTCCTTCTCATTATTGGGCCAGTACTCAGGTAGACATTTGTGACAATCTAAAGAATCTGGAAGATGAAGAAATCAGTGCTTAACAGTCATTCATGAACCACAGTAAGAAAATGGAGACAAAACAGGTTATCAGATTATGCTGCTTTAGAATGACCAACTCAGTGGAAAAAGCAGGGTCTATGATATGGTGCATTAGTGTTATACATTAAAATGTTGTCAATACATAAAGTTTACCTACACATTATACCAAGTTTTTACATACACTGAAAAATGTTAGAAAATAATAAATAAATAAATAAAATAAAGAAGTAAGCTCTTGAAAAATTGCATCTTGTTTTTATTTAGTACTGCCCTGAATAATTAATTCAATAAATTGTATGTTTACATAATAGTCCACATAACAAAATGACACAATTTACACAAATTAACCCGTTCAGGAGTTTACTACCTGGATGATCAATGACTGTTTTTTGCCTTTATTATTAACACTCTGTGTTACTACCTGGATGATCAATGACTATTTTTATGTTTTGTGATAGTTGTTCATGAGCCCCTTGTTTGTTCTGAGCAGTTAAACTGCCCACTGTTCTTCAGAAAAATCCTCCAGGTCCTGCACACTCTGGTTTTCCAGCATCTTTTGCATATTTAATTTTGAGATCCATCTTTTCACACTTCGGACAATTGAGGTTACTGTTACAAAAGGTGCAACAATTCACAAATCCTCAAGAAGGCAATAAAATACACTGGCATCTAATTTTATTTTTTCACTAATCCAAAAACGTTAATCTGTCCACGAATTCCCCATTACCAAACAGAAACAAAAAACACTAATGTTCAACAATAATAACACTATTTTGACATTCAGTATTGTCATTAATGTCACTATTTCAAAATTTGATAAATTAACCTCAAAACTATTTTGACTGACATAATCTCACAGATGTTGATTATTATGGTCAAATGTTGATAATTATGGTCAACAGAAAAAATACACCTTACTCTTACCCCAGATCTTACCCTAGATTTGTAAGAACTTTGCACATGTGTTTTAAACTAGATTTGTCTTTTATGTCATTGGCCCAGAACATCTGTGATTTATCCAGAAGAATATGTCCAAACATATTACCTGTCTTATTACTGATTTCTCCTTTTGCACATTTAATGCAGTCATAACAGCAGACAGGTCTTCCTTTTTGCACAGCCTTCCTAGTGCCTGGAGGACAGCTCTCACTGCACACAGACACAGGCACCTGCAGGTGACAGGAACACACAGCATCACAGTCAGAAATGAAACAAGACACTTTTTTTGTTCTTTTTTTAATTAATAAAACACTTAATGAATAAATAAATAAATTCATCCATTCATTCATTACCCATGGCGATCTAGTTATGTTTATTAGTGTCCTATTTATCTGTAAGGTATTTAATGTCTGAGGGGCAAGTGGTGTTGAACATTCAGCTCATATAAAGTGATTTATTTTAATTAATTGATTCAAACGTTAAAAATTGATGACACTGTACTTTATTATTAGAAGAAAGTATGTCATGACAAAATACAAAAATGCCCCAAAAACAGTTCCAGGGGTATTTCACAACACTCGTAAGTAGTCACAATCACATAGAATAGAACACATCTTATACCTTTTCACTGCCATCATACCAAAAGATAGCTCTGTTCAGACTGAATTCTTGGCCTTTAGGCTGCGATGCATCATATTGACCCACTGTAACAAAATCAACTGAACCGTCTCCCTGAAACTGCCAATTCACAAGTTCATAGGTGGCCACAGGGTCTCCATTGGTGTCAAATGAAACAGGATAATTATTTTTTATAAAGTTCACTCGTTTGAGCTGGTCAAAAACCTGCAAGATGGAAAAATTCAAACTGTTTTGCGATTAAAATTATTTGCTGATAATCAGTAGCTGAAATAGTGAGTGTTGTTGTATAACTATTTTATAGAAGGTCTACACAAAAAGTAAAATGAATAATACTGTATTTTATTCAGAATTTTTAAGTTCTCTTTTGTAAACTTATTGTTAGAAAAATAATAATAAAAAAATAGTTTAATTATTCCACGATAAGAAAACATACCTGTCGGGGCTCAACTTTGATGTTTTTGTCACAAAACTTTTCCTTACAGACAATGCCATGGAGGGCATGAGCTATAGCATATGTGGCTTTGTACACCATGTTAGTGACGCGCAACTGGGACGTGTCTGTGTACGGGTTCTGTAATGCGCGCAGGTCCTCTGTGCCATCACATGCTGGCATACTAGTAGAAGAACCCGTCTGCCGTTTTAGACTACAGCTAAATGAGCTTTCCCAGAACTCTGTCAGCAGGGGAAATTTCAGCGCCTGTTCTGGAGACAGGTCAAGTAGAAAGTTACGAAGACCCGGGATAAAAGACCGTGAGATTCCAAAGCCCACAGCACCGATACACAAATTAAACCGCAGCATTTCTGGGTCTGTAACCCACGACTCGCTGCCAATCCACTGCATCGGGGGAGGAGGATGCTGACTCAGCTCTTCTAAAAGAAGTCTCATATCACCTGAGGCCAGGAAGGCAACAATTACACGAGCCGTTGATCTGCGAATGACATCTGCGACTCTTTTCAGTTTACTGCGAGGCTGGGTCCTGTAGTATGCTTCAGAATACTCCACACAGATTCCCTCCTCCTCTGCAGCCTTCAGGAATGATGCCATGCCATTGTTCCCGTAGTCTGAATCACTACGCACAGCCCCGATCCATGTCCATCCGAAGTGCTTGACCATTCGTGCCAGTGCGGCTGCTTGATGGTGATCGCTGGGGATGGTCCTGAAGAAAGTAGGATACTGCCGCTTGTCACTGAGACACGCACATGTTGCATAATGACTCACCTATAGTGCACCAAGAAGGGAAGAAAACATTTTAAAATAAAATGTTTCTGAACATATAAGGGCTTTAAATAAATCTTTTTGATCCTATTACAAGAATACATGTATTCTGTCTTGTGACAAATGTTGACAGATGTCCCTTTTTAACAAATGTTTTCAAAGTTTTTCCATCTGTTTTATGGCAAAAATACAATGATTTTTTACAATGATTAAACAGAATTTCTGGCACAGCGCCAACTTAGAAATCTCTTAGAAGACTAAAATATAGTTTTACTGAACACACACCTGTGGAATTCCAAAAAGACCGAAAAGCCTTGACATGCTTATAGACGGTGTGGAACCAGATTCTCCAACTAGTGCAAGAACTGCAGAAGATTTTGCACAGGAATCAGTGTCGTTAAATATGAGATCTAGTCCGTTGGCAAGCTGAAATGATACTTTGATTGCCATTGGCACAGAGCCACAGGAGTCATATATATGATACCCTAATGTGATGCCCGGTAAGAGATCGGAGCTGTTGTTGATCTCTTGGATGGCAAACTGCAAGGCACGAGCAAAGCGCAGCTCTCTGAAGTCCATGCTGTTGAAGCACACACAAAAAATTAATTAGGTTTAATAAACCATTATTAAACATAAGAATGTGGACGTTTTGATTGTCTGATTCTCATTAACTTAGTAAAATAACAACCCACTCAAGACGGCTCTGTTAAAAATTTAACTAATTTTTTATCAAACTCTAACCTGCCACTGCACTCTAGTGGTTGTGGCCGTCTAGTATAGGTGTGCTTCTCTGTCCTCAGATAGTAATGAATGGTAAAAGCCCCTCCAATGATAAAGTCTCCATCTTTGAAAAGAGCAGGGGGCTGAGGGTCACCTTGGAGGATGCAGGTGCCTAAATTAACCCCACACACAGCAGGGCAAAGTCTGGTAATACACAGTATTGTCACTGTCAATAAAATATTAGCATGCATTTCTCCTGCTTGGCAAGCAACCACTGCAAATGTGAGGTGGGAATTAAACCTTGTTTTATATACCCACCAGCCAGTACTGTTGTATGTTGAACAACTCTGTAATGAAAAATGTAAGAGGGTGTGGTTAATATTTCATATCAGTAAATCATAATAAGACAATGTGTCTCAAGTGAATCAAAGTTTCAAAGCACCCAAACCAGGACCATCTTTAAGGTAATCCCATCCCCTGCCAGCCTCAAGAGAAATTAGGTTAATGGAAAACATGTATATTTGCTTTTAATCTCCTTTAGTACTTATTTTGCAAGCAATTTGTAAAGATCTTATGTTTCAGTGACACAACTATGAAGCATTCTGCTATAAACGCAGTCATAAATAATCAAGAAGTACTATAGCCATAGCTATTTTAAAAAATAAACATTACTTTGTTAACACCAAATCAGATGAAAAGTTAACATAGCTATAACATTTAACCCATCTAATTATTACGTTTGTAGACAGAACCATCAAATATCCCCATAGAAAAATCCCTGCGATCCTGTAGAGGATACGAGGCTTGGAGTATTGATGGATTATTGCATTTTTTATGTCATAAAAATTTTACAAAAGCATACTGATAACTAAGCCAAACCAACGTTAAGCAAAAGCAGATCGAGTAGTCGCCAAAATAAACTGTTTTAATTCAAAAGATTTGCACCTCAGGACCACGATGCATCTGTGATGTAGTGCAGTGTTTGTCCAACATCGTCAGAACCTTAATCCATTGCTTTGAGAAAGGTAAACCAGAATTATTGTTAGATTTTTTCAACAACTTCACCACAAAACTAAGAATGTCAGCCCTTTTTGTTATAATGTTTTAAGGGTGCTTTCCCACTAAACACTTTACGCACCTGTGTGTTTGGACATCAGAGTTCAGTTTGTTTGGATGATGTAAATATATGGCGCTCATATTATGCCAAAACTAAGCGTTTGATCGAAGGTGTTTGACTGACAAACAACTGGATTATTGGCTGTTTCCAGCACCTTGATGAATCTATGGCATGAAGAATTAAGGCAGTTCTGAGGGCAAAAGGGGGTCCAACCTGCACTATCAAGGTGTACTTAATAAAGTGTCCGGTGAGTGTGTAATTACAATTTGAACTCAGTTAAAAGATAAACAGTTTTACATCTTACCTGTCATTTTTGTTGTTGTTTTTTTCATTTTGGATTAGTGCGTACTAGGGCAGCCCCCAACTAAAGCTTTATCTAGTCAACTATTAGTCGTTCATTTAAGCCATTAGTTGACTAATAGCACATTTATATTAAAGGGGTGGTTGATTATGATTTCACATTTTTAACTTTAGTCAGTGTGTAATGTTGCTGTTTGAACATAAACAACATCTGCAAAGTTATGATGCTCAAAGTTCAATGCAAAGGGAGATATTTTCTTTTAAATAAATTGCTTTTTAAGGACTACAACAAACGGCCGGTAGGGACTACAACAAGCTTCTCATGGGTTAGTGACATCACTAACCCTAAAATTGACATGAACCCTGCCCCCGGGAACATGCAACAAAGGGAGCGAGGCCATGTTGAGAAGAGGAAGAGTTATGTAGTAGTGTTGTTGCCGTTGCCGTGTTGTTTAATGCTGTCATTTTCACCCCGATTGCAGGTCCTCTTTGTTCGGCCTTCCTAGGGACACTGGACTTAGGAAACAATGGTTAAAATTTATTTTTAACTCGGTTCCTGAACATTATAATCCAAATATAGTTGTCTGTGCTGCACATTTTACGGAGGACAGCGTCCTCAATCAGCGCAAGTTCAACGCCGGATTCGCAAAAAAGCTTGTCCTCAAAGATGGAGCAGTTCCCACTTTAAAAGCAGAAGCTGTTGTTTATGGGCCACAACCTGTAAGTATGTTTTATTCTTTGTTGATGTGTGTTTCTATCGTTATTTTTATGCTGTAGCAAGGATGTAAACAAAGGGAAACGCTGTTTGGCTCCGCTACCCAGTTACCTACAAACTTCTTTTTAATCCCACTAGCGAACTTCGAATATTGGTGATTGTTGGCGTTTAAGTGATCAGTGTAAATGCAGGCACGCTAAACATGGTTCTGTGTTTGATTTGGCCACTGTAATAAATCCATGGTTAGTCTTTGTAATGGTCTCGTCGTTCTGGCGACAGATATTTGGCTACACTCGTTCTATAAAGACAAAACTAACGGTGCTATACAGTCAGTAGCGATCACTATAGATTTACAATCTGTAATCAAATAATCCCTTCGAGAACTGTATCATTTGATAGAATGATTATATGAAAAAAAAGGCTACAAGGCAATCATGTATTCTGCTGTACTAAAGCTTTAATAAGGCTAAAACCATATATCAAAAGCTAACATAAACAGTAGTAGCATTCACAAATAACAGCGTATATACAAAGTATGAGACAACTACAAATAAAAAAACATACCATTCCGAAACGTCCTGTAACAGCTGTTCTTGCACAGGTTCTGCTCGATCCTCTTCACTAATATTCTCTGGGTCTGATTCAGGCTCAAATTGATAAGGCAATATTGATGCCATGTTTACAATACACCAGAGCTCATGCAACTACCTGTAATGGTAAGGGGCATGACGTTTCTGGACAACGTGCACTAGGTGGTTAGCGAATTACAACACACTGGGCCAGCTAACCAATCTGAGCCCATTGCATATTTTTGAGGGAGGGGCTTCATAGAACCATGAACTCAACAGATCGTTTTTACGAGAAGGGACACAGCGGTGTAGAATAAAAAGGAAAATATGTGAAAAATAATGTGTTTTTTAAAAAAGAAGCATGAACGTCTCGGTTACATATGTAACCCTCGTTCCCTGAAGGAAGGGAACGGAGACGTTATGTCAGTTACTGACGAAATGGGGGTTTCGCTTAGAAGCCAATCGCCTTTGAGCTCTACAAAACGAGCCAATGGCATGACGATGCCATGGATCTGCGGAATTTGCATAACGCAACCCCGCCCCACCGCATGGGTATAAAGGGCGTTGCGTGGCAATCTCGCATTATGTTACCTGCTGAAGAGCCGAGGCATGAGCGTCCGGCCGTTCCAGCGGTACAGCGGAAGTGCCATGGGGACGTAACGTCTCCATTCCCTTCCTTCAGGGAACGAGGGTTACATACGTAACCGAGACGTTCCCTTTCAGTCAGTACACTACGAGTTACGTCAGTTACTGACTAAATGGGGGTCCCAATACAATCTCACCACGACGGCTGTCTTGCAGCGTCCTGCGCTGACCAGGGCTCCCTGCCGTGAGTCTTAGCACGAACGAGGGGCTAGGCTCAACGCCGATACCAAGGTACACTGGGAAACATATCCCACTTGGAGAAATGCAACACAATGCCTGCCCGAAGGGAGGACTTAAGAATACACATATGACCCCCGTAGGGACTGCATACGGAGCACTCTGGGGTATCCAGCCGCAGTTGGAAAATTTTTCAACCCCAGGTGTGGCAAGGATGTCTTGCCAAGGGAAGGCACGTGCTCAGAGAGACTTACCATGGAAATACACATGTGGGGCTTGCCCAACGGGGGAACCATGCACACGGAGGCACCTAGCCGAACACGAGGTCTGACCAAGCGGGCATGCACTCTGGTGTCGACATCAGCAGTGCTGGAGGAGCTCAGGGCTTACTGGGAAGTTCACCTAAGAGAAAATGAGCACGCATCCAGTCCGTGGAGTGGAATGGCGCAGCAAGCGAAGACACCTGAGCCTGTCCAGTTACTGGCCACTTGGGGCGAGTACACGAGCGGACACAGGTTCCACTCGGAGATTATAAAATCTTGCGAATGTGTTGGGTGTCGCCCAGCCTGCAGCTCTACAAATGTCTGTCAGCGAGGCGCTAAAGCCCAAGAGGAAGCAACACTCCTAGTGGAGTGTGCTCTAACCCCAAGGGGGCATGGCATGCCCTGAACCTGATATGCCAGGACAATGGCGTCCACTATCCAGTGAGACAACCTCTGCTTGGAGAGAGCCTTCCCTTTCTGCTGCCCTCCGTAACAGACAAAGAGCTGGTCTGAGGTCCTGAAACACTGCGTCCGGTCTACGTAAGCGCGAAGGGTGCGTACTGGACAGAGCAGTGCCAAGGCTGGGTCTGCCTCCTCCATAGGCAGCGCTTGCAGGTTCACCACCTGATCCCTGAAGGGAGTGGTGGGAACCTTGGGCACGTATCCAGGCGGGGGTCTCAGAATCACGTGAGAATTGGCCGACCCGAATTCCAGGCACGCTTCGTCAACCGAAAATGCCTGCAGGTCCCCTACCCTCTTGATGGAAGCCAGAGCAATCAAGAGCGCCAATTTCATTGAAAGGAACTTCAGCTCCACAGACTGCAGGGGCTCAAAGGGAGCTTTCTGCAGGGCAGATAAAACCACTGCAAGATCCCAAGAGGGTATTTGAGGAGGGCGAGGAGGATTTAATCTCCTCGCCCCTCTAAGGAACCTGCTGACCAGGTCATGCTGACCTACTGTTTTTGAATCCACCAGGTCATGATGAGCCGAAATCGCGGCCACATAGACCTTCAGGGTGGAGGGAGACAGCCTTCGCTCCAACCCTTCTTGGAGGAAGGAAAGCACGGACCCGATTCAGCATTTCGTGGGGTCTTCTCGGCGAGAAGAGCACCAGGTGACGAAGAGGTTCCACTTCAACGCATAGGCCTGTCTCGAGGACAAGGCCCTAGCGGAAGTGATGGTGGCAGGGTACTAAAACCTACCGCGTCCCGTCCAGGTCCCACACGTGTAGGTTCCAAAGGTCGGGACGTGGGTGCCATACGGTGCCCCGTCTCTGAGTAAGGAGGTCCTTCCTCAGAGGGATCGACCAGGGAGGGGCTGTCGCAAGGAGTATGAGTTCTGAGAACCAGGTCTGGCCAGGCCAATATGGGGCGACCAAAAGGACCTGCTCCCTGTCCTCCCTGATCTTGCACAGAACCTGTGCGAGAAGGCTCATTGGGGGAAACACATACTTGCGTGGGCCCCGCGGCCAGCTGTGCGCTAGTGCATCCGTGCCGAGGGTCAGTGAGTAATACCAGCGGCAATGGGAAGAGTCGTGGGAGGCAAACAGATCTATCTGTGCGTCGCCGAACTGTTCCCAAATCAGCTGAACCGTCTGGGGATGGAGTCTCCATTCCCCCGGAAGCGGCTGAAACCGTGACAGCTCGTCGGCTGCAAGAATCAGTTCTCCCGTGAAGAGAACCCGTGAAGGTCTGACGGCAGGCCAGAGTCACTGGGACCCGGAGAGTGCCGTGTTGCCATGCCCATCTCGGGACTCGATCGCGAAGCCAGTGCTGAAGCGGTCTCATATGAAGCAAACCGAGCGGCGTTACCGCGGCTGCGGATGCCATATGCCCCAGGAGCCTCTGAAAATATTTCAGTGGAACCGCACTCTTGCCCTCGAACTGGCGAAGACAAGTCAGCAGTGACTGCGCACGCTCGCTCGTAAGCTGCGCGTACATGGCGACCGAGTCGATTTCCATACCGAGAAAAGAGATCCTCTGCACTGGGGAGAGTTTGCTCTTTTCCCAGTTGACACGAAGGCCCAGACGGGGCGAGGTGCTGAAGCACCAGGTCCCTGTGTTCGCAAACCTGATCCCGAGAATGGCCTAGAGTCAGCCAGTCGTCAAGATAGTTCAGGATGCGAACCCTGTGTTGCCTGAGCAGCACAAGGGCTGCCTCGACGACCTTCGTAAAGACGCGAGGGGACAGGGCTAGCCCAAATTGGAGAACCGTGTACTGATATGCCTGCCCCTCGAAGGCAAACCGTAGAAACGGTCTGTGTCGAGGAAGAATGGAGACATGAAAGTACACGTCCTTCAGGTCGATCGCTGCAAACCAATCCAATGGACGAACGCATTCGAAAATGCGTTTGGCTGTCAACATCCTGAATGGAAGCCTGTGAAGGGTTCGGTTCAAGATGCGCAGGTCGAGGATTGGCCGTAACCCACCGGTTTTCTTGGGTACAATGAAGTAAGGGCTGTAGAAGTCGGACTCCATCTCGGCTGTAGGGACGATCTTGACCGCACCCTTCGCCAGTAGGGTGGCGACCTCCGAACGCATGACAGGGGCATTGCCACCCACCATGGTATAGCGGACTCCCCGAAAGCGGGGAGGAGACCGTGCGAACTGAATCGCATAGCCGAACCTGATGGTGCGAGCGAGCCAGCTGGACAGATTGGGAAGCGCTAGCCAGGCTCCCAGAAACTGTACCAGCGGGGTCATGCGAACCACAGGCGTACCCCCGATGGGGCAGCGAGGCGGAATGACCGGCCCAGACATGGGAGGCGTGGGAGTATCCCGAGGTGTGGGCGGGGTCAAATTCTGCGCCCTGACAGAGGAGACCAGGGAAGGACCAGCGTTCCACGGGGGTCTCGTCTGCCAGGGGGCTGGCGACAGAGGGGGCCGAGAGTGGCGAGGCTGCTTGGCATCGCACACTGCCAGCCACTCCCTCTTGAGGCTCGGAGGTGAAAGTGTCAGTTCTTTCTTTACAAGGATTCTCCCCCGGCCCTCCACCGGGGGAAGGAGTGGCCCTGCTACCATCTCCTGGGAAAGAACCGAGTTCACCTCCGAGCCGCCTGTCTCAGGACCGCCGCTTAGACTGCCGTTTAGCAGGCTGGGGCCTGGGACGGGCGGGGCTGCCTTCCTGCGGTGTCCTCCACGCCTCGGCCCGGGTGAAGGCTGCTGCTGGGGCTGAGCGGGAGGGGCGGGAGCCGCAGGAGGGCGGCCTCGGCGGGGAGCAGACTGAGGCTTCTGAGCCGGCGGCTGAGTGGAGGCAGCAGCAGGCCGCCGGGGCAGAATATGTTTGATCGCCTCAGTCTGTCTCTGAGCGGTCGAGAACTGTTGGGCGAAGTCCTGGACCGCCCCGCCGAATAGCCCATCCTGGGAAATGGGAGAATTGAGGAAACGGGTTCACTCAGATTCTCCCACATCAACCAGGTTGAGCCATAAGTGGCGCTCCTGGACCACAGAAGTGGACATCACCTGACTGAGAGAGCAAGCGGTCACCTTCGTCGCTCGTAGAGCGAGGTCGGTGGCCGCCCGCAGCTCCTGCATTAATGTGGGGTCAGCATTGCCCTCATGCATGTCTCTGAGCACCTTGGCCTGGTAGACCTGAAGGGTGGCCATCGCATGCAGGGCGGACGCGGCCTGGCCCGCAGCTCTGTAGGTCCTCGCCACCAAAGTAGACGTAAACCTACAGGCCTTGGACGGGTGCTTTGGGTCACCTCGCCATGTCGCAGCGCTCTGCGGACACAGTTGCATCGCAACAGAGCACTCAACAGGGGGAACCCCAGTGTAACCTTTCACCGCGCCGCCGTCGAGGGCAGTGAAAGCGGAAGTGGCTGCCGAACGATCGCGAAAAGTCAAGGGAGACTTCCACGACTTCGACACCTCTTCATGCACTTCCGGGAAGAAGGGCACTGGGGGCTGACGAGCGCCTTCGGCACGGGCCGCCCCTCAGATACCAATCATCTAGCCGAGAGCGCTCGGGACATGGCAGAGGGTTCCACACAAGCCCAAGAGCCTCGGCCGCCCGGGAAAGCATGGCTGTGAGCTCTGGATCAGACTCGGGCAATGCTGGAACTCCCGAAGGAGGCAACACAGCCGAATCGTCATCTCCGGAGGAATCCAGCCCACCTTGTGATGCGGCGATCGACATAGTATCCTCCGCTGGTGCGCCAAAAGAAACACAGGGCCCAGGACGGGAAACACCTGCGCCCTCATCTGGCAACACCACAGGTTGCAGTGTGCTAGAAGGGGGTGTGGCCCGAGGAGGATTCGTCAGGTTGCCCCACACCGTCACCCTCAAGTCACCCTGACCACCAGCCAAAGTATTCCCTCTCGTGGAGAGAATAGATTGGGGTGTGGTAGAGGGGACCCTCCCTCCAGTACGGAGAACATGGAGTCTTGACCGCAACACTGCAATGGCCATGTTCCCGCAGTGGGAACATGACTCATCCATGAACGCGCGCTCGGCGTGCACGAGGCCCAAGCACGCCAAACAGCTATCATGCCCGTCAAACGGAGGAACCAGCCGACCGCACCCAGAAACGGAGCACGGGCGAGACATCTTGAAAAAGACGTGCTGCGTGCAGCTCTTTTAGAGAGGAGTCTTTGCTCTACAGAAATGCTGAAGCGCCTAGGGAGAACACACACGCTGTGCTAGATCACTGCACAGATCAGACAGGAATGCGGAACTCACTAGAACGCGCCTAACACCAACACTCTGGAGAGACACTCATCTTGAAGAAAGAAAACGCTCAGGCAGTAACATTCGGCTCTGAAGCAGAAACATAATGCGAGATTGCCACGCAACGCCCTTTATACCCATGCGGTGGGGCGGGGTTGCGTTATACAAATTCCGCAGACCCATGGCATCTTCATGCCATTGGCTCGTTTTGTAGAGCTCAAAGGCGATTGGCTTCTAAGCGAAACCCCCATTTCGTCAGTAACTGACGTAACTCGTAGTGTACTGACTGAAAGGGCATCCCATAAACACAATCAAGCCTTCGAAAAAAGCTGATCAACCACCCCTTTAATTGAATTACTTATACTGGGGGGTGGGAGGAATACTAAATCATAATGAGCTTTTAAAGGCCTTTATCACACTCACACGTTCGAAAAGCGCAAGTGTCACAGAGTCAGCTACACCAGCACAGCCCCAATCATCACATAATCACCAGGACCTGCCCACTTGTTCACAATCACCAGAGTACTGACTCGCTTCACCTGCACCTCATCATCTACTCACCCTTTATATTCATGTGCACCATCCACTCTTTGTCTGTTCTCTTTGCAGTATACACTGCTCTACGGAAGACTCCTTACCACTCTACTCACCTATGATCATCTCGTCCAGTCTCCTGTCTTCCGTCCGTCTTCCTGATCTCCTGTCTTCCGTCCGTCTTCCTGATCTCCTGTCTTCGTGTTCAATCGTCACCTGCACAGCATATCCACTTGAGTCTTCACCAGCTAAGTTACCACCATCATACAGCAAGTCACCATCCGCTTCCCATCGCCTGGTTCCCGCTGTTCCACCACCACTCTGCATAATAAACACTGTTTATCACTTACCCTTCTATCTGTCTCCTTCTGTGTTGTGACAGAAGACCAGACCACAATGCAGAGTCCGGCTGAAACCAGCGAGGAATATCCTCCGGATCCTATGGTCGAACTTGTGCAAGCAGTTCGACAACATTTCCCCACTGCACCTACCGATCTTCTCCACCTGCCTCTGCCTGTCCCATGGCCCGACCAGCGACATACACCGGTGAGGCGGAGGATTGCAGCGGGTTCCTTCTACAATGTTCACTCTATTTTGAGATGCAACCACAGCTTTTCTCCACCGAACGGGCGCGCCTTCATGATTTCCCTGCTGTCAGGACAAGCCCTCCAATGGGCACACTCCATCTGGCAATCAGACGCCCGTCACAAGCTCATTGGCAACCTTTACCAGTCACTTCAAGGAACTCTTCGGCCAAACCGCCTCAGTATTATCCGTCCATGATCAACTGTTCAACCTTCGCCAAGGTAACTCCTCAATCAGCGCTTATTCCCTATAGTTCCGCACTTTAGCGGCATCTAGTGGCTGTAACGAGATGGCTCTGCTAAACGCCTTTCGCCAGGGTTTAAATCCTGAAGTGCACCACCAGATGGTAATTTATGACAACACCGTCAGTCTGGAGAGTTTCATCCAGAAAGCCATACGTATCTCTCAGCATCTCTCAGCCTGTGCTCTGGATCTGTCCGCTCCGCATCCTCTGCTCCATCTGTTGCCCTTCCAGCACCTGAACCCATGCAGGTAGACTCCTATCATCTGTCCCACGCGGAGCAACAAAGATTACTTCACCACTTGTGTCTCTATTGTGGGGGAGAAGGCCACATCATCACTAGCATCTGTAAAACTGCATTCTACCATCTTAAAAATATATCTAAATTACGGCACATGCTTTCAATGCAAAATGCTGAACAGTTAGTTCATGCGTTCATGACCTCAAGGCTAGATTATTGTAATGCTCTACTAGGTGATTGCTCTGCTCGCATAATAAATAAACTGCAGCTGGTCCAAAACGCAGCAGCTAGAGTTCTTACTAGAACCAGGAAGTATGACCATATTAGCCTGGTTCTGTCAACACTGCACTGGCCCCCTATTAAACATCGTATACATTTTAAAATCTTGCTAATTACTTACAAAGCACTAAATGGTTTAGCTCCCCAGTACTTGAGCGAGCTCTTAACACATTATACTCCATCACGTGTATTGCGGTCTCAACTCTGGCCAGTTGATAATACCTAGAATATCAAAATCAACTGCAGGTGGTCGATCCTTTTCCTATTTAGCACCTAAACTCTGGAACAGTCTTCCTAGCATTGTTCGGGAAGCAGACACATTCTGTCAGTTTACATCTAGACTAAAAACACATCTCTTTACTATGGCATACAGATAAAACATTTTTAATTTATATTAATCAAATCAGTTAAATGATTGTTTTAGGCTGCATTAACTAGGTCAGCCGGAACCGTGAACACTTCCAATAACACCTGATGTACTCGTTACATCATAAGAAGAATGGCATTTACGCTAATGTTAGTCTCTCTGTTTATCCCGAGGTTTACTGCAGTCAGCCAGATCCGGGCCGTATCCAGATCAGATGGTGGACCTGCGCCTGGACATGACCAACGCATCCCTGAAATGTCTGCAGAGAGCATGTCAATTAAACTCCCCCCTGTAAATGCTGCATCGACACGACATCCTCATTAAATCCGTCCCTGGCGTGACGACTCCAATCTTTCGAATAATCCTACGAATATCTATTGATCTAATATGACTTCTGACCTGTAATGTTGCCAGAATCATAATCATACACTATTTGTTCGTCGGCCAGAGGAGAACTGGCACCCCGACTGAGCCTGGTTTCTCCCAAGGTTTTTGTTCTCCATTCTGGAGTTTTGGTTCCTTGCCACCGTCGCTTTTGGCTTTTGGCTTGCTCAGTTGGGGACACTTAAATTTCAACTATATTACTGATCTGCCCGCATTGACACTATATGATAATTGAAATGAGCTGGATGACATCACCGTTTTCACCAGAGCGGCTGTACAGCTGAATCAAATTCTGTTGCATTATTTTCCTGTTAACACTATGAAGCTGCTTTGAAACAATTGGCATTGTAAAAAGCACTATATAAATAAAGGTGATGTGATTTTGATTTGATCACAAACTGTCCTATACGACCACCACGCCCAGCGGTGAGTACCATTCAGTTCCTTCCGAAGATTGCACCTCTCACTCGAACACCAGTCCAAATTCTAACCCCTAAACTTCTCATTCCACCGCAACCGCTCATCGACTCAGGCTCCGCCGGACCTCATCTCTCATCAAGTTCTCCAAAGACTCAACCTCCAGAGGAAACACTGCCCACAGGAATTAACCATCCACACCATTCTCGGCAAACCGCTGGGTCATGGTCGCGTTCGCTGCCTGCATGAGATCATCTCGTTCATGGTGCTGGAAGTTTCCACTGCTGACATCATCCTGGGACGCCCCTGGATGACTCAACATGAACCAACTCAACTGGAACTCTGGAAAAATTCTACAATGGAGTGATTCCTGCTTCAAAGACTGTCTATTATCTGTTATCAAACCATCTGCACGCCGGGCCTGACGACACCACGCAACCTCTTCATCCAGTCTCCAGCTGAACTCCACCTCCGTCGAAAGCCCAGAAATTGAGGGTAAAACATACTGGCCGTTCCAGGATGTCTTCAGTAAACGGTTGGCGACCCGTCTTCCACCTCATCGGACATGGGACTGCGGCATCGACCTGCTGCCTGGGGCCTGTCCACCAAAGGGTAAGATTTACCCACTGTCTATCCTGGAGCAGAAGGCCATGGAGGAGTACATTCAGGAGGCTCTCAACCAACGCTTCATCCGTCCATCGACATCCCCTGCCGCATCTAGCTTCATGGCCAAGAAGGACGGAGGCTTGCGGCCGTGTATCGATTACCTGGCCCTGAATTCTCAGACTGTAAAGTACAGTTATCCTCTTCCTCTGGTCCCTGCTGCATTGGAACAGCTCCGTGGGGCTTGCATCTTCTCCAAGCTGGACCTGCGGAGCGCCTACAACCTCATTCGGATACACGAGGGTGACGAATGGAAGATGGCATTCATCACCCCGGCAGGCCACTTCGAGTACCAGGTGATGCCGTATGGCCTGTCCAACTCACCCTCCGTATTCCAGGGGTATATGAATGAGGTGTTCCGGGAGTACCTCCAACGCTTCGTGATCTACATCGACATCCTGATCTACTCCCGGAACCTGGCCGAACATCGCCAACACGTGATGCAGGTCCTCAAGAAGCTGAGAGAACACCACCTTTACCTCAAGTTGGAGAAGTGCGAGTTCCACACACCATCCGTCCAGTTTCTTGGGTACATCATCGACCAACGAGGTATCCAAATGGACCAGAGGTAGGTGGAAACCATCCACAACTGGCCCCAACCAGTCACCGTCAAGGAACTCCAACGTTTCCTAGGATTTGCCAACTTTTACCATAGGTTCATCCAGAATTACAGTCTCCTCAGCTCACCTCTCACCTCACTCCTCAGGAACCGGCCCAAGTCTCTGTCCTGGAACCCTGTGGCCACCGAAGCCTTCCAACACCTCAAAGATGCCTTCACGACCGCTCCAATCCTGGTCCACCCCAATCCTGAACTCCCGTTCGTGGTCAAAGTCGATGCCTCTACTACCAGGGTTGGAGTGGTGCTATCCCAGCGGCAGGGTGAGTCTCCTCGAATCCATCCATGCACCTTTTACTCCAAGAAGCTGTCCCCGGAGGAGCAGAACTACGACATCGGAAATCGTGAGTTGCTTGCAATCAAACTCGCCTTGGAGGAGTGGAGACATTGGCTGGAGGGAGCTCAGCATCATTTCGAGGTAATCACTGTTCACCGGAACCTGGAGTATCTCCGAGAAGCCAAGCAGCTCAATCCTCGACTAGCCCGTTGGGCACTCTTCACCCGGTTTGATTTTACCGTTACCTACCGACCTGGTGTTAAGAATTGCAAAGCAGATGTCCTGTCCCATCTGTATCATCCTGAACCTGACTCCAGTCCTCCTGAACCTGTTCTCCCTCCAGCCATGGTGGTTAGCCCTATTCAATGGCCCCTTGACAATCAAATCCTCCAGGCAACCCTCACCGAACCTGCTCCGCCGGGAGGTCCTGAGGGACGGTTATACGTACCATCCGCCTGCCGTCTGTCCCTTATGGACTCAGCACATACCTCTCCGGGCTCTGGACACCCAGGCAGCCAGCGAACCCTCTCGCTCCTACAAGATCGCTACTGGTGGCCCAACATGACCCTGGATATCTCCCGGTACGTCAAGGGGTGCTCAGTCTGTGCCATCTCCAACACTCCAAGGAAGCTGCTGGAAGGTAAACTGGTACCTCTGCTGATATCCAGACGCCCCTGGTCTCATCTGGGAGTGGATTTCATGACCGACCTTCCTCCATCAAACCATCCCACTTGTATATTTGTCATTGTTGACCGATTCTTCAAGGCCTGTAAACTGGTCCCTATCAAGGGCCTACCCACCGCATTCGAAGCTGCAGAACTCTTATTTCACCAAGTGTTCCGCCATTATGGCTTACCAGAGGACATAGTCTCGGACAGAGGTCCCCAGTTCATCTCCTGAGTGTGGAAGGCCTTCTTCCAACTCCTGGGCATCTCAGTAAGTTTATCTTCCGGGTACCATCCGCAAACCAACGGCCAGACTGAGCGCAAGGTCCAGGAGATACCTGCGGTCATACTGCCACCAGCACCAAGACGGCTGGAGCCGTTACCTCCCCTGGGCGGAGTATGCCCAGAATTCCCTACGGCAGACCACTGGGATTACTCCGTTCCAGTGTATCCTCGGCTACCAACCTCCCCTTTCAGCACACGTGCATCTCCAGCGGGCAGTGCGGAGACACCAACGCCAAGCGGATGTCCGAAGAGCTGAAGCCACACAATACCAGCCGGGACAAAGGGTTTGGCTCTCCACCCGTGACATCTGTCTTCGCCTGCCCTGCCGTAAGCTGAGTCCCCGCTATATAGGTCCCTACCGACTCAACCTTCCAGCGCACTATTGAATCTCACCTTCATTTCATGTCTCCCTTCTGAAACCCTTCACTGAACCTCTGTCCTCTTCTCCCACAGAACCCACCACGGACGAAGTACCTCCCTCTCCAGACGTCGCTGATGAGGACCTAGTGTACCAAGTCCACACCATCTTAGACTCACGGCGACAGGGCGGCAACCTTGAGTACTGAAATGACTGGGAAGGGTACGGTCCCGAAGAATGCTCGTGGGTATCTCGAGATGATGTCCTGGATCCGTCACTACTCACCCAGTTCCACAAAGATCACCCAGACTGTCCAGCCCCCGAGGTCGTGGCCGGCCCCGTCGTCGGGTCCGTCAGCCGTCAGGAGCCGGCCATGGAGGAGGGGGTACTGTCACAGAGTCAGCTACACCGTCACAGCCCCAATCATCACATAATCACCAGGACCCGCCCACTCGTTCACAATCACCAGAGTACTGACTCGCTTCACCTGCACCTCATCATCTACTCACCTTTTACATCCACTCTTTCTGGTCTCGTCGCAGTATACACTGCTCTGTCAGACTCCTTACCACTCTACTCACCTATGATCGTCTCGTCCAGTCTCCTTTCTTCCGTTCATCTTCCTGATCCAAATCTCCTGTCTTCGTGTTCAATCGTCACCTGCACAGCATATCCACTTGAGTCTTCACCAGCTAAGTTACCACCATCATACAGCAAGTCACCATCCGCTTCCCATCGCCTGGTTCTCGCTGTTCCACCACCACTCTGCTTAATAAACACTGTTTATCACTTACTGTCTGTCTCCTGTGTTGTGACCGCAAGCTTCAAATAGGACTGTAAAAAAACTTCTGCTGCAACCTGTATCAATGGCTGTGTCCATACCATGGGTTTGTTGTGATTTTATGTAAAATGCAGAACAGATACTACTTTTAAAGACACCAACCTCAGTTTACAATCATTAATTGAGTATTGTGAAACAAAGAAAAAAGGTTTCATAATATTCGAGGCATATTTAATGATTTTAGAGGGGACCGCGCAAGCCATACTGTATGTGTGTCACAGACATTCGGGGTTTTCTTTTTTTTTCTTTTTCTGTTTTCACCAGTGCCCCGTCTTCCTTTGGTTAGTTTTCCACCACTTATCAGTTGTCATGGTGATTCATTTGATCTGCACAGGTGTTTGTCATTTTACCCTCATTTACCCTGTATTTAAGTTGCAGTCTTTTCAGTTCTCATTTGTCTGGTATTGTTCGTGTTTGCACGCTGTCTCGCATTTGGCATTCTATTTTGAGATAATGTTACACAATAAAATAAAAGGTGACATACATAATAGGGTATTGTGTCTAAAGTCTAAATAAACAGTTTTAAATATTGACGTTTCAACGTTGACGTTCAAGCGCATGCATAAAGCTGCATACGGATTACATAATCAGAGAGTATTTGTTTTTTGTATTTGTTTGAATTGGTTCGTTTAAAAGTAGACATTTCAAGCTTTCTATAGATATATGTCTCATGTCTGTGAGGTAAGTAGCCTATACGATGAGTTTCGGTTCATTTTTGTGATGCTCTCCAGTTCACGGAGACCGGGATATGGCAGAAAACGCATTCTTTTTCTTTATTTTACAAAAGCACAACGTTTTGTTGTTTATTTTGAGTTTACACAAATAAAAGTGAAGAACGATGTATTACAGTTTTGAATGATGTATTACTCTTATCTGTATGACCAAAATTGATGGACTATTTTAAGTTGTTTCCACTGTTATCAGGAAAAAATGCAAGTGATGCTCAATGCTCCATGTCATGTAGTATGCATGCTATACTTTAGCTTCCACACTTCGCACAAACACTTGTATATATGCCTAATAATAGCGCACATTTATTTAGGTTAACGTTAGAGCGGCCAAGTAAAGTTGCTACTACTTATGTTTCAAATGATAAGCAATATTTAAGGTCGATAGATGATAGGCGAATGTTTGGTTTTGTTGATTTTGGTTGAAATTTTCAGTTCTAGTTCTAGTTTTCTTTGTTTCTTTTTGTTACTTTGTCTACTTGTCTACTTTGTATCTTCTCATTTGTTTCTATGGTTACTGATTATGTTATACACCTGTTTCTAGTTTGGGAGGCTGGGTGGGATTATCAGCAACGGAGGAGACTTGAGGCTGTGCAGAACCATCAGTGACAAAGAAGACATGAGGCTGGGCAGAACCATCATGTGGCAGATCCAAAGAGGGGTCAGACAGGCAAGGGTCAAGCCAGAGAGGCAGTCCATTCAGTGCCCAGATCCAGGTGTGTTCTGGTGAAACCAGAGCACTACCTGGGCAGAGAACAAAGATGTAAGCAAAACAAAAAATAGACCAACAAACTAGACAAGACTAACATGTGAATGTGAGAGGCACAAAACACATTGCATTGAAACAGAGAAGAGGGAATAGAATATAAAGCGGAGGAATCTAGAGGATAGGATAGATATACAGCAATAGATATGTTTTATTAACAAAGTTTGGGAGGAACACGTTCAAATGATCTATCCAATCATCATGTCATTCCAACCAGCAGTCAGCAATCAGTAATCAACATGTCTACCCAATCAACATGAGTGGAGGCCTATATATATATATATATATATATACGCTATCAACTCACCTATGTTGCTCGACAGTTTTCAGCATTTGGCCCTGCCCTATGTTCCCAACATGTCCGAAATCGAGCTCTTCCCGTCCCATGAAGAATCTTCCGTCCTTGAGGAATCTTTGCCGCAATCCTCTGGCGTTATTTCACGGGCGTCGGGCCAAACAGGCGAAACATCCGCAATCTTTATCCGTGTCTTTCTCTACTCCGGCCCATTCAATCATTCCTGCCATAGAGAAATGGACAAAGGCCAACAAGCTCGCATCTTGGGAAATACCGCCCTCTTCCCACGAAGGAACGGGCCATCCTTCAGCGTCAGGCCGCCGCAGCAGGATTCAGTACCGGCCAGCTCCCACTCTCCACCCCCTTTGGCTCAGCCCCCTAAAAAGAGCACAGCTCAAATCATTCTGGTTCAATTCAGCCGCTAAATCACGAGCCCAGTTTATGCCATCTGGATATTCAATTTTGATCGGGGAATACAAAAGCTTACATATTGTCAACGCTGTCCTGCGATTTATCAACAAAATCGCTTAGAAACTGAAAGTTATATAGCATCTGTATTTCTGTTTTTAACTAATTTAAACCCACAGCGTCACTTATGGTAAAGAGACGCTACACAGACTGGTAGGACAAATTCATACACTCAATCGTTCTCACTAATGCATTAAAAATTAATGTAATCTTAGCGTTCCACTTTATCTGTATCTGATTTGAAACAAACAGAAATAGGTAATGTAACGACCCTTAGGTAACTGGTGAAAATAAACTGTTATGTTAACTACTCAGTTTTGAAAAGTATGGAATTTTGATTTTGATTAATTTCCAGGTTGGGATAAGTATGGAAAAGGAGAACTAAAATTAAATTAAAGAAAAGAAAAGAAAAAATTAAGATTTTCAAAAATGTATCATACAAGCAGTGTGTTTCATTGCACAAGTTTAGTGATCCTTTAGTCATTGTCGAACACAATTGAATAAATTCAAGGCGCACATTTTTATGCAAAGCTCTTTGTCTTTTACCATAAGCGAGTCTCTTTTGAACTTCACTAAGTGAATGCCAGCAACAGATAAAGGATCAAACGATCATCTAAATCAGACTGTACTTCGATGATCATCCAACATCAAACAACGATTACAGGTATTGAACCGATGTGTCAGAGGTGAATATACACAGGTTATAAAGCGTTTTATGCTTCTCATCAAGTAAGTGCATGTTATCACTTCGAGAAAACCAATTAAAAAAAAACAAAACAGAGAAAATAAGAATATTTACAAAAACGTTTATTAATCGATCTCTCAGCCCACACAGTTTCCACTGAGCTCGGGATTCCAATCGCTCACTATAAAACCATGGGTCCAGCCCAGTCCATTGAATTCTGGGCATTAACTTGGATACAGTTCATTTCCA
The DNA here is from genome assembly GCA_039654105.1 of Coreius guichenoti. Lineage (NCBI taxonomy): Eukaryota > Metazoa > Chordata > Actinopteri > Cypriniformes > Gobionidae > Coreius > Coreius guichenoti. The sequence continues at coordinate 23,543,542 of CM077181.1, forward strand.
GGCCTCACAGCACAAGGAAATCGATAGGATATTTATGGTCGCGTCCACCTTCCTAGACAGTCTAAATTGTTCTAAACGCGAACTGCTATCTTTGCTCAGCCACTTAAAGGTGCTGTATATAAGTTTTTGACTGTACTAAGGCATACAAATACCATAATATGTTTGCAGATATTTAGGAAACATGCTAAATTCACATACTCGTTTCTCAGTAAAACAATGCTACAGCCAGTTATTCTACTTTGAAATGTGCGTTCCGTGTCGGAATGTCTGTTTTTGTTTTGGTCTGTGCGATAACGCGTTGCCAGTTTACCCAATAGTATTTCGCCACCACAGGTTGCCAGTTGGCGGAAAACACAGTGTATTGCTGCCATGGAAGCCAGCAGTTAAACTGGGTCAGCCATTGCAGATTCTACCCGACCTAAAAAGCCTCGGCATCTACAGTGGGGAGAACAAGTATTTGATACACTGCCGATTTTGCAGGTTTGCCCACTTACAAAGCATGTAGAGGTCTGTAATTTTTATCATAGGTACTCTTCAACTGTGAGAGACAGAATCTAAAACAAAAATCCAGAAAATCACATTGTGTGATTTTTAAATAATTTATTTGCATTTTATTGCATGACATAAGTATTTGATCACCTACCAACCAGTAAGAATTCCGGCTCTCACAGACCTGTTAGTTTTTCTTTAAGAAGCCCTCCTGTTCTCCACTCATTACCTGTATTAACTGCACCTGTTTGAACTCGTTACTTGTATAAAAGACCCTTGTCCACACACTCAATCAAACAGACTCCAACCTCTCTACAATGGCCAAGACCAGAGAGCTGTGTAAGGACATCAGGGATAAAATTGTAGACCTGCACAAGGCTGGGATGGGCTACAGGACAATAGGCAAGCAGCTTGGTGAGAAGCCAACAACTGTTGGCGCAATTATTAGAAAATGGAAGAAGTTCAAGATGACGGTCAGTCTCCCTCGGTCTGGGGCACCATGCAAGATCTCACCTCGTGGGGCATCAATGATCATGAGGAAGGTGAGGGATCAGCCCAGAACTACACGGCAGGACCTGGTCAATGACCTGAAGAGAGCTGGGACCACAGTCTCAAAGAAAACCATTAGTAACACACTACGCCGTCATGGATTAAAATCCTGCAGCTCACGCAAGGTCCCCCTGCTCAAGCCAGCGCATGTCCAGGCCCATCTGAAGTTTGCCAATGACCATCTGGATGATCCAGAGGAGGAATGGGAGAAGGTCATGTGGTCTGATGAGACAAAAATAGAGCTTTTTGGTCTAAACTCCACTCGCCGTGTTTGGAGGAAGAAGAAGGATGAGTACAACCCCAAGAACACCATCCCAACCGTGAAGCATGAAGGTAGAAACATCATTCTTTGGGGATGCTTTTATGCAAAGGGGACAGGACGTCTGCACCGTATTGAGGGGAGGATGGATGGGGCCATGTATCGCGAGATCTTGGCCAACAACCTCCTTCCCTCAGTAAGAGCATTGAAGATGGGTCGTGGCTGGGTCTTCCAGCATGACAACGACCCGAAACACACAGCCAGGGCAACTAAGGAGTGGCTCCGTAAGAAGCATCTCAAGGTCCTGGAGTGGCCTAGCCAGTCTCCAGACCTGAACCCAATAGAAAATCTTTGGAGGGAGCTGAAAGTCCGTATTGCCCAGCGACAGCGCCAAAACCTGAAGGATCTGGAGAAGGTCTGTATGGAGGAGTGGGCCAAAATCCCTGCTGCAGTGTGTGCAAACCTGGTCAAGAACTACAGGAAACGTATGATCTCTGTAATTGCAAACAAAGGTTTCTGTACCAAATATTAAGTTCTGCTTTTCTGATGTATCAAATACTTATGTCATGCAATAAAATACAAATTAATTACTTAAAAATCATACAACGTGATTTTCTGGATTTTTGTTTTAGATTCCATCTCTCACAGTTGAAGAGTACCTATGATAAAATTACAGACTTCTACATGCTTTGTAAGTGGGCAAACCTGCAAAATCGGCAGTGTATCAAATACTTGTTCTCCCCACTGTATCTAAAAATCTCTATGAACGGAAGCACATTAAAACGCGGATAAATCAACTGATCAACTTACAGTGTGTAAGTCTCCACGCCTTCCACTGTCAATTGCGCTCGTTCCTGTTGCGTGTCCTCAAACTGGCAACCCGCATGAGCGTCGAGTCTGAGGAGGAGGGGGCAGGGCAAACTATATTTTGAATTTGGACTGCAGTACCCATTTCAACCACTGTCATTCTTACATACAGCACCTTTAAACTTCAGATGCGCATAATCCTGCAAGGCTGCCCTTTCATCTTACATTTCCTCTCCCTCGCGTCTTTGATTCACGCGCTAGAAGACGAACGTCAGCCCACCAGGCCCCACTCTCCTCCTCCCTCTGCTCAGCCACACACTGTGGCTTTTCCACACCCCATAGAACAATGCTCGCCCCTCTCAATGAATGCCTTCTCCTTAGGTTGCCTCTGCTAATGGAGCAAGCTTAGCCGTCTCAGCCATTTCATCCCGCCGCCTCTAACTCCCCCTATTGTCTGTGGCCTGCAGCTCCTAGTGCAAGGCTGCCTCTGCTAGCGACACAGGCCCAGATAACACTTCCTTCTCCACCCACTGCCTCTAACCTTTTTCCCTACCAGTGGCCTACAGTTCCTTCAGCAGACCCTAGCGTGAGGATGCCTCCGCTAGCGACGCAGGCCCAGATAAGACTTCCTTCTCCTCTTGTTGCCTCCAACCTTTTTTCCCTACCAGTGGCCTACATCTCCTTCAGCAGACCCTAGTGCAAGGCTGCCTCCGCTAGCGACGCAGGCCCAAATAACATTTCATTCTCCTCCCACTGCTTCTAACCTTTTTCCCTACCAGTGGCCTACAGCTCCTTCAGCAGACCCTAGCGTGAGAATGCCTCCGCTAGCGACGCAGGCCCAGATAACACTTCCTTCTCTCGCTGCCTCTAACCTTTTTCCCTACCAGTGACCTACAGCTCCTTCAGCAGACCCTAGCGTGAGAATGCCTCCGCTAGCGATGCAGACCCAGAAAACAATTCCTTCTCCTCTTGCTGCCTCTAACCTTTTTCCCTACCAGTGACCTACAGCTCCTTCAGCAGACCCTAGCGTGAGGATGCCTCTGCTAGTGGCTCAGCCCCAGTCATCAGTCTCAAAATCTTTTTTTGTCCTTGGCCTACAGCTTCAACCGTGGACCTTAGCGTGAACCTGCCTCCGCTAGTGGCACAGACCCAGATGGCCTATTTTCCACCCCAGCCTTCCTCTTCCTTTACCTTCCCCATTACAACCCATGCCCCAGGGGCCGACCCAAGCATAAGACTGTCTCCGCAAACAACTTTGGCCCCGGAGCTTCCCCCTCTTAGCTCTCTTGCCCAGGCTAGATCCCGGCAAGGAGCTCAGTTTCTCTGGGAAAGACTTTCTCCACTGCCGCAACAGTGATGTTCCCTCACTCTCCCACAGGAGCTCAGTTCTCTGGCTAATTTCTCCACTGCCACAGCAGTGTTTTCCCCTCCACTCTCCGCAATTTGCAAACAGCCTCACAACATCTCAACTGGCAGCAAATACTGAATCAGGACAACACGTTCCCTTTCAATGGAGCTTAACGCTGTATAACGTTGACGCTATGGGAACACTTCTACGAGAGCCGGTACCTGAAGCACGTGTGGAAACACGCCAATTTCATTGGCCAAAGACAGGGTCAGGTGACGTAGCATAAGCGCATAATCAAGACCATAAATAGGTGCCTGAAATAAATGGCTGTCATCAGCTTCTTTGTCTTCAGGAAGCTACATGTCTGTGTTTGTGTGGGTGGAAGTTATTGTTTGTCTACATCCTGGCGGGGGCTGAGGCCCGGGGAATGGAGACTCAAACCGGAAGTGGTGGACTTGATTTGGCAGAGGTATGATAGAGCGAAAGTGGACCTGTTCGTTCTGCTCCTGGGAGTTCTAGCGAGGGTTCGCCAGGACGGGGTTTGTTTCTTTGACTACACACTCCATGACCCACTCAAAACGGTCTTGAGACCCAATTTTGGTTGCGACCCACCGGTTGAGAAACACTGTCATAGGTTGCCAACCCCTGCTGTATAGTGATGCACAGAGCTCTTAGGTGTGAGAACAGGTTGCAGTGCAATATTAAGCATGTTAAATGAGAATTTTTTTTTTTTATTTTATATCTTAACCACAGAAACATGCTAAAATATAGCAGCATGAATGAACTACACAAGTTGTGAATATACTGCACATAATCTGTTAGGCCAATATGTGTAAGTATAAAACTATACCAAAGCATATTTATTGTGAATTTCAAATGTGTAATAACTTTTGTTACAATGTTTTTTTTTTTGTTTTGTTTTGTTTTTTGCAACCATCGTACAATATATAGTACATATTTGCACATTTAGCACAAACATGTAAAAATAGTGTCTCAAAGTGATTTTGATGGTACTTTACCCATTAAATGTTTTTTGGTATTCTGCTCTGGTTGGAAGACAATAATGAAACACTTAGGAGCAAAAATACAGAGAATCAGACCAAAGCTTGAAGCTAAAATAGCAAAAATCTCTACAGCTACAGTAAATTTCCCTGGAGAGCTGACATAAGCTGGAATAAAAGTGATCCAAACAGCACAGAATATGAGCATACTGAATGTGATGAATTTAGCCTCATTGAAGTTATCAGGCAGCTTTCGGGCCAGAAAAGCTAAAACAAAGCAAAGGAAAGCTAGGAGGCCAATATAACCCAATACAGCCCAGAAACCAATAGCTGATCCTAAACTGCATTCTAGAATGATCTTTTCTTTGTAGTGTTTCATATTGTTGTAAGGAAAAGGTGGGGATAATGTTAACCAAAGCACACATATAAGGATCTGTACAAGAGTGAAACTAAAAACACTCAGTCTCTGTTGAGGAGGCCCAAACCATTTCATGACATTACTTCCTGGAAGTGTAGCCCTGAAAGCCATTAACACCACTAGTGTTTTCCCCAGAACACAGGAGATACAGAGAACAAAAGTGATGCCAAATGCTGTGTGACGCAACATACAGGACCACTCAGTGGGCCGACCAATGAAAGTAAGTGAACAGAGGAAACACAGAGTCAGTGAGAAGAGCAGCAGGAAGCTCAGCTCTGAGTTGTTGGCTCTTACTATCGGAGAGGCCCTGTTTTTGTAGAAGACTAGAGTAATGCTCAATGCCACTAAAGAGCCAACAACAGAGAAAGCAGCAAGGACAATCCCAAGGATCTCATCCCAGGAGAGAAACTCCACTGGTTTAAGAAGGCACTTGTCCTTCTCATTATTGGGCCAGTACTCAGGTAGACATTTGTGGCATTCTAAAGAATCTGGAAGATGAAGAAATCAGTGCTTAACAGCCATTTATGAACCACAGAAACAACATTTAGACATACAGGATATCAGACTATACTGTTTTAGAATGACCAAATAAGGGGATCAATAACATGATGGTAATTTATTTGTCTTATATGTTATTTAAAATACATGAAATTGCAATTCATACATACAATCATATTACTTTCAAAAAGCCTCATTAAAAGAAATAAATGATTGAAAGTAGTTTATTAAAATATTGTTATTAAGATATTTTTAACAAAACTGCTTCACTGCTTAGTGGCATTTGAAAAAAAAAAAAAAAGTCTACTAAATTAAAGTGGTGCAACAAAGTCATGTAGTCCAACCAATATGCAGAAAAATTCCGAAAAAAACAAACAAAAAAACACAAATTAGGAAATTATATCATAGAAAGGCTTCTCATAGCTGTGTGTCAAGGTGAAAGGCAAGACAAAAAAAATGTAGTTCAGTTGCTCAAAAATGTGAAGATATTTATGAAATAAATAATTTTAAATAGTACTTTCTAAAAATATATTTTAAAAAACGAATTAATCACACATTTTTTCTGTAATTAATTACGATTAAAAACATCTGCGTTTTTAATATTTTTAGAACGTAATAATTTTACAGTTACTCTCCAAATTAATGTAGAAACAACTTAAATAGAGTATATTTGAAATATTTGTTTAATGGCATCTTTTTATGAAGGCTAGTATCACTGATACTAAAACTGCTACTGATGTCTCTGAAATTGATTTTTTTTTTTTAAACATTAATGATAGACATTCAACATTACTGTATAACTAAAAGCTATATCAGTTTCAAGCGAACTTAAAACAATCTTCACATAAACCCATTATAATAAATGTCATATTTACCTGTGGCCTTCCTACCTGTCTAATAGGTAGAAATAAATATACAGAAATTGAATAGTTGAAGTTAAAATTTAAGTTATCAAACTGTCTGCACTGCTTAAATAATAAATTAAATATAGAATAACTCCTTATCAAAGCTACAATTTTCTCTGTTGCCTTTGTTCTTTGTAGCATTAGTCGTTGCTGTTCCTTTAAGATCTGCCGCTGTCGAACATGACGCGGATCTGACGTGCTGTCACGCGCATCTCATTTTCTCCACAACTTTTAAGTTAATTTAAGACGTTATTTAACTCATTTAAGACTGCTCTTATGAGAATACTCGACAAAATTTTGGCGTAATTCTGTGTTATTGTTCGTTCAAGCGCGAAGAGAACTCGATACTGGCGCGCGTTTCAGACAAGGGGTGCGTCTCAATCAGCTCCTAGTTCAGTAGTCAGGGCACTGATCAGGGAGTCGGCCACATTCATGTACACGATATACTGATTCACTACCTAGGAAACTAGGAGCTGATTGAGACGCACCCACGACATTCACAGACAGCGCGTTCTCTTTCATCTTGTTGCGCTGGAATGATTTTAAAGCATTTGCATGAATAAGAGCGTGATCATATATTGTAATGCTAGCCAACGGATGACAGAAAAAAACGGATGCTGCCTTAATTGCGTTAAATATTCATAAAATATCATATAAATATCACGTGCGTTAACGCGCTAATTTTGACAGCCCTAATTAACGCATTAAATTATTTTTTTTTTAGTTTAAGGTGTTAAAAATATTTAACAATTAATGCAGCATCCGTTTTTTTTCTGTCATCCTTTGGCTGCGATACAGTATATGTTCACACTATCATTCATTCAAGTGCTATTAAAACATTATAGCGCGATAAGACACAAAATAAGAACTTAAATCTGTACTGGCGCTCATCTAGGAATCTCCTGTCTGTGTGACAGGACTCATGTGCACAGAATGCCGCTTCAGACAGCGCGCGGCCGCATTGAGTTCTCTATCGCGTTTGAACGGACAAAAACACAAAATTATGCCAAAATGTCCGCTTTGTCGAGAGTATGCTAGTGAGCACAGTCTTAAATGAGTTAATAAAGTGTTAAATGACTGTAAATAGTTGTGAGGACATCGGATGCGTGTCAGATCCAGATCCGCATCATGTCCTTCAGATCTTAAAGTGACAGCAGCCTAATAAACCTGCTGCTATCTGTCATTAATCAAAGAACAAAAGAAAAAGATAAAATCTCTCACTGCTCTTGACTGAACTTTTGTAGCTTTAATAAGGATTAATCTATATTTAATTTATAATTTATGCAGTGAAGACTGTGAAGTATTCGATAACTTCAATTTCAGTATATTCCCATAATTTCAGTCTTTATGTTGTTTCTACATTAATTTGGAGATTAAATGTGAAATTATTACAATATAAAAATACATTAAAATCTTTAATGTTAGGTGCGATTAATTGCGATTAATAACAGAAAAAATGTGTGATTAATTAGTTAGGTAACAGAGAAAATTACTCACTGGTCTTGACTAAAGAACTTGTGTAGCTTTAATAAGGATTAATCTATATTTAATTCATAATTTATGCAGTGCAGACTGTTTGTTTTCTGTAGCCTATATTTCCTACCTGTTAGATGGGTATAAAGGGCACAGGTAAATATGACATTTATTGGGTTTATGTGAGGATTGTTTTAAGTTCACTTAAATTAAAAGTTATATTTTTTGAAGCCTAATAAATGTAAAAAAAAAAAAAAAAAAAAAAAAATTATAGCTTTTTAATTACACTGTAGTGTTGAATGGCTATAGTTAATGTTTAAAATTGGGGGGGAAATCAATTTCATAGAGACATCAGTAGCAGTATTAGTATCAGTGATACTGGCCTTCATTCATAAAAATGCCATTAAACAAATATTTAAAATAAATACAAAACTTGATTAACTGTGATTAATCAAGTTAATTTTTTTAAACAATTGACAGCACTAATATATATATATATATATACATATACACAGGGCTTGACATTAACATTTTTGCACAGAAGCCACTGTGGCTTCTGGGTTTCCAAAGTTACTAGCCACTCAGCATTTTCACTGGCCACAATTTTGACCTCGATACTATGGGGAAAATATGCCATATAGATATTTTTTAATATTATCCCATAATTTGGCATAAAGTATTTTAGGCTGCTGTCATTTTAAGACCGGATCCATTATACTGTTACACATGCGTTTCCTTTCTCAACTCTTTATGTTCACTTATAACTGGCTGTGTTTACATGAATACTTGCCAAAACTGGCATTTCGATATTATTTTGTGTGTATTTGACTGTTTAGGTGCAATAAGCAGTGAAAAATAACTCAATTTAGTGCTGAGAGGTGTGAGCACTTTGGGTGTAAGCACAAAATCTGCAGGAATGAGTAAAATTATGAGCAATACACACAATCCCAGGCTAAAATTCAAGCCCTGTAACACCAACAATATTTATCCGGAGCAAATGAAATGAGCGAGTTAGGGGAGGCGGGTTTGTGTGTCAACTCGCTGTCGGAGAGATCATAAGAGAGTGAGAAAGTGCAGGCGCAGCTGGTATTATGTATCTATTCTATGGACAATAAGTATTAGAAGTGTTTCAGATATTTCAGTATCGATATGTAGGGCCTATCGAAAAACCAATATAGCTATTTGACAACACTACATTGCACTTAGTTTATTATTTCAAATGCCTTTTTAAAAGACTACAATTGAAAAATATATATTATGAAATTCAACCCACCAAAGTGGCTAGTAGAGAGTGTATATATTTATATATATATATATATGAATAATGTGTGTACAGTCACATGTATGGGAAATTGTTATTAATTTTTCCTTGATCGTTGTCATTATTATTATTTTTTTATCCCTTAAAATTTGTATAATATTACAATTATACTGTATATTGTATAAGAAAATTTTGACAAAGCACCTGTCTCATTGCTGATTTCTCCTTCTGCACAGTTAATGCAGTCATAACAGCAGACAGGTCTTCCTTTTTGCACAGCCTTCCTAGTGCCTGGAGGACAGCTCTCACTACACACAGACACAGGCACCTGCAGATGACAGGAACACACAGCATCACAGTCAGAAATGAAAGGCTTTGGGTGAAAATGCTCTGAAAGTGACTAAAGGAATAGTGTTGTTGAATGCTAAGCAAATATGAATTGGTTTGCTTTGTTCAATTTATTTAATTGTGTATGATTATTTAATTGGGTTATTATAATTGTGTATTGTGTATGACATAAATAAAGAACATTTGTGTTTATATGGTTATAAGTTAAAAAAAATAAATTCTGGGGGTACTGTACAACATTCATAAATAATTACAATCACAGAGAATAGAACAACACATTGTATACCTTTTCACTGCCATCAAACCAAATTATATCTCTGCTCAGACTGAATTCTTGGCCTTTAGGCTGCGATGCATCATATTGACCCACTGTAACAAAATCAATTAAACCATCTCTCTGAAGCTGCCAATTCACAAGTTCATAGGTGGCCACAGGGTCTCCATTGGTGTCAAATGAAACAGGATAATTATTTTTAGTAAAATTCACTTGCTTGAGTTGATCAAAAACCTGCATGATGAAAGAATCAAATTGTGTTGATACAATTATTTGTTGAATAATCAGTACTGAAATACTAGGTGTGGTTGAATATATTTTATAGTAGGTCTATACAAAAAGTAAAGGAATATTGTATTATATTACGAATTTTGTAAATGCATTGTAAAAAAAAAAAAAAAAAAAGGAAAAAATGCTCAGTTCTTCCAATATAAGAAAACTTACCTGTCGGGGCTCAACTTTGATATTTTTGTTACATTGTTTTTTGTTACATACAATGCCATGGAGGGCATGAGCTATAGCATATGTGGCTTTGTACACCATGTTAGTGACGCGCAACTGGGACGTGTCTGTGTACGGGTTCTGTAATGCGCGCAGGTTCTCTGTGCCATCACATGCTGGCATACTAGTAGAAGAACCCGTCTGCCGTTTTAGACTACAGCTAAATGAGCTTTCCCAGAACTCTGTCAGCAGGGGAAATTTCAGAGCCTGTTTTGGAGACAGGTCAAGTAGAAAGTTACGAAAACCAGGGATAACAGACCGCGGGATTGCAACGCCCACAGCACCGATACACAAATTAAACCGCAGCATTTGTGGATCTGTAACCCATGCCTCGCTGCCAATCCACTGCATCGGGGGAGGAGGATGCTGACTCAGCTCTTCTAAGAGAAATCTCATATCACCGGCAGCCACGAAGGCAACAATTACACGAGCCGTAGATCTGCGAATGACATCTGCGACTCTTTTCAGTTTACTGCGCGGCTGGGTCCTGTAGTAGGCCTCAGAATACTCCACACAGATTCCCTCTTTCTCCGCAGCTTTCAAGAATGATGCCATGCCATTGTTCCCGTAGTCTGAATCACTGCACACAGTCCCGATCCACGTCCATCCGAAGTGCTTGACCATCCGTGCCAGTGCGGCCGCTTGATGGTGGTCGCTGGGGATGGTCCTGAAGAAAGCAGGATGCTGCCGCTTGTCACTGAGACACGCACATGTTGCATAATGACTCACCTGAAGTTAAGACAAATAAAACTATATATATTCTGAACATGAAAGGACGTTAAGTAGCTAAACATGCTGATTACTCGAATCACATACTTAACATTTACTAACTGTTATGTGTTATGGTGTTATGGGCAAAATATGCCCAGTGTTATGGGCAAAATTACAACAATTATTTTTACTTTTTTTGGTAACACTTTACAATAAGATCTCATTCATTAACATTAGTTAATGTATTAACAAACATGAACTAACAATGTGCAATACATTCGTTACAGTATTAATTCATTTTTGTTGATGTTAGTTAATACAAATCCAGCTGTTCATTGTTTGTTCATGTTGGTTCACAGTGCATTAACTAATGTTAACAACTACAGCATTTGATTTTAATAATATATTAGTAAATGTTAAAATAAACATGAACCAAGATTAATAAATGCTGTAATTTATTAATTAAATTATTGTTAATTCTTAGATCATGTTAACTAAAATAGTTAACTAATGTTAACTAATGAAACCTTATTGTGCATATATATATATATATATATATATAAGAAGACTAGGACATAGTTATATTGACCAAGCACCTGTGGAATTCCAAGAGGACCGAAAATTCTGGAAATGCTTATAGCCGGTGTGGAAGCAGAATCTCCAACTAGTGCAAGAATTGCTGCAGATTTTGCACAGGAATCAGTGTCGTTAAATATGAGATCTTGTCCGTTGGCAAGCTGTAACGCTACTTTAATTGCCATTGGTACAGAAGCACAGGAGTCATATATATGGTACCCTAATGTGATGCCCGGTAAGAGATCAGAGCTGTTGTTGATCTCTTGGATAGTGAACTGCAAGGCACGAGCAAAGCGCAGCTCTCTGAAGTCCATGCTGTTGAAACACACACACAATAACCTCTTATTAAAAAAAGAACTCTCACATGAACATTATGCCTGTTTGCTTATTAACTTTTTACTTAAAATGTCGGCTATGAACATAATTTTAGGACAATCATCAGCCATTTACCCTGCTTTGTTAAGGACTGTATTTAATTTTGAATTAAATTCTAACCTGCCACTGCACTCTAGTGGTTGTGGCCGTCTAGAAAAGGTGTGTTTCTCTGTCCTCACATAGTAATGAATGGTGAAAGCCCCTCCAATGATGAAGTCTCCATCCTCGAAGAGAGCAGGGGGCTGAGGGTCACCTTGAAGGATGCAGGTGCCTAAATTAACCCCATGCACAGAAGGGCAAAACCTAATAATACACAGTAGTGTCACTGTCAATAAAAGATGAACATTCATTTCTCCTTCTAGGCAAGTGACCATTCCAATTGTGATGTGAGCATTAATCCTTGTTTTATACTCGCCATCCACTACTCTTTACTGTACAACCTAAGAGGGTGTGGCTAATATTTCACATCAGTCAATAACAGAATATGTCTTGAGTGTATCATAAAATGCATCAAAACACCAATTTTTTTTTGTTGAATAAAATAAAAACACCATTTTATTTTTGGTTTTACTTGCCCTTTCAGTGACACAAAAGTATGACTGATACACATTCTTTAAATTCTCTATAAATCATAATGAAAAAAAGTAGCAAAACCATTATTTGTTCAAATTAAAAATGTGATAAAATGCTTTCACAAGGTATTGTTTTTTTAAATTATTATTTGTTAGCGAATAATTAATTTTACATGACAACATTATATCCTTATTTATGAAGTCACAGCTGTATCACATAACTGGATAAAAAGTATGATTCATTGCAAAATTAATTTTCTGATATTTCATATCATTTTAATACTTGATATGTTTTTGGTTACATTAATTAGTATAACATTAAAAGTGTTAGAATATTATAAAGCAATGGTGAATTAAAAGCGTTTTTATTTTATAGTTTTGGAATATGCTGAATGAAGTGCACATAATTGTACATCTATGTCACAAACGCCAGTGAAAATTCCACCGTCGGCCACCAGAGGTCGAACTCACCAGAGTACTAACCTCCATTTCGGACTTCATTTCCCATACACCCTCACTCCTGGACTGATTACAGCACACCTGTTCCTCATCACCTTGCCTATATAAACTCTGCTCACACTTATTCAATGCAAAGTCTTGTTTTCCCTGGCTGCATTTCTGAGCGTTATTCCCAGTGATTATCCTGCCTGTGTTTGACTCTGCCTTGGACTACTGTTTACGACCCTGTTCTGCCTGCCCTTGATCTTTGTTTGCCTGGACTTTGATTCTCGTTTGTTTGCTGCCTGCTCTGACCTATTGCTTGTTATGACCACGATTGATGCACTGCCTCTGATATTGCTGTTCACCCTGGTTTACCGACCCACGCCTGCTTGTACGGTGAATGTTATTTTAATAAACTGCACATGGATCCCAATCTGCCTGAGTCCTCATTACAATCTATTAGGTGAATGTGTAATTATAGTGTCAATGCTTAGTGTAAAACAGAAACTTGTTTTTGCAATAATTGCACAATATACCAAACTTATTTGTCCATACAGCACAAACGTGTAAATCCATTTATTTCGGCATGAGAGCTGACACAGTAAAATCCCAGCCATGTGTGATATCTAATAATGATTAATATCTAATAAGAGTTGTGTGTCTTAGTGTACTTTTGCTGATACTTTACCTATTAAGTGTTTTTTGGTATTCTGCTCTGGCCTAAATACAATAATGAAACACTTAGGAGCAAAAATACAAAGAATCAGACCAAAGCTTGAAGCTAAAATGGCAAAAATCTCCACAGCTACAGTAAATTTCCCTGGAGAGCTGACATAAGCTGGAACAAATGTGATCCAAACAGCACAGAATATGAGCATACTGAATGTGATGAATTTAGCCTCATTGAAGTTATCAGGCAGCTTTCGGGCCAGAAAAGCTAAAATAAAGCAAAGTAAAGCTAGGAGGCCAATATAACCCAGTACAGCCCAGAAACCAATAGCTGATCCTAAACTGCATTCTAGAATGATCTTTTCTTTGTAGTGTTGCATATTATTGTAAGGAAAAGGTGGGGATATTGTTAACCAAAGCACACAGATAAGTACCTGTACAAGAGTGAAACCAAAAACACTGAGTCTCTGTTGAGGAGGCCCAAACCATTTCATGACATTACTTCCTGGAAGCGTAGCCCTGAAAGCCATTAACACTACAGTTGTTTTCCCCAGAACACAAGAGATACAGAGAACAAAAGTAATGCCAAATGCTGTATGACGCAACATACAGGACCACTCAGTGGGCCGACCAATGAAAGTAAGTGAACAGAGGAAACACAGAGTCAGTGAGAAGAGCAGCAGGAAGCTCAGCTCTGAGTTGTTGGCTCTTACTATCGGAGAGGCCCTGTTTTTGTATAACACCAGAGTAATGCTCAAAGCCACTAAAGAGCCAGCAACAGAGGAAGCAGCCAATATAATCCCAAGGATCTCATCCCAGGAGAGAAACTCCACTGGTTTAGGAAGACACTCATCCTTCTCATTATTAGGCCAGTACTCAGGTAGGCACTTGTGACAATCTAAAGAATCTGTAAAATAAAATAAAAAAATTGTGCTCAACAGTCATTCATGAACCACAGGAATAAGAGAGATTCTAAAACAGTGTAGTCTGATAACCTGTATAGGCTATCAGACTACACTGTTTTTGGAATGAACAACTCAGATGGTCAATGACATGATGCTCATTTTTGTCCTATAAGTTAATTTATTTAAAAAATATGTTAACATGTAATTCCTACATACAATGACTTGAATAACCCTCTTCTATGATGAGCATGTTCTTAATATTACAAATTATTAAAGGAGTCATGAATTGAAAAATTTAATTCCTCGATCTTTTGACATACAAGAGGCCATTATACTATAAAAACATAAGATTCAGAACTCAAAACTTCATTGTTAGTCCAAAAACAGCTTTTATTGAAATCACGCTGACAAAACGACCTATTTTAACATTACCTTTCAAAGGATTCTAATGTAAGGAAAGGGGCTGTTTATGTTCAACTATGTGAATGTGGCAGTATAGGATTATTTGTTTTACGCATTTCACTATGGATTCTTTGGTGTGATTGGCTACAATGCTCATCGCTTGCATCCTTTTATGCAGTGAAAGTAGATCTAAATGTGATGCTGTATCAGCACTTTTATGATTAGTTAATCCTGGCAGCTGTAAAGACAGTAAAAAAAAAAAAAAAAAAAAAACAAAGTTTTCAAAAGAATTTCACAATAATGAAAATACAGTACAATAGTAATAGTAATAGTAATACAATAGTTACTTCATGTTACCCAGCCATAGGACTGGGCATTTACACTGAAGTCTTAAAGAGTCACACCCCAAAAATACAGAAAAAATATATCAAAAATACAGACAAAAACAGTAATATTGTGAAATATTATTACAATTTAAAATAATGATTTTCTATTTTAATATACTTTAAAATCAAATTTATTTTGGTGATATAAAACTGAATTTTCATCAGCCATTACTCCAGTCTTCAGTGTCACATGATCCTTCAGAAATCATTCTTATATGCTGATTTATTATCAATGTTTATATCAATATTAATATCAAACTTATGTGCTTCTTAATATTTTTTATAACCTGTGATACTTTTTTCAGGATTCTTGGATGAATAAATGAAGTAATGGCTGATGAAAATTCAGCTTTGCATCACAGAAATAAATGATATTTTATAGTATATTAAAATAGAAAACCATTATTTTAAATTGAGTTATTCTGTATTTTTGGTCAAATAAATGCATGAGCACAAGAGAGTTTTCAAAAAGATTAAATCAAATAGTAATGTGATTATATGAAAAACAGGCTACAAGGCAATCATGTATTCTGCTGTACTAAAGCTTTAATAAGGCTAAAACCATATATCAAAAGCTAACATAAACAGTAGTAGCATTTACAAATAACAGCTTATCTACAAAGTATGAGACAACTACAAATAAAAAAACATACCATTCCGAAACATCCTGTAACAGCTGTTCTTGCACAGGTTTTGCTCGATCCACTTCACTAATATTCTCTGGGTCTGATTCAGGCTCAAATTGATAAGGCAATATTGACGCCATGTTTACAATACACCAGAGCTCATGCAACTACCTGTAATGGTAAGGGGCATGACGTTTCTGGACAATGTGCACTAGGTGGTTAGCGAATTACAACACACTGGGCCAGCTAACCAATCTGAGCCCATTGCATATTTTTGAGGAAGGGGCTTCATAGAACCACAAACTCAACAGACCGTTTTTACTAGAAGGGACACAGCGGTGTAGAATAAAGGTAAAATATGTGAAAAATAATGTGTTTTTTAAAAACGAAGCATGAACCCATGTTACAGCGCATCCCATAAACACAGTCAAGCCTTCGAAAAAAACTGATCAACCACCCCTTTAATTGAATTACTTATACTGGGGGGTGGGAGGAATACTAAATCATAATGAGCTTTTAAAGGCCTTTATCACACTCACACGTTCGAAAAGCGCAAGTGTCACAGAGTCAGCTACACCAGCACAGCCCCAATCATCACATAATCACCAGGACCCGCCCACTCGTTCACAATCACCAGAGTACTGACTCGCTTCACCTGCACCTCATCTACTCACCCTTTATATTCATGTGCACCAGCCACTCTTTGTCTGGTCTCTTTGCAGCATACATTGCTCTATGTCAGACTCCTTACCACTCTACTCACCTATGATCATCTCATCCAGTCTCCTGTCTCCTGCACAGCATATCCACTTGAGTCTTCACCAGCTAAGTTACCACCATCATACAGCAAGTCACCATCTGGTTCCCGCTGTTCCACCACCACTCTGCTTAATAAACACTGTTTATCACTTACCCTTTTGTCTGTCTCCTTCTGTGTTGTGACAGAAGACCAGACCACAATGCAGAGTCCGGCTGAAACCAGCGAGGAATATCCTCCAGATCCTATGGTTGAACTTGTGCAAGCAGTTTGATAACATTTCCCCACTGCACCTACCGCTTCTTCTCCACCTGCCTCTGCCTGTCCCATGGCCTGACCAGTGACATACACCGGTGAGGTGGAAGATTGCAGTGGGTTCCTCCTACAATGTTCACTCTATTTTGAGCTGCAACCACAGCTTTTCTCCACTGAACGGGCGTGTCGCCTTCATGATTTCCCAGCCCTTCAATGGGCACACTCCATCTGGCAATCAGATGCCTGTCACAAGCTCATTGGCCACCTTTACCAGTCACTTCAAGGAAATCTTTGGCCAAACCGCCTCAGTATTATCCGTCCATGATCAACTGTTCAACCTTCGCCAAGGTAACTCCTCAATCAGTGTTTATTCCCTATAGTTCTGCACTTTAGCGGCATCTAGTGGCTGGAGGGTTTAAATCCTGACGTGCGCCACCAGATGGTCATTTATGATGACACTGTCGGTCTGGAGTTTCATCCAGAAAGCCATACGTATCTCTCAACGTCTCTCAGCCTGTGCTCTGGATCTGCCCGCTCCGCATCCTCTGCTCCATCTGTCGCCCTTCCAGCACCTGAACCCATGCAGGTAGACTCCTATTATCTGTCCCACACGGCGCAACAAAGATTACTTCACCACTTGTGTCTCTATTGTGGGGGAGAAGGCCACGTCATCACAAACTGCCTGATATGACCACCACGCCCAGTGGTGAGTACCATTCAGTTCCTTCCGAAGATTGCACCTCTCACTCGAACACCAGTCCAAATTCTAACCCCTAAACTTCTTATTCCAGTGCAACCGCTCATCGACTCTGGCTCCGCCGGGAACCTCATCTCATCAACTTCTCCAAAGACTCAACCTCCAGAGGAAACGCTGCCCACAGGAATGAACCATCCACACCATTCTCGGCAAACCGCTGGGTCGTGGTCGCGTTTGTCACTTCTCCCCCACCGTAACCCTCACGTCGGCTGCCTGCATGAGAAGATCTCGTTCATGGTGCTGGAAGTTTCCACTGCTGACATCATCCTGGGACGCCCCTGGATGACTCAACACGAACCCACCATCAACTGGAACTCTGGAGAAATTCTACAATGGAGTGATTCCTGCTTCAAAGACAGTCTATTATCTGTTATCAAACCATCTGCACGCCGGGCCTGACGACACCACGCAACCTCTTCATCCAGTCTCCAGTTGAACTCCACCTCTGTTGAAAGCCCAGAAATTGAGGGTAAAACTGAAATTCTTCCAGAGTACTGGCATTCCAGGATGTGTTCAGTAAGCGATTGGCGACTCGTCTTCCACCTCATCGGACATGGGACTGCGCCATCGACCTGCTGCCTGGGGCCTGTCCACCAAAGGGTAAGATTTACCCACTGTCTATCCCAGAACAGAAGGCCATGGAGGAGTACATTCAGGAGGCTCTCAACCAACACTTCATCCGTCCATCGACATCCCCTGCCGCATCTAGCTGCTTCATGGCCAAGAAGGACGGAGGCTTGTGGCCGTGTATCGATTACCGGGCCCTGAATTCTCAGACCGTAAAGTACAGTTATCCTCTTCCTCTGGTCCCTGCTGCGTTGGAACAGCTCCGTGGGGCTTGCATCTTCTCCAAGCTGGACCTGCGGAGAACCGAAGCCTTCCAACACCTCAAAGATGCCTTCACGACCGCTCCAATCCTGAACTCCCATTCGTGGTCAAAGTCGATGCCTCTACTACCAGGGTTGGAGTGGTGCTATCCCAGCGGCAGGGTGAGCCTCCTCGACTCCATGCGCCTTTTACTCCAAGAAGCTGTCCCCGGAGGAGCAGAACTACGACATCGGAAATCGTGAGTTGCTCGCAATCAAACTCGCCTTGGAGGAGTGGAGACATTGGCTGGAGGGAGCTCAGCATCATTTTGAAGTGATCACCGGAACCTGGAGTATCTCTGAGAAGCCAAGCGGCTCAATCCTCGACTAGCCCGTTGGGCACTCTGCAATTTTTAATACTGGGTTGGTAGGTAACGGTAAAATCAAACCGGGTGAAAAGCGGATGCCCTGTCCCGTCTGTATCCTCCTGAACCTGACCCCAGTCCTCCTGAACCTGACCCCAGTCCTCCTGCCATGGTGGTTAGCCCTATTCAATGGCCAATTGACGATCAAGTCCTCCTGAACCTGACCCCAGTCCTCCAGCCATGGTGGTTAGCCCTATTCAATGGCCCCTTGACGATCAAATCCTCCAGGCAACCCTCACCGAACCTGCTCCGCCGGAAGGTCCTGAGGGACGGTTATACGTACCATCCGCCTGCCGTCTGTCCCTCATGGACTCAGCACATACCTCTCCGGGATCTGGACACCCAGGCAGCCAGCGAACCCTCTCGCTCCTACAAGATCGCTACTGGTGGCCCAACATGACCCTGGATATCTCCCGGTACGTCAAGGGGTGCTCAGTCTGTGCCATCTCCAACACTCCAAGGAAGCTGCTCGAAGGTAAACTGGTACCTCTGCTGATACCCAGATGCCCCTGGTCTCATCTGGGAGTGGACTTCATGACTGACCTTCCTCCATCAAACCATCCCACTTGTATATTTGTCATTGACCGATTCTTCAAGGCCTGTAAACTGGTCCCTATCAAGGGCCTACCCACTGCATTCGAAGCTGCAGAACTCTTATTCCACCAAGTGTTCTGCCATTATGGCTTACCAGAGGACATAGTCTCCGACAGAGGTCCCCAGTTCATCTCCTGAGTGTGGAAGGCCTTCCAACTCCTGGGCGTCTCCGTAAGTTTATCTTCCGGGTACCATCCGCAAACCAACGGCCAGACTGAACGCAAGATCCAGGAGATCGGGAGATACCTGCGGTCATGTCCGAAGAGCTGAAGCCACACAATACCAGCCGGGACAAAGGGTTTGGCTCTCCACCCGCGACATCCGTCTTTGCCTGCCCTGCCGTAAGGTCCCCGCTATATAGGTCCCTTCACTGTGCAGAGGCAGGTCAACGAAGTCACCTACCGACTCAACCTTCCAGTGCATTGAATCTCACCTTCATTTCATGTCTCCCTTCTGAAACCCTTCACTGAACCTCTGTCCTCTTCTCCCACAGAACCCACCACGAAGTACCTCCTTCTCCAGACCTCGCTGATGAGGACCTAGTGTACCAAGTCCACATCTTAGACTTACGGTGACAGGGCGGCAACCTTGAGTACTGAATTGACTGGGAAGGGTACAGTCCCGAAGAACGCTTGTGGGTATCTTGAGATGATGTCCTGGATCTGTCACTACACACCCAGTTCCACAAAGATCACCCAGACCGTCCAGCCCCTCGAGGTCGTGGCCGGCCCCGTCGCCGGGTCCGTCAGCCGTCAGGAGTCGGCCATGGAGGAGGGGGTACTGTCACAGAGTCAGCTACACCGTCACAGCCCCAATCATCACATAATCACCAGGACCTGCCCCCTCGTTCACAATCACCAGAGTACTGACAAATCTCCTGTCTTCGTGTTCAATCGTCACCTGCACAGCATATCCACTTGAGTCTTCACCAGCTAAGTTACCACCATCATACAGCAAGTCACCATCCGCTTCCCATCGCCTGGTTCCCACTGTTCCACCACCACTCTGCTTAATAAACAGTTTATCACTTACCCTTCTGTCTGTCTCCTGTTGTGACCGCAAGCTGTAAAAACTTCTGCTGCAACCTGTATCAATGGCTGTGTCCATAGCATGGGTTTGTTGTGATTTTATGTAAAATGCAGAACAGATACTACTTTTAAAGACACCAACCTCAGTTTACAATCATTGAGTATTGTGAAACAAAGAAAAAAAAGTTTCATAATATTCAAGGCATATTTCATGATTTAATGGCTTGCGCGGTAGCCATACTGTGTGTCACATTATTATTTTTTTTTTTTTTTATGGACTTTGTTTTCACAAGTGCCCTGTCTTTGGTTAGTTTCACCACTTATCAGTTGTCATGATTTCATTTGATCTGCACAGGTGTTTGTCATTTTACCCTCATTTACCCTTTTCAGTTCTCATTTGTCTGGTATTGTTCGTGTTTGCACGCTGTCTTGCATTTGGCATTCTATTTTGAGTTGTTTAATAAACCTTGTTTCATTTTCTTCATCGTCTTCCTTGGCGTGTACGTGACTGTGTATACGCTATACTTCAGAGTCTGATCACTTTTCGCAGAGCTGCAAGAATACAATATAAACAACACATCACATTAATGAGCATTAGAATTAGACAAATCTTAAAATATAAATCACAACTAAAGTCTATTTTGGGGGAAACTTATTGTATTTTCATGCACATACTTTATAATGCAGTCATCAATAATTTGATCAAATTGAAGTTTAAAGGAATATTTCCAGCCCATAGATGATTATGCATAAATAATTGGTTTGATCATCGTGAACGTGTCATATCCTCTGTAGAATGATTGGATAGCATTATACTGTAGACAATAATGGGTGCTTATAAAATGCAAAAATAAACAAAACATTAAAAAAACAAATTAAATTAGTCTGATTATTCCTCTGACAGTAACTTGAGCTGCGTGCTGCTCTTCGTTAATCTCATGACTGGCAGCACCAGCAGTGCTGATAATCACGTCTCTCAGATAATGTTACACAATAAAATAAAAGGTGACATACATAATAGGGTATTGTCTAAAGTCTAAATAGTTTTAAATATTGACGTTTCAACGTTGACGTTCAAGCGCACACATAAAGCTGCATACGGATTACATAATCAGAGAGTATTTGTTTTTTGTATTTGTTTGAATTGGTTCGTTTAAAAGTAGACATTTCAAGCTTTCTATAGATATATGTCTCATGTCTGTGAGGTAAGTAGCCTATACGATGACTTTCGGTTCATTTTTGTGATGCTCTCCAGTTCACGGAGACCGGGATATGGCAGAAAACGCATCCTGTTTGTTTTCTTTATTTTACAAAAGCACAACGTTTTGTTTATTTTGAGTTTACACAAATAAAAGTGAAGAATGATGTATTACTCTTATCTGTATGACCAAAATTGATGGACTATTTTAAGTTGTTTCCACTGTTATCAGGAAAAAATGCAAGTGATGCTCAATGCTCCATGTCATGTAGTATGCATGCTATACTTTAGCTTCCACACTTCGCACAAACACTTGTATATACGCCTAATAATAGAGCACATTTATTTAGGTTAACGTTAGAGCGGCCAAGTAAAGTTGCTACTACATACGTTTCAAATGATAAGCAATATTTAAGGTCGATAGATAGGCGAATGTTTGGTTTTGTTGATTTTGGTTGAAATTTTCAGTTTTAGTTCTAGTTTTCTTTGTTTCTTTTTGTTACTTTGTCTACTTGTCTACTTTGTATCTTCTCATTTGTTTCCATGGTTACTGATTATGTTATCCACCTGTTTCTAGTTTGGGAGGCTGGGTGGGATTATCAGCAACGAAGGAGGCTTGAGGCTGTGCAGAACCATCAGTGACAAAGAAGACATGAGGCTGGACAGAACCATCATGTGGCAGATCCAAAGAGGGGTCAGACAGGCAAGGGTCAAGCCAAAGAGGCAGTCCATTCAGTGCCCAGATCCAGGTGTGTCCTGGTGAAACAGGGAACCACAGCACTAACTGGGCAAAGAACAAAGATGTAAGCTAAACAAAAACTAGACCAACAAACTAGACAAGACTAACATGTGAATGTGAGAGACACAAAACACATTGCACTGAAACAGAGAAGAGGGAATAGAATATAAAGCGGAGGAATCTAGAGGATAGGATACAGTGGGGAGAACAAGTATTTGATACACTGCCGATTTTGCAGGTTTGCCCACTTACAAAGTAGAGGTCTGTAATTTTTATCATAGGTACACTTCAACTGTGAGAGACGGAATCTAAAACAAAAATCCAGAAAATCACATTGTATGATTTTTAAATAATTAATTTGCATTTTATTGCATGACATAAGTATTTGATCACCTACCAACCAGTAAGAATTCCGGCTCTCACAGACCTGTTAGTTTTTCTTTTAAGAAGCCCTCCTGTTCTCCACTCATTACCTGTATTAACTGCACCTGTTTGAACTCGTTACCTGTGTAAAAGACACCTGTCCACACACTCAATCAAACAGACTCCAACCTCTCCACAATGGCCAAGACCAGAGAGCTGTGTAAGGACATCAGGGATAAAATTGTAGACCTGCACAAGGCTGGGATGGGATACAGGACAATAGGCAAGCAGCTTGGTGAGAAGGCAACAACTGTTGGCGCAATTATTAGAAAATGGAAGAAGTTCAAGATGACGGTCAGTCTCCCTCGGTCTGGGGCACCATGCAAGATCTCACCTCGTGGGGCATCAATGATCATGATGAAGGTGAGGGATCGGCCCAGAACTACATGGCAGGACCTGGTCAATGACCTGAAGAGAGCTGGGACCACAGTCTCAAAGAAAACCATTAGTAACACACTACGCCGTCATGGATTAAAATCCTGCAGCTCACGCAAGGTCCCCCTGCTCAAGCCAGCGCATGTCCAGGCCCGTCTGAAGTTTGCCAATGACCATCTGGATGATCCAGAGGAGGAATGGGAGAAGGTCATGTGGTCTGATGAGACAAAAATAGAGCTTTTTGGTCTAAACTCCACTCGCCGTGTTTGGAGGAAGAAGAAGGATGAGTACAACCCCAAGAACACCATCCCAACCGTGAAGCATGAAGGTAGAAACATCATTCTTTGGGGATGCTTTTATGCAAAGGGGACAGGACGTCTGCACCGTATTGAGGGGAGGATGGATGGGGCCATGTATCGCGAGATCTTGGCCAACAACCTCCTTCCCTCAGTAAGAGCATTGAAGATGGGTCGTGGCTGGGTCTTCCAGCATGACAACGACCCGAAACACACAGCCAGGGCAACTAAGGAGTGGCTCCTGCAGTGGCCTAGCCAGTCTCCAGACCTGAACCCAATAGAAAATCTTTGGAGGGAGCTGAAAGTCCGTATTGCCCAGTGACAGCCCCGAAACCTGAAGGATCTGGAGAAGGTCTGTATGGAGGAGTGGGCCAAAATCCCTGCTGCGGTGTGTGCAAACCTGGTCAAGAACTACAGGAAACGTATGATCTCTGTAATTGTAAACAAAGGTTTCTGTACCAAATATTAAGTTCTGCTTTTCTGATGTATCAGAATGTATCAGAATTTACAGAATTTATTTGTTTTAGATTCCGTCACTCACAGTTGAAGAGTACCTATGATAAAAATTACAGACTTCTACATGCTTTGTAAGTGGGCAAACCTGCAAAATCGGCAGTGTATCAAATACTTGTTCTCCCCACTGTAGATAACAGGTAATTTATGGAGGGGTGTGAACACAGTCAACCCTGAACCAAGATGATCCCAGATTGGTCAGAATCCATCCAAGAGGATGGGCAGATTTTTGAGTTTATAATCTCTGAACACGAACAAAGAAGTTGTAATCAGTTCAAGAAGTTCTCAGTGCAGTTGAAGAAGTTTACTAAGAGAAGTCCAAGGACAGACGATCAGACGATCGTGGCAGACCAAGATCTGAGAAAATGGGTTAAATTCATTCAAGCCATCTATAACTCTCCTCTCATTTTCCTTTCTTTTACTTAAGTTTATTTTCTTTCCGTGAGTCTCGTGTTTTAAGTTAAGTTTCGCCGCAAAGTTTCTCTCGACGAATCTCCAGCGAGCGCGCTTCAACTTCAAACATCCACGAGACTTTCCATCCATCCAGCCGCCAACACGCCACGTGATTGGCTTCCCAAGACGTCGATCAAAAGACACGACAAGACCCTCAGAGAATCATCCAACTTGAGAAACCCCTCTTCAGCCAGGACCGAAAAGGGAATCCCCATTCAAAGCCGACACTAGATACAAACGCAAGTAACCTCCAGATTCTAAACTGAAACTGGTGCATTGATATCAAATTGAATAACCCGCCTAAGCAACGATAGGAGGGTTAAGTTAATGATCGGTGTTTCAGTCAGGTCATGTGTTATAAATGCATATATTGCTAGAAACTTGGGACTTCATCATTTCTCTCTCTTAAAACTCATTCTTTCCTCACTTTCTTTTCCCTTTCTGCAACTCGTGTGAATGTGTGTGTGCGTGTGTTTGTGTTAGATATTAGTTTTACGTGTTAGAGTAATCAATAAAGTTTTGTTTGTATTTAAAGATAAGTGTTCTTGTGTTATGTGCTTACGAATTTAATGTCTTAAACTGCTGATCTATGTTACCTGGCTATTAAATAGTGTTTAACTATTGTGTGGATATTAATATCCGCTGCAGAGTTGATAGTTACGGCCCGTTCAAATGAACGCTGGACGAGTCATTTGCTCTGCCGTAAAATAGACTCTTTCAAAATTCCCTATAAAAGAATTCATTCATTCATTTGAGCTAAATAGACCTGTTTCCCTTAGACAGAGTCCCTACACACTGTCATAGGTTGCCATTGCCAACCCCTGCTGTATAGTGATGCACAGAGCTCTTAGGTGTGAGAACAGGTTGCAGTGCAATATTAAGCATGTTAAATGAGAAAAAAAAAGTTTTTATTTTATGTCTTAACCACAGAAACATGCTAAAATATAGCAGCATGAATGAACTACACAAGTTGTGAATATACTGCACATAATCTATTAGGCCAATATGTGTAAGTATAAAACTATACCAAAGCATATTTATTGTGAATTTCAAATGTATAATAACTTTTGTTACGTTTTTTTTTTTTTTTTTTTGCAACCATCGTACAATATACAGTACATATTTGCACATATAGCACAAACATGTACAAATAGTTGTGTCTCAAAGTGATTTTGATGGTACTTTACCCATTAAATGTTTTTTGGTATTCTGCTCTGGTTGGAAGACAATAATGAAACACTTAGGAGCAAAAATACAGAGAATCAGACCAAAGCTTGAAGCTAAAATAGCAAAAATCTCTACAGCTACAGTAAATTTCCCTGGAGAGCTGACATAAGCTGGAATAAAAGTGATCCAAACAGCACAGAATATGAGCATACTGAATGTGATGAATTTAGCCTCATTGAAGTTATCAGGCAGCTTTCGGGCCAGAAAAGCTAAAACAAAGCAAAGGAAAGCTAGGAGGCCAATATAACCCAGTACAGCCCAGAAACCAATAGCTGATCCTAAACTGCATTCTAGAATGATCTTTTCTTTGTAGTGTTTCATATTGTTGTAAGGAAAAGGTGGGGATATTGTTAACCAAAGCACACATATAAGGATCTGTACAAGAGTGAAACTAAAAACACTCAGTCTCTGTTGAGGAGGCCCAAACCATTTCATGACATTACTTCCTGGAAGTGTAGCCCTGAAAGCCATTAACACCACTAGTGTTTTCCCCAGAACACAGGAGATACAGAGAACAAAAGTGATGCCAAATGCTGTGTGACGCAACATACAGGACCACTCAGTGGGCCGACCAATGAAAGTAAGTGAACAGAGGAAACACAGAGTCAGTGAGAAGAGCAGCAGGAAGCTCAGCTCTGAGTTGTTGGCTCTTACTATCGGAGAGGCCCTGTTTTTGTAGAAGACTAGAGTAATGCTCAATGCCACTAAAGAGCCAACAACAGAGAAAGCAGCAAGGACAATCCCAAGGATCTCATCCCAGGAGAGAAACTCCACTGGTTTAAGAAGGCACTTGTCCTTCTCATTATTGGGCCAGTACTCAGGTAGACATTTGTGGCATTCTAAAGAATCTGGAAGATGAAGAAATCAGTGCTTAACAGCCATTTATGAACCACAGAAACAACATTTAGACATACAGGATATCAGACTATACTGTTTTAGAATGACCAAATAAGGGGATCAATAACATGATGGTAATTTATTTGTCTTATATGCTATTTAAAATACATAAAATTGCAATTCATACATACAATCATATTACTTTCAAAAAGCCTCATTAAAAGAAATAAATGACTAAAAGTAGTTTATTAAAATATTGTTATTAATATATTTTTAACAAAACTGCTTCACTGCTTAGTGGTATTTGAAAAAAAGAAAAAGTCTACTAAATTAAAGTGGTGCAACAAAGTCATGTAGTCCAAACAATATGCAGAAAAATTCCGAAAAAAAAAAACAAAAAAAAAAAACACACAATTTAGGAAATTGTACCATAGAAAAACTTCTCATAGCTGTGTGTCAAGTTTTAAGTTATCAAAATGTAAGTTATCAAACTGTCTGCACTGCATAAATAATAAATTAAATATAGAATAACTCCTTATTAAAGCTACAATTTTCTCTGTTACCTTTGCTCTTTAACACCACTAGTGTTTTAATGATAGCATTAGCCGTTGCTGTTCCTTTAAGATCTGCCGCTGTCGAACATGACGGATCTGACGTGGTGTCACGCGCATCTCATTTTCTCCACAACTCTTAAGCTCATTTAAGACGTTATTTAACTCATTTAAGACTGCTCTTATGAGAATACTCGACAAAATGGGCATTTTGGCATAATTCTGTGTGTTATTGTTCGTTTAAGCGTGAAGAGAACTCGATACTGGCGCGCGTCTTTCAGACAAGGGGTGCATCTCAATCAGCTCCTAGTTCAGTAGTCAGGGCACTGATCAGGGAGTCGGCCACATTCATGTACACGATATACTGATTCACTACCTAGGAAACTAGGAGCTGATTGAGACGCACCCACGACATTCACAGACAGCGCGTTCTCTTTCATCTTGTCGCGCTGGAATGATTTTAAAGCATTTGCATGAATAAGAGCGTGATCATATATTGTAATGCTAGCCAACGGATGACAGAAAAAAACGGATGCTGCGTTAATTGCGTTAAATATTCATAAAATATCATATAAATATCACGTGCGTTAACGCGCTAATTTTGACAGCCCTAATTAACGCATTAAATTATTTTTTTTTTAGTTTAAGGTGTTAAAAATATTTAACAATTAATGCAGCATCCGTTTTTTTTCTGTCATCCTTTGGCTGCGATACAGTATATGTTCACACTATCATTAATTCAAGTGCTATTAAAACATTATAGCGTGATAAGACACAAAATAAGAACTTAAATCTGTACTGGCGCTCATCTAGGAATCTCCTGTCTGTGTGACAGGACTCATGTGCACAGAATGCCGCTTCAGACAGCGCGCGGCCGCATTGAGTTCTCTATCGCGTTTGAACGGACAAAAAAAAAAAAAAAAAAAATTATGCCAAAATGTCCGCTTTGTCGAGAGTATGCTCGTGAGCACAGTCTTAAATGAGTTAATAAAGTGTTAAATGACCGTAAATAGTTGTGAGGACATCGGATGCGTGTCAGATCCAGATCCGCATCATGTCCTTCAGATCTTAAAGTGACAGCAGCCTAATAAACCTGCTGCTATCTGTCATTAATCAAAGAACAAAAGAAAAAGATAAAATCTCTCACTGCTCTTGACTGAACTTTTGTAGCTTTAATAAGGATTATTCTATATTTAATTTATAATTTATGCAGTGAAGACTGTGAAGTATTCGATAACTTCAATTTCAGTATATTCCCATAATTTCAGTCTTTATGTTGTTTCTACATTAATTTGGAGATTAAATGTGAAATTATTACAATATAAAAATACATTAAAAACTTTAATGTTAGGTGCGATTAATTGCGATTAATAACAGAAAAAATGTGTGATTAATTAGTTAGGTAACAGAGAAAATTACTCACTGGTCTTGACTAAAGAACTTGTGTAGCTTTAATAAGGATTAATCTATATTTAATTCATAATTTATGCAGTGCAGACTGTTTGTTTTCTGTAGCCTATATTTCCTACCTGTTAGATGGGTATAAAGGGCACAGGTAAATATGACATTTATTGGGTTTATGTGAGGATTGTTTTAAGTTCACTTAAATTAAAAGTTTTATTTTTTGAACCCTAATAAATGTAAAAAAAAAAAAAAAAAAAAAAAAAAATTTTAATTACACTGTAGTGTTGAATGGCTATAGTTAATGTTTAAAATTGGGGGGGAAATAAATTTCATAGAGACATCAGTAGCAGTATTAGTATCAGTGATACTGGCCTTCATTCATAAAAAGATTCCATTAAACAAATATCTAAAATATAATGTCTTTATGTTTTTTCTGCATTCATTTGTAGATGAACTGTGAAGTTATTAAAAACGTATAAAAACGCAAGTGTTTTTAATTGTGATTAATCAAGTTAATTTTTTTAAACGATTGACAGCACTAATATATATACAGTGGGGAGAACAAGTATTTGATACACTGCCGATTTTGCAGGTTTTCCTACTTACAAAGCATGTAGAGGTCTGTAATTTTTATCATAGGTACACTTCAACTGTGAGAGACGGAATCTAAAACAAAAATCAGCTGCACCTGTTTGAACTCGTTACCTGTATAAAAGACACCTGTCCACACACTCAATCAAACAGACTCCAACCTCTCCACAATGGCCAAGACCAGAGGGCTGTGTAAGGACATTGGGGATAAAATTGTAGACCTGCACAAGGCTGGGATGGGCTACAGGACAATAGGCAAGCAGCTTAGTGAGAAGGCAACAACTGTTGGTGCAATTATTAAAAAACGGAAGAAGTTCAAGATGACGGTCAATCTCTCTCGGTCCATGCAAGATCTCACCTCGTGGGGCATCAATGATCATGAGGAAGGTGAAGGGTCAGCCCAGAACTACACGGCAGGACCTGGTCAATGACCTGAAGAGAGCTGGGACCACAGTCTCAAAGAAAACCATTAGTAACACACTACGCGGTCATGGATTAAAATCCTGCAGCGCATGCAAGGTCCCCCTGCTCAAGCCAGCGCATGTCCAGGCCCGTCTGAAGTTTGCCAATGACCATCTGGATGATCCAGAGGAGGAATGGGAGAAGATCATGTGGTCTGATGAGACAAAAATAGAGCTTTTTGGTCTAAACTCCACTCGCCGTGTTTGGAGGAAGAAGAAGGATGAGTACAACCCCAAGGACACCATCCCAACCGTGAAGCATGGAGGTGGAAACATCATTCTTTGGGGATGCTTTTCTGCAAAGGGGACAGGACGACTGCACCGTATCGAGGGGAGGATGGATGAGGCCATGTATCGCGAGATCTTGGCCAACAACCTCCTTCCCTCAGTAAGAGCATTGAAGATGGGTCGTGGCTGGGCCTTCCAGCATGACAACGACCTGAAACACACAGCCAGGGCAACTAAGGAGTGGCTCCGTAAGAAGCATCTCAAGGTCCTGGAGTGGCCTAGCCAGTCTCCAGACCTGAACCCAATAGAAAATCTTTGGAGGGAGCTGAAAGTCCGTATTGCCCAGCGACAGCCCCGAAACCTGAAGGATCTGGAGAAGGTCTGTATGGAGGAGTGGGCCATAATCCCTGCTGCAGTGTGTGCAAACCTGGTCAAGAACTACAGGAAACGTATGATCTCTGTAATTGCAAACAAAGGTTTCTGTACCAAATATTAAGTTCTTCTTTTCTGATGTATCAAATACTTATGTCATGCAATAAAATGCAAATTAATTACTTAAAAATCATACAATGTGATTTTCTGGATTTTTGTTTTAGATTCCGTCACTCACAGTTGAAGAGTACCTATGGTACAAATTACAGACTTCTACATGCTTTGTAAGTGGGCTAACCTGCAAAATCGGCAGTGTATCAAATACTTGTTCTCCCCACTGTATATATATATATATAGATAGCCATATAGATCTATAGACATATAGATATTTTTTTAATATTATTCCATAATTTGGCAGCAAATATTTTAGGCTGCTGTCATTTTAAGACCGGATCCATTATACTGTTACACATGCGTTTCCTTTCTCAACTCTTTATGTTCACTTATAACTGCCTGTGTTTACATGAATACTTGCCAAAACTGGCATTTCGATATTATTTTGTGTGTATTTGACTGTTTAGGTGCAATAAGCAGCGAAAAATAACTCAATTTAGTGCTGAGAGGTGTGAGCACTTTGGGTGTAAGCACAAAATCTGCAGGAATGAGTAAAATTATGAGCAATACACACAATCCCAGGCTAAAATTCAAGCCCTGTAACACCAACAATATTTATCCGGAGCAAATGAAATGAGCGAGTTAGGGGAGGCGGGTTTGTGTGTCAACTCGCTGTCGGAGAGATCATAAGAGAGTGAGAAAGTGCAGGCGCAGCTGGTATTATGTATCTATTCTATGGACAATAAGTATTAGAAGTGTTTCAGATATTTCAGTATATCTTTTTATATTTCAGATATTTTCAGTATGTAGGGCCTATCGAAAAACCAATATAGCTATTTGACAACACTACACTGCACTTAGTTTATTATTTCAAATGCATTTTTAAAAGACTACAATTGAAAAATATATATTATAAAATTCAACCCGCCAAAGTGGCTAGTAGAGAGTGTATATATTCATATATATATGAATAATGTGTGTACAGTCACATGTATGGGAAATTGTTATTAATTTATTATTATTTTTCTCCCTTAAAATTTGTATAATAATACAATTATACTGTATATTGTATAAGAAAATCCTGACAAAGCACCTGTCTCATTGCTGATTTCTCCTTCTGCACAGTTAATGCAGTCATAACAGCAGACAGGTCTTCCTTTTTGCACAGCCTTCCTAGTGCCTGGAGGACAGCTCTCACTGCACACAGACACAGGCACCTGCAGGTGACAGGAACACACAGCATCACAGTCAGAAATGAAAGGCTTTGGGTGAAAATGCTCTGAAAGTGACTAAAGGAATAGTGTTGTTGAATGCTAAGCAAATATGAAATGGTTTGCTTTGTTCAATTTATTTAATTGTGTATGATTATTTAATTGGGTTATTATAATTGTGTATTATGTGTATGACATAAATAAAGAACATTTGTGTTTATATGGTTATAAGTTTAAAAAAATAAATTCTGGGGGTACTGTACAACATTCATAAATAATTACAATCACAGAGAATAGAACAACACATTGTATACCTTTTCACTGCCATCAAACCAAATTATATCTCTGCTCAGACTGAATTCTTGGCCTTTAGGCTGCGATGCATCATATTGACCCACTGTAACAAAATAAATTAAACCATCTCTCTGAAGCTGCCAATTCACAAGTTCATAGGTGGCCACAGGGTCTCCATTGGTGTCAAATGAAACAGGATAATTATTTTTAGTAAAATTCACTTGCTTGAGTTGATCAAAAACCTGCATGATGAAAGAATCAAATTGTGTTGATACAATTATTTGTTGAATAATCAGTACTGAAATACTAGGTGTGGTTGAATATATTTTATAGTAGGTCTACACAAAAAGTAAAGGAATACTGTATTATATTAAAAATTTTGTAAATGCATTGTAAAAAAAACAAAAAAAAAAAAAACACACACACACACACACACACACACACACACACAACAACAACAACAACAAACAAAAAGGAAAAAACGCTCAATTATTCCAAGATGTGAAAACTTACCTGTCGGGGCTCAACTTTGATGTTCTTGTCACAACGTTTTTCCTTACAGACAATGCCATGGAGGGCATGAGCTATAGCATATGTGGCTTTGTACACCATGTTAGTGATCCTCAACTGGGACGTGTCTGTGTACGGGTTCTGTAATGCGCGCAGGTTCTCTGTGCCATCACATGCTGGCATACTAGTAGAAGAACCCGTCTGCCGTTTTAGACTACAGCTAAATGAGCTTTCCCAGAACTCTGTCAGCAGGGGAAATTTCAGAGCCTGTTTTGGAGACAGGTCAAGTAGAAAGTTACGAAAACCAGGGATAACAGACCGCGGGATTGCAACGCCCACAGCACCGATACACAAATTGAACCGCAGCATTTGTGGATCTGTAACCCATGACTCGCTGCCAATCCACTGCATCGGGGGAGGAGGATGCTGACTCAGCTCTTCTAAGAGAAATCTCATATCACCGGCAGACACGAAGGCAACAATTACACGAGCCGTAGATTTGCGAATGACATCTGCGACTCTTTTCAGTTTACTGCGCGGCTGGGTCCTGTAGTAGGCCTCAGAATACTCCACACAGATTCCCTCTTTCTCCGCAGCTTTCAAGAATGATGCCATGCCATTGTTCCCGTAGTCTGAATCACTGCACACAGTCCCGATCCACGTCCATCCGAAGTGCTTGACCATCCGTGCCAGTGCGGCCGCTTGATGGTGGTCGCTGGGGATGGTCCTGAAGAAAGCAGGATGCTGCCGCTTGTCACTGAGACACGCACATGTTGCATAATGACTCACCTGAAGTTAAGACAAATAAAACTATATATATTCTGAACATGAAAGGACGTTAAGTAGCTAAACATGCTGATTACTCGAATCACATACTTAACATTTACTAACTGTTATGTGTTATGGTGTTATGTGCAAAATATGCCCAGTGTTATGGGCAAAATTACAACAATTATTTTTACTTTTTTTGGTAACACTTTACAATAAGATCTCATTCATTAACATTAGTTAATGTATTAACAAACATGAACTAACAATGTGCAATACATTCGTTACAGTATTAATTCATTTTTGTTGATGTTAGTTAATACAAATCCAGCTGTTCATTGTTTGTTCATGTTGGTTCACAGTGCATTAACTAATGTTAACAACTACAGCATTTGATTTTAATAATATATTAGTAAATGTTAAAATAAACATGAACCAAGATTAATAAATGCTGTAATTTATTAATTAAATTATTGTTAATTCTTAGATCATGTTAACTAAAATAGTTAACTAATGTTAACTAATGAAACCTTATTGTGCATATATATATATATATATATATATATATATATATATATATATATATATATATATATATATATATAAGAAGACTAGGACATAGTTATATTGACCAAGCACCTGTGGAATTCCAAGAGGACCGAAAATTCTGGAAATGCTTATAGACGGCGTGGAAGCAGAATCTCCAACTAGTGCAAGAATTGCTGCAGATTTTGCACAGGAATCAGTGTCGTTAAATATGAGATCTTGTCCGTTGGCAAGCTGTAACGCTACTTTAATTGCCATTGGTACAGAGCCACAGGAGTCATATATATGGTACCCTAATGTGATGCCCGGTAAGAGATCAGAGCTGTTGTTGATCTCTTGGATAGTGAACTGCAAGGCACGAGCAAAGCGCAGCTCTCTGAAGTCCATGCTGTTGAAACACACACACAATAACCTCTTATTAAAAAAAGAACTCTCACATGAACATTATGCCTGTTTGCTTATTAACTTTTTACTTAAAATGTCGGCTATGAACATAATTTTAGGACAATCATCAGCCATTGACCCTGCTTTGTTAAGGACTGTATTTAATTTTGAATTAAATTCTAACCTGCCACTGCACTCTAGTGGTTGTGGCCGTCTAGAAAAGGTGTGTTTCTCTGTCCTCACATAGTAATGAATGGTGAAAGCCCCTCCAATAATGAAGTCTCCATCCTCGAAGAGAGCAGGGGGCTGAGGGTCACCTTTAAGGATGCAGGTGCCTAAATTAACCCCATGCACAGAAGGGCAAAACCTAATAATACACAGTAGTGTCACTGTCAATAAAAGATGAACATTCATTTCTCCTTCTAGGCAAGTGACCATTCCAATTGTGATGTGAG
Source organism: Coreius guichenoti (assembly GCA_039654105.1). Classification (NCBI taxonomy): domain Eukaryota; kingdom Metazoa; phylum Chordata; class Actinopteri; order Cypriniformes; family Gobionidae; genus Coreius; species Coreius guichenoti. The sequence goes on from CM077181.1 coordinate 23,577,908, forward strand.
CATTAATCCTTGTTTTATACTCGCCATCCACTACTGTTGTATATTGTAACTATTTACTGTACAACCTAAGAGGGTGTGGCTAATATTTCACATCAGTCAATAACAGAATATGTCTTGAGTGTATCATAAAATGCATCAAAACACCAATATTTTTTTCATTTTATTTTTGGTTTTAGTTGCCCTTTCAGTGACACAAAAGTATGACTGATACACATTCTTTAAATTCTCTATAAATCATAATGAAGAAAAGTAGCAAAACCATTATTTGTTCAAATTAAAAACGTGATAAAATGCTATCACAAGGTATTGTTTTGAAATAAATGACTCTTTTTTTTTATTATTATTTGTTAGCGAGTAATTAATTTTTACATGACAACATTATATCCTTATTTATGAAGTCACAGCTGTATCACATAACTGGATAAAAAGTATGATTTATTGCAAAATGAATTTTCTGATATTTCATATCATTTTAATACTTGATATGTTTTTGGTTACATTAATTAGTATAACATTAAAAGTGTTAGAATATTATAAAGCAATGGTGAATTAAAAGCGTTTTATAGTTTTGGGATATGCTGAATGAAGTGCACATAATTGTACATCTATTAGGTGAATATGTGTAATTATAGTGTCAATGCTTAGTGTAAAACAGAAACTTGTTTTTGCAATAATTGCACAATATACCAAACTTATTTGTCCATACAGCACAAATGTGTAAATCCATTTATTTCGGCATGAGAGCTGACACAGTAAAATCCCAGCCATGTGTGATATCTAATTATGATTGATATCTAATAAGAGTTGTGTGTCTTAGTGTACTTTTGCTGATACTTTACCCATTAAGTGTTTTTTGGTATTCTGCTCTGGCCTAAATACAATAATGAAACACTTAGGAGCAAAAATACAAAGAATCAGACCAAAGCTTGAAGCTAAAATGGCAAAAATCTCCACAGCTACAGTAAATTTCCCTGGAGAGCTGACATAAGCTGGAACAAATGTGATCCAAACAGCACAGAATATGAGCATACTGAATGTGATGAATTTAGCCTCATTGAAGTTATCAGGCAACTTTCGGGCCAGAAAAGCTAAAATAAAGCAAAGTAAAGCTAGGAGGCCAATATAACCCAGTACAGCCCAGAAACCAATAGCTGATCCTAAACTGCATTCTAGAATGATCTTTTCTTTGTAGTGTTGCATATTATTGTAAGGAAAAGGTGGGGATATTGTTAACCAAAGCACACAGATAAGTACCTGTACAAAAGTGAAACCAAAAACACTGAGTCTCTGTTGAGGAGGCCCAAACCATTTCATGACATTACTTCCTGGAAGCGTAGCCCTGAAAGCAATTAACACTACAATTGTTTTCCCCAGAACACAAGAGATACAGAGAACAAAAGTAATGCCAAATGCTGTATGACGCAACATACAGGACCACTCAGTGGGCCGACCAATGAAAGTAAGTGAACAGAGGAAACACAGAGTCAGTGAGAAGAGCAGCAGGAAGCTCAGCTCTGAGTTGTTGGCTCTTACTATCGGAGAGGCCCTGTTTTTGTATAACACCAGAGTAATGCTCAAAGCCACTAAAGAGCCAGCAACAGAGGAAGCAGCCAATATAATCCCAAGGATCTCATCCCAGGAGAGAAACTCCACTGGTTTAGGAAGACACTCATCCTTCTCATTATTAGGCCAGTACTCAGGTAGGCACTTGTGACAATCTAAAGAATCTGTAAAATAAAATAAAAAAATTGTGCTCAACAGTCATTCATGAACCACAGGAATAAGAGAGATTCTAAAACAGTGTAGTCTGATAACCTGTATAGGCTATCAGACTACACTGTTTTTGGAATGAACAACTCAGATGGTCAATGACATGATGCTCATTTTTGTCCTATAAGTTAATTTATTTAAAAAATATGTTAACATGTAATTCCTACATACAATGACTTGAATAACCCTCTTCTATGATGAGCATGTTCTTAATATTACAAATTATTAAAGGAGTCATGAATTGAAAAATTTAATTCCTCGATCTTTTGACATACAAGAGGCCATTATACTATAAAAACATAAGATTCAGAACTCAAAACTTCATTGTTAGTCCAAAAACAGCTTTTATTGAAATCACGCTGACAAAACGACCTATTTTAACATTACCTTTCAAAGGATTCTAATGTAAGGAAAGGGGCTGTTTATGTTCAACTATGTGAATGTGGCAGTATAGGATTATTTGTTTTACGCATTTCACTATGGATTCTTTGGTGTGATTGGCTACAATGCTCATCGCTTGCATCCTTTTATGCAGTGAAAGTAGATCTAAATGTGATGCTGTATCAGCACTTTTATGATTAGTTAATCCTGGCAGCTGTAAAGACAGTAAAAAAAAAAAAAAAAAAAACTAAAAGTTTTCAAAAGAATTTCACAATAATGAAAACACAGTACAATAGTAATAGTAATAGTAATACAATAGTTACTTCATGTTACCCAGCCATAGGACTGGGCATTTACACTGAAGTCTTAAAGAGTCACACCCCAAAAATACAGAAAAAATATATCAAAAATACAGAAAAATACAGTAATATTGTGAAATATTATTACAATTTAAAATAATGATTTTCTATTTTAATATACTTTAAAATCAAATTTATTTTGGTGATATAAAACTGAATTTTCATCAGCCATTACTCCAGTCTTTAGTGTCACATGATCCTTCAGAAATCATTCTTATATGCTGATTTATTATCAATGTTGGAAACTTATGTGCTTCTTAATATTTTTTATAACCTGTGATACTTTTTTCAGGATTCTTGGATGAATAAATGAAGTAATGGCTGATGAAAATTCAGCTTTGCATCACAGAAATAAATGATATTTTATAGTATATTAAAATAGAAAACCATTATTTTTGGTCAAATAAATGCATGAGCACAAGAGAGTTTTCAAAAAGATTAAATCAAATAGTAATGTGATTATATGAAAAACAGGCTACAAGGCAATCATGTATTCTGCTGTACTAAAGCTTTAATAAGGCTAAAACCATATATCAAAAGCTAACATAAACAGTAGTAGCATTTACAAATAACAGCTTATCTACAAAGTATGAGACAACTACAAATAAAAAAACATACCATTCCGAAACATCCTGTAACAGCTGTTCTTGCACAGGTTTTGCTCGATCCACTTCACTAATATTCTCTGGGTCTGATTCAGGCTCAAATTGATAAGGCAATATTGACGCCATGTTTACAATACACCAGAGCTCATGCAACTACCTGTAATGGTAAGGGGCATGACGTTTCTGGACAATGTGCACTAGGTGGTTAGCGAATTACAACACACTGGGCCAGCTAACCAATCTGAGCCCATTGCATATTTTTGAGGAAGGGGCTTCATAGAACCACAAACTCAACAGACCGTTTTTACTAGAAGGGACACAGCGGTGTAGAATAAAGGTAAAATATGTGAAAAATAATGTGTTTTTTAAAAACGAAGCATGAACCCATGTTACAGCGCATCCCATAAACACAGTCAAGCCTTCGAAAAAAGCTGATCAACCACCCCTTTAATTGAATTACTTATACTGGGGGGTGGGAGGAATACTAAATCATAATGAGCTTTTAAAGGCCTTTATCACACTCACACGTTCGAAAAGCGCAAGTGTCACAGAGTCAGCTACACCAGCACAGCCCCAATCATCACATAATCACCAGGACCCGCCCACTCGTTCACAATCACCAGAGTACTGACTCGCTTCACCTGCACCTCATCTACTCACCCTTTATATTCATGTGCACCAGCCACTCTTTGTCTGGTCTCTTTGCAGTATACATTGCTCTATGTCAGACTCCTTACCACTCTACTCACCTATGATCATCTCATCCAGTCTCCTGTCTGTCTTCCTGATCTCCTGTCACCTGCACAGCATATCCACTTGAGTCTTTACCAGCTAAGTTACCACCATCATACAGCAAGTCACCATCTGGTTCCCGCTGTTCCACCACCACTCTGCTTAATAAACACTGTTTGTCACTTACCCTTCTGTCTGTCTCCTTCTGTGTTGTGACAGAAGACCAGACCACAATGCAGAGTCCGGCTGAAACCAGCGAGGAATATCCTCCAGATCCTATGGTTGAACTTGTGCAAGCAGTTCGATAACATTTCCCCACTGCACCTACCGCTTCTTCTCCACCTGCCTCTGCCTGTCCCATGGCCTGACCAGTGACATACACCGGTGAGGTGGAAGATTGCAGTGGGTTCCTCCTACAATGTTCACTCTATTTTGAGCTGCAACCACAGCTTTTCTCCACTGAACGGGCGTGTCGCCTTCATGATTTCCCAGCCCTTCAATGGGCACACTCCATCTGGCAATCAGATGCCTGTCACAAGCTCATTGGCCACCTTTACCAGTCACTTCAAGGAAATCTTTGGCCAAACCGCCTCAGTATTATCCGTCCATGATCAACTGTTCAACCTTCGCCAAGGTAACTCCTCAATCAGTGTTTATTCCCTATAGTTCTGCACTTTAGCGGCATCTAGTGGCTGGAGGGTTTAAATCCTGATGTGCGCCACCAGATGGTCATTTATGATGACACTGTCGGTCTGGAGTTTCATCCAGAAAGCCATGCGTATCTCTCAACGTCTCTCAGCCTGTGCTCTGGATCTGCCCGCTCCGCATCCTCTGCTCCATCTGTCGCCCTTCCAGCACCTGAACCCATGCAGGTAGACTCCTATTATCTGTCCCACACGGCGCAACAAAGATTACTTCACCACTTGTGTCTCTATTGTGGGGGAGAAGGCCACGTCATCACAAACTGCCTGATACGACCACCACGCCCAGTGGTGAGTACCATTCAGTTCCTTCCGAAGATTGCACCTCTCACTCGAACACCAGTCCAAATTCTAACCCCTAAACTTCTTATTCCAGTGCAACCGCTCATCGACTCTGGCTCCGCCGGGGACCTCATCTCATCAACTTCTCCAAAGACTCAACCTCCAGAGGAAACGCTGCCCACAGGAATTAACCATCCACACCATTCTCGGCAAACCGCTGGGTCGTGGTCACGTTTGTCACTTCTCCCCCACCGTAACCCTCACGTCGGCTGCCTGCATGAGAAGATCTCGTTCATGGTGCTGGAAGTTTCCACTGCTGACATCATCCTGGGACGCCCCTGGATGACTCAACCCACCATCAACTGGAACTCTGGAGAAATTCTACAATGGAGTGATTCCTGCTTCAAAGACAGTCTATTATCTGTTATCAAACCATCTGCACGCCGGGCCTGACGACACCACGCAACCTCTTCATCCAGTCTCCAGTTGAACTCCACCTCCGTTGAAAGCCCAGAAATTGAGGGTAAAACTGAAATTCTTCCAGAGTACTGGCATTCCAGGATGTGTTCAGTAAGCGATTGGCGACTCGTCTTCCACCTCATCGGACATGGGACTGCGCCATCGACCTGCTGCCTGGGGCCTGTCCACCAAAGGGTAAGATTTACCCACTGTCTATCCCGGAACAGAAGGCCATGGAGGAGTACATTCAGGAGGCTCTCAACCAACACTTCATCCGTCCATCGACATCCCCTGCCGCATCTAGCTGCTTCATGGCCAAGAAGGACGGAGGCTTGCGGCCGTGTATCGATTACCGGGCCCTGAATTCTCAGACCGTAAAGTACAGTTATCCTCTTCCTCTGGTCCCTGCTGCGTTGGAACAGCTCCGTGGGGCTTGCATCTTCTCCAAGCTGGACCTGCGGAGAACCGAAGCCTTCCAACACCTCAAAGATGCCTTCACGACCGCTCCAATCCTGGTCCACCCCAATCCTGAACTCCCATTCGTGGTCAAAGTCGATGCCTCTACTACCAGGGTTGGAGTGGTGCTATCCCAGTGGCAGGGTGAGCCTCCTCGACTCCATGCGCCTTTTACTCCAAGAAGCTGTCCCCGGAGGAGCAGAACTACGACATCGGAAATCGTGAGTTGCTCGCAATCAAACTCGCCTTGGAGGAGTGGAGACATTGGCTGGAGGGAGCTCAGCATCATTTTGAGGTGATCACCGGAACCTGGAGTATCTCTGAGAAGCCAAGCGGCTCAATCCTCGACTAGCCCGTTGGGCACTCTGCAACTTTTAATACTGGGTTGGTAGGTAACGGTAAAATCAAAAAGGGTGAAAAGCGGATGCCCTGTCCCGTCTGTATCCTCCTGAACCTGACCCCAGTCCTCCTGAACCTGACCCCAGTCCTCCAGCCATGGTGGTTAGCCCTATTCAATGGCCCCTTGACGATCAAATCCTCCTGAACCTGACCCCAGTCCTCCAGCCATGGTGGTTAGCCCTATTCAATGGCCCCTTGACGATCAAATCCTCCAGGCAACCCTCACCGAACCTGCTCCGCCGGAAGGTCCTGAGGGACGGTTATACGTACCATCCGCCTGCCGTCTGTCCCTCATGGACTCCGCACATACCTCTCCGGGCTCTGGACACCCAGGCAGCCAGCGAACCCTCTCGCTCCTACAAGATCGCTACTGGTGGCCCAACATGACCCTGGATATCTCCCGGTACGTCAAGGGGTGCTCAGTCTGTGCCATCTCCAACACTCCAAGGAAGCTGCTGGAAGGTAAACTGGTACCTCTGCTGATACCCAGATGCCCCTGGTCTCATCTGGGAGTGGACTTCATGACTGACCTTCCTCCATCAAACCATCCCACTTGTATATTTGTCATTGACTGATTCTTCAAGGCCTGTAAACTGGTCCCTATCAAGGGCCTACCCACCGCATTCGAAGCTGCAGAACTCTTATTCCACCAAGTGTTCCGCCATTATGGCTTACCAGAGGACATAGTCTCCGACAGAGGTCCCCAGTTCATCTCTTGAGTGTGGAAGGCCTTCCAACTCCTGGGCGTCTCAGTAAGTTTATCTTCCGGGTACCATCCGCAAACCAACGGCCAGACTGAACGCAAGATCCAGGAGATCGGGAGATACCTGCGGTCATGTCCGAAGAGCTGAAGCCACACAATACCAGCCGGGACAAAGGGTTTGGCTCTCCACCCGCGACATCCGTCTTTGCCTGCCCTGCCGTAAGGTCCCCGCTATATAGGTCCCTTCACTGTGCAGAGGCAGGTCAACGAAGTCACCTACCGACTCAACCTTCCAGTGCACTATTGAATCTCACCTTCATTTCATGTCTCCCTTCTGAAACCCTTCACTGAACCTCTGTCCTTTTCTCCCACAGAACCCACCACGGTCGAAGTACCTCCTTCTCCAGACCTCGCTGATGAGGACCTAGTGTACCAAGTCCACATCTTAGACTCACGGTGACAGGGCGGCAACCTTGAGTACTGAATTGACTGGGAAGGGTACAGTCCCGAAGAACGCTCGTGGGTATCTTGAGATGTCCTGGATCTGTCACTACACACCCAGTTCCACAAAGATCACCCAGACCGTCCAGCCCCTCGAGGTCGTGGCCGGCCCCGTCGCCGGGTCCGTCAGGAGTCGGCCATGGAGGAGGGGGTACTGTCACAGAGTCAGCTACACCGTCACAGCCCCAATCATCACATAATCACCAGGACCTGCCCCCTCGTTCACAATCACCAGAGTACTGACAAATCTCCTGTCTTCGTGTTCAATCGTCACCTGCACAGCATATCCACTTGAGTCTTCACCAGCTAAGTTACCACCATCATACAGCAAGTCACCATCCGCTTCCCATCGCCTGGTTCCCACTGTTCCACCACCACTCTGCTTAATAAACAGTTTATCACTTACCCTTCTGTCTGTCTCCTGCTGTGACCGCAAGCTGTAAAAACTTCTGCTGCAACCTGTATCAATGGCTGTGTCCATAGCATGGGTTTGTTGTGATTTTATGTAAAATGCAGAACAGATACTACTTTTAAAGACACCAACCTCAGTTTACAATCATTGAGTATTGTGAAACAAAGAAAAAAGATTTCATAATATTCAAGGCATATTTCATGATTTAATGGCTTGCGCGGTAGCCATACTGTGTGTCACATTAAATATTATTTTATTTTTTTTATGGACTTTGTTTTCACCAGTGCCCTGTCTTTGGTTAGTTTCACCACTTATCAGTTGTCATGGTGATTTAATTTGATCTGCACAGGTGTTTGTCATTTTACCCTCATTTACCCTTTTCAGTTCTCATTTGTCTGGTATTGTTCGTGTTTGCACGCTGTCTTGCATTTGGCATTCTATTTTGAGTTGTTTAATAAACCTTGTTTCATTTTCTTCATCGTCTTCCTTGGCGTGTACGTGACTGTGTATATGCTATACTTCAGAGTCTGATCACTTTTCACAGAGCTGCAAGAATACAATATAAACAACACATCACATTAAAGAGCATTAGAATTAGACAAATCTTAAAATATAAATCACAACTAAAGTCTATTTTGGGGGAAACTTATTGTATTTTCATGCACATACTTTATAATGCAGTCATCAATAATTTGATCAAATTGAAGTTTAAAGGAATATTTCCAGCCCATAGATGATGCATAAATAATTGGTTTGATCATCGTGAACGTGTCATATCCTCTGTGGTTGAGTGCAATGATTGGATAGCATTATACTGTAGACAATAATGGGTGCTTATAAAATGCAAAAATAAACAACATTAAAAAAACAAATTAAATTAGTCTGATTATTCCTCTGACAGTAACTTGAGCTGCGTGCTGCTGTTCGTTAATCTCATGACTGGCAGCACCAGCAGTGCTGATAATCACGTCTCTCAGATAATGTTACACAATAAAATAAAAGGTGACATACATAATAGGGTATTGTGTCTAAAGTCTAAATAAACAGTTTTAAATATTGACGTTTCAACGTTGACGTTCAAGCGCACGCATAAAGCTGCATACGGATTACATAATCAGAGAGTATTTGTTTTTTGTATTTGTTTGAATTGGTTCGTTTAAAAGTAGACATTTCAAGCTTTCTATAGATATATGTCTCATGTCTGTGAGGTAAGTAGCCTATACGATGACTTTCGGTTCATTTTTGTGATGCTCTCCAGTTCACGGAGACCGGGAAATGGCAGAAAACGCATCCTGTTTGTTTTCTTTATTTTACAAAAGCACAACGTTTTGTTGTTTATTTTGAGTTTACACAAATAAAAGTGAAGAATGATGTATTACTCTTATCTGTATGACCAAAATTGATGGACTATTTTAAGTTGTTTCCACTGTTATCAGGAAAAAATGCAAGTGATGCTCAATGCTCCATGTCATGTAGTATGCATGCTATACTTTAGCTTCCACACTTCGCACAAACACTTGTATATACGCCTAATAATAGAGCACATTTATTTAGGTTAACGTTAGAGCGGCCAAGTAAAGTTGCTACTACATACGTTTCAAATGATAAGCAATATTTAAGGTCGATAGATAGGCGAATGTTTGGTTTTGTTGATTTTGGTTGAAATTTTCAGTTTTAGTTCTAGTTTTCTTTGTTTCTTTTTGTTACTTTGTCTACTTGTCTACTTTGTATCTTCTCATTTGTTTCCATGGTTACTGATTATGTTATCCACCTGTTTCTAGTTTGGGAGGCTGGGTGGGATTATCAGCAACGAAGGAGGCTTGAGGCTGTGCAGAACCATCAGTGACAAAGAAGACATGAGGCTGGACAGAACCATCATGTGGCAGATCCAAAGAGGGGTCAGACAGGCAAGGGTCAAGCCAAAGAGGCAGTCCATTCAGTGCCCAGATCCAGGTGTGTCCTGGTGAAACAGGGAACCACAGCACTAACTGGGCAAAGAACAAAGATGTAAGCTAAACAAAAACTAGACCAACAAACTAGACAAGACTAACATGTGAATGTGAGAGGCACAAAACACATTGCACTGAAACAGAGAAGAGGGAATAGAATATAAAGCGGAGGAATCTAGAGGATAGGATACAGTGGGGAGAACAAGTATTTGATACACTGCCGATTTTGCAGGTTTGCCCACTTACAAAGTAGAGGTCTGTAATTTTTATCATAGGTACACTTCAACTGTGAGAGACGGAATCTAAAACAAAAATCCAGAAAATCACATTGTATGATTTTTAAATAATTAATTTGCATTTTATTGCATGACATAAGTATTTGATCACCTACCAACCAGTAAGAATTCCGGCTCTCACAGACCTGTTAGTTTTTCTTTTAAGAAGCCCTCCTGTTCTCCACTCATTACCTGTATTAACTGCACCTGTTTGAACTCGTTACCTGTGTAAAAGACACCTGTCCACACACTCAATCAAACAGACTCCAACCTCTCCACAATGGCCAAGACCAGAGAGCTGTGTAAGGACATCAGGGATAAAATTGTAGACCTGCACAAGGCTGGGATGGGATACAGGACAATAGGCAAGCAGCTTGGTGAGAAGGCAACAACTGTTGGCGCAATTATTAGAAAATGGAAGAAGTTCAAGATGACGGTCAGTCTCCCTCGGTCTGGGGCACCATGCAAGATCTCACCTCGTGGGGCATCAATGATCATGATGAAGGTGAGGGATCGGCCCAGAACTACATGGCAGGACCTGGTCAATGACCTGAAGAGAGCTGGGACCACAGTCTCAAAGAAAACCATTAGTAACACACTACGCCGTCATGGATTAAAATCCTGCAGCTCACGCAAGGTCCCCCTGCTCAAGCCAGCGCATGTCCAGGCCCGTCTGAAGTTTGCCAATGACCATCTGGATGATCCAGAGGAGGAATGGGAGAAGGTCATGTGGTCTGATGAGACAAAAATAGAGCTTTTTGGTCTAAACTCCACTCGCCGTGTTTGGAGGAAGAAGAAGGATGAGTACAACCCCAAGAACACCATCCCAACCGTGAAGCATGAAGGTAGAAACATCATTCTTTGGGGATGCTTTTATGCAAAGGGGACAGGACGTCTGCACCGTATTGAGGGGAGGATGGATGGGGCCATGTATCGCGAGATCTTGGCCAACAACCTCCTTCCCTCAGTAAGAGCATTGAAGATGGGTCGTGGCTGGGTCTTCCAGCATGACAACGACCCGAAACACACAGCCAGGGCAACTAAGGAGTGGCTCCTGCAGTGGCCTAGCCAGTCTCCAGACCTGAACCCAATAGAAAATCTTTGGAGGGAGCTGAAAGTCCGTATTGCCCAGTGACAGCCCCGAAACCTGAAGGATCTGGAGAAGGTCTGTATGGAGGAGTGGGCCAAAATCCCTGCTGCGGTGTGTGCAAACCTGGTCAAGAACTACAGGAAACGTATGATCTCTGTAATTGTAAACAAAGGTTTCTGTACCAAATATTAAGTTCTGCTTTTCTGATGTATCAGAATGTATCAGAATTTACAGAATTTATTTGTTTTAGATTCCGTCACTCACAGTTGAAGAGTACCTATGATAAAAATTACAGACTTCTACATGCTTTGTAAGTGGGCAAACCTGCAAAATCGGCAGTGTATCAAATACTTGTTCTCCCCACTGTAGATAACAGGTAATTTATGGAGGGGTGTGAACACAGTCAACCCTGAACCAAGATGATCCCAGATTGGTCAGAATCCATCCAAGAGGATGGGCAGATTTTTGAGTTTATAATCTCTGAACACGAACAAAGAAGTTGTAATCAGTTCAAGAAGTTCTCAGTGCAGTTGAAGAAGTTTACTAAGAGAAGTCCAAGGACAGACGATCAGACGATCGTGGCAGACCAAGATCTGAGAAAATGGGTTAAATTCATTCAAGCCATCTATAACTCTCCTCTCATTTTCCTTTCTTTTACTTAAGTTTATTTTCTTTCCGTGAGTCTCGTGTTTTAAGTTAAGTTTCGCCGCAAAGTTTCTCTCGACGAATCTCCAGCGAGCGCGCTTCAACTTCAAACATCCACGAGACTTTCCATCCATCCAGCCGCCAACACGCCACGTGATTGGCTTCCCAAGACGTCGATCAAAAGACACGACAAGACCCTCAGAGAATCATCCAACTTGAGAAACCCCTCTTCAGCCAGGACCGAAAAGGGAATCCCCATTCAAAGCCGACACTAGATACAAACGCAAGTAACCTCCAGATTCTAAACTGAAACTGGTGCATTGATATCAAATTGAATAACCCGCCTAAGCAACGATAGGAGGGTTAAGTTAATGATCGGTGTTTCAGTCAGGTCATGTGTTATAAATGCATATATTGCTAGAAACTTGGGACTTCATCATTTCTCTCTCTTAAAACTCATTCTTTCCTCACTTTCTTTTCCCTTTCTGCAACTCGTGTGAATGTGTGTGTGCGTGTGTTTGTGTTAGATATTAGTTTTACGTGTTAGAGTAATCAATAAAGTTTTGTTTGTATTTAAAGATAAGTGTTCTTGTGTTATGTGCTTACGAATTTAATGTCTTAAACTGCTGATCTATGTTACCTGGCTATTAAATAGTGTTTAACTATTGTGTGGATATTAATATCCGCTGCAGAGTTGATAGTTACGGCCCGTTCAAATGAACGCTGGACGAGTCATTTGCTCTGCCGTAAAATAGACTCTTTCAAAATTCCCTATAAAAGAATTCATTCATTCATTTGAGCTAAATAGACCTGTTTCCCTACACACTGTCATAGGTTGCCATTGCCAACCCCTGCTGTATAGTGATGCACAGAGCTCTTAGGTGTGAGAACAGGTTGCAGTGCAATATTAAGCATGTTAAATGAGAAAAAAAAAGTTTTTATTTTATGTCTTAACCACAGAAACATGCTAAAATATAGCAGCATGAATGAACTACACAAGTTGTGAATATACTGCACATAATCTATTAGGCCAATATGTGTAAGTATAAAACTATACCAAAGCATATTTATTGTGAATTTCAAATGTATAATAACTTTTGTTACGTTTTTTTTTTTTTTTTTTGCAACCATCGTACAATATACAGTACATATTTGCACATATAGCACAAACATGTACAAATAGTTGTGTCTCAAAGTGATTTTGATGGTACTTTACCCATTAAATGTTTTTTGGTATTCTGCTCTGGTTGGAAGACAATAATGAAACACTTAGGAGCAAAAATACAGAGAATCAGACCAAAGCTTGAAGCTAAAATAGCAAAAATCTCTACAGCTACAGTAAATTTCCCTGGAGAGCTGACATAAGCTGGAATAAAAGTGATCCAAACAGCACAGAATATGAGCATACTGAATGTGATGAATTTAGCCTCATTGAAGTTATCAGGCAGCTTTCGGGCCAGAAAAGCTAAAACAAAGCAAAGGAAAGCTAGGAGGCCAATATAACCCAATACAGCCCAGAAACCAATAGCTGATCCTAAACTGCATTCTAGAATGATCTTTTCTTTGTAGTGTTTCACATTGTTGTAAGGAAAAGGTGGGGATATTGTTAACCAAAGCACACATATAAGGATCTGTACAAGAGTGAAACTAAAAACACTCAGTCTCTGTTGAGGAGGCCCAAACCATTTCATGACATTACTTCCTGGAAGTGTAGCCCTGAAAGCCATTAACACCACTAGTGTTTTCCCCAGAACACAGGAGATACAGAGAACAAAAGTGATGCCAAATGCTGTGTGACGCAACATACAGGACCACTCAGTGGGCCGACCAATGAAAGTAAGTGAACAGAGGAAACACAGAGTCAGTGAGAAGAGCAGCAGGAAGCTCAGCTCTGAGTTGTTGGCTCTTACTATCGGAGAGGCCCTGTTTTTGTAGAAGACTAGAGTAATGCTCAATGCCACTAAAGAGCCAACAACAGAGAAAGCAGCAAGGACAATCCCAAGGATCTCATCCCAGGAGAGAAACTCCACTGGTTTAAGAAGGCACTTGTCCTTCTCATTATTGGGCCAGTACTCAGGTAGACATTTGTGGCATTCTAAAGAATCTGGAAGATGAAGAAATCAGTGCTTAACAGCCATTTATGAACCACAGAAACAACATTTAGACATACAGGATATCAGACTATACTGTTTTAGAATGACCAAATAAGGGGATCAATAACATGATGGTAATTTATTTGTCTTATATGCTATTTAAAATACATAAAATTGCAATTCATACATACAATCATATTACTTTCAAAAAGCCTCATTAAAAGAAATAAATGACTAAAAGTAGTTTATTAAAATATTGTTATTAATATATTTTTAACAAAACTGCTTCACTGCTTAGTGGTATTTGAAAAAAAGAAAAAGTCTACTAAATTAAAGTGGTGAAACAAAGTCATGTAGTCCAACCAATATGCAGAAAAATTCCGAAAAAAAAAAACAAACAAAAAAAAAACACACACAATTTAGGAAATTGTACCATAGAAAAACTTCTCATAGCTGTGTGTCAAGTTTTAAGTTATCAAAATGTAAGTTATCAAACTGTCTGCACTGCATAAATAATAAATTAAATATAGAATAACTCCTTATTAAAGCTACAATTTTCTCTGTTACCTTTGCTCTTTAACACCACTAGTGTTTTAATGATAGCATTAGCCGTTGCTGTTCCTTTAAGATCTGCCGCTGTCGAACATGACGGATCTGACGTGGTGTCACGCGCATCTCATTTTCTCCACAACTCTTAAGCTCATTTAAGACGTTATTTAACTCATTTAAGACTGCTCTTATGAGAATACTCGACAAAATGGGCATTTTGGCATAATTCTGTGTGCTATTGTTCGTTTAAGCGTGAAGAGAACTCGATACTGGCGCGCGTCTTTCAGACAAGGGGTGCATCTCAATCAGCTCCTAGTTCAGTAGTCAGGGCACTGATCAGGGAGTCGGCCACATTCATGTACACGATATACTGATTCACTACCTAGGAAACTAGGAGCTGATTGAGACGCACCCACGACATTCACAGACAGCGCGTTCTCTTTCATCTTGTCGCGCTGGAATGATTTTAAAGCATTTGCATGAATAAGAGCGTGATCATATATTGTAATGCTAGCCAACGGATGACAGAAAAAAACCGATGCTGCGTTAATTGCGTTAAATATTCATAAAATATCATATAAATATCACGTGCGTTAACGCGCTAATTTTGACAGCCCTAATTAACGCATTAAATTATTTTTTTTTTAGTTTAAGGTGTTAAAAATATTTAACAATTAATGCAGCATCCGTTTTTTTTCTGTCATCCTTTGGCTGCGATACAGTATATGTTCACACTATCATTCATTCAAGTGCTATTAAAACATTATAGCGTGATAAGACACAAAATAAGAACTTAAATCTGTACTGGCGCTCATCTAGGAATCTCCTGTCTGTGTGACAGGACTCATGTGCACAGAATGCCGCTTCAGACAGCGCGCGGCCGCATTGAGTTCTCTATCGCTTTTGAACGGAAAAAAAAAAAAAAAAAAAAAAATTATGCCAAAATGTCCGCTTTGTCGAGAGTATGCTAGTGAGCACAGTCTTAAATGAGTTAATAAAGTGTTAAATGACCGTAAATAGTTGTGAGGACATCGGATGCGTGTCAGATCCAGATCCGCATCATGTCCTTCAGATCTTAAAGTGACAGCAGCCTAATAAACCTGCTGCTATCTGTCATTAATCAAAGAACAAAAGAAAAAGATAAAATCTCTCACTGCTCTTGACTGAACTTTTGTAGCTTTAATAAGGATTATTCTATATTTAATTTATAATTTATGCAGTGAAGACTGTGAAGTATTCGATAACTTCAATTTCAGTATATTCCCATAATTTCAGTCTTTATGTTGTTTCTACATTAATTTGGAGATTAAATGTGAAATTATTACAATATAAAAATACATTAAAAACTTTAATGTTAGGTGCGATTAATTGCGATTAATAACAGAAAAAATGTGTGATTAATTAGTTAGGTAACAGAGAAAATTACTCACTGGTCTTGACTAAAGAACTTGTGTAGCTTTAATAAGGATTAATCTATATTTAATTCATAATTTATGCAGTGCAGACTGTTTGTTTTCTGTAGCCTATATTTCCTACCTGTTAGATGGGTATAAAGGGCACAGGTAAATATGACATTTATTGGGTTTATGTGAGGATTGTTTTAAGTTCACTTAAATTAAAAGTTTTATTTTTTGAACCCTAATAAATGTAAAAAAAAAAAAAAAAAAAAAAAAATTATAGCTTTTTAATTACACTGTAGTGTTGAATGGCTATAGTTAATGTTTAAAATTGGGGGGGGGGGAATCAATTTCATAGAGACATCAGTAGCAGTATTAGTATCAGTGATACTGGCCTTCATTCATAAAAAGATGCCATTAAACAAATAAATAAAATATACTGTCTTTATGTTTTTTCTGCATTCATTTGGAGATGAACTGTGAAATTATTAAAAACGTATAAAAACGCAAGTGTTTTTAATTGTGATTAATCAAGTTAATTTTTTTAAACGATTGACAGCACTAATATATATACAGTGGGGAGAACAAGTATTTGATACACTGCCGATTTTGCAGGTTTTCCTACTTACAAAGCATGTAGAGGTCTGTAATTTTTATCATAGGTACACTTCAACTGTGAGAGACGGAATCTAAAACAAAAATCAACTGCACCTGTTTGAACTCGTTACCTGTATAAAAGACACCTGTCCACACACTCAATCAAACAGACTCCAACCTCTCCACAATGGCCAAGACCAGAGGGCTGTGTAAGGACATTGGGGATAAAATTGTAGACCTGCACAAGGCTGGGATGGGCTACAGGACAATAGGCAAGCAGCTTAGTGAGAAGGCAACAACTGTTGGTGCAATTATTAGAAAATGGAAGAAGTTCAAGATGACGGTCAATCTCTCTCGGTCCATGCAAGATCTCACCTCGTGGGGCATCAATGATCATGAGGAAGGTGAAGGGTCAGCCCAGAACTACACGGCAGGACCTGGTCAATGACCTGAAGAGAGCTGCGACCACAGTCTCAAAGAAAACCATTAGTAACACACTACGCGGTCATGGATTAAAATCCTGCAGCGCATGCAAGGTCCCCCTGCTCAAGCCAGCGCATGTCCAGGCCCGTCTGAAGTTTGCCAATGACCATCTGGATGATCCAGAGGAGGAATGGGAGAAGATCATGTGGTCTGATGAGACAAAAATAGAGCTTTTTGGTCTAAACTCCACTCGCCGTGTTTGGAGGAAGAAGAAGGATGAGTACAACCCCAAGGACACCATCCCAACCGTGAAGCATGGAGGTGGAAACATCATTCTTTGGGGATGCTTTTCTGCAAAGGGGACAGGACGACTGCACCGTATCGAGGGGAGGATGGATGGGGCCATGTATCGCGAGATCTTGGCCAACAACCTCCTTCCCTCAGTAAGAGCATTGAAGATGGGTCGTGGCTGGGTCTTCCAGCATGACAACGACCTGAAACACACAGCCAGGGCAACTAAGGAGTGGCTCCGTAAGAAGCATCTCAAGGTCCTGGAGTGGCCTAGCCAGTCTCCAGACCTGAACCCAATAGAAAATCTTTGGAGGGAGCTGAAAGTCCGTATTGCCCAGCGACAGCCCCGAAACCTGAAGGATCTGGAGAAGGTCTGTATGGAGGAGTGGGCCATAATCCCTGCTGCAGTGTGTGCAAACCTGGTCAAGAACTACAGGAAACGTATGATCTCTGTAATTGCAAACAAAGGTTTCTGTACCAAATATTAAGTTCTGCTTTTCTGATGTATCAAATACTTATGTCATGCAATAAAATGCAAATTAATTACTTAAAAATCATACAATGTGATTTTCTGGATTTTTGTTTTAGATTCCGTCACTCACAGTTGAAGAGTACCTATGGTACAAATTACAGACTTCTACATGCTTTGTAAGTGGGCTAACCTGCAAAATCGGCAGTGTATCAAATACTTGTTCTCCCCACTGTATATATATATATATATAGATAGCCATATAGATCTATAGACATATAGATATTTTTTTAATATTATCCCATAATTTGGCAGCAAGTATTTTAGGCTGCTGTCATTTTAAGACCAGATCCATTATACTGTTACACATGCGTTTCCTTTCTCAACTCTTTATGTTCACTTATAACTGGCTGTGTTTACATGAATACTTGCCAAAACTGGCATTTCGATATTATTTTGTGTGTATTTGACTGTTTAGGTGCAATAAGCAGCGAAAAAGAACTCAATTTAGTGCTGAGAGGTGTGAGCACTTTGGGTGTAAGCACAAAATCTGCAGGAATGAGTAAAATTATGAGCAATACACACAATCCCAGGCTAAAATTCAAGCCCTGTAACACCAACAATATTTATCCGGAGCAAATGAAATGAGCGAGTTAGGGGAGGCGGGTTTGTGTGTCAACTCGCTGTCGGCGAGATCATAAGAGAGTGAGAAAGTGCAGGCGCAGCTGGTATTATGTATCTATTCTATGGACAATAAGTATTAGAAGTGTTTCAGATATTTCAGTATATCTTTTTATATTTCAGATATTTTCAGTATGTAGGGCCTATCGAAAAACCAATATAGCTATTTGACAACACTACATTGCACTTAGTTTATTATTTCAAATGCATTTTTAAAAGACTACAATTGAAAAATATATATTATAAAATTCAACCCGCCAAAGTGGCTAGTAGAGAGTGTATATATTCATATATATATGAATAATGTGTGTACAGTCACATGTACGGGAAATTGTTATTAATTTTTCCTTGATCGTTGTCATTATTATTATTTTTCTCCCTTAAAATTTGTATAATAATACAATTATACTGTATATTGTATAAGAAAATCCTGACAAAGCACCTGTCTCATTGCTGATTTCTCCTTCTGCACAGTTAATGCAGTCATAACAGCAGACAGGTCTTCCTTTTTGCACAGCCTTCCTAGTGCCTGGAGGACAGCTCTCACTACACACAGACACAGGCACCTGCAGGTGACAGGAACACACAGCATCACAGTCAGAAATGAAAGGATTTGGGTGAAAATGCTCTGAAAGTGACTAAAGGAATAGTGTTGTTGAATGCTAAGCAAATATGAAATGGTTTGCTTTGTTCAATTTATTTAATTGTGTATGGTTATTTAATTGGGTTATTATAATTGTGTATTATGTGTATGACATAAATAAAGAACATTTGTGTTTATATGGTTATAAGTTTAAAAAAATTAATTCTGGGGGTACTGTACAACATTCATAAATAATTACAATCACAGAGAATAGAACAACACATTGTATACCTTTTCACTGCCATCAAACCAAATTATATCTCTGCTCAGACTGAATTCTTGGCCTTTAGGCTGCGATGCATCATATTGACCCACTGTAACAAAATAAATTAAACCATTTCTCTGAAGCTGCCAATTCACAAGTTCATAGGTGGCCACAGGGTCTCCATTGGTGTCAAATGAAACAGGATAATTATTTTTAGTAAAATTCACTTGCTTGAGTTGATCAAAAACCTGCATGATGAAAGAATCAAATTGTGTTGATACAATTATTTGTTGAATAATCAGTACTGAAATACTAGGTGTGGTTGAATATATTTTATAGTAGGTCTACACAAAAAGTAAAGGAATACTGTATTATATTAAAAATTTTGTAAATGCATTGTAAAAAAAAAAAAAAAAAAAAAACACACACACACACACACACACACACACACACAACAACAACAACAACAAACAAAAAGGAAAAAACGCTCAATTATTCCAAGATGTGAAAACTTACCTGTCGGGGCTCAACTTTGATGTTCTTGTCACAACGTTTTTCCTTACAGACAATGCCATGGAGGGCATGAGCTATAGCATATGTGGCTTTGTACACCATGTTAGTGATCCTCAACTGGGACGTGTCTGTGTACGGGTTCTGTAATGCGCGCAGGTTCTCTGTGCCATCACATGCTGGCATACTAGTAGAAGAACCCGTCTGCCGTTTTAGACTACAGCTAAATGAGCTTTCCCAGAACTCTGTCAGCAGGGGAAATTTCAGAGCCTGTTTTGGAGACAGGTCAAGTAGAAAGTTACGAAAACCAGGGATAACAGACCGCGGGATTGCAACGCCCACAGCACCGATACACAAATTGAACCGCAGCATTTGTGGATCTGTAACCCATGACTCGCTGCCAATCCACTGCATCGGGGGAGGAGGATGCTGACTCAGCTCTTCTAAGAGAAATCTCATATCACCGGCAGACACGAAGGCAACAATTACACGAGCCGTAGATCTGCGAATGACATCTGCGACTCTTTTCAGTTTACTGCGCGGCTGGGTCCTGTAGTAGGCCTCAGAATACTCCACACAGATTCCCTCTTTCTCCGCAGCTTTCAAGAATGATGCCATGCCATTGTTCCCGTAGTCTGAATCACTGCACACAGTCCCGATCCACGTCCATCCGAAGTGCTTGACCATCCGTGCCAGTGCGGCCGCTTGATGGTGGTCGCTGGGGATGGTCCTGAAGAAAGCAGGATGCTGCCGCTTGTCACTGAGACACGCACATGTTGCATAATGACTCACCTGAAGTTAAGACAAATAAAACTATATATATTCTGAACATGAAAGGACGTTAAGTAGCTAAACATGCTGATTACTCGAATCACATACTTAACATTTACTAACTGTTATGTGTTATGGTGTTATGGGCAAAATATGCCCAGTGTTATGGGCAAAATTACAACAATTATTTTTACTTTTTTTGGTAACACTTTACAATAAGATCTCATTCATTAACATTAGTTAATGTATTAACAAACATGAACTAACAATGTGCAATACATTCGTTACAGTATTAAGTCATTTTTGTTGATGTTAGTTAATACAAATCCAGCTGTTTATTGTTTGTTCATGTTGGTTCACAGTGCATTTACTAATGTTAACAACTACAGCATTTGATTTTAATAATATATTAGTAAATGTTAAAATAAACATGAACCAAGATTAATAAATGCTGTAATTTATTAATTAAATTATTGTTAATTCTTAGATCATGTTAACTAAAATAGTTAACTAATGTTAACTAATGAAACCTTATTGTGCATATATATATACATATATATAAGAAGACTAGGACATAGTTATATTGACCAAGCACCTGTGGAATTCCAAGAGGACCGAAAATTCTGGAAATGCTTATAGACGGCGTGGAAGCAGAATCTCCAACTAGTGCAAGAATTGCTGCAGATTTTGCACAGGAATCAGTGTCGTTAAATATGAGATCTTGTCCGTTGGCAAGCTGTAACGCTACTTTAATTGCCATTGGTACAGAGCCACAGGAGTCATATATATGGTACCCTAATGTGATGCCCGGTAAGAGATCAGAGCTGTTGTTGATCTCTTGAATAGTGAACTGCAAGGCACGAGCAAAGCGCAGCTCTCTGAAATCCATGCTGTTGAAACACACACACAATAACCTCTTATTAAAAAAAGAACTCTCACATGAACATTATGCCTGTTTGCTTATTAACTTTTTACTTAAAATGTCGGCTATGAACATAATTTTAGGACAATCATCAGCCATTGACCCTGCTTTGTTAAGGACTGTATTTAATTTTGAATTAAATTCTAACCTGCCACTGCACTCTAGTGGTTGTGGCCGTCTAGAAAAGGTGTGTTTCTCTGTCCTCACATAGTAATGAATGGTGAAAGCCCCTCCAATAATGAAGTCTCCATCCTCGAAGAGAGCAGGGGGCTGAGGGTCACCTTTAAGGATGCAGGTGCCTAAATTAACCCCATGCACAGAAGGGCAAAACCTAATAATACACAGTAGTGTCACTGTCAATAAAAGATGAACATTCATTTCTCCTTCTAGGCAAGTGACCATTCCAATTGTGATGTGAGCATTAATCCTTGTTTTATACTCGCCATCCACTACTGTTGTATATTGTAACTATTTACTGTACAACCTAAGAGGGTGTGGCTAATATTTCACATCAGTCAATAACAGAATATGTCTTGAGTGTATCATAAAATGCATCAAAACACCAATATTTTTTTTGAATAAAATAAAAAACACCATTTTATTTTTGGTTTTAGTTGCCCTTTCAGTGACACAAAAGTATGACTGATACACATTCTTTAAATTCTCTATAAATCATAATGAAGAAAAGTAGCAAAACCATTATTTGTTCAAATTAAAAACGTGATAAAATGCTATCACAAGGTATTGTTTTGAAATAAATGACTCTTTTTTTATTATTATTATTTGTTAGCGAGTAATTAATTTTTACATGACAACATTATATCCTTATTTATGAAGTCACAGCTGTATCACATAACTGGATAAAAAGTATGATTTATTGCAAAATGAATTTTCTGATATTTCATATCATTTTAATACTTGATATGTTTTCGGTTACATTAATTAGTATAACATTAAAAGTGTTAGAATATTATAAAGCAATGGTGAATTAAAAGCGTTTTTATTTTATAGTTTTGGAATATGCTGAATGAAGTGCACATAATTGTACATCTATTAGGTGAATATGTGCAATTATAGTGTCAATGCTTAGTGTAAAACAGAAACTTGTTTTTGCAATAATTGCACAATATACCAAACTTATTTGTCCATACAGCAGAAATGTGTAAATCCATTTATTTCGGCATGAGAGCTGACACAGTAAAATCCCAGCCATGTGTGATATCTAATTATGATTGATATCTAATAAGAGTTGTGTGTCTTAGTGTACTTTTGCTGATACTTTACCCATTAAGTGTTTTTTGGTATTCTGCTCTGGCCTAAATACAATAATGAAACACTTAGGAGCAAAAATACAAAGAATCAGACCAAAGCTTGAAGCTAAAATGGCAAAAATCTCCACAGCTACAGTAAATTTCCCTGGAGAGCTGACATAAGCTGGAACAAATGTGATCCAAACAGCACAGAATATGAGCATACTGAATGTGATGAATTTAGCCTCATTGAAGTTATCAGGCAGCTTTCGGGCCAGAAAAGCTAAAATAAAGCAAAGTAAAGCTAGGAGGCCAATATAACCCAGTACAGCCCAGAAACCAATAGCTGATCCTAAACTGCATTCTAGAATGATCTTTTCTTTGTAGTGTTGCATATTATTGTAAGGAAAAGGTGGGGATATTGTTAACCAAAGCACACAGATAAGTACCTGTACAAGAGTGAAACCAAAAACACTGAGTCTCTGTTGAGGAGGCCCAAACCATTTCATGACATTACTTCCTGGAAGCGTAGCCCTGAAAGCCATTAACACTACAATTGTTTTCCCCAGAACACAAGAGATACAGAGAACAAAAGTAATGCCAAATGCTGTATGACGCAACATACAGGACCACTCAGTGGGCCGACCAATGAAAGTAAGTGAACAGAGGAAACACAGAGTCAGTGAGAAGAGCAGCAGGAAGCTCAGCTCTGAGTTGTTGGCTCTTACTATCGGAGAGGCCCTGTTTTTGTATAACACCAGAGTAATGCTCAAAGCCACTAAAGAGCCAGCAACAGAGGAAGCAGCCAATATAATCCCAAGGATCTCATCCCAGGAGAGAAACTCCACTGGTTTAGGAAGACACTCATCCTTCTCATTATTAGGCCAGTACTCAGGTAGGCACTTGTGACAATCTAAAGAATCTGTAAAATAAAATAAAAAAATTGTGCTCAACAGTCATTCATGAACCACAGGAATAAGAGAGATTCTAAAACAGTGTAGTCTGATAACCTGTATAGGCTATCAGACTACACTGTTTTTGGAATGAACAACTCAGATGGTCAATGACATGATGCTCATTTTTGTCCTATAAGTTAATTTATTTAAAAAATATGTTAACATGTAATTCCTACATACAATGACTTGAATAACCCTCTTCTATGATGAGCATGTTCTTAATATGATTACAAATTATTAAAGGAGTCATGAATTGAAAAACTGAATTCCTCGATCTTTTGACATACAAGAGGCCATTGTACTATAAAAACAAGTTTCAGAACTCAAAACTTCATTGTTAGTCCAAAAACAGCTTTTATTGAAATCACGCTGACAAAACGACCTATTTTAACATTACCTTTCAAAGGATTCTAATGTAAGGAAAGGGGCTGTTTATGTTCAACTATGTGAATGTGGCAGTATAGGATTATTTGTTTTACACATTTCACTATGGATTCTTTGGTGTGATTGGCTTCAATGGTCATTGCTTGCATCCTTTTATGCAGTGAAAGTAGATCTAAATGTGATGCTGTATCAGCACTTTTATGATTAGTTAAAAAACCTAAAAGTTTTCAAAAGAATTTCACAATAATGAAAATACAATACAATAGTAATAGTAATACAATAGTTACTTCATGTTACCCAGCCATAGGACTGGGCATTTACACTGAAGTCTTAAAGAGTCACACCCCAAAAATACAGAAAAAATATATCAAAAATACAGAAAAATACAGTAATATTGTGAAATATTATTACAATTTAAAATAATGATTTTCTATTTTAATATACTTTAAAATCAAATTTATTTTGGTGATGTAAAACTGAATTTTCATCAGCCATTATTCCAGTCTTCAGTGTCACATGATCCTTCAGAAATCATTCTTATATGCTGATTTATTATCAATGTTGGAAACTGCTGTGCTTTTTAATATTTTTTATAACCTGTGATACTTTTTTCAGGATTCTTGGATGAATAAATGAAGTAATGGCTGATGAAAATTCAGCTTTGCATCACAGAAATAAATGATATTTTATATTAAAATAGAAAACCATTATTTTAAATTGAGTTATTCTGCACTGAATCCGTTGCTCTTAGATATAAACAGCTTTTCTTCTGAGGTAAATTATTCCAGGATTATTCCTCACCGCGTCTCAAAATGATGTAAAGTACATGCACGAATCTTGATGTGTTTATTTGAGTTGATGTGGGCGTTGACTCTGTTCGCATGGATCGCGTCAGTATTTGAATCTTAAAAGAGCGCGCTCCGCGGCCGTGGCCGCATTAACACTAATGAAGAGGCTTGCGAACGACTGACATCTCTCTCTTTTCAAACAGATTACATAAACACAGAATATTTGTTTTCAATTTGATTTACAGTATTTAAAACCTGACATTTCAACGTTTCTTTAGACATATGTCATGTTTGTGTGACAAGTATTCGCTATGTTACAGTTCCTTTTCTGAAGACTATATGAATGAACGTCATTGAGAGAGAGGCTGCAGATCGCGCATCATGTTTGTTTTCTTTATTTTGCAAAAAGCACAACATGTTGTTTTTATTGTGCGTGTACACAAATAAAAGTAAAAACTTAACAGATTATAATGATGTATAACACTTGCATGAAAGACCAAAATCGACTGAGTATTTTGAGTCTCTTTCGCACTGATAGGAAAAAAAATGAGGTTGAGGCGCCAGCACCACAGCCGACTTCAGAGAGTTAAACAGTGTTCAAATCAGAGCTTGTTTCATCTAGTTTGAAGCTAGTTTTTAGCCATGGAATTAAAAAAGTAACAAAAAAAAAAACGCATTTAAATGCGGTTGTCACTCTTGAAACGTTACAGTGTGTACTTGGCCATAAAGTCGCAATTCTGAGATTGATTTTTCACTCGCAAAAAGACAATTGCGAGTTTATATCTTGCAAGCCTAACTTTGTAACTCGCAGTTGCAAGAAAAAAAAGTCAGAATTGTGAGATAAAAAGTTGCAGTTACCTATTTTGTTTTGTATTCTGTGGCAGAAATGGGCTAAAATCAAGGTAGAATAAAAATGTCTAAATTAATACAGTTTTTGCTATTAACATTATAAGTGCACCTGAGGAAACATTATAAATAGATCCTTTTCTTTATCTCAGACTTTCATATAGCATTGACCCAGTTAGTATGTATGATTAATTCAAGAATGTCCAGACAAAGTACCTGTCTCATTGCTGATCTCTCCATCTGCACAGTTAATGCAGTCATAACAGCAGACAGGTCTTCCCTTTTTCACAGCCTTCCTAGAACCTAGAGGACAGCTCTCACTGCACACAGACACAGGCACCTGCAGATGACAGGTAAACAGAGCATCAAGGTAAAAATTTAACCAAGGTACTGCATATTATTTATAATGTAATGTAGGGATGGGCCACTTCAGTCTTGGAGCGTCACTGTCCTGCAGAGTCTAGCTACAACCCTGATAAAAACTCACCTGCCTGTAGCTTTCTGGTAATCCTGAAGACATTGATTAGCTTGTTCAGGTGTGTTTGATTATGGTTTGAGCTAAACTCTGCAGGACAGTGGCCCTCCAGAACCGAAGATGCCATCCCTGATGTAATTATAGTAAACACATTGTAGCTATACCTTTTCACTGCCATCATACCAAATGATAGTTCTGCTTAGACTGAATTCTTGACCTTTAGGCTGGGAAGCATCATAATGACCCACTGTCACAAAACGGACTGAACCGTCTCCCTGAAGTTGCCAATTCACAAGTTCATAGGTGGCCACAGGGTCTCCATTTGTATCAAAAGAAACAGAATAATTATTTTTGGTGAAGTTCACTCGCTTGAGCTGGTCAAAAACCTACATGAAGGGCATGAAAAACTCAGATTGTTGTAATTTGCTAAGTAATCAGTATACTGAAATAACTGTATACTGAAATATAGGCCTATAGATATTTTATAGCAGGCCTACACAAAGTAAAGGAATATTGTATATTAAGATTTTTAAAATCGTTTGTAAATGTACTGTAATAATTTAGTTCATTTGTTCCAAGATGTGAAAACTTACCTGTCGGGGCTCAATTTTGATGTTTTTGTCACAACGTTTTTCGTTACAGACAATGCCATGGAGGGCATGAGCTATAGCATATGTGGCTTTGTACACCATGTTAGTGATCCTCAACTGGGACGTGTCTGTGTACGGGTTCTGTAATGCGCGCAGGTTCTCTGTGCCATCACATGCTGGCATACTAGTAGAAGAACCCGTCTGCCGTTTTAGACTACAGCTAAATGAGCTTTCCCAGAATTCTGTCAGCAGGGGAATTTTCAGAGCCTGTTTTGGAGACAGGTCAAGTAGAAAGTTACGAAAACCAGGGATAACAGACCGCGGGATTGCAACGCCCACAGCACCGATACACAAATTAAACCGCAGCATTTGTGGATCTGTAACCCATGCCTCGCTGCCAATCCACTGCATCGGGGGAGGAGGATGCTGACTCAGCTCTTCTAAGAGAAATCTCATATCACCGGCAGCCACGAAGGCAACAATTACACGAGCCGTTGATTTGCGAATGACATCTGCGACTCTTTTCAGTTTACTGCGCGGCTGGGTCCTGTAGTAGGCCTCAGAATACTCCACACAAATTCCCTCCTCCTCTGCAGCCTTCAGGAATGATGCCATGCCATTGTTCCCGTAGTCTGAATCACTACGCACAGCCCCGATCCACGTCCATCCGAAGCGCTTGACCATCCGTGCCAGTGCGGCCGCTTGATGGTGATCGCTGGGGATGGTCCTGAAGAAAGTAGGATGCTGCCGCTTGTCACTGAGACACGCACACGTTGCATAATGACTCACCTAGTGCACCGTGAAGAAGAAAAAATGTTTAAAATATATATACATATTTTTTCTTTAACGATAAAGGACATTTAAAATAATTTCATTACTCTAATCTCATACTTTACATTCACATTTACATGATGCGTGCTATCTGCTGTGACACAAATGTCAAATGTGTCCGACATTATAAGTATTTTTATATTTTACATTTTACACAGTTTTAAAGAAGACCAAGAAAAAGCACCTGTGGAATTACAAAAGAACCGAAAAGTCTTGAAGTGGTTATAGCCGCAGTGGAACCAGATTCTCCGACTAGTGCGAGAACTGCAGCAGATTTTGCACAGGAATCGGTGTCGTTAAATACGAGATCTTGTCCGTTGGCAAGTTGAAATGCTACTTTCATTACCATTGGCACAGAGGCACAGGAGTCATATATATGATACCCTAATGTGATGCCTGGTAAGAAATCGGAGCTGTTGTTTATCTCTTGGATGGCGAACTGTAAAACACGAGCAAAGCGCAGCTCTCTGAAGTCCATGCTGTTGAAGAGCACAGATGAAAAACTATATTATAATTACTTGTAATTAAATGTAAGCACCTACGTGAATGTTTTACTTGTATGATTCTCATTAACTCAGTTTACATAAATAAAAAGACAATTATGAACATAGATTCAGTCAATAGAATCCATTCAACCCTGTTCTCTTAAGGATTGTATTAAGTTTTGTCAAACTCTAACCTCCCACTACACTCTAGTGGTTGTGGCCGTCTAGTATAGGTGTGCTTCTCTGTCCTCAGATAGTAATGAATGGTGAAAGCTCCTCCAATGATAAAGTCTCCATCCTTGAAAAGAGCAGGGGGCTGAGGGTCACCTTGGAGGAAGCAGGTGCCTAAATTAACCCCACATACAGCAGGGCAAAGTCTGGTAATGCACATCACTGTCAATAAAAGATTAACATGCATTTCTCCTGCTAGACAAGTAGCCACTCCAAATGTGAGGTCAACATTAAGCCTTGTTTTATATATCCACCAACCACTACTGTTGTATGTTGTAACTCCATACTGGAAAATCTAAGGGGGTGTGGTTAATATTTTGTATCAGTCCGTCATGGTGAGAGAATGTGTCTTCATGATTGTATCAAGTTTTAAAACACAAAAATCGTAACTTGTCTTCTTTAAGGTCACCCAAAGGAAAAATGTATTGCTCAGTGGTTGCTTTTCCTAAGCTCATGAGACTTAGTTGTGATTCTCATACATCTCTCATTTCAGTATCAACAGAGTTTCAGATGTTTCTCCTAAAATTCCTTAGGAGAAATAAGAGTAGACGCAACTGAGACATGAGAAATATTTGAGAGAAAAGGAGTTAAAACTGAGAATGTGGTGGAAGAAATATAGAACATCTCTTTATCTTCTTGCTGCCATCTCTTTCAAGACTCCATTATAGGAATATTTTATTGCTCAGAGGTTGCTCTTTCTAAGCTCATGAGACTTAGTTATTATTCTCATGTATCTCTCATTGTAGAATCAACAGTGTCTCAGATGTTTCTCTTCAAATTCCTTAGGAGAAATAAAAGTAGAGAAATAGCTGAGAGAAAGGAGTCCAAAATGAGAAACATGGGATATCTCTTTATTGTCTTGCTGTAATCTCTTTCAAAGGGTTTTGTTTTCTTTTTTTATGACATTTGGGGTTTTCACCTTTAATGGACAGGACCATAGGATGAGAGACCGGAAACAATGGGAGAGGCGAGAAGGGAACAGGAGCTGGAAAGTACCTTTAGCTGGGACTTGAACTCGTGATGTCTGAGGTGCTGCTGTGCCTCAATGTTGATGTGCTGTCCACAAGGCTATGGCTCTGACAGAGCTTTCTCTAAGCTCAGGACACTAAGGGCTGATTATCTCTTATAGGTCTCATTTAGGTATCAGCTTTGCCTTCTGGTGCCAGTTGCATAAACTTAGCATAGTTGCATAACTTAAGAACTTGAAGAACTTAAGAACTGTAACTTAAGGACTACTTTGACTAAGTAGTAGTTAACCGAAGCGTAATCAGTCTTACCTTTCCCAATTAAAATTAAACAGATCTACCTTTTTATGTAACTGACTTAAGTTATTACCAGGTTTGGGGGAAAAAATAATTCATGACTAACTTTTAAGACTAGTCTAAGAAGTTTTTGCAACCAACCCCAGATGTCTTAAATTTTATTTTAGGAGAAACATGTTACATTTAAAATTTTTGCTAATATTGTGAATACTGAAACTTTGAACTACTGAAAGCATTATGCGTTTCAGAATATCAAGGGTTGTTCATTTAAATGTATCTTCAATGCCCTGCATTGAATATGCAGTGCTTATTCCAAACAAGGGATTAGACAAGTGTACAATGTTTAGTCTAGATAAATTCTTTCTTTATAACAAATTTAATACTATAGTGTACCAGTGCTTCATGGTTGCTGCATAACCTTTTTGTTCTTCGTTTAACATTGCAAAGTTTGTCTTGTACAACCCATTTTGCATGCATGTAAACATAGGTTATGATTGTTTTGTTCATTGTGCAACAAAACAATGCATGTATTGTGCTTGATTGAAATGGTGTGGATGAATGACACAAAAGCTACCCACAGGGAAGAAAAAAAAAACCTTTAACAATTCAAATGTTTCTGCGAGACATAAATGAGGTTGCATTAACATCAAATGGAGACTTTTCTTGAGTCTCCTGTTTCTCACACTTGTCTCCTGAGACAAAAACTCTAACATTCTCACATTTGTCTCCTTTAAAGTTTTAGAAGAGATCTCAACAACATTACACACTGTTCTCAGACTTTTCTCCTCAGCTAGAAACACTGGAGCTCTCACATTTGTCTACTCTAAAGTTTAGAAGAGATCTTAACAACATCACACACTGTGCTCAGATTTTTCTCCTTAAACTAAAGACTCTGAACCTCTCACATTTATCTCCTCTAAAGTTTAGAAGAGACCTCAGTAACATCGCATACTTTGCTCAGACTTTTCTCCTTAGCTAAAGACTCTGAAGCTCTCACATTTGTCTCCTTTTAAAGTTTAGATGAGATCTCAACAACTTTACAAAGTGTGCACCAATAAGAAACAAGGGTTTAAGGCTATATTAAGAGTGAAAATATGCAGAAATAAAGTTAACGTTACTCTTAATTGTTGATACAATAAGAAAGCTGTACAGTTTATGTGCATAGGGCACATCATTTGTTTGACAAATGTGAGAGCACCAGAGTCTTTAGCTAAGGAAAAAAATCTGAGCACAATGTGTGATGTTATTGAGATCTTTTATGAAACTTTAGAGGAGACAAAAGCGAGAGTTCCAGAGACTCTAGCTGAGGAGAAAAGTCTGAGCACAGTGTGTGATGCTGTTGAAATCTCTTATGAAACTTCAGAGAAGACAAGTGTGAGACCATTGGAGTCTTTAGTTTAGGAGAAAAGTCTGAGCACAGTGTGTGTTGTTGTTGAGATCTCTTCTGAATCTTTAAAGGAGACAAATATGAGCAATCCAGTATCTCTAGCTAAGGAGTAAAATCTGAGCACAGCGTGTGATGTTGTTGAGATCTCTTCTAAAACTTTAAAGGAGACCATTGTGAGAGTGTTAGCGTTTTTGTCTCAGGAGACAAGTGTGAGAAACAGGAGACTCAAGCAAAAGTCTCCATTTGATCTTAAACTAACCTCATTTTTCTCTAGGAGAAACATTTGAGATGTTAAAGAGATCTCACTTTGGATTTTTCTTTCCTATGGGCACCTGTCAACCCAAAGTGAAATGTAATGAGAAAAACAGGAGCTCGGAGCTCTTTTTTTTTTTTTTAATTTGATCTGACTTGCCATTTCCTTTATATTTAAGAAGCTTGTCTTGTCTATTTCAGACTCCATGTTTCATTGATACAAAAATATGACTGTAAAGCATTCTGTAAATACAGCCATAAATCATATTGAATAAATGTAGCAAACAAAAATTTAAACTCCAGCTTTTCTTCTATAAATATTTATATATTACCTATATAATAAACTGTTCCTTTCCCGGCCACAGTCATAGGCCAAAATGTCATTGACATAGAAACTACAGCAATTAAGAACATTTGATAAATTTCACTGCAAGAAAATTTTGAGTGACCGGGATATCTGCATGATCATAGAATTATGTTTGAGATAAATGGCAAGTGACACAATATATTCTTCCCATGTGAAAAAAAGATTTTTATTTTAAAATTTTGTGTTTTAATTGTCATGTGGCCATTTTCACAGACAAGGCTTAAACCTAGTCTCGGACTAAAATACATGTTTGAGCTGTTTTAACTGAAAACGCCAGTAATGTTTTTTTCCAGTAAAGTCACATTTATAAAAGCTACTTAAATGCCCTAATTGAACTAAAGCCTTAGCCTGGCTTAATCTAATCCTCGTTTGTGAAGGAAAAATCATGAAAATTATTTCACAGAATTTAGTCTTTTTTTATAAACTTGTTAACATGAAATGGGCAATTTTTTTATTTATTGTTATGATTGGTATTTTGTTGCATAATTTTGCTACATGGATTGCTACATGGGTAGCCCTTAAGTGACATGCTTCTCAAACTGACTGCTAAGCAGAAAAAAACAGTTAGGTAACGATGTTAAATATTTTTTATATAAATATTTTAAATAAAGTTGAACATATATTTTCGACTTCAAACCGTTGTAGCTCATTCGTTTTTTGTCCAATTCCAACAAATCATACATCATTTAAATGTTTTTTTAAGATGATAAGAAGTATTATGAACTGATATATTTGTAGACAAAGGTCTCAGCTAATGAACCATGTAAGGTAATGTCTAGGTTACTAATGTAACCCCCGTTCCCAGAAGGAAGGAATAGAGACGTCATGGGGTCTCGCCTGGGAGCCCAATCACCTCCAAGTGGTAACAAAATGAGCCAATGGACATTGGCCAGTAAGATTTGCATGCCGAGTCACACCCACCCAGACGTACGGGTATAAATAGGACCGGCATTATTCACTTCATTCATGCTTTGCTAAGGAGCCATTCAGCTGTGGTTCAGGGCTATGGCATCCACTATCCAGTGGGCCAACCTCTGTTTGGAGACAGCCTTTCCCTTCTGCTGACCTTTCCCTTCTCTGAGCCTCTGAAGCTCTGCGTGCGGTCCGTGTAAACACGCAGTGCGCGAACGGGACACAGCAGGGCTGGGACTGCCTCCTCCGGGGGCAGTGCTTGCAAGTTCACCACCTGGTCCCGAAAGGGGTCTCAGGATGACGTGAGACAAGGCTGGCCCGAATTCCAAGCACGATTCGCTTACCGAAAATACTTGGTCTTCCTGTTGGGAAGAACACTGCTCAGCGAACAGAGCGAGCCATGGCGCCATGCCCATCTTGGGACTTGGCTGTGTAGCCAGTGCTGAAGCGGTCTCATATGCATCAATCCAAGCTGCGTGACCGCGGCTGCAGATGCCATATGCCACAGGAGCCTCTGAAATTGCTTCAGTGGAACGCTTCAGTCCCCATCCACACCGAGAAAAGAGATGCTCTGCACAGGGGAGGGCTTGCTCTTTTCCCAGTTGACCCGAAGCCCCAGAAGGCTGAGGTGCCTGAGCACCAGGTCCCTGTGTTCGCATAACTGATCTGGGACTGGGCCAGAATGAGCCAGTTGTCGAGATAGTTGAGGATGCCCACCTCCCTGAGCGGGGAAAGGACCTTGTACTGGTATGCTCGACCTTCAAACGCAAAGCAAAGAAACGGTCCGTAAAATCAAGACATGGAAGTACGCGATCAGGTCGATCGCTGCAAAGCAATTCTGGGGGCAAACGCACATGAGGATGCGTTTGTGCGTGAGCATCTTGAACGGGAGCTTGTGAAGGGCCCGATTCAAGACACGCAGATCCAAGACTGGCCGGAACCCCCCGCTCTTCTTGGTTACTATGAAGTATAGACTGTAAAATCCTGACTTCATCTCGGCCGGAGCTGTGAACCACGCGCCACACCCAGAAATCAATCATCCAGCTGCGAGCTCTTGGGACACGGTGGAGGGTTCCACTCGAGCCCGCGGCCCGGGAAAGTATGGCCGTCAACTCTGGATCCTATTCAGCATGATCAACCACCTTGGATATATACATAATATCACTATATAAAGATTTTTGTGAGCACTTGTCAACTCCGTCATAAAACCTGACAGAGTTGACATCTGACAGAGCTGACAAAACGAATATTTTTTCACATCAACTTTGTATTGTACAGTGTAGCAATTTTGTTTTGTTTTTTGTTTTTCCCTCAGTTGTAGCTGCCTTAATAAACATAAAAAATGGCAAGATTTATCCTACAACATTTTACTGAAACTATTACACCGGGATGATGGAGTTGACATTTAAAATCTTTGACCGCAGAGACTTCAACGTTGTTTGTATAAAATATAAATTTATCAGTGCTGTTAAAATTAGAACGTTAACGCATGTGATTATTTTTTTCAGTTTAACGCATGAAAAATATTTAAAGCAGTTAACACAGAATCCATTTTATCTGTCATCCTTGGGCTAGCGTTACATTATATTGATAACACTCATTCATGCGAATGCTTTTAAACCATTCAAGCGTGACAAGACAAAAGAGAACGCATTGTCTGTGAATGTCCTGTCTATGTGACACACACGACGCGCGCCAGTATTGTGCGCACAGACAGCGCACCACAATGAAGTTCTCTTTCGCGCTTGAACGAACAATGACACAGAATTATGCCAAAATGCCTGTTTTGTCAAGTATTCTCATAAGAGCAGTCTTGAATTAAATAACATCTTAAATGAAGAGTTGTGAGAAAATGAGATGGGCATGACAGCGCGTCAGATCCCCATCATGTTCGGCAGCGGCAGATCTTAAAGTCACAGCAGCCTAATAAACCAGTTGCTGTGATGTCTGTCATTAATGTTAATCAAAGAACAAAGGTAACAGAGAAAGTGTAGCTTTAATAAGGATTAATCTATATTTAATTTATTATTTATGTAGTGCAGACTGTTTGATAACTTTATTCAATATCTGTATTTTCCTACCTGTTAGACAGGTACTTTTGCTTTCAATTATACTGTAATGTTGAATGTCTATCATTAATTTTTAAATAAAAAAATAAAATAAATTTAAAAAAAATTCATAGGAGACATCAGTACCAGTATTAGTATCAGTGATACTGGCCTTCTGTTTCTACATTAATTTGGAGAGCAACTGTGAAATTATTACAATATAAAAATATTAAAAAATCCGAAGTTTTTAATCATGATTAATTTTTTTTTTTTTTTTACATCGATTGACAGCACTAAAAAAAATAAATAATAAAACTTCCAGGATTATGTGTCCTACTGTGATATCCACAATGGGCAGGAAATAGGAAAGGGGTCTTCTGAGTTAAAGATGACCATGACATTGCCTAATTTATTTAGAATTATAAAAAAAATCTTGACGGAATTGATGCAAAGTGTCCTCAACTTTGATAGGTATATTTTAATTGAAAATATAATTCAATATTTACTTTTTGTATTGTTTGATATATTACAGGTCTCTGCCTTTCAATTTAAATGTATGTTTTTGAATTTGTTGCATTTTGTTGCAACATGTATTTAAATAATACTAAATAAATTATTTAAAAATAAAAGCAATGAATGACCTGAGTATCCAGATTTAAATAATAAGCGAGATGCTCGCGTTTGCTCTAGACAGAGTGTTAGCTGCTCAGTTGCTTACAGTTACTTCGACTTTCACCTAGCTGTGTAAAACACAGCTAAACTATTCCTAATATGTTTGACCTTTTATTAAAAGTAGCCTACATTTACCTGTTGAGGCCTTCACGAGCACCCGTAAAAGCTGTTGAGTTGTATTTGAGTTGAGTCAGAATATGCTGTACAAAATATGCTGTACTTTTGTAATTCCACTAGGTGGCACTAATGTCACAGAAACATCTCGGTTACATATGTAACCCTCGTTCCCTGAAGGAGGGAATGAAGACGTTATGTCGGGGCAGGATGTGTCTGATCACCTTCATCTGCTTCTGGGCAGCCGAGAACTGCTGGGCAAAGCTCTCGACTGCGTCACCGAAACGGCCGGCCTGGAAAATGGGGGAGTCCAGGAACCTCCCTCATGTCCACCAGGTTCAGCCAGAGATGGCGCTCCTGGACCACAAGTGTGGACATCGCCTGACCAATTGATCGTGCGTTGACTTTCGTAGCACGGAGGGTGATGTCCGTCGCCGTACGGAGCTCATTAAAGAGCTCTTGGTCAGCACTAGCCTCATGTATGTCTATGAGCGCCTTGACCTGATGGACCTGCAATAGTGCTATAGCATGCAGGGCGGAAGCAGCCTGTCCACAGGCTCTGTAAGCCTTGCTTGTGAGAACAGACGAGAACTTGCAGGCCTTGGATGGGAGACGCGGATTACCCCTCCAGGAGGAAGCGGACGCTGGACACAGCTGCATCGCAACGGCCCACTCCACCGGGGGGGATCTCTACGTACCCCTTGGCTGCTCCACCATCGAGCGTAGTGAGGGGGGAAGAGGTACCAGACCGGTTTCGGGCAGAAAAGGGTGCCGTCCATGATCTAGTGACCTCTTCATGTACCTCCGTGAAGAAAGGCACCAGGGTGGGACACTGAGAACCAGCACGGGCCGCCCTGAAAAACCAATCATCCAACCTTGAGGGTTCGGGACACGGTGGAGGCCTCCACTCGAGCCTGACTCTCTCTGTGGCTTGGGATAACATAGCTATCAATTCTGGGTCAGGCTTGGGCAATGCTACCCTCCCAGAAGGAGGAAACGCAGCCAAGTTTACATCCTCAGATGACTGAAGATCCCCCTCCGATGCTGGGATCGACATCTGTTTGTCAGCAGGAGCCCCAAATGAAACGACTGGCCGACTATGAGTGGGACCAGCACGCTCCTTTGGAAGCTCCATGGCTTGCGATGTGCAAGAAGGGTGAGGGGCCCACGGAGTTTGCCTCGGCGGGGAATCCCTTACCGTAAATTCTCAGGTCACCCTGGCTATTTGCGGAAGTAGCCCTTTTCTGGGGACCAGAAGAGGCACTAGATTGGGGCATAGGTAATAGGGCATAGGTAAGGGGACTCCACCTCTTCAGCGTGCTGAAGAACCAGACACGTGATACAGCGATTGTGACCGTCAACTGGCGACAGGGAATGACCACATCCAGAAACGCACGGGTGGAATGACATCTTTAAAAAGACGCAGTGTCACACCCTTGTTACTCTTTTAGGGAAATAAACTCTTTTTTTTAAGTGCTGAAGCACACAGGGAAATGGCCACGGCAATACAAGCAGGGAATAGTGCAGCCTGCTGTATGCACTCACTCTCACGGAACGCCCTCAAACCGAAACCAAAACAGCTGTGTAAACAGCGCTCGTTAAAGACGCCCCACTCTCACAGAAAGTGCTGTGATAACAGCAGTTGTTGAGCTGGTGAGCTCGCGACCACCCCTGTACGTGCCGTCACACCAGCACCACTGAAAAAGAGGCTCTTCCCAAATAACTTGTTCTTGAAGTCGATACACTCTCAGGAGACTACAGCAAAAACAAACAATCCACTCGGCTCCGAAGCGAAAGACAAAGATGCGTTGCATCTGCTTCCGTATTTATACCCGCGCTGCGTTGTGCATTGGCCTGTTTAGTTTACACTCGAAGATGATTGGACTCACATGCGTTTCCCCAATACGTCGGTGATGTCGACGTAACGTCGAACATGACCGACTGAAAGGGAACTACATACTTTACCTTTAAACGGTACGGCGCATCGGCTGAGGACGGACATCAAAAGGCCCTTTTACACGGGACGCGGCAAGCGGTGGAATCACAGCGCGGCTGTCGCTTTCTCTCGTAGTGGAAGCATTTTGTGCAGTTGATGCAGTGCTCAGACGTTGCCATAGTTACAATCATCAACAAACAAACAAAATAATTAATAAACCTTAACGGAAATTTTTGTGATGTGTCATTTTGTCATTGATTATTCAATTATTAATTATTGTCATTAATAATTATTATAGTTGTCATTATTTATCAATAATATTTTTTTCCGTTTGGTTCAAATAATTTGAGGGAAGTAGATGCATCTGTAGGCATAGCTTGACGTTTGAGCTTGGGGGGCCAAATCAAGTCGATAAATACATTTTAGCTTTTCTATAGCAAACTTACAAATTCACACTTCGGGTACCATTCACGTCATTTAACTGATTACATCACGTCATTTAACTGATTACATAAAGCAGCAGCAAGCGCGAAGTTGTCATGGCAACCAGATACAGCACACCAGTGTTGTTACCGTGGGTAACATTTTTTTCCCCAGGTTGATTTCCACCCCTGTAAGTATGAGTCTGGTGCTCCAACACCCCCAAAACACCCCTAGATGTACAAATTCAGTGGAGAATTTGGCCGCCAGAGGGAGAAAATCGCATTGGGCTATTTTTGGGCTACTTTTGTTGCACAGACCTGGCAACCCTGCCTCGCACGCAAATTACTTGCGCTCTATTTTTGCAGGGCAAGCAATAAATATGCACTATGAACATTTTTGTCAACAGAATCTCAAAGTAGGTTTTTAATAAGCAAATCAAGGAGTGAATTACTCACCCACTGCTTTAAAATTATATCTGTTGGGCATGATTAACTCTTTCCCCGCCAGCGTTTTTAAAAAAAGTTGCCAGCCACCGCCAGGGTTTTTGATCATTTTCACAAAAATGTAATGGCCCATAGAATATTTTGTTGTATGAATATCTGAGCATGCCATATCAAAAGAAAGAGCAGACCCTCTGCTTTTAAACAAAAACATGTTTTTATTCTAGCTTCATGCATTCCATTTTTATCAACACTTAAATATGGGTAAGTTTCATAAAAAAAAGCAACATTTTGAACAAAAAGCTGAGAAAAATCACGTTTTTGTCAAAGACTACATCCAGATCAGATTCAGAACGATGATCAAACACAGATGGAGTAGATCGAGTCCATCAGCACCGCTACTGCTTGCACAGTCCTATAGCTCGTTCTGGGTCGACATTTCATTCAGTAACATTAGGCAGTTTTGATTTATATGCTGTTTAATGTTGATGAGCACGTTATTTTACATATGCATCTGCTTACAATTTTCCACGCTTGTTTTTTGTGTCTTCTTCACCTGTTTTGATCAGGAGATTCTGTACTCATTCAGAAGATGCGTAATAGCGCCCCCTAGCGTATAACCGTGAAAACATGGAAACCCGGAAAATTCTGTGTTTGGCGGGGAAGCATTTTCTCACAAATAACAGAAAATTCCGTGTTTGGCGGGGAAAGAGTTAAAGATAAACCCACAGTAGCAGACTGACATAAAGTTGGTCTGACGTTTGACGTTGGACATCCAACATCCGACACATTTAGGGACCGTCTCTAAAGTTACATACAACATTGGTATACACGTTTCTAACTTCAATAGCATTTGAAGAGAATGATTTACAGTCACAAAACCAACTGTAAAGTGTTCATGTAGGTGTAAGGTACGATGCACACCTTTTAGATTCTTGATATTTAATAAAAAAAAATGTTGAATCATATGTAAATATTGCTATATTTCAGTATAGCTCATTCACAAAATTATTTAAAGCTCAATAGCATCTGAAGAGAATGACTTACAGTCACAAAACCAACTGTAAAGTTTTCATTGAAGTTTATTTTACTTTACAGTTGGTTTTGTAACTGTAAGTCATTCTCTTCAAATACTATTGAACTTAGACCTGTACACCAATGTCGTATGTAACTTTAGAGACGTCCCTAAGTTTGCGAATATCGAATGTCCAATGTCAAGCCAACTTTATGCCAGTCAATAGCAGGCACACAAACACTTCATATTTCAGTATATCTTACTGAAAATGGCCGATTAAGCCCTTTATATTCTAAAATCTATGTTTAAGTTTTGTTCTGTGTAAATTAAATAACATCTGGATGTAAATGGTCCTCTTCCTGACATAAATGCAAGAGCCACAGCAACAGAGCGTCCTGTGGATCTCCTTTATGAGATTGTCCAGGTCCGGAGTCATTAAGCACTGCATCTTCATCTGACTTTATTTTGGTTTGGTCCAGATTTCTTTGCAGTTGTTGTACGTTGTAAAAACCACTTAATATCCATTCTTGCCACACTACAGGCAAGCAGTATATACCATAGGCAGTGGTGCCTTAACATAACCAAAGGCCCCTGGGCTACTGCATTACGGTAGGCCCCCATACCCCAGACAAAACATTTTTTTAGCTTCCTGCCAATTATTTATGTAGAAATGTATCTTGTCGATAACATTTAACATTTACAGCACTGTGTGTATGCTGCGTAAAAATATGGGTCAAATATAGATGAATATTCAAATTCACTCTTTGCCAGTAGGTGGCGCTTGTGAAACATCAGAATTATAGCAGTTACATAAACAAAGCAGTGATGCACTTATTAACACTACATCAGTGTTTCCCAACCTTTTTTTTTTCTTTGCCACAGCAGTTTTGATAAGTCATGATACGAAAGATGAAGCGCTATGCACATGATAGCCTATTTAAAACTTGCTTCAACTAGACGGCAAATAACAGACTAAAAATATCCTCTGCTCTTCGAATACAAAAAACGTTAGCCTTAATGGACATAGTGTTTCTTGAGTAAAGAAAACGCTGTAATTACTCAAAAATCAGTTCATTTACGCAGCTTATTCTAAATGGAGGAGGAGTTGAGTGATGAGGTTTGACTGATAGTTTGAGGAGCCAATGGATTTACAAGGTTTAGCCACAACCTTTTTTAAATGCTTTTTATTGGATAAATATTTGTAAAACCCACATACTGATGTAAAGGATAACCAATAGCATTCATTTTATTTTTTTAAAAAAATGACGAAATATAGAGACACAAGGACAGTGATGATATATTCTTATTTTGTAGCATTTATTTTACATATTTTTTGTAATTTGATTTTCCACGGCACACCTGACAACCTGTCACTGCACACTAGTGTGCCGCGGCACAGTGGTTGGGAAACCCTGAACTACATAATTATAGGCATTGTACGGAGGTAATATGAAAAGAATTTTCGGGCCAAAATGCAAGTTTACAGGTACAGCTCATAAATAACAAATTATACAAAATATTTATTATTCAACAGCAGTACTAGATCAAAATAATCACTTAGCATAAATGTGGGCTATTTGGTGATCAAACTGCTCTAAAAGCACGGGCACATAGCACCGCGTCTTTATTTTGAAACATACAGTGCTGGCGTTTAATTAATGAAATCATAAAACGAACTCACACACCCAGCACATTTTTCGGCTTGGGCGAGAGGTTCGTGGACACCTTACCCTGCGCGTGAAATCCCCTATATGCCAGCAAACCAATGAGAACGTGGGACAGGGATGACGATACATACTGTAACAACAAAACTTAGGCACCAAAGCTGCTGTAGATCCGCTTACACAAACCCCTCTGTAACTGTCAAATTTGAAGAAAATTACAGTCGTTTGGCAAATAAATAAATTACGGAGTTACATGTGTATTACCAACATATATATAACCTATATATATGTATGTGTATATATATATATATATATATATATATATATATACATACATACAGTGGGGAGAAGTATTTGATACACTGCCGATTTTGCAGCTTTTCCTACTTACAAAGCATGTAGAGGTCTGTAATTTTTATCATAGGTACACTTCAACTGTGAGAGACGGAATTTAAAACAAAAATCCAGAAAATCACATTGTATGATTTTTAAATAATTAATTTGCATTTTATTGCATGACATAAGTATTTGATCACCTACCAACCAGTAAGAATTCCGGCTCTCACAGACCTGTTTGTTTTTCTTAAAGAAGCCCTCCTGTTCTCCACTCATTACCTGTATTAACTGCACCTGTTTGAACTCGTTACCTGTATAAAAGACACCTGTCCACACACTCAATCAAACAGAATCCAACCTCTCCACAATGGCCAAGACCAGAGAGCTGTGTAAGGACATCAGGGATAAAATTGTAGACTTGCACAAGGCTGGGATGGGCTACAGGACAATAGGCAAGCAGCTTGGTGAGAAGGCAACAGCTGTTGGCACAATTATTAGAAAATGGAAGAAGTTCAAGATGACGGTCAATCTCCCTCGGTCTGGGGCACCATGCAAGATCTCACCTCGTGGGGCATCAATGATCATGAGGAAGGTGAGGGATCAGCCCAGAACTACACGGCAGGACCTGGTCAATGACCTGAAGAGAGCTGGGACCACAGTCTCTAAGAAAACCATTAGTAACACACTACGCCGTCGTGGATTAAAATCCTGCAGCGCACGCAAGGTCCCCCTGCTCAAGCCAGCGCATGTCCAGGCCCAGGAAGGATGGATGGGGCCATGTATCGCGAGATCTTGGCCAACAACCTCCTTCCCTCAGTAAGAGCATTGAAAATGGGTCGTGGCTGGGTCTTCCAGCATGACAACGACCCGAAACACACAGCCAGGGCAACTAAGGAGTGGCTCTGTAAGAAGCATCTCAAGGTCCTGAAGTGGCCTAGCCAGTCTCCAGACCTGAACCCAATAGAAAATCTTTGGAGGGAGCTGAAAGTCTGTATTGCCCAGCGACAGCCCCGAAACCTGAAGGATCTGGAGAAGGTCTGTATGGAGGTGTGGGCAAAAATCCCTGCTGCAGTGTGTGCAAACCTGGTCTAGAACTACAGGAAACGTATGATCTCTGTAATTGCAAACAAAGGTTTCTATACCAAATATTAAGTTCTGCTTTTCTGATGTATCAAATACTTATGTCATGCAATAAAATGCAAATTAATTACTTAAAAATCATACAATGTGATTTTCTGGATTTTTGTTTTAGATTCCGTCACTCACAGTTGAAGAGTACCTATGATAAAAATTACAGACTTCTACATGCTTTGTAAGTGGGCAAACCTGCAAAATCGGCAGTGTACCAAATACTTGTTCTCCCCACTGTATGTGTGTGCGCTTCAATGAAAACAGCGCATTAATATAGAACAGTGATTCAATTGACTTGGAACTACCTTTGTTGGTCCCCTTTTTGCTGGCAAAACAGCCCTGACCCGTCGAGGCATGGACTCAACTAGATCCCTGAAGGTGT
This sequence comes from Coreius guichenoti, assembly GCA_039654105.1. Classification (NCBI taxonomy): domain Eukaryota; kingdom Metazoa; phylum Chordata; class Actinopteri; order Cypriniformes; family Gobionidae; genus Coreius; species Coreius guichenoti. Next base: position 23,620,355 of record CM077181.1, read on the forward strand.
GCTGTGGTATCTGGCAACAAGATGTTAGCAGCAGATCCATTAAGTCCTGTAAGTTGCGAGGTGGGGCCTCCATGGATCAGACTTGTTTGTTTAGCACATCCCACAGATGCTCGATTGGATTGAGACCTGGGGAATTTGGAGGCCAAGTCAACACCTTAAACTCGTTGTTGTGCTCCTCAAACCATTCCTGAACCATTTTTGTGGCAGGGCGCATTATCAGCCGGCTTGCCTTCTTCCCTTAGTGCATCCTGGTGCCATGTGTTCCGCAGGTAAGCGATGCACACGCACCCGGCCATCCACGTGATGTAAAAGAAAATGTGATTCATCAGACCAGGCCACCTTCTTCCATTGCTCCGTGGTCCAGTTCTGATGCTCACGTGCCTACTGTTGGTGCTTTTGGCCGTGGACAGGGGTCAGCATGGGCACCCTGACTGGTCTGCAGCTATGCAGCCCCATACGCAACAAACTGCGATGCACTGTGTATTCTGACACCTTTCTATCAGAACCAGCACTGTTCTTTCCTTGGACCACTTTTGATAGATACTGACCACTGCAGACAGGGAACACCCCACAAGAGCTGCAGTTTTGGAGATGCTCTGACCCAGTTGTCTAGCCATCACAATTTGGCCTTTGTCAAACTCACTCAAATCATTATGCTTGCCCAATTTTCCTGCTTCTAACATATCAACTTTGAGGACAAAATGTTCACTTGCTGCCTAATATATCCCACCCACTAACAGGTGCCGTAATGAAGAGATAATCAGTGTTATTCACTTCACCTATCAGTGAATCATAATGTTATGCCTGATCGGTGTATATCAAATGTAATAACCCTGCCTAAGAAACGATAGGAGGGTTAAATTAATGACTGATGGTTCATTCAGGTCATGTCTTATAAGTGCATATATTGCTAGAGACTCAGGATTTCATCATTTCACTCTCTTAAAACTCATCCTTTCCTCACTTTATTCCTTTCTTTCTGCAACTCGTGTGAATGTGTTTGTGCTAGATATTAGTTTTATGTGTTAGAATAATCATCATAATCTTGTGTTATGTGCTTACGAATTTAATGTCTTAAACTGCTGATCTATGTTACCTTGCTATTAAATAGTGTTTTCACTATTGTCTGGATATTTATACCCACTGCAGAGTTGATAGTTATGGCCCGTTCAAATGAATGCTGGACGAGTCATTTGCTCGGCCGTAAAATAAGGGACTCTTTCAAAATTCCCTATAAATTAATTAATAATTCCCTTTGAGCTAAACCCTTACATTTTATCTTGCACTTTACATTGTTTTACAGTACCCTGGCATTAAATTACCCAAAAAAGTAAGCACTGCTGCGAGGGTGTTTCTAATGCTGAGGGAGTTATGGTAAATTTAAAGGCGACATATCATGAAAATCTGACCTTATCCATGTTTAAATGCTATAATCGGGTCCCCGGTGCATCTACCAACCCAGTGATTTTGTTTTGGTAAGCCTTTTTTTACAAGCATGTGAAAAAACGAGCTGCTCAGAATTCTCTCCCCTTCTGACGTAGGAAGGGGATCTATTATAATATTACCACCCCTTAATCTGCACGTTTCCACCTATGGCGCTAACAGACTGTTCCGTATTAGCATAGTTTCCAACCAGTTGTACACTGTCCGCCATTATCTCTGTGCTCGAGCAGCGACAACAATGTCTTGTAAGCTGGTGCATTGCCTGAATGAGGGACAGTTCAAGGCAGGTTTTGCTAAAAAGTTAAAGCTCAAGGATGGATCAGTACGAACTATTCATGATCCAGCTTATAGTCTCTGGAGCGATACTGGTCACGGCAGTAATGAAAGGGAGAGCGCGCACTTTATAATAGTTTATATGAGTTAGGGAGAGAGAGAGAGTTTATGGATAAGACTTTAATGCGCACTTCTTGTGGCCTACTGTGTTTTATTCAGCTCCTACAGTGATTTTCTAGAGTGAAAACAGACGCTTCGTCTTTTGTGCGATGAACAATAAACTTCATAAAATTCATCAGTAAAGTTTTGGCCATCATTCAGACAGGGTCCGCTACAATAGGCTTGTACTAATAGTGGATAAAAAGCAAGATGGCAACATAAGTTGAAAGAGAATTAAAATAAACTAAACCTGTTCTATCTCCATGCAGCAGATATTCTCTGGTTCTGTAGACATTATTGCCCGACTCCGGTTTAAACTGAACACTGTTAGTTTCTGACATGTTCTGTTGTTGTTGTTGTTGTTGCAGGAGCTATTGAAGCTCCGCCCTCTTCTTGAAAGAACAGGCAGGGAGCACCAGCTCAATTGCATTTAAAGGGCCATACACAAAAACAACGTTTTTGCTCACTCCAAAAAAGTGGCAATTTTTAATAGGCTATAAAACATTATCTGTGGGGTATTTTGAGCTAAAACTTCACATATACACCAGACATGAGACATCAGAGACTTATTTTACATCTTGTAAAAAGGGGCAAACTATGTCCCCTTTAACATCTTTCTCTCTAACTGCCAAGTTCTGTCTCTCTATATTTTATATTTTTCTTTCACCATTGGGGCAAATGGTAATGCTAAAATATCTATATACTTGCCAGAAATAAGCATCCGTATCAATACGTGTATCAGCAAGGAATGTGTCACAATATATTGCTGCATTGATAATTTGAGCACATCCCTATTTAAAGCCTTGTTCCATGTGCCCCTTTTATACTATGAGCACCTGCCCCTCCAAAGGTCTCTGCACGGCCCTGCGACCCATCACGGCTATATGCGCCTGGGTAGGGTTGCACCAGCCGTTCGTAAGTTCTTTCTTAATTTGGAACGTAAAGTCCACACTAGAGGCTTAGTAACTACTAGCTAGTTTGTAACTAACTCTGTACTTTATTCGGTTGCACCATTTGTTCTTAAGGCAGAACGTAGCTAGTAGGTTGTAAGCTCTCTGTAAAGTAATGCGTAGTCGCGTAATATGACATTTACCCTCAATGATCCAATAGCAGCCTTCAAATACATGAGCAGAAGTTGTGTTGAAATGCTGTGAATTTCAGTTTATCCTTCATTCTAACTACTTTTGCCTCACGTAACTAACTGTAAAAATAAGTTTCCATTAAATATGATACTTAATCATGAATAACAAGTGCTTTTATATATATATATATATAAATAAAATTCAGTATTTAAAACAAAATTAATAAGGATCAATTTCAATTGATCTGAAATAGAAAGCTTTTGTAACATTATACACTACCATGCATATGTTTTGGGTCAGTAAGAATTTTCATTTTACTTATTTTTCTATCCCCTTACCCCACACCCCCCATTTTGGCAACTGGGGCATAAATAGCATACCCAAAATACAAAGGTTGCTGCTCATAAGTCATTCTGAATAGACACATAACCAACATATATTTAGAAAGAAAACACTTGAGAGTTTACAGTTCAAGAATTACTTATGTTATTAATATGGAGATATATTAGCTCAAACATAAAAACAAAAATAAAAAAAATTAAGAATATATTTTTAAATATATAAAAATATGTTGTGTCTGTGTTGTAGAAACTTAGAAAGACAATGAAGCTGAAGCCACAAGTCTGCTCATGCTTCATTTCAAATCAGAGGATGTTATCTCTAAAACTACAGTGGGGAGAACGTCTCGGTTACGTATGTAACCCTCGTTCCCTGAGGAGGGAACGGAGACGTAACGTCAGTGACTGACGAATGGGGGGTTTCGCTTAGAAGCCTATCATCTTCGAGATCTAGAAAACGCCCAATGGCAGCGCCAATGCCATGGGCATGCGGAATTTGCATAGCGTAACTCCGCCCCACAGCGTGGGTATATAAGGAAGTACGCTGGCAACATCACATTATGTTTACCTGCTGAGGAGCCAAGACTGAACTCCCGGCTGTTCCAGCGGTACAGCGGAAGTGGCAGAGGGACGTTACGTCTCCGTTCCCTCCTCAGGGAACGAGGGTTACATACGTAACCGAGACGTTCCCTTTCGTTCAGTCACTCCGAGTAACGTCAGTGACTGACGAATGGGGGTCCCAATGTAATCACGCCACTCGGCTGTCATCCAGTGCCCTGCGTAAGCGTGAGCTCCCTGTCGTAAGCTAGTACGGACGAAGGACTCCCACTTAACACAGGAATACCAAGGTACACTGGGAAGCATATTCCAGGTGGAAGTATGCGCCAAATGCCTACCCGTAGGGAGGACTTAAGAACACATATGACCCGCTCAGGGCTACATATGGAAAACTCTGGGGTAACCAGCCGAAGGTGGAAGAATTTTACCCCCAGGGGTGGCAAGGGGCTTGCCAAAGGAAAGACACCTGCTCAGGGAGACTTACAGTGGAAATACACATGTGGGGGTCACCCAACGGGGGAACCATGCACACGGTGGCACCTAGCCAACACGAGGGCCTGAGCGAGTGGGCAGACGTACTGGTGTCGGCATCAACAGTGCTGGAGGAACTCAGGGCTTCAGGGAAACTACCTGAGGAAAATATCGCACGTATCCAGTCCGTGGAGTGGAATGGCGAGCAAGCAAAGACACCTGAGCCTAGTCCATTACCGGCCACTAGTAGAGGCGAGTACAAGAGAGGACACTGGCTCCACTCGGAGATTATAGAATCTGGCGAATGTGTTGGGTGTCGCCCAGCCTGCAGCTCTGCAAATGTCTGTTAGCGAGGCGCCATGCGCTAGAGCCCAAGAGGAGGCCACACTCCGGGTGGAGTGAGCCCTGACCCCTAGGGGGCATGGGCGCCCCTGCGTTTGGTAAGCCAAAACAATGGCGTCCACTATCCAGTGAGACAACCTTTGCTTGGAGAGAGCCTTTCCCTTCAGCTTCCCACCATAACAGACAAAGAGCTGGTCTGAGGTCCTGAAACACTGCGTTCTGTCTACGTAAGCACGGAGGGCGCGTACTGGACAGAGCAGTGCCAAGGCTGGGTCTGCCTCCTCCAAAGGCAGCGCTTGCAGGTTCACCACCTGGTCCCTGAAGGGAGTGGTGGGAACCTTGGGCACATATCCAGGCCGGGGTCTCAGGATCACGTGAGAGTTGGCCGGCCCGAATTCCAGGCACGCTTCGTCAACCGAAAATGCCTGCAGGTCCCCTACCCTCTTGATGGAGGCCAAAGCGGTCAGGAGTGCTGTCTTCATAGACAGGAACTTAAGCTCGACTGACCGCAATGGCTCGAAGGGAGCCCTCTGCAGAGCGCTTAAGACTACTGCGAGGTCCCAAGAGGGTACGAGGGGAGAGCGAGGAGGATTCAGTCTCCTCGCTCCCCTCAGGAACCTGATGACCAGATCGTGCTGACTTACCTTTTTCGTCTCCACAAGGTCGTGGTAGGCAGAAATAGCGGCCACATAAACCTTGAGGGTGGAAGGAGACAGCCTTCGTTCCAACCCTTCCTGGAGGAATGAGAGCACAGACCCGATCGGGCGTTTCCAGGGGTCTTCTTGGCGAGAAGAACACCAGGTGACGAAGAGGTTCCACTTCAACGCATAGGCGTGTCGAGTAGACAAGGCCCTAGCGGAAGTGATGGTAGCCACCACCTGAGGTGGTAGGGTACTCAAACCTGCCGCGTCCCATCCAGGAGCCACACGTGGAGGTTCCAAAGATCGGGACGCGGGTGCCAAAGGGTGCCCCATCTCTGAGAAAGGAGGTCCTTCCTCAGAGGAATCGACCAGGGAGGGGCTGTCGCAAGGAGTACAAGTTCGGAGAACCAGGTCCGGCCGGGCCAATACGGGGCGACCAAAAGGACCTGCTCCTTGTCCTCCCTGATCTTGCACAGAACCTGTGCAAGAAGGCTCACTGGGGGAAACGCATACTTGCGGAGGCCCCGCGGCCAGCTGTGCGCCAGAGCGTCCGTGCCGAGGGGGCCCTCGGTCAGGGAATAAAACAGGCGGCAATGGGAAGAGTCGTGGGAGGCAAACAGATCTACCTGTGCGTCGCCGAACTGTTCCCAAATCAGCTGAACCGTCTGGGGATGGAGTCTCCATTCTCCAGGAAGTGGCTGAAGCCGTGAGAGCTCGTCGGCTGCACGGTTCAGAACTCCCGGGATATGGATGGCACGAAGGGACCTCAGGTGCTTCTGACTCCATAAGACGAGATGGCGGGCGAGTTGAGACATGCGGCGAGTTGAGACATGCCGTTGAGACATGCAGCATGTCCATTGCACATGGCACCCCAGCCCGTGGTGGAGGCATCTGTTGACACAACAATATGCCTGGAAACTCGTTCTAAGGACACACCGGCCCGTAGAAAACTGAGGTTCGACCACGGGGTGAGGGTCTGCAGGCAGGCCCGAGTCACTGGGACCCGGAGCGTGCCCGACTGCCATGCCCATTTCGGGACTCGATCGCGAAGCCAGTGCTGAAGCGGTCTCATATGAAGCAATCCGAGCGGTGTTACCGCGGCTGCAGATGCCATATGCCCCAGGAGCCTCTGAAATAACTTCAGTGGAACCGCACTCTTGCTCTCGATTTGACGAAGGCAAGTCAGCAGTGACTGCGCGTGCTCGCTCGTAAGCTGCGCACACATGGCGACAGAGTCGATTTCCATACCGAGAAAAGAGATCCTCTGCACTGGGCAGAGTTTGCTCTTCTCCCAGTTGACCCGAAGGCCCAGACGGGCTAGGTGCTGGAACACCAGGTCTCTGTGTTCGCACACCTGCTCTCGAGAGTGGCTGAGGATCAGCCAGTCGTTGAGGTAGTTCAGGATGCGAACCCCGTGTTGCCTGAGTGGCACAAGGGCTGCCTCGACCATCTTCGTGAAGACGCGAGGGGACAGAGCTAGCCCGAATGGGAGGACCGCGTACTGGTATGCCCGCCCCTCGAAAGCAAACCGTAGGAATGGTCTGTGTCGAGGAAGAATGGAGACATGGAAGTAGGCGTCCTTCAGGTCGATCGCTGCAAACCAATCTGCTGGACGAACGCATTCGAAAAGGCGTTTCGCTGTCAACATCCTGAACGGAAGCCTGTGAAGGGATCGGTTCAGGACGCGCAGGTCCAGGATCGGTCGTAACCCACCGGTTTTCTTGGGTACAATGAAGTAAGGGCTGTAGAAGCCAGACTCCATTTCGGCTGGAGGGACAGGCTCGATCGCACCCTTCGCCAGCAAGGTAGCAACCTCCGCACGCATGAGGGGGGCATTGGGCCCCACTATGGTGAATCGGACTCCCCGGAAACGAGGAGGAGCCTGAGCGAACTGAATCGCATAGCCGAGCCTGATGGTCTTGCGAACCATAGACGTACCCCGGGTGGGGCAGCGAGGCGGCGTGACCAGCCCAGACGTGGGAGGCGTAGCGTCCCGGTGTGGGGGCACGGTCATCAGCCACGTCCTGACAGAGGAGACCAGGGAAGGACGCGCGTTCCACTGGGGTCTGCTCTGAGAGGAGACTGGCGTCAGAGAGGGACGAGAGTGGCGTGGCCCGGGGGCGGCGCACACTGCCATCGGTCTCTGGTTGCTCAGGGATGGGTATGTCAGTTCTTTCTTTAACCATAAAAGGGTGCTGCTGACCCGGGGGCCAGCAGCTGAACAAAGGATTCTCCCCCGGCCCTCCACCGGGGGAAGGAGTGGTCCTGCTACCATCTCCTGGAAAGAACTGCCCATCCCTGAGCTGTCCGCGTCAGGAGCGCCGCTTAGCCTGGCGCTTGGCGGGCTGCGGGGCTGGAGCGGACTAGGGCGCCTTCCTACGGCGGCGAGCAGACTGAGGCAACTGTGCCGGCGGCTGGGTGGAAGCAGCAGCTGGCCGCCGGGGCAGTACGTGTTTGATGGCCTCAGTCTGCTTTTGGGCGGCTGAGAACTGTTGGGCGAAGTTCTCAACCGCGCCGCCGAATAGCCCATCCTGGGATATGGGAGCGTCGAGGAGACGAGTCCGCTCGGCGTCCCGCATATCAGCCAGGCTGAGCCATAGGTGTCTCTCCTGGACCACTGCTGTGGACATCACCTGGCCCAGGGAGCGTGCGGTCACCTTCGTCGCCCGGAGGGCAAGGTCGGTGGCGGCACGCAGCTCATTTCTGAGCCCTGGGTCAGCTCTACCCTCGTGCATGTCCTTGAGCATCCGGGCCTGGTAGGCCTGAAGGATGGCCATGGCATGCAAAGAGGCGGCAGCCTGCCCCGCAGCTCTGTAGGATTTCGCCACCAAGGTTGATGTGAAACTACAGGCTTTGGAGGGGTGCTTAGGGTCGCCACGCCACGTTGAAGCACACAGTTGCATCACAACAGAGCGTTCAACCGGGGGAACCCCAGTGTACCCTTTGGCCCCATCGAGGGCAGAGAAGGCGGAGGAGGCCGCCGATCGGTCACGGGAAGACAACGGGGACTTCCAGGACCGCGTGACCTCCTCATGCACCTCCGGGAAAAAAGGTATTGGGGGCGTGGTCTGACGGGTGTCAGAACGTGGCGCCCCCAAAAACCAATCGTCCAACCGCGAGCGTTCAGGACGGGGTGGAGGGTTCCACTCCAACCCGAGACTCGCGGCTGCCCGGGAAAGCATGGCTGTCAACTCCGGGTCCGACTCGGACAATGCTGGCACACCGGAAGGCGGCAGCACAGCCGAATCATCATCCTCGGAGGACTCCAGCCCACCTTGTGATGCGGCGATTGACATCTGCTCGTCCTCTGCGGGCCCAAACGACACACTCGGAACAGCAGGAGCCGGCTCCGGTGTCTCAGTCTGGGCGCACGGCGGGAACGGTGCGCTAGAGAGGGGTGTGGTCCGAGGCATGAGCGTCGGGGCTTTGTTCCACACCGTCACCCTCAGGTCACCCTGGCCACCAGCCAAAGTGCCGCCTCGCGTAGAGACCGCAGATTGGGGTGTGGCAGAGGGGACTCTCACTCTATTACGGAGGTCATTGAGTCTCGACCGCAGCACCGAGATGGGCATGTCCCCGCAGTGGGAACATGTCTCATCCACAAACGCTGCCTGAGCATGCTGAAAGCCCAAGCACATCAGGCAGTGATTGTGCCCATCAGAGGGCGGCAGAAATCGACCGCACCCAGAAGCACACTGGCGAGACATCTTGAAAAAGACGTGCCAAGTGTGAGCTCTTTTAGGAGAAGAAGCTTCGCAGTGATGCCGAAGCGCCCAGGGACCGAATACCGGCTGAATGCAGACCACTGCACAGATCAGCAGGCAGGCAGTAAACGATCACTGGAACACGCCGTCACACCAACACCAACTGGAAAGCTGTTCGTCTCGAAGAAGCTGACGATACTCAGAAGGCTTAAGGAGTGAAGAGATACTCTTGGCTCCGAAGCAGAAACATAATGCGATGTTGCCAGCGTACTTCCTTATATACCCACGCTGTGGGGCGGAGTTACGCTATGCAAATTCCGCATGCCCATGGCATTGGTGCTGCCATTGGGCGTTTTCTAGATCTCGAAGATGATAGGCTTCTAAGCGAAACCCCCCATTCGTCAGTCACTGACGTTACTCGGAGTGACTGAACAAAAGGGAACAAGTATTTGATACACTGCCGATTTTGCAGGTTTGCCCACTTACAAAGCATGTAGAAGTCTGTAATTTGCATCATAGGTACTCTTCAACTGTGAGTGACGGAATCTCAAACAAAAATCCAGAAAATCACATTGTATGATTTTTAAGTAATTAATTTGCATTTTATTGCATGACATAAGTATTTGATACATCAGAAAAGCAGAACTTAATATTTGGTACAGAAACCTTTGTTTGCAATTACAGAGATCATAGGTTTCCTGTAGTTCTTGACCAGGTTTGCACACACTGCAGCAAGGATTTTGGCCCACTCCTCCATACAGACCTTCTCCAGATCCTTCAGGTTTCGGGGCTGTCGCTGGGCAATACGGACTTTCAGCTCCCTCCAAAGATTTTCTATTGGGTTCAGGTCTGGAGACTGGCTAGGCCACTCCAGGACCTTGAGATGCTTCTTATGGAGCCACACCTTAGTTGCCCTGGCTGTGTGTTTCGGGTCGTTGTCATGCTGGAAGACCCAGCCACGACCCATCTTCAATGCTCTTACTGAGGGAAGGAGGTTGTTGGCCAAGATCTCGCGATACATGGCCCCATCCATCCTCCCCTCAATACGGTACAGTCGTCCTGTCCCCTTTGCAGAAAAGCATCCCCAAAGAATGATGTTTCCACCTCCATGCTTCACGGTTGGGATGGTGTTCTTGGGGTTGTACTCATCCTTCTTCTTCCTCCAAACACGGCGAGTGGAGTTTAGACCAAAAAGCTCTATTTTTGTCTCATCAGACCACATGACCTTCTCCCATTCCTCCTCTGGATCATCCAGATGGTCATTGGCAAACTTCAGACGGGCCTGGACATGCGCTGGCTTGAGCAGGGGGACCTTGCGTGAGCTGCAGGATTTTAATCCATGGCGGCGTAGTGTGTTACTAATGGTTTTCTTTGAGACTGTGGTCCCAGCTCTCTTCAGGTCATTGACCAGGTCCTGCCGTGTAGTTCTGGGCTGATCCCTCACTTTCCTCATGATCATTGATGCCCCACGAGGTGAGATCTTGCATGGTGCCCCAGACCGAGGGAGATTGACCGTCATCTTGAACTTCTTCCATTTTCTAATAATTGCGGCAACAGTTGTTGCCTTCTCACCAAACTGCTTGCCTATTGTCCTGTAGCCCATCCCAGCCTTGTGCAGGTCTACAATTTTATCCCTGATGTCCTTACACAGCTCTCTGGTCTTGGCCATTGTGGAGAGGTTGGAGTCTGTTTGATTGAGTGTGTGGACAGGTGTCTTTTATACAGGTAACGAGTTCAAACAGGTGCAGTTGATACAGGTAATGAGTGGAGAACAGGAGGGCTTCTTAAAGAAAAACTAACAGGTCTGTGAGAGCCGGAATTCTTACCAGTTGGTAGGTGATCAAATACTTATGTCATGCAATAAAATACAAATTAATTATTTAAAAATCATACAATGTGATTTTCTGGATTTTTGTTTCAGATTCCGTCTCTCACAGTTGAAGAGTACCTATGATAAAAATTACAGACTTCTACATGCTTTATAAGTAGGAAAACCTGCAAAATCGGCAGTGTATCAAATACTTGTTCTCCCCACTGTATGGATTTTATGAAACATTTTCTAAGACCATGTCATGTGAGGTTTTTAGAGAAGGCTGATAAGATGCTAATAAAATATTTGTAAACACTCATTTGAGGTCTATTGGCTAAGGTCTGGCGAGGAGAATTGTCCCATTCATGTTTCTATTGTTCTCACTCAACAAACCTTTCACACCTCTGCAGTGAATGAGACCTAATCTTCATTGTTCTTTTATCATTATTCTTTTGTTTGTATTCAGCCATTATTAGCCTTTATTCTGGCATTACATGGCTTGCCCATCTACACCATTTTGATCCCACTATACATTAATCCACCTATTATCTTAAGTTTTTTTAGAAAACAAAAAAGCATATCCATAAGTATGTTCACATATTGTTATGTGAATTCTTTTAATAAATTAGTTTATGGAACAGAATAGCTTCTGCCGGGACAGGTGCATTAGAGCTACAATTAGCATCAAGCTACATAACCCGATCGTGATCTAATTTGGATTTTAGTCATATAATGATGTTGAAATATGTTATGTTAGCCTTTTATATGCAGCTAATCGCTACACCTGTTTAGCATTTATAATGTAAATGTAACAACCCCAAGCATAATTAGGGTAATTTACAGGTTCCCTACTGCAGGCATTCTCACCCTGGTCCTCGAGGCCCACTGTCCTGCAGAGTTTAGCTCCAACCCTGATCAAACTCACCTGCCTGTAGCTTTCTAGTAATCCTGAAGAGCTTAATTAGCTGGTTCAGGTGTGTTTGATTAGGGATAACTCTGCAGGACAGTGGGCCTCGAGGACCAGGTTTGAGAATGCTTGCTCTACTGGACCATGAATTTGCTGTGGGCTCAATAACCAAGAAAACACACAAGTACTCAAGATAAGTCAAATACAAATGTAACAGTTTTATTTATGGACAATCATAGTATTAAAACCCAGGGGTGCTGCAGGTTAATGCAATTATTACAGGTACAATTCAACTGACCAGATATTTTAAATTAATGATAATCAGCCATAAGTTAGCTTAGGAAAGAATCAGACATCAACAAACAGGGTAACATATTCAGCACAGGGTTTCAACAGTTGTTGTGAAAATACACACATTCAATTAATTCCTGTGGTCACCTAACATACATAAAGCCATATAAATATCCATTAATCAATCACTTAAATACCACACATAAATGCACACCAAATATCAATCAGGACATACCATCGATACCACTCAGGCTAAATACATAGCCGTCGTCAATATACAGTATAAGAGAGATACAGGAGATAACAATAACCTGCCCCCATACCCCTTTACTCACACAAACACACGCTCACTTTACAAACAATTAGCATCCCCACCAGTACAGTCACACACATTAAATAGGGCCTCCCTGGCGAACAATGCAATTACACCAGCATATATCAGTCAACCAGCCATACAACATAAAAGCGTACAGCTGGCTTCCTTACCCACTACCGGACGTGGGATACAGCATTCGGGGAAATCAACGGCGGCCACCAAACTTAGTAGGGGAAGACCACAACACTACAAAATATCCCTCCCCATCTACAGTATGTGTGTCAGATCTGTCTCATATGCGTCAGGTCTTAAAGTGTTAGCAGCCTAATAAACCTGCTATCATTAACGTTAATCAAAGAACAAAAGGGTTAATAAAGGCCTTCTGAAGCGAAGCGATGCATTTGTGTGAGAAAAATATCCATATTTAAAACTTTATAAACTAAATAACTAGCTTCCAACAGACGGCCGTATTTTTTATTATATATATTTTTTATTATATATTATATTATATTATATTTTTATTTTATTTTTTATTATATTTTTTAATATAACTCCGATTGTATTCGTCTGAAAGAAGAATGTCATATACACCTAGGATGACTTGAGGGTGAGTAAATCATGGGCTAATTTTCATTTTTGGGTGAACTATCCCTTTAACATATCTTAATGCATGCAACACAAAAATATAAATTAAAAGGTTAACATAAGTCAAGTCAACTAGCATTACAACTAGATTAAAATTAAGTAAACCTGACATAAAATTTGATGTATTTATGAGCTGCGTGATAGCAGAATATTCTATCCAGCCAAAGAAAGAAGCGCAGCCATTTTAAAGCGCAACATGGTTTAGATGGCGAAAACTGGTTCAGGTAAGCTGTCTTTAATAAACAAAGTAGAATATTAGGTTTTGACTTTTTAACATTCATTAACATAATAGTATCAATTTTGCTCTAATGCATATGCATTAAGTTTTCACTCAGCTCCAAAAATTATATATAATAAAAATGGAAAAAGCTATCCTAATAATTTTTTATGTTGTTTAATACTGTTGTTTTCCTCTCCTCCAGTGAGAACAGTTATGGTGCAACAATATGGTGGATCCTGTTAGAACAGTTTTTGGAGGTAACAATTTTTGTTAATTTCACACTTGATTATTAATGGTTTTTGAGTAGCTGAGGTCCGACCGATATTTAAAAAAAAAAGAAAAAGATATCAACCAATAAGTTGAAAAAAAAAATAATAATAATAAAATGATCACAACAAGAGAACACTGAAAAAATAATGCATGGCCTCATTTGATTCCTTTTTATTTATTCTTTTATTTAATTAAAAAAAAAAAGGTTTGTATTTACATTTTGTAAAAAACTCATTCCTGTAACTTATTTTCTTTTTAGGTTATATTAATTTGTATAACATCACAAATATTAGAATATTATAAAGCAATGTTTTATAAAAACTTTTTATTTGTATATCTATTAGTGCTGTCAACGTTAACGCATAATTATGCATGTTATTAATTTTTGTCAGTTCAATGCATTAAAAATATTTAACGCAATTATTGCAGCATCCGTTTTTTCTGTCATCCTTTGGCTAGCGTTACATTATATGATCACACTCTTATTCATGCAAATGCTTTTAAACCATTCAAGTGCGGCAAGTCAAAAAAGAATGCGCTGTCTGTGAATGTCCTGTCTATGTGACACACAAGACTCGCGCCAGTATTGTGCGCGCAGACAGCATGCCAGAACCGTGTTCTCTTTCGCACTTGAATTAACAATAACACACAATTATGCCAAATGTGTGATTAATTAGTTTTTTTTTTTTTTTATCGATTGGCAGCACTAATATCTGTATATTGTATAACTCAGAAACACGCTGAATGAAGTACACAAGATTATACATCTGTTAAGTCAACATGTGTAATTATAAAACTATATCAATGCAAATTTATCTTGAATTTAAATAAGTTTTATGCTCTAAACTGTTTTTGGAACAATCGTACAGTATAGCACAAATATGTAAAACATTTCATGTTTTACAGTTCAGTTCATCAACTGTCACATATTAGTTGATGTCAAAACTGACGCATTAAAATCACAGAATGTATCATATCTTATATTAAACAGTTGGCACGAGAGTTGTGTGTGTCTCAAAGGGCTTTTGATGGTACTTTACCCATTAAATGTTTTTTGGTATTTTGCTCTGGTCTAAAAACTATAATGAAACACTTAGGGGCAAAAATACAGAGAATCAGACCGAAGCTAGAAGCTAAAATGGCAAATATTTCCACAGCTACAGTAAATTTCCCTGGAGAGCTGACATAAGCTGGAACAAATGTGATCCAAACAGCACAGAATATGAGCATACTGAATGTGATGAATTTAGCCTCATTGAAGTTATCAGGCAGCTTTCGGGCCAGAAATGCTAAAATAAAGCAAAGGAAAGCTAGGAGGCCAATATAACCCAATACAGCCCAGAAACCAATAGCTGATCCTAAACTGCATTCTAGAATGATCTTTTCTTTGTAGTGTTGCATATTATTGTAAGGAAAAGGTGGGGATAGTGTTAACCAAAGCACACATATAAGGATCTGTACAAGAGTGAAACCAAAAACACTGAGTCTCTGTTGATGAGGCCCAAACCATTTCATGACATTACTTCCTGGAAGTGTAGCCCTGAAGGCCATTAACACCACTAGTGTTTTCCCCAGAACACAGGAGATACAGAGGACGAAAATGATCCCGAATGCTGTGTGACGCAACATACAGGACCACTCAGTGGGCCGACCAATGAAAGTAAGTGAACAGAGGAAACACAGAGTCAATGAGAAGAGCAGCAGGAAGCTCAGCTCTGAGTTGTTGGCTTTTACTATCGGAGATGCCCTGTTTTTGTAAAACACTAAAGCTATGCTCAAAGCCACTAAAGCCCCGGCTATAGAAAAAACAGTGAGGATGAAACCGAGGATCTCATCCCAAGAGAGAAACTCCACTGGTTTAGGAAGACACTTGTCATTCTCTTTGTTGGGCCAGGACTCAGGAGGGCATGGATAACAATCTACAGAATCTGGAAAATGGATTAATGGTTAAATTACACACAGATATGTTGGCCATGCGATGGGCACTCACACAAAAGATTCAAAAAATTCAAATACCATAATATACAGTGGGTTAAAATGGCCGACCGTGAACAGAAAAGCAAGACATTTTCTTTTGGGGGGCATACAAGATGCAAAAAATTATGGATACTGTATTTAGCAGAATAAACCTGAACAAAATACCTGTCTCATTACTGATCTCTCCTTCTGCACAGTTAATGCAGTCATAACAGCAGACAGGTCTTCCTTTTTGCACAGCCTTCCTAGTGCCTGGAGGGCAACTCTTACTGCACACAGACACAGGCACCTGCAGGTGACAGGAACACACATCACTCACAGATATTCAGTTACACATGAACAGAAAAAAACGATGTATACCATTTCCTGGCCATCATTCCAAATGATAGCTCTGATCAAACTGAATTCTTGGCCTTTAGGCTGCGATGCATCATATTGACCCACTGTCACAAAATCAATTGAACTGTCTCCCTGAAACTGCCAATTCACAAGTTCATAGGTGGCCACAGGGTCTCCATTGGTGTCAAATGAAACAGGATAATTATTTTTAGTGAAGTTTACTCGTTTGAGCTGGTCAAAAACCTGCAGGGTGGACATTCAAAATTCAGATGTATTTGTGTTGACAAATGTGTGTTTGTTGAATAATCAGTGCAGAAATACTGGGTGAGATTCTGAACATATAGTTTAGACACAAAAAAAAGCAGAAATTAATGTTTTATTGAATTTAAATCTCTTTTTTTTTTTAGTTTGTCCAATGATGAGAAAAATTACCTGCTGGGGTTCAGCTTTGATGTTTTTGTCACAATGCTTTTCCTTACATACAATGCCATGGAGGGCATGAGCTATAGCATATGTGGCTTTGTACACCATGTTAGTGATCCTCAACTGGGACGTGTCTGTGTACGGGTTCTGTAATGCGCGCAGGTTCTCTGTGCCATCACATGCTGGCATACTGGTAGAAGAACCCGTCTGCCCTTTTAGACTACAGCTAAATAAGCTTTCCCAGAATTCTGTCAGCAGGGGAAATTTCAGCGCCTGTCCTGGAGACAGGTCAAGTAGAAAGTTACGAAAACCCGGGATAACAGACCGTGGGATTCCAAAGCCCACAGCACCGATACACAAATTGAACCGCAGCATTTCTGGGTCTGTAACCCATGCCTCGCTGCCAATCCACTGCATCGGGGGAGGAGGATGCTGACTCAGCTCTTCTAAAAGAAGTCTCATATCACCTGAGGCCAGGAAGGCAACAATTACACGAGCCGTTGATCTGCGAATGACATCAGTGACTCTTTTCAGTTTACTGCGCGGCTGGGTCCTGTAGTATGCCTCAGAATACTCCACACAGATTCCCTCCTCCTCTGCAGCTTTCAGGAATGATGCCATGCCATTGTTCCCGTAGTCTGAATCACTACGCACAGCACCGATCCACGTCCATCCGAAGTGCTTGACCATCCGTGCCAGTGCGGCCGCTTGATGGTGGTCGCTGGGGATGGTCCTGAAGAAAGTAGGATATTGCCGCTTGTCACTGAGACAGGCACATGTTGCATAATGACTCACCTAGTGCACCGTTAAGGGAAAGTAAAAAAGTAAGCAAACAAGGAAAGTCAATTACATACTCCACATTCTAATGATCATTCTTTGTAATGATGCAGTAAACAAACGATTTTGGACACGGTTTTTCATTTTATCTCAAATGTTCATTGGGCCCTGTTGTAGTAAGCCTTACAGTATGTGTTTTCAATTGTGTGTGTGTGTATATATATATATATATATATATATATAAACCAATAATGTATATCCAAAATACATTTTCATTTGTTTTTAAAATGACAAAGTAATCATATTGAACCAGCACCTGTGGAATTCCAAATGGACCGAGAAGTCTTGAAATGCTTATAGATGGCGTGGAGCCAGATTCTGCAACTACTGCTGTAACAGCTGCAGATTTTGCACAGGAATCAGTGTCGTTAAATATGAGATCTAGTCCGTTGGCAAGCTGAAAGGCTACTTTGATTGCCATTGGCACAGAAGCACAAGAGTCATATATATGATACCCTAAAGTTACGCCCGGTAAGAGATCGGAGCTGTTGTTGATCTCCTCGATAGCGAACTCAAAGGCACGAACAAAGCGCATCTCTCTGAAACCCACGCTGTTGAGACAAACACAATAAATAAAAATAAATAAATAAAAAATAAAATAAACCTTTATATGAAAACAGTTGCACATTTCTCATTACTTTATCACATGATTACAAACATCAGATAATAGTATTTTTATGAATATATTTAATAATGATTATCTTACTCATATAAAATAATAATTTTAACAATTTCAACACCAACATATTATATTAAGAATGATATCCCATATTACATATGCTAACCTCCCACTACACTCTAGTGGTTGTGGCTGTCTAGTATAGGTGTGCTTCTCTGTCCTCAGATAGTCATGAATAGAGAAAACCCCTCCAATGATAAAGTTTCCATCCTTGAAGAGAGCAGGTGGCTGAGGGTCACCTTGCAGGATGCAGATGCCTAAATTTGCTCCACACATTGCAGGGCAAAGCCTGCCAATGCAAAGTACTGTAAAAATTAATAAAGCATTCATTTCTATTGTTAGGACAGTGAGCTCTCCAAATATCAGGTGAGCATTGCACCATGTTTAAATAGCCATGATTGAATTTGCAAGGGGAAATGTAAGAGGGTGTGGTTAATATATTTTAATGCTTAGTCATAAATAATGTCATTATGTGCTGTGGATGTTCATAAAGTTTCTTAACTTCAAAAACAGGACCTGCCTTCTTTTAAGTCTCCCCACCCCCTGTCAACCTCACGAGGAATATTCAAAATTAATCATTATATTTGTTACTCTCACCATCCTACTTATTTTGACAAGTTTACAATGAGATCTGTCTTATTTAACTTAATCACTGTATGTATATACACTCACCTAAAGGATTATTAGGAACACCATACTAATACTGTGTTTGACCCCCTTTCGCCTTCAGAACTGCCTTAATTCTACGTGGCATTGATTCAACAAGGTGCTGAAAGCATTCTTTAGAAATGTTGGCCCATATTGATAGGATAGCATCTTGCAGTTGATGGAGATTTGTGGGATGCACATCCAGGGCACGAAGCTCCCGTTCCACCACATCCCAAAGATGCTCTATTGGGTTGAGATCTGGTGACTGTGGGGGCCATTTTAGTACAGTGAACTCATTTTCATGTTCAAGAAACCAATTTGAAATGATTCGAGCTTTGTGACATGGTGCATTATCCTGCTGGAAGTAGCCATCAGAGGATGGGTACATGGTGGTCATAAAGGGATGGACATGGTCAGAAACAATGCTCAGGTAGGCCGTGGCATTTAAACGATGCCCAATTGGCACTAAGGGGCCTAAAGTGTGCCAAGAAAACATCCCCCACACCATTACACCACCACCACCAGCCTGCACAGTGGTAACAAGGCATGATGGATCCATGTTCTCATTCTGTTCACGCCAAATTCTGACTCTACCATCTGAATGTCTCAACAGAAATCGAGACTCATCAGACCAGGCAACATTTTTCCAGTCTTCAACTGTCCAATTTTGGTGAGCTTGTGCAAATTGTAGCCTCTTTTTCCTATTTGTAGTGGTGATGAGTGGTACCCGGTGGGGTCTTCTGCTGTTGTAGCCCATCCGCCTCAAGGTTGTGCGTGTTGTGGCTTCACAAATGCTTTGCTGCATACCTCGTTTGTAACGAGTGGTTATTTCAGTCAAAGTTGCTCTTCTATCAGCTTGAATCAGTCGGCCCATTTTCCTCTGACCTCTAGCATCAACAAGGCATTTTCGCCCACAGGACTGCCGCATACTGGATGTTTTTCCCTTTTCACACCATTCTTTGTGAACTCTAGAAATGGTTGTGCGTGAAAATCCCAGTAACTGAGCAGATTGTGAAATACTCAGACCGGCCCGTCTGGCACCAACAACCATGCCACGCTCAAAATTGCTTAAATCACCTTTCTTTCCCATTCTGACATTCAGTTTGGAGTTCAGGAGATTGTCTTGACCAGGACCACACCCCTAAATGCATTGAAGCAACTGCCATGTGATTGGTTGATTAGATAATTGCATTAATGAGAAATTGAACAGGTTTTCCTAATAATCCTTTAGGTGAGTGTGTATATATATATATATATATACAAACCCGATTCCAAAAAAGTTGGGACACTGTACAAATTGTGAATAAAAAAGGAATGCAATCATTTACAAATCTCATAAACTTATATTTTATTCACAGTAGAATATAGATAACATATCAAATGTTGAAAGTGAGACATTTTGAAATGTCATGCCAAATATTGGCTCATTTTGGATTTCATGAGAGCTACACATTCCAAAAAAGTTGGGACAGGTAGCAATAAAAGCCCGGAAAAGTTAAATGTACATGTAAGGAACAGCTGGAGGACCAATTTGCAACTTATTAGGTCAATTGGCAACATGATTGGGTATAAAAAGAGCCTCTCAGAGTGGCAGTGTCTCTCAGAAGTCAAGATGGGCAGAGGATCACCAATTCCCCCAATGCTGCGGCGAAAAATAGTGGAGCAATATCAGAAAGGAGTTTCTCAGAGAAAAATTGCAAAGAGTTTGAAGTTATCATCATCTACAGTGCATAATATCATCCAAAGATTCAGAGAATCTGGAACAATCTCTGTGCGTAAGGGTCAAGGCCGGAAAACCATACTGGATGCCTGTGATCTTCGGGCCCTTAGACGGCACTGCATCACATACAGGAATGCTACTGTAATGGAAATCACAACATGGGCTCAGGAATACTTCCAGAAAACATTGTCGGTGAACACAATCCACCGTGCCATTCGCCGTTGCCGGCTAAAACTCTATAGGTCAAAAAAGAAGCCATATCTAAACATGATCCAGAAGCGCAGGCGTTTTCTCTGGGCCAAGGCTCATTTAAAATGAACTGTGGCAAAGTGGAAAACTGTTCTGTGGTCAGACGAATCAAAATTTGAAGTTCTTTTTGGAAAACTGGGACGCCATATCATCCGGACTAAAGAGGACAAGGACAACCCAAGTTGTTATCAGCGCTCAGTTCAGAAGCCTGCATCTCTGATGGTATGGGGTTGCATGAGTGCGTGTGGCATGGGCAGCTTACACATCTGGAAAGGCACCATCAATGCTGAAAGGAATATCCAAGTTCTAGAACAACATATGCTCCCATCCAGACGTCGTCTCTTTCAGGAAGACCTTGCATTTTCCAACATGACAATGCCAGACCACATACTGCATCAATTACAACATCATGGCTGCATAGAAGAAGGATCCGGGTACTGAAATGGCCAGCCTGCAGTCCAGATCTTTCACCCATAGAAAACATTTGGCGCATAATAAAGAGGAAGATGCAGTTGACAGTTGAGCAACTAGAAGCCTGTATTAGACAAGAATGGGACAACATTCCTATTCCTAAACTTGAGCAACTTGTCTCCTCAGTCCCCAGATGTTTGCACACTGTTATAAAAAGAAGAGGGGATGCCACACAGTGGTAAACATGGCCTTGTCCCAACTTTTTTGAGATGTGTTGATGCCATGAAATTTAAAATCAACTTATTGTTCCCTTAAAATGATACATTTTCTCAGTTTAAACATTTGATATGTCATCTATGTTGTATTCTGAATAAAATATTGAAATTTGAAACTTCCACATCATTGCATTCTGTTTTTATTCACAATTTGTACAGTGTCCCAACTTTTTTGGAATCAGGTTTGTATATTCTTTTGAGTGTTTCTCCATGTTTTTGAGAGAGGCACCCAACCTGTGTTAAAACATTTACTCTTCTAGCTGACCAAGACAGCCAAGGTCACTGGGGTCACTTCAGCCTGTCGCCTACATGACCACTTCATAGTTAAAGCAATTACTGTACTTTTCATCTTCAATCACTAGAGAATAATGACGAATATAGTCTGTATGTCTTACTGAGAGAAAGAACATGCTTTAAGTATGTTTTGGGAAAGTTCCTGATTAGAGCAAGAGCTCAACCAACTTCAACCTTGAAGAAGCTGTGTATCTGTGTGTGTGCACTAGTATTCTTTGTTACAGATCCTGTATTGGTGAGGTGAACAACTGGCACCCAAGGGAGATGAAATGACTAGTTTCCCGACAAGTTGGAGCCTAAAACAAAGATATGTGACCTCAGAAGGTCACTTCTTGCCTAAAGTCAGGATCCTAGTATCATCTGGATAATCAATGGAGATATGCTTCTGCCTATCAGTCCATATGTAGAGATTTTCTAAGTTTATCTATTTCTTGATCAATCAGAATCATTCAACCTGAAGTAATGTTGTAGCTTAGTGACGTGTAAAGTATAATTGCTGTGGAAATGGGAATGTACGGTAGAGCGGTCTATGAACTCCGTGTGAGTGTTGAAGCTGACTTCTGCTGATGAAACTGCAAACTATTCTTCTGTAAAATTTTCTTCAGTTGATTGCATCTCTGACTCCTGGTTTTCATTCATCATATCTGGTCCTTGGGTCTTAACTGTGAAATCCCCTACAACATGCCTCAATGTGTATACTTGTGTATAACAATAAGACATCAAGTACCACTCATAATAAAATCTTTCTCTCTCTCAAAAAAACAAAAAACAAAAACATAAATTAACTGGATAGCAGTAATATGTATACAGTAAGATATTAATAAAGTAAGCAAAAATTATCAAATCAGTGTTTATTCAATTACTGTCACTTTGCTATTTTTGGTTACTTATTTCATATTATTTCTATTTCATTCAGTTTGGACTGGACTCAAAACATGATCATTTGTATTATTTGTCTTTTCCCATTAGATGTTGCTTGGTGTTTTTCTCAGGCTTTAGTAAAATGATATAAACCTTGGGGGTGAATAAGCAGAGGAGCAGGCCAAAACTAGAAGCTAAAATGGCAAAAATTTCCACAGCAGTTGTAAATTTACCAGGTGAACTGACATATGCAGGTACAAATGCAAGCCACACTGCACAAAATATAAGCATGCTGAAGGTGATGTATTTGGCCTCATTAAAATTGCCTGGCAACTTCCGTGCTAAAAATGCCAGAAAAAAGCAGACACAAGCCAAAAGACCAATATATCCAAGCACACACCAGAAGGCCAGATCAGAGCCCACACTGCAATCCAGGATGATCTTGGACTGTTGATATTTAGTGTTTCTATAGGGGAAAGGTGGGGATGCTACAAGCCAGGCAGTACATATGACCACCTGAACTAGAGTGCAGCTGAAGATTATGATTCTCTGCTGTGTTGGGCCCAACCATTTCATTATATTGTTTCCTGGTCGGGTAGCTGTAAAAGCTGCCAGCACCACTAAAGTCTTGCCCAGGATGCAGGATATGCAGAGGGAGAAAGTGATGCTGAAGGCAGTGTGTCGCAGCATGCAGGACCAGGATGTGGGTTCCCCAATAAACACCAAAGCGCATAGAAAACATAGAGTCAGTGATAGCAAGATGAAAAAACTGAGTTCTGAGTTATTTATGCGTACTACAGGAGTGTTTCTGTAATAGAGAAATACAGCAAACACAGCTAAAGTGAGGCAGGCCCCCACTACAGCTATTACTGTTAGGGTCAATCCCATTGCATCATGGGACAGGAATTCAACCACTTTTGGAATACACACTGTTCCGTCAGCATTTGACCAGTAATCTTCAGAACAGGTCATACACTCTAATGAATCTAAAGAGAGGGAAAGACTATAAAAATGAGGATAAAGGTCACAGAATTTTTTTTTTTTTTTTTTGCTGAATTATTGAAGTTGTTCTTCAACCTGTCTTATTGCTGATTTTGCCACTGTCACATGGTACACAGTCAAAGCAGCACAGAGGCTGACCACGCCGGACAGCCTTCCTGAATCCCGGAATGCAGCTGTTGCTGCACACAGACACCAGCACCTGCTTAACCAACACAGCCACACATATATTAGTAATGTATATTAGTATATTAGTGTGAATTAATAGTGTTCCTGTAGGTCAATAGAATTATTAATTACTTGACAAGAAACGAATTAGCTAGTATGAAACTAACCTGAATAAATAATGAGTATAGGAAATACTGACTGAAAAACAAGGAATAATTTTGCCTTTTGCATTTCCTTCCCATAGACAGATCTGCCATCTTCAGATGAACAATTCTTTCCTATTTCAAATGGATACTTACCTCCATTTAACCCTACAGAACTTCAGAACATGGAATCTCATGCACTGAAATACACTGTGAGAACAGCTTGCCTCAGTCTGATGGCCGGGCCACATGATAGCCTTCTCCTGGATAACCAGTTCTTGGCCAGATTCTTGTGCACCATCGAACATGCCCACATTAACAAACTCAATATTTCCAGCTGAGCCCCTCTGCCAGTTTATGAGGTCATAAGATGGGATAGAATCGCCTTTCATGTCAAAGTTCACTGTCTCTCCTGAAATAGTGAATGACACCTCTTGGAGATACTGCTGTAACTGCGTTTAAGAGATAAAGTTCAATATTGTTTACAATAGCTCAAGTCATAACTTTGTGCAGAGTTAATTTAGCATTAATTATTATTTATGCTAATCATTAACACATTATTTTGAGTACCTGCCATGGGTAGACATTATGTACATTTGCACATGTGGAGTTACTGAATGGCCCTTTTCCAGGTGCACAGTGAAGAAGGTTGTGCAAGGAATGGGCAATGGCAAACACTCCTTTATAAACATTATAAGAAATACGGGGGCTGGAAGTATTAAAGTAAGCAGAGTGCTGCACCCTAATAGTCTCCTGCCCTGTACAGGAGGGCAGATGATTATTCAAGCTGGAACTGGAGGGTGAACAGTCATATAAAGCCCCCCACAGCTCGTGAACCAGAGGATTTGAGGGGTACGTTTCTGGGTTCACAGTTTTGAGATACTCTCTTAACCCAGGAATTTGGCCCTGTCGTATGCCATATCCAATGGTCCCTCCAAGGAAAGGGTAATATTCACTTCCTGTGAACACAGAGGCTGTAACCCATGCCTCACTAGCAATCCACTGTATCCCAGTGACATTCTGTTCCATGTAGTCTCTTAAGAAGGGTGTGAGCTCCCCTTCAGCTGAGAACACCACTACCACCCGAGCAGTGGAGTGGCTCATGACTCGAATGATTTCCAACGCCCTCTGACGCTCGTATAACAGAGGAATCATCTCCTGATAAGCAACACATATGCCTGTACCCTCCAACTCCTTCAGTAAGCCTTGAAGGGCAAAGCGACCATACTCGTGATCTCCTCGTACCACTCCCACCCAGGTCCAGTTAAAATGCAGTAGGAGTTTTGCAATGGCCTTTACTTGATAAGCATCACTAGGGATGACTCTGAAGAATGTAGGGAATTCTCTCCTATCACTAAGACATGCACAGGATGAAAAATAACTTATCTGTCAGGAGAAAAAAAAAGAAAATTCTGTAAAAAGAATATTATTCGATCTTAGGTTACACTGCAGGGTTTCACTGTACACAGATAAGACTGTGTACATGGTTAACTCTCCATTACTGAAAAAAAGGTTATACTATAATTCTTTTCTCACAAAAAAATCATACACAAACCACAATGCACTTTAAATTAACACAAACATAATTGAAAATGTTTCATTTTAGACTCACCATTGGTATCCCAAAAGGCCGCAAAAGTCTTGAAACTACAATAGACTGAGCTGACCCGGATTCTCCTATGATAGCAAGCAGTGGACCAGCACCTGTACACATGGGGCTTTCTTGCTCATTTGGCCCATTTAGAACAGCTACTGCTGATCTCTGCCCAGTCAGAGGGTATGCACAAGAGTCAAAGATTTTATAACCCAGAGTGTAGTTAGGTAGAATATCGGCTCGCTTGTTTATTTCCTCTACAGCAAGTTTCATTGTAAGGGCCCAGCGGAAAGCTCTCGGATCAAATCTGCAGATGAAGTAAAGAGAAGGACATAAAATGCATCCAAACTTAAGTTGTACGCAAGTTTAAATATATCTATCAAAACACCCATTCAAGATATTTAAACCTTACAAATATAATATTCTCTAGTCAGTTAAAAAAAAAAAAAGACTCACCCATTACATTTGACCGGCCCTGGTTTGTAAGTACAGTTGAGGTCTGGCATTTCCTGATTGTAGTGCAAAGGAAAAATGCCACCTATTAGAAAATCTCCATTAGCCATGAGGCCTGGTTTAAAGGCATTTTGCAGGACACATCTGGAAGCATCTCCAGGAGTGAGTGCACTGAGATGGTAAACCAGAAGCCACGGGAGAAGGACAGCCATGCTTTCTAAATCCTGCATCCCTCAGCATGACTACAGTGGGCAGGGCACCCTGTTATATATACCAGACACAGGTCTTCATGCATCTCATTATGTGTCATGGTCATATGTCATCAGTAGGATTCAAAATACTGATATTCATAAATATGCTTTATTAATATGCTTCCTTTTTACAACAGTAGTACAACCCATGATCATATACATTGCATTCATTAGAAAGAGTAAATTTGTTTTAGGACATGATACAATTTTGTTATGTATAAAGTCTCATGTACACAAGTTTACAAAGTCTGTTTCCTATATCCCTATATGAAGATATCACATTAAAATAAACATAACATATCATATTAGATGAGCTATGTTAATTTATGGTAAAGTTGTATTTTAATTTGAATTCAACATTTTTGGACACTTTTTCAAATTCAGCATCCCATCATTTAATAACTTTCCCCATGAGATGTTGCTTGGTGTTTTTCTCAGGCTTCAGTAAAATAATGTAACATTTGGGGGCAAATAAGCAGAGGAGCAGGCCAAAACTAGAAGCTAAAATAGCAAAAATCTCCACAGCAGTTGTAAATTTACCAGGCTGGCTGACATATGCAGGTACAAATGCAAGCCACACTGCACAAAATATAAGCATGCTGAAGGTGATGTATTTGGCCTCATTAAAATTGCCTGGCAACTTCCGTGCTAAAAACGCCAGAAAAAAGCAGACACAAGCCAAAAGACCAATATACCCAAGCACACACCAGAAGGCCAGATCAGAGCCCACACTGCAATCCAGGATGATCTTGGACTGTTGATATTTAGTGTTTCTATAGGGGAAAGGAGGGGATACTGTAAGCCAGGCAGTACATATGACCACCTGAACTAGAGTGCAGCTGAAGATTATGATTCTCTGCTGTGTTGGGCCCAACCATTTCATTATATTGTTTCCTGGTCGGGTAGCTGTAAAAGCTGCCAGCACCACTAAAGTCTTGCCCAGGATGCAGGATATGCAGAGGGAGAAAGTGATGCTGAAGGCAGTGTGTCGCAGCATGCAGGACCAGGATGTGGGTTCCCCAATAAACACCAAAGCGCATAGAAAACATAGAGTCAAGGACAACAGGATGAAGAAACTGAGTTCTGAGTTATTCACACGGACTATAGGGGTTCCTCTGTTGTACAGAAATATCACCAGCACTGCGACAGTCAGAAAGGCTCCCACTATAGCTATCACAGTCAGGGTGATTCCCATTGCATCATGGGAGAGAAACTCAACTACTTTCGGGACACACACTGTTCCGTTTGCATTGGACCAGTAGTCTTCAGGGCATGACAGACAATCTACTGAATCTAAATAAATGAAAAAATAAATAATAATAATCATAGTGTATCTGAGAGATTTAGAATTTAAACAATTACATTAATGACAGTATAAACAAATGCAAGTAAATATTTATACAAATTATAAATATGTATCACTCAACATGCAGTAAGGTGCATCTACCTGTTTGATTACTGATCTTGCCACTCTCACATGGAACACAGTCAAAGCAGCACAGAGGTTGCCCACGACGGGCAGCTGTCCTGAATCCTGGGGCACAGCTATTACTGCACACAGAGACAGGTACCTATGAAAAAAGTAAATATAATCACAAATTTTATTAATATATTTTTAATATATATTTTATATCTTTTCCTGTTATACACAGCATACATTAGCAAATGTTTCTGATAGAAAGCAGCTCAAAGACAACATAGTGAATTATTTTAATAGAACAACAGATGGCAGTGCAGTGCACAGTCAACACCTTGCCTTGTTCTGTTGGTTAGACCACATAATGGCCTGCTCCTCAACCACCAGTTCTCTCCCAGAATGCTGAGCACCATCATAGAGGCCCACTTTCACAAACTGAATATCTCCACTTGAGTGTTTTTGCCAGTTTATGAAATCATAATATGGAATTGAGTCTCCTTTATTATCAAAGTTAACATTTTCACCGGATACTGAGAAGGAAACATCCTCAAGATAACGCTGAAGCTTTGGAGTACATTTAAAAAAAAGAAGGAGGGGGGTGGCAGAAAAGACCAGAGAAATTGCACAATTACATTTGCAATGAAAAAAGTAACCTAAATTGAAAATGTTCCAAGTATAAGATTAAATATGATTTAAATAAATTATAATTCACCAGTTCTCATCAGACCCTAAAACAGTTTTACCTGCCATGGAAACACGTTGTTGAGGTTTGCACATGAGAAATTCTCAAAAGGTCCATTTCCAGGCATACAATGAATGAGATTATGTAGAGAATGAGCAAAGGCATACACTGCTTTATACACATTGTAGGTCACACGAGGGCTGGATGTGTTCATGTAGGCAGAGTGTTCTTGTCTGAGAGTTTCTTTCCCTGTGCAGGGGGGCAAATGACTGTTCAAGTTGGATGTGGAGGGGGAACAACCATACAGAGCCTCCCACAACTCCTGAACTTGGGGGTTTGAAGGGTACATTTCTGGGGTCACTGTTTTGAGGTAATCCTGAAGACCTGGGATGTGTCCTTGACGTATTGCAAACCCAATTGTGCCATCTAAGAATGGATATGTTTCTGCTAACAATGAAGCTGTTACCCAAGCCTCACTTGCAATCCACTGAATTCCTGTGATATTTTGAGTTACAAACTCTCTCAAGAAAGGGTAAAATTCCCCTTCCACTGAAAAAACAACAACTACCTTAGCTGTGGATTCCTTCATTACTTTAAGAATCTTTAGGGCTTTTTCTTGGGTGTAGTCTTTAGGGATCATTTCAT
Source organism: Coreius guichenoti (assembly GCA_039654105.1). NCBI lineage: Eukaryota > Metazoa > Chordata > Actinopteri > Cypriniformes > Gobionidae > Coreius > Coreius guichenoti. The sequence continues at coordinate 23,648,890 of CM077181.1, forward strand.
GATAGGCCAAACAAATGTTAGTATTTTCAATTTCTCGCTTTAAGCCTTGTAAAGCAAATCTGCCATAGTCATGGTCTTCAGTGACCACACCAATCCATGTCCAGCCAAACCTCTTTAACAGCTGTGCAATAGCTTTGACCTGATAATCATCATTGGGAACCACTCTGAAAAATGTTGGGAACTGCTTCCGATTACTTAGACAAGAGCAGGTTGAGAAATAGCTTATCTATAAAACAGGGAGGTGGGGGGGGGGGATGGGATTTCTCAATGTTAAGTGGTCTCTTAATTTTTTCCAGAGCTGTATATAGATATTAAGCTTATGTATCAAAAGTACAGAACATATATAAACAGAATAAAAAACACCTATTACCATGGGTATTTTGAAGGGTTGCACAGTTCTGGAAAGAACAATGGATTGTGAGGATCCAGATTCCCCTATTAATCCTAATAAAGTGCCAGTCCCAGAGCACATAGGACTCTGAACAACATCCTGTCCATTCAATACTGCCAGGACTGCTTTCTGAGCCGTTACAGGAGTGGAGCAAGAGTCAAAAATCCTGTAAGCCAGTGTATGATTTGACAGGAGGTCTTTTCTATTGTTTATCTCCTCCACAGCAAGCTTCATAGAAAGAGCCCAGCGGAAAGCTCTTGGATCAAACCTGCATTTAAAGTCACAAAAATAACTTTGAAAAACTGCTTTTAGAACATTGGTTTGACATCTTATTATTATTTGATTTTGGCAAACAGAATAAAAATTAAAAAGCAGGTAAAATATTGAATTGCCCAGAAATATTGGAAATTGGCAAATATCCTTACCCTTGACACTGTGCTGCTAGAGGTCTCTTTAAGTAGTCTGTTGGTGGAAGCTCTACTCTATAATGTAAAGGAAAAATTCCTCCTATTGTGAAGTCTCCACTAGTCATGAACACTGGCAGATTAAAGTCATCCTGTGGAGAGCAGGTTGAAGTCACGGCTGCACTGGAAAGGTGAAATACAGAGACAAAAAAGTAAATCATGGTTCTATCAAGCTCCAAAAAAAAAACTAAGAGAGCTAAGAGATGTTTCTATTTCCCAAGGTTTTATATGGTTAGCTACCTTGCATATAATTATGTATGACGTCTCCTTGGGTTACAGAATGTTCTAAATCAGGTGGAGTGTAATAGCACCCATGATGCAGCAAAGAAGAAATTAATATGTAAAACCTAATTTAAATATGATGCCTCGTCAAACATTAAAGCTATATTATGGAACTTTTTTGAGTAAAATTTAATTAATAAGCGAGTACATCATAAAACCATTTTCCAAACCATGTTTTTGCATTACCCTAAATCTCTATGAGCCTATGATAATTATTTATATTTTAGAGCAAGGGTCTTCAGCGGTACTGCAGGGGGTCCACAAAATAGTGTTTGATCACAAATAATTTTTGTAAAAAAATTAAAACATGGGTTAAAAAACATGAGAAAGTTAAATTTAAATATAAGCACCCTAAAACAAAAGCAAGAGCATCCTCAGTTGATACTTTAATCATCTAATATTATTGGCTAAACAGATTTGGCCAGCGCTCCATTGCGTTTTTGAGTTTGCGCTCTGGAGAACGTTGAGAGCGGTGAGAAATGTGCAGCAGTGAGAAATGTGGCCAATCACAGACATGTTTGTTGATCTCTTGAACGCAATGGCCAATCAATCACAGGTGTTTAAGTTAGAATCCAGTCACTGCTCAAAACACCGGAGTTTTTGTTCAGTGATGAGTTCTGCTCGCTCTCGTGAATCCTCTCATTAACAAACAAAGACACAATGTAAGTAAGAGATTCATTATGCAGTTTGTGTAGACAACTTTACTGATTTTAATGGAATGCCGTGAGATTGCGAACTGAGGTGAGTGACAGCTTTTTAGTGATTGTAAAGTGCTCTTTCGTGCTTTCCAGGCTATATAGCTACAAATCCACTGAATACAAGTATTGTTTTTCATGCTGTTAAGAGGAACGACAACCAATTACGCGCTGCCAAGTTTTGGAAGTGGCGTCTACATATAAATGCGTGATTCACTCTCAAAATTGCAATTGACATAGTGATGATAACTAGCCTGTGGTAAAAATATGGCATGTCAAAATATATGTGCAATGTAAGACTCATAGATTACTAGAAAAAAAATATTCGTATCAATATATTTTTGAAATTCCAATCAAATTAATTGTAAAAGTAATGACTTGTAAATAATCTTAAATGTCTCACTGTACATTGTTATTGTTGTTATGGTGGAGCTGTTGCTTAAACATAAACATTACATCTGCACTTTACTAGAGAACCCTCACTAATTTCAGATACTCAGTGATTTGTCCATCTCAAAGTAAAATTAAAATCTAAAGTTTTAATAAATTTGAAGCTAAATTTCAAGTAAATGTTTATTTGTCCATAACGAGGTATGTAGATATGGGAAGAAGGAGGCGGGAACCGGCGAACGTTTAACAAGTTTAATAAACAAAACACAAACTGAAAGTAAACACGCAGGCAGCCCCTCACGGACGACTGCCGCGCACACACATAATAAAAACATAAACAAAACACAACATAAAATCCAGGCCTGGTCCTCTCTCGTCCTTCACTGTCATCGCTCCTCCTTTTATGCTTCCGAGCTCCTCCGTGAGAGGATTCGAGACCGTGATTCATTTTCAATCATGCACCGGCCTCGCACCGCTCTCTCACGGCTCTCGCCCGCCCTGCTTGTCACATACCCCCATCGCCCCTCGCAGGCTGGGGGGTACCCTCGAGACTGCGCTCTACTCCCCCCAGGGCCAGTCTCGGCGGCCGCGGCACCTGGGGGTAAGGACAGACGAGATGACAGAAAAGAAGACAGAAGCACAAGGAGCGACAGAGACGAGAGGGGAGAGAGGAAAAAAAAAATCTTGGTCCGGTTCCCGGACACACTGCCGCTCGGTCCTCAACCAACCGAGAGGCTCTTCCTCGCAGTACCATGTGATGGTACTGGACGCTCGGTGTACGGCTCGACACTCCTCCGCCCCCTGGCGGCCGGCGATGACTCCTCCAGCTGAGGGCAGCCAGCAGCGAGTCCCAAGTTTCCTGCTCCTCCCCATTATGGCGAACGGCAGCAGGCTCCAGCCGACGGCAAACGCCTGCGACTCCTCCGCACCCTCTCGGATGGCAGCTACCCCACCTCGACCCAGGAGCATGGCAACGAGCTCTCCGTCCTACCGGGTCTTCACTCGCTCCAGCACCACCACCTCGGGTAACAAGGTATGTTGTTATGGGAAGAAGGAGGCGGGACTCGGCGACCGTTCAACAAACTTTAATCTTAAAATAAAAAAAATGAAAGTAAAAATGGCAGCATCCTCACAGATGACTGCTGTGCACACCCATAATAAAACGTAAACAAAACAACATAAAATCCAGGCCTGGTCCTCTCTCGTCCTTCACTGTCATTGCTCCTCCTTTTATGCTTCCGTCGCTCCTCCATGAGAGATCTGAGACCGGTGTGACGCGCAGCTGGCGCTCATTAACAAATCACGCACCGGCCTCGCATCGCTCTCTCACGGCTCTCGCCCGCCCTGCTTGTCATAGTCCAACTGACAGTAAAATTAAAATGTGATTTTTTTTATAAACCTGAAGCTAAAGTTCAGGTAAATGTTTAATTATCCATCTGATTTGTAAAATTAAAATGTTTGACTCTGAAAATCCATAAATAATTTACAACACCTGGAAACAACTAATAAATTGTGATTTTTATCGCAACATGTTGTTTGTTATGATGCAAAAAATGTACATTTTAACAATGGCAAGTAATATACAGACTAGGACTGAAACGATTCCTCGAGTAACTCGAATTCAAAAAATCATCGAGGCAAATGATTTTCATCAAATGGTTCCCCCTGTTGAGCGCTCTGTTGCGATGCAACTGTGTCCGCAGAGCGCTGCGACATGGCGTGGTGACCCAAAGCACCCCTTCCAAGGCCTGTGGGTTTACGTCTACTTTGGTGGCGAAGACCCACAGAGCTGCGGGCCAGGCCGCGTCCACCCTGCATGCGATGGCCACCCTTCAGGTCTACCAGGCCAAGGTGCTCAGAGACATGCACGAGGGCAATGCTGAGCCCGCATTAATGCAGGAGCTGCGGGCGGCCACCGACCTCGCTCTACGAGCGACGAAGGTGACTGCTTGCTCTCTCGGTCAGGTGATGTCCACTTCTGTGGTCCAGGAGCGCCACTTATGGCTCAACCTGGTTGATGTGGGAGAATCTGAGTGAACCCGTTTCCTCAATTCTCCCGTTTCCCAGGATGGGCTATTCGGCGGGGCGGTCCAGGACTTCGCCCAACAGTTCTCGACCGCTCAGAAACAGACTGAGGCAATCAAACATATTCTGCCCCGGCGGCCTGCTGCTGCCTCCACCCAGCCGCCGGCTCAGAGGCCTCAGTCTGCTCCCCGCCGAGGCCGCCCTCCTGCGGCCCTCGTCCCTCCCGCTCAGCCCCAGCAGCAGCCTTCACCCGGGCCGAGGCGTGGAGGACGCCGCAGGAAGGCAGCCCCGCCCATCCCAGCCCCCCAGCCTGCTAAACGGCAGTCTAAGCGGCGGTCCTGAGACGGGCGGCTTGGAGGTGAACTCGGTTCTTTCCCAGGAGATGGTAGCAGGGCCACTCCTACCCCCGCTGGAGGGCCGGGGGAGAATCCTTGTAAAGAAAGAACTGACATTTTCACCTCCGAGCCTCAAGAGGGCGCGGCTGGCAGTGTGCGACGCCAAGCAGCCTCGCCACTCTCGGCCCCCTCTGTCGCCAGCCCCCTGGCAGACGAGACCCCCGTGGAACGCTGGTCCTTCCCTGGTCTCCTCTGTCAAGGTGTGGAATTCGACCCCGCCCACACCTCGGGACGCTCCCACGCCTCTCATGTCTGGGCCGGTCATTCCGCCTCGCTGCCCCATCGGGGATACGCCTGTGGTCCGCATGACCCCGCTGGTACAGTTTCTGGGAGCCTGGCTAGCGCTTCCCAATCTGTCCAGCTGGCTCGCTCGCACCATCAGGTTCGGCTATGCGATTCAGTTCGCACGGTCTCCTCCCCGCTTTCGGGGAGTCCGCTATACCATGGTGGGTGGCAATGCCCCTGTCATGCGTGCGGAGGTCGCCACCCTACTGGCGAAGGGTGCGGTCGAGATCGTCCCTCCAGCCGAGATGGAGTCCGGCTTCTACAGCCCTTACTTCATTGTACCCAAGAAAACTGGTGGGTTACGGCCAATCCTGGACCTGCGCATCTTGAACCGAACCCTTCATAGGCTTCCATTCAGGATGTTGACAGCCAAACGCATTTTCGAATGCGTTCGTCCATTGGATTGGTTTGCAGCGATGAAGGACGCGTACTTTCATGTCTCCATTCTTCCTCGACACAGACCGTTTCTACGGTTTGCCTTCGAGGGGCAGGCATATCAGTACACGGTTCTCCCATTCGGGCTAGCCCTGTCTCCTCGCGTCTTTACGAAGGTCGTCGAGGCAGCCCTTGTGCCGCTCAGGCAACACGGGGTTCGCATCCTGAACTATCTCGATGACTGGCTGATTCTAGGCCACTCTCGGGATCAGGTTTGCGAACACAGGGACCTGGTGCTTCAGCACCTCGCCCGTCTGGGCCTTCGGGTCAACTGGGAAAAGAGCAAACTCTCCCCAGTGCAGAGGATCTCTTTTCTCGGTATGGAAATCGACTCGGTCGCCATGTACGTGCAGCTTACGAGCGAGCGCACGCAGTCACTGCTGACTTGTCTTCGCCAGTTCGAGGGCAAGAGTGCGGTTCCACTGAAATATTTTCAGAGGCTCCTGGGGCATATGGCATCCGCAGCCGCGGTAACGCCACTCGGTTTGCTTCATATGAGACCGCTTCAGCACTGGCTTTGCGATCAAGTCCCGAGATGGGCATGGCAACACGGCACGCTCCGGGTCCCAGTTACTCGGGCCTGCCGTCAGACCTTCACCCCGTGGGCAAACCTCAGTTTTCTATGGGCAGGTGTTCCCCTAGAACGAGTTTCCAGGCATGTTGTTGTAACAACAGATGCCTCTGCCATGGGCTGGGGCGCCATGTGCAATGGACATGCTGCCGCGGGCTCCTGGAGAGGACCCCAGCGCCTATGGCATGTCAATTGCCTCGAGTTGCTGGCCGTACGTCTTGCCCTGCACCGCTTCCGAGCCCTGCTCAAGGACAAGCACGTACTGGTCCGTTCAGACACCACGGCGACAGTAGCGTACATCAACCGACAAGGTGGTCTACGCTCCCGCCGGATGTCGCAACTCGCCCGCCATCTCCTCCTATGGAGTCAGAAGCATCTGAGGTCGCTTCGTGCCGTTCACATCCCAGGAGAACTGAATCGTGCAGCCGACGAGCTGTCACGATTTCAGCCACTTCCGGGGGAATGGAGACTCCATCCCCAGACGGTTCAGCTGATTTGGGAACGGTTTGGCGACGCACAGATAGATCTGTTTGCCTCCCACGACTCTTCCCATTGCCGCTGGTATTTTTCCCTGACCGAGGGGACCCTCGGCACGGATGCACTAGTGCACAGCTGGCCGCGGGGCCCACGCAAGTATGCGTTTCCCCCAGTGAGCCTTCTCGCACAGGTTCTGTGCAAGATCAGGGAGGACAGGGAGCAGGTCCTTTTGGTCACCCCATATTGGCCCGGCCGGACCTGGTTCTTAGAACTCATACTCCTTGCGACAGCCCCTCCCTGGTCGATCCCTCTGAGGAAGGACCTCCTTACTCAGAGACGGGGCACCGTATGGCACCCACGTCCCGACCTTTGGAACCTACACGTGTGGGACCTGGACGGGACGCGGTAGGTTTGAGTACCCTGCCACCTCAAGTGGCGGCTACCATCACTTCCGCTAGGGCCTTGTCCACGAGACAGGCCTATGCGTTGAAGTGGAACCTCTTCGTCACCTGGTGCTCTTCTCGCCGAGAAGACCCCACGAAATGCTCAATCGGGTCCGTGCTTTCCTTCCTCCAGGAAGGGTTGGAGCGAAGGCTCTCCCCCTTCACCCTGAAGGTCTATGTTGCCGCGATATCGGCTCATCATGACCTGGTGGATTCAAAAACGGTAGGTCAGCACGACCTGGTCAGCAGGTTCCTTAGAGGGGCGAGGAGATTAAATCCTCCTCGTCCTCCTCAAATACCCTCTTGGGATCTTGCAGTGGTTCTATATGCCCTGCAGAAAGCTCCCTTTGAGCCCCTGCAGTCTGTGGAGCTGAAGTTCCTTTCAATGAAAGTGGCGCTCTTGATTGCTCTGGCTTTCATCAAGAGGGTAGGGGACCTGCAGGCATTTTCGGTTGACGAAGTGTGCCTGGAATTCGGGCCGGTCAATTCTCACGTGATCCTGAGACCCCGGCCTGGATACGTGCCCAAGGTTCCCACCACTCCCTTCAGGGATCAGGTGGTGAACCTGCAAGCGCTGCCTGTGGAGGAGGCAGACCCAGCCTTGGCACTGCTCTGTCCAGTACGCGCCCTTCGCGCTTACGTAGACCGGACGCAGTGTTTCAGGACCTCAGACCAGCTCTTTGTTTGTTATGGAGGGCAGCAGAAAGGGAAGGCTCTCTCCAAGCAGAGGTTGTCTCACTGGATAGTGGACGCCATTGTCCTGGCATATCAGGTTCAGGGCATGCCATGCCCCCTTGGGGTTAGAGCACACTCCACTAGGAGTGTTGCTTCCTCTTGGGCTTTAGCGCCTGGCGCCTCGCTGACAGACATTTGTAGAGCTGCAGGCTGGGCGACACCCAACACATTCGCAAGATTTTATAATCTCCGAGTGGAGCCTGTGTCCGCTCGTGTACTCGCCCCAAGTGGCCAGTAACTGGACAGGCTCAGGTGTCTTCGCTTGTTGCGCCATTCCACTCCACGGACTGGATGCGTGCGCATTTTCTCTCAGGTGAGCTTCCCAGTAAGCCCTGAGCTCCTCCAGCACTGCTGATGTCGACACCAGAGTGCATGCCCGCTTGGTCAGCCCTCGTGTTCGGCTAGGTGCCTCCGTGTGCATGGTTCCCCCGTTGGGCAACCCCCACATGTGTATTTCCACGGTAAGTCTCTCTGAGCACGTGTCTTCCCTTGGCAAGACACCTTGCCACACCTGGGGTTGAAAAATTTTCCACCTACAGCTGGATATCCCAGAGTGCTCCATATGCAGTCCCTACGGGGGTCATATGTGTATTTTTAAGTCCTCCCTTCGGGCAGGCATTGTGTTGCATTTCTCCACGTGGGATATGCTTCCCAGTGTACCTTGGTATCAGCGTTGAGCCTAGCCCCTCGTTCGTGCTAAGACTCACGGCAGGGAGCCCTGGTCAGCGCAGGACGCTGGAAGACAGCCGTCGTGGCGAGATTGTATTGGGACCCCCATTTCGTCAGTAACTGATGTAACTCGTAGTGTACTGACTGAAAGGGAACGTCTCGGTTACGTATGTAACCCTCGTTCCCTGAAGGAAGGGAACGGAGACGTTACGTCCCCATGCCACTTCCGCTGTACCGCTGGAACGGCCGGACGCTCATGCCTCGGCTCTTCAGCAGGTAACATAATGCGAGATTGCCACGCAACGCCCTTTATACCCATGCGGTGGGGCGGGGTTGCGTTATGCAAATTCCGCAGACCCATGGCATCTTCATGCCATTGGCTCGTTTTATAGAGCTCAAAGGCGATTGGCTTCTAAGCGAAACCCCCATTTCGTCAGTAACTGACGAAACATCTCCGTTCCCTTCCTTCAGGGAACGAGGGTTACATACGTAACCGAGATGTTTCTATTGATATCGAAGTGTATGCTTAATTAATATGTAGCTCTATTTGACAAATTTTGTATCGGGGTCCCTACTCCATGTCTTTATCGCCTAAGGGGTCCTTGCCCTGAAAAACTTTGAAAACCCATGTTTTAGAGTTATTGGGACAGATTTCGGGAAACTGCATACATTCATAATTCGTCTGTGTGTATTTATGCCATATCCGTAAGTAAAGGAAAAAAGGTCAGGCTACAACTGTATGCAGTGGAAGTAGCTTAGCTACAACAACTGAACCTAAAATCAAAAAGGGTTTGCAAGCAAACAGGGAAAGGTACATACTCGTAATAAAACACAAATCAACATAATTTCCATAGCATAACACTTGCTGTGCATATAGATTCACAAAACAATGCTTATGGTGGTAACAATGCCAACCCCTAAACCAGTTACTACTTTGGTCAAATTTGCCTATAAATAGCCTTGCCAAGTTAACATCTTTATACCAGGTGTAAACAGGGCTTATAGGTGAATTGTGGTGATTCAATCATATAAACTTTCCTTAGAAGATTGGGTAATGAATCCAGAATAATTGGGTCAGATAGGCTTTGATGATTGAGTAATCGTCCTTTGTGAATCATCTAGGCAATTTAGAGAGTCCTTGCCCATCATAGCACTTCAATGCCTAGAGAGTAAGGGAGTGTTCACACTTGGCATTTTTGGTTTGATTAAAACGAACCCTGGTGTGATTGCTCTGTTCATTCGGTTCATTTGAATAAGTGTGAACGCTGCCATCCGCACCCTGGTGCGCACCAAGCAAGCAGACTGAGAGCGCGGAAAAGATGGGTCTCGGTCCGCTTCCAAACTAACTCTGTTGCGGTTCGAATGAAATATGAACGCAACACGGTCCAAACATGTAAACGAACCAAAAAACGGGACATGATGTCAACATGATGCAGCCCTAAAAAGGACAGAGTGCTCAAGCATACCTGTTTTTTCTCGTCATAGTCGTGATGTTGCTCATCACAGTTTGGTACAGGCATCAGAACAGCGCCTCCTCGCAGCAGATCTTGTGTGTGTGATGGAGGGATTCCTGACACTTTTACACATTTACACATTTTAGAAGTTCTTCACGAGTTCTCAGCTGGGCATAATACCATCATATGTAGGCTACGCACATACAATGAGCGCATTTAACACAGCACACAGGATTTTTTTTGGATGTTTGGTAAGTTCCATTGCGAAATATACGTAATAAAAGCCGACCAATAAGGTTGAGAACATATCCCTATGCCTTTAGGTTCAGTATCTTTAGGTTCGCTGTTAAAATGCAAATGTGAACGCTAAGCGGACACGGGCTAATTTTTTTTTTTTCTTTTGGTCTGGACCGAATGAACCAAGCGAACCAAACTACAAGTGTGAACACACCCTAAATGACCAGTTCACAATGGTTTGCCCTAAAACAAGATCCATATCATTGAGAAGGTCTCTTCCTCTCTAAGTGGGTTGTTCAGAATAGGCAGCAATGGACCAGACCTTATGTCAGTAGCCAAATATCTAACTCTGGGAAACTAGAAGTGGAATAAGTGATACTGACATACAGTTATAGTATATACAATATAGTGACATACTGTATTCCCTAGCCTGAGGACAAGTTGCAGGCCTCTTTCATATGTCAAACAGAGGTCTCTATGTTATTTGCCCACTTTAAAAGTCCCAAATAAAATGCATGATGTACAGACAGGCTTTATTTTAATAACATTTTGCAACAGCAGGATAGCAGTTTTAAATGTACACTTTTAAATGTATATATTCCACTGAATTACATAAAAATATTAAACTAAGTGTCATCTGCAAGCAAATCATGCTAAATCTAAATCTTTAACTTAAGTTTCCCGAGTCATTTTTTGCTATTATATCACTCAGTGTCACAATGTATTTTATTGCAGTAAATTGGATGCGCAAATCAGTTCACCTTTCAATTGTCTATTATTTAGTCATTCTAAACAAACATTTGTGAAAAGTTTGGTTACACTTTATTTTAGAGTGTCATTGTTACAGTGCAATTATATGTACTGAGTAATTTTAATTAGCAACATGTACTTATTATAGGGTTAGGGTAGGATTAGGATTTGGTTGAGGGTAAGTTGTATGTAATTATGCATAATTTACTGTTTAATTACTGAATTACTATGGTAAGTACATGTACATGTAACATATGTAACAAGGACACTGTAAATAAAGTGTAACCAAAAGTTGTTTTTTTAAGTGTCAGTCAAATGATCCACTACTTTTGAATGCGTTATATTATTAAAGGCAGAAAAAAGTTTGTAAATATGTTATTTTATTTATTTATTTTTTAAAAATTATATACATATATTAACATTTAAAATATAAATGTATAATCTATTTTTATTATTGTAAAACGTTACAGATATAAGTTGGTTATTTGGTTTTCACAGTTATTTATAGCTATAATTCCCTTAATATATCGTCTTAAAATCTGTTATGCAGCTCTTTTTCATATTCATTTAGTCTAGACAAAATTATTTTATTTTGTAACTTTTCCCATTAAATGTTGCTTGGTGTTCTTTTCAGGCTTTAATAAAATAATGTAACATTTGGGGGCAAATAAGCAGAGGAGCAAGCCAAAACTAGAAGCTAAAATAGCAAAAATTTCCACAGCAGTTGTAAATTTACCAGGTGAACTGACATATGCAGGTACAAATGCAAGCCACACTGCACAAAATATAAGCATGCTGAAGGTGATGTATTTGGCCTCATTAAAATTGCCTGGCAACTTCCGTGCTAAAAATGCCAGAAAAAAGCAGACACAAGCCAAAAGACCAATATACCCAAGCACACACCAGAAGGCCAGATCAGAGCCCACACTGCAATCCAGGATGATCTTGGATTGTTGATATTTAGTGTTTCTATAGGGGAAAGGAGGGGATACTGTAAGCCAGGCAGTACATATGGCCACCTGAACTAGAGTGCAGCTGAAGATTATGATTCTCTGCTGTGTTGGGCCCAACCATTTCATTATATTGTTTCCTGGTCGGGTAGCTGTAAAAGCTGCCAGCACCACTAAAGTCTTGCCCAGGATGCAGGATATGCAGAGGGAGAAAGTGATGCTGAAGGCAGTGTGTCGCATCATGCAGGACCAGGATGTGGGTTCCCCAATAAACACCAAAGCGCATAGAAAACATAGAGTCAGTGATAGCAAGATGAAAAAACTGAGTTCTGAGTTATTCACACGGACTATAGGGGTTCCTTTGTTGTACAAAAATATCACCAGCACTGCGACAGTCAGAAAGGCTCCCACTATAGCTATCACAGTCAGGGTGATTCCCATTGCATCATGGGAGAGAAACTCGACTACCTTCAAGACACACACTGTTCCATTTTCATTGGACCAATAATCTTCAGGGCATGACAGACAATCTATTGAATCTATATAAAAAAATAAAAAAAAAAGATGAAAGAAAATAAAATAATTACTTAAATGATGGAGGCTTTACATTTTTCAATAGGAAAACATACAGTAAGTTGCTCTCACCTGTTTGATTACTGATCTTGCCAATATCACATGGAACGCAATCAAAGCAGCACAGAGGTTGCCCACGACGGACAGCCTTTCTGAATCCTGGAGTACAGCCGTTACTGCATACAGACACAGGTACCTAAATCAAAATTATTTTTATTATAAAGTAAAAAAGCGCTTTGACTAATTTAAATTGTATTAAAGCATAAATATATAAATAAAAATCCTTATAATACTCAATGTCTTTTATACTAATAGGAGCTAATGGACCATATAGTGACATTTATTTTAATAGAACAACAGATGGCAGTGCAGTGCACAGTCAACACCTTGCCTTTTTCTGTTGGTTAGACCACATAATGGCCTGCTCCTCAATCACCAGTTCTCTCCCAGAATGATGAGCACCATCATAGAGGCCCACTTTCACAAACTGAATATCTCCACTTGAATGTCTTTGCCAGTTTATCAAATCGTATGATGGGATTGAATCTCCCTTAATATCAAAATTAACTTCTTCTCCAGAAACAGAAAATGAGATTTCCTGTAAATAATGCTGAAGCTTTGGAGTAGAAAAAAAAAGCAACAAGAAAAAAAAAAAATCTTTTTTAAATTAATTATATTATGCACAATAGATTTGCTATTCTGTCTGAAAAACAGTTACCATCAAACCCTAAGGTACTTTTACCTGCCATGGAAACACATTGTTGAGGGTTGCACATGAGAAATTCTCAAAAGGTCCATTTCCAGGCCTACAGTAAAGGAGATTATGTAGAGAATAAGCAAAGGCATACACTGCTTTATACACATTGTAGGTCACACGAGGGCTGGATGTGTTCATGTAGGCAGAGTGTTCTTGTCTGAGAGTTTCTTTCCCTGTGCAGGGGGGCAAATGACTGTTCAAGTTGGATGTGGAGGGGGAACAACCATACAGAGCCTCCCACAACTCCTGAACTTGGGGGTTTGAAGGGTACCTTTCTGGGGTCACTGTTTTGAGGAATTCCTGAAGACCTGGGATGTGTCCTTGACGTATTGCAAACCCAATTGTGCCATCTAAGAATGGATATGTTTCTGCTAATATTGAAGCTGTAATCCAAGCCTCACTTGCAATCCACTGAATTCCTGTGATATTTTGAGTCACAAATTCTCTTAAGAAAGGGTAAAATTCCCCCTCTCCTGAAAAAACAACAACCACATTAGCTGTGGATTCCTTCATTACTTTAAGAATCTTCAGGACCTGTTCCTGGGTATAGTCTTTAGGTATCATTTCATGATAGGCCAGACAAATGTTAGTATTTTCAATTTCTCGCTTTAAGCCTTGTAAAGCAAATCTGCCATAGTCATGGTCTTCAGTGACCACACCAATCCATGTCCAGCCAAACCTCTTTAACAGCTGTGCAATAGCTTTGACCTGATAATCATCATTGGGAACCACTCTGAAAAATGTTGGGAACTGCTTCCGATTACTTAGACAAGAGCAGGTTGAGAAATAACTTATCTATAAATTTAAAAAAGAAGAAGAAAGAAACATAAAAGCAACAAATGTTAGCCAACTTTGTACATGAAAATGTATAGACAGTACAAAAAAAATACCTCAAGAGTAGTTAACATACTTTCATTATAAGACATCATTATAAGTCAATAACTGGAAGTTCCAATGTCTTAAATGTCTTAAGTTCAAGGACTTAAATAATATATAAGAAGGTATAAGAATTTTACCATGGGAATTCTGAAAGGCTCCAGAGTTCTGGAGACAACAATGGATTGTGAAGATCCAGATTCCCCTATTAATCCCACCAAAGGACTAGCTCCAGAACATATAAAACTTTGAACAACATCCTGCCCATTCAGTACTGCCAGGACTGCTTTCTGAGCCGTCACAGGAGTGGCACAAGAGTCAAAGATACTATAAGCCAGAGTATGGTTTGGTAAAAGATCTTTTCTGTTGTTAATTTCCTCCACAGCAAGCGTCATAGTGAGAGCCCAGCGGAAAGCTCTTGGATCAAACCTGCATAATTAAAAAATAAATAAAGAAAGAATAATAATACAAAAACACCTTTGTTGAAATTCTTGTAAAACAATGGATTGGTTTCTCAGAATTATTAGAACTATTTATTGGAAAAAGAATAAAGTAAACAGTAAACAATAGATTTAAAAAATAAATAAATAAATAATAATAATACAGGTTAGGAAAGACATGGGGAAAAAAAACAAACAAACATAAGATGTCCTTACCCTTGACACTGTGCTGCCAAAGGTCTCTTTAAGTAGTCTGTTGGTGGAAGCTCTACTCTATAATGCAAAGGAAAAATTCCTCCTATTGTGAAGTCTCCACTAGTCATGAACACTGGCAGATTAAAGTCACCCTGTGGGTTGCAGCTTGAAGTCACGGCTGCACTGGAAAGGTGAAATACAGAGACAAAAATATGAATCATTATCCTGTTAACCTCTATGAGAAAAAAGGCAGAGAGGTGCTTCTCTTACCTTTGGTTTTATATGTTAGTTATGCATATCATTATGCATGACATCCTCCTAAACTATATATTGAATCAGGTGCACTATGATCTTTCCCATGATGCCTCAAACTGAAACTATTATTAGTGTCTGTGTTAGACATATTATACATTACTATATTTAACTACAATATCAATAATGGTTTATTTAGTAGGCTTGTCAGTCAAATTAATTACATGTGCTGATTAATTAATCAAATTATTCACAATCAGTTGCATATATGAATATTTGCTGAGAAATATGCATAAACTCGCAACTGCCAAATGCTTAACCGAGAAGTTTATATAAATGTAATTGCATTATGTTGCATCTTCACATAATTTATGGTATATAATTACTGTATCATTTGAATGTACCAAATGTAAAATGAGTAGACAACACTGACGTTTGTTACAGTGTTCATGCTACAGGTCTGATCTATCATATATATATATATATATATATATTAGGGGTGGAACGGTTCAAATTACTCACGGTTCGGTTTGTATCATGGTTTTAGGGTCACGGTTTCGGTACGGTTCGGTATGTGCTATGTTCAGGGTAACTAGGACATTTGTCAAATAAAAATAAACAAAATAAGAACAAATAATCAAACTACAAGCAACAGCACAAATACATACAATAGAGCAAAGATGCATATAAAATAAACAGTGCTTTTCAGGTTTTTCATGTATCTAACAGTGGTTCAGTGGCACAGTGGCACAGATTCAGTCCATACTGTTACACATGAACACAAGTCTTTATCGACTGTTTATGTTTTACTTAAGACGTAACCTTAGAAAGCTTTTGTAACATTGTACTACCGTTCAAAAGTTTTGGGTCGGTAAAAAAATTCTTAAAGAATTCTTAAACTTAAAGAAATTAAAGAAATTAATACATTTATTCAGCAAGGATGCATTAAATTGATCAAGTGACAGTATAGACATTTATAATGTTACAAAAGCTTTATATTTCAGATAAATGCTGTTCTTTTGAACTTTCTATTCATTAAATAATCCTGAAAAAAAATTGTACACAACTGTTTTCAACATTGATAATAATAATAAATGTTTCTTGAGCAGCAAATCGGCATATTAGAATGATTTCTGAAGGATCATGTGACTCTAAAGACTGGAGTAATGATGCTGAAAATTCAGCTTTGAATCACAGAAATTGCATTTTTAAATATATTCAAAGAGAAAAAAGTTATTTTAAATTGTAAAAATATTTCACAATAATAAATGTACACAATTTTTGCTGTGTTTTGGATCAAGGATCGAGGCCGGAAGTGGAGCCGCTGGATCCTCCTTGAAAGGCGCTGCTGGTGATTGCTCGATCTGCGGCTAGACGTCCTGGCGGGGCGTCCCCAGAGACGGCGTAGGGCTGCAAACATCCAGAAGCGATGGGGCTGGAGGACTGGCTGAGCTCTGTGGTAGTGGAAGTGACAGGAGATGTGATGATGGTGTCCTTAAACAACGATGAAGATTCAGATATCGGGTGGGATAGGGTGGGAGTTGACAAGTCCCTGTCGAAGTCGATCAGCCAGTCCTCTGCTTCCGTTCCCTTGTCCACTGGTGTCACAGGTTCACACCCCTGGTCAGAACCACGCTGGGGCACTGCATCCAGGGCTATGGCAAGCTCTGTTCCCTTATCCTTGGGCCTTGGCTCGCTCGTTGCGGTGTGTGGTGCCGCTCAGTCTGTGGGGGGCTCACGTGACTTCTCTGTGGTCAAACGGGCTCTGGGTCTGGCTGTGCTCTGAATCGGGGCCCAACGCTCTCCAGACACCTGATGACAGTCTCTCTCCAGTTCAGTCCTGTGGTGTCTGGGAGGTCGATAGGGAGTTGAAAAGTTGGCCCGATCCAGAACAGGGTCTTCCAGGTCTCGTCGTCCAGGGGGCTGGTGATAGCAAGACGACAAAAGTTAATAGAAAAGTTCAAAAAAGTGGTGCTCTCTTGAGCAATGATGACTGTCATCCAACTTGGGTGGTCCGATCTTCTGTCACGTTGTGCTCAGGCAAGATGATGAAGACAGACGAATTAGATCCAAAATACTCTAAGTTTAATATAAATCAGATAACAGGCAGGGGGAACACAACTTAATGCAATGTAGATCGGACAGAGTCTGAAGGAACGGGAGGAACTAAATAGTGAACACAATGAGGATAATGATGACACACAGCTGACACAGATGAACTAATAACAAGGGTAACCAGGGAGACAGATGAGTGGTGGGAAACAGAACAAAGGAACATGTGACAGATACAAACAAACTGAAAGTCCAATCAAACTGAAACTAAATGTGACTGAATGTGACAGCTCTAGTCTAGACAAAGTGTTCACTGCTCAGTTGTTTACTCTCATGACACATAGCAACACAGCTAAAAGTTTCCTAATATATTTGACCATTTATTGAAAATAGCCTACATTTACCTATTGATGCCTTCACAAGCACCCGTAAAAGTGAGTTGAGTTGTGTTCGAGTTGAGTCAGGAGTGATGCGCGAAAGGGGATATACAGCAAATATGCTGTATTTTTGTAATTCCGCTAGGTGGCACTAATGTCGCAGAAACTAAATGCTTTACCTTTAAACGGTACAGCGCATCGGCTGAGGACACACTAATCTAATTCAATTTAAATGTATGCCAGAAGTGTTTTTTTAATTTTTATTAAGAGTAAAAAATCAGTATAATATAATAAATATTAGTAGCCTATTATAAATAAAATAGCATTAGAATAAATGTAAGTATAATAAAAATACAAGTATTCTCTTTAAAAAATAAGTTGAAATAATGGAAATTGATGACTTTAACAAATGCACAGACTATCGATTAACAGCCTCGGATAGTTACAGGTCTGCTTACAGTAGGTCTGTCTTTAACAGTTTATAGGTTTTCGTTAAAAATAAATTGCCCTATGGAGAGAATAAAATACTATGAAAATAGTTTCAGTTATGACTTTTTTCACTTAATTTAGTCTAGTTAATTCTGTATCAAATACAATGTGATTTTCGGTGATTGAGATCTGGCAGTAACAGCACATTTTTCCTCTTGGGCGTGCGATCCGTTCACAGCTTACCCTGCTCATGTAATCCTCCATCTGCCAGCGAACCAATGAGAACGCGGGACAGTGATAACGATACATAACAACAGAGCGTAGGAGCCAAAGCTGCTGTGGGTCCGCTTACCCAGAACTGTGAGTGAGTGGCAGATTTGAAGAAAATTACCGTCATTTGGCAAATATATAAATGACAGAGAGTTACACGCAACATTTTATCATGTGAGCTTTATGGTACACCTCAAAAAATGGAATTTATAGTAATTTTTTTGTGTTAATACTAATCAGCGAGTCCACGAATGGCTTGGGTATGCAGAGCATTCGCAGCATTATATGGACTGCATGCCACTGATATATATATAATGTAAATATACACTATATTGCCAAAAGTATTGTGACATCCCTCCAAATCATTGAATTCAGGTGTTCCAATCACTTCCATGACCACAGGTGTACAAAATCATGCCTACTGTAGGCATGCAGACTGCTTCCACAAACATTTGTGAAAGAATGGGTTGCTCTCAGGAGCTCAGTGAATTCAAGCGTGGTACCGTGATAGGTTGCCACCTGTGCAATAAGTCCATTCGTGAAATTTCCTCACTGCTAAATATTACACAACTGTTAGTGGTATTATAACTGTGGAAGTGGAAAAAGTGGAAAAAAAGTGGAAGCAATTGGGAACAACAGCAACTCAGTCATGAAGTGGTAGGCCACGTAAAATCACAGAGCGGGGTCAGTGCGCAGAAGTCGCCAACTTTCTGCAGAGTCAATAGCTACAGACCTCCAAACTTTGTGTGGCCTTCAGATTAGCTCAAGAACAGTGTGTAGAGAGCTTCATGGAATGGGTTTCCATGGCCGAGCAGCTGCATCCGAGCCTTACATCACCAAGTGCAATGCAAAGCGTTGGATGCAGTGGTGTAAAGCATACCACCACTGGACTCTAAAGCAGTGGAGATGTGTTCTCTGGAGTAACGAATCACGATTCTCTGTCTGGCAATCCGATGGATGAATCTGGGCAAATCAGGAGAACGGTACTTGCCTGACTGCCTGGAAAGCCTTCCCGGAAGAGTTGAAGCTGTTATAGCTGCAAAGGGTGGGCAAACTCCATATTAAACCCTACGGATTAAGAATGGGATGTCATTAAAGTTCATGTGCATGTAAAGGCAGGGCGTCCCAAAACTTTTCGGCAATACAGTGCATGTATACAGTGTTTACAGTCCATAGTAAAATAAGCACCAGAATAGAAATGAACAAACAAAGAAAATAATACCTTTAAAGTTATGTGACCACTTTAATGAACCAGAACTGCAATAAAGATTACAAACATTGTATTCCTTTTAATTGAATGTTTAAAGGTTGTCTCGTGGTTGAATGTGTATCGTGTGCATTATCATTGGTTAAAATATGTGATTCAATTCACAAGGGCTTGGTACATTAAAGATTGACAGCAGGAGGGGCATATGCTTTTGGCTTGCTTGTTTTCAGGTGAAAAGTTAAGGCCATCCCTCAATCGCAGATTATCTATATATGCTGTACCCATTAGATTAATTTGTCTGTGTCAGTTATGGCACGGCTTTATGTAATGTTGCTTACATTTTGGCCTGTGTGTATTAGTTTGCAGAGTCAGCATAAAAGCAAGGACAACTGTGTCTTTCAGGGAGATGAGGATACATACAGCTTTTACCAGGGGGGAGATGTGGTTTTGGGAGGGATTTTTCCTTTGCATTCCAGCCCTATATCGTCATTATTTTCTTTCAGGACCAAACCTAAGCCAACCAAGTATAAATTGTGTGTCATGCTTTCATCATCTGATAGATGTTGTGTAAAACAATATAAATGTTTAGAAATTGTATTAATTTTCTTTGTTGTATTGCAATTATGCAATGCAATCAATACAAGTGTGTGTGTGAAATCCGTTGCAGCTTTACCCCTCGAGCACTGAGGTGGATGCAGACGATGATCTTTGCTGTAAGAGAAATAAACCAGCGGCAAGACCTTTTGCCAAACCTTTCTCTGGGCTACCACATCAGGGACAGCGGTGATGACATACCTGTATCTGTAAAGAGGTCTCTTCTCCTGGTCAATGGACAGCCAGAGAGGGACAGTGGACAAAGCTGTGAAGACACACAAAAGCAGCCGAGCCCTGTAATAGTGGGAGATGCTGCATCAGGAGTCTCCATGGCTGTTCTGAGAACTCTGGGCTCATTCAAAATACCCTTGGTAAAACATTTAACATTATTCATTATTGCATTTCCTTCTTGGTTATGAAGGCTGTAATGTTGTATTGATTTAATGCTATAATATTGTTTGATAGATAGATTAATATTACTTAATTAATCTTCAGTAAGATTAAAATTAGACTTTTAATCTTATTGAAATGTGTTTTTATATTTTAGGTGAGCTACTTTGCATCCTGTTCCTGTCTTAGTAACAAGAGAGAGTTTCCAGCATTCATGCGGACAATGCCAAGTGATCTATTTCAGATTAAAGCTTTGGTAAAACTTGTTCATTATTTTCAATGGACATGGGTCGGGGTGATCGGTGTGGATTCAGACTATGCTCGGTTTGCCATCCAGCTCTTCCTGAAAGAGTCAGAAAGATTTAATATTTGTCCAGCTTATGTCCACTTTTATCCTGTTGTACTTATGCAAGATGCAGTAGAGGAGCTTGTGAACATTTTAAAAGCCTCGTCTGCTACAGTCACAGTAAACTTCTCTGGGGAATCAGAACTACATAGTATACTAAAAGAGTGCAGACGGCAAAATGTTACTCATCTTCAGTGGATTGCCAGTGAGGCCTGGGCCACATCAAAAGTCCTCTGGGAGGATTTTGGTGATCTGTTAAAGGGAACATTGGGGTTTGCCATACGGAGAGCTGATATCCCACATCTTAGCAGTTACCTCAGAAGAGTAAGTGTTTCTGTTGCTCAGACGTCCCATTTCCTCTCTGAGTTTTGGGAAGAGACTTTCCGTTGTCGGCTGAATGGGTCCTTAAATACTCATGTACATGGAGAAGGGGCACAGAACTGGCCACCCTGCAATGGCAGTGAGAGTTTGGATGAAGTGTACACTCCTTATTCAGATGTGTCACAACTCAGAGTGTCCTACAATGTTTATAAGGCTGTGTATCTCATAGCACATGCACTACACGACATGAGTACATGTGTCCCAGGAAAGGGCCCCTTTCAGAATGGGACATGTGGGAGTCTGTATCAAATTCTCCCATGGCAGGTGTGTGTTACTCACCATTTTACGTTCTCTGCATTTATAGTGCTGATAAGGAATTATCAAACAGTGTATAAGTTTTAAAGCAACGGTTAAACATAATATCTATGTATCTAAGTATTTTCATCCATGCATTTGAATGTTTCTGCTTTGCATCATCCTTTCTCCCAACGTTCACCTAAGCTCCTGTACTACATGAAACAAACACATTTCACAACATTAGGGGAAGAGGTCAGATTTGATGGCAACGGTGATCCTATTGCATCCTACGATCTGATGAACTGGCAAAGAGGGTCTGATGGCTCCCTTCAGCTAGTGAGGGTTGGATTCTATGATGCCTCTCTCGAAGATGACAAGGACCTAATAATAGATGAGCCAGTAATTATGTGGCACAGAGGAGAGAAGGTGTGTGCCATCCCACTCATCACCAGATATTGCTTGCTATTTTTGTTTTGCCTTCAACTTTTCCCAATGATTATGGCTGAACTAAATAAAATCCAGTTTTGTAACTTTAAATGGAAATATACAATTGATTTCATTTTGTACTAAACATTTATATATACAATTTGGGTCACACTTTAGTTTAGGGTCCAATTTTCACTATTAACTATGACTTTTGCCTCAATAAACATCTAATTACTGCTTATTAATAGTTTATAAGGTAGTTGTTAAGTTTAAGTATTAGGTTGGATTAAGGGATGTAGAATATGGCCATGCAGAATAAGCCATTAATATGTGCTTTATAAATACTAATTAACAGCCGATATCCTAGTAATATGCATGTTAATAAGCAACTAGTTAATAGTGAGAATTGTACCCTAAACTAAAGTGTTACCAAAATCTGTTACATTTGTGTTATTGTGTAGAGTATAATGTAAATTATCTGGCTACATTTTAGATTTATAAATTGCATATTTCTTTATGCAATGAAAGTATGTGGTGATATGCACTCTCATTGAGTTCAGACTACATTTCTATTGCTTGTTCCGCTGTGGTCATTAGGCACCAGAATCATTGTGCAGTCAAAGCTGTCTGCCAGGCTCCAGGAAGGCCAGGCAAAAAGGAAAGCCAGTTTGCTGCTTTGACTGCATACCATGTGCTGAAGGAGAGATCAGTAATCAAACAGGTGTGAATTTCTTCACAGCTCCTCACTTAATGGAATTTTGAATAAATAATAAATAAATAAATAAATATACAAAATATAAAAGTCAATCAATCAATCAATAAATGTAAAAATATAAATACATTTTATTCTCCCGCTTTTCATTAATTTTTCCACAGACTCAAATGATTGCCTCACATGTTCAAAGGAAACATGGCCAAACCAAGCCCGAGACAAGTGCATTCCAAAAACATTAGAATTTTTGTCTTTTCAGGAGCCTTTGGGAATAATCCTATGGGCATTTTCAGCATTTGGGGCCTGTGCAGCATTAGCGGTGCTTGGTGTGTTTATAATTTACAGGAAAACACCAGTCATACGAGGAAACAATATGGAGTTAAGTTTCCTTCTCCTCCTGTTCCTCTGCGCATGCTTTCTGATTGGCCTGACATTTATAGGGAAGCCCACTGACTGGTTATGCCGGATTCGCTATCCAGCCTTTGGAATCAGCTTTACTCTCTGTATTTCATGCATCTTGGCAAAAACTGTAGTAGTTTTAATGGCATTCAGGGCCACCCTCCCTGGCAGCAATGTCATGAAATGGTTTGGCCCTGCTAAACAAAGATCAAGTGTAGTCTTGTGCACTTTTGTGCAAGCAATTATTTGCATCATATGGTTAACAACTAAGCCTCCTGTTGCTGCATATAACACCAAGTTCATGAGTGCAACAATAATTGTTGAATGTGCTGTAGGATCTGAAATTGGATTTTGGTGTGTGCTAGGATATATTGGCCTCCTAGCTTGCTTGTGTTTCTTAATGGCATTTTTGGCCAGAAAACTACCAGACAATTTTAATGAGGCTAAATTTATCACATTCAGCATGCTTATATTTTTTGCTGTGTGGATAACCTTCATTCCAGTTTATGTGAGCTCTCGTGGAAAGTATATGGTTGCTGTCCATGTCTTTGCTATTCTAGCTTCTGCCTTTGGTCTCTTGCTGTGTATATTTGCTCCTAAATGTTATATTGTACTTCTGAAACCTGAGAAAAATGACAAAAAACATATGATGAAAAAATAACAAATTTGTAATAATACAGTACAGTAAAAATGCAGTAATAGCCCACATTTTTTCATCAGCAGAAAGGACCTACACTCAGTAAATATTATCCACTAAATAAAAGTAGTTTTTTTATATCCACTTTGTTGTTGGTATTATTTATATTTGACTTTTGACATTCACTTTCATTTAGACTGGCCATTATCCTCACCAACAAATGCACAGAACACAGATGAAAGAACATTCATAAATTCAAAAATGGAGATAAATAATTTTTACCGTGCACATACTAAACACTGCAAATGTGGACATTTTGTGGTAATAAAAATGTCTTTGTATGGTATATCGTTGACACTGTAGCTATTATACACTTACAGTGTATGGTTAATTGTAAATTTCATATTATACTGACATTTTAAATTAAGTGTTTACTAGACATATACAACCATGGCTCAAATTTCCATAGTGCCTCTTACTTTCACAGAACAATAGATCACAGTTCAGACCTGTCCTTGTTGTTGTGGTTACACTAGTGGCATGGATAAACCTTTTCATAGGAAGGGACAGAAATATATATACAAAAAGTAAACTAAATTAATCAGTAATTTAATTTAGTGAGTTGTAGTTTCACCAACATAATATTTGCTAACTCATTGTTTCATTACATTTTGCTCTGTATTATATTAGTTTACTCATGAATTGTTGCAACTAGATCAAGTACTGGATCAATGTACTGTTTAATCAAAAAAAGCTAAGCCTCGACATTGAGCTATTTAACTCTTTCCCTGACAGCATTTTTTTTTTTAAAGTTGCCAGCCATCACCAGCATTTATCATTTTCACAAAAATTTCATGGCCCCCTGAAAATTTTGTTGTATTCAGTACTCTTTCAGAAGAGGTGTCATAGCACCCTCTACCATGTAAGCATTTTCTCTTAAATGACGGAAATTTCCATCAATGGTGGGGAAAGTGTTAAAAGAATACATTGAATGCACTGTAAGGGTGCTTTCATACTAGAGCTTTTGGTGCAGTCCTGTTTGGTTTGTCCAGTTTGGTTTGTTTGCTTTCTTTTTTAATTTACTTTATCATCAAACAAACAATATAATAGGCCTACTTGTTCACAGTAATAAAAAACATCAAGTTCTGCATCAATTAAGAATGGCACAGTAGGGGTTGGTGATATACTGGTAGACATGATTAACCGGTTGAAATTTGTCAACCAGTAGAGATTTTGGAACATCGTCTCTATTGCGGTTCCCATTCAGTCGGTCACTTCCGACGTCACGTCGGAGACCGACGAATAGGAATTTCGCTAGTGAGAGCCAATCTACTTCGAGTGTAACTAAACGAGCCAATGGACATTGGCATGCAATGATTGCACCAGCTGCTCATGGCACGCAGCACGGGTATAAATGAGGTACAGGTGCTTGCATCAAATCAGCTTTTTGCTTCGGAGCTGAGTGGTGGATGGTTCGTCCTGAAATCACTCTCTACAAAGCAGTGGAACTGACTGAGCCTGCCTTTTGGAAGTGGATCTCTTCAGTCAGTGTTGGTGTGATGCCACAGCAGCGGGTCGCGTGGTATTCGTACTGTCTCTCTGTTTGTTTGTAAGAGCAAAACACAAAGGCTGTTCTCACAGCTGGTTCGGTGCGCTAGGTGGAGAGCGCTAAAAAGCCATTCTTACGGCTGGTAAGAGAGCGCCTTTGTGTGAGAAAGCGTGCAGGTCAGGCTGCACTACTTCCCTGACTGTGACGCCACGACCGTTCCCCCTGCGTTTGTGAGTAATTGTGAGTAATCTCATGATTGTTTTATTCATTTGTAGGAGAGTTTGTCAGCCACTGTTTTCTTTTGCCTCCACATTAAATTAATGAACCTGTGTTTATTTTTGGTTGCTTAGACTAAGCGCCCAGCGGGCACGTTGTGAGACGTGGGGAAAGAGACTCTGTTGTATTTTTAAAAAATTTTTTATTGTATTGTATTGTATTTTTTTGTTGTTGTTGTTCATACTTCTGGGGTACTTTTTAGTACAATATTATTGGGCATTGTGCAATAATTCCCTTCATTATCACAGTAGTGTGTGTGGTTTGCAGTGTACCACGTTTATGGTAATTGATCAATTTGTGGTGTGACTACTTAAGTGTGAAGTATTGTGTGTATTGAGTTTTTAACCTTTTATAGAGTTTACTACTTGCCTTTCCCATGCGTATTTCATTATTCCCTTTTAATGTGTCATGTTTGGAGTAAAATTATTAGTACTTTCGTATATGTATTGATGTGTAACAAGAAAATTCATTTTCTTTACACCAGCGCCCACCTTGTCCTTTAATTAGGATCTAGAGTAATCCCTGTATTGGCCTACAGCACGTTAGATATATACACTCACCTAAAGGATTATTAAGAACACCATACTAATACTGTGTTTGACCCCCTTTCGCCTTCAGAACTGCCTTAATTCTACGTGGCATTGATTCAACAAGGTGCTGAAAGCATTCTTTAGAAATGTTGGCCCATATTGATAGGATAGCATCTTGCAGTTGATGGAGATTTGTGGGATGCACATCCAGGGCACGAAGCTCCCGTTCCACCACATCCCAAAGATGCTCTATTGGGTTGAGATCTGGTGACTGTGGGGGCCATTTTAGTACAGTGAACTCATTGTCATGTTCAAGAAACCAATTTGAAATGATTCGAGCTTTGTGACATGGTGCTGACATGGACATGGCTGGAAGTAGCCATCAGAGGATGGGTACATGGTGGTCATAAAGGGATGGACATGGTCAGAAACAATGTTCAGGTAGGCCGTGGCATTTAAACGATGCCTAATTGGCACTAAGGGGCCTAAAGTGTGCCAATAAAACATCCCCCACACCATTACACCACCACCACCAGCCTGCACAGTGGTAACAAGGCATGATGGATCCATGTTCTCATTCTGTTTACGCCAAATTCTGACTCTACCATCTGAATGTCTCAACAGAAATCGAGACTCATCAGACCAGGCAACATTTTTCCAGTCTTCAACTGTCCAATTTTGGTGAGCTCGTGCAAATTGTAGCCTCTTTTTCCTATTTGTAGTGGAGACGAGTGGTACCCGGTGGGGTCTTCTGCTGTTGTAGCCCATCCGCCTCAAGGTTGTGCGTGTTGTGGCTTCACAAATGCTTTGCTGCATACCTCGGTTGTAACGAGTGGTTATTTCAGTCAAAGTTGCTCTTCTATCAGCTTGAATCAGTCGGCCCATTCTCCTCTGACCTCTAGCATCAACAAGGCATTTTCGCCCACAGGACTGCCGCATACTGGATGTTTTTCCCTTTTCACACCATTCTTTGTAAACTCTAGAAATGGTTGTGCGTGAAAATCCCAGTAACTGAGCAGATTGTGAAATACTCAGACCGGCCCGTCTGGCACCAACAACCATGCCACGCTCAAAATTGCTTAAATCACCTTTCTTTCCCATTCTGACATTCAGTTTGGAGTTCAGGAGATTGTCTTGACCAGGACCACACCCCTAAATGCATTGAAGCAACTGCCATGTGATTGGTTGATTAGATAATTGCATTAATGAGAAATTGAACAGGTGTTCCTAATAATCCTTTAGGTGAGTGTATATATATATTTTTGTTATTTGATAGCCCAACCATGTACCCGTAAATGGTTAGGGGTTTGGAGAAAGTGCACAGTAGGCCACATGTGTGTTTCTAGATGCGGTGGTTATCTGTCACTGAGGGATGGTCATCTGGTGGATGATTCATGTTCTCACTGTGGGAACATGACCATCCCGGAGTTGCGGTCGAGACTCCATATTGCAAGGGGTGGAGTCCCCACGCCTCTGACTAGATCTAACCCTCCACAGAGGGTTACTTCTGGCAGTAGCGTGGGTGATTTGAGGGTGACAGTGAGCGCGCTTCCCCCAGGGAACCAACCCCCGGGGAACCCTCACTCCTCCCGCACTTCGCAGCCAGTAGAGCTGCCGTCGGAACGCGGTGGGCCACCCACGAGGTGTGCACCATCCATATCCTTCGGGGCTCCTCTCGATGCATCGGAGGGAGGGTCAGACTTCTCTGGAGATGACGTGTCGGCGCAGGGGGCTCCTTCGGGAAGATCCGCTGTGCCCGATCCAGATCCGGATGATGGCCATGCTTTCCCGGGCTGCTGAGAGAGTCGGGCTTGTGTGGAACCCTCCACCACGTCCCGAACCCTCGAGGCTGGACGACTGGTTTCTCGGGGTGGCCCGTGCTGGTTCTCAGCGCCCCACCCTGGTTCCTTTCTTTCCGGAGGTGCAGGAGGAGCTCACTAGGTCATGGACGGCACCTTTCACTGCCAGAAATCGACCTGGTGGCTCCTCCTCCCTCACCACCCTCGATGGCGGAGCTGCAAAGGGTTACATGCAGGTTCCTCCAGTGGAACGGGCCGTTGCTATGCAACTGTGCCCTAACTCCACCTCTAGGGGGAACCCATGTCTCCCCTCCCAGGCCTGTATGTACTCATCCGATCTGATTGGAAAGGCCTACCAGGCTTGTGTGGGTGCTGCCTCCACCTTACATGCTATGGCATTGTTGCAGGTTCATCAGTTTTGCGCTTTGCGTTCGAGGGTTGAGCATATCAGTACAAAGTCCTGCCCTTCGGGCTGTCCCTGTCCTCCCGTGTCTACACGAAAGTCGCGGAGGGGGCCCTTGTGCCCATGAGAGAACAGGGCGTTTGCATTCTCAACTATCTCGACGACTGGCTCATTCTTGCACAGTCCAAGGATCAGTTGTGCGAACACAGGTACCTGGTGCTCAGACAGCTCAGCCAGTTGGGTCTTCGGGTCAACTGGGAAAAGAGCAAACTCGCCCCCATGCAGAGGATCTCTTTTCTCGGTATGGAGTTGGATTCGGTCGAACAGATGGCACGCCTCACAGAAGAGCGTGTCCAGTTGATGCTGAACTGCCTGACCACGTTTCAAGGCAGGGTGGCGGTCCCACTGAAACAATTTCAGAGGCTCCTGGGGCATATGGCGGCTGCGGTGGCAGTAACAACGCTCGGTCTGCTTCATATGAGACCGCTTCAGCATTGGCTTCACGGCCGAGTCCCAAGATGGACGTGGCAGTACGGCACTCACTGGGTGAGTATCACACCGGCCTGTAGCCAAACCTTCAGCCCTTGGTCAGACCCCTTGTTTATATGCGTTTCCCCCAGTGAGCCTACTTGCACAAACCCTGTGCAAAGACAGGGAGGACAAGGAGCAGGTCCTGTTGGTGGCACTGTACTGGCCCAACTGGACTTGGTTCCCAGAGCTAATGCTCCTCGCGACAGCCCCTCCCTGGCAGATTCCTCTGAGGAAGGATCTTCTGACTCAGAGACGGGGCAACCTGTGGCACCCGCGTCCAGACATCTGGAAACTTCATGTCTGGTCCCTGGACGGGACGCGGAGGCTCTAGGTGACTTACCCCAAGAGGTAGTTAACACCATCACTTCGGCACGAGCACCGTCTACGAGACAGGCTTATGCCTTGAAGTGGAACCTGTTCGTTGAGTGGTGTTCCTCTCGCTGAGAAGACCCACAAAAATGTTCGATCGCGTCTGTGCTTTCCTTCCTGCAGCAAGGGTTGGAGCGTAGGCTGTCTCCCTCTACCCTCAAGGTCTATGTTGCTGCAATATCTGCTTATCACTACCATGTGGAAGGTAAGACGGTTGGGTAGCATAACCTGGTCGTCAGGTTCCTCAGGGCGGCGAGACGGTTAAATCCTCCTCGACCTCCCTCTGTACCCTCTTGGGATCTTGCTCTGGTGCACCGAGCACTTCAGAATACCCCATTTGAGCCTCTGCAGTCGGCAGAGCTAAAGATTCTGTCTATGAAGACTTTGCTGCTGGCTGCACTGGTCTCCATCAAGAGGGTAGGGGACCTGCAGGCATTTTCGGTTGACGAATCGTGCCTAGAGTTCGAGCCGGGTGACACCCACGTGGTACTGAGACCCCAGCCTGGCTATGTGCCCAAGGTTCCTACCACTCCCTTCAGGGACCAGGTGGTGAACTTGCAAGCACTGCCCCCCGGAGAAGGCAGACCCAGCCCTGGCTTTGCTCTGTCCCGTCCTCGCTCTGTGGCTGTACGTGGATAGAACTCAAAGCTTCAGGACTTCAGATCAGCTCTTTGTCTGTCACGGAGGTCAGCAGAAGGAAAGGCTGTCTCCAAGCAGAGGATGGCCCACTGGCTAGTGGATGCCATCACCTTGGCTTACCAAGTACAAGGTGTGCCCTGTACGCTTAGAGTGCGAGCACACTCTACTAGAAGTGTTGCATCCTCCTGGGCGCTGGCACGTGGTGCCTTGCTGTCAGATATCTGTAGAACTGCGGGCTGGGCGACACCCAACACGTTCGCTAGATTCTATAGTCTACGTGTAGAGCCGGTTTCCTCCTGTGTTCTCACCTCAAATGGGTAGAAGCACTGAGAGGCCCTGGCTCTTGTCAGCTTGCTGCGCCCTCCTACTAGAGGGCACGCTTTCCCAGTGTTATCCAATAAGTCACTAAGCGGGTCATGCGGAACAGCAGTGATGGACTTCTCTGTGTGAGCCCCGTCTCATCAGGTAAGAGAGCTCAGGAGGCTCACACAGGGCACTGGATGGGGGCAGAGGCCATGGCGCTTTGGTCCTATTGTTGGTCTCCGACGTGGCGTTGGAAGTGACCAACTGAAAGGGAAGGTCTCGGTTACGTATGTAACCCTCATTCCCTGAAGGAGGGAACAAAGACACCACGTCCCGTCGCCATGTCCTCTGTACCCTGCTGGGGTGCCAGTTCACCTACTCGGCTCCTCAGCAAAAAAATAATTTGATGCAAGCTCCTGTGCCTCATTTATACCCGCGCTGCGTGGAATGAGCAGCTGGTGCAATCATTGCATGCCAATGTCCATTGGCTCGTTTAGTTACACTCAAAGTAGATTGGCTCTCGCTAGCGAGATTCCTATTCGTCGGTCTCCGGCGTGGCGTCTCCGTTCCCTCCTTCAGGGAAAGAGGGTTACATACGTAACCGAGACGTTACACTCACGTAAGTGCTGTGCTGCACAGTCACAAAAGCTTAGGCCAGTTTCACACTGTAAGCAGAGCGTAAGCAGCGCGTATTTTTCTCGCGTTAACAGGTTAGAGCATTCGCATTCCCAGCAGACATGGTGCCCATCATAAATCAAAGCACAAGACAGACGGGGGTCGGAGGAGAACACCAGAAAAGGTGACAGAAGGCAAGTTTTTGAAAATGTTATTGTTATCTTCGTGTACACACATTCAAATGCATTTTCACTACCTGAAAAGTAGTGAAAAGGTCTTAGGGTTTCAAAAAACACTAAAAAAGCTTTATTAACATTACATTTCATCTTGTGCTACTATATTTCATTTGGAACTTACATGGCAAAATGTAAAAAAAAAATTCATGCTGCACATTGGTGGTGATTGAGGAACCTAACCCTTCCATACGTAAAGCGCTTTGAGTGCCAAGAAAAACACTATATAAATGTAACAAATTATTATTATTATTATTATATTTTATATTTGTTTGTTTGGAAATGAAGTCTAACAAAATTTAATCCACAGCATGAACATCTCAACATTATCCTACTTTACAATATAGAATAGCAAAAACTTCCAGAGTCCTCTCTGTATATATGGTATTTTTACATTTTTATATTTTTGAATGACTTATGTATAAAGCAGTTTAAAATGACCCAACCCCATACAGGACCTTTATTATACAATTCCTAGACAAAACGGCAGATGACAACAGTTTCCAAGATAGGACTGGTTAATAAAATGTTTAAAGACTAAAGTCAATGTTTCAAATTTCTCGCGCTGCATACACGGTAAAGGAGGCATTTATTTTAAAAATATGTTATACATATACTTCCAAGGTCCAAACTGAATACATTTCTATAAAACAAACGAGTAAAGACAACATCTTGTATAAATAGAACATATTCAGTAACATAGCTTGACGCTAACCTGTAAGTTATAGCCAATCGCAAACGGTTGTGCAAATTCAAAAATTCGGTTAATTACGTTTCCATTAGTATCCATGTTCACAAACTACGTTAATTAACTCTAAAACATACGTTCAAACGTTGCATTATCGAGTATATTAATTAAAGCAAATTTTCAAGATAAACCTACCTTTCATCCAAGTCTGGGGAGAATATCGTCCAGCAGAAAGTTCAAGACGCTCATGCGTGACGTCACGTCAGAGAAACTTCTGACGCGCGGTCCTTAAAGGGAAATTGTACGTTGGCTGCAAGTGAGTATTTGTGAATTTCTATGTGTTTAGAAAGAGTGTACAATACTAAGTTACAATTCGGAAAGCAGAAAGACAAATTAAATAGACTCAAATAGCTATAGTAATATATAGTATAGTATAATTATAGTAATAATATATACTATAGTTATAGTAATATTCACTTTTTACAGTGTAGCTAGCCAACTTTAGAGGGTTGGAGACGTTTTCCATGATGGGGGAGTTTTGAAAACATTAATACTACTACTACTACTATGTGAATGTGAATAAAGTGTTAAATGAGGGGACAGATGGATTGACAGTAAGCCTCACCAGTGGAGAATTAAGCTGACCAAAAATCAACATTGATTCAATGTTTGTCTTTTCAACACTGAAAAGCATGGAATTATCAACATTGATCCAATATTATTTAGCATTGAATTTTCAACATTGGTCCATTATTTTTAGCATTGAATTTTCCACATTGATCCAATATTATTTAGCATTGAAGTATCAACCTCAACCAAAATTATGATTCTGATGGAATTTCAACATTGAATCAATGTCACATTGCTATCTGGGATGTGCTCACACAAAACATGACAAACACAAGCACATGGCCAGCAATGACAAATACCAGCCATGTGCTCACACAAAGACAAGACAGACATGTAACAGTTTTCAAGATTAACTTTTAAAGAAAAGCTGGAGATCGGAAAAGGAAGACCTACACCAGAGCTTAATTTTGAGCAGAAAGCCAAAGCTGTTCATTTCAACCACAGCAATTATAAGCGATACAACTGGATGACAGCATCAATTAAGAAGCTAAAGCTTTACTGCTGGAATTGTTTGCTGTTTGGGTAAGTTTTTTAAAATCGAATAGGTTACGTGACTGATTTTATTTTGGCTACCGCTGCCACTGTTTTATATGTTAAGCTTTAGTTGAGAAAATAGTTATTTTGCAGAATTTCTGGTCAGTCTGTACATTTACTATCTGAGTGACCATGCACATTTGCTGTAATTCTGCATAATAGTAAAATTTTCCCCAAATCATAAGTTTTATATGGTCTGTTACATACATTTAATCGGCTGCTGTGCCAGTCTAATGATGTGATTTATTATCAACATGCGGAAGTGTCTGTCGCTAATGTGTGCTTTGGTCTGAGCGCTGTGCATCGGCTTACATTAAATTTTGTTTAATTTGATGGTTTTGTGGCCAGTTGTCACCATATTCCGTTGAAATAACACACCGATTGAGTGATGCAATTATTTGTAATGATTTGCATTTTTATTACTGTTTTTTTTTTTTTTTTGTGATAACTCTCACGTTCACTCACGTCTTTGCTTGTGCATTTCTTGTCAAAGGTAACATGCAGTATTATAAAAGAGAACACTGTAAGCTGACTTTATGGCTTTAAGGCTGATTTTAGGCTTAGTTTACCTTTTTCCCTGAGAAAAAAGGGGGTGAGAGGGCCAAGGTCCAAGAGTCACGGTTCGCTACTGCGTGACAATATATATAAAAATATGGCAGCAAACAGCAGTTCACTCAGTGTGCTTCTCCCTACCCTCGTTTTATCACGGGTAGGGATACACACAAGCTCTGCATTGTTTGTTTGGGAGCGGAGCATGCCCAGTCAACCCTTGAGAGGGCTGATTGTGAGCATTGTTAGAAGCTGTCTCTGAAAACACTCCGCTCTTGCTGGTGCTCTTTGAGGAGGGCACTTTGGCACACGTTCCCCACAGTTCGGGTCCTGCGTCTGCTGAGGCACAGCAACAGCTTCGATTGTGGGGTTCGCAGATAGATCTGACAGAGGGGTTTGAGATGGGCCCAGCCCTTTCTCTACCCTCACCTGCCAGGTTCAGTGCCTTATCTTAGGGTTTGGAAGCATGTGTTGCGGTTTCTTCCGCCCAGGGTGAGGCACCGGTACTGCAACTGCCCAGCTCTGATAAGTTGGACGTTGTTAGTATCGTTGCTGGAGATAATGAGGACTTGCCACCTCATATTCCAGCTTATGAGGAGCTTTTAGAGGTTGTGACTCGTGCTGTGGCTAAGCTGAGTATTGAATGGCCAGCTGAGAGACAGGAGGTTCAGCATAAAAGTAAACTAGATGATCGATTTCTACCATCTAGGTCACAACCTCTGCGTCGGGTATTGCCATTCTTTTTTTTTGCCCTACTGTACATGAGGCCGCTGCAGTGGTGGCTCAAAACCAAGGAGTTTTCCCCGAGGGGAAACCCACTTTGCATGATCAAGGTCACACAGTAATACCTACGTGCCTTAGTCATGTGGAAAGAACCTTGGTTCCTTTCCTAAGGTCTTGTGCTGGGGCTCCTTGTCGTCACGTCATGCTAACGATGGATGCTTCCCTCACAGGCTAGGGGGATCATGAGTGGTCGCTCGGCTCAAGGTCTGTGGCAGGGCCATCAGCTCTCTTGGCACATAAATCGTCTGGAGATGATGTGGCTGTGTTTTTAGAGCTCAAACACTTCCTCCCAGACCTGAGAGGCCATCATGTGCTTGTTCGAACTTACACCTATAGGATTCCGCTGTGGATGCCATCTCCTGGCGGGACTCGGGAATTCATTCGACATGCGGCACGACTCTCACAGTGCATTATTTGTATTCTCTAGCCGTCGAGCGTACATCGGTTGTAAACTCGTTATTGCGGTGCATTGTGGGGTTGAATAAGTGCACTCAATAACGTTCATTATGGTTTCGGACACCACTACAAATGGCTGTCCCTTCAAATAGTGCCCTATTTAAGGGTATGGGGGAGATTTCTGCCAGGAGATGGCGCCCGTAGCTGAATCAATCATCCATCCATCTTCCAAACCCCGCTGGTCCAGCGCAATATCATGCATACAGGTATAAATTCCTTTTTAATTGATTATTAAATTGTTTGATTAAGGTCTATACATGCGAGTTTCCACGGCAGAGTTCAAGATAAATCTTTTCATTATTACTGGAGCTGCCGGTTTGCTATGTTTCAAATAAACAGCAAGCACAAACTGCAAAAGCAGAAGCCCTTCCGGCGCACTCACATTTTGCCAAATTAAGGGTAAGATTAGCAGCTTGAAATCTTGAAAACACTTCTTCTAGTGTTTGCAAGTGACTACTCCATGTATCTGAGTAACACATTACGTCGTTGAGGTAAGCCTCACAATTTTTTACATTGGCTAAGACTTAATTCAATAACTCCTAGAGGACTGCAGTGTTTTTGTGGCCCTTGAGATGTTTCGACATGGTCTGACATTTGTGCTTATTTCAGCTACTTATAACATACTATTGACCAACATGTAATTTTGCTGTATTCAGCACAAACTCTGCTACAATAATATGTGAATGTACATGTTTTCATTTTTTAGAAAATAATGATTATGCGTGGTTTCTACGTTTTGGAAAAAAAATTGACCATAAAACACATACTGAATAGTTGCTCACAAGGCTTTTGAGTTATCAATCTTGAGGGCTAGTATTTTTACTATAGAATGGTGTGAAAATCATTTTGACAACTAATTCACAAACAACAATATAATGATTTAAATTTTGTAAGTCAGTTTTTGTGTGAGCAATGCTGTATGCGTGGGAGTGTTCATGGCCATGAATATTTATGTGATCTACACCAGGTGAGACAAAAGACACTCCCCTCCATGGCTAACGGCTCATCAAAGTGGAATGCTTTGAGGCAGCCTGAACAAAGAATGTGAGGCGATTCAAAGATAATTAAGATTTAATCTGTTTTATTGTAATTCCTCGATGTGGAGGAACTAAATGCTGTATTGCAGTATTTGATACACTGCCGATTTTGCAGGTTTTCCTACTTACAAATCATGTAGAGGTCTGTAATTTTTATCATAGGTACACTTCAACTGTGAGAGACGGAATCTAAAACAAAAATCCAGAAAATCACATTGTATGATTTTTAAATAATTAATTTGCATTTTATTGCATGACATAAGTATTTGATCACCTACCAACCAGTAAGAATTCCGGCTCTCACAGACCTGTTAGTTTTTCTTTAAGAAGCCCTCCTGTTCTCCACTCATTACCTGTATTAACTGCACCTGTTTGAACTCGTTACCTGTATAAAAGACACCTGTCCACACACTCAATCAAACAGACTCCAACCTATCCACAATGGCCAAGACCAGAGAGCTGTGTAAGGACATCAGGGATAAAATTGTAGACCTGCACAAGGCTGGGATGGGCTACAGGACAACAGGCAAGCAGCTTGGTGAGAAGGCAACAACTGTTGGCGCAATTATTAGAAAATGGAAGGTCGATCTCCCTCGGTCTGGGGCACCATGCAAGATCTCACCTCGTGGGGCATCAATGATCATGAGGAAGGTGAGGGATCAGCCCAGAACTACACGGCAGGACCTGGTCAATGACCTGAAGAGAGCTGGGACCACAGTCTCAAAGAAAACCATTAGTAACACACTACGCCGTCATGGATTAAAATCCTGCAGCGCATGCAAGGTCCCCCTGCTCAAGCCAGCGCATGTCCAGGCCCGTCTGAAGTTTGCCAATGACCATCTGGATGATCCAGAGGAGGAATGGGAGAAGGTCATGTGGTCTGATGAGACAAAAATAGAGCTTTTTGGTCTAAACTCCACTCGCCGTGTTTGGAGGAAGAAGAAGGATGAGTACAACCCCAAGAACACCATCCCAACCGTGAAGCATGGAGGTGGAAACATCATTCTTTGGGGATGCTTTTCTGCAAAGGGGACAGGACGACTGCACCGTATCGAGGGGAGGATGGATGGGGCCATGTATCGCGAGATCTTGGCCAACAACCTCCTTCCCTCAGTAAGAGCATTGAAGATGGGTCGTGGCTGGGTCTTCCAGCATGACAACGACCTGAAACACACATATTCTAAATGAATAGACACCAAACATGATGGAAAAAGATTGAATTGTCATGTGTTCATTAATTTGTCCATTAACAGCTGAATTTGTGTAAGATGTTGCATTACAAATAGCTGTCACTGAGAGTACTTATTTCTCTGAATGAGTATGGAATGGATGTGTGTAGTTTACATCAGTTTTAAGGTTTCCAAACATAGTAATGAATGGATTTGAATGGATCATTGTGGTCTTTCTTTGTTTCACCCACTACTGCTGAGGTCCTGAGGAATTTTTATGGCAGTCACAGATCAGGACATTAGGGATTAATCTCTAGATGGGTGAAGGGCATAAACTGCAAGTGGACCAATGGGAAGTCCTGTCCTTCCTGGGCTTGGTAGCAGAGGTCTTCTTCTTGCTCTCTAAGAGGTGTTTGGCTGTTGTCCTAGCATCTTTATCTGATGGCGTTGGACAGTTTGTTTGTGTTAGTCCACCAAGATCCAATCAAAATCTAGCAAACCTTTGTTACCGGGCAGAGAGAGACCCGTCCATAAACTGGGCCCTGGAATGTGCTGTCCACTACATAACTACGTATATAACATACAACCTATATAGACTGCATATACTATATATAACTGTATAAGCTATATTACCTATCATACTTTACAAAAATACTAAACATAAAATTTATATATATACACACATACTTGAATTTACACATGAAACAACATGTAGTGGTACAGAAGACATAAGGAGAAACAAGCGTATTACAGAAGGAAGGCGGTTTGTAAAAGCCCACTCACCAACCTCTGAGTAACCTACTCGCTCACATAGTGTTACGGCTGCTAATGCAATTTACACATGAAACAACATGTAGTGGTACAGAAGACAGTGTACATAGGGATAAACGAGAGTATTGCAGAAGGAAGGCGGTTTGTAAAAGCCCACTTACCAACCTCTGAGTAACCTACTCGCTCACATAGTGTTACGGCTTCTAATGCAATTTACACTTGAAACAATGTGTAACGGTACAGAAGACAGTGTACATAGGGAGAAACGAGAGTATTACAGAAGGAAGGCGGTTTGTAAAAGCCCACTCACCAACCTCTGAGTAACCTACTCGCTCACATAGTGTTACAGCTGCTCATGCAAGGGAGCATCATGCAAGGAAAATGTCCAGGATGGAGGGGAGAGGGACAATGATGATCTTTGCAGCCCGATGGTCAGTGGGAGGTGGTCAACAGAACACACACATCTGAACACAGTCACACATCTTTGTGCCACTCTTGAAAACAGTTCCTGTTCAACTGAAGACACAAGTGAACACTGCATGTCTGGCACTTCCTTGGTGTTAACTGCCTTTTACCACACACTGCTTTGCAATGCACACAGATCTGACAACCAACCGTGGCAACATTCCTGCCATCTGAGGCCAGCTCAGCTCCTGGAACCGGTACATGGTCACTACTGGTCGGTTTTGGTGCTGTTTTCTGTGACACACCACAGAGCTCTGTGATAAGTTGCTCCATAAACTCTTTATGGGACATGTTACCATGTAGCTCTTTGTGCACAATGAAAGAGTTAGTGGAAGCAATGTCTAAGAAGTGTAGGAAAAGCTTTCTGTACCACTTCATGGTTTTGTGCTGTGTTGTGTAATACTGCAACAGCTGATCAGACATGTCAACGCTGCCCATGTGTTTGTTGTATGCAGTCACAGGTGCAGGACATGGAAATGTCTTTGTCCTCCACGTGTCTTGTGATTTCACCCTCCTCTGCACAGTGTCTCCTGTATAAGCAGAATGGATGGTAGAACAGACAGATACCTCTCATGTGTCCATCCACTTCACAAATACAAGAGGTCCATCCCGAATCCATCTGATAGATCCCCTGGCTGATTTTTTAGAGAGTGAATTAGCTGCATTCCAAGGGCATTCCTTCCTGTTGTCCCTGTAAGTCCCAAATGCAGCAAATTTCATTGCAAACAAGTCTTTTAGGAGCTTTGGACTTGTATAGAAATTGTCCATGTACACATGGTACCCAGAACCCAAAAATGTATGTTCCAAAAGAGACGTTATAGCATCATATGACAGTCCATGGCCTGTGGGAAAGTTGTACAAAGTCCACAGTGTATCCATTCGAAGAGTCTGCAAGAACAAACAGCTTGAAACCCCACTTGGTTGGCTTGGCTTTCATGTACTGTGTCATTCCAGTGTTTGCTTTGCATGCCACCATTCTCTCATCCACAGCTAATTTTTTTCTAGGATGATAGATGGCTTTGCAAGCATGATGAAAAGTGTCCATGAGAGGTTTGACCCTGAACAGACAGTCATGTTCAGCTGTGCCCCTCTTTCTGTCATTCTCCTTGTCTGCATCTGGGTGACTCATGTGCACATTCCATGAAATTGTCCAGTATCTGTCCCTAGACATAATTGTAGCTGGAAAAGGTACAGAGAAAACACTGCTCTGTCGCCAGTAGTCACTGATGGAGCTCACCTTCACCATGGCCATGTAAAACAGCAGCCCAATGTAGCGGTACATCTCACTGATGCTGACATCTGTCCATTTGTATTTGCGGCCCTTTGCAGTTGCCTTGGCAGCCTGAGCATTGGTGTTGTGGCACAGAGTTGACACAGCACTTTCTGAAAAAAAAAGTTTGAAAAGACTCATGGGAGAATGTGAGTCATCAGAGCTCAGTTGTGGTCCAGTTTCCCGTGCGGGCAGGAATATCAGAGTCTGTGGTGCCATGTCAACATCAGTCTCTGTTTACCAAGACAGATTAGACTGCCGCAAGCTCGTCTGCTTGTTTGCCTTGGCTCTCTTTGGAACAGGCGCTTGGATATTTTCATTGTCACATCTGTAAAAAATAAGTATGAGTATGCTGATAACACAATCAGATAAACTGTATCATTATCACTATCAAGCCCTGACGCCTATGGGGCACTGCAGGCCCATAGAAGCATAGGCTAAAGCGATAGCATCCACCAACCATCTAGATAGTCTTTGCTTCGTGACCGGAAACCCTTTAGTGCGGCCACCGAAGCTTACGAAAAGCTGCTCCGACTGTCTGTACTGGGCGGACCGCTCAATGTATGCTCTCAGAGCCCTGACTGGGCAGAGCAGGTCCAACTGCTGCTCATCCTCCTCGGAGGGGAGAGCAGAGAGTGTGATCACTTGTGCTTTGAACGGGGTCAAAAGCACTTTGGGCACATAGCCGTGTCTTGGTTTGAGGATGACTTTAGAGTCACCTGGGCCAAACTCCAGACAGGAAGCGCTCACAGAGAGCGAGAATGGCTTTAATTCGGCCATTCGCAACGGTTCGAATGGGGGCCCTTTCAGAGCTCGAAGGACCAGTGATAGGTCCAAGGAAGGCACCGTAGGGGGCTGTGGGAGTTTAAGCCTTCTGGCTCCTTTTAGGAAGCGGACAATCATGTCATTCCTGCCCACTGACTGGCCAGCCACCGGCACGTGAAAAGCGGCAATGGCTGCCACATAGACCTTCAGCGTGGATGGAGTACGGCCTGCATCCAACAGCTCTTGTAGAAATGAAAGTATCGGTGATACTTCACACGAGACTGGGTCCTGGTTCCTGGTGAACACCAGCTAGAGAACACAGACCACTTAAGAGCATAGAGGCGCCTGGTAGACGGAGCTCTAGCCTCATTGATAGTGCTCAG
Source organism: Coreius guichenoti (assembly GCA_039654105.1). Taxonomy (NCBI): domain Eukaryota; kingdom Metazoa; phylum Chordata; class Actinopteri; order Cypriniformes; family Gobionidae; genus Coreius; species Coreius guichenoti. The sequence continues at coordinate 23,688,835 of CM077181.1, forward strand.
GACGCTCGCTGGGAGGTCCCCGAGCTCCCGTCAAGGGGCCACACATGTAGCGTCCATAGTTTGGGATGGGGGTGCCAAATCGTCCTGTTCGCCTGTGAAAAGAGGTCTTTCCTCAGGGGAATTGGCCAAGGGGCTGCTGAGAGCAACTGGATCATCTCGGGGAACCAAGGCTGGGTCCGCCAGAGCGGGGCCACTAGTAGGACTGTATGTCTGCCCTCCTTGATTCTTTTTATAATTTGGGGGCGGAGCGAGACTGGAGGAAAAGCGTAAAGTGGACAGCTGGGCCAGTCTTGGGCAAAAGTCCTGCTCTTCGAGAAAAATATTGGGCAATGATAGTTGTCTTAGGAGGCGAAGAGGTCGACCTCTGCCCTCCCGAAAACATTCCATATCATTTGAACCGTTTGTGGATGGAGGGTCCATTCCCCTGGGGACACTTGGCCCGGGGACAGCATATCTGCTCCCTGGTTCAGTCTGCCCGGCACGTGCGCCGCCCTTAGCGAGCGCAAGTTGCCATTCACCCATAGGAGGAGACCTCTGGCTAGTTTGTACAGCCATATCGATCTGAGCCCGCCTTGGCGATTTATATAGGAAACCACTGTCGTGTTGTCCGTTCGGACCAGGATGTGGTGACCCGAGAGATGTGGTAGGAAGGTCTTGAGGGCTAGCACTACTGCCAGCATTTCCAGGCAGTTGATGTGCAACCGTGTCTCCGTGCTCGACCATGAGCCGAAGGCCGGTTCGCCCTCGCACAGAGCGCCCCAACTCGTGTTGGAGGCATCGGTGGTGACCACCATTCGTCTCTAGACTGTCCCCAAGCTCACCCCTGACTCGAAGAGACTGGGTTTCGACCAGGGGGCCAGGGCTTTGACACAGCAGTGGTTTACTCTGATCAAATGACGGCCCGAGCACCAAGCTTGGGGAGGAACCTGTGGTTTCAGCCAGTACTGCAGGGGACGCATGTGCAGCATGCCCAGCGGGAGTACTGATGAGGCTGAGGCTGAGGCCATGAGGCCTAGCGTCCTCTGAAGGGGTCTGTTGGTCCCCGTTTCGAATGAGCGTGCGAGCCGCCGGATAGACCGCGAGCACTCGTTTGACAGCCACGCCCTCATTTGGGCCGAGTCTAAAATCGCACCCAGGAAGGGGATCCTTTGCCTGGGAAGCAACGAGCTCTTGGCTGTGTTTATTCTGAGACCCAGGCATTCTAGATGGCTGAGGAGCGCAGATTTGTGAAAATTTAGTTCCGCCTCTGACCGGGCCAGAACGAGCCAGTCGTCGAAGTAGTTCAGGATGCGCATTCCCATTGGTCTTAAAGGGGAAAGTGCTGCATCCGTGCACTTTGTAAAAGTGCGAGGGGCCAGGGACAGTCCGAATGGTAGGACTGTATACTGGTAAGCCTTCTCGTCAAATGCGAATCTCAAGAACGGTCTGTGACGGGGAATTATCTGGATATTTCAGATCCACTGAGAAGAACCAATCCATCGGGCAAACCTGCGTGAGGATTTGCTTCAGCGTTAACATTCTGAACGGTCGTTTGATAAGGGCCTTGTTAAGATGTCTGAGGTCTAGGATGGGCCTGAGGCCACCATCTTTTTTGGGAACAAGGAAGTATCGGCTGTAGAAGCCCGACTCGCTCTGGGCTGGCGGCACTGCCTCTATAGCCCCTTTTTCCAATAAGCTCATCACTTCGGCGCGGAGGACGTGAGACACGTTGCTCCTTACTGAAGTGTGTGTTATGGCCGTGAAGCGGGGTGGGCTGCAAGCGAACTGGAGCGCCGACCCTCGTGTGGTGTGGAAGAGGAAGAGTGCTCTTTTGTTGAGTATTTATGTTTTTTATTGGGTTCGCTCTATAACAGCAGTCGAGTGTAAGGGGGCGCACGCTTGAGCGGGCTCGCTGCTTACACTCGCAACAACAACAACATTTTTCCCCTCGGCCAGAACTGAAACGGGCCACTGGGGGGAAACTCTGAGCATTTTGGAGGGCGGTCCGGCCTCGGCGAGACTTAGCCCTCCCCTCTTCCTGCTCTGCAGATCAGGACTGCTTCCTCTGTTAAGGGTCCAGCGTTATCTTAGGCCGGGGTCCCTGTTGCTTGGGTGCAAAGCGTTTCGCCTGACTGGGGCGCTGCCGCTGCTCAGGTGCTGGGCGGGGCTGAGTACCTGCAGGCGCTGGCTTTGTCTGCTGTCATTTGCTGTAATTTGTCTGGAATACCCCATCACATTGCCAACGAGCAGTGTACTCAGTAAAAGCACTCTTTACCCTTTAAGAAAGGGGAGTACAGTCTTGCGCCACTGGGCTCTCGAGGAGGCCCAACCAGGGCCTGCTACTCCAGAAGATCACAGGCGTCAACTTGTGGCAGTGCTCAGGCTCTAAGGGAGCGTACTCAAGCGTACAACTGTTCCACTCGGCCTGAGCCACGATAGTGCAGGGCAGATTAAACTCAGAGCTATAGCTAAGTACTCTATTAATGACCCTGATTTTAGCTATTGCGGCAGCCCTTGTAATGGCCAGCACACAAGCATAGATCTACCTGGGGCTCCTACAGAGCGGCGGTCTCTGCTCAGAACGACTCCCAATTTGAGAGGAGGCCGACTCACTTACTCTGTATGTACAACTTAGCTAAGGTGGCCTACATAACGGCCAGCCTATCAGAAGCTCAAATCAATGGCTTCAACCCAGGCAAACAATGTCATGGCGGCCCAGAGGGCCGACACCAACATCTGACCTATCTGAAGTTGACAAGTGCTAGTCTCAACACACTGACTCTCTAAACAAGAGGAGACCTGCTACTCTACCATGAGATGGCTAACAAGGTTGCCCATCAAAGGCCAGCGCTTGTACCTAGCTCTTGACAGAGCGGCGGCCTCAATACATTGACTCCCAGACTGGGAGGAAGCCAACTCACTCAACACAGAACTAAACAGTTTGAAGCTCAAATGAGCGATGGCCTCACCAGTGAATTTACAAAAAGCGAAGCCAACACACTCACTAAAGTGGGACCAACAAAGGCACTACCCCTTATATAAATATTTCTAGCCACACCCAATAGGAACTTCAATGATTAAATGATTGTTTTAGGCTGCATTAACTAGGTCAGCCGGAACCGGGAACACTTCCCACAACACCAGATGTACTCGTTACATCATAAAAAGAATAGCATCTACGCTAATGTTAGTCTCTCTGTTTATCCCGAGGTTTGCTGCAGTCAGCCGGATCCGGGCCGTATCCAGTTTCAGATGGCGGACCTGCGCCTAGACATGACCAACGCATCCCTGAAATGTCTGCAGAGACCATGTCAATTAGACTCCCCCCTGTAAATGCCTCATCGATACGACATCCTCAATAAACCCGTCTCCGGCGTGATGACTCTGCTCTTTCGAATATTCCGATCTAATATGACTTCTGACCTGTAATGTTGCCAGAATCATAATCATACACTGTTTGTTCGTTGGCCAGAGGAGAACTGGCACCCCGACTGAGCCTGGTTTCTCCCAAGGTTTTTTTCTCCATTATGTCACCTGATGGAGTTTTGGTTCCTTGCCACCGTCACCTCTGCCACTTTGGCTTTTGGCTTGCTTAGTTGGGGACACTAAATACGCAGGAGGAGGAAGAGGAGTGGAGAGGGTAACCTCGGAGGTAGGGGATTCCTCACCAACGCTAGGCGCATTCATTGTGAATCACCTCCCTCAGATCCAGCGCATCAAGGAGAAAGCTCTTCTCTTTCTCCCCAATATGACTACCGCATTTGGTCCAAATCCTAGCAGATCAGCCTGGTATGCTTGCAACACAGCCCTCATGTACAATGCACCAGTAGAGCACTCTCTGCTGGATCAGAGGATGTAAGAGACAACACATCCTCTTCCAGCAGCTCATTCTCATCAGCCACCGCAGGGCGAGAGAGGTTTACACCCCTCCCAAACACTGCAGCAAGCTCCATCTGTGAAACCCACGATCAGCGTCCCTGCTCTGCCTCAGCACGAGCGGGACCTAAACCACTGGGCCCAGATGCCTGTCCCTCTTCCCTCGAGAAGAGGGCAAAACCAGAGCGGAGATTCCTCAATGGAAAAAGCCCACAGTTAACACAAGCAGATCTCTCAAGAACTGCCCGTGCGTGCTCTTCACCCAGACAATAAATGCACAAGATGTGTATGTCATCTGGTGTCAGAGGTGATGCACAGATCCACACACCTCTTGAAACGTTTGTCACTTACCAGTAATTAAGAGATCGCGTTACAAACAAACAGTCCCTGAAGACGAAAAGATGATTACATGTTCTCTAGGCGCCCCTTATATACTTCCAGGTCGTACTAGTGATGACGTCATAGGCTGTCACCGGCCAATAGGATTGCCGTGATTCGATTGAGTTTCAGACACCGTCACGCCTGAGGCGTTCCCAGTAGTGTCATCGACGCAGTGCGAGTTCCCTTTCAAAAGGGAACATGATTTGCTGATATTGCACAGCATGTGAACAAAATTTTGTATAGGCATATTATATTTAAATTATATACAGTACCGGTCAAAAGATTTGAAACATCACTATTTTTAATGTTTTTGAAAGAAGTCACATGCTCATCAAGCCTGCATTTACAGTGGGGAGAACAAGTATTTGATACACTGCCGACTTTGCAGGTTTGCCCACTTACAAAGCATGTAGAAGTCTGTAATTTTTATCATAGGTACTCTTCAACTGTGAGTGACGGAATCTAAAACAAAAATCCAGAAAATCACATTGTATGATTTTTACATTTTATTGCATATCATACGTTTCCTGTAGTTCTTGACCAGGTTTGCACACACTGCAGCAGGGATTTTGGCCCACTCCTCCATACAGACCTTCTCCAGATCCTTCAGGTTTCGGGGCTGTCGCTGGGCAATACGGACTTTCAGCTCCCTCCAAAGATTTTCTATTGGGTTCAGGTCTGGAGACTGGCTAGGCCACTCCAGGACAGTAAGAATTCCGGCTCTCACAGACCTGTTAGTATTTCTTTAAGAAGTCCTCCTGTTCTCCACTCATTACCTGTATTAACTGCAGCTGTTTGAACTCGTTACCTGTATAAAAGACACCTGTCCACACACTCAATCAAACAGACTCCAACCTCTCCACAATGGCCAAGAACAGAGAGCTGTGTAAGGACATCAGGGATAAAATTGTAGACCTGCACAAGGCTGGGATGGGCTACAGGACAATAGGCAAGCAGCTTGGTGAGAAGGCAACAACTGTTGGCGCAATTATTAGAAAATGGAACAAGTTCAAGATGACGGTCAATCTCCCTCGGTCTGGGGCACCATGCAAGTTCTCACCTCGTGGGGCATCAACGATCATGAGGAAGGTGAGGGATCAGCCCAGAACTACACGGCAGGACCTGGTCAATGACCTGAAGAGAGCTGGGACCACAGTCTCAAAGAAAACCATTAGTAACACACTAGGCCGTCATGGATTAAAATCCTGCAGCGCATGCAAGGTCCCCCTGCTCAAGCCAGCGCATGTCCAGGCCCGTCTGAAGTTTGCCAATGACCAACTGGATGATCCAGAGGAGGAATGGGAGAAGGTCATGTGATCTGATGAGACAAAAATAGAGCTTTTTGGTCTAAACTCCACTCGCCGTGTTTGGAGGAAGAAGGAGGATGAGTACAACCCCAAGAACACCATCCCAACCGTGAAGCATGGAGGTGGAAACATCATTCTTTGGGGATGCTTTTCTGCAAAGGGGACAGGACGACTGCACCGTATTGAGGGGAGGATGGATGGGGCCATGTATCGCGAGATCTTGGCCAACAACCTCCTTCCCTCAGTAAGAGCATTGAAGATAGGTCGTGGCTGGGTCTTCCAGCATGACAACGACCCGAAACACACAGCCAGGGCAACTAAGGAGTGGCTCCGTAAGAAGCATCTCAAGGTCCTGGAGTGGCCTAGCCAGTCTCCAGACCTGAACCCAATAGAAAATCTTTGGCGGGAGCTGAAAGTCCGTATTGCCCAGCAACAGCCCCGAAACCTGAAGGATCTGGAGAATGTCTGTATGGAGGAGTGGGCCAAAATAGTTGCTGCAGTGTGTGCAAACCTGGTCAAGAACTACAGGAAACGTATGATCTCTGTAATTGCAAACAAAGGTTTCTGTACCAAATATTAAGTTCTGCTTTTCTGATGTATCAAATACTTATGTCATGCAATAAAATGCAAATTAATTACTTAAAAATCATACAATGTGATTTTCTAGATTTTTGTTTTAGATTCCGCTACTCACAGTTGAAGAGTACCTATAATAAAAATTACAGACTTCTACATGCTTTGTAAGTGGGCAAACCTGCAAAATCGGCAGTGTATCAAATACTTGTTCTCCCCACTGTAGGTGATCAAATACTTGTCATTCAATAAAATGCAAATTAATTACTTAAAAATCATACAATGTGATTTTCTGGATTTTTGTTCTAGATTCCGTCACTTACAGTTGAAGAGTACCTATGATAAAAATTACAGACTTCTACATGCTTTGTAAGTGGGCAAACCTGCAAAATCGGCAGTGTATCAAATACTTGTTCTCCCCACTGCATTTGATCAAAAATACAGAAAAAAACATTAATATTATGAAATATTATTACAATTTAAAATAATGGTTTTCTATTTTAATATACTTTAAAATATAATTTATTTCTGTGATGCAAAGCTGCATTTTTCATCATAGAAATAAATTATATTTTAAAGTTTGCGAATAAAAGCTTTATTGATGTGACACTAGGCTATTTTATAGTAAACACTTCATAATCTGTCCAAAACAGGCCAAAGAAATCTTGTCTAAACAGTGTTACATCTATGACATTTTATGTTGCAGCAGGATTCATATTTACACTGTCTTTTTGTGGTTTAATATTCACAGACACTAACAGAATAAACTTACCTCACAATCCTCGGGTGGATCCGTTGCTACTTGAAATTAAACATCTTTTCTTCTGAGGTAAATTATTCCAGGATTATTCCTCACCGCGTCTCAAAACAATGTAAAGTACATGCACTAAACTTGATGTGTGTTTTTTTTTTTAGTTAATGCGGGCGGGGATACTCGCATTGATCGCGTCAGTATTTGACTTTCAAAAGAATGCGAGCTCCGTGGGCGTGGCAGCATTAACACTTAATGAGGGAGCTCACGAACGACTGACATCTCGCTCATTTCAAACAGATTACATAAACAGAGAATATTTGTTTTCGATTTGATTTATATTATTTAAAACCTGACATTTCAGTGTTTTTTTTTTAAACGTATGTCTCATGTTTGTGTGACAAGTATTCACTAAGTTACAGTTCAATTTCTGAAGAGTATCAGAATGGACTTCATTGAGACAGAGGCTGCAGATCGCGCATCATGTTTGTTTTCTTTATTTTGCAAAAAGCACAACATTTTGTTTTTATTGTGAGTGTACACAAATAAAAGTAGAAACTTAACAGATTATAATGATGTATAACACTTGCCTGAATGACCAAAATCGACAGAGTATTTTGAGTCTCTTTCACACTGATAAGAAAAAAAACGAGGTGAAGGCGCCGGCGCCTTTGCTGACCTCAGAGTGTTGATCAAAAAAAGTCTGGACATTGAGCTATTTAACTCTTTCCACACTAGCATTTTTTTTTTAACAAAAGTTGCCAGCCATCGCCAGCATTTTTTATCATTTTCACAAAAATTTCATGGCCCCCTGAAAATGTTGTTGTATTTTAAACCGTCTAAGCACAATAAGCAGCGATAGAGAACTCATTACACTATATGCGCGTGCTGTCTGAGGGACCGTTTACACAACACCGTTTTCAACTAAAAACTTTTTATACGTTTTGGCTGTTCATTTACATGACAACAGCATTTTGGGGGCCTGAAAACGCAAACTTTTGAAAATGGGATTCAAAGTGCTAGTTTTTGAAAATGTTATTGTTATCTTCTCCGTGTACACACATTCAAATGCATTTTCACTATCTGAAAAGTAATGAAAAGGTCTTAGTGTTTCCAAAAACATTAAAAAGCTTTATTAACTTTACATTTCGTCTTGTGATACTATATTTCATTTGGAACTTACATGGGAAAACGTAAAAAAAAAAAGATATATTCTTGCTGCACATTGGTGGTGGTTGAGGAACCTAACCCTTCCATATGTAAAGTGCTTTGAGTGCCGAGAAAAACGCTATATAAATGTAACAAATTATTATTATTATTATATTTTATATTTGTTTGTTTGGGAATGAAGGCTAACAAAATTTAATCCACAGCATGCACATCTCAACATTATCCTACTTTACAATATAGAACAGCAAAAACTTCCAGAGTCCTCTCTGCATATATGTTTTTTTTTTTACATGTGCCCCACTCATTTTTTATTTTTATATTTTTGAATGACTTATGTATAAAGCAGTTTAAAACGACCCAAACCCATACAGGACCTTTATTATACAATTCCTAGACAAAATGGCAGATGACAACAGTTTCCAAGATAGGACTGGTTAATAAAATGTTTAAGGTGGGGCTTACAGAAATGTTTCCCTTTCAAGGGAACTCGAGCTGTGTCAAAACGCTGTGGGAACGCCTCTGCGTGATTACGTCGTGAAGCACGTATGAAATCAGTCCAATGCCGTGAAGGAACTTCATAGGCGGGTGATGTCATCGACCAGGAAACTAACCACAGTTCGGGTCCCGCTTCTGCTGAGGCACAGAAACAGCTTCGATCGTGGGGTTTGCAGATAGATCTGACAGAGGGGTTTGAGATCGGCCCAGCCCTTTCTCTACCCTCACCTGCCAGGTCCAGTGCCTTATCTCAGGGTTTGGAAGCATGTGTTGCGGTTTCTTCCACCCAGGGTGAGGCACCATTACTGCAACTATCCAGCTCTGAGGAGCTAGTATCGTTAGTATCGATTCTGGAAATAATGAGGACTTGCAACCTCATACTCCAGCTTATGAGGAGCTTTTAGAGGTTGTGACTCATGCTGTGGGTAAGCTGAGTATTGAAAGGCCAGCTGAGAGACAGGAGGTTCAGCATAAAAGTAAACTAGATGATCGATTTCTACCATCTAGGTCACAACCTCTGCGTCGGGTATTGCCATTCTTTTTTTTTGGCCTGCTGTACATGAGACCGCTGCAGTGGTGGCTCAAAACCAAGGAGTTTTCCCCGAGGGGAAACCCACTTTGCATGATCAAGGTCACACAGTGATACCTACGTGCCTTAGTCATGTGGAAAGAACCTTGGTTCCTTTCCTAAGGCCTTGTGCTGGAGGCTCGATGGATGCTTCCCTCACAGGCTGGAGCGATCATGAGTGGTCGCTCGGCTCAAGGTCTGTGGCAGGGCCATCAGCTCTCTTGGCACATAAATCATCTGGAGATGATGTGGCTGTGTTTCTAGAGCTCAAACACTTCCTCCCAGACCTGAGAGGCCATCATGTGCTTGTTCTAACAGACAACACACCAGTGGTCTCTTACTTAAAGCATCAGGGGGGTCTGCGGTCACGCCATCTATACAAACTTGCTCACCAGATCCTCCTGTGGGCTGAGGGGAAACTGCTTTCACCGAGGGCAGCTTACACTCATGGGCATCAAAACCAGGGAGCAGGCGTCCTGTTGAGGCATATCTTTGGGGAGAGATCCATTGGTTACGCATTTCCTCCATGGCACCTTGAGACTGCGACCTGCACAGCACACTAGATTCCTGACTGTCTACACTGAGTATCAGAAGTTTGGAACTGTTCATATCCGATTTGTGTGTCCCGTGGCGTTCTTTCGTTTTCTGGAATATCTGCATTGCTTTCTATGGCAATGCCATTGTGTTGGTAAGCATACGCCAAAAACAACAACAGCAACATGGACGGGTTTGCAATAGTGATGTTTAGAATCAACTGAATTTATTTTAAATTGTATATAGGATCACATTGAGCTTAAAAGAAAACATGCAAGTTTAGCTATTTTAAAAGCTTCATATATTCGAAAGCTTTATATTAATTTAAATTAAAGGCTGAAAATTAATTGTCAAAATATAAATGCTTATGTTTAATGCGTGACGCATATGTAATTTATGTAAAACAAATATAATGAATAATTAGCAGCAAAAGCTGGGCAATTTTGTTACTAAAACGATTTCACTGTGAACAGCTTTAATTTGGAGCAAGAGATACAGGGGAAGTGGCTTTATTACATCCGATATACAGTCAAACCAAAATTTATTCAGACACCTTCAACATATTCACACATTATCACAGTTTATTTGTTATAGTTTAGAAAATGGTAATAAAATATGACAAGAACTCAGAGTTAAACTGTGTCAGAACAAATTAGTCTTGATAATATCAGATAACTTTGATAGAAAAGTATGTAATGGATTACATTTAACCAATGAGCTGTCAGCTGTTAAATTTAAGTACACAATTAGATAACACCAATTTAGGTCAACCAATTACCAAGCAATGCTTAATTGTGTTCAGCCTGTGGTGTAAAAGGTCGCATTAGCAATTAAAGAAAAAACACTTAAGCAAAACATTGTCAGGTCAAAGTGTAATTTTGATCCCAAATTTTTATCAATTTTACTGGTAGTTCACTGTATGAAAAATTTTTGCCTATACTTTTTCACAGTTTACTTTATTTTGCTATCCTCACTTACATAAATGAACTATAGTGTCCTGCACCCACTAGTAAAAAATTATATCTGGTGTCTGAATAATTTTTGGTTTGACTGTATGTCACTTTCCCTTACAGCTGAGGTCCAGTTTGGGTTTGTGATCTCTTCCCCAGAATAAAACCTCTGGAGCATGTTAGTACAATTCTAAGCAGTTTCTTAGGTTTAATAACTGGTCAACTTATATGGGTTATATTAATCTTTTTGCTAAGGAACAATTGTGGACTATCCCTGTAAGTAAGAGTGTGGCGTAAGTGAATTTCGCACACATACGTTCAGCCTGTAAGCATTAATCTTGTAACATGATTAAAAAAAACCTATTTTTTCATCATATGCTTTTTGTCATTTCTCTCAGGTTTCAGAAGTACAATATAACACTTAGGAGCAAATATACACAGCAAGAGACCAAAGGCTGAAGCTAGAATAGCAAAGACATGGACAGCAACCATATACTTTCCACGAGAGCTCACATAAACTGGAATGAAGGTTATCCACACAGCAAAAAATATGAGCATGCTAAATGTGATGAATTTAGCCTCATTAAAATTGTCTGGTAGTTTTCTGGCCAAAAATGCTAATAAGAAACACAAAGAAGCTAGGAGGCCAATATATCCTAGCACACACCAAAATCCAATTTCTGATCCTACAGCACATTCAACAATTATTGTTGCACTCATGAACTTGGTGTTATATGCAGCAACAGGAGGCTTAGTTGTTAACCATATGATGCAAATAAGTGCTTGCACAAAAGTACAGAGGATAACACTTGATCTTTGTTTAGCAGGGCCAAACCACTTCATGACATTGCTGCCAGGGAGGGTGGCCCTGAATGCCATTAGAACTACTACAGTTTTTGCCAAGATACATGAAATACAGAGAGTAAAGCTGATTCCAAAGGCTGGATACCGAGTCCGGCATAACCAGTCAGTGGGCTTCCCTATAAATGTCAGGCCAATCAGAAAGCATGCACTGAGGAACAGGAGGAGAAGGAAACTTAACTCCATATTGTTTCCTCGTATGACTGGTGTTTTCCTGTACATTATAAACACACCAAGCACCGCTAATGCTGCACAGGCCCCGAATGCTGAAACTGCCCATAAAATTATTCCCAAAGGCTCCTGAAAGGACAAAAACTCTAATGTTTTGGGAATGCACTGGTCTTGGGCTTGGTTTGGCCATGTTTCCTTTGAACATGTGAGGCAATCATTTGAGTCTGTGGAAACATTGGAGGGAAGGGGGAGCATAAAACACCAATTTTCCCTTCTTCTTAGAATACCATAAGTGAGGAACCGTGAAGAACTTCACACCTGTTTGATTACTGATCTCTCCTTCAGCACATGGTATGCAGTCAAAGCAGCAAACTGGCTTTCCTTTTTGCCTGGCCTTCCTGGAGCCTGGCAGACAGCTTTGACTGCACAATGAATCTGGTGCCTAATGACCACAGCAAAAGAAGCAGTAGAAAAACACTACATTTCCTAAACTCTTTGCATAGGGAAATATCTGACAGATAATCATAATTAATGCAAATTTTTGTGTGCACGGTAATCTAAATAACTTAAATGTTGAAGGATCATCTAAATCAGGGGTGTCAAGTTCTGCTGCTGGAGGGCCACCTTCCTGTAGAGTTTAACTCCAACCTGCTCCAACACAGCTGCCTGGAGGTTACTAGCGAGTCTGAATACATTGAGCCTGTCCCAGTACCTATACTTGCAGTCTTTGCAGTTTAGCACTTGTCTACTTTCATGACTGAATTCCTGTATTCCTGTGTTTGGTCAAATTGTTCAAGTGGCATTAAGACTGCCATGTTGCAAAAATACAAGCTTTTTTTAAAGAGCTTCATTTACACATTTTGATTTTAAACACTTTGCACTTTAAGATAAACTTCTCTGTTTAGTATTCCCTATGGGTAAAACTTTAGAATACTGTTCCGTCATTAATGAATAATTACACAGGAACAAACGAGTAATGCACTATTAACATTCTAGTAACTACTATTACCTAACAAGAAACTCAGATTAACGAATTAGTAAGTAATAGTGCCCAGTGCCAAGTTTTGGATAGTAATGACTGAAGTGTTACTACATCCTTCTAAAGTAATTACTAATGATTTGGATCTGTTTTCTAAAGTGAAGATCATGGTAACCCACTAGTAATTACTCAAGTGTTACCAAATCCGTCAGAAGCCATTACTATCCAACAACTTACAAAACCCTCAAAAGCTTACAATGACCTCAGTAATTACTAAAGACTTATCATATTTTTCACTTTAGAATACTGATCTAAATAATTAGTAGTTCCTTTGGAAGGATGTATTCATTAATTAGAGTTTCTTGTTAGTTGGTAGTAGTTACTAGAGTGTTAATAATGCATTACTCATTTGTTCCTGTGTAGTTATTCATTAATGATGGAACAGTATTTTTAAACGACACAATTTAGTAAAAGCTGTGCTTCTAATAAAATGAAAAATAAAGTAGTTGCCAACATTTTCCAAATGCATATACAAGTGTGGGTATTGGGACAGGTCCCTTGATTAGCTGGTTCAGGTGTGTTTAATTAGTTGAGGCTAAACTCTGCAGGACAGTGACCCTCCAGGAGCAGGATTGAACACCCTTGATCTACATAACACAGTGAAAATTTACACATGTATAATATATTAAAATGTGTATCTGTACAGTGCATTTCCATTCAAAATTATGAAACTGGATTCTTCTTAGTTCAGCAATAAACATTATGTAAAGTTGAAGAAAAACCAAACATAGTAAGCAATATCTGGTGATGAGTGGGATGGCACACACCTTCTCTCCTCTGTGCCACATAATTACTGGCTCATCTATTATTAGGTCCTTGTCGTCTTCGAGAGAGGCATCATAGAATCCAACCCTCACTAGCTGAAGGGAGCCATCAGACCCTGTGTGCCAGTTCATCAGATCGTAGGATGCAATCGGATCACCGTTGTCATCAAATCTGACCTCTTCTCCTAATGTTGTGAAATGTGTTTGTTTCATGTAGTACAGGAGCTTAGGTGAAGGTTGGGGGAAAGGATAATGCAAAGTAATGAACACATTAAAATACATAAATGTACATTTTTGTATAATTAAGCCGTTGCTTAAATACTTGCACACTGTCTAATAATTCATTATTAACACATTACAGGTGGCGAATGTAAAATATAATGTAACACACAGACCTGCCATGGCAGAATTTGATACAGACTCCCACATGTCCCATTCTGAAAGGGGCCCTTTCCTGGGACACATGTACTCATGTCATGTAGTGCATGTGCTATGAGATACACAGCCTTATAAACATTGTAGGACACTCTGAGCTGTGACACATCTGAATAAGGAGTGTACACATCATCCAAACTCTCACTGCCATTGCAGGGTGGCCAGTTCTGTGCCCCTTCTCCATGTACATGAGTATTTAAGGACCCATTCAGCCGACAACGGAAAGTCTCTTCCCAAAACTCAGAGAGGAAATGGGACGTCTGAGCAGCAGAAACACTTACTCTTCTGAGGTAACTGCTAAGATGTGGGATATCAGCTCTCCGTATGGCAAAACCCAATGTTCCCTTTAACAGATCACCAAAATCCTCCCAGAGGGCTTTTGATGTGGCCCAGGCCTCACTGGCAATCCACTGAAGATGAGTAACATTTTGGCGTCTGCACTCTTTTAGGATACCATGCAGATATGAGTCCACAGTGAAGCTTATTATGACTGTGGCAGAAGAAGATTTTAAAATGTTCACAAGCTCCTCCGCTGCATCTTGCGTCAGTGCAACAGGATAAAGTTGGACATAAGCAGGACAAATATTAAATCTTTCTGACTCTTTCAGGAAGAGCTGGATGGCAAACCGAGCATAGTCTGTATCCACACCGATCACCCCAACCCATGTCCATTGAAAATAATGAACAAGTTTTACCAAAGCTTTAATTTGAAATAGATCACTTGGCATTGTCCGCATGAATGCTGGAAACTCTCTCTTGTTACTAAGACAGGAACAGGATGCAAAGTAGCTCACCTAAAATATGAATACAGTAAGATTAGCAGTGCAATAATCTAGATTTCACCATAATAACATTGTATACGGATCAGAATTATCAATATTTACATATAATAAATATGTAAAATAATAAAATTGCTATTTTATGCATAAGTTAACCTAAATAATACAGCATCATGCCTCAATATATCATTACAATATTCATTACCAAAACAAATCAATTGAAAAAATAAAAATAAAATAAATAAAATAAAAATAAAATAAAAATAAAATAATAATTTGTTTTACTATAGGTATTTTGAAAGAGCTTAGACTTCTCAGAACAGCCATGGATATTCCTGATGATGCCTCTCCAACAATTACAGGGCTCGGCTGCTTTTGTGTGTCTTCACAGCTTTGTCCACTGTCCCTCTCTGGCTGTCCATTGACCAGGAGAAGAGACCTCTTTACAGATACAGGTATGTCATCACCGCTGTCCCTGATGTGGTAGCCCAGAGAAAGGTTTGGCAAAAGGTCTTGTCGCTGGTTAATTTCTCTCACCGCAAAGATCATTGTCTGCATCCACCTCAGTGCTCGAGGGGTAAAGCTGCAACAGATTTCATGAATTAAATAACTGCAATGCAGCAAACAAAAATGCATTTGCTTTTAGTTCAGAGATTAAAATCTATTTTTAACAATTATATTCTTTCACACATCATCTACAAGAAGAAACATAAAACATAACACACAATTTATACTTAGTTGATTTAGGTTTTGTCCTAAAAGAATAAACTGATGATATAGGACTGAAATGCAAAGGAAAGAGCCCTCCCAAAACCACATCTCCCCCCTGGTAAAATGTGTACGTATCCTCATCTCCCTGATAGATGCACTTATCCTTGTTTTTATACTGACTCTGCACACCAATACACAACAGAAACCCAAGTGTGAGGAGAGTTGCATAAAATAGTGCCATAACTGACACACATAATATGGTGTGTACAGAATTTATAAACAATCTGTGATTGAGGGATGGCCTTAATTCATAAGGAAACACACACAAGCCAATAGCATCTGCAACTCCTACTATCAATCTTTAATGTACCAAGAGACTGTGAATATAATCACTTCTTTGAGCTGATGTTAATGCACACCTCCCCCAAATTCAAATGTGAGCAAAAAAGACAAATAAGCTTAGCATTTTGTATTTTCGTTAATTTCACTGTAGCTATGCTACTGCTCATGAATAAAAATATATATATTTTTGCAGGGGATACAGTGTAATATAAGATGCAATTGTAACTCTGCGAGGCATACTATAAGTAACAGCATGACCTACTTATAATTATTATCTACAATAAATTATTGATAATGCAATTAATTTCAATAATATCTGATATGTGTAAATTGGACACTAATAAGTGTTTCCATTTGGGATTTATGAATTTTCATTTTTATTTATTTTCACCTCTCTAATGCAGTGGTTTCTTCAGACCACTAAGCACATGGTGACTTTGAGCTGCCGGTATCAATAACAACTGGAGACTTTATAATAGGAGTTGTTGGGACAGGACATTTATACACTATTTAAGTAACTCCTAGTTGTTTGATTTGATCTAATATTGGAGTCTGTTATTCGAACTGTCATCTATGTCACAGCAACTGCTGTATTTGATGTAAACAGAATTAGATTATAGCTTTATAAGTGGAGGTGATACTGGTATTTCCCAGGTGATGCTCCTCTCTTACAAGAGCACCCAGTTGAAAAAAAGAAACAAACAAAAAAAAAAACCCACAAAAAAGAGTTTTAATAATTTACTGTATATTTTTTTTAACTCTTCCTAACATTTCTACAAACAAATTAACTAAGATCCTGATAACTCTTTAGTGTCTATCAACACTTAAGTGACCATCGATAAATAAATGAAATGACATTAGGTTAATACCTTAGAGCAAATTTAGGTACCTGTACTTGTGGTTATAAATGTTCGTTGTAAACATCCATGATGAGGACTGGAACATTTTAATCCATGAGATGTACTTCTCAGACAGTTGTTAAGGTAAGATTTGTCAGTAATGTCAAGGACAATTTACCATTGAAATTTACCATGTTGTTGTTTTTACTAGCCACTTTAAGCAAGCAAGCTTTAAGGTGAGCTATAATTTATTCCATGATGCATAACTGGAGTCTCTATGATATTCTGTTGCTATATACTGTCGCTACCGTATTTTGGCTGGTTGCTAGGATTTGCCAAGGTGTTGGATAGTCAATCCCCATTGGTTGCTATGCATTGCTAAGGTTTTCTGGTTGTTGCTGTCATTGTCAGGTGTTTCTTCCTGACTGCTTGGTATTGTTAAAGTCGTATGGCTCTTGTGGCCTAGCATTAACAGGGTGTTTGTAATTGCAAGCAGTGTTGGGCAAGCTACAATGAAACTGTAGCTTTACAAGCTACAAGCTACTCATAAGTTAAAGTAGTTAAGTTACATTCAAGCTACCCTTCTGAAAAAGTAGTTAGCTACACAACAACTTACGATCAAAAAGTAGCTAGCTACATTTTTTACAATGACATTGTTACAAAGCTGAATAACTGTTAATAAAGATAAAGTTATTTATTAAAATTAAATATTTAAATAAAGTTAAATATTTGGGGTTTAAAACAACATAATGCAATTATAATTCCAAAGAGTAGAGTTAATTCAGGTTGATTGGGAAACTTTTTATCAGTCATTTCAATGGCAAAAACTGTCCCAATCATTTGATTTTGTAAACTATCCGATACACACAATACTCAGATATAGCCTATATCTCAAACTGGTGCAAAATTGCTACAAATGTAACATCAGTGCAAGAACAAAATGTATGCAACTTAGCCCTTGTGCATCAATTAAAAAAAGTTACACATAGGTCCATAGAGGGCAAAAATGTCCATGTCAAAAAACTGTCATTAAAAAATGAATATTGGGAGCACAGACTTAAGTTTGGTCTCATTTTAAAGAAGACCCTTGGCAAAAAGTTTAAAAAGGGAAACCAAAGAAAAGTTATAGAGGTTTAAGTTTATGAAAATGATTTATGAATAATATTTTATATAAAATATATATTTTATGAAACATGTTGAACTCTAAAACCGCTAGAAAATCAAAGCCATAAATCTAAAAAAGCTGTGTTCCACATTTGAGGTTAATATCTCAAAAAATGAGCTCTCAGTAAGATTTTGTTTGGGCGCAGTGGCAACTTTTCCCCAGTAGATGCCAGAAAAGCTCCACTGGTGCACACAGTGGTTGGATTTGTTATTTTTTTCTCTCAAATATTACAAGCACACACACGCACACCCACACACAAGTTTATAGTTACATACATACACACCACACTCTGACATCCATACTAACACACCCACACAGTTATAGCTGCATAATTTATCCAACTGGCTCTATAATATGCAGAAGCAGAAAACAGGAATAAAGTGAGTATTTGCTTTATAGGACAAACCTAAGAAAATGGCACCATCTGGTAAAAAATAGTAACATTTTTAATTTTGAAGCCTTGCCAACAGAATGAAAGCCTATTAACAAAGATTGCAACATTTTATAGTTAAATGGCCCTAGGATTAAAAATTGCAGTTTTAATGGGTTTCAATGGGGACATTGTCCAAATGATGCTAAGAGGAAGTATTTTGTGTACCTAGTGCAAAATTTATTTTTAAAGGAAATGTGGGTGAAATAGTAAAATTCCAATAAAAATACACACCTGTGCCAAAATGTATGTAGTTAGCATTAACACAGGCAAAACGATAAAAAAAAAAAAAAAAAAAAAAACTAAACTGAAAAAGACAAAAATGTCCATGAGGATGCACAAGGTGTCAGGAAACTGGGAAAGAACAGGCGGCAGGCAAAGATGCAGGATCCAAATGCAGGGAGACTTTAATTAAACAAACAATCAAAACAAGAATCAGGAACAAAATAATCAAAACACAGGGAACAGTGAACAGCATACACCCGCAAGACATCAAACAATGACCGACAGAGAACCAGAGAAAACAAGGGCAAAATATACACACAGGGAAGACGAGCTTAACAAGATAACAAGGGGTGTGGTAAATGGGAAACACCTGGGGAGACTAATCGACATGAAAAACTACAAAGAACTACAAAATACCACAGAAAACAGGACACAGAAAAGAACACAGAAACTAGGCACAGATAATACAACATAAAAGTCCCACGAACGGCAGACACAGAAACAGATGTGACACAAGGGTTAAATGAAATACCCAATAAAATGCAGGTTAAACTCGCAGCACATGCACTGATAGAGTGCACAGCATTTTGAACAGAACCGCTCAGAGACGCCAATCATGAGCTGTTCACAGTGCGCTTTGCTTGGAATCCCCACAACCAGCATTTGCCATCTGATAAGTGCACTACCATTTTGGGTAACACTTTATAATAACGTTCAGTTATAAGTCACTTATAAGTAATTAGTTAATGATGAACTAATCATTTACAAAACATGACTATATGTTCATAAATGATTAATAAGTCATAAGCTAACATTTAATAAATGTTTTGTTAATTCAGTTATGAGTCATTTATAAATTATTAGTTAATGATGAACTAATAATTTACAAAACATGACTATATTTTTTTTATAACTTATTAAAAAGTGATATGCTAACGATTTACAAATGTGCCGAAAGTTATTTAAAAAAAAATTGTAAATCATGAAATCAGATGTTTGATAAGTTATTAGTTGATACATTATTTATCACTTATAAATCATTGAAGTATTTATGTCAAAATTGTTTTAGTATCATCTCAGTCAAGTAATTTATTTGTAAGGGAATAAACATATACATTATATTATGACTTACTGTCAGGGGATTGCAGTGGGTTATGATAAATCCTTTCACTCATCAGCACAGAATTGTGTTCTGTGTGGGATCTAGTGATAATGTGAACCATTTTCACCTTCCACTGAAGCTCACATCAGGTGCACAGCGGTTAAAGACTCCATGTGTCTCAGAGAAGACAGCAGTCTATACCCTCACCAGTCAGCACTTACACTACAGTACACGCTACAGTGTTCAACACCTGTTGTAGATGAAGTATAAAAACGTGAATAAATCATTTACAAAGCTTTCTGCATCCCCTAATCTAAAGTGTAAACAATTCATCACTTGTAAATGTGTTGCATATAATTTGTAGATCTTTATTACCTTTCTTACATTGTGTGTACATGTATACAAGTCATTTACAACACTTTCTGCATCCCCTAATCTAAAGTGTAAACTATTCATCACTTCTATATACGGATATATGGTATAACATACCACTTATTAATAATTTATGAATGTATTAACTAACAATTTATAAATGACTTATAACTGAATTAACAAAACATTCATAAAATGTTAGCATATCACGTATTATTCATTTATGAATGTGTAGTCAAGTTTTGTAAATGATTAGTTCATCATTAACTAATAACTTATAAGTGACATAACTGAACGTTATTATAAAGTGTTACCAAATTGGGGTTTGAGTCTTGCCTACATCCTACCACTGTTTCAAGTTTTCAAAATAACTTTTTTTTTCTTTTTCCAATTTTCCCAAAAGAAAACAAAATTATCACCAAAAGCAGCATCCTGCAGCAATTTAACATTAAAATGCCAGTAAAACAATTTTCTTGGTACATTTGACATGGTCATTGTCATAATAATTAAGTGATGATCAGAAAAACCTACAGGACAAATGCAACATTCAATTACTCTACTATTAAAATATTTTGACACATAAAATCTGTCTAGTCGGGCAGCACTAACTTCATTATTAAAAGCCTTCATCCATGTATACTGTCTATCATTAGGGTGTTAAATTCTCCACATATCCAAGAGCTGTAATTCTTTTATGAGTTTTGACAATGCACTTGAGGACTGTATATGAGGTTCCGCAGTATTACAGTGGGGATAACAAGTATTTGATACACTGCCGATTTTGCAGGTTTTCCTACTTACAAAGCATGTAGAAGTCTGTAATTTTTATCATAGGTACTCTTCAACTGTGAGAGACGGAATCTAAAACAAAAATCCAGAAAATCACATTGTATGATTTTTAAATAATTAATTTGCATTTTATTGAATGACATAAGTATTTGATCACCTACCAACCAGTAAGAATTCCGGCTCTCACAGACCTGTTAGTATTTCTTTAAGAAGTCCTCCTGTTCTCCACTCATTACCTGTATTAACTGCAGCTGTTTGAACTCGTTACCTGTATAAAAGACACCTGTCCACACACTCAATCAAACAGACTCCAACCTCTCCACAATGGCCAAGACCAGAGAGCTGTGTAAGGACATCAAGAATAAAATTGTAGACCTGCACAAGGCTGGGATGGGCTACAGGACAATAGGCAAGCAGCTTGGTGAGAAGGCAACAACTGTTGGCGCAATTATTAGAAAATGGAAGAAGTTCAAGATGACGGTCAATCTCCCTCGGTCTGGGGCACCATGCAAGATCTCACCTCGTGGGGCATCAACGATCATGAGGAAGGTGAGGGATCAGCCCAGAACTACACGGCAGGACCTGGTCAATGACCTGAAGAGAGCTGGGACCACAGTCTCAAAGAAAACCATTAGTAACACACTACGCCGTCATGGATTAAAATCCTGCAGCGCACGCAAGGTCCCCCTGCTCAAGCCAGCGCATGTCCAGGCCCGTCTGAAGTTTGCAAATGACCAACTGGATGATCCAGAGGAGGAATGGGAGAAGGTCATGTGATCTGATGAGACAAAAATAGAGCTTTTTGGTCTAAACTCCACTCGCCGTGTTTGGAGGAAGAAGAAGGATGAGTACAACCCCAAGAACACCATCCCAACCATGAAGCATGGAGGTGGAAACATCATTCTTTGGGGATGCTTTTCTGCAAAGGGGACAGGACGACTGCATCGTATTGAGGGGAGGATGGATGGGGCCATGTATCGCGAGATCTTGGCCAACAACCTCCTTCCCTCAGTAAGAGCATTGAAGATGGGTCGTGGCTGGGTCTTCCAGCATGACAATGACCCGAAACACACAGCCAGGGCAACTAAGGAGTGGCTCCGTAAGAAGCATCTCGAGGTCCTGGAGTGGCCTAGCCAGTCTCCAGACCTGAACCCAATAGAAAATCTTTGGCGGGAGCTGAAAGTCCGTATTGCCCAGCGACAGCCCCGAAACCTGAAGGATGTGGAGAATGTCTGTATGGAGGAGTGGGCCAAAATCCTTGCTGCAGTGTGCGCAAACCAGGTCAAGAACTACAGGAAACGTATGATCTCTGTAATTGCAAACAAAGGTTTCTGTACCAAATATTAAGTTCTGCTTTTATGATGTATCAAATACTAATCATGTCATGCAATAAAATGCAAATTAATTACTTAAAAATCATACAATGTGATTTTCTAGATTTTTGTTTTAAATTCTGTCACTCACAGTTGAAGAGTACCTATGATAAAAATTACAGACTTCTACATGCTTTGTAAGTGGGCAAACCTGCAAAATCAGCAGTGTATCAAATACTTGTTCTCCCCACTGTACGGTCTATAGTAAAATTTATAGTGCAGTGCCAGTCTCCACCAATGACACCACATCCTTCACTAGAACACTTTTTAAGACTCTCATTAAGTATATTTTAAAAATGTAGGTGTTCCTGTCCCACTTGTTGGTGCATAAATATTTATCAGGAAAACAAGCATTCCTTGAATATGAGCTTTAACTACCAACAAGCGACCCTTCACTGGTTCTTCTGTACTTATAATATCCCCCCTTATGGTTGAAGAGAGAAAGATGCCCACCCCTCTACTAAAATTTGTACCATGACTAAGTATTTTATGTCCTTTCCACCACAAATTCCACTCAGTTTCATTCATTAAATCACTATGAGTTTCTTGGAGAAATATAATATCAAGCATTTTCTGTTCAGTTGTTTCATAGACTATAGCACGCTTTACACTATCCCTCCCACCATTAATATTTAAAGAGCCTATCCTCAAAACCTCCATACACAAAATTAAGATGGGAAATAAAGAATAAAGCATGATAGAAAAGCAAAGAAAAAACACTGTGTAATACATGATTTGCTCTTTCTCCTATTCATTGCTTTACCCTTTCTTATAGTGGTAAGATGCTTTTTCAGCCGAAAACGCTTCTTCTCACTAAGTTCCTCAACCCCAACAGTCCTCTGATAAAAAAATAACAGATTGAACAAATTTGTCTACATTATCGAATAAGTAATTTATGTTAATTTGTTTACCATACGTTTCATCAAAAAAAAACCTATTGATTTGTTCCAAACTATACAAAGAATCTTTATTGAAACCTCCTGAAAAAACTGCCTGAGATGCGTTAAACACAACTCCCTGTGAATTACCATCATTTTCACACATAGAAACTTGTGACTCAGTATCATCAGACTGCTCCTCCTCCGCATCCATTTCCTCATTATTCGAGACGCCTGAATACGATTTTTCTTCAATTCCATCATTTGCACTTAATTGTTTAGTGCCACTAGTACTAGCTACTTCTTCATCAGTATTAACAGCAGAAACTAAATCAGTTACACTAATTGTTGGGGCAACATTAGCTACAGCATCATCATTTTCAGTGTCAACAGCCGGTAACACAGCATCTGAATTAACATCACTCACCTCAACAAGTGGAACAACCTCATCTTGGGCCGCATCAACCAGATCAACGCTATTATTTGCGACCACATCCTCTGATCCTACCGCGTTTTCTGCACCTGTTTTCTTATGTGGACACGTGTCCGATGTATCCACACTTGAAACATCTTATGCTGCCAGTAGTTGCATACACCATATATAATCCCTCATGTTTCACACGAAAATTAATATCCAGTGTATTCTCAAGCGATTCTAGCACCATGTAAATGTACCGTTTAAAAGACGCAACATGCTTCAGATCCGGATGTTTACATCCAAGCGCAACAGTTTTAAAGGGACTAACAACTTTTCCAAAACGCGCTAACTCGCGTTGCAAAACGTCATTAGATGCGAAATGCGGGATATTTGAAATTGTTACCTTCGTTGTCAATGTATACAGCGGAGAAAGTTGCACAAAAGCATCTTTAACAGTAAGGCCAGATACTATTAAACAATTAAATAAGTTTTGTTCCTTCAAAAAAACGACAGCCTGATTCATTCGTGATGCAGATACAATGTTCTTATGACCAATCTGATCCCCAACCACAATTAACACATCCTCCACTGTGGCATTATCCTCAGGAACACACCTGAAACCATTACGGAGTGATAATGGCGGCGTCTCATAAAGAGATGCCATTCTGCCACACAATCACCAATATATAACTATTTTACAATTTGCTTTCTAAACCATGTATTTTCTGGAAAGAAAAGAAAAAGTAAATAGGAAAAAGCAAGATTTAGAAACTCACACAGCAGAGAGACAGAAACAGTTTGAGGAGAGTCAGGGGAGAGTTTGTGGTCCAGGTTCACATGTGGGCTGGTGTCTGGTCACTGTCATTTTCACATCGAAAATAAATAAATAAAGCAATGCATGAGTATGTTGATAACAGGATATGATATTAGCTATAATATTAACATTAATATAAAGTCCACTCATAACGGAAAACATGAATTTTGTAATGTCATACACACATGCATGTTTTATTAGACACTACATGAACAAAATTTGTATATTATATTTTATATTATATATTTAACACATTCAAAACCTATTTGCGAACAAAAGCTTAATTGATGAGGCAGTGTTTTACAGCAAACACTTCATAAACTGAAAGCCACATTTCTAGCATCTGTAAAACTGCATTCTACCATCTTAAAAATATATCTAAATTACGGCACATGCTTTCAATGCAAAATGCTGAACAGTTAGTTCATGCGTTCATGACCTCAAGGCTAGATTATTGTAATGCTCTACTGGGTGGTTGCCCTGCTCTCTTAATAAATAAACTGAAGCTTGTCCAAAACGCAGCAGCTAGAGTTCTTACTAGAACCAGGAAGTATGACCATATTAGCCCGGTTCTGGCAACACTGCATTGGCTCCCTATTAAACATCGTATACATTTTAAAATCTTGCTGATTACTTACAAAGCACTAAATGGTTTAGCTCCCCAGTACTTGAGCGAGCTCTTAACACATTATACTCCATCACGTCTATTGCGGTCTCAAAATTCTGGCCAGTTGATAATACCTAGAATATCAAAATCAACTGCAGGCGGTCGATCCTTTTCCTGTTTAGCACCTAAACTCTGGAACAGTCTTCCTAGCATTGTTCGGGAAGCAGACACACTCTGTCAGTTTAAATCTCTTTACTATGGCATACACATAAAACATTTTTAATTTCTATTATTCAAATCAGTTAAATGATTGTTTTAGACTGCATTAACTAGGTCAGCCGGAACCGGGAACACTTCCAATAACACCTGATGTACTCGTTACATCATAAGAAGAATGGCATCTACGCTAATGTTAGTCTCTCTGTTTATCCCGAGGTTTACTGCAGTCGGCCGGATCCGGGCCTTATCCAGACCAGATGGTGGACCTTAGCCTGGACATGACGACCATATCCCTGAAGTGTCTGTAGAAACAATAGTGTCAATTAAACTCCCCCCTGTAAATGCCGCATCGACACGACATCCTCATTAAACCCGTCCCCGGCATGACGACTCCAATCTTTCAAATAATCCTACGAATATCTATTGATCTAATATGACTTCTGACCTGTAATGTTGCCAGAATCATAATCATACACCATTTGTTCGTCGGCCAGAGGAGAACTGGCACCCCGACTGAGCCTGGTTTCTCCCAAGGTTTTTTTTCTCCATTCTGGCCCTGAAGGAGTTTTGGTTCCTTGCCACCGTCGCCTTTGGCTTTTGGCTTGCTCAGTTGGGGACACTTAAATTTCAACTATATTACTGATCTGCCCGCACTGACACTACATGATAATTGAAATGAGCTGGATGACATCACCGTTTTCACCAGAGCGGCTGTACAGCTGAATCAAATTCCGTTGCATTATTTTCCTGTTGCCACTCTGAAGCTGCTTTGAAACAATTGCCATTGTAAAAAGCGCTATATAAATAAAGGTGATTTGATTTGATTTGAACTATTCAAAACAGGCCAATGAAAGCTTGTCTAAACATTCATATTGCTTTTATAAAATGATATATCATATTTATGTTATATTTTAGAGCACATAAATGTTCATCTTATAGTTTAAGATGTTGCTTATAACAAAGACACTTTATATTTCAACATATTTCAGTCGATTTCACTTATCTCTGTCAGTATAGCAATTTGGGAAATCCAAACTTATGTGCATTATCATATGTACTGTAGCGAATTAGCTCAGAGGGGAAATATTAATAATTATTCATAACTCATTATGATTATTCATTATGTGGCTGTACGTGTGGTCAAACTATAACTCAAAACATGGATGGTTCTCCTGATAGGTTGTCACTACGAGAGTGACAAATAAAACAAAACTGAAATAAAACAATGAGATGAGATCAGAAAGGGAAAGGAAAGGAAGAAAGGAGTGTTTTACCTATTTAGTTTTAACTAGGGGATATGGCTAAGCAGGTGTCACTTGTGGGTGATGCTGCACTAGATCATATTTCCTAGGGTTAGACTGGTAGCAAAGCTAGCAGGGACACACCAAAACGCCTCAAGGTCAAAAGAAAAGAAACAATGGGAAGTGTTTCTAGTTCTGTCTGGGGTCTATAGTGCCTTTGGATGGTAACCGTACTTCATGGACTAGGCCAGGCACTGAGGAGTGAAGACTAATAACCTGTGTAACTCATTAAAGAAACAACAGTTGCTAGAACTATTGTAATCTTATGCAGAGAAGGAAGATGGTGATGGTAAGGTAACTAAAATAAGGTAAAAGTACAGAAGAATTTCCTTATAGCTTCTAGAAACTAAAAGGAGAGGTATGTAGACAAGTTGACGTAATTAAATTTGAAATTTAATTAGATTCACTTAGCTGAATAGGGATATTCATGCTAAACAAATTTAAGTAAATTAAATAAAATAAAAATAGAGGAGGAATAAAGGTGAAATTAGAATTTCCTTATAGCTCTAGAAAACTAAAAGGAAAGGTAAATAGAGAAGTTGATTTAATTAAATTTGAAATGTAATCAAATTCAACTTAGCTGAATAGGGACATTCAGACTAAACAAAGTAAGTAAATGAAATTAAATAAAAATAGAGAAGGGATAAAGGTGAAATTAGAATTTCCTTATAGTTCTAGAAAAACTAAAAGGAAAGGTGAATGGAAAAGTTGATTTAATTAAATTTGAAATTTAATCAAATCCACCTTAGCTGAATAGGGATATTCAGGCTAAACAAAAGTAAGTAAAAATAAAATAACACAGAAGAGGAATAAGGTCGGAGTAGAACAAACACACACAAAACAAAAGCACAATGGCTTAAACCAGTAATGGGTGCCTTTGAGGCCTCGGGGTCTTGTGAAGCTTCGGGACTCGCATGAATAATTTGTCTTGAATCAGTGATTTGAAGCGCACATCAAACTGCTAAAGTCACGTGATTTCAGTAAACAAGATCGTTAAGCATCATAGCAGTTTCAAAATGATTTCAAATTTCCATGGTTTGTCATTAGGTCTCGTGAACCAATGTCTATATATAATTTGTATATGAGCTAGTATATCAATTATAAATCTAGACACATTTGATGATGCTTTTGATTTATTAAAGTGAGGCATATTTAACATTCTCTTACTTATCTGGTTAACCCAGCTTTCACAAAATGAGCCCTACAGTTTACGCCTTATAAGAAACCTCATGTTTAGATGGTTCATTGATTGTCTTTAATTGATTACATCTTCAAAAAACATTTGTGAATGGTTTGCTAAAGATGTTTCAATAAGTTTTCGCTGCGCTTCCTGTTCTGACCAGCAGGGATCACCGGATTGTGCCGCTTTGAGTGGTTCAAATCAGTGAATCACAACCAGCCCACAACACCACCCGAAAGGGAGCAGACTTTCGAACCCCGCTAAGGGCCCGCACTGAGAACTCTAGCGTGGTCAGTCATGACTCACAAATCAAAACAGCACATCACTTCACAGACAATGGTGACTTTCTAGTTAGCTAGGCTAGAATTTACACCAATTCGACGCGATTGTTTCATATGAGCAGTTTGACGCATTAATACGAATACGATGACGTAACGAATAATAATGATAATAAGGCCTTGATCGGTGACTGAGGAGCATCGCTCAGTCACCATTACAAACACTGTAGTGAGATTTCTTCGTCACGCAGGTTAATTCATGCTGCTAATCTGAGATATCTTCGTCATGAAAAGACTTATGCATTTAAGGCTGAAAGTGGTGTTTTCTTCACCCACGTTCAGGATAATTTATTCTGGTAGTTACCATTTATACGTGCTGCTAATCTGGGATTTCTTCATCAGAAAAAGGTTTACGCTTGTTTAACGACTGAAATTATGATTTCTTAGATCATTTCAGGTTAGTTTCTTATCGTACGATTTAAACATGCATTCTAGCATTGGTAAACTTTTTGCTGTTCACAGGAAGGCACACTTAAGCTATAGTTTTGCTGATTTTATCAGGAACTTGTACGTGCATTTATGATGTTAATAAAGTTTATGGAACAACATATGATTGATTACTGGGTCCGTCTGCAAACAGTTGTTTAAAATGATGCTCCACCAAAAATGTAGCAAATTAGCTCAGAGGGGAAATATTAATAATTATTCATAACTCATTATGATTATTCATTATGATTAATTATGAATATTTGAATCAGTTAAATTGATTAATTTGATGTAGCTCCATTAACATTACAATCAATCAATCAGTTCATCCTGTGAACGTTCAGTATTGATTATTAATTAATTCTAAGAAAAGGATATTTTTCATGGCCACAGAAAAATAATTCTTCCTTTGTATTTACATAAGCGCTTAGAGCGCATAACAAGATCGATCATTTAAGTGACAATTTGTTTGCAGGCAGGGAGTCAGAACCAACATATATTGTGCACAAACTTTAATAACTAAATCGCGGACAAGATTAAACGGACATAAAACATACAGACACAAAACATACATGGCAAGAGGTAAAGTTAAAGTGGTTAGAAAAACCAGGTCAGTACAGATGGATGAAGTTATGCAAAGACTCTAAAACCTGGGAGAACCATCCCTTATAAGCTCCTTTGTCTGAGCAAAGGAGTTTACAGTTTTACTAACTACACAGCAACTTGTATTTCTTAGTACATTACTTGCATTTGCCTGGGAAGGCGTCCAGATATACGGTCGCAGGAGAAAGTCTTGATGGTTCCGTCCGATGGCTTTGCAGTGGCGATCGTTTCCTTCCGTGTTGAGCGAAGGAACGATGGTGAGCTTGCATGGTTGCTTTGACTCCATCGAGGTTGAGGATGTTGCACACGCCGTGAGGAGTTGGGCCTACTGGCCCAAGTGGCTGTATGGTGGCATCTGGTTTCCTGTCCCACACACATGTGAGGCTGTGTGTGTAGGCCTTATCTGGCCTGGCCTGTTGGCCGGCTGATAGACAGCCAAGATGACGCGTCGTTTTGGTCCAGAGGGAGAAGAGAAGGAAAATCTGTGTGCCTCTCCTTAAGAGTCTGCAAGAAGTCCCACCCTTTATGATCGAGTTAACCAATGGGATTGTTGGGATTTCCCAGCGGGAAATTCCTCTGTGGGAGATTTATGGCTCTTTATGTCAAGCAGGATTCAATGGGTCTGTGCCCAATTGATGCAACAAACACATACTGCCTCTTACAAGGAAGTGACATACATGAAAGTGTAAGTCGTGAAGTGAGCATTAATTTGATAGGAGACGTGACATATATGAGGTTACATGAACTAGCAAGTTGCTCATAAGACATGCATAAACGAAATAACATACAAGGGACACTTTACAAGACAGTTATATGCGTACACACAATGTCCTGGAGTGCATGTTCATTTATAGACGGTTTGTCTATAACTTGAGGCAAAAGCATGTGTTTTACAGGCTTTGTGTCTTAACTATGGCCTTTTCCATGTGGCCACATTTTTTAGGGCCATAAAACGTCTTATCAGTTGGTATCCAGGGTAACTGAGGACCTTTCTCTGTTGTGTTGGGGGAAGGTCTGTTACTAAGCACAAAGCATTTAAACATATTTGTTAAATGTAACAGGCGATTATGTGTCTGATTTGCCTCAGTCGCTACAGTACATTGTCATTATGTACATGTTTATGTAAAAAAAATGCATGTTTACTAATGTAGGTAAGACTAAATAACTTACACGTTAAATATGCTGGATCAAGTCACTCCTCAAAATGAAATCGCTGTCACGGTTATGTTCCCTTTCACTGACGAATGGGGGTTTTGCTTGAAAGCCAATCATAAGAATGCCAATCATAATTTGCATAGCGAACTCCGCCCCACCGCGTGGGTATATAAGGAGCCGCGCATGCAATCTCGCATGTTTCTGCTTCGGAGCCGAGTGTTGCTCTCACTATTCTCCTTCTGAGCTGAGCTGTAGGTGAACGAGAGTCTCTATAGTGGTGTCGGTGTGACGGCATGTTCCAGCGAGTCTTCACGGTCCTGCTGCTGGTCTGTGCAGTGATTTTCCACAGTATTGTGTTTTCTCCCTGGGAGCTTCGACACTACTGTTGAGTTTTTCTCTTTCTAAAAGAGCTGCATGGGCACGTCTTTTTAAAGATGCCTCGCTCTTGTATTTCTGGGTGCAGTCGCGTCATTCATCCGCCTGGCGGTCACAAGCACTTTTTAGCGGGTTTGTGCGTAAATCACGCTGAAACAGCGCTCGTGGATGAGTCATGTTCTCTTTGCGGGAACATGACCATCGCAATGTTGCAATCGAGACTCAATGACCTCAGAAGAGGTAGAGTCCTCTCTGCCACACCCCAATCTATTTCCTCCTCGCAAGAGGGAATACTTTGGCTGGTGGCCAGGGTGATCTGAGGGTTACGGTGTGGAATACCCCGACGAATCTTCCTCGGGCCATGCCCCCCTCTAACACATTTCAAGCTGTGGAGCTTCTGGCTGAGATGGCTGGTCCCTCACATCGGGCGCCTGCTGTTTCATTCGGGGCTCCGGCAGATAATGCGATGTCGATTGCCGCATCAAAAGGTGGGCTTGAGTCCTCTGGAGATGAGGATTCGGCTGCGCTGCCTCCTTCTGGAGTGCCAGCGTTGCCCGAGTCGGATCCAGAGCTGACGGCCATGCTTGCCCGGGCAGCTGAGAGAATCGGGCTTTAGTGGAACCTTCCACCATGCCCGAGCTCTCAAGGCTGGATGACTGGTTCTTGGGGGCGGCGCGCGCTGAGCCGTCAGCACCCGCCTCCAGTTCCGTTCTTCCCGGAAGTGCATGAGGAGGTCACGAAATCGTGGAAGTTCCCATTAACTTCTTGCGATCGCTTGGCGACTTCCTCTGCCTTCTCTGCCCTCGATGGCGCGGCGGTCAAAGGATACACTGGGGTCCCCCCAGTGGAGCTCTCTGTTGTGATGCAACTGTGTCCTCAGAGCGCCTCCACCTGGCGTGGCGACCCAAAGCACCCGTCCAAGGCCTGTAGGATTTCTTCCACGCTTGTGGCCAAAACCTATAAAGCTGCGGGCCAGGCTGCCTCCGCTCTGCATGCTATGGCTATCTTGCAAGTCCATCAGGCTAAGGTGCTCAGAAGCATGCACGAGGGCAGGGCTGATTCAGGGCTCATGGAAGAGCTGCGCACTGCTACCGACCTCGCCCTACAGGAGACGAAGGTCCCTGGGTCAGGTGATGTCCACATGTGTGGTCCAGGAACACCATTTGTGGCTCAACCTGGCTGATATGCGGGAGGCTGAGCGGACTAAGTTGTGGTAGTTGGGGTGATTTTGCTCTCCCTGATCGATTGCTCCTGTCTGCCTCCTTTCTGCCTCGCTGCTGAGTGTTTCACATCTGTAGCTCCGTACAGCTTTGCTTTTGAATCTCTATTTGATATCATTCCTTGTTGTTTATACTGCTAAATATAACTTACTCATCACCATATATTGTCTAATATTGCCTATCACATAAATCTGACATGCTAGCTTTTAATCTAAATCACTATCACAACGCGTTAGCATTTCACTAGCCTGTTAGCCTGCCATCCGTGCATCCGGGTCTCCTGTTTTTCTCTCTCGCGCCTTTTACGAGTCCATCAAACAACTCTGGTGAGTTGGATTAGTCAACAAACACGGTAATCCATGTCATCTTCTCCTGTTATTGTCACTTGCACTGCCTGTCACATGCTCTGCATAGCCTTCTCTGTCAGTGTTGAAGAGTACACATGTGATAAATGCAGGGAGATAGTCAGGCTGACGGAGAAGATTTCAGAAATAGAGACATGCATCCAAACTTTAATTGAGGATAGTGAGAATGTAAGGGCTTTAGACACTGCTTTGGATGCGACTAGCATAGTGAACTCTGTATATTGTTTGGTTCCGGCAGTAGAGCTCGAGCAGCCGGGCAACTGGGTGACTGTGAGACAGCATAGTCGCAGATCAAAACACCGCACTTCCATTCCGATTAGAACATCAAACAGGTTCTCCACACTCAGTGACACACCCACTGAGAATCCTGTTGAAAGTGTCCTAGTTATTGGCGATTCTATTACGGAACGTGAAAATAGAGACACCAGCCACCATAGTCACATGTTTACCGGGAGCCAGAGCGCCTGACATCAAAGCAAATTTAAAAGTGCTGGCTAATGCTAATCGTAAATTCTCTAAGATTATTATTCACGTCGGCACTAATGATGTTCGACTTCGCCAGTCGGAGATCACTAAAATTAACATTAACCAATAGAAGCCTGCACAGTTTTGGGGCCCTTTATAAGTTTTGACATTTGTGCTTTTTTCAGTTGCTTATAAACATATTAATGGCAAAAGTGTCATTACACTGTATTCAGCACAAACTGGGCTACCATAATATGTGAGCAACATGTATGTACATGCTTGTATTTTTGAGAGAATAACGTTTATGCATGGTTTTTGAAAAAACTAAAAATGTAAGTCACTGAATTAAGGCCACAAAACACACAATAGATATGTGTCCACAAGACTTTTGACTAATGGGTGTTGTTGCCTAGAGTTTTTGCTTCAAACTGATGTGAGAATCATTGTGCCTGCTCATTCACATAAAACAATATATTGATTCAAATTTTGTAAGACACTTTTTCTTTACAAAGGCCATATGCGAAGGGGTGTGAATGATCATGAATAATACTGTGATTTACACCTGAGATAAAAAAGACCCACAAAATGAGCTGCATAATGAATGAGCCTTTGAGTCAGGTATGTGACTGAGGGGAACTCTTTACAAAACATATATTTTTTGTAGTTTATTTAGAATATAGTTAACAATATAAAGTGAGAGCCAAAGGCACATTACTAAGTCCTATTGTATTTTAAATTATCAAAAGATTTGACATTACTATTTTTAATGTTTTTGAAAGAAGTCTCATGCTAAAAAAACAGTAATATTGTGACATTGAACACAGTTCAGTATTCAGTAAATACAAATAACTGAATAATTGGTAATGATGAATGTTATAAGTAAAATATTTGGGATTTAAAACAACATAATGCAATGCAATTATGATTTCAAAGAGTATAGTGTGAATTCAGGTTGATTGGGACACTTTTTTCCCAGTCATTTCAATGGAAAGAAAAATTCTGAATCATTTGATTTTGTAAACTATCCGATACACACAATACTCAAATATCATTTCGAGTTTTCGTTAATTTATGCATGATCGCGCAGGCGCCTATTATAGGCTATTATCTGCTATATTTGCTTATTATTTATTAAATCCAGGCAATTGGCTGATGATACATTAATTGAAATTAAGATACAATTTATACAAAACAAAATTCACTTTAAAGAAAGGCTTTCTACAAAACAAAACCTAATGAAGTGGTCAGAATCATGTCTGACTCACTCCATGTCTCCCGACATATTGCGTTTCTTATGACGTGTCCTTTCTTACTCGTGCTGTTCACTTTTCATAATCAACATAGATTAAATTAAAAAATAACATTAGCCTATAATATTTAAATATCAATATGAAACAAGTAGCCTATTGTACACAAAACTTATAGCATCTGAACAGAAATTTGCAAACAAAAGCTTTATTGATGTGACACTAGGCTATTTTACAGTAAACACTTCATAATCTGTCCAAAACAGGCCAAAGGAATCTTGTCTAAACAGTCTTACATCTATGACATTTTATGTTGCAGCAGGATTCATATTTAAACTGTCTTTTTGCGGTTTAACAGATTACATAAACAGAGAATATTTGTTTTCGATTTGATTTACATTATTTAAAACCTGACATTTCAACGTTTCTTTAGACATATGCCTCATGTTTGTGTGACAAGTATTCACTAAGTTACAGTTCATTTTCTGAAGAGTATCAGATTGGACTTCAATTGACAGGGAGGCTGCAGATCACGCATCATGTTTGTTTGCTTTATTTTGAAAAAAGCACAACATTTTGTTTTTATTGTGAGTATACACAAATAAAAGTAGATACTTAACAGATTATAATGATGTATAACACTTGCCTGAATGATAAAAATTGACAGAGTTATTTGAGTCTCTTTGGCACTGATAAGAAAAAAATCGAGGCGGTCGCGCCGGCGTGATCTTTGACCTCTAGGGGTTAAAGAGGAGTGTGAACTCGCAAGTACAATGTCAGGCTATGTAGTTTGTTCTGGCCCCCTTCCTGTTCGCCGGAGTGAACAGGTGTGTTTGACAGAAACCTGGCTGAAACCTGACGATTACATTACTTTAAATGAGTCCACCCCTCAAGATTATTGTTATAAACACGAGCCTCGTCTGAAAGGCAAAGGGGGAGGGGTTGCTGTAATTTATAGTTATATCTTCAGTATTACTCAGAAGTCTAGTTTCAAATATGACTCTTTTGAAGTTTTGGTGCTTTACGTAATGTTATGTAGTGTAAATGATAGATCTCGTATGACTTTTGTGCTGGCTACTGTATACAGGCCACCAGGGCACCATACAGATTTGCTGATTTGTTTGCTGATTTTCTATCAGAGTTAGTACTGGCTGCAGATAAAGTACTAATTGTTGGTGAATTTAATATCCATATAGATAATGAAAAAGACGCATTGGGATTGGCATTTAGAGACATTCTAAACTCTATTGGAGTTAGGCAACACGTGTCAGGACCCACTCATTGTCGACCCACTCTTTGATACAAATCTTTCATTTGAAAGCCACATTTCTAGCATCTGTAAAACTGCATTCTTCCATCTTAAAAATATATCTAAATTACGGCACATGCTTTCAATGCAAAATGCTGAACAGTTAGTTTACGCGTTCATGACCTCAAGGCTAGATTATTGTAATGCTCTACTGGGTAGTTGCCCTGCTCGCTTAATAAATAAACTGCAGCTGGTCCAAAATGCAGCAGCTAGAGTTCTTACTAGAACCAGGAAGTATGACCATATTAGCCTGGTTCTGTCAACACTGCACTGGCTCCCTATTAAACATCGTATAAATTTTAAAATCTTGCTAATTACTTACAAAGCACTAAATGGTTTTGTTCCCCAGTACTTGAGCGAGCTCTTAACGCATTATACTCCATCACGTCTATTGTGGTCTCAAAATTCTGGCCAGTTGATAATACCTAGAATATCAAAAACAACTGCAGGCGGTAGATCCCTTTCCTATTTAGCACCTAAACTTTGGAACAGTCTTCCTAGCATTGTTCGGGAAGCAGACACACTCTGTCAGTTTAAATCTAGACTAAAAACACATCTCTTTACTATGGTATACACAACACATTATCAATTTCATTATTCAAATCAGTTAAATAATTGTTTTAGCCTGCATTAACTAGGTCAGCCGGAACCGGGAACACTTCCCATAACACCTGATGTACTCCTTACATCATAAAAAGAATGGCATCTACGCTAATGTTAGTCTCTCTGTTTATCACGAGGTTTACGGTAGTCTGCCGGATCCAGATCAGATGGTGGACCTGCGCCTAGACACGACCAATGCATCCCTGAAGTGTCTGCAGAGACTGTGTCAACTAGACTCTCCCCTGTGAAGGCCTCATCGCCACAACATCCAGTGGCACTGATCCTCAACAAACCCGCCTCCTGCGTGATGACTCCGATCTTCAACCAGATGGAACTGGACAACTATTCTGAATGTTCCGATCTAATATGACTTCTGACTTGTAATGTTTGCCTGAATCATAATCATACACTGTTTGTTTGTTGGCCAGAGGAGAACTGGCACCCCGACTGAGCCTGGTTTCTCCCAAGGTTTTTTTTCTCCATTATGTCACCTGATGGAGTTTTGGTTCCTTGCCACCGTCGCCTCTTTTGCCTTTGGCTCTTGGCTTGCTTAGTTGGGGACACTAAATATTCAACTATATTACTGATCCGCCCGCATTGACACTATATGATAATTGAACTGAGCTGGATGACATCACTGTTTTCTCCAGAGCGGCTGTACAACCGAATCAGTTTCTGTTGTATTATATTCCTGTTAACACTGTGAAGCTGCTTTGAAACAATCTGCACTGTAAAAAGCGCTATATAAATAAAGGTGACTTGACCAAGTTCCTCAACTCCCCTATCTCCCAGGCTGGGCTCTTCGGCGGTGCGGTCGAGGACTTTGCCCAACAGTTCTCGGCTGCTCAGAAGCAGACTGAGGCAATCAAACATATTCTGCCCCGGTGGCCAGCTGCTGCCGGTTCAGCCGCCTCAGCCTGCTCCATGCCGAGGACGCCCCCCTGCGACTCCCGCCCCTCCCGCTCGGCCCCAGCAGCAGCCTTCACCCAGGCCGCGGCGCAGGAAGGCAGCACAGCCCCTCTTAGCCCCTAAGCCTGCCAAACGCCGCTCCTGAGATGGGCAGCTCAGAGTTAGGCATCGGTTCTTCCCAGGAGATAGTAGCAGGACCACTCCTTCCCCCGAAGGAGGGCCGGGGGAGAATCTTTCGTTCCCCTTTTATTTTTGTTCCGCCGCTGGCCTCACGGCTGGCGGTACCCTATCTGTGTTCAAAGAAAGAACTGACATCCCTACCTCCGAGCCCCAAGAGGACTCCTTGTCAGAGGAGGTCACCGCGGAATGCTCGTCCTTCCCTGGTCTCCTCTGTCAGGACGCGGAACTTGACCCCGCCTTCACCTCGGGATGCTACGCCTCCCATGTCAGTGCCGGTTGTTCCGCATCGCTGCCCCATCGTGGGTACGCCTGTAGTTCCGATGACCACGCTGGTTCAGTTTTTGGGAGCCTGGCTAGAGCTTCCCAACCTGAGTCAGATGGAGTCAGAAGCATCTAACGGTCGCTTCGTGCCATTCACATCCTGGGCGAGCTGAATCAAGCCGCCGACGAGCTCTCATGACAGCTCTCATAACAGCCATGTCCCAGGGAATGGAGACTCCATCCCCAGATGGTTCAGCTGATTTGGGAACAGTTCGGCGACGCACAGGTAGATCTGTTTGCCTCCCCAGACACGTCCCATTGCCGCTGGTTTTACTCCCTGACTGAGGGGACCCTCGGCACGGATGCTCTAGCGCACAGCTGGCCGCGGGGCCTCCACAAGTATGCGTTTCCCCCAGTGAGCCTTCTCGCACAGGTTCTGTGCAAGATCAAGGAGGACGAGGAGCAGGTCCTTCTAGTTGCGCCTCACTGGCCCAGCCGGAACCTGGTTCTCTGAACTAGTGCTCCTCACGACAGCCCCTCCCTGGCCAATTCCTCTGAGGAAGGACCCAACTCAAAGTCACTTCAAACTGTTTTTCCTCTGAGAGCGCTGTACCAAAAATCAGCAAGCATGAACATGGTAAAATGAATAAGCAAACACATTGGAAATGACAGGTATGTTGAACCAGAATGGCACAACTGTGTGAATGTTCAAGTCTCTATAATTAGATCAGTGTGCGCATTAATGTGCCTTTTTGTCCTTTGTTATGTATATTTAGATTATGCTGTGCTGTAAAGCCATTCTTTTGTATAGGTTTTATGGCCTTATTTCAGTGACTTCAAAATATTTTTTCACAAACCATGCATAAACATCATTTTCTCAAAATTACAAACTTTTACATACATGCTGCTCACATATTATTGTTGCAGAGTTTGTGCTGAATACAGAGTAATCAGACTGTGAAAGTAATGAAAATGTTATAAGTGACAGAAATAATCACAAATGTCAGTGCTTGTCAAAACACTTCCAGGGCCCAGAAAACACCTCAGACCCCAGAGGGTTAATGTTTACTAAATCCACACTAATGCCACTTCGGAGCGGTCTTTGAGGCTAAGCATATCCCGTCATTCATCATGTTCAGGAACTTACTGTGCCCCGATTTCGCATCACGTCTAGGGAAAGTTAAATTAATTAGATTTGGTTGTAAAATGTATAGTGTTGAAAATGAAGCACCTCAATCATGCAGTGATTAAGTGTGTCCCAGTGAGTAAAAATGAAAAAAAAAATCATACAAATTTGAGTAGTTTGCATCACTGGATAGGCTTACTGTCGGTTGCTGAACATTTCTATCATAAAACAGTTGTACTTACATACTTAGATCTTTCCACAAACTCTCATTGCGTTGTGACAGTAAGACCCACCTTCTTTTATTTGATTGGCGATCAATTTTGACGAGCGCTGTTAGACCACTGAGGCAGAGCAGCGTAACTCAAGCTCCACCCGTGAGGCCATCCCTTGATCACAGATTATACATATTTATATATACTGCATGCTGTACCCACCAGGACCATTTGTCTGTGTCAGTTATGGCACGACTGTATGCAGCTCTTCTCATATTTTGGTCTCTGCTGTGTATTGGTGTGCAGAGTCAGTCTAATGAGAAAGAGAAGTGCATCTATCAGGGAGATGAGGATACTTACAGCTTTTACCAGGGAGGAGATGTGGTTTTGGGAGGGATTTTTCCTTTGCACTCCAGCACAATACCATTGGTTTCTTCTTTCACAACCAAACCTAAGCTAATCAAATATAAATTGTGCGTCATGGTTTCATCTTCTCAAAGATAAGAATAATAGAACTGTTTAGAAATTATGTATAATATATTTGATATCTGATATTTTTGACCACATTTCAATTATGTTTTCTTTGTTTAATTGCAGTTATGTAATGCATTTAATACAGGTGTGTGTGAAATCTGTTGCAGCTTTACCCCTCGAGCACTGAGGTGGATGCAGACAATGATCTTTGCGGTGAGAGAAATAAACCAGCGGCAAGACCTTTTGCCAAACCTTTCTCTGGGCTACCACATCAGGGACAGTG
This sequence comes from Coreius guichenoti, assembly GCA_039654105.1. NCBI lineage: Eukaryota > Metazoa > Chordata > Actinopteri > Cypriniformes > Gobionidae > Coreius > Coreius guichenoti. The sequence goes on from CM077181.1 coordinate 23,727,784, forward strand.
GTGATGACATACCTGTATCTGTAAAGAGGTCTCTTCTCCTGGTCAATGGACAGCCAGAGGGGGACAGTGGACAAAGCTGTGAAGACACACAAAAGCAGCCGAGCCCTGTAATCGTGGGAGAGGCATCATCAGGAGTCTCTATGGCTATTCTGAGAACTCTAGGCTCATTCAAAATACCATTAGTAAAACAAAATCATTATGTTTTATCATTTTGTCTTGATAATGCATGTTGTGAACTTGATGCATGCTATAAATATATGTGTGTGTGTGTGTGTGTGTGTGTGTGTGTGCCTATTCACATTTAATTTTTCAGAATGTATTATATAAAGTACATATTGATTTGTTCCATTGACAGTTTTATTAGAGATATCAGGTTGTTGCCTTGCATTTATAGTGCATTGCTAATCTTACTAAAATGTTTTGTTTTCATGTTTTAGGTGAGCTACTTTGCATCCTGTTCCTGTCTCAGTAACAAGAGAGAGTTTCCAGCATTCATGCGGACAATGCCAAGTGATCTATTCCAGATTAAAGCTTTGGTAAAACTTGTTCATTATTTTCAATGGACATGGGTTGGGGTGATCGGTGTGGATACAGACTATGCTCGGTTTGCCATCCAGCTCTTCCTGAAAGAGTCAGAAAGATTTAATATTTGTCCAGCTTATGTTCGCATTTATCCTGTTGCACTGACGCAAGATGCAGCGGAGGAGCTTGTGAACATTTTAAAATCTTCTTCTGCCACAGTCATAATAAGCTTCACTGTGGACTCATATCTGCATGGTATCCTAAAAGAGTGCAGACGCCAAAATGTTACTCATCTTCAGTGGATTGCCAGTGAGGCCTGGGCCACATCAAAAGTCCTCTGGGAGGATTTTGGTGATCTGTTAAAGGGAACATTGGGTTTTGCCATACGGAGAGCTGATATCCCACATCTTGGCAGTTACCTCAGAAGAGTAAGTGTTTCTGTTGCTCAGATGTCCAATTTTTTCTCTGAGTTTTGGGAAGAGACTTTTCATTGTCGGCTGAATGGGTCCTTAAATACTCATGTACATGGAGAAGGGGCACAGAACTGGCCACCCTGCAATGGCAGTGAGAGTTTGGATGATGTGTACACTCTTTATTCTGATGTGTCACAGCTCAGAGTGTCCTACAACGTTTATAAGGCTGTGTATCTAATTGCACATGCACTACACGACATGAGTACATGTGTCCCAGGAGAGGGCCCCTTTCAAAATGGGACATGTGGGAGTCTGAATCAAATTCTGCCATGGCAGGTTTGTCTACTTTACTTTCTATGCCTATATATATATATATATATATATATATATATATATATATATATTTAATGTGTATGCTTTACTTTGCATTATCCTGTCTTCCAACCTTCATCTAAGCTCCTGCACTTCATGAAACAAACAAATTTCACTACACTGGGGGAAGAGGTCAGATTTGATGACAATGGTGATCCTATTGCATCATATGATCTGATGAACTGGCACACAGGGTCTGATGGCTCCCTTCAGCTAGTGAGGGTTGGATTCTATGATGCCTCTCTCGAAGATGACAAGGACCTAGTAATAGATGAGTCAGTAATTATGTGGCACAGAGGAGAGAAGGTGTGTGCCATCCCACTCATCACTAGATATTGTTTACTATGTTTGCTTTTCCTTCATCTTTACTTAATGTTTATGGCTGAAATAAGAAGAATCCAGTTTTATAATTTAAAATGGAAATGCACTGTTGACTTTAGTTTATAGTAAATGTATACACATTTTAATATTTTATACATACGCAATTTTTGGCTGTTTTATATAGATTATCCAGCAACTTTGTAGGTTTTTACATTGGTCAGTTAATGCAAGGAATGTGCATAATGATACGCACTCTTACAGAGTTAAGTGTTTTCAGTTGTAGTGGTTTTTTTTACTGCTTGTTCTGTTGTGGTCATTAGGCACCAGAATCATTGTGCAGTCAAAGCTGTCTGCCAGGCTCCAGGAAGGCCAGGCAAAAAGGAAAGCCAGTTTGCTGCTTTGACTGCATACCATGTGCTGAAGGAGAGATCAGTAATCAAACAGGTGTGAATTTCTTCACAGTTCCTCACTTACGGTATTCTGAGAAGAAGGGAAAATTAGTGTTTTATCCCCCTTCCCTCCAATGTTTCCACAGACTCAAATGATTGCCTCACATGTTCAAAGGAAACATGGCCAAACCAAGCCCAAGACCATTGCATTCCCAAAACATTAGAGTTTTTGTCCTTTCAGGAGCCTTTGGGAATAATCTTATGGGCATTTTCAGCATTTGGGGCCTGTGCAGCATTAGCGGTGCTTGGTGTGTTTATAATTTACAGGAAAACACCAGTCATACGAGGAAACAATATGGAGTTAAGTTTCCTTCTCCTCCTGTTCCTCAGTGCATGCTTTCTGATTGGCCTGACATTTATAGGGAAGCCCACTGACTGGTTATGCCGGATTCGCTATCCAGCCTTTGGAATCAGCTTTACTCTCTGTATTTCATGCATCTTGGCAAAAACTGTAGTAGTTTTAATGGCATTCAGGGCCACCCTTCCTGGCAGCAATGTCATGAAGTGGTTTGGCCCTGCTAAACAAAGATCAAGTGTAATCTTGTGCACTTTTGTGCAAGCAATTATTTGCATCATATGGTTAACAACTAAGCCTCCTGTTGCTGCATATAACACCAAGTTCATGAGTGCAACAATAATTGTTGAATGTGCTGTAGGATCGGAAATTGGATTTTGGTGTGTGCTAGGATATATTGGTTTCCTATCTTCTTTGTGTTTCTTAATGGCATTTTTGGCCAGAAAACTACCAGATAACTTTAATGAGGCTAAATTCATCACATTCAGCATGCTTATATTTTTTGCTGTGTGGATAACCTTCATTCCAGTTTATGTGAGCTCTCGTGGAAAGTATATGGTTGCTGTCCATGTCTTTGCTATTCTAGCCTCTGCTTTTGGTCTCTTGCTGTGTATATTTGCTCCTAAATGTTATATTGTACTTCTGAAACCAGAGAGAAATGACAAAAAGCGCATGATGAAATAGTCCTCAAATAAATTCAGTTATGAGGTCATAAAAAAGATACAATAAAATGATTTAATGACATAGATAAATTGCCTGGTTATTAAACCCCTCTAAATGCATTTAGTTGTTGCTATTGGTATTATTACAAACCACAGCTGTTCTGTTCTGTACTGTTCAAGAAAAATTCCAATGGGAAATTTCCACAATTTGTTAAAAAAAAGTCACTCATTATTAATGGTAAAAGAAAATTATTTTTTTTACATTTCACCCAAATGTGTACTTGAATACTTTGTATTTATAATTAAAGGAGAAAGATGTTTAAATGCTTAGAAACAAAGGGAGTTCAGCACAAGATATGGTAGTTGATGTGCAAGCTAACATTTCAAACTTAGTAATGTCAAAAACCAAGTTATACTAAAGCGTATAACTTTTTAGTATGCACACAAATGTACTTATAGACATGATCACCATGGATAGTAGACTACAACATCAGTTTGAGATGCAGAGAATATAACATTATAATAAATAATAAAAAAAAAAAAAAAAAACATTTTGGTAACACTTTATAATAACTTTCATTAATAAATAAACAAACATTGCATATTGATTAACATAACATTAGTTAATACAGTGGGGAGAACAAGTATTTGATACACTGCCGATTTTGCAGGTTTGCCCACTTACAAAGCATGTAGAGGTCTGTAATTTTTATCATAGGTACTCTTCAACTGTGAGTGACGGAATCTAAAACAAAAATCCAGAAAATCACACATGCATTTTATTGCATGACATAAGTATTTGATACATCAGAAAAGCAGAACTTAATATTTGGTAGAGAAACCTTTGTTTGCAATTATAGAGATCATACGTTTCCTGTAGTTCTTGACCAGGTTTGCACACACTGCAGCAGGGATTTTGGCCCACTCCTCCATACAGACCTTCTCCAGATCCTTCAGGTTTCGGGGCTGTCACTGGGCAATACGGACTTTCAGCTCCCTCCAAAGATTTTCTATTGGGTTCAGGTCTGGAGACTGGCTAGGCCACTCCAGGACCTTGAGATGCTTCTTACGGAGCCACTCCTTAGTTGCCCTGGCTGTGTGTTTCGGGTCGTTGTCATGCTGGAAGACCCAGCCACGACCCATCTTCAATGCTCTTACTGAGGAAAGGAGGTTGTTGGCCAAGATCTCGCGATACATGGCCCCATCCATCCTCCCCTCAATACGGTGCAGTCGTCCTGTCCCATTTGCAGAAAAGCATCCCCAAAGAATGATGTTTCCACCTCCATGCTTCACGGTTGGGATGGTGTTCTTGGGGTTGTACTCATCCTCCTTCTTCCTCCAAACACGGCGAGTGGAGTTTAGACCAAAAAGCTCTATTTTTGTCTTATCAGACCACATGACCTTCTCCCATTCCTCCTCTGGATCATCCAGATGGTCATTGGCAAACTTCAGACGGGCCTGGACATGCGCTGGCTTGAGCAGGGGGACCTTGCGTGCGCTGCAGGATTTTAATCCATGACGGCGTAGTGTGTTACTAATGGTTTTCTTTGAGACTGTGGTCCCAGCTCTCTTCAGGTCATTGACCAGGTCCTGCCGTGTAGTTTTGGGCTGATCCCTCACCTTCCTCATGATCATTGATGCCCCACGAGGTGAGATCTTGCATGGTGCCCCAGACCGAGGGAGATTGACCGTCATCTTGAACTTCTTCCATTTTCTAATAATTGCGCCAACAGTTGTTGCCTTCTCACCAAGCTGCTTGCCTATTGTCCTGTAGCCCATCCCAGCCTTGTGCAGGTCTACAATTTTATCCCTGATGTCCTTACACAGCTCTCTGGTCATGGCCATTGTGGAGAGGTTGGAGTCTGTTTGATTGAGTGTGTGGACAGGTGTCTTTTATACAGGTAACGAGTTCAAACAGGTGCAGTTAATACAGGTAATGAGTGGAGAACAGGAGGGCTTTTTAAAGAAAAACTAACAGGTTTTTCTTTAACAGGTTTTTCTCTCAACTGTGAGAGCCGGAATTCTTACTGGTTGGTAGGTGATCAAATACTTATTAAAAGTATTTAAAAATCATACAATGTGATTTTCTGGATTTTTGTTTTAGATTCCGTCTCTCACAGTTGAAGAGTACCTATGATAAAAATTACAGACTTCTACATGCTTTGTAAGTGGGCAAACCTGCAAAATCGGCAGTGTATCAAATACTTGTTCTCCCCACTGTATATATTCACATAGCTAGAAATATGAGAATGTGCTTGTTAATGTTTACTAATGAACTTATTAAACATGACATATGTCACAGTTGGTTGCAGTAATAAAGCACACGACAAAGGAGATACTCAATACTGACTTTAAATAATAAGCACAAGAAACAGGAGAATAACTTGGAGAAATTGCAACCACATTACACAAAGACATTAACAATACAGTTCCTCAGGATAAGGAACAAACTGAAACTGAAGTCTTAAATACAGAGGGCAAACAAAGGAGTTGATGAGTTAATTAGGTCAGTTGGATGAATCAGTTAAACTCATAGGAAAACTGGGACAAAGGAAAACGAGCAAACAGAACATAACCCTAACAACAACGATTAACAGATCATTATTTAAAGTAACTTGTAATGCTTACAAATGTCATTAAACTTGCAATTCATGATCATGCACTTTAAAAAAATATATATACAAATGATTCCATGTTGGAATCTTAATGAGACTAATGAGACACAGCTGAAAACAATAATGGAAGATGAGTCCGGGGAAAGGGATGATGGGAAATTAAGTCTTTGATGGAATGATATAAGTCGGGGGTGGAGGCCCTCTGGTGGCTCTCAAGGGCACTCCAGCTGGTGACTATAACAGCTATATGGATCATTAGTTAATATATGTTCAGATAGCTATGAGATAATATGCTTGTTAATGTTTAAATAAACTTATTAAAGATTACATATTTTTATTACAAATTATTTAATGTAAATAAAATGTTAACAAATCTCATTAAACTTTGATTCATATATTACCTAATGAACTTTTTTACATTTACAAATGTTGTGAAAAAATTTGTTTAATTTAAGCATTTCACACAAATTATTCATTTTAACATATTATTCATTAAGTCATAACCATGGTCCGTAAAGGTCACACATTTGCTCTTCATTTGTTGTGGTGTATATCCAGACTTCTACTATTTACACATTTTTACAAATCATTAATTAATTATTTTTTGTTCATATTTTTGCAGTACCCAATCTAAATCTAAAACTATTCAATATTTGTAAATGTTTATAAACATCTAATAATCATTTAGTACCTTAATGGGATGCCATCTTAATGGCAAAGTGTCCCAAATTACCTGCATTCAACCTTTCTACGCATCTTTACAAATCATTTATTAATTATTTGTTCATGTTTTTTGCAGTACCCAATCTAAAGTTGAAACTATTCATCATTTGTAGATGTTTAAAAACGTTTACTTATGGGCATTGGACTTTTAGATACAGTAACAACATTTGTGTAAAGGGTGAATAGTAAGTTTAGCTAACTAAGCTTAACTAAACTTAGTGACATCACATGAGACTCTAGCTGCGTTCCATTCGACAGGGTCCCTACGCAGTGTTCACTGCTCCCTACTCCCTGAGCACGGTACATCAGTTGAAGTGGACTTCGCTGACAATAATCGCTCATTTGGAACGCCCTGCAACGGCATCAAAGAAAGGCAACGACGGGGTCGCGCAGATTATGATAAAACAAAAATAAATGTTGTAATTTACTTTACTTTCAAATTTAAAATCATATAATAGGCATATGCATTTACAAAACAGTATGCATCTAAAAAAAATAATCAAAATATTGAATTAGTCTATTAGATTTATTAGTTTACATATACTTGTATATTTAATTGGCTATTAACAGATTTGAAGCTGTAGCTACTGTAACTGTCAATCAATATGAAAATACATTTTGATTTGGTTAACTATAAAATGTGTTTTTAATCAATTTCAGTCATTGTAGCCATAACCATTCATAAATACTGTAGTTTGTATAATAATAACAATATTTATGAATATTCAAATGCATACGTGAACACCTCCATCGCAGAGCCATTTTAAAAACTTTCCAACGGCTCTGCTCCATCATTAGTCAGACTGGTGATGCGACGCACAATGACAATTGGATGATTTTCACTCTCCACTTCCTGTGAAGTGATGTATCAGTGTTCCCTTATTCCCTACCCCATTCACAGTACCCTTCGAACTGAACATGTTTGCTCCCTTCGGATTGGAATCTCACTTAAGATGGCGGAATACCCTGTGAAGTCCACTTCGCAGTTCACTTACGGTCGAATGGAATGCACCTTCTGTGTGTTTGTCAGGTGAGCTGTTGTTTCCGGACAGGCCGTTTTTTAACTGTTGCACAGCGATTTCCTGTCTGCCTGAGTGAATTGCGTTTGTAGCTCCATATTAGCTCTATTTTCTATCTTTCCTGCTGTTTATTTTGATTAATATAATTTATTAATCATAATATATCTGATATTATCTAATATTGTCTGTCACATTGATCTGACATCGCTAGTGTTCATCTAAATCCCTATCGCTAGCACAATGCGCTAGCATTTCGCAAGCCTGTTAAGCTGCCATCCGTGCTTACCGCGTGAGCTCGCGTCTTCTACAAGTCCCTCAAACAACTGTGGTTAGTTGGATCAGTCAACAAACACGGTGAGTCATGTCATCTTCTCCTGTTATTGTCACTTGCACTGCCTGTCATATGTATAGCATAGCCTTCTCTGTCAGCGAAGAGGGCTTCACATGTGATAAATGCAGGGAAATAGTCAGGCTGACGGAGAAGATTTCAGAATTAGAGACACGCATCCAAACTTTAATTGAGGAAGAACGCAAGGGCTCTAGATACTGCTTTGGATGCGACTAGCTTAGTGAACTCTGTACATTGTTCGGTTCCAGCTGTAGAGCCCGTGCAGCAGGGCAAATGGGTGACTGTGAGACGGCATAGTTGCGGGACAAAAACACTGCTGTTCTACTCCGATTAGAACATCAAACAGATTCTCCCCACTCAGTGACGCACCCACTGAGAATCCTGTTGAAAGTTCCCCAGTTATTGGGGATTCTATTACACAGAACGTGAAAATAGAGACACCAGCCACCATAGTCACATGTTTGCCGGGTGCCACAGCACCTGACATCAAAGCAAATTTAAAAGTGCTGGCTAATGCTAATCGTAAATTCTCTAAGATTATTATCATGTCGGCACTAATGATGTTCGACTTCACCAGTCGGAGATCACTATAATTAACATTAAAGGGGGACAGAGTGATGAGATACTTAGCAGACTGTCCTGACTCAATGACTGGCTGTCTAAGTGGTGTCCACAGAATAATATAGGGTTCATAGACAATTGTAAAAGTTTTTGGGGCAGACCTGACCTGTTAAAAAGAGATGGTATTCATCCCTCCTCGGGTGGTGCCGCTCTTCTCTCTCGTAATATGGCACATAGTCTTGGAGTTGAAACTTGACTAACTGGGGCCCAGATCAGGAAGCAGACAGACTGGCTAAACCGACCATATGCTAGCCGTCTCATGTCACAGAAGTCAGATAAATCCCAGCACATAGAGACTCTTTCACCTAGATATTATCACATAGAGACTGTGTCTTTTCCCCGAATTAGTAAATACAAAAAAATCCCAAACTTTTAAAAAAAATGTAATTGATGTTCAACAAATAAAAAACAGATATAATACAGATGAACAAATGATAAAGCTTGGGTTGCTGAATATCCGATTCCTTTCTTCAAAAACACGTATTGTCAATGATATGATTACAGATCATAACCTAGATGTGCTGTTTGACAGAAACCTGGCTAAAACATGACGATTACGTTACTTTAAATGAATCCACCCCCCAAGATTACCGTTATAAACACAAGCCTTTTCTGAAAGGCTAAGGGGGAGGTGTTGCTGTAATTTATAGTAACATCTTCAGTATTACTGAGAAGTGTAGTTTCAAATATAATTATTTTGAAGTGATTGTGCTTTACGTAACACTATCTAGTGTAAATGATAAATCCTGTTTGACTTTTGTGCTGGCTACTGTATACAGGCAACCAGGGCACCATATAGACTTTATCAAAAAATTTGCTGAGTTAGTACTGGCTGCAGATAAAGTCCTAATTGTTGCTGATTTTATTATCCATGTAGACAGTGGAAAAGACACATTGGGATTAGCATTTAGAGACATTCTAAAGTTAGGCAACACGTGTCAGGACCCACTTATTGTCGTAATCATACTTTAGATCTAATACTGTCACATTGATGTGTTGATGCCATTGAAATTCTGCAGCAGAGCGATGACATCTCCGGTCATTATCTAGTCTCATGTATACTCCATTTAGCCAAGGCTGCAAAAGCAGACTCCTTGTTACAAATATGGTAGGACTATCACTTCTACCACTAAAGATTACTTTATAAATAATCTTCCTGATCAGTTTCATCTCCTCAGAATCCCAGATAGCTTAGAAGAACTCGATGTTGCAACAGAAACTATTGTCTCTCTCTTTTCCAGAACTTCCACAACACAATTGCTCCTTTGCGCTTAAAGAAGATTAAAGGAAATAGTTCAACGGCGTGGTACAACGACCACACTCGGGCCCTAAAAAGAGCAGCCATAAAAATGGAGCACAGCTGGGAGAAAACAAAACTAGAGGGTTTTTTGCATTTCGTGGAAAGAGAGCATGATTGCGTACAGAAGGGCCTTAAAAATGGCTAGATCTGCTTATTTTTCTAGTCTCTTAGAAGAAAACAAACACAACCCTAGGTATTTATTTGATACAGTGGCTAAATTAGGAAATAAAGCTTCAACTTCTGATGTTTCTAAACAGCACAACAGTAATGACTTTATTTACTTCTTTACTTGTAAGATTGATAATATTAGGGAGAAAATTAAAATGATGCAACCGTCTACTACAGTATCGCATCAGACAGTGCATTGTAGTGTCCCTGAGGAAAAATTCCCTTTATTCGTAGCTATAGGAGAGGAAGAATTGTCTAAACTCATTAAATCATCTAATTCTTTGTCGCATCTTCCTCTTTATGATGCGCCAAATGTTTTCTATGGGTGAAAGATCTGGACTGCAGGCTGGCTATTTCAGTACCCGGATCCTTCTTCTACGCAGCCATGATGTTGTAATTGATGCAGTATGTGGTCTGGCATTGTCATGTTGGAAAATGCAAGGTCTTCCCTGAAAGAGACGACGTCTGGATGGGAGCATATGTTGTTCTAGAACTTGGATATACCTTTCAGCATTGATGGTGCCTTTCCAGATGTGTAAGCTGCCCATGCCACACGCACTCATGCAACCGCATACCATCAGAGAAGCAGGCTTCTGAACTGAGCGCTGATAACAACTTGGGTTGTCCTTGTCCTCTTTAGTCCGGATGACATGGCATCCCAGTTTTCCAAAAAGAACTTCAAATTTTGATTCGTCTGACCACAGAACAGTTTTCCACTTTGCCACAGTCCATTTTAAATGAGCCTTGGCCCAGAGAAAATCTACGAATGGCATGGTGGATTGTGTTCACTGACAATGTTTTCTGGAAGTATTCCTGAGCCCATGTTGTGATTTCCATTACAGTAGCATTCCTGGATGTGATGCAGTGCCGTCTAAGGGCCCGAAGATCACGGGCATCCAGTAAGGTTTTCCGGCCTTGACCCTTACGCACAGAGATTGTTCCAGATTCTCTGAATGACTCCGATCTTCAACCCGATGGAACTGGACAAATATTCTGAATGGTCCGATCCAATCTGACTTCTGACCTGAAATGTTGCCTGAATCATAATCATACACTATTCGTTCATTGGCCAGAGCAGAACTGGCCCCCTGACTGAGCCTGGTTTGTCCCAAGGTTTTTTTCTCCATTCTGTCACCTGATGGAGTTTTGGTTCCTTGCCACTGTTGCCTTTGGCTTTTGGCTTGCTTAGTTGGGGACACTAAATATTCAACAATATTACTGATCTGCATGCATTGACACCATTGTATGAGAATTGAGCTGAGCTGGACGATGACATCACTGTACAGCCGAAACAAATTTTGTTGCATTATTGTCCTGTTATCACTGTAAAGCTGTTTTGAAACAATCTGTATTGTAAAAAGCGCTATATAAATAAAGGTGACTTGACTAAATGCTTGCTAAAGTCATAACAACAGCACATAATTGTAATTGGGTTATTGCATCAACACTATATCCTTAAACAGGATATTCCTTGAATCATACATCAACAGGAAAAAACAAATCAATTTTTCAATAAAATAGTATACTTTTTTGTTTTAATAAACTATGCAATATACACAGTTTGAATCATGTTCACTTATAGAAATCATCCCTGAACAGTTGACCCCTTACTGCCCTTTAAACCTACCCATACCACCAAATCTGTCCCTAACCTTATGCATATCACACATCAATAGCAGCAAGAGTGTTTTGCAATAGAACATGAACACAATAAGTACATTGTACCTAACAATTATTATTATTATTTTGACATAAGTACATAGTTAAAGACTATGAAGACTATGTTAAAGACCTAATATAAAGTAAGACAAGTAGAAACACAGAAGAGGAAAACAGATCAGAAACAAACTTAAAACATAACAGACTCAGATAACCATAACATGACAGTACCCCACCGGAAGGCGTCCTCGCACCGTATTTCATCCACAGGGGTGGGAGGGTGGGCGCCCTGGAGGCTGACAAGGGCGTGGCTTAGTAGAACAGGAAGCCTCCAGTATGGCGCCGGCAGTTCAGGGGCCAGGGCGACGCCGGCAGTTCAGGGGACCAGGGAGGCGCCTCCTCCGTGGCCTTGTCCCGGTAGCTCGGCCAGTATGGCCGAGGACATATAGTAGCCTCTTTGGAGAGGATTCTGGGATTTCTCTCTGGAGCGGACTCTGGAATTTCACTCTCTGGAGTGGATTCGGGGATTTCACTCAGTGAAATGGACTCGTGAATTTCTCTCACAGGAACAGACTCAGGAACTTCTCACAGGAATGGACTGGGGAATCTCTCACTGGAACATACACAGGAATTTCTCTCACAGTAACAGACTCAGGAATTTCTCTCACGGGAACAGACTCAGGAATTTCGCTCACTGGAACGGATTTGGGAGTTTCTCTCACTGGAATGGACTGAGAAAGTTCACTCACAGGAACGGACTGGAGAAGTTCACTCACAGGAACGGACTAGGGGATTTGGTGGTGGTTAGCCTCTCTCGGTCAGGATCTTCATGAGGTAGTCAGTCAGGTCACGGCCAGCCAAGTCCAGATGGAGGATGGCATGGGGCAGGGGCATAACCCTCACAGATGCCCATCTTTACTGTTGTTAGATCCAATTTTAAAAGGTCAGTTTTTCTGTCAGCGTTGATTGCAGCAGAGATTATCTAATTGCAGCAGCTTTAACTTTAATCTCAAGAACAAACATACATTTTCAGGAATAACAAGAACATGAACAGAACAACCAACATAACATGACATAGAACTGACCAAGAACTGAAAGAAACACAGGGCTTAAATAGACAGCAAACAAGAGGGGCTAATTAACTAAACACACCTGAACAGAACTAAACCCATCAGTGACCATGGTGACAAACAGGCTGGGAAACTGAGAGAACTGATTCAATTAACATACTAGAAATTTAACCTAGAAACACAGAACATGAAAACAGATCAGAAACAAACTCAAAACATAACCAACAAGCATGTTATCTCATATTTCTAGATATGTGAATATATATTTACTAATGATCTGTTAAGCAATTATATAATGTTTGTTAATGATTTATCAATGAAAGTTATTATAAAGTGTTACCCACCCCTTTTTTGTTGTAATGTTTTTTTATTTCCAAATTATACTGTTAAAACGACAACATAAGGCACTACAACTCCATTACCCATTGACAACAAAAGAAAATAATATTGATGATAATCAATAATACACTTTAGTATGGGGAACAATTCTCACTTTTAACTAGTTGCTTATTAGCTTGCATATTGGCTGTTTATTACTTATAAAGCACATATTAATGCTTTATTCTGACCATATTTTACACCCCTTAATTCTACCCAATACCACAACTTAAACAATACAACTACCTTATGAACTATTAATAAGCAGTAAATTAGGAGCTTATTGAGGAAAAAGTTAATAGTGAATATGTGTTCCCCATACTAAAGTGTTACCATTAATTTGCTAATACTGGTTGAGGTCTGGACACTAAATAGCATTTATGATTGAGGCACATGCATCACTGTGATCTTAGCAGGTAATTTCAGAATATGAGAAACATTGTTTATTGAATTACAGACATTTTCACAACCTCTGGTATATTTAAATTGCATTAATTGCTACCCTTTACCCTATCTTCTTGTCAGTGCACAAATACATGGGCAGGTATTGGCAAATGATGACACAACATTAATATCCAACTTTTTTGGTTTTAATATCATGTAGCTACCTCAAAGACTAGCCTTTTGAAATTTCCCCATCAAGTGTTTTTTAGTGTTTCTCTCTGGTTTTATGAGAATAATGTAACATTTTGGCACAAATATACATAACAATAAGCCAAAGGCAGATGACAAAATTGCAAAAATCTCTACTGCAACTGTGTACTTGCCAGGTGAACTGATATAAGCAGGTATAAATGTTACCCAAACAACACAAAATATAAGCATACTAAATGAGATGAATTTGGCCTCATTAAAATTATCTGGTAGTTTTCTAGCTAAAAATGCCAAAATCAAACAGATTGCTGAAAGAAGACCAATATATCCTAAAACTGCATAAAATGCAGCATCTGAACCTGTGTTGCATTCTAAAATGATCTTTTTATTGTAATACTTAAGAGCTTTTTCTGGAAATGGTGGATTTATTATAAGCCATAGTACACAGATGACTATTTGAATTGCAGTGCATGAGAACACAATGACTCTTTGTTGTACTGGCCCAAACTTTCCAGCCAATTTATTTCCTGGTAAAGTGGCTCTGAAAGCAGTAACAACTACTATGGTTTTCCCCAAAACACAAGAAATGCAGAGAGCAAAAGTAACTCCAAATGCTGTATGACGTAGCATACATGACCACATTGTTGGCTCACCAATGAATGTAAGAGGACAAAGAAAGCAAAAGAAAAGTGAAACAAGTAATAACGAGCTCAGCTCTGAATTGTTAGCTTTCACTATAGGTGTTTCTCTAAAGTGTATGAAGACAATCATAATTGCTACAGTAAGACTGGCTCCAAAGAGTGACAGAGCAGTCAGAATAATCCCCATTGTTTCTGTATATGACAGAAACTCTGTTATTTTCATGACACACTTGTCTCGTCTCTCATTTGACCAGTATTCTTCAGGACAAAGAGTGCAATCTGCTGCTCCTATAAAATGCATAACAAATATGATACTGGAGCATTTGATAAGCTTTAAAATATGTAAATGTAGCGCAGATGAATGGGTAACTGTACCTGTTCTATTTGATATTGAACCATCAGCACATGGGATGCAGTCAAAGCAGCAAACAGGCTGTCCTTTTATTTGTGCTTTTCTTGTGCCATTTGGGCAGGTGTCTGAGCACACTGCTTTGGGTATCTGTCAAATGAATACACACACACAAGGGTTGAACAATGAAAATGAAATTCTGGCCAATATAGTTTTGTAGGTTTAATGCCCATATATGCGTGGCATGAAGACCAATTGTCACATTCCATCAATAAGAGCAGAGAGAAATAGCACAGCTGTACACAACATTTTGGGAGACATTTCAGAGTTCAAAATAGGACAATTTGTTTGTGTGCGTCTCGCTGGCTCACTGTAGAACTAAATGTGCACCTCAACTCTCCTGTTTCCACCAAAATTGTTCTTCAGGGGCTCCACAGGGTCAACATTCATGGTCTGGTTGCTATACAAAACATTTGGTCATTCATGCCAATACCAAACATCGGTTTCAATGGTGCCAGCATTGGAAATCTTGGGCTGTGGACAATGTGAAACATATATTGTTCTCTGATGAGTCCACCTTCACTGTTTTTCCTAACAGTGGGAGAAGCCCCAAAGAAACCCTGTATGTTGCATGCCCAGAGTAAAGCACAGGAGTGGATCAGTGATGGCTTTGGCTGCAATATCATGGAATCCCCTAGGCTCACTACTTGTGCTAGATGGTCATGTCACTGCCAAGGACTACCAAAGCATTCTTAAGGACCATGTGCACCCTGAAAGTGGTGGTGTGTATCAAGATGATAATGCACAAATACACAAAACTGGTGACAGAGGGGTTTGATGAACATGAAATTGAAATTGAAGTTGAACATCTCCCATGGCCTGCACAGTGACCAAATCTGAATATTATTGAGCTTCTTTGGGGTGTTTTGGATGAGCGAGTATATATATATATATATACTAAGTATATAAAGTATATACTAACGAAGATGTGTTTTATGTACCAAATTTCCTGTGTTCCAGCAGATGTCATCCTCATTAACTGTAAGTTTATATGTTCCATCTGTAGATGTACTGAAATAGCCCACAGTTACATGTTGTACTTCCCCCTCTCTTAGCTGCCAGTTTATGATCTCGTAGGATGCAGGTGGGTCTCCATTCTCATCAAAGAACACATTTTCTCCGAATCCATCTACAAAAGATACCCTCTGTAATTGATCACTGACCTTGGAATGAAGTAAAATATAGTTAAGTATAATAAAGGCCTACTGTAGTTATACTGTTGAATTATGACTTTTAAATGTTTAAAAACATTCATTAAACAACTTGCTCACCAGTTTAGGAGTTATCTGGGATACATTTAGGCACTGTCTTAAAACATTATTTTTATCCATGTGACAAAACAGCAATTTATGAATAGCATGTGCAATTGCATACACAGCTTGATACACATTATATGTTACTCTTACTTGTGTTACATCAAAGAATTTATCTGTGTAATTTAGTTTTTCTTCTCCTGTGCACACTTGGCTGTTGTGTGTAACATTTGCAGATGGTGGCAGCTCACAATTAAGACATGGCTTACAGCCAACCATTGTTTCCCAAAAGTCAATGACAAAAGAAGATTGTGAAGGAGAGTAAGGACTGATGTTTTTCAGGTAAGGTCCAAATTTGGGCATAGTCATCTTTCGTACCACAAATCCAACTGTGCCTCCAAAAGACTTAAATATTTCAGGGGTAGAGGGCCTTGCTGCAGTTACCCATGCTTCACTTGCAATCCACTGGATTCCTGTGATGTTTTGTTTCACAATTTCTTTCATTAGGGGATAGAGATCTCCCTCTGGTACAAAAGCCAGGATCACTTTTACCGTAGATTGTTTTATAATTTCAACAACTTCGATGATTTTACTTTGAGGATATGTTCTTAAAATTGTGCCTACAAATGCAATGCAAACTCCCATTTTCTCCACCTCCTTTGTGAAGGCTGAAATCCCATTTCTTCCATAATCATTGTCAGACTGCAAAGCTCCAATCCAAGTCCATCCATATCGTTTTACAAGAGAGGCTAAGGCTTTTGCTTGGTAGTAGTCACTTGGAATTGTACGAAAAAATGATGGATATTTTCTTCTGTCACTCAGACATGCACATGTTGAAAAGTAGCTTACCTAGATTAAATTAAAAACATTAAACATTTAAATTATACAGTTAATTGACTTTATTACATGATCAGGAATACAATGCAATTACATTGATGGATTGATTAATTTTACCATTACCATTGGAACTCTGAATGGTCCAAGTGTTCCAGCAACAGCTAAGGACTGTGATGATCCTGATTCAGCTATAAGAGCTGTAAGAGGAAGGTGACACTGAGTTGTAGCTTCCTCTTCCTTCTGCTCACTCACCAGTGTGAAAGACGCACGTAAAACATTAGTGGGAGAAGCACAAGAATCCATTATTTTATAGCCTAAAGAAATGTTAGGAAGCAAACCCTCATCTTGGTTTATTTCATCTATTGCAAACATCATGACTTGAGTCCAGCGGAAGGCACGCAGGTCAAATCTGTACAATAAATTTGACAAGAACAACAATGCATGCCTAAACCTTGCCAATAATATCCTATTTGAATCACAAACATGGTTCTGAACTTACCCCATACAATTACTCCTTTGAATTTTTCTCTTGAAAGAGGCAATTACATTTTCTTGTTTATTAAAAATGGGAAAAATTCCTCCAATCATTATGTCCCCTGCTTTAAAAATACTGGGCATTTCAAATTTACCGAGCAGCTGGCATGTTGAGCCCATGTATATGTTTAATAGAGAGCAAAATAGCAAAATATTAAGGCTTCCCATGGCTGAGTGGTGGTTCAGAGAGCATAAGACTGAGTTCTGTCTCTATTATATACAGTAGCTCTTATACCCATAGTGAATATTGGCACATCATAACTTGAAGGTTTTCCCTGGTGAGTTGGTAGAGCAATAAGGGTGCACAGTTCTCATTTTGTAAATGTGCACATAAAGTATTTTATCTTTTTATAGTGGTTTATAGTGAGTAGGAATAAAGAATTGTAATATTAATAATTGCAAATCCTTCAACTGTCTATCTATCTATTTATGGTTTGTAATGTAAAACAAATTTCATTACAGTATTAAAAGATTCAGGGTGCGTTTATATGACAACAATGTACTAAAAAGTTTTTCCTTTGCCCTTTTAGTGTATAGACTACAATGTTGTCAAAATTATCCTTGAAAACGACTAAAAACACTATATTATTCATTCCAGGTCAGTAGTTGGCAATGTCACTTTGTAAAGAAACACCATGCGTCTATAGACATGCGCATAATGTCATCATTTTTACAAATTAGTTTTTTGTAGTTGTAGGCGATAACGATATAGGTTTCAAAAACTTGCACTTTGAAACCCGTTTTCAAAAGTTGACGTGTAAATGAATGGCCAAAAGGCATTAAAAGATTGTTGATATCACTGTCATGTAAACAGCCCTTCAGACTGTTACTTACCCTGTTTATTATTTACCTGTGTTTTCTCCTCCTGTGCTCTCAATTGTTTACCCGTCCTGTATTCACCTTTTGTGTATTAAATGCCACAACTGAGATCATCATCTGCCTCTGTGGGATTTATACATGACAGAATCATGGTGAGGACAATATTATTGCTGGGTTTCTCACTTTTCCAATTAAGGGGACTTTCTTTACCCATTAACAAATGGGTACTTGATGTACCCAAGATTTGTACTATAAACCAAATTATTATTATTTATGAAATTAAATTGTTCCTCTGGAAATTTTCTTAGGTAACGTATGTTACACGTGCTGCGTTATGGTGTTGATGCTATGGGAATACCTTCAGCCTGTGCCTTTATAGGGGAACCAGGTTACATACTGTAACGAGGTGGCAGATTCGATAGGATCCATAAGCAGCTTTATTGTAAACAATAGTAGTCGTACAGGCAGGGGTCAAATACCAGCAACAACAGTGTCCAAGGCAAAGCAGTCTCGTAATCAGGAACAGGCAAGGGATCAGGGCAGGCGGCAGACAAGGCAGAGGAATCCAACAAACAGGCAGGTGAATCACAGGGCAGGCAGCAAACAAACTCGAGGGTACTAAATAGTCTGAGGTCATACACAGAAATACGGAAAACAAGGGAAAACGCTCAGTAGTGTCAGCCAGGGCAAAACAAGACTTCGCAAAGAGTGAGTGGGTGCGTGTGCTTAAATAGTCTGGGTAATAGGAGGCAGGTGTGTGTGTAATCAGTCCAGGTATGGGGTTATAGGAAATGCAGTCCAGGAAAGGTTAACACTCAGGTGAGGGAGCCCTCTGGTGGCGATCGGAGGGAGCCACAGAGGCCAAGTTTGTGACAGAGCCCCCTCCCTGCGAGCAGCTCCTGAAGCGAGGAGGCGGTTGGCACCGGGGTCTTCCACGGGGGCGAGGGGCAGGTCGTTCCGGATGGGTTCTATGAAATTCATTAATGAGAGTTGGATCCAGAATGTCATCTGCACTGACCCAGGACTGCTCCTCCGAGCCATACCCCTCCCAATCAACAAGGTATTTGTAGTATTCTGCCCCGGCGTCTGGAATCCACGAGCTTATGCACTCGGTATGCCTCCTCGCCTTCCACGATGAGGGGAGGAGGTCTCTGGTCACTGGCCTCGTCTAGGTTCTCCTCTCCTCTCGGACCACCTGCGGGCTTAAGCAAAGAGACATGGAAAGTGGGTGAGATACGGTATTCTGGAGGCAATTCTAAACGATAGGAAACTGGAGTTATTTGTCTGATGATTTTGAATGGACCCATGTACCTGGGGCTGAGTTTTTTTAGAGAAGGTCCCTGGTTGATAACCAGACCCATTGACCAGGGCGGTAATCCGGATGTGGGTGGCGGTAGCGGTCAGCTTGTTCCTTCTGTTGCCGAACTGCCCTCTGAAGGTGAATGTGAGCCTCGTTCCAGACAGCCTCACTCCGCTGGAGCCAATGATCTACTGAAGGGAGCTCCGAGGGTTCTCCTGACCAAGGGAACAGTGGAGGTTGATATCCGAGTATGCACTTAAAGGGTGTGAGTCCTGTTGACGGCTTCTGGAGTGAGTTCTGTGCATACTCGGCCCAGAACAGATACCGACTCCAGTCGGCTTGATTGTGGTGACAATAGGAGCGTAGATAACGGGTGAGCTCTTGATTGAGGCGTTCAACCTGTCTATTAGCCTGAGGATGATAGCCAGAGGTGAGGCTGATATTGACATTGAGTCTTTGGAAAAAGGATGTCCAGAGTCGTGAAGTGAACTGGGGTCCCCAATCGGAAACAATGTCCTCTGGAAGACCGTAGAATCGAAAGACATAGTTACAGAGATGTTAAGCAGTCTCTAGAGCGGTGGGGAGCTTAGGTAGGGGAATGAAGCGACAGGCCTTGGAGAAGCGATCAATTACCGTGAGGACGGTTGTGTGACCCTGTGAGTTGGGGAGATCGGTGACAAAGTCTATGGCAATATGAGACCAGGGGCGTTGTGGAATGGGCAATGGATGTAACAGACCAGTGGGTACTTGGTGTGATGGTTTGGTTGTTTGACATACGGCACAGTTGCGGATGAAAATGATGACATCAGACTGTAATGACGACCACCAGAAATGGTTGCTGACGAGTTGAGTGGTGGCTGCTATACCTGGGTGACCGGAACTGAGTGATGTGTGTATACATTGAATGACCTTCTTACGGAGAGATGTGGGAACATAAGTGCGATCGCTGGGGCAGTTCGGAGGAGGTGGTTCAGAATGGTGGGCATCTGTGATCTCTGTCATGATGTCCCATTGACCTGGTGCAAGAATGATAGTAGAAGGTAGTATGGGTTCGTTGGTTGGTGGGACGAAGGTGGATTCATACTGACGTGAGAGAGCATCAGTCTTGGTGTTCTTGGAACCAGGTCTGTAGGTAACAGTGAATTGAAATCTGGTGAAGAACAGGGCCCATCTGGCTTGCCGGGGATTGAGACGTTTAGCTGAGCGAAGGTATTTCAGGTTCCTGTGATCGGTTAAAACAATGAACTGGTGCTTACTTCTCTCCAACCAATGCCGCCATTGTTCCAAGGCGGCCTTCATGGCCAATAATTCATGATCTCCCACGTCGTAATTCTGTTCGGTGGGAGTGAGTTTGCGGGAGTAATACGCACAGGGGAACAGTTTGGAGGGATTGCCCTGATGCTGGGAGAGGATAGCCCCGATGCCTGTGCTGGAAGCGTCCACTTCAACCAGGAATTCCCGTTCGGGGTCTGGATGATGTAAGATAGGAGCCATTGTAAACAATTTCTTTAACTTGTGAAAAGCCTCCCTGGACGCGGTTGACCAGACCAGCTTTGTATTGCCCTTCTTGAGCATGGAGGTGAGAGGTGAAGCAATCGTGCTGAAGTTTCTGATAAATTGCCTATAGAAGTTGGAAAATCCTAAGAAGCGTTGTAATTCTTTAATAGTGGTTGGTAATGGCCAGTTTACCACTGATTGGACCTTGTTGTCATCCATGGCGACCCCTTCAGAACTGATAATGTAACCCAGAAAAGACGTGATGGTCTGGTGAAACTCACATTTCTCATCTTTGGCGTAAAGTTGGTTCTCTATGAGTCTTTGTAGGACAGAGTGGACATGACGGACGTGATCAGGGTAAGTATCTGAATAAATAAGAATATCATCAATGTATACAATGACCCACTTGTGAAGCATGTCCCAGAAGACGTTATTAATGAAGGCCTGGAAGATGGACGGACTATTGACCAGCCCGAATGGCATCACCCGGTATTCATAGTGCCCTGTGGTGGTGGAGAAAGCTGTTTTCCATTCGTCCCCCTCTCTGATACGGATCAAATTGTACGCACTCCGGAGGTCTAGCTTGGTAAAGTATTTGGCCGTGCGAAGTTGTTCTAGGGCAGCTGGGACCAACGGTAGGGGGTAACGAAATTTCACCGTAATGTCATTGAGGCCTCGGTAGTCGATACAGGGTCTTAACCCTCCATCCTTCTTCTTTACAAAAAAGAACCCAGCAGATGCAGGAGATGTGGATGGTTGAATGAATCCCTTGGTCAGCTCTTCTTCGATATAGCTCCTCATAGACTCAGACTCAGGTTGGGAGACCGGGAAGATGTGACCCTTGGGAGGCGTCGTACCTGGAATTAGGTCGATGGCACAGTCGCTGGTGCGATGTGGTGGTAACTGAGCTGCCTTAGACTTGCTGAAAGCCTCGGAAAGATTGTGATATTTGGTTGTGAGCTGGTTAGTGGGTGGTGATTGCTTGGGAGATTTCTGTAGTTGAGGGTTCTGAAGACAATTTTGGTGACAGCGGTCGGACCAGTGAATGATCTGGTTATCTGCCCATGAAATTTGTGCATTATGTTGGCGTAACCATGGTAATCCGATGATGACGGGGTTCTGAGGTAATTTGATAATGAAGAAACGGATTATTTCAGTGTGCAATGCCCCAATTTGAAGAAACACGTCGTCAGTGGTGTAATGAACCTGTCCCGTCCCCAGGGGGCGTCCATCTAGCGCTGCCACTGATAACACAGAATCACAGGGAATTAGTGCAATCTTATGTGTCTTGGAGAAATCAAAGTCCATGAAATTACCTGCTGCTCCTGAGTCTATCATGGCTAGGGCATTAACTGAATTATCCTTTATCATGAGTTTGGCAGGAATTTCAATATTGGGAGAGGTAGAAGGAAAACTCAACGCAGTGGCATTTCGGCTAGTGGGTCGAGTGGGACACGATGCTCTCAAATGGCCGGGTTGACCACAATAGAGACAGAGGCGTTGCTGAACACGTCTGTCTCTTTCCTCCGAAGACAGGTGAGTGGAACCGATTTGCATGGGTTCAGAATCTTGCATGGATGGAGTGGCGGCTGGGACAGACGAGGCGTTTCTCAGAGGGCGTCGTGAGCGAATTAAATTGTCGATGCGGATAGTTGTTCCCGCGTCACGACAAGCCAACTCCGATTGAAGGTCCATGTTTAAACCTTTACGGAACAGTAGTTTCAGCGTGTCCTCCACCCAGGTTGTTTGAGCAGCTAGTGTGCGAAATGTGAGAGCATATTCTGCCGCCGTCTGCCTTCCTTGGCGAAGCGCCAGTAATAACGCTCCAGCCTCCTTACCCCCCTCGGTATGTTCAAAAATCTCACGAAAACGCTGCAGGAATTCATCAAGGGAGATAAAAGTAGAGGAACCGTTATTCCACACCGTAGTAGCCCATTCCAGTGCTTTGCCCGTTAGCAAGGAACACACAAACGCGATGCGACTCTCATCATTGGTGTATAGAGCGGGCTGTTGGGATATGAACAGTGAGCATTGTAACAGAAACCCTTTGCATCTTGCTGGTGAGCCATCATATTTCTCTGGGAAGGCTAGACGCGGGTTAGCAGTAGTGTATGGTGGTGATGCCGGTGTTGTGGATGGGTAATGGCGGACTTGGACATTGGAGAGTTGCATGCTTTGTAGCGTCTTCACTAACTCCTCGGTCACGGAAGTGAGACGGGTAAGTTGTTGTTGGTGGATGGCTAGCACACTGGCTTGAGTAGAAACCTCCGTTGACAGACGATATCCGCTGGATCTTGGTGTGACGAAGTCTTCTGTAACGAGGCGGCAGACTCGATAGGATCCATAAGCAGCTTTATTGTAAACAATAGTAGTCGTACAGGCAGGGGTCAAATACCAACAACAACAGTGTCCAAGGCAAAGCAGTCTCGTAATCAGGAACAGGCAAGGGATCAGGGCAGGCGGCAGACAAGGCAGAGGAATCCAACAAACAGGCAGGTGAATCACAGGGCAGGCAGCAAACAAACTCGAGGGTACTAAACAGTCCGAGGTACACAGGAATACGGAAAACAAGGGAAAACACTCAGTAGTGTCAGCCAGGGCAAAACAAGACTTCACAAAGAGTGAGTGGGTGCGTGAGCTTAAATAGTCTGGGTAATAGGAGGCAGGTGTGTGTGCAATCAGTCCAGGTACGGGGTTATGGGAAATTGAGTCCAGGAAAGGTTAATACTCAGGTGAGGGAGCCCTCTGGTGGCGATCAGAGGGAGCCTGATACTTTCCTCTTTGAGGGAACCATGATGCTGCCTCATGGTGTTGATGCTATGGTAAAATTAATACCCACACATACTGGAAAAAATGCCTGACCAACAAGTTTGTTAAGTATGTTTATACACGTTTCTTTCTGGTTCTCGAATCTGATTGGCTGAGAGCCTTTTCCAGCCGTGCGATATTCACACAGTATCGGCAATCAAACTGTTTCACCGTTTGTATCACTCGGCTTGCAGCGACTGTCATGGCAGTCGAGGAAATCCACCATAAGTTTTAAAAATAGCTACTTCTGTTGTTGTGTCAGAAAATGTATTTTTAACAGTTTTTAGGCGATAATGTAGTTATTTAGACCTCAAATATGTGACTCATATATAAACATAGTGCCTGTTTTACAATGTGTTTAAAGGGGTCATGAATTGAGAAATCAACTTTTCCTTGAGCTTTTGATATATAAAAGGTCATCTTAATATCAGAATATCCTGTAAGTTTCAGAGCTGAAAACTTCCTTGTTAGTCAAAGAAAAGCTTTTATTGACTGAGCTCCCAAGCAATAAACATGCCGCATAAGCTTCCTTTGGATTCCAATATTAGCAATGCATGGTTGAACTTTATTTTTAATGAAGTTCCACCTCACGTGGGTAAGACATTGCGCGTTTATTCGCTTCATTTCACCGCGGATTTGTTTGTAAACAAGACACCGGTTGAGACTGGATTTGCAGACATAAAATTAAATAGTGAAATAACATTCCTTTCTTGATGTGCGTTGTTCACTCTCTTGATTTGTTATTTGAAGGAAAAATACAATTGCGGAAGTTTTGAACATGCTGATTTGTCTGCAGTGACGTTTTTGCTGATGCATGCACTTGGCTTGTGTGTGTGGGTGCGTGTGTGTGTGTGTGTGTGTGTGTGTTAGTGATGCACGGTTCGCGGTTATATCCACCGATCGGGCAGGCCAAGTAATAAAAAATAACATTCCAATTAATTGCAGGTGGATGGCAGATAAATCATTGTGTTTGTTTGATAAAGAAATTTTGCGAGCCCTGTGGGCGAATCATTCAGGTTGCCGTTTTTCCACATGTTTTCAAAACAATTCCCCACGTGTACTGACGGGGGAGCCGAAGCTCATTATAATATGCAAAACTGTTATCCAATCATAGCACTGGGCATTTACTTCCAAGTCTTCAATGCGGCATGCCCATAAAAACCGAGCGTTCCAGGAGCTAGGCTCAAAACCAGGCTAGAAAATAGCCTATTACTTATTCATTATGATGTTTTTGAATGTAAAAACCCAGCAAACATCATAAGTTGACCTCAGACAACAGTATAAAAAAAAAAGCCAGTTCATGACACCTTTAAAAGCTTTTGCAGATGCAAGCTCCAGGCCGTCAGTGGCCGTTCAGCATTCATGTATCCGCCGAGAACAGCTTCATCTCGGCCAGTCATTCGTGAATTTGCCGCTGGCTCTTACTGTATGTAGATAGTGGTTAAACATGAGATAATTAATTTAGGGTATATTAAACAGGCAATCTTTGGTCTTATTAATCCATTCCAGAGCAAACCGATTTGGGTTAAGGGGAAAATTAAGTGTGATAACTTTATATTTAACGTTATTCTTAAACATATAGAACGCTGCTTTTTTACGTTTGACTGAATTGTTTGTAAGTGTTTATTTCTTATTGTCTTTTATAATGGCTTTTGTTATTAATTTAAATATTATTGTTTAATAAGTATTATTTTACAAAAAAAATAATTTGGTATTGAGAAAGTGTCTTTTAGTTATTCTAATTTCGAATTCAGTGACAGTTACATTATTACACCACTAGATGGTGGCAACGACTGTCTTTATGAGTGACTGGTTGTAAACAAGGAAGTTGTTTTAGCGCTGTCTTTGGAAATCTTTTAAAAGGACAAAGATATCGCTTTTCTCAGCGGACATTCAAACTGATTTTTAATAATGGATATTATGGACATCGACCTGAAGAATGAATACTATATCAGATGCAGGTAATACAGTCGTTTAGTCGATCTCTCTCATAATACCATAATACTCTACTCTACATAATACAATAAGCTTCAATGAAGCGATTCAACATTCCTTCGTTACTAGTTCTAAAGTGACGTTTTAGAATTAGTAACGGAGGTTTGGTCACAACTGTTAAACTGTCAACTTGAGATTTGAATCCGTGGCGGAAGAAAGTAGTTCTGCACAAAAGGACACTTTTTAAGGACACTCTGTTGTTTCTTGTTTATTTACTCCCTTGTGCCGTCGAACTGCTGTATAAACGCAATATCACACTCGTAGCCATGCGATATGGCTGATATACAGCCATATCGCACTGCTACTCGTGTGATATTGCTCATATATGCACATGCCCTGTGGTAAACAGAGGCAAAAGAAATCGTGGTCACACTTTATATTAGGTGTCCTTAACTAGTATTTACTTACATAAAAAAATAAGTACAATGTACTTATTGTGTTCATGTATTGCAAAATACTTTTGCTGCTATTGATGTGGGATACGGGTAAGGTTAGGGACAGGTTTGGTGGTATGGGTAGGTTTAAGGGTGGGTTAAGGTGTAAGGGAAAGCTCAACAGTGTAATTATAAATGTAATTACAAAAGCATCTTAAGCTTAAGTAGATCGTAGTGTAGCGAGTTAGCTCAAAGGAGAAATATTAATAATTATTCATAACTCATTATGATTATTCATTATGATGAATTATGAATATTTGAATCCGTTAATGAGATTAACCTGATGTAGCTACATTAACATTACAATCAATCAATCAATCAATCAATCAGTTCATCCTGTGAACCCTCAGTATTGATTATTAATTAATTCTAAGAGAAGGGTATTTTTCATGGTCACAGAAAAATTATTATTCCTTAGCATTTACAGCGCTTAGAGCGTGTAACAAAATCGATCATTTAAGTGACTATTTATTTGCAGACAGGGAGTCAGAACCAAATATGTATTGTGCACAAGTTTTATTAACTAAATCGCGAACACAACTAATCTAACAGAAACACATACATACCATCACACATACATGGGTAAGATGGAAAGTGACAGAATGAAACCGGAAAACGGAAATGAAGCTATGGAACAGAGTCATTAACCATGAAAAGAATCATAAGTTTGTTATCTTCAAAGCTCCTTTGTTAACAAAGGGGTTCACGACTTTAGCTAAATAGCGATTTAGTATATCGTACATTACTTGCATTTGCCTGAGTGGTTGAAGAGCGTCCGGATATACAGTCACAGGAGAAAGTCTTGATAGTTCGGTCCAATGGTGTTAAAGTTGCAATCGATTTCTTCTGCGTTGACTGAAGAAGCTATGATGAACTTGCATGGTTAGTTCGACTCCATCATGGTCGAGGAAGCTGCACATGGCTCGATGTGTGTGTAGGCCTGCCAGCCTGGCCGGCTTGGCCAGGTGGTAGCCAGCAGATGCAGCGTGTCGGTCGTAGGTGCAGGAGAGCGAGGCGGATCTGTGCGTATCTCTTTAAAGTCTGGGAAAGGTCACATCTGAGAAAGCCCAAATCTTCCAAGCGGGAAGATTTCTCTGTTGGAGATTTTATGGCTCTTTGTTTCAAGCGTGCTCATTTGCATGTGCAGCTGAAATGGTTGCCGATGAGGAAACTATTAAAGATTTTTGTAATACTAATATGTTGCGTAGCTATCGACACATCATATACACGATCATTTCAATCTTCAAAGTACAAATTTATAGAGACCAAACATGGTATAGGTGAGGTTACATTGACCATTGGTTCTATCATAAAATATGCATAAAACAAAAATACCATACAGAAGACACAAGACAGTAATAATCATACACACAATGTCCTGGGGTGCATGTTCATTTATAGATCAATTTGTCTATAAATTAATGCAGGAAAGTCTGTTCTAAGGGCTATGGATCTTTCCTATGGCGTTGCTTCTCACATTCTTTCAAGCCATAAACTGTCTTATCAGTTGGTATCCATGGTAACTGAGGCCCTTCTTGCTCTTAGTGGTATTTTGGGGGGATGGTTCTAAAGACCCCAGAGTGAGTTTTAAAGATTATTTGTTAAATATAACAAATAATTGTGTCTGATTTGTCTCAGTCGTTACAGTAGAGCCTTTGCCACCAATGGTCTCTATGATCAACTTAGCTCACAATGCTTTTGGGAAACGTGGTCCTGGGCAGTGGATCTATAATTCCCAGCATGCTTTGCAAGGGACAGCATTAGGAGAGTAAATTTAGGGATTAATAATTAGCCATTATTTTATGTGTTTTTCAGTAAAGGGAAAGATGTTGGTAATGTATGTTAATGTTTAATGTTTAGTTATGTTGAACATTTAGAGGAGTTTCTGAGTAGCACTGTCGATTGCAATTTTCACTTTGATGCAACATAATGTGTATAATAACCTTAAATGACAATTTATCATTGAAGCAAAATTTGCCAATCAGCAAGGAGCAGGTGCGCATGTGTCAAATGTGTCCATCCTGAGCTTTATTGGAAATTGTATGTTGGGTCAGTGTAACTCAATTAAGTTAAAACAGCATTCCCTTGTTTTATGTTACATAAACTGATTGTAGGTAGAAAAACTGAAGTAGGTTACAACAACAAAATTAGAATTGGTAGGTAGAAGTACCTCCTTAAAGCAACAACTGCACGTTCACTTTTCACAGTGTATAATACAGCCCTCATCTCCAGGGAATTTATGTGCCATGTGAGATGGCAGCTTTATCAGCAGCCAAGAGCTGGACAACCAGTGGAAGGACAACTCCAAACTAGTGTGCTGTCCCCCCAAAGAAATGAAATTGTTGAATAAAGTCGTTATTTTTGTTTGTTTTTGCGCACAAAAAGTATTCTCGTCGCTTCATAAAATTAAGGTTGAACTACTGGAGTCACATGGACTATTTTAACAGACTGTTTTTACTACCTTTCTGGGCCTTGAAAGTGTTAATTAAATTGCTGTCTATGGAGGGGCCTGAGAGCTCTCGGATTTCATCAAAAATATCTTAATTTGTGTTCCGAAGATGAACGAAGGTCTTGCGTGTTTGGAACGACATGAGGGTGAGTAATTAATGACAGAATTTTCATTTTTGGGTGAACTATCCCTTTAAAGGCAGAGCAAATGTCTATGAAGAGCATCCTCACATAAGTCCCATGATGTTCCAGGTGACTCAGCGCAGTATGGAGAGCAGTAATGATAGCATCCTCAGTAGACCTATTTGCTCTATAAGCAAACTGGAATGGATCAAAGGTAGGTTGGAGACTGTCTCTGATATGTTTTAGGACCAGCTTCTCAAAACATTTCATGATGACCAGTGTAAGTGCGACTGGACGATAATCATTGAAGCTACTGATGACTATCTTTTTTTGGCAGTAGGATAATTGTGGCAGACTTCAGGCAAGATGGAATAGTAGATGTAGAGAGAGACTGGTTGAAGATCCACTGCTCTAAGTCCACTGCCCTAAGCACCCGTCTCACATCAAGTTCCTGCACTGTGAGAGTGCGGCCGGTGGCATAACGTACGAAGAAACAGTTAAGTTCTTCTGCCAGAGAGGCATTTGCCGTCAATGGTCATTCGGTTGCTGGACTTATAATTGGTGAGATGCTGAATGCTCTGCCACACCTGCCGTGGGTCCTTGTTATTGAGATGGTCCTCGAGCTTCCTCTTGTAGGCCATTTTTGCTTCCCTGATGCCTCTCTTCAGGTTGGCTCTCGCAATGGTGTAATGGGCTCTATCACCAGACCTGAAGGTGATTCTGGTTGGGGTATACTCTGATGTTTTTGTTGATGGTGACATTATCAACACAGTACTATGTGTAGCTGAGTACACATGATATGTACTCCTCCATGTCCTGAACCTCGAAAGTGTCCCAGATTGTCATCTCAAAACAATCCTGCAGCTGTGAAGAAGCTCCTTCAGGTCATATTTTAACAGTTTTTATAATGGGTTGAGTTTTCCTCCTGTGGGGGATGTAAGCTGGAATCAAGAGTATGACCTGATTGTCCCAAGTGTGGTAACGGTGTTGACCTAAACCCGTTCTTGATGTTTGAGTAAACTTTGTTTAATATATTTGTCCCCCTTGTAGCACATCTGATGTGCTGTTTAAACTTCGGGAGAACAGCCTTAAGGTCTGATAGAATAAAATCACCAGCTATAATATATGAGCAAGTAGCCTATAGAGCTATGCTAGAATTAGCATCTGGTGGAATGTAAACAGCTGTAAGTATGATAAGTTTGAGTGGAAGATAGTTCAGTCTGCATTTAACCATCAGATACTCCAACTCTGGAGAACAATGTCTGTCTATAGTTTTTGTATCAGTGCACCAGTTGTTATGTATATAAATGCATATTCCCCCTCCCTTGCTCTTACTGGAGTCTTTGTTTCTATCCCAGCGAAATACAGTACGATCCGCTAGCTCAATGGCTGCATCTGGAAAATGTTGGTGAAGCCATGTCTCAGTTAATATCAAGATGCAACAGTCCTTTATGAGTTTATTCACAGAGATCTTCAGATTCAACTCGTCCATTTTGTTGTTGATAGATCTGGCGATAGTAAGAAAGATGCTGGGTAGCGGTGGTTTATGCGGGTGTCTCCTTAATTTCGCAAGTAGGCCGAACACGCATCTGCGCTTTTGCCTCCTATATCTCCTTCACCTCTGATGCCTGCCGGAACTGACAACAATCCACTGAGAGCCCGGTGTCCTGGCTATCTCCTCAATACGCTATCTCCGGCAAATTGTGCCAGTCCACAAATTCACTCGTTGTAGTCTGTTCCATTTGCAGTCCTATGATCAAAAGATCTTGACAGCTGTACGTCAGATTCACATATCTAAACGTGACATTAACAATCACACATGTAAACAAAAACACACATAGGGGCACCGAAAGTGAGATGTGAAATCCCATTCTCGGAAATGGGATTAAAACAACACTCTGTCTGCCCTCTTACTCCAAAAACTGTTAAAGTATCTCTTCTCTGGAATACTCTTACTGCCGATTCACAGGGGAAGTGTTTTGCTTCACTTCACTCTGTCCTGGAGCACCCCCAGCACTGCACATTTTGTATGTTTCCCTTATCTGACACACCCACGTCAGGTCTTGCAGACGAATGAGCTGATTGAATCAGTTGAATCAGATATGTTAAATGAGGGAGACATACACAAAGTCCAGCGTAAGCATTAAATATGGTTTGAAATCAAAATACACATCTCATATAACGCAAATGTAGTGCACATAATTGCACACAATTATCAACATCGCAAATCTAGTAAAGTACATTTTCATATTTAAATTTTTTAAAAATGTAATACACATCTATAATGCTATATTTTTTGTTATATTGTCAGTAAATTACAAAAAAAACTAAAAACAATCAACACAGCTGCAAGTGTGTTTCTAATACAATGGCTGAGGGAGTGATGGCAAATTTAACATCTTTCTCTCTTCTGACCAACTTAAGCAATCTCTCTATATATTTTCCCTTTTTTGCAAAGTCATGGATATTTTCCCTCTTTTGGAAAGTCATGGATTTTTTATTTTGCTATTGGAGCAAATGGAAATACAAAAATTATATTTGCTGTCGTCTCCTGTTCATCGCTATAGAAGTTTACCCAATTATGATGCTTTGCTGGACAGTGGGTCCCCAGGAGCAGGGTTGAAGTCTTTATTTGATGAACTGTCTTTATTGTCTGACTAATGTTATTCCCTTATAAAACTATGTATTTAAACAGTATAAGAAACATATCACAGTTCTTTATATTAATTTAAAGTAAGTAATATATATGTCGTGAAGGGTGTGGATTCTGAAATCCACTGCCGCTTCAATATACATATATCCTAATTAAATGTATAATCAAAGCCAATATAATCAAAACGTCTCGGGTTAGGACGTTTGTTCCCTGAGAAGGGAATGAGCACTGCGTCGGTAACGACTCTTTGGGGACGCTCCCTTAGCAACAGCGTATCTGAAGTGTGAATGAAACTATTCCAATCCTGATTGGTGTTGCGTCATGACGTAGTATGTGACGGCATACCCGGAAGCTACATAAGGGGAGCCGGCACATAGTAAAGGCAGTTTTCGCGATGAAGCATGCGCTCCCAGGCGTGACAAGGTGTGGCGGCGAGACGCAGTGCTCGTTCCCTTCTCAGGGAACAAGGGTTAAAATCATAACCCGAGACGTTCCCTTTCGAGGGAACTCGCACTGCGTCGGTAACGACTCTTTGGGGAACGAGTACCCACTAGGCCACACCGAGGGTCACGCCTACCCTAGTGTGAAACTGGAGACCAGGCACACTTAGGACTGGAGCACCCTAGCGCCGGGCGTCGCAGGGAGATGCAAACTGTAGAACCTTATGAAGGTGTGCGGGGTGGCCCACCTAGCCGCCTCGCAGATCTTATGAAGCGAGACTCCAGAAAGAAGGGCCACCGAGGAGGCCATGCCCATGGTGCAATGAGCCCTCACAGCCATCGGTGAAGACAAATTGCGCACCTGATAAGCCGTGGCTATAGCCTAGACAATCCAGTTGCTGACTGTCTGTTTTGAAGCAGGCAGCCCTTTCTTGGGTGAACCAAAGCACACCAACAACTGTTCCGACTTTCTCCACTACACAGACTTCTCCAAGTATACTTTAAGTGCTCTGACCGGGCAGAGCAGGTGAAGTCTCCCCTCTTCCGCTGTCACGTGAGGTGGAGGACATTAGATGGCACCTTGGGCACATAGCCCGGCTTTGGATGTAGGATGGCCTTAACTCCGCCAGGGGCAAACTCCAGGCAAGTTGCCGTCACCGCCAAGGCCTGTAGATCCCCCATTCTCTTCAGAGAAGTGATAGCAAGGAGAAAGGCCACCTTAAGGGTCAGGTTCTTTGCCTCAGCCGACTCCAGTGGTTTGAAAGGGGGCCTCAGGCAGCCCTTCAATTACCACCGCCAGATCCCAGGTTGGAACTCTGGAGCGAGTCGCAGGCCTCATCCTCCGAGCACCACGGAGGAACCGTACAACCAAATGGTGCTTCCCCAGAGGCCCATCACTCACAGGTGCGTGGAAAGCCCCAATGGCAGCCACGTACACCTTGAGTGTGGACGGGGTAAGACCCGCAGTGAAGCGATCTTGGAGGAACTCCAGCACTGAAGCCACTGGGCAGTTAACTGGGTCCACCTCCCGCTCTCTACACCAAGTGGAAAATATGTTCCACTTCAGGCTGTACAACCTCCTAGTGGAAGGAGCCCTGGAGCTGAGCAAGGTCTCAATCACCTCTGCCGACAGGCCAGCTTCTAGGTACCGGGCCCCCTCAGGGGCCAGACCCACAGCTTCCATATCTCTGGCCGGGGGTGAAATATTGTGCCCCTCGCCTGGGACAGCAGATCCCTCCTCAGAGGGACCTGCCATGGAGGACCTGCCAGCAGAGCTATGATGTCCGAGAACCATACTCGGGTCGGCCAATGGGGTGCTACTAGTAGCAGACTGATCCCTTCTCGGCGGACCCGCTCCAAGACTCTCGGGAGCAGAGCGATCGGGGGAAATGCATACAGACGCATACAGAAATGCATACAGCAGGGCTGGATGCGTGAGAGAGAACCACAGTGGACAGTGGGACGTCTCTCGAGACGCGAACAGATCCACTTCCACTGAGCCGAACCTCTCGCACATGGCCTCCACCACCTCCGGGTGGAGTCGCCACTCCCCGGGCCTCAGCCCCTGCCTCAGGACGTCTGCTCCCTGGTTTTGGTCCCCGGGGACGTACATTGCTCTGAGAGACGACAGGAGGATCTAATGTGCCAGTCTGCATAGAGGGCGCGACCTCAGACCCCCCTGATGATTCAGGTACGAAACGACTGACATGTTGTCCGTTCGCACCAGGACATGGTGACCGCATGGTGACCCAGGACATGGAAAAAGCTCCTTAGAGCTTTGTAGACCGCCATCATTTCCAGGCAATTTATGTGCCAGGAGGAATGACGGTCCTCCCACGGACCTCTCGCAAAGCGGCCTTCCATGACCGCGCCCCAACCAGTGAGGGAGGCGTCTGTTGAAACGGTTTTCCGGCAACATGACGCTCCCAACACTGGCCCTTGAGACAGAAACCAAGGTTTCGTCCACATGACTAGGGAACGAAGGCATCTGCGCGTTACCCTGATCATATGGAACGGATTCCCCTTCTAGGAAAACCCCTTGGTTTTCAGCCACCAATGGAGGGGTCTCATGTGCAGCAGGCCAAAAGGTATAACGTTGGACGCTGCTGCCATGAGCCCCAGCAGTCTCTGAAACTACTTTACAGTGATGCTGTGGCCTAGCCTTACTCTGGAGACCATCGCCAGTATGGACTCGATACGCGCGGGAGACATTTGTGCCCGCATCGTAGTCGAGTCCCATACAATCCCCAGGAACGTCGTTCTCTGGGAGGGCGTCAACACACTCTTCTTTGCGTTGAGTCTCAGCCCCAAGCACCGAATGTGGGCCAGAACGACATCTCGATGCCGAACTGCCATCTCTCGCGACTGGGCCAAAATTAGCCAGTCGTCGATATAATTGAGTACACGGATGCCCTGGAGTCTTAGAGGAGCCAGCGCTGCATCCATGCACTTGGTAAAGGTGCGAGGGGAAAGAGCTAGGCCGAAGGGAAGAACCCGATATTGGTACGCTTCGCCCCCGAAAGCGAACCTCAAGAACTTCCTGTGGCATGGAAGGATGGATACGTGGAAATATGCGTCTTTCAGATCTATCGTGACGAACCAGTCCTCGGACTGGATCTGACTCACGATGGTTGGGATTGTGAGCATCTTGAATCTGAATCTCCTCAGAGAACGATTCAAGTACCTCAGATCTAAAATCGGACGCAACCCTCCATCCTTCTTGGGAACTATGAAGTACCGGCTGTAGAACCCGGACTCCCTGTCTGGCGGAGGAACACTATGGCCTCCTTTACCAACAGGGAGCGCACTTCTTGTTCCATAACCCGAACCTGCTCTGGCACCACCTCAGTCCACACCACCCCGTTGAACTTCGGGGGAGGGTGACCGAACTGCAGTCTGTAACCTCTGTAACCTACAGTGTGCAGGACCCACGTAGATATATTCAGAAGGCACGACCATGCGCCGAGATAATCTACTAAGGGAACCAGCCTCTCGAGGCTGGCCTCGGGTGTCAACCGAGCCTCGTTCCCGAGGCCCTGAAGCGGCTGACCGCCAGGGAGAAGTCGAGAACGGTTTTCGGTGTGCGGACACGTTCGCTGCCCAGCTGCAGGTCTTTCTAGAGGCGGCTGGAGCAGCGTGCGTTCGCGTGAGAGCGCCGCCTCTGTTGCCAAGCTCCCGGAGGAGGGGCTCTAGAGGCGACACTCTCCTTTTGCACCTGCCGGTGCGAGGAGCTGGTGGATGGCTGAGGCTGCCCAGTGGAGGCAGCCTTCCCCGATCCAGAGCGGCGAGGGAGGTATTGCTTGAAGGCTGCTGACTGTTTTTTGGCCTCCTGAAATCTGTCGACGACGGTGTTAACAGTGTCGCCGAACAGACAAGAGGGTGAAATCGGGGCATCCAGGAGGAAGGATTTGTCCTTCTTCTTCATCCCCGACAAATTCAGCCATAAATGTCTCTCCACAGTCACCATAGAAGCCATAGAGCGGCCGATGGCACGGGCCGTCTCCTTGGTGATGCGGAGAGACAAGTCAGCAGCCTTACGAAGCTCAACCACGTCTGCTGAAGAGGGACCCTCGCCCTCATCGCGATTTCTGAGGAGGTCAGCCTGGTAGGCCTGCAGAATGGATAATGTGTGCAGGGAACTACCAGCCCGCCCAGCCGCCATATAAGCTCTGCCCACCAGAGATGAAGTGTCCCGACAGGGTTTGGTGGGCAGTACCGGGGCTTTAAGAGACGACGCAGCGTCGGGGGACAGATAGTTTGTGAGAGCTTCCTCCACCCGAGGCATCGTCCCATAGCCAGCCTCGCGCGCCCCCAGCACGTTGGCATAATCCAACACTGGGGGATTGGAAAAGCGCGCTGAATAAGGCTTACTCGTTGTGTAAGTCAGGAAAAAAATGGCAAGCCCCGGCGAGGTGGTTGAACCTGGTGCTTCAGAAAGCGTTCATCCAGCCTACTGGGTGGCTGGACTTCCTGTCTTTCTTCTGGTCAACACCTCAACCAGCTCCTCTTGAGCCTCAATGCGAAACTCATCCAGCCCCTCAGAACCAGAGAGCATGAGCATCGGGTTCTCCACGCAGGGAGGGAGAACATCTGAACTGTCAGACGAAGACTGGGAAGATGCCTCAGCAGTCCCGAGTCTCGCTGACACGTCCATCTGCGAGCCCCATGATCTGTGTCGCGTGTCGCGGGACCAGATCCACGGGGCTCGCGGGGCTGGCCGGCCTCAACGAACACGGCCAGCCGAGAGCGCAGCACCCTGAGCGGCAGCTTATCACATTCGCTGCAGGTGGCTCCCTCGAGAGCCGCCCAGGCACTGATGTGTGATGTGTGTCCGTACGGGTGCCCACATCACCTAAACTGCTCTCTCCCCTGACTCGCCATATTTTTACTTTTTTTTTCTAGTAACTTGTGGACAAACAACACCAAATAAGACAGACAGTTTTGAACACAAAGCGCTAATACTGAAGAGTATTATGTAGCTTCCGGGTATGCCGTCACATACTACGTCATGACGCAACACCAATCAGGATTGGAATAGTTTCATTCATACTTCAGATACGCTGTTGCTAAGGGAGCGTCCCCAAAGAGTCGTTACTGACGCAGTGCGAGTTCACTCGAAAGGGAACGGTGTATCTTTGTATGTGCATAGTATTCTGTGTTACAGATCAGTACTGGAGGTGGATTACAGGCATCCTAATAGATGGGTGGACTTGTTTTCTGGGCAAGCTGGCACCTGCTCCAGACCTGGAAGGTCACTACGTGCCTAATTCCAGGGTGAAAGCGTCAACAAGTGATCTGTGGAGACGTGCATCTGATTAACTGACAATGTGTGGAAATTTACTATGACTTGTTCTGTTGAGAAATTGTATGTACGGGAGGCAGAGGGAGAGCTCCTTGTGAGACCTGAAGCTGGCTTCTGCTGATGAAACTGCAAACTATTCTTCAGTAAATTTTTCTTAATTTTCTTAAATTGCACTCCTGACTCTTGGTCTTCATTCTTCACTACTGGTCTTGGGTCCTAAACTGTTGTACCCCTAACAGTCGTATACATCTTGAATCCAAAATGCAGAAGTTTTTTTCGCCTGTGTAGTTAAAAAATGCACCAGCATTGTACTAATATTGCTTCATTTTAATAACACTCCAATGAAAAGCATAACATCAGTTGTTTAGAATGGCTTCTTTGAACAATTGTTGAGGACTTGACTTTTTGACACAAATTTAAACATTTAAATCTCAGAAATGAGCAAATGTTTATTTTTATTTTTATGTAACTATAAACTTTTGTATTTGCATTCAACCTTCAACCAGGCAAGCTTTACCTTAATAATGTTCTGAGCGAAATTCTTGTTGTCACAACCATAATTGCATGGATGTTAAACACTGAGTAACAGGCAATAGTAAATGGCAGGTTACATACAAGAAAAGTCAGAATAAAGCTGAGCACCAAGTGATAAAAACTAAGATAGAAACCAATTGCAGAGAGTACATCACATTGTAGGATCATCTTTGTTTGGTAACAGTTCATACTCAGGTTATATGGAGGTGAATATATTGAAAACCAAAACACAAAGACAAGGATCTGTGTCATAGTAAATGCAGGAACACTGAGTCTATGTGGCAATCGCCCAAACCATTTCATAACATTACTGCCTGGAATTGTAGCCTTGAAGGCCATTAACACCACTATTGTTTTACCCAGAACACAGGAGATACAGAGGACAAAAGTGATCCCAAATGCTGTATGGTGAAGTTTGCAGGAACAACCAGTTGATTGTCCAGTAAGTGGACTCAAAGAGCACCACGAGATTGTGAAAAGCAGAACAAAACTTAGAGTTGAGTTCCTGACTCTGTGGGTAAAAACATATCTTTGTGTACAGCTCATATATGTCACAACTGCAGTCTGACCAATTAAAAACAGACAAACAGTGATTAGCAGCACTCTTATAATCCACTGGTGAATCAGGTCTCTGCTGAGTAGTTGAGTGCAGATCTGCCATTGTAGTGGACTGATTTCTACAAGTACACATGAAATAAAAAAAAAGCACATCAAGTTGGTTATAATGCCATGCCAAATCAAATATGTGCTTCCTAAACAAAGTAACACCTCATACACAAACCAAAAAGACAAAATTAGAGTTCACCTTTATGCTTCCATATGTCTGTGCAGGTGAGCATATTTGATCTGAAGTAGATTTTAAACATTTGGTTTAACTCCCTCTGTTTCTCCAGTGAACATCTCCAAATGAACTGCCAATAAAGATACAAGAATTGATATATAAATATATATATATATATATATATATATAAAAATATTGTTTTAGAAATTATTTCCTAATCTTAATCTAAATTATCCTTCTTATTCTTTTTCTAGATTAAATGTAGGGACAACATTCATGGAACAGAAATCTGTACCTGGTATAGCTCAGCACAGTGATTGTAAGTGCAGCTTTCACAATTTCCTCTCATGAGGGAGATCATGTTCAAAGATCTGTGGAGTGACAGTACAAGCTTGCAACGCATTGTAGTACGCACACAGATCAGGACAGACATG
Organism: Coreius guichenoti; assembly: GCA_039654105.1. Taxonomy (NCBI): domain Eukaryota; kingdom Metazoa; phylum Chordata; class Actinopteri; order Cypriniformes; family Gobionidae; genus Coreius; species Coreius guichenoti. Next base: position 23,766,055 of record CM077181.1, read on the forward strand.
GTCCAGTGATCTGTCTGCCTAAGAAAGGTACCAATGAGAGCTTTCACTGCTGGCTCTGACAGATTCACACCAGGTAAGAACATGCTGAGCCTCAGCGCATGGGACTCATTCGATTCATTGAAGTTAGCTGACATTAACCAGGCCCCAGTTGTAATGCACAGTTTATCTGTTATATCCACCGGGTCCTCTGCAGCCATAAAAATGTGAACTTTGAAGCACACACAGTTCATTCCTCTTGTGTGATTTTTGACATTCAGTTCAGACATTATGTGAATTGTCCAGACACTGCCTGAAAATTTTCCATTTTTCAGATGAAAATTGTTGATAGAATTTAACAGCAGGAGATACACATGACCGTAGGTTAAACACGTGCTTGAAGACTGATTGAAAGCCTAGACATAAATAAAAAAAGAGATTTAAAATTGCATGTAATTTTTTTTTTCTTCACATATATTTACTCTAGATCTAAATCTGTGTTCACATTGCTCACCTTATGTAAGCCCAGGTTGGTCTGGTTGGGCTCCAGTTTGTACTGCTCACCCAGACCCTGCCTATTTATGACTTCACAAAGGTAGAGTATCGGGTGTCTTGAAATAATAATAATTTGCATTGTGAATGCCTCAAGTTTTTCCACAGAAAGGATCAACAAGTGTGCAGATTGATATTTCTCCACAAGGCAGCTGAAATAAGACAAACGGGAGACCTTAGACTTACTGTATTCAAAAGCAAATGCATCATTATTTAATCACAGCACAATGAAATAACATAATCACATAATTCTCTCATCTATCTTAATAACATTTAGTTAAAATCACATATTCACCTCGTCATCATACAAAATTAAACAGCAGTATTAAAATTTGTCTTTCCAATAATGAATGTACAAACCTCATACATGTTTGACAATGACATGTCAAAAATGTCTAATTGTAAATAAAAAACAGTACATGAGTAAATGAACTTGAAACAAGTCATACCCACCCATGACATGTTATTGGTCTTGTATTAAATGTCAAGGCTCTGCTAACTTTGACAGCTCTGTCCTCTGAATGTTCACTTTTATCATTTTGTCTCTCAGCATCTCCTAGGCCAAGTGATGTACAGCAAGGGTTCAGTGCTCTAGCCAGAAGAGCAAGTAGAACCACAGTGGCTCCTCTCATCTCAGAGGCTGGGCTGGTATAGAGTTCCTGTTCAGGGTAGGGTCCTAGCTTTATACACTCCTAAGTGACAAAGGAGGAAGGTACCATTGATGTGAAACACAAGGGCCAATACTCAGAGGTAAATATTGCATTGCACTTTTTTTAGACAATATTTGGTTTTATTTAAGCAACACTATATGTAAAATATTGCATTTATTTTTGTTGCATCTTCGGATAGCACTACATGTGGCTTTAATTTTGATAAATGTAATAATTGATTAATTAAGAACTTTATTCAGAATAAAATTACTAAATATGCAACACAAAAGGACATTTTAGAATTTTTAAATCTGAATTATGGAGTTTAATGACCTTAAATGTTACATTTAATTTCACAACAGTGAACATCATGTGGTAAGGAACAGACGTACAGTCAGTTCAGTGGGTTGAATTGTTTTATACATTGATGTTTGACTGAAACAATTGAAAATACGTCTTTCAAATAATGTCCACTGAAAATGATATCATAAGAAATTAAAATCGATTTCGGTTACACTTTATTTAGATGGTCCACTTTAGACATTCTACTAACTAAAGTAACTTTGCAACAACATGTCAACTAACTCTCATTAGAGTATTAGTAGACTGCAGTAGTTAGGGTTAGGTGTTAGGGTTTGGGTTAGTATGTTGTTGCAAAGTTACTTATAGTTAGTAGAATGTTTAAAGTGGACCATCTAAATAAAGTGTAACGTGTCTTAGATATACAGTGGGGAGAACAAGTATTTGATACACTGCCAATTTTGCAGGTTTGCCCACTTACAAAGCATGTAGAGGTCTGTAATTTTTATCATAGGTACTCTTCAACTGTGAGTGACGGAATCTAAAACAAAAATCCAGAAAATCACATTGTATGATTTTTAAGTAATTAATTTGCATTTTATTGCATGACATAAGTATTTGATACATCAGAAAAGCAGAACTTAATATTTGGTACAGAAACCTTTGTTTGCAATTACAAAGATCATACGTTTCCTGTAGTTCTTGACCAGGTTTGCACACACTACAGCAGGGATTTTGGCCCACTCCTCCATACAGACCTTCTCCAGATCCTTCAGGTTTCTGGGCTGTCGCTGGGCAATACGGACTTTCAGCTCCCTCCAAAGATTTTCTTTTGGGTTCAGGTCTGGAGACTGGCTAGGCCACTCCAGGACCTTGAGATGCTTCTTACGGAGCCACTCCTTAGTTGCCCTGGCTGTGTGTTTCGGGTCGTTGTCAGGTCGACCGATCTTCAGTGCTCTTACTGAAGGAAGAAGGTTGTTGGCCAAGATCTCGCGATACATGGCCCCATCCATCCTCCCCTCAATACGGTGCAGTCGTCCTGTCCCCTTTGCAGAAAAGCATCCCCAAAGAATGATGTTTCCACCTCCATGCTTCACGGTTGGGATGGTGATCTTGAGGTTGTACTCATCCTTCTTCTTCCTCCAAACACGGCGAGTGGAGTTTAGACCAAAAAGCTCTATTTTTGTCTCATCAGACCACATGACCTTCTCCCATTCCTCCTCTGGATCATCCAGATGGTCACTGGCAAACTTCAGACGGGCCTGGACATGCTCTGGCTTGAGCAGGGGGACCTTGCGTGCGCTGCAGGATTTTAATCCATGACGGCGTAGTGTGTTACTAATGGTTTTCTTTGAGACTGTGGTCCCAGCTCTCTTCAGGTCATTGACCAGGTCCTGCCGTGTAGTTCTGGGCTGATCCCTCACCTTCCTCATGATCATTGATGCCCCACGAGGTGAGATCTTGCATGGTGCCCCAGACCGAGGGAGATTGACTGTCATCTTGAACTTCTTCCATTTTCTAATAATTGCACCAACAGTTGTTGCCTTCTCACCAAGCTGCTTGCCTATTGTCCTGTAGCCCATCCCAGCCTTGTGCAGGTCTACAATTTTATCCCTGCTGTCCTTACACAGCTCTCTGGTCTTGGCCATTGTGGAGAGGTTGGAGTCTGTTTGATTGAGTGTGTGGACAGGTGTCTTTTATACAGGTAACGAGTTCAAACAGGTGCAGTTAATACAGGTAATGAGTGGAGAACAGGAGGGCTTCTTAAAGAAAAACTAACAGGTCTGTGAGAGCCGGAATTCTTACTGGTTGGTAGGTGATCAAATACTTATGTCATGCAATAAAATGCAAATTAATTATTTAAAAATCATACAATGTGATTTTCTGGATTTTTGTTTTAGATTTCGTCTCTCACAGTTGAAGTGTACCTATGATAAAAATTACAGACCTCTACATGCTTTGTAAGTAGGAAAACCTGCAAAATCAGCAGTGTATCAAATACTTGTTCTCCCCACTGTAGCTTAAAGATATGTTACCTTTTAAGTGTTACCTCTGTTTCAAACAAAAACATTAGTGGCTCAAAAGTGTTCTTGTGTTTGAGCTGGCAGGTAGTACACTTGCTCTGACATTGCACAGTGGTGCTTATATCCAGGTAACCCAAGGTGAAATGTGGTTTAGCTCATTCCTTGACTAACCACTGAACATTAAATATTTGCTGTAAAATTGGATGTTAACTGGACAGGCCTACTCATCCAAAAGTGCCATGTCTTATTTTAATTAAATAATGAAAATATTTTCTAAAATATACCTTAAAAAAGCACAGATAGGGAAATGTATTTTATGATGGTCTGATGAAAAGCTCAAAATGAAAAATTTTTTTTTTATTTATTTAAGCACATCTTTGTTTGTTTGTTTTCCTTTTGGTTACAGGATGTGGATTAATTTTGTTTGTTTACCCCCTTGTCATATTTGGTCCCACCTCCCCAGACATAAATTTGTGGTTAAGACTGTGCAACCATGTATAATTAGCCTAAAAACAAAAAACTGATTACTGATAATTGAGGCATGCAGGAGGTGCATAGTTGGTATACATTTTATTTGGTACAGAGTAGTAAGAAATATGAGCATTACTGAATTACAGTACATTAATTGAGAAGCTGACATGACGTTTTTACCAGTTAAAACATTTACAGTGGCAATGCATTAATTATTGAATGCAAGTTGTTATTAGTAAAAATAATAATAATAATAATAATAACACTACTCATACTATTCTCATTTTCACCCATAAAGATCTGATAAAGACAAAGACTTACTGTATGAGAAATACAAGAGAGAGAATTAAGTTAATTAAGTCTTACATTAGTAGTCCTACACCCTTTTTCCACTAGAGGGAGACCATATCTAGGTCTTCACTGATCCATGTGACCTGTATTTTTCATATATTCACAAGTTCTTGTTTTAATTAATTAAATGTGTCCTGTTTGTCACATTCTTTTTATATAACATCTGTAGCTATTATGCTATTTCTGTTTCTTTATGATCAGGTTACTGTGGCATTTTTCCTAGTAAATGTTTTTTTGTGTTTGCATCTGGTCTTAACAGGATGACATAACATTTTGGAATGAAAATACAGATCAGTAAACTATAACTGGAAGCTAAAATGGCAAATATCTCCACAGCTACTGTAAACTTTCCAGGTGTGCTTAGGTAAGCTGGTATAAAGGCAATCCAGACAGAACAGAAAATGAGCATACTGAATGTGATGAACTTGGCTTCATTGAAGTTATCAGGGAGCTTCCGAGCTAGAAAAGCCAAAATCAAGCACAAGACAGCCAGTAGGCCAATATATCCCAGAACAGCCCAGAAACCAACAGATGAGCCTAATCTGCACTCTAGGATGATCTTTTCTCTGTAGTAGTTCATGTTCATATATGGGAAAGGTGGGGATAATGTTAACCAAAGGGCACAGATCAGGACCTGTACAAGAGTAAAGCTAACAACACTGATTCTTTGTTGAAGAGGCCCAAACCATTTCATGACATTACTTCCTGGAAGTGTAGCCCTGAAGGCCATTAACACCACTATTGTTTTCCCCAGAACACAAGAGATACAGAGGACAAAAGTGATCCCAAATGCTGTGTGACGCAGCATACAGGACCACTCAGTGGGCCGACCGATGAAAGTAAGTGAACAGAGGAAACACAGAGTCAATGAGAAGAGCAGCAGGAAGCTCAGCTCTGAGTTGTTGGCTTTTACTATGGGGGTGTTTCTGTGGTGAAAGAAAACTACAAATATGAACATAGTTAGAAATGCCCCAAGAAACCCAAACATCATTAAAATGATACCCATGATTTCGGTGAATGACAGGAATTCCACTGTCTTTATGATACACTCATCACCTCTGCTATTGGACCAGTATCCAAAAGGGCACTTCACACAGTCAGATGAATCTGGTGTGGACGAAAATGGAAGTGCAATAGTAATGAGACTGATATTTCAATGAAGTCTCTCCTAACCTATATCTGATCATATACTACTCCTTTACTTGTTAGTGTTTTAAATAACATTTTGATAGCAGTGTATATGATAATTTAGATTAAAACAATTGTAAAACTTTTCCATTTAATCCTCTTTTGATGAACTGCAAGTATTAAAAGAGCAATTAAACAAGCATTACCTGTTGTGTTGCTAATCTCTCCCGGAGGGCATGGAATACAGTCAAAACAGCAGATGGGTCTTCCTTGCTGCACAGCTTTCCTAGTGCCTAGGGGACAGCTCTCACTGCACACAGACACAGGCACCTGCCACACATCAGGGAAAAGCTACTTGAACAACAACAGAAAAATAATATGCCATGTGACATGTTTGCACATGTTTACACATGTTTGCCTTGTGGATCTGAGCCGTTACGATGCATCAATGCATCTCATGGGCTCTTGGGTATTTAGTTTTGATTGGAAAGTTAATTTGAAAAGAGACTCTTACAGTCTTCAGGCCTCCTCCCCAGATGATGTTGACATTGTTTATAGTAAACTGTTGCCCACGAGGCTGAGTTGCATCATAGTAGCCAATTGTGGCTACCTCCATGGTGCCTTTTGTGAACTTTTGTAAGTTTACCAGTTCGTATCTTGCAGGGGAGTCGCCTTTGCTATCAAAAAATAGTGTTTCTCCCCCATTCATGCTGAAATTTACCGTTTGCAGATAATCTAAAACCTGTAATGGCAGAAAAGTTTTTTTTTTTTTTTCATTTGCGGTAATCTCATTTTGGATTCAGAATTAACTTACTTTCAGCAATGTGAAGACGTGAAATTGTAAAGCATATCATTTTAAAACTATACTTATTAACATTGGAATTGGATTTTTACATATATTTATAGTTCAATTTTAAGATTTCAACAATTTAGAAGATATTTCACCTGCCAAGGTTGTATTGTTGTTGGCTGTGCACATGTGGCATTAGCAAATGGAAGTTTTTGCCGTTTACATGACAGTAGATTGTGCAGTGCATGAGCAATTGCATATACAGCCGTGTAGACATTATTGATGAATCTCAGATCAGACACATCAGTAAAAGGATGTTTGACATATTTCAAGTGCTCCGAGCCATTGCATGCCCTTAGTAGTGTATTTGGGCTCAATGAGCACTGGAAAATATTTTCCCAGAATTCTTTGAGAAACATACTTTTAGGAAATTGGGAGGGGTTGACGTCCTGTAGAAAAGGGCCTAGTCCAGGTATTTGAGCATTGCGTACAGTGAATCCTATAGATCCAATCAGCAAATTGTGGCCTTGGCTATCTGCAAGAGAGTCATCTGTGATCCAGGCATCACTTCCGATCCACTGCAGTCCTGTAATTTTTTGCCTGTATAGCTCATCCACCAGTATCTTGATCTCTCTGTGCGACATAAAAGCCATTATTACCTTAGATGAGGAGGTTCTGATAATGTCTACTATATGTGTTAAAGAAGTTTTTGATCCTGTGCTTTCAAAAGCCTCTGAGTATTCAACACAGACTCCCTCTTCTTGAGCAGCCTTAATAAATGTGGCAATGCCAGTTTTACCATAATCATTGTCATTACTTAAGGCTCCCACCCATGTCCAGCCAAAATGTTTCACAAGCTGGGCCAGTGCTCTGCTCTGGTAGTAATCACTTGGAATAGTTCTGAAGAAAGAAGGAAACTCTTTTCTGTTGCTCAGGCAAGCACAGGTAGCAAAATGACTGATCTGCGTGAACACAAACACAAATGTGGAACTGTATGAATGGGTCAATTTCATTCTTCAGTGCCTCTGTTTTTTTCCCTTTTTTTTTCTTTTTTCTCCTGATCAGATCATTGTTTTTGCAAATGAAACATACTTCTTCATCTATATAATATATTTTCAGCTTTTGGCTTATGATATATATATATACAAACCCGATTCCAAAAAAGTTGGGACACTGTACAAATTGTGAATAAAAAAGGAATGCAATAATTTACAAATCTCATACTTATATATATACTTATAATCTCAAACTTATATTTTATTCTCAATAGAATATAGATAACATATCAAATGTTGAAAGTGAGACATTTTGAAATGTCATGCCAAATATTGGCTCATTTTGGATTTCATGAGAGCTACACATTCCAAAAAAGTTGGGACAGGTAGCAGTAAGAGGCCGGAAAAGTTAAATGTACATATAAGGAACAGCTGGAAGACCAATTTGCAACTTATTAGGTCAACTGGCAACATGATTGGGTATAAAAAGAGCCTCTCAGAGTGGCAGTGTCTCTCAGAAGTCAAGATGGGCAGAGGATCACCAATTCCCCCAATGCTGCGGCGAAAAATAGTGGAGCAATATCAGAAAGGAGTTTCTCTGAGACAAATTGCAAAGAGTTTGAAGTTATCATCATCTACAGTGCATAATATCATCCAAAGATTCAGAGAATCTGGAACAATCTCTGTGCGTAAGGGTCAAGGCCGGAAAACCATACTGGATGCCCATGATCTTCGGGCCCTTAGACGGCACTGCATCACATACAGGAATGCTACTGTAATGGAAATCACAACATGGGCTCAGGAATACTTCCAGAAAACATTGTCGGTGAACACAGTCCACCGTGCCATTCGCCGTTGCCGGCTAAAACTCTATAGGTCAAAAAAGAAGCCATATCTAAACATGATCCAGAAGCGCAGGCGTTTTCTCTGGGCCAAGGCTCATTTAAAATGGACTGTGGCAAAGTGGAAAACTGTTCTGTGGTCAGATGAATCAAAATTTGAAGTTCTTTTTGGAAAACTGGGACACCATGTCATCCGGACTAAAGAGGACAAGGACAACCCAAGTTGTTATCAGCGCTCAGTTCAGAAGCCTGCATCTCTGATGGTATGGGGTTGCATGAGTGCATGTGGCATGGGCAGCTTACACATCTGGAAAGGCACCATCAATGTTGAAAGGTATATCCAAGTTCTAGAACAACATATGCTCCCATCCAGACGTCGTCTCTTTCAGGGAAGACCTTGCATTTTCCAAAATGACAATGCCAGACCACATACTGCATCAATTACAACATCATGGCTGCGTAGAAGAAGGATCCGGGTACTGAAATGGCCAGCCTGCAGTCCAGATCTTTCACCCATAGAAAACATTTGGCGCATCATAAAGAGGAAGATGCGACTAAGAAGACCTAAGACAGTTGAGCAACTAGAAGCCTGTATTAGACAAGAATGGGACAACATTCCTATTCCTAAACTTGAGTAACTTGTCTCCTCAGTCCCCAGACGTTTGCAGACTGTTATAAAAAGAAGAGGGGATGCCACACAGTGGTAAACATGGCCTTGTCCCAACTTTTTTGAGATGTGTTGATGCCATGAAATTTAAAATCAACGTATTTTTCCCTTAAAATGATACATTTTCTCAGTTTAAACATTTGATATGTCATCTATGTTGTATTCTGAATAAAATATTGAAATTTGAAACTTCCACATCATTGCATTCTGTTTTTATTCACAATTTGTACAGTGTCCCAACTTTTTTGGAATCGGGTTTGTATATATATATAAAATACAATATTTTAGAAACATTTATGTTTTTTTTTGTTTGTTTTTTTCATTTGTTTCGTCCTCCATTAAAGAGAGGCAATGTCAAAAACAGATGGCATGGAGCTTTTTGTAACTTTAAGCATAGTATATAATGGGGTGACATCTTACCACAGGTATGTGGAATAGGCCAGTTATTCTGGCAAACCCAATGGTTGGGGTGGATCCTGAATGACCTATTATAGCCTGCACAATATCTGCCTTGGTGCAGTTTATTTCGTCAGTGACATCATCTTGTCCATTGGACAGTGAAAGTGCAGATTGAAGAATATTAGAGAATCCACAAGCATTAAAGATTTCATATCCCAGAGTGTGGTTAGGGAGTATATTTCGGTTTTTATTTATTTCTTCTATTGCGAAGATCATAGTGCATGCAAATTTAAATTCTCTGTAATTGATACTAAAGAGATACATTTTTTCAAGTTAAAGGAAAAAAAAAAAAAAATAGGACAAACAAGTAAGTACAAAGCACAAATATAAAACAATACATTATGTAATTCTACAAATTACACTAAGATAACAATTTGCATTGAAAACATACTTACTCCTTGCACTTTGGTTGAGGAGGTAATCGGTTAAATTTCGGAATCACCCCAGTATAGCCTGTGTAAAATGTGAAGATGCCTCCAATCTTTAGGGCACCATCTTTGATGAACTCAGGCAGCTGTGTTTTACCCTGTCGCTTACAAACTGTCTGTTCTGCCCTGATCAACAGTGACTTGAGCAGTAGTAGCTCTAGAATCAACATTGTGGGTCAGATCCTTTCAAACATTTGGCGACCAAACACATTCACCCTTTTTATAGACCAAAGCTTTTGTTTACACCCTTAACAGAGGATGTACAATAACTGCCATACATCATATTATTTGGATGTTTTCATCATATACATAATTTTATTTGAATATCCTTTGAATATTATATAATAATTCAATATTATAAAATATTTATATTATTTGTTCATGGTATGCAAATAAATTTAATAGAAAACAAAAAAAAAAAAGTCAGGGATGACATTAAACATTTATTAATTTTAAAGCATCACTCACAAAGCATATTTTATATATTATTAAATCTATTTATACTGTATAAAATCAGACATTATTTACAGTATGTTGAATATACAGTATATTGGAGTAAACGACTGTCTTAAATTTTAAACATAAATTTGTTGCATGGTACAACTTGGACCTACAGTATATTTAATAATTAGTACATGATTTCATAGTATTGGCAATCTGAAAGTTTGTGTCACATCAGGAATAAATAAAAAAATTAACACTTTTAGATGATTGGTTTAATGAGGTGACATTTGTAAGTAGTTAAGGTAAGCTAACATTCATAATTATTCATAATTTATTTAGTTAAGCATTTTCAATCTATATTTCAATGTTTATTTATTCAGTAAAATATATAATATTATGGATGAATAATACAGAATTTAAAAAAAGTAGAGGCTACAATCATAATTCAAAAGCAAACCTTTTTGATGAAGCAGAAGTTTCATTCAAATTTACACGATTGTTCCCATGTTTATGGATTTTTTTTTTTTTTTTTCATTATTTACCCATCATGTGTTTCTTTGTGTTTTGTTCTGGCTTGAGTAAAATAATGTAACATTTTGGAGCAAATATGCAAAGCAGCAAACCAAAACTTGAAGCTAAAATAGCAAATATCTCTACGGCTACAGTAAATTTTCCAGGAGAACTGACATAAGCTGGGATAAATGTAATCCATACAGCACAGAATATGAGCATGCTGAATGTGATGAATTTGGCTTCATTGAAGTTATCTGGCAATTTTCGAGCCAGAAAAGCCAGAATGAAGCACAAGATAGCCAGTAGGCCAATATAACCTAGCACAGCCCAGAAACCAAAATCTGAACCTAAATTGCATTCTAGAATTATTCTCTCTTGGTAATAATTCATGTTCATATATGGGAAAGGAGGGGATATTGTTAACCAAAGCACACAAATTATAATCTGTAATAGAGTGAAGGTAATGACACTGAGTCTTTGCTGCAAGGGTCCAAACCATTTCATGACATTACTTCCTGGAAGTGTAGCCCTGAAGGCCATTAACACAACAATTGTTTTCCCCAGAACACAGGAGATACAGAGGACAAAAGTAATCCCAAATGCTGTGTGACGCAACATACAGGACCATTCAGTGGGCCGACCAATGAAAGTAAGTGAACAGAGAAAACACAGAGTCAGTGAGAAGAGCAGCAGGAAGCTCAGCTCTGAGTTATTGGCTTTTACTATTGGGGTGTCCTTGTGTACAAAGAAAACTACAGAAATACCTAATGTAAAAGAAACGCCCAGTAAAGAAAACACTACTAGAATAATTCCCATTACATCTTCAAATGATAAGAATTCCACAAGTTTTGGGACACATGAATCTCTCCATTTGTTTGACCAAAATTCAGCAGGGCACTTGAGACACATCACTGAATCTGAGGAAGAAGTTTGAATATAAAAATGATTTTAGATTGTACACTACTGCTTGTTGTTGTGCATTTCTAATCTTGTACCATACCTGTCTCATTACTTATTTCTCCTTCTGCACACTGAATACAGTCATAACAGCAAACAGGTTTTCCTTTTTTCACAGCCTTCCTAGTGCCCATGGGACAGCTCTCACTGCACACAGACACAGGAACCTGTAAAACATGACAATTTGTACCACAACAAATTTGATTCTTCAAATCTATAGGCCTGCTTACAAGAATTACCTGGTGTTGATTTTTGGCCCACATTATGCTGATGTTGTTAAATGAAAGCTGAAATCCTGGTTCTAAAGAGGCATCATAGAAACCCACTTTAACAAACTCTGTTGTTCCATCCTCCCCCTGCTGCCAGTTCAAGAGATCATACCTTGCTGCTGGATCTCCATTTTTATCAAAGAACACCTTTTCACCAGTTTTGGTGTAGAAGCTCACTTCCCGTAAGGCATTAAGTACCTGTAAAAGCAAAACATGTACTTAAGTAAATAAATGAGTGCAACTGACATGACCGATTCCATACAACTCATGCTACCTGCCATGTACTGTTGACTTTCTCCAGGCATCTGCTTTGGTTTGTGTCTAATTTTGAACAACTGATTATGTTGTTCAGAGCATGAGCAACAGCATAAACAGCCTTGTAAACATTATTGGCAATTTGTAATTCTGTAACATCTGTGTACTGGTTCTGCACATTGTCCAAACTTTCATTGCCTGTGCACAAGCTTCTGCTTCCAACAGTTTGTTTGGAGGGAAGTTTACAATGGAATACTGTTTCCCACAACTCTTTATACAGATCTATGCCGGAAAATGGGTTAAGTTTAGTCAAAAATTCCCTTAGGCCTCTTATTTCAGATTTTGGGATGGCAAAGCCCATGGACCCTCTAAGAATTTGTTGCCATTTACCAGTAGCAATGTTCATATCAGAGATCCATGATTCACTACCAATCCACTGTAGACCAGTAATATTGTGTTGAGCTATTTCCCCTAGAAGAACTTCCATGTCTGAGTAGGATACAAAGGCAACAATCACTTTTGAGCTGGATTTCTTTACAATGTCCACGATTCTCAAAATTTCCTCCCTGGGATCAGTCCTGAAGAATGCTTCTGAAAATTCCACACAGACTCCAAATTCTGTGGCAGCTTGGATAAAAGTGTTCATGCCATTGTTTCCATAGTCATTATCACTGCAAAGAGCCCCCACCCAGGTCCAACCAAAATATTTGACCAGTTTGGCCAGTGCTCGGCTCTGGTAATAATCACTGGGAATAGTCCTGAAGAAGGAGGTATGTTTCTTTTTGTCACTAAGGCAGGCGCATGTTGCAAAATGACTAATCTGCGGGGGAATTTTTTTTTTTTTTTTTTTTTCAAAAACAAAATAGAATTTGTGATTTATTAGTAGGATTTTTTTTTTTTTTTTTACATTATTACATAAGTCAATGTTTTGTTAAAGCTTTAAATAATCATACGGAAGATACAGCAACTTACCACAGGTAAATGCAGAGGTCCGACAGTGGAAGAGATGGCAATAGTTGGAGTAGAGGAGGTTTCTGCAATGATAGCTTGGACTGTGTTAGGTCTCTGACAGGACAACTGAGAGGCATTTATGTCATTAACTAATGACAGAGAGGCTCTGAGAGCCATTTCTATGGAGCCACATGAATCATAAACTTTGTAACCCAAATTGACACCCGGAAGAATATCAGTTCTGTTGTTGATTTCTTCAATGGCAAATACCATTGTCTGTGCATTTTGAAATTCTCTGAGGCTCAAACTATACAGAAAGAAAATAAATGAAATAATTAAATAAATGACAATAAAAAAGCATAAGGTTAAGACAGGTATAAGTATACAAATACCTATACAAGCACACAGGTTAAGGTATCCTATCATTCATTCATTGTACTTTTTTAACATCTGTCAAAATGTGTCCTTATCCACTCACCTCTTGCATTTTGGCTGCTCTGGTTTTGATGTGAAAGTAGGCATCGTTTCCTCCCAGCTGTTGTGGAAGGAAAAGATGCCCCCAATTATCACATCCCCATCTTTTCTAAGCTGAGGAGTGTCGGGACTCCCCCATAACTTGCATGGAGGGTCAGCTGCTCTCACTAGCGTGAACAGAAGCCATGTGTGTAAGAACCCCATTCTAAACCCTTAACATGCAGCTAAACCTCTGGTTCTGTCTTATATAAAAGCTGTTGGGTCTCCATCCACTGAATACCATTTTGTGGGTGTTGCTTACTGAATTGCGTATTTTCTGGCTTTAACTTTAGCCAATGAGAAAACAATTGCTTAAATATTTATTATTCGCATTAGACTGCTATGGAAAATACACTAATAACATGTAAACTGAACTTAAATGTAACATGTATGCTCTGTAATGTTCTGTTTTAGTTTAGTTTTCTCTCTGTTGGCTCTGTTACCATTTGCCTGTTCATATTAGTTCCCTTAGTTACTAATTACATTCACTTGTTTCCCTTTGTATTTAAACCCTTAGTTATTTCTGTTCTTTGTTCCGTGTTGTACCTGGTTTTAGATTCTAGCTCCCGAGTTTTCCTGTTGGATTTATTAAATGACTGTTTATTTTGTACTCTTTTATCTTCGTACATTAATTACAACCAGCGTTTGTGACAGTAAACAGGTTACAATACATTTTCATACAAACAAATAAAATTGTTTGATTTGTTTTTATAAAATGGAGCCCATCTTCTCTAGTAGTGACCTTAAATCTAGTGTAAGAATTGTGAAAAGTGTTTTAAAGTTTTGTAGTCATCATAAAATGTAGCCCTATGTGTCCTAATCATGAACAAAGTCATACTAATAAAATCACACTCAACAAGCAACAAACATCAGATGTATAAGATGTATCAGATATCTTGTTTTTTTACAAGATTTTTGCAACTTCAGTATTGCAAGATTAAAAGACCCAGGAGGAAAATTATGTAAAATTAAATAGCTGTTTAGGAGAAATAACTAGAAATAGATTCATTGAAAACAACAAAGTACAGTGGAAATGTCAGTGGGCCTATATATCTGAGCACAATGTGCTGTACTTTTTGCTCTTTGACATGATGCAATGATCAGAAACGGATGAATGAATTTAACACACAACATGATAAACTCATGAATAGAATAATATTGTTTCAAATGTTTATTACCACATAATGTGTTCTGTTTCCATAGCTTAATATTTACAATAATAATAATAATAAATAAAAATAATAATACAGTCTGCTTCACACTGTATCCAGGGTGGGATTAATTACTTCAGCAATTGGGCACATGCCAAAGGGCACAATGTCCAGGGGTGGGCAACATGCAGGGCTACATAACTGTTTTCAAATAGTGTAATCTTTAATCATCCCTTTTGGTTATGCTGTTAACTGGTTATGTGGTTATGATGTGTCTTTGTTAGTATATTTTATTATTTGTTGTTGGGTTGCTATGTAAGATAAACTTTACATTAAAGTAGAGTCATTACATATAATATATTACAAATATAATATATTAATATATTTATTAATATATAAATATTCATTTATTAAGGTAATATATTAATTAATATATTAAGTTAAATTATTATTATTATTATTATTAGAAGTAGTAGTAGTAGTAGTAATAGCAGTCATTTGGGCAAATTGCTCAAGGCTGGTCATGTAAGTGCAACATTGGCAGCCTCCATCAGGGGGCGACCTGCTCTATGTAAAATGAAAAGCTTGTTTATCAAAAGCAGGGGTCTTCAACGTTTTTCAGGCCAAGGATCCCTTAGGTGATAGAGACATGGAGCAGGGGACCCCCTATACAAAATGTGTCAAACAGAGCTACATATTTAGCATACAGCCTTCAATATTATATTAATAGAAACCAACCATATAATGATAGTTATATTATGTTAAAACAGTAGATTAGACGAAGCATTGTCTGTATATTACTTTGCATTGTTAAAATGAAGATTTATGCATAATAACAAGCATACATGTTGCGATAAAAATCACAATTAATTAGTCATTCACAGTTGTTGTAAATTATTTTAATGGATTTGCAGAGTCGTACATTTTAATTTTACTGGTCAGATGGAAAATTAAACATTTACCTGAACTTTAACTTCATGTTTATTAAAAATTCACATTTTAATTTTACTGTCAGATGGACAATTAAAAATGTACTTGAACTTTAGCTTCAAGTTAACTAAAACTTCACATTTTAATTTTACTGTGTGTTGGACAATTAAGAATCCAATCACTGAGCATCTGGAATTAGTGAGTGTGCTTTAGTAAAGTGTAGATGTAATGTGTAAAAAAAACGGCTCCACCATAAAAGAATAACAATGTACAGTGAGACTTTTAAGATTATTTACAAGTCATTTCTTTTACAAATAATTGGACTGGAATTTCAAAAATATATTGATACAAATATTTTTCTATTAACTCTTTCCCCACCATAGTCAGAAATTTCCGTCATTTATAAGACAACGCTTCCCCACCATTGACGGAATTTTTCCAGCTTTCCGTGTTTTCACTGTTATATGGTAGGGGGCATTAGCATCTTCAGAAAGAGAACTGAATCTCCTGATCAAAACACAGGAAAAGAAGAATCAGAAACAAGCGATGGCATATGTAAGCATAAGCATATGTAAAATAACACAATGATCAACATCAAACAGCATATACATCAAAACTGCTTAACGTTACCGAATGAAATGTCGACCCAGGACGAGCTATAGGACTGTGCAAGCTTTGGGGGTGTTGATGGACTCGATCTACTCCATATATGTTTTGATCATCCTTCTGATCATCGTGTTTTTCTCAGGCTTTTGCTCAAAATGTTGCTTTTTGAATTAAACTTACCTACATTCAAGTGTTGATAAAAATTAGAATGCATTAAGCTAGAATACAACGTTTTTTTTTTGTTTTGTTTTGTTTTGTTTTTGTTTAAAAGCAATACCTGCCAGAGGAATCTGAGAAAGAACTGGCCAGTCTTATCAAGCTCCTCTCCAAAAGAGGCGTCCCCCTTACCAAAAGAGATGTCCAGGGAATTACATTTAATTATGCAAAGGCCAATAATATCAAAGGCTTTTCTGAAGTAAAAGGCACTGCTGGCTATTACTGGTTTCAAATTATTTTGAGACGGAATTCAGACCTCAGCATCAGGAAACCAGAGGCCCTTTCAGCAGCAAGAGCAGCAGGGCTGAACCCTAGTGTGGTAGGAAAGTGGTTTCAACAGTATGAAGACCTGCTGGAGAAACTTGCAATAAAAGATGTTCCATCACATCTTTGGAATAGAGATGAATCTGGCCTGCAAGACCAGTTTTGCTCTACCCGTGTGGTTGGGGAGGTGGGTAAGCCCTGTGTAGAAGTAACTGCTGGGGAGAAAGGAGAAACTATGTCAGGTCTTGCAGCGTTCAATGCAGCGGGAACATTTAATCGCACAATGGTCATTTTTAAAGGCAAGCGACTAAAGTGTGAGTGGCTTTATGGCTGCCCAGAAAATGTTGCAGTTAGGGTCTCTGACAATGGCTGGATAAACAGTGACCTGCTCCTGGAGTGGGGTCAGAGGTTTACAGAGCTGCTGCCAAAAGATGACCCAAGGCCCCATGTTATCATGTTGGATGGCCACAGTAGCCATGTACCATGCAATTCATGGTACCATGAGAGCTGTGGAGAGGATAATGGCATCTGTGATGAAGATGGTTATATCTGCAAAGACTGCCTTTGAAGGGAATGCAGCAAAAGATCTAACTGGCCTGACTAGGTGCGATGTTAAGACCTACAGTAGCTACAGGAAATGTTAAAGTGTTTTTGTGTTTTGTCTTTTTTGTCAAAGATGTTCTAATCTTTAACAAAATGTTTGACAAATATTGAACAAGCATACACACATATGTGCACACAAAAGACACCAACGCACAGAAACAGACACCTATACAACATGATCAGTTAATTTTTTTATTGCATTTTTTAATGAAATATTCGTTCAACTTTCTATTTAATTAAATACATTTATGGTGTTGTTGCTATGGAACACTAAAGACAATAGTGTCAATTTACTGTTAAAAATAAAATGATTTCAGCTGAAATTACCTGTGTTCTCTTTTTATATTGGCCCATTTTAACTGAACAGCTGGCCCATTTTACCTAAATGATGTGCCGTGGCTCAAGAAGGTACCTGCTGATACTCTAACTCTCATAATTGTAAAACAATTATACTTTTTCATATTTAAAATATATATATATATATATATATATATTTAAGAGACCCATGCTAATTTATAAAAATATCATTAGATCTCATGCATAGCTTATTTGATGGTATGGTAACACTTTACATTAAGGTTCCCTTTGTAAAGGGTTTATAAAGGTGTTTGTTAATGACTAATAACTCATTTACAAATGCATTATAGATTGTTGATAAGCAGTTATAACTGCATGAATAAAAATGGTGACTTTAACGCAATACCTGCCAAATAGTGAGCCCTTTTTAACTCACATGTTATAAATGCTTAATAAATGTATTTATTCACACTTATTTACCTCAAAACCAGATTCCTGATTTATTTCATGATGCAGCAAAAATAGACTATCTTAGTGAGACTGAAGGGTGTTGTATTTGTGGTTTTCTCATTAATATCTCATGACTGCCACTTTTCTTAAAATGTTCCTTACCAAAAGTTACTGTCTTACCCATGGTATTCCACAAAAGGCTCATGCCTATCCACAGCAGTGTATAAAACTGATTTCTTGCTTATCAAGATGAAATTATCAAACTTTATTTTTAAATGTAAAGTAAACACATGCGAACCATTTATTAATGAGTTACAAACATTAGTAACCTGTGAAAAGCGCACCTTAATGTAAAGTGAACACATGTGAACCATTTATTAATGAGTTACAAACATTAGTAACCTGTGAAAGTGCACCTGAACACGTGAACCATTTATTAATGAGTTACAAACATTATAACCTGTGAAAGTGCACCTTAATGTAAGTGAACACCTGTGAACCATTTATTATGAGTTACAAACATTAATAACCTGTGAAAGTGCACCTTAATGTAAGTGAACACCTGTGAACCATTTATTATGAGTTAAAAACATAAAAACCTGTGAAAGTGCACCTTAATGTAAGTGAACATGTGTGAACCATTTATTAATGAGTTACAAACATTAGTAACCTGTGAAAGTGCACCTTAATGTAAAGTGAACACCTGTGAATCATGTATTTATTAATTGTTAATGCACACACAGAAGACAGTATTTTTTCTGATGAAATATTTTATTGTTGATGCATTGTATCCATAAACACAACTTTAAACTTGAACATTAACATATTACACAGTAATACGCAATCAATAATTATTTTTGATATCATGATAAAGACCACTGTAACCTGAGCATCTGGCCATCCACACTTACAGTAACGTTACATGCGCGTGACAGAACCGCCCGAGGGAGCACCGGAGCGGTTATTTGTGTATGGTAACTACAAACTAACACAGAGATTACACAATTAATATAAACACTTGAAAAACATAGTCTGCAGCGATGTCACCTCAGTTAGCTTACCCATTAAATCAGTAACACTTAAAATTTCGCTTCAGAGCACGATGGAACAGCGTGGCTTCTTCTCTTGAAAAGTAAGTTTATCTTTATCCGATGCTCACTAGCGCCAACTCCTGTCACACGCCAGAACATGCGTGCTTTAGTGTTCTGGCGTTCACACATGTTCACTTTACATTAAGGTGCACTTTCACAGGTTATTAATGTTTGTAACTCATTAATAAATGGTTCACACATGTTCACTTTACATTAAAGTGCACTTTCACAGGTTACTAATGTTTGTAACTCATTAATGAATGGTTCACATGTGTTCACTTTACATTAAGGTTCACTTAGGTTACTAATGTTTGCAACTCATTAATGAATGGTTCACAGGTTTACACTTAAGATTCACAAGTAACTAATATTGGAATTAAAATATTCATTATTAAGATCTCATCAAGTTATGGTTGTGCTCTTGTGTTTGTTTGTTTTTTTTGTTTTTTTTCAAAATAAAGATTGATAATTTCATCTTGATAAGCAAGAAATCAGTTTTATACACTGCTGTGGATAGGCATGAGCCTTTTGTGGAATATCATGGGTAAGACAGTAACTTCTGTTAAGGAACTTCTTAAGAAAAGTGGCAGTCATGAGATATTAATGAGAAAACCACAAATACAACACCCTTCAGTCTCACTAAGGTAGTTTATTTTTGCTGCATCATGAAATAAATTAGGAATCTGGTTTTGAGGTAAATAAGTGTGAATAAATACATTTATTAAGCATTTATAACGTGAGTTAAAAAGGGCTCACTATTTGGCAGGTATTGCGTTAAAGTCATCCTTTTTATTCATGCCGTTATAACTGCTTATCAACGATCTACAGTGCATTTGTAAATGAGTTATTAGTCATTAACAAACACCTTTATAAACCCTTTACAAAGGGAACCTTAATGTAAAGTGTTACCGATGGTATTATAAGTCATTTACCAAAACGTGGCCCATTTTAGCTGACTTCACCCTACCTCTACCTGTCGCGATAATATAAAACTCACCTGATATTAGAGTAACAATTACAGAAGAATAAAATAAAGGATATTTTGTTTTTACCTTTTGGAGCTTGAAAGGGTTCAGATTGAGCAGATGTTTTACACCATCATCTCTGTCCTCGTCAGAGCTAATTTCACAGTACATTCAGCATCTGGCTCATATTCGCCATCTCAAACATATTCTCTAAATTATAATTTTCAACATCTTCAAAATCAATATTTTGATCGCTGAAAGCTTCTTCACCAGATCCACCATCAAGTGACAGTGGCACTAATATTTCATTGTGTTCAGTACTTGCTCTGCAGTAAATCGCTGAGCCATTTCAAGTTTTGCTGATGATACTTCCTATTCTTTTCTTTTCTGTCTGCGGTAGCTATGAGTGAAACGTCACTTCATCATTGTGTATCAGACATTGCCACCTTGTGGAATAAAGGTGAATTGCACTTATTCAGTCATCAAAGATTCAATTATTTTTGTGCAGAAAACAATATGCTTACACTGTTACACACTAGTAATACTATACAATTTTAAAAAAATGAATGGGAAAACAGGCATTCTTTTATCATTTTTTTTTTTTTCTCCATTTCACTAAAGACCCAAGGTAGCTACGCATTTAAGGGTTAAGGGATATCATTGGACATCTTTGCCATTAAATGCTTTTTAGTGTTAATTTCAGGTTTCAGTAAAATTACATAGCACTTTGGCAAGAAAATACAGAACAGCAAACCAAAGCTAGAGACCAAAATGGCAAATATTTCCACAGCTACAATGAATTTTCCAGGAGAACTGACATAAGCTGGGATAAATGTGATCCACACAGCACAGAATATGAGCATACTGAATGTGATGAATTTAGCTTCATTGAAGTTGTCAGGCAGTTTCCGTGCTAGAAAGGCCAAAATGAAGCACAGGACAGCCAGGAGACCAATATAACCCAACACAGTCCAGAAACCAATAGCTGAACCTAAATGACATTCTAAAATGATCTTTTCTTGGTAATGATTCATGTTCATATATGGAAATGGTGGAGCTAATATTAGCCAAAATGCACAAATAAGCACCTGTATAAGTGCAAAGGAAACAACACATAGTTTTTGCTGCAAGGGCCCAAACCATTTCATGACATTACTTCCTGGAAGTGTAGCCTTGAAGGCCATTAACACCACTATTGTTTTCCCCAGAACACAGGAGATACAGAGGACAAAAGTGATCCCAAACGCTGTGTGACGCAACATACAGGACCACTCAGTGGGCCGACCAATGAAAGTAAGTGAACAGAGAAAACACAGGGTCAGTGAGAAGAGCAGCAGGAAGCTCAGCTCTGAGTTGTTGGCTCTTACTATAGGTGTGCTTCTGTGAATATAGAAAATAAGCATGATTACTATTGTGAAAAAGACCCCAAGTACAGAAAAGAATGCCAAAAATATCCCCATTATTTCCGCATATGACAAGAATTCAATTTCTTTTGGGATGCAGGAATCTCCTCTTGTATTTGACCACTGTGCAATAGGGCATTTGAGGCAATCAACTGAATCTAGAAAAAAGAAAATCAAATATTAATTCTATGTAAAACATTAATCAAGCATTGACTCCAATTTTGTGACAAAACACTTTATTTTACAGTGTGCTTGGTACATATGTTACATGTAGTTAGTTACTACAGTAATAACTATGCATTATGCATAATTACATGCAACTAACCTTAAATGAAACCCTAATCCTAACCTTATAGTAAGTACATTTAGTTAATTAATATTACTCAGTACTAGAATGTATAATTACACTGTAACAACGACACCTTAAAATAAAGTGTAACCGATTTTCATCTTTCAGTTTAACAGGTATTTTCATAAAATTCTTACATACCTGTTTTGTTGCTAATCTCTCCTGGTGGGCATAGTATACAGTCAAAACAGCAGATGGGTCTTCCTTTCTGAACCGCTTTCCTGGTGCCTGGGGGACAGCTCTCACTACACACAGACACAGGCACCTGCAAAATACCAATACAAGCACACAAACATTATAATATTTACTTTCTCAGCTGTAATTCAAATATTAAAACACAAATAATAAAAAAAAAAAAATGTGTGTTTAGAAATGTATGCAAAAAGCTCTACCTGGTTTTTTCCTTCTCTCCAAACTACCTGAATATTATTCATGGAGAACCGTTGACCTTTAGGCAAAGAGGCATCATAGTAGCCAATAGTCTCCACATCTATTTTGCCTTTCTTAACTCTTTGTAGATTGATCAGCTCATATCTCGCTGGTGAATCTCCGTTGTTATCAAAAAAGACATTTTCACCCCCAGTTGTGGTGAAATTTATGGATTGCAAAGAGTTAAGGACCTTCAGAACGTAAATTAAATGAAAAAGTTACTATCTGCAGGCCACTTGATGGTATGCATATATATGAGAATATAAGAATTATCTGGTCTTACCTGCCAAGGCTTTATTTCAATAAGTTTTAGACAAGTGGCATTAGGAATGGAGCTTTTGTTTTGCTCACATGAGAGAAGATTATTAACTGCATGAGCTACTGCATAAACCGCTTTATATATATTGTTTGAGAACCTTAAATCAGTCATGTCAGTGAAAGAGTTTTTCACATCTCTCAGGTTCTCAGAGCCATTACATCTCTTCCTTATTTCACTTGGAGACAAAGAACAGTCAAAAACATGTTCCCAAAAGTCTTTAATAAATATGCTGTTAGGAAATTGAGAGGGGTTGACGTCCTGTAGAAAAGGGCCTAGTCCAGGTATTTGAGCATTACGGACAGCGAATCCTATAGATCCAATCAGCAAAGTATGACCATGGATGTCTGCTAGAGAGTCATCTGTGATCCAGGCATCACTTCCGATCCACTGCAGTCCTGTAATGTTCTGTCTGTATAGCTCATCCACCAGTATCTTTATCTCTCTGTGTGACATGTAGGCTATAATCACCTTAGATGTGGAGATTCTGATAATATTCACGATTCTCAATATTTCGTGGTATGGACTGGTACTTTCAAAGGCTTCTGAGTATTCAATGCACACTCCTTCCTCATTAGCAGCCGTAATAAAAGTGGCTATCCCGTTTATTCCATAATCATTTTTATTGCTTAACGCCCCCACCCACATCCAGCCAAAATGTCTGACCAGCTGGGCCAGTGCTCTGCTTTGATAGTAATCGCTGGGAATAGTTCTGAAAAAGGAGGGATACTCCATTCTGTTGCTCAGGCAAGCACATGTAGCAAAATGACTGATCTGTAAAGACCGTGAAAGAGAGTGAAAAAAGCAGTTTATTTATAACTTTTGATATACATCTGCTCAAATATTTGTTGAAAGATAGATGTTAAAATAGTGCCTGTATTTGAAATTGTAACATGGAAACTTATAATTATAACTATACATTAAAATTAATAAAGAGAAAATATAGCTTACCACTGGTATATGGAATCTTCCTACGATCTTTGCAAAGCTCATAGTTGGTGTTGATCCAGAATGTCCAATAATTGCCTGGACTGTTTGGGTTTTAGTGCAGTTTGCTGCTGTTTTTGACTGATCTAGACCATTTACTAATGTCATTGCAGCTCTTAGTATGCCTGTGGATCCACAGTCATTGTAAATTTTGTATCCCAGTTTAATTCCAGGGAGAATATCTGTGTCTCTGTTTATCTCATCTATTGCAAACATCATCGTGTGAGCAAACTTGAATTCCCTGAAACTGAAACTTAAGGGAATTTTCAGTCAGTCATGCTTTAATTTTACTGAAGAGGATTTTTGCATAATAACAAATAAAATGTCTTGTTTAGAAGGTTTAGGAATACACAAATGTATCACAATAAATCTGAGAAAAAATAAAACATTGTACTAACACATACATACTCTTTGCATGGACGTATGTCTGGGATTTTTGTAAAGTAATCTGTGTAGCCATCTTGTCCGGTGCGGAAGGAGAATATACCCCCAATTATCAGGTCTCCATCTTTCTCCAGTTCAGGCAGCACCCTCTGCCCCTGTGGCGTGCAGTCAGGCTTTTCTGCCTGGGTTAACAGGACCATCAAAAGCAGTTTAAGTATCAGCATGGCAGTTCTGATTCCTGCCTGTTGTCTACCACCACATTTATACAGTGTGAGAAGCCCACTCCATCATGGCATCATTTCTCTCAGAGGACTGATAGTACCAATCATAGCTTATCCTTCTAAATCAAATCAAATCACCTTTATTTATATAGCGCTTTTTACAATGGCAATTGTTTCAAAGCAGCTTCACAGTGGTAACAGGAAAATAATGCAATGGAATTTGATTCGGCTGTACAGCCGCTCTGGTGAAAACGGTGATGTCATCCAGCTCATTTCAATTATCATATAGTGTCAATGCGGGCAGATCAGTAATATAGTTGAAATTTAGGTGTCCCCAACTGAGCAAGCCAAAAGCCAAAGGCGACTATGGCAAGGAAACAAAACTCCTTCAGGGCCAGAATGGAGAAAAAAACCTTGGGAAAACCAGGCTCAGTCGGGGTGCCAGTTCTCCTCTGGCCGACGAACAAATAGTGTATGATTATGATTCTGGCAACATTACAGGTCAGAAGTCATATTAGATCAATAGATATTCGTAGGATTATTCGAAAGATTGGAGTTGCCACGCCGGGGACGGGTTTAATGAGGATGTCGTGTCGATGCGGCATTTACAGGGGGGAGTTTAATTGACACTATTGTCTCTACAGACACTTCAGGGATATGGTCGTCATGTCCAGGCTAAGGTCCACCATCTGGTCTGGATACGGCCCGGATCCGGCCGACTGCAGTAAACCTCGGGATAAACAGAGAGACTAACATTAGCGTAGATGCCATTCTTCTTATGATGTAACGAGTACATCAGGTGTTATTGGAAGTGTTCCCGGTTCCGGCTGACCTAGTTAATGCAGCCTAAAACAATCATTTAACTGATTTGAATAATATAAATTAAAAATGTTTTATGTGTATGCCATAGTAAAGAGATGTGTTTTTAGTCTAGATTTAAACTGACAGAGTGTGCCTGCTTCCCGAACAATGCTAGGAAGACTGTTCCAGAGTTTAGGTGCTAAATAGGAAAAGGATCGACCGCCTGCAGTTGATTTTGATATTCTAGGTATTATCAACTGGACAGAATTTTGAGACCGCAATAGACGTGATGGAGTATAATGCGTTAAGAGCTCGCTCAAGTACTGGGGCGCTGAACCATTTAGTGCTTTGTAAGTAATCAGCAAGATTTTAAAATGTATACGATGTTTAATAGGGAGCCAATGCAGTGTTGCCAGAACCGGGCTAATATGGTCATACTTCCTGGTTCTAGTAAGAACTCTAGCTGCTGCGTTTTGGACCAGCTGCAGTTTATTTATTAAGCGAGCAGGGCAACCACCCAGTAGAGCATTACAATAATCTAGCCTTGAGGTCATGAACGCATGAACTAACTGTTCAGTATTTTGCATTGAAAGCATGTGCTGTAATTTAGATATATTTTTAAGATGGTAGAATGCAGTTTTACAGATGCTAGAAACGTGGCTTTCAAATGAGAGATTGGTATCAAAGAGCACACCCAGGTTCCTAACTGACGACGAGGACTTGACAGAGCAGCCATCGAGTGTTAGACAGTATTCTAGGTTACTACTTGTGGAGTTTTTTTGTCCAATGATTAAAAATTCAGTTTTTTCTGAATTAAGTTGCAGGAAATGACTAGTCATCCAATTTTTTATATCAGCTATGCATTCTGTTAATCTTGTGAATTGGTAAGTTTCGTCAGGGCGTGAAGAAATATAGAGCTGAGTATCGTCAGCATAACAATGAAAATTAACGCCATGCTTCCTAATAATATCTCCCAGTGGTAGCATGTACAGGGTGAAAAGCAACGGTCCTAGCACTGAGCCCTGCGGTACTCCATACTGAACTTGTGTTCGGTGTGACATCTCTTCATTTACTGCTACAAACTGATAACGGTCAGATAAGTATGATTTAAACCATGCCAATGAAGTTCCACTAATGCCAACATAATTTTCGAGTCTATTCAAAAGAATGTTGTGGTCGATAGTATCGAATGCAGCGCTAAGATCGAGTAACACTAACAGAGAGATACAACCACGATCGGATGATAAGAGTAAATCATTTGTAACTCTAATGAGAGCAGTCTCAGTACTATGATACGGTCTAAATCCTGACTGGAAATCCTCACAGATACCATTTCTTTCTAAAAAGGAGCATAATTGTGAGGACACTGCCTTTTCTAGTATTTTTGACAGAAAGGGTAGATTTGAGATTGGCCTGTAATTGACTAATTTTGTAGGGTCAAGTTGCAGTTTTTTAATAAGTGGTTTAATAATAGCCAACTTAAAAGTTTTCGGTACATATCCTAATGTCAGGGATGAATTAATGATATTAAGGAGAGGATCTATGACCTCTGGAAGCATCTCTTTTAGTAGTTTAGTCGGTATGGGGTCGAGCATACATGTTGTTGATTTTGATGATTTAACGAGTTTAGCCAATTGATCTTCTCCTATAGCAGTGAATGAATGTAATTTTTCCTCAGTGACACTACAATGCACTGTCTGATGTGATACTGTAGTAGACGGCTGCATGGTTATAATTTTTTTTCCTAATATTATCAATCTTACAAGTAAAGTAGTTCATAAATTCATTACTGCTGTGCTGTTTACAAACATCAGAAGGTGAAGCTTTGTCTTTGGTTAATTTAGCCACTGTATCGAATAAATACCTAGGGTTGTGTTTGTTTTCTTCTAAGAGAGTCGAAAAATAAGCAGATCTAGCAGTTTTTAGGGCCTTTCTGTATGCAATCATGCTCTCTTTCCACAAAATGCGAAAAACTTCTAGTTTTGTTTTCTTCCAGCTGCGCTCCATTTTTCTGGCTGCTGTTTTAAGGGCCCGGGTGTGCTCGTTGTACCACGGCATTGGACTATTTTCTTTAATCTTCTTTAAGCGCCGGGGAGCAACTGTGTCTAAAGAGAGAGTCAATAGTTTCTGTTGCAACATCGAGTTCCTCTAGGCTATCTGGGATGCTGAGGAGATGAAACTGATGAGGAAGATTATTTACAAAGAAATCTTTAGTCGCAGCAGTGATAGTCCTGCCATATTTGAAGCGAGGGGACGGCTTTGTAGCCTTTGCTAAATTAAGTGTACATGATACTAGGTAATGATCTGAGATGTCATCGCTCTGCTGCAGAATTTCAATGGTATCAACATTTATTCCATGTGACAGTATTAGGTCTAACGTATGATTACGGCGATGAGTGGGTCCTGACACGTGTTGCCTTACTCCAATAGAGTTTAGAATGTCTCTAAATGCCAATCCCAATGCGTCTTTTTCATTGTCTACATGGATATTAAAATCACCAACAATTAGGACTTTATCTGCAGCCAGTACTAACTCTGATAGAAAATCAGCAAATTATCTGGTAAAGTCTATATGGTGCCCTGGTGGCCTATGTACAGTAGCCAGCACAAATGTCAAACGGGATTTATCAATTTCACTACATAACGTTACATAAAGCACCAAAACTTCAAAGGAATTATATTTGAAACTAGACTTGTGAGTAATACCGAAGATATTATTATAAATTACCCCCTTTACCTTTCAGACGCGGCTCGTGTTTATAACAATAATCTTGGGGGGTGGACTCATTTAAAGTAATGTAATCGTCAGGTTTTAGCCAGATTTCTGTCAAACACAGCACATCTAGGTTATGATCTGCAATCATATCATTAACAATAAGCGCTTTTGAGGAAAGGGATCGAATATTCAGCAGCCCGAGCTTTATCATTTGATCATCTGTATTATATCTGTTGTTTATTTGTTGGACATCATTTAAATTTTTACCATTGAATGGTTTTGATGGTTTTTTGTATTTACTAATTCGTGGAACAGACACAGTCTCTATGTGATAATATCTAGGTGAAAGAGTCTCTATGTGCTGGGATTTATCTGACTTCTGTGACGTGAGACAGCTAGCAGGCGGTCGGGTAAGCCAGTCCGTCTGCTTCCTGACCTGGGCCCCAGTTAGTCAAGGTTTAGCTCTAAGACTATGTGCCAAATTACTAGAGAGAAGAGCGGCACCATCCCAGGAAGGATGAATACCATCTTTTTTCAACAGGTCAGGTCTGCCCCAAAAGCTTTTCCAATTGTCTATGAACCCTATGTTATTTTGCGGACACCACTTAGACAACCAGCCATTGAGTGATGATAGTCTGCTAAGTATCTCATCACTCCTTTTAACGGGGAGGGGACCAGAGCAAAAAACGTCATCTGCCATCGTACTTGCGAGTTTACACACCTCTTTAATGTTAATTTTGGTGATCTCCGACTGGCGAAGTCGAACATCATTTGTGCCGACGTGAATAATAATCTTAGAGAATTTACGATTAGCATTAGCCAGCACTTTTAAAATTGCTTTGATGTCAGGCGCTCTGGCTCCTGGTAAACATGTGACTATGGTGGCTGGTGTCTCTATTTTCACGTTCCGTGTAATAGAATCGCCAATAACTAGGGTACTTTCAACAGGATTCTCAGAGGGTGCATCACTGAGTGGGGAGAACCTGTTTGATGTTCTAATCGGAACGGAAGAGTGGTTTTTTGATCCGCGACTATGCCGTCTCACCGTCACCCAGTTGCCCTGCTGCACGGGCTCTACAGCCGGAACCGAACAATGTACAGAGTTCACTAAGCTATTCGCATCCAAAGCAGTGTCTAAAGCTGTTACATTCTCACTACTCTCAAATAAAGTCTGGATGCGTGTCTCTAATTCTGAAATCTTTTCCGTCAGCCTGACTATCTCCTTACATTTATCACATGTGAAGCCCTGTTCACCAACGGAGAAAGATATACTAAACATGAAACATGCAGTGCAAGTGACAATGACAGGAGAAGAAGACATGGCTTACCGTATTTGTTGATTAATCCAACTTACCACAGTTGTTTGATGGAGTCTATTTACTAATCCAATTTACCACAGTTGTTTAATGAACTCAGAAAACAAGAGACCCGAGATGGCAAGCTAACAGGCTAGCGAAATGCTAACGCGTGTTAGTGATTTAGATTAAAAGCTAGCGGTGTCAGATTTAATGTGGTAGACAATATTAGACAATATATGGTGATGGGTAAATTATATTTAGCAGTTTAAACAACAGGGAATGATATCAGCACACGCGAGCACAGCAGTCAGAAGGACAAACAGGAGGCAGACAGGAACAATCGATCATCAACAGGAGCAATCGACCAAGTGAGATGAGTCTCACTTCTCTAAGCAAAATTTTACTTTGCTTTTGCAGACACTTGTATTTCCTTATAAAAATGAAAATAAGAAGTTGTTTTTTATTATCTGATTATTTGCTATTGCTCACTTTATGAGCGCCAAATTCACAACCCAGTGATAGATGCATATGGTATAATGCATATAAAACAGCGGGAAGTTGTTGATAAAATAAGTCAATTAATTTAATATTGGGAATTACAATCTAATCAAATATCAGAATGAATACCACAATGCATTTTAAGATAAGCTCCTTTCAGTGGCAGACCATGAGGAAATTTTCCTGGGTGGCTGATGTGTCACATTTGATTTAGGTTTTATTTATGTAGTTCTGTTTCCTTTGTTCCCTTGGTTTCCATTGATAAACTCAGAATACTGTTTCAGGATACTGTTTTAAATATAATTTTGTAAAATCCAAATAAGCTTTACAGATCTTTATTGGAAAGGGTTTAAGCATAGCTCCACACCTGTGGAACAGTCCTTAAGACAATAACAGTTTATCGGTGGAAAGATCACAATTCCAATAACTTAGAACACTAAAGAGACCTTTCTACTAACTCTAAAAAATACCAGAATAAAGATGCCCATGGTCTCTGCTCTCCTACGTGAACATGCTATAGGCCTGAAAAAAATGGACTTCCTTTAAAAAAATTACAATAAACGAGGACCGTAAAAGTGGATGGATATTCTGTGGCTGTGTAAGTGTAAGTGTATAAGTGTAGACACAATGTAAGTAAGAGATTTAGGGCCAGATTTATTAAACGGCAAATTAGCGTGAGAGCACAATTCCGAAAAAGCGCTGATGGGAGTGGAAAGTTCCGCACGTGATCTACTGACGGCGTGCAAATTAAAGAACACAGCCAGATCATTTCCATAATGACCAACGCAATCTACCAATTAGCGTCTGGTTTAAGACGTGCTTTTTTTGGGCGGTAAATAATGGCGCAAACACCAGTAAATTGACGAGTGCAAACCTTAGTAAATCACCTTGTGTGATTCATTTAAATACTCTCCTCCTATAAACTTTGCATCTGAAAGGGAAACTCCTACCAATGCATATGCAATAGGGTCAGCCGCAAAATAACTGTGTCCATGCCTTTTCAGTGCTATTTTTTCACTGCGCGTCTTTAGTAAATCCTGGGAAAAAAAATGTAACGCCAAAACAGGGTTTGTGCTGGCGCAAGCTGTTAGTATATCTGAACCTTATTGTGCATTGTGGGCAGCTTCATTGATAATAACAGAACTTTGTGAGATTGCGATGAACTGACAAAGCAACAGCGTTTTAGTGATTGTTGGTCTTGGTTCACTTTCAAGGCTACAGCGTATATAATCAATTGAATAAAACTATTGTTTTTCATGCTGCTAAGAGGACAGATGGCCAATTGCATGTTGCAAAGTTTCGGAAGTGATATTACATATAAATGCTGGATTCACTCTGCATGGAGTGAATCCAGAAAAACTACATGTTAAAGGTGTTGTATGTAAGTTTTTGACTCAACTAAGGCATAAAAATACCATAAAATGTTTAGGAAACAATGCTCTGAAAAACAATGCTACAGACAGTTATTTTACTTTGAAATGTGCAGTCTGTGTTTTGGTCTGTGCAAAACCTCACGTTGCCAATTTACCCAATAGTATTTCGACACCACAGGTTGCCAGTTGGTGGAAAACACAGAGTATTGCTGCCATGCAAGCCAGCAAACAAATTGGGCAGACTAATAGATTAATAGAAAAATATTTGTAAATATTTGTCTGCCGACCTCTTGTGGAAAAAATCTGTACACTGTACACTGGCCTAAAACTTGTGCATATTGTGTGCGAGTGTATTCAGAATCTCAGGTGTGACAGTGAGTTCTTCCAAAAGGCAAAAATACGCAAGTAAGGGTCTCAAACTGTTTGCAGTGGAAAGTTCCAGAGAGATGAAGCAGATGAAACAGAATGCAAAATACTTTTTTTTCAGTACTTTGGTTACTGTCATTGGAGAAATGTCAGCACGGTTCAGTGAGTGTAACAGACAATTGGTCAAAGCATTGTGTGCTCTCGAACCTGGAAGCAATGACTTTCTGGACAGTTTAACAGTTAACCCTCTGAGCCTGACAAACGCGCCGGCGCGTTTTGCTTGATTTTTCCTCATGACATTGTAAAACAACTTAAAATACTCCGTCATTTTTGGCCTCACAGACATGAAAGATATGTATTTACAAAGCTTAAAGTGTCTACTTTTATTTATGTACACTCAAAATAAAAACTAAATGTTGTGCTTTTTGCTAAATAAAGAAAACAAACAGGATGCGCGTTCTCCCGTCTGTCTCCCTGTGAAGTCCACTCTGAAATGCGTCTGAAAATGAACTGTAACTCAGCGAATACTTGCCACACAGACACGGAAGATATCTCTTTATAAAGCTTGGAATGTCTACTTTTAAATGAAGTCATTTATATAAAAAACAAATATTCTCTGTTTATGTAATCAGCGAGAGGTACAGTTCCTTAAGCGGAGCCTCATTATCTTTAATGTGACCACACCCACGCGCACAAAGCGATTCACATGCAAATCGTCCACGTGAAGGAACGCGAAACTGTAAACGCCCCCCAGCACCTCAAAACAAAGCATCATCTTCATCATTCTTCTGCTTTTCATCGAGTTTGGAAGACACGCTGTGAGTTTACCTTGGATTTACCTCAGAAGAAACAGAACGTGATTTTAACGAGAATTTTTAAGGTAAAACATTTCTTCTCACTTATATTAGCGTTATTGATGCATAAACTTCACATCGTAGGCTACTAGTTGAACTATTGCCAGACTAAAATGTGTATTAGGCGGGACGTCCTGTTTATTGGGCCTAAATGTCCCGTATGTGACCTCCCTTGTCCCATTTATTGACTGCTACGCTGATCTAACCACTGACTAAGGGGCTGTTCACATATGTTGCGTCTTTTGCGCGCGCAAGTTCGTTATTTTAAATGTAGACGCGCGAGAAGCGCGCTCAAATAGAGAGCAACGCCGTCGTGACGCTCAGTGCGGTGCGGTGCGGTGCGGCGCGCTCATTTTTCCCAGGCGCGTCTATGCGCAGCGAGATGAAAAAGCTTAGCAACGTCAGACGTGGCAGGAACATCTGTTTGTGTATGCATTTGTAGATTATATTGCAAACAAATCATTACAATGTGAAACTGTAATGAGAAATCCATGTTGAAAACAGTTGTGTACATTTTTTTCAGGATTCTTTGATGAATAGAAAGTTAAAAAAAAAACAGCATTAATCTGAAATAATAAAAGCTTTTGTAACTTTTGACACATGTAATGCATTCTTGCTGAATAAAACTATTTATTTCTTAAAAATGATTAATTATTAATAAAACTAGTAATTTAAAACAAATTCTTACTGACCCCAAACTTTTGAACGGTAGTGTATAATGCTACAAAAGCTTTAGATGGTTTGTGTTTAACAATTGACATTAATTTCTATGATGTTAAAATTCTTTTTAGGATTAAATTGTGCATTAATAGGTTAAGCAAAACAAGTGTGTTTGTATCTGAGAGCCTTTTATACACACTTAACTGCAGACACTGAAATGGCATACACTGTGTGATACAGTACAAACATTTTAAGTGTCCCTTATAAAGAACCACGATTGTCCCTTATTTTTGTCCCACTTTTTGTCCTTCGTTGTGTATATTTGGATTATGCTGTGTTGTAAATAAATGCAAACAATTCAAAAAGCCATTCTTTTAATCTCTTCATATTCTTTGTTCTAGTTCCCTCACAGTCCCATTCAGCTGATAGGGCCATCAGGGGAGGGTCTTTGTCTTTGCAGGTGTGAGAAACATCAATATTCATGATGATTCACGCCCTCCCTGCATAAGCCTTCCTGACACAAAACATGTCTTACAAATTTTAAATCAATATATTGTTTTATGTGAATGAGTGGCCAGAGTGATTTTTACATCGTCTTGAAGCAAAAATTCTAGCCTACGTGATCCAGTTTTCTAAAGTCTTGTGAACAAATATTCAGTATGGGTTTTATGGCCTTATTTCAGTGACTTAAATTTTTTTTTTTTTTTCACAAACCGTGCATAAACGTCATTTTCTCAAAACTACAAACTTTTACATACATGCTGCTCACATATTATTGTAGCAGAGTTTGTGCTGAATACAGTGTAATCAGACTTTAGCCATGAAAATGTTACAAGTAACAGAAATAAGCTCAAATGTCAGGGCATGTCAAAACACCTCCAGGGCCCAGAAAACAGCTCAGGGCTCAGAGGGTTAAACCACTCTTGGACCTAACCAAAACAAAAATTGTAGATGCTGAATTCACTGTCACTTGAGGGTTTATACGGACTGAAATCGCTCTTTTTAACAGGGACCACTCTGAATGTACTGCAAAAAAATTCTGGCCCTCTAGCTGCAATGCTAATGGGTTACAATGCACTCAGATATGGAATAACTTTTGAGGCATCCACGGCCACCTGTGAAAACTCTTTATTCCACCCTCACTAATGTGTTTACTCAGCACAGACGGAGCATGTCACACCAGAGAAAA
Source organism: Coreius guichenoti (assembly GCA_039654105.1). NCBI lineage: Eukaryota > Metazoa > Chordata > Actinopteri > Cypriniformes > Gobionidae > Coreius > Coreius guichenoti. The sequence goes on from CM077181.1 coordinate 23,800,007, forward strand.
GCGCAACTCATCCAACTGGCATTTGAATGTAATCTAACTGCAAAATTCAAAGAGAAAGAATGGCAGATCAAGGAGACTGCAGCTCTTCTAAAAAGGTAGGACATCTATCATTATTACGCTGTTTAAACTTTGCTAGTGAGTTTGTCTGGTTACCTGTGCAATTGCATATGGAGTGTTTTATGGAGCGCTGCATTTAAAAATCTGTCGTACAAAAGCGAGTTGTATCAGTGTGTATTGTTGGTGTAATCTTAAAGGTGCAATAGGTGATCTGGGAAATGCTTACTTTAGCCTGCTAGCATTGAAAGCATACGATCCCACCCTTCCTGCAAATCGCCGTCCGAAGCCAATCCTCCTCCAAAACACATGAACGAACACAGACCAGAAGCGAGACGACCAGAGACAACGTTATTGGATTCATGTGTCATTCACAGATGAGAAAACTTTACAGTACAGTGAGTAACAGTACTACAATAACGAATGTAAACAACTGTTTAGGAATTCCTAGGTGTGTGTGTGTGTGTACATGTGTGTGTGTGTATGCATGTGAGTATGTTTTGCATTGGGGATGCTCTATCATGCCTTCAGTTGTGTGTGTGTGTTTGTTTTTTGACAAATTAAAAAGATACAAAATTAAAAATATAAAAAAAGATAAAGAAATGAAAAAAAAAAAAGTCCCCATTTCCCCCCATTTCCCATTCATTTCTATGAGGGTCAAATTGACCCATGAGGGAAGGGAATGTTAAGATTTTTATTACAACCACATAAAATCCTCGAATCCAGTCAAAACTTTTTTGTGTGTATTCCAAGTTCAAGTGCAACAAAAGTCTTGGAGCACTCCGATGAACACCGATGAACACTCATTTTTTTAAAATTAAAAGAAAATCAATTTTGGGTCAAAATGACCTGGAGAGAGCATAAGGGTTAAGAAATTTGCTGGAAATATAAGCTGTTGAAAGAGAGAGAGTGTTTTTTTTTCTTCCATAGTCACTAATTATCATCACCCGTGTCTTGTTGAGTTCCTCATTAACTTATGTTTTTAATGCTCACTTTTCCTTAGTTTATATTGATTATTGTCTTTATGTTTCTGTGTAAAGCTGTTGCTTGTTTCCCTGTTTTGTCTGGTAGTAGTTTGATTATTTTTTGTTAAATAAAGAAATAACTTGCATATAGATCTACATCTCCTCTCCTTGCCTGATCCCACCATGTCAGAATACTCAACCTAGAAAAGATGGATGTAGCAGCCGTCCATCTCCTCCTTACCTATGGTGATCACTCCCTCGAGGACCACACCAGTGATTTTTTTTGGAACGAGCCCATCAGACCCACCTCTGGGGTCTATTGTTTCCTTCCTCCTCCGCTGGTTCTGTCCAGCCTTCAGGCTCCTTCATCTCCGCTGGTTCCTCCCAGCCTCCAAGCTCCTTCGTCTCCGCTGGTTCTGCCCAGCCTCCAAGCTCCTTTGTCTCTGCTTATTCCACCCAGCCTACTAGCTCCTTCGTCTTCACTGCTTCTGCCCAGCATACTGACTCCGCCCCCTCTGTAGGTTCCGCCTGGCTTCCTAGCTCCACCTCCTTCATCGGTTAAACCTCCTACACTGGTTCTGCCCTGCTTCCTGACTCCGCCCCCTCCACTGGCTCTGTCCAGTTCCATGGCTCCACCCACTCTATTCCTATTCCACTGGCTCTTCTGGGCCCTCTGACTCCACCGGTGTGACAATGGTCTCCTGGCCAGCCCATCCAACCATGGTCAAAGGACTCTTAACCACAGCTCGGACTTCATGACCTTCTGCCTCCACTGTGGTCCTCCGAGCCCATAGCTCCACCATGGTCTGTCAACCCTCTGGCTTCACCATGGACTTCCGGACTTTTGGCTGCACTGTAGCCCTCCAGCACTTCAGTTCCACCGTCTTCTATTCCTCTGGCTCCACCTTGGTCATCACTCCCACCTGCCCACGCTCTGCCTTCTGAGCCCCTGGCTCCACAACCTGCATATAGATCTACACCTCCTTTCCTTGCCTGATCTACCCCCATTTCATTCATTCATTCATTCATAATAAATATAAGCAAAATAAAAGGCCAAAGGAAGGAGGAGCCCATCTTCTTCATCCCAGGACACAAAGATATCATTAAGCACCCAAGCTTATTTTAACGGATGTGTTCTGTGTTTATGATACATTTTAATTTATTAAAATATATTGGACATTTCATTTCATTTTTTTTTTTTTACTTATATCTTACGATATTTACAATGTTGGTCCTACATTCCTCCGTCTCCACCTTGGTCCTCAGAGCCTATGTGGCATCGCCCTGGTTCTCCATCCCTCTGTCTCCAGCCTTCTTGACTCGGTCTTCCATGTTTAGATACTGTTTTTTTTGTTTTTGTTTCCTTGGTTTCCATTGCTAGTTTTTTTTTCCCATAGTTACTAATATTATTACTAATATTATAATATTAACATTACTAATATTAACATTTCTATTTGTTATATATTACACATTTCATGTTGCATTTTATCTACTTATATGTTACAAAATACAAAATTGCAGTTAAGGGTGCTTTTATAAAATCAATTCACAGATCATGTCAGTCAGTCAGTTTGATGCCATTTTGCCCATCATATGCTTTTTGGAGTTCTTCTCTGGCTTAAGTAAAATCAGATAGCATTTTGGGAGAAAAATGCAGAATAGTAAACCAAAACTTGAAGCTAAAATAGCAAATATCTCTACTGCCACAGTAAATTTTCCAGGAGAGCTTACATAAGCTGGAATAAAAGCAATCCATACAGCACAGAATATGAGCATACTGAATGTGATGAATTTGGCTTCATTGAACTTATCAGGCAATTTACGGGCCAAAAAAGCCAAAATGAAACACAAAATAGCAAGAAATCCTATATAACCCAGAACAGCCCAGAAACCTAAAGATGAACCTACATCACACTCTAAAATGATCTTTTCCTTGAAATAATTTAGATTTTTAAAGGGAAAGGGTGGAGATATTGTTAACCAAAGCACACAAATAAGTACTTGTATGAGTGTGAAACCAAGAACACTGAGCCTTTGTTGAGGAGGCCCAAACCATTTCATGACATTACTTCCTGGAAGTGTAGCCCTGAAAGCCATTAACACCACTATTGTTTTCCCCAGAATACAAGAGATACAGAGAACAAAAGTGATCCCAAATGCTGTGTGACGCAACATACAGGACCACTCAGTGGGCCGACCAATGAAAGTAAGTGAACAGAGAAAACACAATATCAGTGAAAACAGGAGCAGGAAGCTCAATTCTGAGTTGTTGGCTTTCACAATTGGAGTATTTTTATATCTGAAAAATATGAAGGCAATTATCATTGTTATAATTACACCAACAATAGAAATTGTTGTAAGCAAGATTCCCATGATCTCCTCAAAAGACAAAAATTCAGTCTCCTTCTCAACACATCCATCCTTTTGCAGATTTGACCAGAAGTCTTGATGGCACCGCAGGCATGTTATAGAATCTATATTAGATGCGATAAATAAAATAAAAATATTTAAAATACATATACCACAAATAAAGATTAGATAATTTCAGAAGTTTGCTGAATCTATTACATAAACCATATAGATAACTTCCTAGTTGTAGCTATATTTACTCTGAGACCGTCCTTTTTATTCATTTATATTTTACCTGTAGTGTTACTGATCTCTCCCTCTGTGCATGGTATGCAGTCATAACAGCATATAGGTTTTCCTTTCTTCACAGCCTTCCTAGTGCCAGTGGGGCAGCTCTCACTGCACACAGACACTGGTACCTGTAACAGGAATTTCAACTTTACACATTTTTGCACATATTACTGTATGTATAAAATTATAAGATTCATCATCATCATTACCACCACACACAAAATACTTATTTTTAAGACACTTCACATTTTATCCTCACCTTTGTTACATTATTTGCCCATACAATTGAAGCCATATTCACTGCCAAACGATCTTTCATGGGAAGAGAGGCATCATAAAGGCCAACAGTGACAAATTCATCATGTTTATTTTTACTTGGTTGCCAATTTATTACCTCATATTTTGCCACTGCCTCACCATTCTCATCAAAGTAAACCTCTTCACCATCTTTGGTTTTGAAACGCACCCTCCGTAGGTGCTTTAGAAACTGGGAAAAAATAAATAAATACAGTATTTAACCAGTGGTTGACTGACATGTTTAATTCAAGAAATCATTTGAGCTCATTCTTAGTCTATACAATAAAATTATATAACATTCCATCAGATTTTATAAAGTTCTTCACAAAATATTAACTTAGTGTTAACCCACTGTTAAAGGATCAAGCTGTTTCTTTGAGGCACATTTTTCCTTGCAGCCCAGAAGGTCATGAAGTGTATGAGCAACAGCATATACTCCTTTGTACACATTGCTGAAGATGGGCATGAGTGACATGTCTGTGAAAGTGTTTTGCATTTGGGATAGTTCCTCCTTTCCTGTACATGCAGTTGTCGACACTGAATCATTTTTGGTGGAGTATTTACACTGAAACAGGGCTTCCCAGAGCTCAGTAAAAATGGCACTTCCTGAAGACTTCAGTGGTTTTATATCTAGAATAAATTCCTTTAGACCGGTCACCTTTGTTTTGGGTATTGCCAGTCCAATGGCCCCTTGTAGAATGTGATGCTTATCCATACTGGCAATGACAGAATCAGAGATCCAGCCCTCTGTACCTACCCACTGGAAACCAGTAATATTGTATTCAACAAATTTATGCAGCAGAACCTCCAAGTCCCAGTGCACAAGAAATCCCACAATTACTCGTGAAGTAGAGCTTTTAATCTGCTCAATTATCCTCATTACTTTATCTTCAGGGTAGGTTCTAAAAAATGGGAGAGAATATTCCAAACAGATACCCATCTTTTCAGCCACCTTTGTGAAAGTGGCCATCCCATTATTACCATAATCATCATCCGTTCTTATGGCTCCCACCCAGGTCCATCCAACATGTTTAACCATTTCTGCCAGTGCTCTGCTCTGGTAGTAATCACTTGTAATAGTTCGAAGAAATGAAGGATATTTGGTTTTGTCACTGAGACACTCACAGGTGGCATAGTGACTGATCTAAGAGAAACAATTAAATAGTGTGACATGTTATTAAAAATAATTTGACTGCCATATAAGAACTACCTGTCAAAAAAAGGAATTATTACCATCGGAAGATTGAATGGTCCAATAGTTTTTGCCATCGCCATGCATGCTGATGAGGTTGTGTCTCCTAGTATGGTTTGTACATATGCTTGTTTCATGCAGGGTCCATCGAAGGTTGTGTTTTCATGTCCATTAGCAAGAGCCATAGTGACTCTAACAGCCATTGCCATCGAACCGCATGTGTCATAGATCTTGTAGCCTAATGAGACCCCAGGTAGCAAAGTGGAACTGTTATTGATTTCCTCAACAGCGAAAAGCATGGACTGCACATACTGGAAATCTCTATAGTTAAGACTTGGTTTGGAAATAAAAACACATACACACACACAACAACATTCATTACATTTGGCTGAATCATAATATTATATTTCAATATTTTACAGCTTTACAGCAATAGTGAAACTTTTAGTCATGTCTAAATTTTGTTGCTTTGGTGAGAAAATGTATGTTCAAAATTAACCAAAGATTTTGAGATACACTGATTTAGGTGTTGCATACCTGACACACTTCAGAGGAGGTGGTGTAACAGAATATGTTAGTTGTCTGATCTCCCAGCTGCTATGAAAAGAGAAAACACCTCCAATTATGATGTCTCCATCTTTCCATAACTGAGGGTATACGGGCTGTCCTTGTAGAGTACAGGTAGTTTCATTAGCTCTGGTGAAAGTAAGGATGGTCATTACTACGTGCATGAGTGCAAAGAATGGCTCCATTCACCCACTGAATAGATGCAACTCAGAGGCGTGCCAAGTAGGAGATTGCAATAGGTTGAACAGGAAGGATTTTGTGATATTTATAGCGATGAAAGGTACTAAACCTCATTGGGAAAATGGTTGGACCTTTTATGAAGGAGGTGCTCTGTCCTGACATGATCAAGGAAAAATAGGCTGTAAAATAGCAAGCACATGTTTTTTTGTTTTTTTTTCAGTCTAAACTATATTTTGTTTGATAATTATTTAGAGATTAGAGTTTGTTGTCATTTAGAGTATGAGCAATACATTTAAATTTTTATTGCTAATGTTGGCCATTATGAACATTATGAAGTCCTATTCTTTAGTTTGGTGAACATAAAAAAAAAAAAAGCATAATTATCTTTGATGAAATCCTTTCATGATTGTACTATAGACATATATTTGCACACATTTCAGTTCACTAAAAAAATACACACACTAAAATTTATATAGACTGTGCGCAGGAATATGTTTCATTCTCTCAACATTAGCAGCCACAGGTTTAAAACCTGAATACGTATACAACTTGTATTAAACCAAGCAAAATATTATATATGCATATCTGTAAAGGTATATCAGAAACTGGGCCACATTTAGATGCATTTTATTATGTTACTTCTGAGATTGGAGCATGGCACTACAGAGAACAGAGCCATACTAGGAAAATATGAGCGATAACTGGAGTGAAATCAATTACAAAATAACTGACTTTTGTTAATACTTTTTTTCCAATCATTTTTTTATAGCTCAACTAAACTTCATGCATACAATTTGCATGTTAATGTGTTGATTTGATCACTTTATTATAAACATTTTAGTTAAGTCAATTTCTTGCATGAAAAGAGAGGTGAAAAACCTATACCCAGACAGAAGTGTTTTATTTTTCAACAATGCTGATTTTGTTCACATTTAATATGTGTATGATGCTTAATACATAACATGCACGTTGCATAAACTTATGCCCATGAATTAAACCAAATAAATGGCTGCATAGTTTACTGATGAATGCAGAAAGCTGGAGAAATACATGTACTAAATTTATTTTCTGTTTCTTGTTAATTAAAAAAAAATCAATGCAATCATTGGAGATTTGTAACTGAGGATCTGTACAGCCTGTGAGGAGCAGAATACAACAGAAGTGTATTTTTGTCAGCCAGTCAGTCAGTCCAGGCAGTAATGAACCATTCCCAGTAATTATGAAAACCAACCTCAGTACCCATAGACTATACTTTTGTTTGAAGGTTTAATTTTTACTTCATACTGTGTTCAGTAATTCATGGGTTTAAAGTGCTTTAGCTGAAGATTTCCCCATCATTTGTTTCTTTGTGTTCTTCTCTGGTTTTAGCAAAATTATGTAACATTTTGGAGCAAATATGCAAAATAGTAAACCAAAACTTGAAGCTAAAATAGCAAATATCTCCACAGCTACAGTGAATTTTCCAGGAGAACTGACATAAGCTGGGATAAATGTGAGCCAGACAGCACAGAATATGAGCATACTGAATGTGATGAACTTGGCTTCATTGAAGTTATCAGGGAGCTTCCGAGCAAGAAAAGCTAAAACAAAACACAAGATTGATAGCAGGCCAGTATAACCCAAAACAGCCCAGAAACCTAGAGCTGAACCCAAGTTACATTCGAGGATTATCTTTTCTCTGTAGTAGCTTGAATTCATATATGGGAAAGGAGGGGATATTGTTAACCAAAGCACACATATAACCACCTGTATTAACGTTAAGAAAACAACACTGAGTCGTTGTTGTGCAGGTCCAAACCATTTCATGACATTACTTCCTGGAAGTGTAGCCCTGAAAGCCATTAACACCACTATTGTTTTCCCCAGAACACAAGAGATACAGAGGACAAAAGTGATGCCAAATGCTGTGTGACGCAGCATACAGGACCACTCAGTGGGCCGACCAATGAAAGTAAGTGAACAGAGGAAACACAGAGAGAGTGAGAAGAGCAGCAGGAAGCTCAGCTCTGAGTTGTTGGCTCTGACAATAGGTGTTTCTTTATGAAGATAGAACAGAAAAGATACCATTGCTGTTAATAACACCCCAATGAAGGAGAAAATGCAAAGCAACATCCCCATGATTTCTGTATAGGAAAGGAATTCAACCACTTTTAATATACATCTGTCTTTGTTTTCATTCGACCAGAACTCCAAATGACAAGGAAAGCAGTCACTAGAATCTGTGAAGAAAAAAAAATAATACTTTAGTGAATGGATCACATTACTTTATAAAGTAGATATCCAGCTGGTACAATTTTACTGTGCAGACTTCACACTTCTTTTTTTCACTATTATACCTGTGCCATTACTGATTTCTCCCTCTGCACATGGAATGCAGTCATAACAGCAGACAGGTCTTCCTTTTTTCATAGCCTTCCTAGTGCCAGGGGGGCAGCTCTCACTGCATACGGACACAGGCAACTATGAGAAAAAAAGTTTCATATAAAACACCAAATGATTATGATTTGAATAGTTAAATTTTATATATTTTCAGATAGATTTACTATTATGATTGTTCTGGACTGACTGTCTTTTTCACAATTCAGATATTTCACACAATGTCAATCATTTGTTATTATATATTATTGATATACCTGTCCACTGTTCCCTGCCCATAGCACGTGTTTTTGATTGACTTGAAGACGTTGCTCTGAAGGCAGTGAGCTGTCATAGACACCCACATGCTTAAACTGCAGACCTCCATTCCCAGCAGGCTGCCAGTTCACAAGGTCATATCTCGCCACTGGATCACCACTTGCATCAAAGAAGATTTCTTCACCTGTTTTGACAGTGAATCTCACATTTCTCATATACTCCAACACCTGAGAGGAAACATCAGTAACATTATTTCTATTTTTCATTATAATTTTGCTACTATTATTTTTTGTGCTCTTACATATGCCTACCTTTTGTGGTGTGGGCCGTTCTCCTTTGCTGCTGTTGGTGGAGTCTTTTAATACATTATGTAGGGTATGTGCAACAGCATACACTGCAGTGTACACTTTATTTGCTATCCGTAGCTCTGATACATCAGTATATTCATTTTGCAGCTCAGCCAGTTTCTCTGAGCCAGTACAACCACCACTGCCGCTGCTCCTGAAAGAGCACTGAAAAGCTGTTTCCCAGAATTCTTTTAAAAGTTCATTTTTGGGTTCTTGATCAGGATGCACATTCACTAGGAACTCTCGCAGACCCACAAGTTTGGCATTTGCTATGGCAAAACCCACAGCTCCAGATAGTAAACTGTATTCCTTTGTTTCTGCAACAGTTCGAGAAGTGATCCAGGATTCACTGCCAACCCACTGCAGCCCTGTGATGTTGTGTTGTGCAATTACATTCACAAGGGGAAAAAAATCTCGTAATGCAACAAAAGCCAGCACCACTCTGGCAGTGGCTTTTTTTATCACTTCCAGTGTCTTTAGAAACTGCTCCTGTGGATCAGTTCTTAATATGGTCTCTGAGTATTCAATACAAATCCCTTCTTTTTTTGCAGCCTCCTCAAATGCTGCAATACCATTATTGCCATAGTCACTGCGACTCCTGATCGTCCCAACCCAGGTCCAGCCAAAGTGCTTGACAAGCTGAGCCAGTGCTCTGCTTTGGTAATAATCACTTGGAATTGTTCTGAAGAAGGATCTATACCTTTTTCTGTTACTCAGGCATGCGCATGTGGCAAAATGACTGATCTGCAAGAAAAAAAAGCAGAGTATTTTAACCACAGTTTTTCTCAATTTTTTTCTATTTTTAATCCATATCTGTAACTTTCTACTATACAAAAAGCATAATTGTTATGAAAGAGACTGCAAATATCTAAACAATTTAACACATTGTTTTCTATAAATAGTTTTTTAATAGAATAATTGACTTGAAACATGTATTTTTGGTGCCTGTTCCAGTGTTTAATGATTCAACATGATAACAAGCAGCAGATAAGTAAGAGTTCTTACAACAGGTAAACTGAATGGACCAACTACAGAAGCCAAGGCTATGGTGGGAGAGGAGTTTGACTCTCCAACAATGGCATGAACAGCTGGTGGTCTAGAGCAGGATGCATCACTCAAAGTCTCTTCATAACCATTCATCAAACCCATGCCTGAGAAGATAGCCTGAGTTATTGAGCCACAGGAATCATATATCTTATAGCCCAAAGAAACACCAGGCAACAGCTGTGTGCTGTTATTAATCTCCTCGATGGCAAAAATCAGTGTCTGGGCAAATTTAAATTCACGCAAGCTCAAGCTGTAAAAAACAAAACAAAAAAAAAAAGTGTCAGTTGTATAACATTCTGCAAAGAATCATCAAAGAGTCATGTTCAGCTATTATTTTATATCATCATACAGACCTGACACATGTTGTTGGCTCTGGTTTGGTAGTGAAAGAATGCATCTTTAGCAGAGCACTAATGTGGATTGAGAATATCGCCCCAATGTTGATGTCTCTTTCTGCAGAAAGTAGAGGAAGGGAAGGCTGACTAATTAGTCTGCAGACTTGTGCTGAAGCTGGTACACAGACCCCATGCACCACCAGCATGAGTAGTGGCAGTGACACAGACCTTTTTGCCATGCCAATATGTATGCAGGGCAGGAACCTATGTGGCAGAACAAGGGTAGTGCTGCCTTTTATTGTGTCTTTAAATGTCCTTTGGGGTTGGCATTATGATACTTTCACACTAGTTGACCTTTTATGCTCATGTCTCATTATGGAATGCTTTATTTATAGACTGTTTATATTATTTCAGTTTATAAATTTAAATTTTTTTTAGAAAAAATAAATAAAACTAGTTTTTCTAACGCCTACTAGGCTGTTTGTCTGAAATTTACCATTGTAAGGCAGATGCCAGGACATCTGGACCAAGAAACGATCACTTCCTGAGAAACAAATAACTTTCCTAAGGATTAACATTTGAACACTCTCCTGCATAAATGACAACCCCATCTGAGACACACCACACCGAGACACTCACACCTCACCCTCGCACTCTGCCCATTACCCTCTGTTACTGCCTATTCTCTCCCGCACTGAAAACTCATTCAAAATCTATGCAACATTAAATGTGTCCAATGAGTAACTTTGCATGTCTAGTATCATTTGAAATGTGTCAGTGCGTCTGGTAAAATAGTCTCAGTCATCTCAGCCATCTCTTCTCTGCCAGTGTCAAATCAATTTGGTTCTGGTGAGAGTACGCTGTGCGCGAAATGGCTGCCGCTTCTCATCGCTATTCGTTGTTTTGTTTTTGTTTTTGTTTCTTGTTTTTGTTAATCGTCTGTTAATTGTTTATCGTCACCGTGACTAATACGCATGGATGTGCTTTTTGGGGACTTAAAGTTTGGATATATTTGCTTGGGTCTTCAAGTCTGGATCTGATGGAACAGTGCAAGATGCTTTGAGTGAAGCATCTTGAGCTGCTGTGTGATTTTTTTTTTTTTTTTAAGTTCTGGGACATAAATAACTCATCTTTGAAATCCCTGTGACATTCTTTGGACCGCTTTTGCAAACTGCTGTACAGCGTCTTACTTTGTGAAATCCCTGCGAGCCCTCTGCCCATTGCCTAGGCTTTACCACTCTGCACTCTAGGTAACTAAGTTTACTCTTGTTAACTGAGTAGTGTCTCTTTGTGGTTTTTCCTATCTGGGCTTGGCTAACGTGGAGTGCTGTGGCCTTACTTTACTCTTTCCCGCGAGCCCTCTACCACTGTATATCGTGGGTCCCATAATTTTGATGAAACCGGTAAGCAAGTTTCCACTTGTTTGGCGAGTTGCTCCTTTTGGTTTTGTGGATCACATCTAGCATCAGCTGGGTTTGGCTAACGTGGTGTTGTTTAGGGTGGCCATACTGCTTTCTGTGAGTGTATTTAACTGTGCAAGGAGATGTATTTTGCTTTTTATAACTCGCTGGCACTGAGATTGCTGGCCCTAGTCGTTTTTGGGTTTGTTTTGGTTCTCAATGACAGTATGGATTTTCATTACACCTCACTCCAGCTGCATAAGCTAAATCATCACTCTCGACTGGAAACCTCTACATTCGATTGGTGCACTACCCTCGGTATTGCCCGTCGTGCTCGTTATATCCATCGGTCTGCAAAGCGTCGATGGTTCTATGGTTGCAAGTCCTCTTTATCAATACCTGTGATCTGGTCGCAGAGATCAAAGCGTTACCATAGCAACGTGACTCCTCATCGCGTCGGGACTCTCATACCCTTAACCAGAGATGCTGTCTACTCGTCAATGCTTGCTACCCATCAGCTCAACTGCGCTCTTTTGAACACTCGTTCCCTGTCTGGCAAAGGTGCACTGCTGAACGACATTACAACTGAGAGAAACCTGGACTTACTATTCTTGACTGAAACCTGGCAAACACCTGATGATTTCATTGAACTGAACCTTTTAACCCCTCCTGGATATAGTTACCTGACAAAACCTAGACTTAGTGGCAGAGGTGGTGGTCTGGCTGTGATCTTTAAGAACAATTGTAAAGTGACTAAAATTGATGTTCTTGATGTTTCCAGTTTTGAATGTCTATCACTTAAACTTGCTGGTCCTGCTCCACTCCTGATTATGTTGATTTATAGACCCCCTAGATATAATACAAACTTTCTCTCTGAATTGACTCAACTTCTCACTCTTGCCTGTGCCCAGCATGATATAATCATGATGCTAGGTGACTTTAACACATGTTGATTCTGATTGTACTTTTGCAAAAGACTTTATGTCTGTTTTGGATTACTTTGAAGTATCTCAGCATATTGATTTTCCCACACATTCCCACTCTCATACTCTTGATTTGCTTTGTACTGTTGGTATTGACAGTGTGCATGCTCAGGGTCATGATTTGGGCATTTCTGATCATAAACTAATTGTCTTCGACTTTTTACTCCCTCTTGCAAAACCAAACACCAAAACTACGATATCTTACCATAACCTGAGATCTATAACTGTTGACAATTTCTCTGCTACTATTGCTGCCTCTGTTCTTCCTTCTTCACTCAACCTCCTGAGTCCTGATGAGATAGTTTCAACCTATAATGAATCTATTTGTAATGTTTTGGATGATCTTGCTCCATTAATAACTAGAACTGTCCCGTCTACTTACTCCTCTCCTTAGTTCACTCCTGAACTAAGAGTTTTGAAAACAAAATGTAGGCGTCTCGAATAACTTTACAAAAAATCCTCCCTTCTTGTGCATTCCATGGCTTTTTCAGATTCAGTAGTGGAATATAAAGAAGCACTTAACTTTGCACGTTCTAACTATCTTTCAACTGTCATCAACAAAGCCAAGTGCAAACCTAAAGCTCTTTTTTCTGAAATAAACAAACTGGTTAAACCCTCACCCGTAGCTATTACTGGCTCTGTTGATTTATGTGAAAGTTTTCAGTCATTTTTTCTACAAAAAATTGATAACATTTATCAAACTTTTTCTCCAACTGCCTCTTCCTATTCAACTCCACTCGACACTTTTTTACTCACAAATACATCTGTGGTTGAACAACTGATTATCAAATCTAATTCTACCACCTGCACTCTTGATCCTATTCCAATATACCTTCTAAAAACCCTTCTGCCTTCACTTATTCAACCCATTACGCATATTATAAATAGATCTCTTGCCACTGGTTATGTTCCGCATGATCTAAAAGTAGCAACTATCACTCCAATACTAAAAAAGTCCGGCCTTGATAATACTATCCAGAACAATTATAGACCAATATCAAACCTGCCATTCATTGCCAAATTACTTGAGAAGGTAGTCGTAGCACAACTGCAGTCACATCTAGAGCAAAACAATCTATTTGAACCGCTTCAATCAGGTTTTCGTCCCAATCACAGCACAGAAACAGCACTTTTAAAAGTGCTAAATGATCTCCTTCTGGTTTCTGATTCTGGTCCACACAGTATCCTGGTTCTTCTCGATCTCAGTGCAGCATTTGACACTGTGTGCCACTCCATGCTTCTTTCACGACTATCTGCAATAGGCATCACTGGTGCTGCTCTTCAGTGGTTAACTTCATATCTATCAAATAGACAGCAATTTGTTAGGATAGGTAAATATCGATCTGGTACCGTTCCTATCTCTCATGGTGTACCTCAAGGTTCTGTACTTGGTCCTCTTTTATTTCTCATTTATGTGCTGCCACTAGGTCAGATAATCAGACGACATGGTTTTAACTTTCATAGTTACGCTGATGATATTCAAATTTATTTCACGGTTAAACCCAACTCAGCTTGTCTACCCGCTTCTGTTAACTCTTGCCTTCAGGAACTTAAAACCTGGATGACTGATAACTTCTTACAGCTTAATGCTGATAAAACTGAAATCCTGTTGACTGGCCCTAAATCACAGAGTTTACCATGACATGACATTTTCATTGATATTGATGGTGTCCAGATTAGGCCTTCAAAAACTGTGCGAAATCTGGGAGTATTGCTTGACTCCACGTTATGCCTTGACTCACATATTGGTCAGACTGTTAAATCATGCTTTTTCCACTTGCGAAATATTGTTCGTATCCGCCGCTCCCTTAACTTTAGAGATGCTGAAACTGTTATTCATGCTTTTATAACCTCCAGATTGGACTACTGTAACGCCTTATACAGCGGCTTACCTACCAAAGCTATACATCGCCTTCAAATGGTGCAAAACTCAGCTGCTCGAGCTCTTACATTTAACAAAAAATCTGCACATATCACTCCCATCCTCAACCAACTTCACTGGCTTCCTGTGGCCAGTTGTATCCAGTTTAAACTGTTAGTTTTGGTCTATAAAGCAAGTCATAGCCCCACACCCCAATACCTGGCTGAGTTAGTGCAACCATATGTTCCTGCCCGGACCCTCAGATCTAGCAATGATAACTTGCTTGTTGTACCCAAGTATAAACGCTCTACTGTGGGTGGTAGGGCTTTTAGTGTAATTGGCCCTAAGCTGTAGAATAAGCTGTCCCCGAATCGTCGTACCGCACCTACTCTCCAGACATTTAAGTCCCAACTTAAAACTCATCTATTCTCTATGCTCAGTAAATAATTATTCTGCCTATGAACTGCCTTCAAGTGATCTCACACTTTTTCATTTTATGTTATATGACTACTTTATTGTATTTAATGTTCTCTTTGATTCTATAACTTCTTATGGATCCAAGAAGTTCTAGAAGCTGAGAAAATATTGTGTGCCACTAAAAATGTGTACTCTCAGAGATCCTACATTCAGGATACCTCCTGTATGTAAATAAGTGCCCTTCTTAACAGATGTTTAGAACCTATTCAATCACAAATTCTGATTGCCCATTTGTGACCCCCTGAGTAAGGGACCAAAATCTAATTATAATCACAAACACCACCATTTGGTGAACCTATTGAATTATCTGGGTATTTAAGGAAAGATGACACAGAACTCAGGGAATCTGTAAACAGATCTCCCGCACGATTGCTGTGTGTAGTTTTTCCACTACCAGGTAAATATTTCCAAATCCTTGATTTCTGAATTATTGATTTTGTATATGATTGATTGATGCTTTTTATTCTTTGAATTGGATTTTGATTTAAGATTTCATTACCTGGTTAATAAATTGATATATTTGAATTTATTCTGACTTACTCTGAAATTATTGACTTTAGTACATTACGATGTATCCTTTGTTACCGCAAATCTGCGACCAGGGTTTAAGTACATACTAGATCTCGGATTGTATGGAGCATAGAGCACATCTGGTGAGATTTTAGATTTCTGACTAAACTGCTTGACTTTAACTAAGTTGTTATGCAGTCAGATTCACTACAGGGGACCAGATAAAATACTATCCAAATAATATGACATTATTTTATGGTACTGGTCATAACCTCTGGTTGCTGTTTCAGCTTTAACTAAGTTGTTATATAGGCGACTGTAGGGGGCTAAATAGGTACCTTTTAACAATAGCAAGCATGGGCGGCATTGTTAGATTGCTTTAGCCATAACCTCTGGTTAATGATCGGACTGGCGAGTTTGTGATCGTGGGCACGCATAACGGCCGTTGCGAGGACCCTGTGTGACTCTGAGAACCGAATTAATGATTTCAATAAGAGTAAAGAGTTAAATAGAATATTAAAACATTTAATCCAAATTTCTAAATTATTAAATGTCATAGAAACATTTTCATTAATGGAGTCAGATGAAATAAAGAGGTAATACATATAAGGTAATGTATTTAATTTAATCTTGTTGTGTTGCGTAAAAGGAAAGCCTGTGGGCGGGCTTACAAAGTGGTGACCACGCCTCCGTGATCTTGCCAACATAGGCAAGCAACGTCTTTCCAGCTCGAAATTCAGTTTACCTGTACGGAATATGAGGTTTGATCTCCTTCTCATCTCTCTTCAACTGCTGTGGTAAGTCAATTCTTTTTGCCTTTTAGAATTGTTGAGGGAAAGTTTATTTGCAACTCACATATAGACACATTTGTAGCACGGGTCGGTATACCCACTGTTAGATCGGAACCGTAGAAATCCGATATTGTATAAGAATTAGACGTGAAACATGACTTTCCAGGGAAAGCACAGCAGCAGTGTAATGAAGAATAATGAAGAAATTATGGGAATCTTAGGCGTAAAATTACAAGATCTCCTTGTTCGATTAAGCGACAAAGGATTGAACATGAAGTGGAGTAATAACGAAATTATATCCTGGTATTCTTCTAAGGGCGCACAACTAAAATCTAAATCAAAATACAAGAAAATTCCAGCTGCAATTGTTTATTTGCTTCGTCGTAACGACCTCAAGACAATGACCGAGAACAAACGAACGATAGCAAATATCAAAGAAATTGAAAGATTGCGATCTGACGAATTACAAAAGTTAAGGGCACAAATCGAAGCGGTTGCATACGAACAACAAGGGTTGGCTGGACAGCGCGAAGAGATGGCAACAAAAATCTATCAACTCCAAAGAAAACTTAAAACCGTCAATAATTACATATCTGTTCTCGAAGATTGTTGCGATAATGCAGGATTTCCAGTAGCCACAGTTAAACAAGCAGCACTGGATGATACTTTTGAGCTAGAGAATCAAAATCATAGTGATGATGATGATGCTGCGTTAGGATACAGGCCACAGAGAGAAACTCGTAACCGAGCTCCTGTGTTAATGCCTGAAGAACCAAAACAACGAAGCCCGGTAAAGACTCGAACAAAGTCCAACGACATACCGAAGAAGTCAGTTAAAGTCGCCGTGCTTAAAACTATGACTAATGCGAATGACGAAATAACAACAATCAGCCGCCCATTAACCTGCGAAGAATGTTCTAGACATAAACAAGTCGTAGGAATAATGCCAAGAAAAGGGCTGTTTCAACCCTACTGGGAAACATTGATGTTACAGGCCACGGTGTATAAACTAGAAGTTAGGGATGTATGGCAAATAGCGCTCCTCACCCTCCCTGAAGAGCTCAGACCAAAACTAACCGAAGGAATGAGATCTGGCGACATAAAAGAACGAAACCGCTACGAAACCGACAAAGTAATATATGAACGACTAAAACAGGCATTATTAGAAATGAGGGGCCCGACGCATGCAGATTGGAGCAAAATATTAGAAATCAAACAGGCGAGTAATGAAACATTTGAGACGTACGCCGAGCGGTTATGGGTAACACACAGAGAACACTCAGGGCTAGAAGATGCGAGCCGAGACCATAATGCGTTATTACAACTTGTAAAGAATAATGCTGGCGTCCCAGTCCAGAAGGCTTTATCAAATGGCGTTGATCCAGCCGAAAAGACGTTCAGAGCAATAGTGGACTGAGGTTCAAGAATAGAAAATAGATGGAAATCTAAACCCCGTACCGTCACATCCGCACACTGGTTGACAGAAGGAAAAAGCCCAGATAAATTCAGTCAAAAGTCTCCAAACAAAATGCAATGCCACTATTGCAAAAGGAGTAACCACCTTATGAGAGATTGCCAGAAAAGAGAAAGAGTCTTAAGAGAACAGGCAGCACATGACCAACTTGTCTCTCAGGTGGTGACTCCAAACTATTGAAACAATTTACAAACTTCATTACTGAGTTTAAAAAACAGAACAGCCAAAATAGCATAACTCACAATGCGAGCGAAAAAAACGAAAGATACCATCAACAATAGGGATGCGTGGCCTCCATCGCCGTAGGGAGCATAATTAAGAGTGGTAACCAAATAAAAATAAGAGCTAATCTAGGAGGCCGGTTAGCAGACGTCCTTATTGATTCCGGTGATTCTTGTTCCTGTACAAATATCCCATTACCGTTAACAAATGAAACTATTTAGATCACAGGTATCGGCAACACATTAATGATTGCGACGAAAACGCAGCCAGTTCAACTCGATTTAGGCATGGCAGTATTAAAAGAACCCCTCTGGTATTTACCAAATAATAGTGAAGGGACTGTACTGGGAATGGACATTATGCGGAAATATGGCTTTGTAATTCACTGCTTCGAAAAGCAAATCAAGTTGAAAACGGACAAAACAGTGAAAAAGTGTATGCCAAAAAACAGAGCGATCATGTCCATATCCACTACAGATCCCATTCAACAGATGGTAAACAAACATGATAACATTTGGGCTACACATGAACATGACTGTGGCCTCATTGTCTTGAGGGGGAACCCCCTCCCCCACAAAAACAATACCACATCAAACCAGAGGCAGAGACAGCTGTTCATGACATTGTACACCAACTTGAAACCAGAGGGATAGTCTGACGATGTAGTTCGACCACTAACTCCCCGTGTTTACCAGTACCAAAACTGAACAGTAAACGGTAAACCGAACGGCGTCTTTGCATTGATTACCAACATCTTAACAAAGTTTTGCCCAAGGCTACACCTGTAGTGGCAAATCCATCTACGTTATTATCGCAAATTTCAACACAAGCGTCTTGGTTTACTGTACTTGACATAAAGAACGGTTTCTGGTCCATTAAAGTTAAACGCACAGGTCAGTGGAAATTGGCCTTCACTGTGAATCAAATACAGTACACATGGGAGCGACTGCCACAAGGCCTCCATAACAGTCCTGCAATTTTCCACAGAGCATTAGAAGACACACTCAACCCACTGACAGGGAAAAGTGCTGGGAACAGCAAACTACTTACGAGACTTAATTCGAGACTTTGCTAATGTTGCCGCGCCATTATACTCTCTCTTAAAGGGAAAGTCGAAACCATCTGATATCCTTCAATGGTCAGATGAACATGAAAAAGCTTTTACGTGTCTTAAAGAAAACTTATGTTCTGCCCCCGCTTTAGGTCTGCCCAACCCTTCAAAGCATTTTCACTTACAAGTCGACACAAATGACAATACGCTAAGTGGTATCTTAGCTCAAGATCATGGGGGAAAATTGCGTCCAATTGCCTACTACAGTCGAAAGAAATCTCCCGTCGAACAGGGATTCGACCCATGCACACAGCACGTGCTGGCAGTTCACTGGATGTTGACAACAACTGAACTGGTTGTGGGCTTTCAGCCCGTTGTTATACATACAGTGCACACGCCAGTACAAATGCTGTTGCAGGGCTGAATAAAAGGTGTATCGTCGCAAAGGTTAGCAAGATGGTTAGCAGATATACAAGCACGTAACATCACAACTGTTAACGATCGAATACTACCTCATCTATTGGGAAATGTGGAGGGCCACACACATGCCAAACAAAACAGGAAGCACAGAGTCCCGTTCATGACCAAAAACTTCCAAATCAGACACAAGTGTACATTGACGGCTCTCGATACTGGCATGATGGCAACTTCCATACCGGTGTGGACTCCTCATTCTCCCAATCCAGATACTAACCAATTGCTAATCAAATTACCAGCGAACACATCCACGCAAGAAGCCGAACTTATTGCAATGCTTGAAGCAATAAGAACACACCATGAACCACTGTGCGTATACACTGATAGCCGGTATGCATTTGGCGCAATTCATGACTTTATGACTCAGTGGCAATTGCGAAAGTTTCTTACATCCACCGGTACACTAATCAAACATTTCAACATCATAACCTCGATTTGGCATTCCACACTCTCAGTCGTTAAAGTACGCGCACACATCAACAAAAATCCAGATGAAAACGAGAAAAACAACAACATCGCACGCCAGATGGCGGAGCAGAACAGCGGGCTGAAGGCGGTGTCCGGTGAAGACAGGAACTGGCGTCCTCAGAACTGCAAGGCAGGTGGCTCATTCTGCTGAAGGCCTTTTCGATGGCGGTGACTTCTCAGCCCGGAGTTCAGCGAAGGTAAGTGAGCTGAAGGAGATTATATCTGAATCCTATGGCGTAAGGGGGGCTTTTATAGCCAAGGCCACACCCATTTTGGCAGGCTCTGATGCGCTGATGCGCTCGCTAGTAAGCTCTGCTGGGGTCTGCTGAGCAGCTGCACTGCGTTTTACATATATATAATTATAAGTATAATTTTGGCTTCAATATTCTCGAGGAAAGGAGTTTCTCCCATAGCGTAAGCTAACTTACGCAATACGAGAGAACTCTCGAAAAAGAACCTGCTCCCGACCAGGTTAGGTTCACAGAGTAAATTACCCTGGTAACTGACTCTGAGTATAAGTTACCTCTCTTTCAGAAACGGGCTTGACTTAACCTGCTTTCTCGGGTTTAACATACCTCCCATTCTGAAACGGAAAACCCAGAGTTTCCCTCATTTCAGGGTTAACATACTCAGAGTTTTCACTTAACCTCCTTTCTGAAACGGGCCCCAGATGTTTTATTATTATTATTTTTCTTTTAACAACTGTGAACTTGTCAAAATGACTTAATGTGCACATATCAGGTATATATTTTGTACATCAATTTAAATCATAAAACAAATATATATCAAATAAAATCAAATCAATCAACTTTATTTATATAGCGCTTTTTACAATGGCAATTGTTTCAAAGCAGCTTCACAGTGGCAACAGGAAAATAATGCAACGGAATTTGATTCGGCTCTGGTGAAAACGGTGATGTCATCCAGCTCATTTCAATTATCATATAGTGTCAATGCGGGCAGATCAAAAAAAGAGAAACCAGGCTCAGTCGGGGTGCCAGTTTTCCTCTGGCCGACAAACAAATAGTGTATGATTATGATTCTGGCACATTACAGGTCAGAAGTCATATTAGATCAATAGATATTCGTAGGATTATTCGAAAGATTGGAGTCGTCACGCCGGGGACGGGTTTAATGAGGATGTCGTGTCGATGCGGCATTTACAGGGGGGAGTTTAATTGACACGGTCTCTACAGACACTTCAGGGATATGGTCGTCATGTCCAGGCTGAGGGCCACCATCTGGTCTGGATACGGCCCAGATCCGGCCGACTGCAGTAAACCTCGGGATAAACAGAGAGACTAACATTAGCGTAGATGCCATTCTTCTTATGATGTAACGAGTACATCAGGTGTTATTAGAAGTGTTCCCGGTTCCGGCTGACCTAGTTAATGCAGGCTAAAGCAATCATTTAACTGATTTGAATAATAGAAATTAAAAATGTTTTATGTGTATGCCATAGTAAAGAGATGTGTTTTTAGTCTAGATTTAAACTGACAGAGTGTGTCTGCTTCCCGAACAATGCTAGGAAGACTGTTCCAGAGTTTAGGTGCTAAACAGGAAAAGGATCGACCGCCTGCAGTTGATTTTGATATTCTAGGTATTATCAACTGGACAGAATTTTGAGACCGCAATAGACGTGATGGAGTAGAATGCATTAAGAGCTCGCTCAAGTACTGGGGAGCTAAACCATTTAGTGCTTTGTAAGTAATCAGCAAGATTTTAAAATGTATACGATGTTTAATAGGGTGCCAATGCAGTGTTGCCAGAACCGGGCTAATATGGTCATACTTCCTGGTTCTAGTAAGAACTCTAGCTGCTGCGTTTTGGACAAGCTGCAGTTTATTTATTAAGCGAGCAGGGCAACCACCCAGTAGAGCATTACAATAATCTAGCCTTCAGGTCATGAACGCATGAACTAACTGTTCAGCATTTTGCATTGAAAGCATGTGCCGTAATTTAGATATATTTTTAAGATGGTAGAATGCAGTTTTACAGATGCTAGAAACGTGGCTTTCAAATGAGAGATTGGTATCAAAGAGCACACCCAGGTTCCTAACTGACGACAAGGACTTGACAGAGCAGCCATCGAGTGTTAAACAGTATTCTAGGTTACTACTTGTGGAGTTTTTTTGTCCAATGATTAAAAATTCAGATTTTTCTGAATTAAGTTGCAAGAAATTACTAGTCATCCAATTTTTTATATCAGCTATGCATTCTGTTAATCTTGTGAATTGGTAAGTTCCGTCAGGGCGTGAAGAAATATAGAGCTGAGTATCGTCAGCATAACAATGAAAATTAACGCCATGCTTCCTAATAATATCTCCCAGTGGTAGCATGTACAGGGTGAAAAGCAACGGTCCTAGCACTGAGCCCTGCGGTACTCCATACTTAACTTGTGTTCGGTGTGACATCTCTTCATTTACTGCTACAAACTGATAACGGTCAGATAAGTATGATTTAAACCATGCCAATGAAATTCCACTAATGCCAACATAATTTTCGAGTCTATTCAAAAGAATGTTGTGGTCGATAGTATCGAATGCAGCGCTAAGATCGAGTAACGCTAACAGAGAGATACAACCACGATCGGATGATAAGAGTAAATCATTTGTAACTCTAATGAGAGGAGTCTCAGTACTATGATATGGTCTAAATCCTGACTGGAAATCCTCACAGATACCATTTCTTTCTAAAAAGGAGCATAATTGTGAGGACACTGCCTTTTCTAGTATTTTTGACAGAAAGGGTAGATTTGAGATTGGCCTGTAATTGACTAATTTTGTAGGATCAAGTTGCGGTTTTTTAATAAGTGGTTTAATAATAGCCAACTTAAAAGTTTTCGGTACATATCCTAATGTCAAGGATGAATTAATGATATTAAGAAGAGGATCTATGACCTCTGGAAGCATCTCTTTTAGTAGTTTAGTCGGTATGGGGTCGAGCATACATGTTGTTGATTTTGATGATTTAACGAGTTTAGCCAATTCTTCTTCTCCTATAGCAGTGAATGAATGTAATTTTTCCTCAGTGACACTACAGCTGCATGGTTATAATTTTTTTTCTAATATTATCAATCTTACAAGTAAAGAAGTTCATAAAGTCATTACTGCTGTGCTGTTTACAAACATCAGAAGGTGAAGCTTTATCTTTGGTTAATTTAGCCACTGTATCGAATAAATACCTAGGGTTGTGTTTGTTTTCTTCTAAGAGAGTCGAGAAATAAGCAGATCTAGCAGTTTTTAGGGCCTTTCTGTATGCAATCATGCTCTCTTTCCACGAAATGCGAAAAACTTCTAGTTTTGTTTTCTTCCAGCTGCGCTCCATTTTTCTGGCTGCTGTTTTAAGGGCCCGGGTGTGCTCGTTGTACCACGGCGTTGGACTATTTTCTTCAATCTTCTTTAAGCGCCGGGGAGCAACTGTGTCTAAAGTGCTGGAAAAGAGAGAGTCAATAGTTTCTGTTGCAACATCGAGTTCCTCTAGGCTATCTGGGATGCTGAGGAGATGAAACTGATGAGGAAGATTATTTACAAAGAAATCTTTAGTCGCAGCAGTGATAGTCCTGCCATATTTGAAGCGAGGGGACGGCTTTGCAGCCTTTGCTAAATTAAGTGTACATGATACTAGGTAATGATCTGAGATGTCATCGCTCTGCTGCAGAATTTCAATGGTATCAACATTTATTCCATGTGACAGTATTAGGTCTAACGTATGATTACAGCGATGAGTGGGTCCTGACACGTGTTGCCTTACTCCAATAGAGTTTAGAATGTCTCTAAATGCCAATCCCAATGCGTCTTTTTCATTGTCTACATGGATATTAAAATCACCAACAATTAGGACTTTATCTGCAGCCAGTACTAACTCTGATAGAAAATCAGCAAATTCTCTGGTAAAGTCTGTATGGTGCCCTGGTGGCCTGTATACAGTAGCCAGCACAAATGTCAAATGGGATTTATCAATTTCACTACATAACGTTACATAAAGCACCAAAACTTGAAATTATATTTGAAACTAGACTTGTGAGTAATACCGAAGATATTATTATAAATTACAGCAACACCTCCCCCTTTACCTTTCAGACGTGGCTTGTGTTTATAACAATAATCTTGGGGGGTGGACTCATTTAAAGTAATGTAATCGTCAGGTTTTAGCCAGGTTTCTGTCAAACACAGCACATCTAGGTTATGATCTGTAATCATATCATTAACAATAAGCGCTTTTGAGGAAAGGGATCGAATATTCAGCTTTATCATTTGATCATCTGTATTATATCTGTTGTTTATTTGTTGGACATCAATTAAATTTTTACCATTGAATGGTTTTGATGGTTTTTTGTATTTACTAATTCGTGGAACAGACACAGTCTCTATGTGATAATATCTAGGTGAAAGAGTCTCTATGTGCTGGGATTTATCTGACTTCTGTGACGTGAGACAGCTAGCAGGCGGTCGGGTAAGCCAGTCCGTCTGCTTCCTGACCTGGGCCCCAGTTAGTCAATGTTTAGCTCTAAGACTATGTGCCAAATTACTAGAGAGAAGAGCGGCACCATCCCAGGAAGGATGAATACCATCTTTTTTCAACAGGTCAGGTCTGCCCCAAAAGCTTTTCCAATTGTCTATGAACCCTATGTTATTTTGCGGACACCACTTAGACAACCAGCCATTGAGTGATGATAGTCTGCTAAGTATCTCATCACTCCTTTTAACGGGGAGGGGACCAGAGCAAAAAACGTCATCTGCCATCGTACTTGCGAGTTTACACACCTCTTTAATGTTAATTTTGGTGATTTCCGACTGGCGAAGTCGAACATCATTTGTGCCGACGTGAATAATAATCTCAGAGAATTTACGATTAGCATTAGCCAGCACTTTTAAATTTGCTTTGATGTCAGGCGCTCTGGCTCTCGGTAAACATGTGACTATGGTGGCTGGTGTCTCTATTTTCACGTTCCGTGTAATAGAATCGCCAATAACTAGGGCACTTTCAACAGGATTCTCAGTGGGTGCATCACTGAGTGGGGAGAACCTGTTTGATGTTCTAATCGGAATGGAAGAGTGGTTTTTTGATCCGTGACTATGCCGTCTCACTGTCACCCAGTTGCCCTGCTGCACGGGCTCTACAGCTGGAACCGAACAATGTACAGAGTTCACTAAGCTATGTGTCACTAAGCTATAAAGCAGTGTCTAAAGCTGTTACATTCTCACTACTCTCAAATAAAGTCTGGATGCGTGTCTCTAATTCTGAAATCTTTTCCGTCAGCCTGACTATCTCCTTACATTTATCACATGTGAAGCCCTGTTCGCCAATGGAGAAAGATATACTAAACATGAAACATGCAGTGCAAGTGACAATGACAGGAGAAGAAGACATGGCTTACCGTATTTGTTGATTAATCCAACTTACCACAGTTGTTTGATGGAGTCTATTTACTAATCCAACTTACCACAGCTGTTTAATGAACTCAGAAAACAAGAGACCCGAGTGCAGAGATGGCAAGCTAACAGGCAAGCGAAATGCTAACGCGTGATAGTGATTTAGATTAAAAGCTAGCGGTGTCAGATTTAATGTGGTAGGCAATATTAGACAATATATGGTGATGGGTAAATTATATTTAGCAGTTTAAACAACAAGGAATGATATCAAATAAAGATTCAAAAGCAAGCAGAGCACACGCGAGCACAGCAGTCAGAAGGACAAACAGGAGGCAGACAGGAGCAATCCCAATATATAACACAGAAAGCTGTTACAAATACAGATCATTTATTAAAATGTCCATTTCTTGTTAATTGCAAAAAGTCAATGTCATTTTTTATTAGGAAGTACACAATGCAGGTCCAGAACATGGCTGTGATGGAGATGGTCACTGAGAGTCCACTGTGCCTAGTGCTGACCCGGCCTACACTGCAGAGCCTGCCAAAGCCTGTGGAGAGCAGAACTAATGGGTCAGACAGCCCTGAAAGTATTGCTGCTGTACTATAAAGCTATCATTACTTATGATATAACATGGGAAACCACCCTTCAACAGACAGAAAATGTATTTCTGTTTTCAGTCCAGGCAGTAATAATGAAACTTTTCCAGTTATGATGACTAAAAATCACAGACCATATTTTACTTTAGATTTAGCTTTTTTTTCCCAGTTGGGTTACTTAACTGTTGCTTTGTACAGCTATGTTGTTCAATGACATGCTTATTTGTGGGTTTAATAGGTTTAAGATGAAGCTTTCCCCATCATTTGTTTCTTTGTGTTCTTCTCTGGTTTTAGTAAAATGATGTAACATTTTGGAGAAAATATGCAAAATAGTAAACCAAAACTTGATGCTAAAATAGCAAATATCTCCACAGCTACCGTAAATTTTCCAGGAGAACTAATATAAGCTGGGATAAATGTGAGCCAGACAGCACAGAATATGAGCATACTGAATGTAATGAACTTGGCTTCATTGAAGTTATCAGGGAGCTTCCGAGCAAGAAAAGCTAAAACGAAACACAAGATTGATAGCAGGCCAGTATAACCCAGAACAGCCCAGAAACCTAGAGCTGAACCCAAGTTACATTCAAGGATTATCTTTTCTCTGTAGTAGCTTGAATTCATATATGGGAAAGGAGGGGATATTGTTAACCAAAGCACACATATAATAACCTGTATTAACGTTAAGAAAACAACACTGAGTCGTTGTTGTGCAGGTCCAAACCATTTCATGACATTACTTCCTGGAAGTGTAGCCCTGAAAGCCATTAACACCACTATTGTTTTCCCCAGAATACAAGATATACAGAGGACAAAAGTGATCCCAAATGCTGTGTGACGCAGCATACAGGACCACTCAGTGGGCTGACCAATGAAAGTAAGTGAACAGAGAAAACACAGAGTCAATGAGAAGAGCAGCAGGAAGCTCAGCTCTGAGTTGTTAGCTCTGACAATAGGTGTTTCTTTATGAAGATAGAACAGAAAAGATACCATTGCTGTTAATAACACCCCAATAAATGAGAAAATACAAAGCAACATCCCCATTATTTCTGTATAGGAAAGGAATTCAACCACTTTTAATATACATCTGTCTCTGCTTTCGTTCGACCAGTATTCCAAATCACAAGGAAAGCAGTCACTAGAATCTGTGAAGGAATTTCAAGAAAAGATTATTGAATGGGAAATGCATCATGAAGTCACTTGACGAATGTTTACATTTTACTTTATCACACACATTATCATGATAATTTACCTGTGCCATTACTGATTTCTCCCTCTGCACATGGAATACAGTCATAACAGCAGACAGGTCTTCCTTTTTGCACAGCCTTCCTAGTGCCAGGGGGGCAGCTCTCACTGCACACGGACACAGGCAACTATGAGAATATAGTGTGTTATATAAAACCCCAAATGATGATTTGAATTGTTAAATACATTTTTTTATAATAATGAAATCATTTTTTATGTGGCTTCACTCTTTGCTATTTTCCATAATTCTAACAGATATTTCACATCCTCAATAATGTGAAGAATCAATGTACCTGTCCACTGTTCCCTGCCCATAGCATATGTTCCTGATTGACTTGAAGTCGTTGCTCTGAAGACAGTGAACTGTCATAGAGGCCCACATTCTTAAACTGAACACCTCCATTCCCAGCAAGCTGCCAGTTCACCAGGTCATATCTCGCCACTGGATCACCACTTGCATCAAAGAATACTTCTTCACCTGTTTTGACGGTGAATCTCACATTTCTCATATACTCCAACATCTGGGAGGAGTATTCCATTATTCATATTTTAATTTGTTTCATTATGATTTTTTTCTATTGTTATTTCATGTGCTCTACATACCCTTTGCGGTGTGGGCCATTCTCCTTTGCTGTTGTTGGCGGAGGATCTGAAATCTTTTAATACATTATGTAGGGTATGTGCGAAAGCATACACTGCAGTGTACACTTTATTTGCTATTCGTAGCTCTGATACATCAGTATATTCGTTTTGAAGTTCTGCCAGTCTCTCTGAGCCAGTACAGCCACCACTGCCGCTGGTTGTGAAAGAACACTGCAAAGCTGTTTCCCAGAATTCTTTTAGCAATTCATTTTTCGGTTCTTGATCAGGGTGCACATTCACTAGGAACTCTCGCAGACCCACTAGTTTGGCATTTGCTATGGCAAAACCCACAGCTCCAGAAAGGAAATGGTATTGCTTTGTTTCGGCAAGAGCTTGAGAAGTGATCCAGGATTCACTGCCAACCCACTGCAGCCCTGTGATGTTGTGTTGTGCAATTACTTTCAGGAGGGGAACAAAATCTCCTAATGCAATAAAAGCCAACACCACTCTGGCGGTGCCTTTCTTTATCACTTCCAGTGTCTTCAGAAACTGCTCTTGTGGATCAGTTTTAAATATGGCCTCTGAGTATTCAATACAAATACCCTCTTGTCTTGCAGCCTCTTCAAATGCTGTGAGGCCATTATTACCATAGTCACTGCGACTTCTCACCGTCCCAACCCAAGTCCAGCCAAAGTGCTTGACAAGCTGAGCCAGTGCTCTGCTTTGGTAATAATCACTGGGTATTGTTCTGAAGAAGGATGGATACCTTTTTCTGTCACTTAGGCATGCACATGTGGCAAAATGACTGATCTGCAATAAAAAGATGCAGAGTATATTAATCACAAAATTTTCAGGTACTTTTTTTAATTCCTAATCCACTATACACCACTACTATACAAATAAACATACTGCTACAATATAAAACAATTGCTTTCTATATTTACAACAGTTGTTTTCAATTGTTTGAATGTGACTTGAAGCATATATTTTGGTGAATATTCCAGTTGTTCAACATACACTGATTCAACATAACAAGCAGCAGATAAGTAAGAGTTCTTACAACAGGTAAGCTGAATGGACCAACTACAGTTGCCAAGCCAATGGTGGGAGAGGAGTTTGACTCTCCAACAATGGCATGAACAGCTGGTGGTCTAGAACAAGACATATCACTCAAAGTCTCTTCATAACCATTCATCAAAGCCATGCCTGAGAGTATAGTCAGCGCTATAGAGCTACAGGAATCATATATCTTATAGCCCAAAGAAACACCAGGCAACAGCTGTGTGCTGTTATTAATCTCCTCAATAGCAAAAATCAGCGTCTGAGCAAATTTAAACTCACGCAAGTTGAAGCTGTGAAAATAAAGCATGAATTGTGTGTTACATTCTGCAAAGAATTATCAGAATCATGTTCAGCTTTTTCAATTTTAATAATGCCTGTTTTCAAAGATTTATTTTAATACAAACCTGACACATGTTGTTGGCAATGGTTTGAAAGTGAAAGGATGCATCTTTAACAGAGCACTTCTGTGGAATGAAAAAATTGCCCCAATGTTGATGTCTTTTTGCGCAGAAAGTAGAGGTAGTGCAGGCTGACCAAGCAGTCTGCAGACTTGTGCTGAAGCTGGCAAACAGATGCCATGCACCACCAGCAACAGTAGCAGCAGTGACACAGTCCTCTTTTCCATGTCAATATGTATGTAGGGTGAAAAACCTCTGAGGCAGAACAGGGAAAGTCCTGCCTTTTATTGTGTATTCAGATGTCCTTTGGGTGGTTTGGCATACTCAATCCTTAACTAGTTTGCTTTATTGTGTGTACAGATTTTCCTCTCCTGCCTTTCAAACTTGATGGGATGGTTCCAAATCTCATCTGCTACTCAGACAAAAGCATATGTCCAGTGAACTCTAGGTGGCACTATAATAGTAGTATAATGACAAATAGTTTAGGCAAGATATTGATAGTGATCTCCATGACAAAAAGCAACCCACTTCATCAAAGTGTTGCAAAGATATAAGACAATACATTTTTGTCCAACTCAAGTCCAAACAAATCCAAACTGAGAATGCATGCTAAATTGCATTTTTACATTTTCAATTGTTGCAAATTCTGCAATAATTGAAAAGCCGTGGCATATCTTCAATAACCATTTGATCAAAAGAAGTTAGAATTTAGTTGTATTTTCTGTGGTAGAAATGCTTACAACATACATCAATTCATGAGTTTGTGTGCCCATATAATCTTAGCATACATTGTAAACAGTTCTGCTGTCGGCTATGGAGGGGCTCGGGACATACAGACTTATACAATACTAGAGGAGAAAGAGACGAGGGAGAAAAAAATGATGATGGTGACATTTGGCAGATAAGTAAAGGGTGCCTACATTAGGCTGTGTTGGTTATATAATAAACAGATAAAATAAATTATGTTTTAGCTAATACTTATGGAATCAGACAGGCAAGAATAAAAGTTTATTTTTACTCTGAATCCCCCAAAGGACCCCAGAATCAAATAATTATATTAAAGTGCCCCTATTATGCTATTTTAAAGTTTCTTAATTTTGTTTTGGAGTTCTCCAACAACAGGTTTACATGCATCAAAGGTCAAAAAACATTTTCTCATAATATACATTGCACACCACCACAGTGTTCAATGATTCTCAAACGACTCGACGGATGAATCAGTCTCTCTAAATCCCTCCTTTCCGCGAGCCTACTCTATTCTGATTGGTCAGATGGCCCAGTCTGTTGTGATTGGTCTACCGCATACAACGCGTATTTCGGAAACAAACGCCCATTACCATAACTGAACTCTCGCTCCGTCCGGAGGCTTCCTAAAGCTCAGTGATTGTACACACTGTAAAGACAGTAACGATAACGTTGATTTTACACCAATCCCAGCACAAGTCCGAATCAATGACGAAACAGTGGAAGAACTAGTTATTCAACCCGAGCCTTGAGCAGGACGTTTCTCAGTGATGCTACTCAGTTTGAGGTACATTATGAGATGTTTCAACTGTAATTCCTCACCATCAGCATTAACAAGTGTGCGTCCATCAACAAACGTGTGTGTCTGTGTGTTTCTAATGTATTGCGGTGCACATGTGGGAACTGTATCAATAACAGCACTAACGTGAATGACTGATGTAAGTTAACATTAAAATTTGCAAAACAAATCTTGCTCTATCCTTTATCTTTACTCAAAGTAGTAAGAATGACAGACAATCTGCATTAACAGACACAGTTTTAGGTAATAGTGGCCCACAGCTGATTTACAGTAGTATTTCAGTAATAACGTGAGTTAGCCGGTTAGCCAGATACTTACACAATATGAAACACAATAAACGAGCACCCACGCCCCCGCGCCCCCGGAGTAGCGTTGAGGTCAAGATCATAGAACCTCATGAATGTATGCGGCGAGGACCACACAAACAACTGTTCAGTTCTTCTCCACAGGGCAGCTCTTTGGACATAAGCATCTAGAGCCCGAACCGGGCACAGCAGATTAAGTCTTTCCTGGTCTGACGTCCGAAAAGGAGGAGGACAAAAGGCCTGTAGTACAACTGGTCTTACAGTATTAGTAGGAACCTTCGGAATATAGCCCGGCCTAGGGTGTAGGAAGGCCATGACCATACCGGAAATTCCAAGCACGAGGGTGTCACTGACAGTGCTTGAATATCTCCTATTCTCTTCAGGGAAGATATAGCAAGCAGAAGGATTGTCTTAAGAGTGAGAAACTTCTCAGGAACTTCTTCAGTCAGCTCAAAGGGAGCCTCAGAAAGCCCTGTAAAACAATGGCCAGGTCCCATACTGGCACCCTTGTGCGAACCACAGGTCTTAACCTCAAAGTGCCACAAAGATACACCACCAAAAGGAGTGTGGTAAGCAGCTAAGGCCGCCACATACACCTTTATTGTGGAGGGGGCTAACCCTGCGGAGAATCTCTCCTGCAGGAAGTCCAGCACTGCACCCACTGGGCAGTTAATTGGGTCCCACAGGCAATCTCCACACCATGAAGTGAAAATTTTCCACTTCAAGGCATAAAGTTTCCTCGTGGAGGGAGCTCTAGACTGTAGAATGGTCTCCACAACCTCAGTTGAGAGACCTGAACTTATGAGCTGGGCCCCCTCAGAGGCCAAGCCCACAGTTTCCACAGCTCTGGGCGAGGGTGCAGAATTGTTCCCCTCGCCTGAGAGAGTAGGTCCCTCCTAATCGGAATCTCCATCGGAGAGCCGTCGAGGAGAGACACTATATCCGAGAACCATACTCGGGCTGGCCAGAATGGGGTTACTAGCAACAGTCGGGCCCCGTCCCGACGCACTCTCTCTAGAACCCCCGGAAGCAGAACAATTGGGGGAAATGCGTACAGAGGCAGCCTTGGCCACTCCTGTACCATGGTGTCCAGTCCCAGAGGAGCTGGATGATATAGGGAGAACCACAGACGACAGTGAGCAGTCTCTGATGACGCAAACAGGTCTACTTCTGCTCTGCCAAAGTTCTCCCAAAGGAGCTCCACCACCTCGGTGTGGAGTCTCCATTCCCCAGGCCTCGGCCCCTGCCTCGACAGGATGTCTGCTTCCACGTTTAAGTGCCCTGGGATGTAAACTGCCCTGATTGAACACAGTTTCCCTTGGGCCCACAGGAGGATCTGGCGAGCCAGCTTGTATAACGGGCGCGATCTCAAACCCCCCTGATGGTTTATATGTAGGAGACCACCGATGTGTATGGATTAGCACATGATGGCCCCTGAGGTATGGCAGGAAGTGTCTCAAAGGGAGGCTAATGCCCGTTCAACATTACAAATATGGATTCAAATCCCCAGCGGGTAAATCGTCATATAGAATATTTAGCAGACAGTTTGTCACACTTTAACTCATGTAAAGTATATTTCCCATTATAATCAATTGTCTGAGTTAATACTAGTATCTATAACATATAATCTATAACAAGACCATATTAATAGTATACACAATTAAAAAGGTAATATACTATAAATGTTCTAAATGAGTTGTATCATAGGGTACAATGCTGGGGCTAAAGGAACACACTTTAGTGTGCTTTTTAATCATGTCTAAGTTAATACTTGTTCAAAAAAATCTCTTTAGAAAAGTTTGTTCTATTTTCTGTTAATTTTGATAAAATAATTATTGTTCAATAAATATTAAAATATGTTAATATAAAAACATTTTAAAAATACAGAACCAATTTTTTTAAGTAAAGATTCTGAAAGCATTGAATGAGATCCCATAATACTTTACATAATACTTTACAGTAGTAGCCTAACAAATAAATATATATTTTTATTATATGATATGATTATCATATTTTTAAATCTGATGGTTTCATTATAAATATGATGATCATCTCTAGGTGGACAACCAACTTAATATATGATATTTACCACCTGAATCTAACCATGTCATGTCAACAAATGGAAAAGTCAGCTAACTATTTATTATCATGTTAATTATTGTGCCTTTTACCCCAAATACCATACTTCATACCTACTTTTTCAGAAAAAATGCTCTGGCATGTGTGTGGGCTACTGAAAAGTGACAAATGTATGTGTGGGGCCATCGTTTTATACCACCTTTCTTAACCACAAAAGGAAAGGGGTTTGCCTGTTGGTCAACATATCTGCTTTGCTTGGCCTGGTTCTCAGAACCATACCTGCATCTACTGACCCCTCTGCTGATGTAGAGCCTGAAATAGTAACACTTATTTCTTAGGCATTGCACTCTCTTTGATACTGCCTGTGCTGCTTGCCCTGAGATGGAAAAGCAGTGAAAGCAAATTACGTACGACTGACCATCCACCATCAAAGATCTCACTGTTGATTTCCCTGGCACATGAGGGAATTGCCAGTCAAGTATTTCTGCATGCATTCACTGGCAGTCTAACGATAAATCCAGTTACACAACCAGCACCACTGCAGTTCAGTTTTCTGAGGGTCCATGAAAAAAACAACTGGGTCTAGATATAGTCAGACCATTTGAAACAAATATCCCTGGCAATATGCCATAATGCTCACCAAGTTGTGGAATCAATTTATGATGTTCCAGGAAATCCCTAATATGGACAAAGACATCCAGCTATTTCTGTAGCTGAATAAAAAGAAGATAAAAACGCTTTGACTTATTAAATATGAAGACAATAAACACATGAATGTGACAATATATGGTTTATCTGTGTTCTTCAAGCCATCTCTGGTATTTTTATAAGTATGAAGTATATTTATAATGCAATGCTAATCGACATAGCATTAATTACAGTATAGAACACTAAAAAATAATAAATTGTCTGCCTCATTCTGTAATAATAGAAGTTATTTCAAACACTCGACTGACGTTATGAAGTGAGTTTGGAGTAAAAATGTAATTTGATGCATTTATCTTTTCAAATGCACATCATAAGTGACTCAAACTCAGCACTTGCAGAGATAGAGGAGCATTTTATTGAACCAATCAAGCCGCTCTGATCTCACTGTCGCTCCTCACTATGAAATATTATTAACTACGTTTGAGCAGATGTTTATTTCATAGTAAACACTCGTCTAAACAATATCATTTCTAATCGTTCTAGTCAAGTCAAGTCAAGTCAAGTCAACTTTATTTATATAGCGCTTTTTACAATGCCGATTGTTTCAAAGCAGCTTCACAGTGTTAAACAGAAAAATAATGCAACAGATTTTGATTCGGCTGTACAGCCGCTCTGGAGAAAACTGGTCAGTCATCTAGCTCATTTCAATTGTCATATAGCGACAATGTGGGCAGATCAGTAATTTAGTTGATATAGTTAATTTAGTTTAGTAATTAAATTTATTTGGATATTTAGTTAAAAATGTAGTGTCCCCAACTGAGCAAGCCAAGCCAAAGGCAACAGTGGCAAGGAACCAAAACTCCATCAGGTGGCATAATGGAGAAAAATAAACCTTGGGAGAAACCAGGCTCAGTCGGGGTGCCAGTTCTCCTCTGGCCAATTAACAAACAGTGTATGACTATTATTCTGGCAACCTTACAGGTCAGAAGTCATATTAGATGACAAGTCATATTAGATCTGAATATTCGAAAGATCGGAGGCATCACGCCGGAGAAGGGTTTATTGATGACGTGTCGATTAAACAATTATTAAATAGGAATATTCGAAGGATCGGAGTCATCACGCCGGAGACGGATCCATTGAGGATGCCATGTCGATGAGGCAATTTCAGAGGGAAGACTAATTGGCATGGTCTCTGCAGACACTTCAGGGATGCGTTGGTCCTGTCTGGGTGCAGGTCCACCATCTGATCTGGATACGGCCCGGATCCGGCTGACTGCAGTAAACCTCGGGATAAACAGAGAGACTAACATTAGCGTAGATGCCATTCTTTTTATGATGTAACGAGTACATCAGGTGTTATGGGAAGTGTTCCCGGTTCCGGCTGACCTAGTTAATGCAGCCTAACAATCATTTAATTGATTTGAATAATATAAATTAAAAATGTTCTATGTGTATGCCATAGTAAAGAGATGCGTTTTTAGTCTAGATTTAAACTGACAGAGTGTGTCTGCTTCCCGAACAATGCTAGGAAGACTGTTCCAGAGTTTAGGTGCTAAATAGGAAAAGGATCGACCGCCTGCAGTTCATTTTGATATTCTAGGTATTATCAACTGGCCAGAATTTTGAGACCGCAATAGACGTGATGGAGTATAATGCGTTAAGAGCTCGTTCAAATACTGGGAAGCTAAACCATTTAGTGCTTTGTAAGTAATTAGCAAGATTTTAAAATGTATGCGATGTTTAATAGGGAGCCAGTGCAGTGTTGACAGAACCGGGCTAATATGGTCATACTTCCTGGTTCTAGTAAGAACTCGAGCTGCTGCGTTTTGGACCAGCAGTTTATTTATTAAGTGAGCAGGGCAACCACCCAGTAGAGCATTATAATAATCTAGCCTTGAGGTCATGAACGCATGTACTAACTGTTCAGCATTTTGCATTGAAAGCATATGCAGTAATTTAGATATATTTTTAAGATGGTAGAATGCAGTTTTACAGATGTTAGAAACGTGGCTTTCAAGATTGGTATCAAAGAGCATACCCAAGTTCCTAACTGACGAGGAGGACTTGACAGAGCAGCCATCGAGTGTTAGACAGAATTCTAGGTTATTACTTGTGGAGTTTTTTTGTCCAACAATTAAAAATTCATTTTTTTCTGAATGAAGTTGCAGGAAATTACTAGTCATCCAATTTTTTATATCAGCTATGCATTCTGTTAATCTTGTGAATTGGTAAGTTTTGTCAGGGCGTGCAGAAATATAGAGCTGAGTATCGTCAGCATAACAATGAAAACTTAAGCCATGCTTCCTAATAATATCTCCCAGTGGTAGCATGTACAGGGTGAAAAGCAATGGTCCTAGCACTGAGCCTTGCGGTACTCCATACTGAACTTGTGATCGGTGTGACATCTCTTCATTTACTGCTACAAACTGATAACAGTCAGATAAGTATGATTTAAACCATGCCAATGCAATTCCACTAATCCCAACATAATTTTCGAGTCTATTCAAAAGAATGTTGTGGTCGATAGTATCGAATGCAGCGCTAAGATCGAGTAACACTAATAGAGATATACAACCACGATCGGATGATAAGAGTAAATCATTTGTAACTCTAATGAGAGCAGTCTCAGTACTATGATACGGTCTAAATCCTGACTGGAAATCCTCACAGATACCATTTCTTTCTAAAAAGGAGCATAATTGTGAGGATACTGCCTTTTCTAGTATTTTTGACAGAAAGGGTAGATTTGAGATTGGCCTGTAATTGACTAATTCTGTAGGATCAAGTTGCGTTTTTTTTAATAAGTGGTTTAATAATAGCCAACTTAAAAGTTTTCAGTACATATCCTAATGACAAAGATGAATTAATGATATTAAGAAGAGGATCTATGACCTCTGGAAGCATCTCTTTTAGTAGTTTAGTTGGTATAGGGTCGAGCATACATGCTGTTGATTTTGATGATTTAACAAGTTTAGCCAATTCTTCTTCTTCTATAGCAGTGAATGAATGTAATTTTTCCTCAGTGACACTACAATGCACTGTCTGATGTGATACTGTAGTAGACAGCTGCATGGTTATAAATTTTTTCCTAATATTATCAATCTTGCACGTAAAGAAGTTCATAAAGTCATTACTGCTGTGCTGTTGGCAGACATCAGAAGTTGAAGCTTTATTTTTGGTTAATTTAGCCACTGTATTGGATAAATACATAGGGAATACATTAAAATACATTATTTTCTTCTAAGAGAGTCGAGAAATAAGCAGATCTAGCAGTTTTTACGGCCTTTCTGTATGCAATCATGCTCTCTTTCCATGAAATGCGAAAAAGTTTTAAGGGTCCGAGTGTGCTTGTTGTACCACGGCGTTGGACTATTTTCTTTAATCTTCTTTAAGCGCAGAGGAGCAACTGTGTCTAAAGTGCTGCAAAAGAGAGAGTCAATAGTTTCTGTTGCAACATCGAGTTCCTCCAGGCTATCTGGGATGCTGAGGAGATGAAACTGATGAGGAAGATTATTTACAAAGCAATCTTTAGTCGCAGCAGTGATAGTCCTGCCATATTTGAAGCGAGGGGATGGCTTTGCAGTCTTAGCTAAATCAAGTATACATGATACTATGTAATGATCTGAGATGTCATCACTCTGCTGCAGAATTTCAACGGTATCAACATTTATTCCATGTGACAGTATTAGGTCTAACGTATGATTACGGCGATGAGTGGGTCCTGACACGTGTTGCCTAACTCCAATAGAGGTTAGAATTTCTCTAAATGCCAATCCCAATGCGTCTTTTTCAGTGTCTACATGGATATTAAAATCACCAACAATTAGGACTTTATCTGCAGCCAGTACTAACTCTGATAGAAAATCAGCAAATTCTTTGGTAAAGTCTGTATTGTGCCCTGGTGGTCTGTGTACAGTAGCCAGCACAAATGTCAAACGGGATTTATCAATTACACTACATAACGTTACATAAAGCACCAAAACTTCAAATTAATTATATTTGAAACTAGACTTCTGAGTAATACTGAAGATATTATTATAAATTACAGCAACACTTCCCCCTTTACCTTTCAGATGCGGCTCGTGTTTATAACAATAATCTTGTGGGGTGGACTCATTTAAAGTAATGTAGTCGTCAGGTTTTAGCCAGGTTTCTGTCAAACACAGCACATCTAGATTATGATCTGTAATCATATCATTAACAATAAGCGCTTTTGGGGAAAGGGATCGAATATTCAGCAGCCCGAGCTTTATCATTTGATCATCTGTATTATATCTGTTGTTTATTTGTTGGACATTAATTAAATTTTTACCGTTCAATGGTTTTGATGGTTTTTTGTATTTACTAATTTGTGGAACAGACACAGTCGCTGTGTGATAATATCTAGGTGAAAGAGTCTCTATGTGTTGGGATTTATCTGACTTCTGTGACGTGAGACACCTAGCAGACGGTCGGGTAAGCCAGTCCGTCTGCTTCCTGACCTGGGCCCCAGTTAGTTAAGGTTTAGCTCTAAGACTATGTGCCAATATATTAGAATATATGTTCTAATATCATGTAACAATGTAAACGCTCATTTTTTATATCATACTGTTTTATATTATAGAGCATAAAAACATCCTTGTGTCGTACAACATTTAGATTTATTTAGCGATGAAAGGTTGCCTACCTGCCTATAAAGCCCATTTCATATTTAAACATCTTTAGTCGATTTCACACATTTTAGTTTGGCAATAGTTCAACTTGTAAAATGTGCAGGTCTACAAGTTTATGTAACAATAACATGTTAACTAATGTAAGTGATAATAAATTACTTAATTACTTACTGGATCAATCACATTCTTCTTCAGAGGTAAATTCAAGGCTTGCTCCTCACAGCGCGTCTTCTTTCAAACTCAATGAAAAGCAAAGGAATCTGATGAAGATTGATGCTATGTTTACCGATGTAATGTAGGCATTTGCAGGTTAGTGTGGCTCACATGGATGATTACCATATGAATAGTGTGCGCGTGGGTGTGGCCACATTAAAAATAATGAGCTCAGATGGGAAAGATTGTACCTCTCAATATGGATTACATAATTAATTTAAAAGTAGACACTTTAAGCTTTCTAAAGACATATCTCTCATGTTGGTGTGGCAAGTATTCGCTGAGTTTCGGTTCATTTTTGTGACGTGTTTCAGAAAGAAATTCGCAGAGACTGTGATGGCAGAAAGCACAACCTGTTTGTTTTCTTTATTTTACAAAAGCACAAAGTTTTTTTGTTATCATGAGTGTACGCAAATAAATGTACCCTTTACAGTTTTGAATGATGTATTACTCGTTTCTGTATGACAAAAAAATTATAAGTCGATTTTGCTGCTTAATTAATAATTTTTAAGAAATTAATAGTTTTGTTCAGCAAGAATGCATTAAACGTGTCAAGAGAGACAGTAAAGACATTTTAATGTTACAAAAGCTTTCTATTTCAGATTAATGCTGTTTTTTTTTTTTTACTTTCTATTCATCAAAGAATCCTGAAAAAAAAAATACTGGATCTCCCATAACAGTATCACAGTTGAATATCATGACTTGTTTGCAATATAATCTACAAATGCATACACAAACAGATGTTCCTGCCCCGTTTAACCCTCTGGACCCTAAGGATATTTTGTGGCCCTAAAGAAGTTTGACATGCTCTGACATTTGTGTTTTTTTCAGTTGCTTTAAAGCATATTAATGGCTAAAGTCTGATTACACTGTATTCAGCACAAACAGGGCTACAGTAATATGTGAGCAACATGTACATAAAAGCTTGTAGTTTTGAGAAAATAATGTTTATGCGTAGTTTTTGAAAAAACTAAAATGTTAAATCACTGAAATCAGGCCATATAACACACAGTAAACATTTGTTCACAAGGCTTTTCAGAACTGGATGTTGTTGCCTAGAGTTTTTTCTTCAAAACAATGTGAAAACCATTTTGATCACTCATTCATACAAAACAATATAGTCATTTAACTTTTGTAAGACACTTATTGTCAAAATGGCTGTATGCGGGGAGGGTGTGGACCATCATGAATAATGCTGTGATTCACTCCTGATTCACACAACGACTCCTTCCCTGAATATCAATGAGGAATGTGACAGAGGGAACTATAGAGAATGCATGTGAGGAGACTTAATGATTGAATGTATTGTTTGTAGCTTATTCACAAAATCACGTTTAATTTAAAAGAAGTAATCTGACTATACATTTTCTTTACATAAAGACTTTAGACCTACAATACCGTTCAAAAGTTTTAGATCTGTATGTTTTTTAAAAAAAATAAGTCTCTTCTGCTCACCAAGGCTGGATTTATTTGATCCAAAATAGTAAAAACAGTAATATTGTGAAATATTTTTTACAATTTAAAATAAATGTTTTCTATGTGAATACACAGTAAAGTGTAATTTATTCCTGTGATGTCAAAGCTGAATTTTCAGCATCATTACTCCAGTCTTCAGTGTCACATGATCCTCAGAAATCATTATAATATGATTATTTTCTCAACAAACATTTCTTATTATTATGAATGTTGAAAACAGTTGTGTAATTTTTTTCAGGATTCTTTGATAAATCAAAGATTTATCAAAGAATGTTACTCAAAAGAATAACAAAGTTCAAAAGAATAACATTTATCTGAAATAAAAAGATTTTGTAACATTATAAATGTCTTTACTGTGTTTTTTGATCAATATAAGGCATCTTTGTGAATAAAAGTATTAATTTCTTTCAAAAAACAAAAAACAAAACAGCAACAAAAAAACTAAACTCTTACTCAGAATGGTAGTGTATAATGTTACAATAGATTTCTATTTCAGATGAATGCTGTTGTTTTGAACTTTCTGTTTATCAAAGAATCCTGAAATAAATTGTACACAAATGTTTTCAACATTCATAATAATAATAAATGTTTCTAAAGCAGCAAATCAGCATATTACAATGATTTCTGAAGGATCATGTGAAACTGAAGTAAATAACATGGAATAAATTGCATTTTAAAAATATATCCAAATAGAAAACAATTACTAATTATAAAAATACTTCGCAATATTACTGTTTTTGCTGTATTTTGGATCAAATAAATGCAGCCTTGTTAAGCAGAAGACATTTTTTTGAAAACATTAGAAAATCTAAAACTTTTGTATGGTAGTGTATAGCTACTTGGATTTACACATGAAAACAACACATAGAGCAGTGGTTAAAAAAAATACAGCGCAAAAGAGACAAAGAGGGCAAAAGTGCAAACAGGGACAGTACAAGATGAACGAAAACAAATTAGTCTCTCTATTTGAGCACGCTTGTCGCGCATCTACATTTAAAATAATGAACTTGAGCGCGCAAAAGACGCAACAGATGTGAACGGCCCCTTAGTCAGTGGTTACATCAGCGTAGCAGTCAATAAACGGGACATTTAGGCCCAATAAACGGGACGTCTCGGCTAATACGGGACAGTTGGCAACCCTACTTTTATATCATGCTGTGTTTAATATTATAGAGCATAAAATATACCCATGTCGTACGTGTATCTTTATTTAGCATTGAAAGGTTGCCTACCTATTTCATATTTCAACATGTTTCCGTTGATTTCACACATTTTAGTCTGGCAATAGTTCAACTAGTAGCCTACAATGCAAAGTTTATGCATCAATAACGCTAATATAAGTGAGAAGAAATGTTTTACCTTAAAAATTCTCATAAATCACGTTCTGTTTCTTCTGAGGTAAATCTAAGGTAAACTCACAGCGTGTCTTCCAAACTCAATGAAAATCAGAAGAATGAAGAAGCTGATTCTTTGTTTTGAGGTGATGGGGGCGTTTACAGGTTCGCGTTCTTTCCTCGTGGACGATTTGCATGTGAATCGCTTTGCGCGCGCGTGGGTGTGGTCACATTAAAGTTAATGAGGCGCCGCTGGAGGAACTGTACCTCTTGCTGTTTTCATACGGATTACATAAACAGAGAATATGTGTTTTTTATATAAATGACTTCATTTAAAAGTAGACATTCCAAGCTTTATAAAGATATATCTGTCGTATCTGTGTGACAAGTATTCTCTGAGTTCTGAGTTTATTTTCAGAGTAGACATCACAGGGAGACAGACGGGAGAACGCGCATCCTGTTTGTTTTCTTTATTTAGCGAAAAGCACAACGTTTCGTTTTTATTTTGAGTGTACATAAAAAAAAGTAGACACTTTAAGCTTTATAAAGACATATCGTTCATGTCTGTGAGGCCAAAAATGACGGAGTATTTTAAGTTGTTTTACACTGTCATGAGGAAAAATCCAGCAAAATGCGCGGGCGCGTTCTTCGGGTTCAGGGGGTTAAAGCGAGACACTACAGGTGAATAGGGAATTTTTTTTAAATTAGAAGATATCACTGTGAAACTTTTCCATTTTATTACTGGCATAAACATAAGAAAAAAATGTATTACAAGTTTTGTGTAAATTAATGTTTTAATATGCAAATGAGGCCGTATATACTTAAATATACACTCATTTGCATACATTTCCAAAAACAAAATCTGGAAATTGGAAAGGACCAGGTTTAAAATTATTGGTTTTGGATTTTTGGATTTTGGATTTGTTGACATATTAGATGAAAGGGCTTTTACAGAGGGGATTCTGGATATCTTATTTTGTGCTTTAGTAAATTAGAGAATACTGACAATAGCCTTAAAAAAAAATTTGCCATGTTTTTTGGAGTAAAAAGGACCTATAACTCAGGATAGGAATGATATATCAACAAATCCCTCTGTAAAAGCCTTCAGAATATAGTTAGGTATAAGACTGGAAAAGTTGGTGCTTGTAGGTGCTACTGAAGTGCTCATTTTGAGAGAACGGCCTTTAAAGTTTCATATTGTATAATTTCATAATTTCTATTGAAACCCCCAACCTACAAACAAAATATATATTCAGTTCATTAATATCAGTAGTGTATAATATTTAAAACACATGGAAATTGATACATGAATAAATTATTAATAGCAATAGCCTTAAGCTGAAGATAACTTCCTTAACAAACACACATAACAAAAGTCACAAAAACTGCAAACGAACTGTCCCTGTTTGTTGTATATGTCCATCTATATTTAAAGCTGAATCTAATTCGCTGATGGGGTTTCATCGTCTAATCTGTTGTTGTTTACTTTCTTTTTACTAGCTCTTGCAAGTGACAGCTGTTGCCGTCTGATAGATTTTATGTTCTTATATATCTCAGCATGGAAGGAAAGTGGACTCTTGGGTCTTTTGTCCTTGGTTGAAGCTATATTCTATGTTTTAACATATGATTTCTTTATGTACTGGAACCATTTCCATATAAGGAACAAGGAGTGAAGGGGAGACAGGGAATGGTCCCTGCTTTTGTATTGCAAGTATAGAATAAGGTCTTTGGGCTCCCTAGGAAAGCCTGGGTACCTGACCGGGAGATGACCATATGTAGACTTGTTTTTCTATATGTATCCCATTCCTATACCATGAGCTATATGATGTATTATCTCTCTCATTGGTTAAAACCATACTACACCCCTTGTACTCTTTTTATATAATCTCTTCCCCTGCTAAATAAAAATGAGACTTTATACTCTCCCTCAGCGCTGAGTAATTGTTCATTCAATTGCCAATTAAGAGGACTGGGATGAGGCACTCAAAAGGGGCAATAATCTAACACCGTCTTTTCTGTGTACGTTTATGAGCTGATTTCGGTGTTGTCGGCATTTTCTTTCAGGTGGAGAATAAACAAGGAAGCAGCAGCGCGCATCACGTGACGCAAACTTTCGCGGTTGGTTATTTCTACAAAGGAAATGCCCATATTTGGATTAGACAGTGCTGTGCAGGAGACTGAGAGCTTTACAATGATACCAGGCATTACATGTTTTTTGTGAATGGAGACGGCACGGGAGCTTGCGTTAGAATACTAACTTTTGGTGATTTCCGGTAGAAATCTAAAGGAGCAAGTTCACAAAATATAATGAAATAACCACCTTAATGTGTAATGTTGGCATATTTTTTATTTTGACATGAATGCTTACATGTTAAGGGAGCAAACTGACCCAAAATCTCAAAATTGAACACTGCATGAAAAAACAATGTTTTCACCTGCCGTGTCTCGCCTTAAGAAGTATATAATGCAGGCCCGGAACATAGCTGTCATGGAGATGGTCACTGAGTGCGCTGACCGAGCCTATTCTGCAAAGAGCTGAACTAGAGAATCAGAAAGACTTTATAGTAGTGCTGCTATTATGTAGCTATCATTATTAAAGATGACATGGAAATCCATCAGTTCAGGGAAAAGATACTTATTTGTTGGTTCCCTTGAGTTGAATTCATACAATACAAAGAAATGTATGTGATATGATACTGAACTTAACTCCTAGGGGTCGGCGGTCACGCAAGTGCGACCACCTCGCTTTTTTCAGTGTAAAAGAGACTCAAAATACTCCGTCGATTTTGGTCATACAGTCAAGTGTTATACATTATTTGAAACTGTTAAGT
This sequence comes from Coreius guichenoti, assembly GCA_039654105.1. NCBI lineage: Eukaryota > Metazoa > Chordata > Actinopteri > Cypriniformes > Gobionidae > Coreius > Coreius guichenoti. The sequence goes on from CM077181.1 coordinate 23,844,325, forward strand.
GTCTACTTTTATTTGTGTATACTCATAATAAAAACAAAATGTTGAGCTTTTTTATAAAGAAAGCAAACATGATGCGCGATCTGCTGCCTCTCTCTCAGTGAAGTCCATTCTGATACTTGTCAGAAAATGAACTGTAACTTAGCGAATACTTGTCATACGAACATGAGACATATGTCTAAAGAAACGTTGAAATGTCGAGAAGAAATATTCCCTGTTTATGTAATCTGTTTGAAAAGAGAGAGATGTCAGTCGTTCGCGAGTCTCCTCATTATCCGCTAATGCAGCCATGCCCACGGAGAGCGCGTTCTAGTCAAAGGCAAATTCTGAAGCGATCCATACAAGTATACCCGCCCACATCAACTTGAAAAAACGCATCAAGTTTAGTGAGATTCATGTACCTTACATCGTTTTGAGACGCAGTGAGCAATAATCCTTGAACAATTTACCTCAGAAGAAGAGCTGGTTTCAGTTTCATTTCGAGGAGCAACGGATCCAGCTGAGGATTGTGACGGGTACGTTTATTCTTAAGTTCTTTATTCTAATCGCGATATGGACGAGAAGTCTGTGAATATTAAACCGCAAAAAAGAGTTTAAATATGAATCCTGCATGTTCTGCGTGTCTCTGTGTGAATGAATGGCGCTGATGCACGGTTTCGTTTACTACACATACTTACAGTAGTAAACATCCCATATTGGCTTTGCCCAAACTATAGAGCTGTGTAAGGACATCAGGGATAAAATTGTAGACCTGCACAAGGCTGGGATGGGCTACAGGACAATAGGCAAGCAGCTTGGTGAGAAGGCAACAACTGTTGGTGCAATTATTAGAAAATGGAAGAAGTTCAAGATGACGGTCAATCTCCCTCGGTCTGGGGCACCATGCAAGATCTCACCTCGTGGGGCATCAATGATCATGAGGAAGGTGAGGGATCAGCCCAGAACTACACGGCAGGACCTGGTCAATGACCTGAAGAGAGCTGGGACCACAGTCTCAAAGAAAACCATTAGTAACACACTACGCCGTCATGGATTAAAATCCTGCAGCGCACGCAAGGTCCCCCTGCTCAAGCCAGTGCATGTCCAGGCCCGTCTGAAGTTTGCCAATGACCATCTGGATGATCCAGAGGAGGAATGGGAGAAGGTCATGTGGTCTGATGAGACAAAAACAGAGCTTTTTAGTCTAAACTCCACTCGCCGTGTTTGGAGGAAGAAGGTGAGTACAACCCCAAGAACACCATCCCAACCGTGAAGCATGGAGGTGTAAACATCATTCTTTGGGGATGCTATTCTGCAAAGGGGACAGGACGACTGCACCGTATTGAGGGGAGGATGGATGGGGCCATGTATCGCGAGATCTTGGCCAACAACCTCCTTCCCTCAGTAAGAGCATTGAAGATGGGTCGTGGCTGGGTCTTCCAGCATGACAACGACCCGAAACACACAGCCAGGGCAACTAAGGAGTGGCTCCGTAAGAAGCATCACAAGATCCTGGAGTGGCCTAGCCAGTCTCCAGACCTGAACCCAATAGAAAATCTTTGGAGGGAGCTGAAAATCCGTATTGCCCAGAGACAGCCCCGAAACCTGAAGGATCTGGAGAAGGTCTGTATGGAGGAGTGGGCCAAAATCCCTGCTGCAGTGTGTGCAAACCAGTTCAAGAACTACAGGAAACGTATGATCTCTGTAATTTCAAACAAAGGTTTCTGTACCAAATATTAAGTTCTGCTTTTCTGATGTATCAAATACTTATGTCATGCAATAAAATGCAAATTAATTACTTAAAAATCATACAATGTGATTTTCTGGATTTTTGTTTTAGATTCTGTCACTCACAGTTGAAGAGTACCTATGATAAAAATTACAGACTTCTACATGCTTTGTAAGTGGGCAAACCTGCAAAATCGGCAGTGTATCAAATACTTGTTCTCCCCACTGTATGCTCATCAAGCTTGCATTTATTTGATCAAAAATACATAAAAATAAGGGTTTTCTATTGTAATATACTGTAAAATATCATTTCTGTGATGCAAATCTGAATTTTATTCAGGCATTACTTCATTTATTCATCCAAGAATCCTGAAAAAAAGTATCACAGGTTATAAAAAATAACATTAAGCAGCACAGCAGTTTCCTTTCGAGGGAACTCGCACTGCGTCGGTAACAACACTTTGGGGAATGCCCCTCAGCTTAACGCGTTTGAAATACGTATGAAACTAAACCAATCCTGATTGGCGCTGCGTCATTACATAGCATGTGACAGCATACACGGAAGCTACAAAGAGACGCAGGCACACAACAGAGTTAGTTTTTGCTCTTCAGCAAGCGCTCTATGTTGTGTGTAAAACTGTGCTGTGTCTGTCTCAGATATAAGAAACTCTCTTAGTGCTAGGATCATTCAAAAATCTGTATTACTGTGAACAAAGAATGGCGAGCGAACAGTTCAAGCGGTGTGTGCATCCCTGCCCAAGATTCAACTACGATGCGGGCACAGTTGTCTCCTGCATGTATCGAGTCCATACTGGCGATGGTGTCCAGGGTGAAGCTAGGCCACGCTATCACTGTAAAGCTGTTCCAAAGGCTGCTGGGGCTCATGGCAGCTGCGTCGAACGTAATACCCTTACAGTGGTGGTTAAAAGCCAGGGGGTTTTCCTCGAGGTTGATCAGGGTTACGTGCAGATGCCTTTGCTCCCTGTCTATATGGAAGAAACCTTGGTTCCTGTCCCAGAGCCCGGTGTTGGGAGCGTCCTGTCAACAGAAGATCGTTTCGACAGACGCATCCCTCATGGGCTGGGGCGCGGTCACGGATGGCCGTTTTGCAAGTGGTCTGCATCTCAAAAGACGACCCACTGTCCACTGTGGTTCTCTCTCACACATCCAGCCCCATTGGGGTTGGATGCCATGGTGCAGGCGTGGCTGAGGCAGCGCCTGTACACTTTTCCCCCGATTGCTCTGCTTCCGGGAGTTCTGGAGAGGGTCAGGCAGTTAGGAGTCAGTCTACTGCTAGCAGAGGTGGAAAGTAATGAATTACATTTACTCACGTTACTGTAATTGAGTAGTTTTTCTGTGTACTTTTACTTTTTTAAGTAGTTTTAAAAATCTGTAATTTTACTTTTACTTAAGTATGGTTTGTTTGAAGTATTGTACTTCGCTATATTTTAAACCATATCCGTTACTGAGTAAAAATAAATAAATAAATAATACAAAGGGGGAAAATCGCACTCTTTGAATTGAACGACTGCATTGAATTGAAGGGCGGGAGAACAAACGCGCAAAAATCACCAAAAGATGGAGACGGACAAGACAGACGTCAGTGATGCAGACCCAGCTGAGAGCGAAACACCGTCGTGAACCCCTGGCTAGTATGGAAATACTTTGGATATAGAAAAAAAACAATTATGTAAAAAAAAAAATGCATAGAACATTTTCGGGAACACCATCCCTCTGTGCAGATAAAGTATGTTTATAACTTAAGGCCGATTGATTTCTGTGATGCAGAGGGAATCCCGGAATCCAGTCATTAAAATTGAATTTACAGTATAACGCAGATGTCACGTAAAAAACACAAACAGATGAATGAATGAATAAATCAAAAGTAGAGTTGTACAATAAATCAAATCGCGACATGGTCTGTGAATATTAAAGCACAAAACACTGCTATATAAATATATGATCTGCTTATTCTGTCTCTGTGAATGTGCAGCGCCGTTTCTTCTACTACATACTCAAGTACACGTGATGCTCGTGGTGTTTTTAATGGGCATATTGCAGGTTAGAGCCCTCAGTGAGTCAATGTATAGAAAAATAATTTAGGAACTTTAAAAATATACTTATAAATAACCTACTAAGGCTTCTGGAGTCGTTTTTGTGAGAACATTTTACTTCCGCATCTAAAAAGGCCAAAAACGGAAGTGATGTAACGGGAAGGAGTGCGGTCAATTTCAACAATAGGAAAACAATGGATCGCAATGACAGTTCGGACGCTGAAGAAATTGTAAATGTTTATTCATACTCATATCACGGACCACAGCCATACAATTATGAGAGACAATTAGGGACAGACCAGGATTAGACAGAGCATTGATTAGAGGAGATATATTGAGTTGTGGTGTGAGGAGAACCAGCGGAGAACAGAGCAGGTGTCTCGGTGAGAGACCAGTGTTAGATAATGATAAGTGTACACTGTGCTCAGATCACAATACTGTACAGATTATTATCATGGCAATAGCAAAGCTGGTATTGGTCATCTAGGAGTATTGATACTTACCAATAACAGAAACCTTTGATCAGGCGTATGTCACACTCGTTAATATCCGTCCACACTAAACGTTACGTGATACTATCCTTACGTGATATAACGTTAGCGGTTTCTCATCACGACTGATTTGGTAGTTAGTAAATGTTTAAAAAACAAGACTTACGTTTTCTTCGAGCTGCATCTCTGACGGATCCGTGACCGTCACATCTCCCGCCGGTGGCCCAACCACAGACAGTATAGTGTTATTGTTTCATGTGTTTCATGATTTGATTTGATTTGATTTGATTATCCCTTATTCATTAATTTTGTGTTATAGGTTTATTTCGTGCCGATTCACCGATAGTGTGAGGATGTAAATGACGCCATGAATATGTAGTTGAGTGAACTTGAATGTACATACATGGCATGAATAAAATATTTACCAGTAAGTTACATAATTCAAAACTGCTTTGAAAAGTGTGAGACTGTATGCATTTGTGTTGATGTACATACTTTGTATTCATCAATGTTGATTCACGTAAAAACAACGGCAAAGAAGCATCGTATGTGGATGTTTATTCATTTAATATCATGCTTTACACGAGTATTACAATGTTGAACTCCATCATATCGCCGGGATGATAATCCTCTGATCTAAAGTGAACGCTACACACCACCGTGTTTTTCTAAGCAGATGCAAAAGTGAAGTCCCGTTTCTTTACCAGCACAAAACGCCACCCAGGCAGGTTTCCTAACTTTTTTTTTGTTAGGAAACCTGTGGACTCGATGTCCTGACATAATTAATAATTTACCATGACGATGATAAATTGAAATTACCGAAAGCACGCTGACTCCTACTGAATACCAACCTATTCTGCACTAAGCCAAAGCAAGGCCCGGCAAGCGACTCCCTCTCGTGACGTAATATGACGCGATGTTGAAAAAAAAAAGTGATTTTTTTACAAACAGTCAACGAAACTTTATCTACTAAATTTGTGCCCTCATGTCTTTTTAAAACATTTTAAATCCTGCATTAACTTTTCATATGGTATTTTCATACAAGGTTATATATTCATTTAAAAAAAAAAATTAACCTGCAATATGCCCTTTAACGTCTCACAAACCATATTTGGACATGAACACATGAACATTTCCAGAGCTGATCTGAGAGAACCCCTAATGAGCATTTTCATCATTTTATTTGAATAAAAACCATTGTCAAATACACTCTAAAACAGGTCTTTACTACAACCCGTCAAAATAAAAGTTTGGTTTACCTAGAAGAAATTATGACAGAAATATATTACTATTGTAGGCCTACAATAGAATTTACTTGTCAAAATAATAATAATAACAATAACAATAACAATAACAATAACAATAATAATAATAATAATAATACATAATACATAATTTTATGGAAGCCCAAAGTAAAAAAAAAAAATCTGTAAAAAAAAAAAAAATTCTAGCATTTTGATATTAAAGTCGAAATATTTCGAGAATAAAGTCGAAACATTTCGAGAATAAAGTCGAAACATATCGAGATTAATGTCGAAACATTTCGAGAATAAAGTCGAAATATTTCGAGATTAAAGTCGAAACATTACGAGAATAAAGTCGTAATATTTTTTAGTAAAGAACTGCGCTCGTGAAGTTGAACTGCTTCTGACATTTATCTGGGCTTTCAACAAAAGGAAATTTTACAGGTGCTAATCTACCAACATGGCATTACCATTTGTCTTAGGACGTTACAAAATATACTGCACTGGAATAGACTTTACAGGCAAAAACACTTTTCAGACTGGATGGAGGTAGCCAGCTTTATGTCCGAGGAAATCACGGGATCCGGCCAAATGACTGGATACAGAATGATGCACTTAAAATGTATCCAGAAAGGATTTACAGTGAAGAGGGAAACAGTAAGGTTACTGTTAAGTGTTCTCGGCCCAGATGGCGTTGCCTATCGACGAGCACGAAGACTCCGCCGGAGGAGGTACCACAATCCTGGTCCAAACTTTATGTGGCACGTTGACTCGTACGATAAGCTTAAACCATATGGCCTCTGCATTAATGGATGTGTTGATGGATTCTCACGTAATGTGATGTGGTTGAAAGTGTATTTCACCAATAATGACCCGAAAGTCATTGCAACATATTTTATTGAGACAGTAAAGAGTAGAGATGGTTGTCCTAGAAGAATCCGTGCCGATCGTGGGACTGAAAACGTTGCTATGGAGCAGATGCAGATCTTTCTTTGACGAGATGCTACTGATGACTTTGCTTTTCACCGGAGTTTCTTATATGGTTCAAGCAATCATAATCAAAGAATCGAAAGCTTTTGGAGCATACTTCGGAAAGAGAATATTCAGTTTTGGATTCACTTTTTTCAGGCTTTAAAAGAAGAAGACCATTTCAATGGGGACTTCCTTGACAAATCAATCGTGCAGTTTTGCTTTACAACACTTGTATAGGTAAGAAATCATATCTATATCAATCAATCTATCTATCTATCTATCTATCTATCTATCTATCTATCTATCTATCTATCTATCTATCTATCTATCTATCTATCTATCTATCTATCTGTCTGTCTGTCTGTCTGTCTGTCTGTCTGTCTGTCTGTCTGTGTCTGTTTGTCTGTCTTCATCTATCCACATATTTATTTGCTAAAATATTAGCAAGACCACAGGCCTATAGTAATAATGTAATGCAGAGAGGACATGCACTTGAATAGAAAATATAGGCGTATATATATATATTAAAAGCTGTCATTTTTTAATGGAATTTTAATGGAGGATTTTATGTGCCTTTGTCATTTAAGGATGAACTTGACAGATTTGTGCAGATGTGGAACGCGCACAGAATCCGAGCGCAACGGAACATTACAGCACCTCATGGGCGTCCATCCATAATGTATATGGCTCCTCATTGTTATGGATCAGACGACTATCTTTTCCACTGCAATTCTTTGGATGTTCAGAACTTCCAGGAGGAGTGTCACATGTTGACGTACCCATGTGATGAGACAGTGTTTGAACTTTGTTGCCTGTTAATGGAGGAGCTTCATCTTCTTCCTCGAGAGGATGCTGAGGAAGGCAGAAACCTGTACATAGTACTAAGACAGGAGATACGAAATATGATGTAATACACACACACACACACACACATATATATATATATATATATATATATATATATATATATATACACACATCCCTGTGACAAGCCTGTTTTTGTGTTCTGTGCACTTCTTATGAAAGAAAAGGGATTAACTGCTCATCTGGACCCATACCATGCAGATGAACTGTACACACAGTTAAGAATTGAGATACTAGAGAATATGTAGAAAGAAAAACTTTTAATGTTTGTTTTACAATGAAACAATAATTAAATTTGAGCTCAGATCAGACTGTATTACAAAAGAACCTGTTATGCTAACATATTGTATTATTTTTGAGCTGTAAGTGTAATAAACTTTTTTTTTTATAAAACACAGTTGTGATGTTGCACAAACAGGAAATTACAGCACACCAGTAACCAACAGTTATCAAAATAAACTAGTAGTGCACTAGTAGAGGCAATACATGCAAAATACTTAATACATATGCCCAATTCAGATTTAACATTTCATAACAATTATTTTTTAACAGTTTATGGACAGTAAGCATATGCAAACCTCACAGTGACTGCAGGAAGCATTTCAAAAAGCTTCCAAGAAATCTTGATGTACCTTTTTGAAATGTTGTTTAACCCAGTTATTACTTAAACATTCTACAACAATCAAAATGAATATGAATCATTATGTGAACATTTTAACAACATGTACAGTGTTAACATGTGCAAAGTCTCAACAGCACAAGAGTTTTATGCAGTACATGCTCTAACACTGCTCAACTTGAGTATGAACCTATTCTTCTTCGGAATTCTACATTCACTGTGTACATTAATTTGAATCAACATAAACTAGGAATGTTAACATAAAATGTTACATAACTACAACGTAAACATAAAATGTAAACATAATAGATACAGTGTATTTGTACAGGTACCACATGCAAAGTCTAAAATAGTGTGAAAAGGGTGTTCTGCGCTTTGATATGTTTTCAAGTATGAGCCTGCATTTATGGGCATTGTGAGTGTGGATTGATAGCAATGATGTTCTGAGTTTATAAAATGTCCAGCTATACAATGTCTATGACCCAGATGTTACTATCCAGAACACAATTAAATTCAGCACGGAACTGTGGGAAATTGTCATATGAGTCAGAGAGTTCTAGGACCATCCCACAGGTATGTCCAATCGGCTTTCTGGTGAAGTCTGTCTGGACGGTGAACTGTACATGAATAGCCTCAGCAACCACCAAATTGGAACCAGTACAGAATCTCAGAAATTTGCAGAGTTTGTCTTCGTCAGTTTTCCTGATGTACCTTTTCAGGTGGTTGGCAACCTCTGCTTGATTTTCTAACATTTGTGCTGGGAACTTCAACAGTCCAGTCAACTTTTTTGGTGTAGACTTCAGGTCTTTGTATAGCTGTTGAATTTCTTCTTGACTAAGAGAGATCTGGCCTTTTGTGACCTCCCTCCAACAGTCAATAATGAACATTGGTTTCTGTATGAGTTCCTTGTGTGCAATTTCGTCAACAATTCCTGGTAGAGATGAAACCGTGACCCTCCTCCTGCATTCATAAGTGTTCATGATGTCCAGAAGGCCATCCATGACAACAGAGGAAAAGTCATTGAGCGCTTGATTGAGAACATCTCGTTCCTGGCAGCTCACAAAATTAAGGAATGCTGCCTTTAGGTCTGTATATACAGCCCCAAACATCATTTCCTCAAGAAATGGTGGAGCAAGCTTAATGGGCAGGTATTTGCAATCTTTAAACCCTTTAAGAAGGATTCGCCCCACAGCTTTCCATTTGTCAGAGCTGAAGTCGTGCCTGAGGAAAGGCACTTTTACAGATGCCCTGACAGTGCAGTGTTCATAGAAATCAGACCAGAAGCTACTGTACACATCGTGAAGGACACCCGGACCACTGCCTGCTTCCTCTGAGTTGTTAGGAAGTATACGTCTCACTGTCAAGGACTGGTTGACAATCTTGTGGTCAGAAAATGCCTCTATCATGTCACTGAAGATATTTGAGTAGTGTATGGTTACATTTCTGTTGGGCAAAGCATTAGGAGCACTCTGTGGTGAGTCAATAGGCTCATGGATCACTGTGTCACTAAGAGAATCTCCATCAATATGGTGTTGTGGATCAAATGTAATCTCGGGGTCACTGCTGACACTGCTCGCAATGCTTGCAAGATGGTCTTGTGAGGAATGTATGCTCGTCTCTTCATCAGAAACCAAGAACACATCAGGAAGGGTGTCTTGAGGCTTATTTACCTCTAATTGCTCATAGTCGTGAGTATACAAGAGTATACAAGTCATCACCTTTTGTCAAATCTGAATCGGAGACATCACTAGCATGGTCAGGTTCATCCCTAGATTCACTAGACTCTTCAGTCAGGTTAATTTTTGGATGAGTTGCTATATAGAAACGCAACATTGGGAGTTTGACAGTATTGTAAATTGTTCCGACTGAGAGATCCTTGGGGAGAAGATTTTGAAGTCCCAAACTTCAAATTCAAAATCAGACTCTTGACCTTTGGTGGAAACTCCATTGTGAAAGAATAATGTCTTTCCTTCTTTTAGTATGTCATCATATCCTGCCTGAACATTTATCTGTAGTTTTCTAGTCCCCCCACCTTGCCTTGCTCTGACCTGTTTTATCCATTTATTTTCTTTGTGAAGCCATCCAATTTCAATATTTCGTATGCATGATTTTGCTTTGCTTCTTGCTTTTTTGTTTGAGGTTTGTGGCACCTCCTTATCCTTCTAAGCTTCATTTTCTCTCTTAATTTCTCTAAGAGACCTTGCTTTCGCTTCACAGATGGTGTCTGATGCCTGCAAAAATGTATCAGGGCAATCCTGTCACCATATGAGGGAAGGTACTTTACAAGTTCTGCATCTTCCATAAGCAGGATGACTTCTCTGTCAATCTGTGAAAGCAAAAGGGACAAGCATGTTAGCTTTGGACACAAGAAAATCATACTGCTTCATAACAGCTAAAAGGACATTTAATTAAAGAAGAGAACTGAATGTAAAATATAGATATTAGATACAGTAATAGGCATGTTTAAAATGGATATTACAAAAATTCAGAATGTTATGTTATTATTTACTTGACAAGAACTGGTCTTTTAACATAATGATAAAAATAAAATACATTTTAATAAACATTTGTGTTCTTATTATTTTTTTATATTTAAAGGGTTAGTTCACCCAGAAATTAAAAGTTTTTAATGAAATCTGAGAGCTTTTTGTCCCTCCACTGACAGCTATGCAACTACCACTTTTTAGCCCAGAATGGTAGTAAAGACATCATTAAAGTAATCCATATGACCCCAGTGGTTTAAACTTTAAGTTTTATGGAGTAATGTGAGTGCTTTGTGTGCACATAAAATTACAAACATAATTTACCACTTAAATATTAATGTTCAATGCGTGTTCATCCAACAACATTTGCTCTAACGTCAACACAACACGCATGCGTCATTAATAACTTATCTTAATACTTTCTTTATTTTGTAAATGTGTAAAATAAAGCACTCTCGTTACTTCAGAAAATTGAGGTTAATGATGTTTTTATTACCTTTCTGGGTCTTTACAGATGCGAAGATAAACGAAAGTGGGTTTGGAACAACATGAGGGTGAGTAATTAATAACAGAATTTTTATTTTTAAACTAACCCGTTAACCTTTCTATTAGCTAGTTAGAGCATATTCAGTGTGCCTAGTGATTTATACAAACATCCAAAACACCTTTTGCTGTTCCATAACTGTAATTGGTTCCTTAGAAATGCCTCGATTTCTCAGGAAATTGAAAACATCTGTATTTTCCTCCATCATGGGTCTGCAAAGTAGAATACAAAAGAGTTGTTTTCAAATAGGATAGATTAAAAGTAATTGATAAGGCTAGTGGGGAAAATAGAGGAGTTCAAAATTTCTTGACCTGTTGCATGCATGCATAAACAGAATTAATGAAATAAAATTATATGTATTTATTCAAAGTTTGGTCTTAGTATGGTCTTTATTGTTACTGCAGTTTTTGTAATTACTGCAGTCACACCCTGTTTTCTCTAAATCTGAACATAGTTTTCAACCAAATTCATATGACATGTTTTTGAACATATAAAAGCTAAATGTAGTTTGATCAGCAGATCAGTCTCTGGACACAGGTTGGCCTGTGTTATTTGAGTATATATATTGAAATTTATTTATTCAACTTAGCTGAATGTCATAAATCATTACTTCTACAAGACCGTTTTTGGCGTTCTGTGAGAGCGCCCTGCTGCTTCAACCATCGAAGTTAACCATGAGAGCATTAGAGCTACATAAGGCTCACATGATCATCTCATTTTGGCAGTGTTGGGCAAGCTACTCTGAAATTGTAGCTTTACAAGCTACAAGCTACTTGTAAGTTAACGTAGTTAAGTTACATTCAAACTACCCTTTTGAAAAAGTAATTAGCTACACTACAAGTTACTATCAAAAAGTAGCTAGCTATATTGAAACTACTTTTCTTTTTTTTACAATGACATTGTTACAAATAACTGAATAATTGTTAATGAAGAATGTTCAAGCAACATAATGCAATGTAATTATGATTTCAAAGAGTATAGGGTGAATTCAGGTTGATTGGGACACTTTTTTTCCCATTCATTTCAATGGCAAAAACTGTCAGAATCATTTGATTTTGTAAACTATCCGATACACACAATACTCAAATATAGCCTACAGTGGGGAGAACAAGTATTTGATACACTGCCGATTTTGCAGGTTTTGCCACTTACAAAGCATGTAGAGGTCTGTAATTTTTATCATAGGTACTCTTCAACTGTGAGTGACGGAATTTAAAACAAAAATCCAGAAAATCACATTTGTATGATTTTTAAGTAATTAATTTGCATTTTATTGCATGACATAAGTATTTGATACATCAGAAAAGCAGAACTTAATATTTGGTACAGAAACCTTTGTTTGCAATTACAGAGATCATACATTTCCTGTAGTTCTTGACCAGGTTTGCACACACTGCAGCAGGGATTTTGGCCCACTCCTCCATACAGACCTTCTCCAGATCCTTCAGGTTTCGGGGCTGTCGCTGGGCAATACGGACTTTCAGCTCCCTCCAAAGATTTTCTATTGGGTTCAGGTCTGGAGACTGGCAAGGCCACTCCAGGACTGCTTCTTACGGAGCCACTCCTTAGTTTCCCTGGCTGTGTGTTTCGGGTCATTGTCATGCTGGAAGACCCAGCCACGACCCATCTTCAATGCTCTTACTGAGGGAAGGAGGTTGTTGGCCAAGATCTCGCGATACATGGCCCCATCCATCCTCCCCTCAATACGGTGCAGTCGTCCTGTCCCCTTTGCAGAAAAGCATCCCCAAAGAATGATGTTTCCACCTCCATGCTTCACGGTTGGGATGGTGTTCTTGGGGTTGTACTCATCCTTCTTCCTCCAAACATGGCGAGTGGAATTTAGACCAAAAAGCTCTATTTTTGTCTCCTCAGACCACATGACCTTCTCCCATTCCTCCTCTGGATCATCCAGATGGTCATTGGCAAACTTCAGACGGGCCTGGACATGCGCTGGCTTGAGCAGGGGGACCTTGCGTGCGCTGCAGGATTTTAATCCATGACGGCGTAGTGTGTTACTAATGGTTTTCTTTGAGACTGTGGTCCCAGCTCTCTTCAGGTCATTGACCAGGTCCTGCCGTGTAGTTCTGGGCTGATCCCTCACCTTCCTCATGATCATTGATGCCCCACGAGGTGAGATCTTGCATGGTGCCCCAGACTGAAGGAGATTGACTGTCATCTTGAACTTCTTCCATTTTCTAATAATTGCGCCAACAGTTGTTGCCTTCTCACCAAGCTGCTTGCCTATTGTCCTGTAGCCCATCCCAGCCTTGTGCAGGTCTATAATTTTATCCATGATGTCTTTATACAGCTCTCTGGTCTTGGCCATTGTGGAGAGGTTGGAGTCTGTTTGATTTAGTGTGTGGACAGGTGTCTTTTATACAGGTAACGAGTTCAAACAGGTGCAGTTAATACAGGTAATGAGTGGAGAACAGGAGGGCTTCTTAAAGAAAAACTAACAGGTCTGTGAGAGCCAGAATTCTTACTGGTTGGTAGATGATCAAATACTTATGTCATGCAATAAAATGCAAATTAATTATTTAAAAATCATACAATGTGATTTTCTGGGTTTTAGATTCCGTCTCTCACAGTTGAAGTGTACCTATGATAAAAATGACAGACCTCTACATGCTTTGTAAGTAGGAAAACCTGCAAAATCGGCAGTGTATCAAATACTTGTTCTCCCCACTCTATATCTCAAACTGGCTGTCAAAGTGCAAAATGGCTACACATTTAACATCAGTGCAAGAACAAAATGTATGCAACTTAAATTAAATACTCAGGAGTCAGGATTAGTCTAAAAATGCAGGTTAAACTCACAGCACATGCAGTGATGGAGCGCGCAGCATTTTGAACAGAAACGCCAGTCATGAAGTGTTGTGTGAACAGTGCGCATTGCTTGACTATTTCTTTTCGTTTCTAATTGTTTCATTTAAAAGTGGACATTTCAACCTTTCTATACACATATTTCTCATGTCTGTGAGGCAAGTAGCCTGCTGAGTTTTGGTTTATTTATGAGACGCGCTCCAGTTCATGTGCAATGCAATTGATCGCTCCGGCAACTGCATGTCACGATTATTGTCTGCTATAGTCTATTTGCTTCTTATTTATTAATATTTAGCTTCTTACATTGATTAAAATTAAGATACAATTTATACAAAAAGAAATTCACTTTAAAGAAAGGCTTTCTACAAAATAAAACTTAATGAAGTGGTCAAAATCATTTCTGACCCTATGTCTTTGACATATATTACGCATCTTTGCACTTTTCATAATCAATATAGCCTAGATGAAATTTAAAAATAAAATTATAATATTTAAACATAAATATGAAACAAAATACATTGTTTAATGGCTACAACTAGTATAGTAGGGTACAGTACAGAGAAATTTCATGTCTGAGGGGGATTTGAGCAAACGTCGTTTTGCAGGTGAGCGGTTCATGAGTGGAGCGCGCTGGCATAGAGCGGATTATTGAGCTGAGCGTCACACCGCTCCGATTCGCTCATTACAGGCTCGTTCTCGTCAGAACCCAAAACGGAATGTAGCTTTTGGTCACGCTACACCACTTGCTGGATAAAGTAGTTAGCTATACTGGAAAAGCAACACTGTTTTTAAAAGTAACTGAGCTACTGACAAGCTACTGGAAAATGTAGTTAAGATAGTAGCGTCGCTACTTGTAGCTCGCTACTGCCCAACACTGCATTTTGGATAAGAATAATCCAAATCCGTCAGGTCACGCATAGCTGGTCTCTCTGAATTTAAATCTAGATTTATTCACATTGCCCCATAGAAATCTTTACGTGAACACATCTGAAAAAAGTGTGGGGATTTTTAATTAGATTTTGATCTCAGAGTGGTAGAACTGAGCAGATATTAATGTATAAGATAATATTGATAAAAGGCTTTATTTAATTATATTCACAATCACAGCAGTTTCGTAGGCCTATACCAATCTTTCTTCTTGAGCCTCACTAACAGGCGCTCGCAGTTTGAAAACTCCTGTAGGCCTATCTGTTTCATGAACGTTAAGATAACCTGACAACTACGTTTTATATTTCAATTTTATCTCGTTTAGTGATGTTTACTGTACATAAAGGGCAATTAAGGTAGCCCACACGATTGCAGCATTAGTGCAATGCGGTTTACCCGCAACGCCACCGTATACCTTGTGCAATGCCATCAAACTACATTTACATAAATGTGTAAAAGTTGACCAAAATAGTTATAGTATAGTAGGCTACTAAGCATACCTGATGGATGGTGAAAGTTTTCGGCCCCCTGTTCAAATGATACACTGGCGGCTGGCGCAGGGCTGTAGTGTGTTTCACGTTACGTCAGTGAGGCTGCGTTTGTAATTTTGACTGTAATCTCGAAATATTTTGACTTTATTCTTGAAATGCTAGAATTTTTTTTTTTTTTTTTTACAGAATTTTTTTTTTTTTACTTTGCGGTTCAGGGCTTCCGTATATTTTAAACATTATTTAAGAATATATTTTTTAATCCATGGTTTAATTTAGCAAATCTCTGTTTTGCAGCACTTTGCAAAAAAATTAAAGGATAAAAGTTTGTTACGTTTTATTTGATTACCACCGATTTTGATAATATATTTGTATTAAATCATAAAAATAAAAATGTCATAGGACTCTATTATTCTTAAACATTTTATTAAATTAATGATAAAATAAGTTGTTAATCTAATTCATAATCATTTATTGAATTTAGTTGATTAGACATGTTTTATTGAAATTTTAATAAACAAAACAATCAAATGGTTTCAAGTTTGTTATAATAAAGCATTTGTTCAACCAAAAAAAACATTTTCATTCATTAATTAAAGGCCATTTAAACAGATGATAATAATAGCCATAATTTAATAATACAGTTTATTTATTAAATAATTGTTTAATACCGTGATGCTGTGAAACTTTTTTCTGAGATGGTTATCATATCGTGAAAATCTCATTCTATTACAACCCTACATGGGAGAGTCCCCCACCACCGCTGTTAAAAAAAAGTAACTCAGTAACTAACACAGTACATTTTAAATGAACTACTTTTTACTTTTACTTGAGTAGATTTTTAGACCGGTAATTTTACTTGTACTTAAGTAACATTTCATTGAAGTAACAGTACTTTTACTTGAGTAGAATATTTTATTACTCTTTCCACCTCTGACTCCTAGTAGCCCCATTCTGGCCGGCCCAAGTATGGGTTACAGACATGGTATCACTCCTGGTGGGCCCTTCGTGGGAGATTCCCCTCAGGAGGGACCTGCTGTTGCTGGCAGGGGGCTTAATATTTCACCCCCCTGCCAGAGCTGTGGAAACTTTGGGTCTGACCCCTGAGGGGGCCCAGTACCTAGCGGCTAGCCTGTCGGTTGGAGTGGTTGAGACCATACTCAGTTCCAGAGCTCCATCCACGAGGAAACTGTACAGCCTGAAATAGAATGTTTTCACCAGTTGGTGTAGAGAGCATGGTGTGGACCCAGTTAACTGCTTTGTGGCTTCAGTGCTGGAGTTCCTTCAGGATTGCTTCTCTGCTGGTCTTTCCCCGTCCACACTTAAGATGTACGTGGCTGCCATTGCGGCTTTCCACACTCCTTTAACCCTCTGAGGTCGACGATCGCGCCGGCGCGACTGCCTGGATTTTTTTCTTATCAGTGCCAAAGAGACTCAAATAACTCATGTAAGTTTTATACATCAATAAAAACTGTTAAGTATCTACTTTTATTTGTGTATACACACAATAAAAACAAAATGTTGTGCTTTTCGTAAAATAAATAAAACGAACGTGATGCAAATCGCAACCACCTCTCTCTGAGTGAAGTCGATTATGAAATGCGACACAGACAAAATAGATATGTCTACATAACGCTTGGAATGTCTACTTTTAAAATGAAGTGTCAAATTAAAAACAAATATTCTCAGTTTATGTGATCCATTTGAAACCAAGGAGATTACAGTCTTTTCCTTCTGCCTTCATTACCTGTAATGAGCTGAGACCGCCACACCCCCGGCGGCATACACATGGTAAATAGTTCGGGTGATCGCACACGCCCCCCGGTCAATGCCACAAAAACATGAAGTTTCTACATCAGATTCACTGAATTCAGATTCACATGGCCATTAGTAATTGATAGTGATAATACAGTTTATCTTATTGTGTTATCAGCATACTCACACTTTTTTTTTAACAGATGTGACAATGAAAATTTCCAAGCACCTGTTCCAAAGGGAGCCAAGGCAAACAGGCAGTCCTGTTATTTGGCTATATATATGGAAACTGCTGTGCTGCTTAATATTTTTTATAATCTGTGATTTTTTTTTTATTTTTAGGATGCATTGATGAATAAGTTTAAAAAAGAACAGCGTTTATTTAAAATATTTTTTTTTTTGTAACAATATACACTACCATTCAAAAGTTTGGGGTCAGTATTTTTTTTTTTTTTTTAAATAAATAAATACTTTTATTCAGCAAGGATGTGTTTAAATGATAAAAAGTGATAGTAAAGACTTATATTGTTAGATAAGATTTCTATTTTGAATAAATTATGTTCTTTTTAACTTTTTATTCATCAATGAATCCTGAAAAAAGTATCACAAGTTATAAAAAAAAAATATTAAGCAGCACAACATTTCCAACATTGATAATAAATCATCATATTAGAATGATTTCTGAAGGATCATGTGACACTGAAGACTGGAGTAATGGCTAATGAAAATTCAGCTTTGATCACAGGAATAAATTATATTTTTAAGTATATTAAAATAGAAAACCATTATTTTAAATTGTAATAATATTTAATAATATAGTGACCTGATACTGGCCACATGGGACATTCTGCCTTTGGCTCTCACTTTATATTGTTATTCTAAATAAACTAAAATAAAATGTATTTCTTTTGTCCTGTTTTATCCTCATATTCTTGTAGTTCCCCTCTCAATCACATACCTGACTCAAAGGCTCATTCATTATGCGGTTCTTTTGTCTTTAGGTGTGATTCACAGCATTATTCATGATCGTTCACGCCTCTTCGCATATGGGCTTTGTAAAGAAAAAGTGTCTTACAAAATTTAAATCAATATATTGCTTTATGTGAATGAGTAGGCACAATGATTCTTACATCAGTTTGAAGCAAAAACTCTAGGCAACAACGTCCATTAGTCAAAAGTCTTGTGGATACATATCTATTGTGTGTTTTGTGGCCTTATTTGAGTGTCTTAAATTTTTTTGTTTTTTCAAAAACCACGCATAAACGTTATTCTCTCAAAAATACAAGCATGTACAAACGTGTTGCTCACATATTATGGGAGCCCAGTTTGTGCTGAATACAGTGTAATGACACTTTTGCCATTAATATGTTTATAAGCAACTGAAAAAAGCACAAATGTCAGAGCATGTCAAAATAAAGAAAACAAACATGATGTGCGATCTGCAGCCTCCCTGTCAATGAAGTCTAATCTGATACTCTTCAGAAAATGAACTGTAACTTAGTGAATACTTGTCACACAAACATGAGACATATGTCTAAAGAAACATTGAAATGTCAGGTTTTAAATAATGTAAATCAAATCAAAAACAAATATTCTCTGTTTATGTAATCTGTTTGAAAAGAGAGCGATGTCAGTCGTTCGCCAGCTTCTTCATTATCCACTAATGCGGCCACGCCCACGGAGCGCGCGTTCTTTTGAGATTCAAATACTGACGCGATCCATGCGAGCAGAGTCAACGCCCACATCAACTCGAATAAACACATTAAGATTAGAGCATGTACTTTACATCGTTTTGAGACGCGGTAAGGAATAATCCTGGAATAATTTACCTCAGAAGAAAAGCTGTTTATTTCTAAGAGCAACGAATTCAGCCGATGATTGCGAGGCAAGTTTATTCTGTTAGTGTCTGTGAATATTAAACCGCAAAAAGACCGTTTAAATATGAATCCTGCTGCAACATAAAATGTCATAGAAGTAAGACTGTTTAGACAAGATTTCTTTGGCCTGTTTTGGACAAATTATGAAGTGTTTACTGTAAAATAGCCTAGTGTTACATTAATAAAGCTTTTGTTCGCAAATTTCTGCTCAGATGCTGTAAGTTTTGTGTACAATAGGCTACTTGTTGTAGCCGTTAAAACGTATTTTATTTCATACTGATGTTTAAATATTATAGCCTAATGTTATTTTTTAATTTAATCTATGTTGATTATGAAAAGTGAACAGCACGAGTAAGAAAGTACACATCATAAGATGCACAATATATCAGAAGACATGGAGTTTGTCAGACATGATTTTGACCACTTCATTAAGTTTTGTTTTGTAGAAAGCTTTTCTTAAAAGTGAATTTCATTTTGTATAAATTGTATCTTAATTTTAATCAATGTTTCATCAGCCAATTGCCTGGATTTAATAAATAATAAGCAAATATAGCAGACAATAGCCTATAATAGGCTCCGGCGTGTTCATGCATTGCAAAACGTATCTCATAAATGAACCAAAACTCGAAATGATATTTGAGTATTGTGTATATTGGATAGTTTACAAAATCAATTTGAAATGACTGGGAAAAAAGTGTCCCAATCAACCAGAATTCACCCTATACTCTATGAAATCATAATTGCATTGCATTATGTTGTTTTAAATCCCAAATATTTTACTTATAACATTCATCATTACCAATTATTCAGTTATTTGTATTTACTGAATACTGAATTGTGATCAATGTCACAATATTACTTTTTTTTAGCATGAGACTTCTTTCAAAAACATTAAAAATAGTAATGTCAAATCTTTTGATAATTTAAAATATAATAGGCCTTTGTAATGTGCCTTTGACTCTCACTTTATATTGTTAACTATATTCTAAATAAACTACAACTAAATACATTTCTTTTGTCCTGTTGCTTAGCTCCTTCAGTCACGTACCTGACTCAAAGGCTCATTCATTATGCAGCTCATTATTGGTTCTATTGTCTCCTCAGGTGTAAATCACAGCATTATTCATGCTCATTCACACCCCTTCGCATACGGCCTTTGTAAAGAAAACGTCTCGGTTACGTATGCAACCCTCGTTCCCTAAAGGAGGGAATGGAGATGTACGTCGGAACTGACCGACGAATTGGGGATCGCTTTCAGAGACCAATCTACTTTGAGTGTAACTAAATGAGCCAATGAACATTGGCATGCGGTTCACGCATTCCACGCTCCTCCCCGCAGCGCGGGTATAAATAAGGAAGTGGAAGCGCCACATCTTTGCTTTTCCACTGAGGAGCCGAACTAGTGACTCGGCTGATCAGCGGAGGTACAGCACCTGTGGCGACGGGACGTACGTCTCCGTTCCCTCCTTCAGGGAACGAGGGTTACATACTTAACCGAGACATTCCCTTTCATGTTCAACGTACGTCAGAACTGACCGACGAATTTGGGGATCTACCAACACGCCACAGACGCTGGCCCTTCCAGCGCTTTGCTTGAGCTCCCTGGTTCGCCCCATCTGTTGGAGTGAAAGTCAGGGCTCTAAGCAGAAAAGGTCAGTCACTGCTGTTCTGCAAGACCCACTCAGTGTGACTATTGGATAACGCTGGGAAAGCGTGCCCATCTCGGGAGAGGGAACGTCGAGGAAGCCACATCCTTCTAAGGAAGGAGAGGTGTCAGTTACACATATGGACTAGCCAGGCAGGGTAGTACAACATATGGCAGTCTCTAGGGTGGTTCCAGCCCAGTTCTAGGGGGGAAGAACACCACCAGAGATGACAGAGCAAGCTCTGTCAAGGGAAAGACACGGGCTAGCCGAGTAGGGTAGCCGTACCGTAGAAGAATACACATATGGGGTCGTCGTAGGGACCGCTACATATGGACACCCAGCCTAACACAGGTTCCACCATGCATATGAGTGTAGGCCTGGCGTCAGACGCTCCGCAACGTCTGACTGCCGAGGGTGATGGAGGAACTCAACAGGGTTAGCCATTTCTGGGGAACTCTACTGTAGTGGACAGCACATTCCAGGGCCCAGGAGGGACAGGACTTCTCATTGGTCCACATGCAATTTCTGCCCTTCACCCATCTAGAGACTAATCCATAATGTCCTGGTCTGTGACTGCCATAAAAATTCCTCAGGACCTCAGCAGTAGTGGGTGAAACAAAGAAAGACCACAATGATCCATCCAAATCCATTCATAACTATGTTTGGAAACCTTAAGACTGATTAAAACAGTGACAGCTATTTGTAACATCTTACACAGATTCAGGTGTTAATGTACAAATGAATGAACGCATGACAGTTCAGTCTTTTTCCATCATGTTTGGTGTCCGTTTGTTTAGAATATTGCCAAGGGTATTCTGGTGGTGGTTTGGAAAGTGAGAAATGTATTGGTAAACTTTAAAGACACTTTAAAGAATTCTAACTGTGTACAGTATGCAAATGAGTTCCACAGGGGAAAGAAGGGTGGGCCACACTGTGTGCCCCCTCTGATGCCAGCAGCCAATCGCAACACTGGAAATTGCACAAACACAAATTGCAATCTCCTCCTCGTCGGAAAGGGATAAAGGAACCCTTTCAACAGACACTCCTTGTTCTGAGTCTGTCCGGCAAGGATGAGACTGTGACAGATCAACCAAGTTCTGAGTCTGTACGGCAAGGATGAGACTGTGACAGATCACCAAGTTCTGAGTCTCCCCTCGAGAGAGACAAACAGTTCACCAAGTTCTGAGTCTGTCCACCAAGGATGAGACATAACAGATACACTGTAACATTCTGAGCCTCTGGTTAATCCAGAGCGACAACAAAAGATCCGAGGATCTGAGTCTACAGCTTGTGAGGCAGCAACAGATACGACCACGTTCTGAGCCTTCAGCCTGTGAAGAAAGAGACATTAACAAACACTACGTTCAGAGTTTTAGTCCAGCGAGACAGTGGCGACTACAGCACGTCCCAAGTCTCCATGCCAGAGAGACCAAAGCAGATTGACCAAGTTCTGAGTGTCTGGCCCAGAAAGGCAGAAGACACAGAGACATTTGCAACAAGGTTAAGCTCAGGAGAGCAAACCTTCACTTCAAGGTTCCTTTGTCTGCGTGTTCCAGATTAAGGACCTTCTGCACCTACTTCAGGGCCTCATCTGCGTGTTCCAGATTTTAGGACCCTTTGGTGCTCCAGGAGATCAGCATCCCACAGATCTTCGTGTTCAAGGCTGTTGAAACGGATTCCAGCTTTTTCCCCACTGCATTGTCACCCAGCACAACCAGTGGAAGAAGTCACCGCCATCGGACTGCTTACTCAACCATGTGGAACGTAAATATCACTTAACCAAACTTCTTTCCAGAGACCTTGGCATTGTTGTATATTATCAGTATATGATTTTCTAATTTACATTAGAGGTAATATAACTGATGCTAGTTAATAACAAATAATCTTTCGTTTATTTGTTCGATGCATACTAAGGTTTTTCACCTTAGTTTCAGAAACAGTTTATCTTTCCATAAGGTAACGCAACTCTTTCATAGCCACACTCAACTTAATCACATGTATTTTATGCATCTTATGCACTTTATTCCTTTATCATTCATTGTATTAATTTAGTAGTTGTGTTAGTTATTCTTGTTTATCTTTTGTTAAGAAAATTTATTTTATTACAATTGTGTCTTTCTTGTGCTGATAATACAGAAGAGGCTCTACAAGTTAGAAATCTCACCAATCTTTCAGATAAATCAGCTGACCAACTCTCCCCACTTTACATTCATTCTAAATGATTGGACGGCCTCTTGTTTGGAGTGTTCTCATACAGCCAAGGTAAAAGACCTTGACTAGTGTCCCAAACTAAGAGAGGGGGAAGGTGGTCACCTGATGTACTTATAACCACACCTTAAATGACGGGTGATCCAAAAATCACAACGTCAGTGACGTGAGTACCAATCACTACCTTACTTAGCGTGCTTGGATGGACGAAAGTAAAATCACTACACTACTGGAGTCAAGAAACGCACGTATCCGGCCCAGCGGGCGGGAGTGGCGTTGCAAGCTGACACTAGAACGAGTCCCTGGTCCCTGAAGGGAGTGGTAGGAACCTTGGGCACATATCCAGGCCGGGGTCTCAGGACAATGTGAGAGTTGGCTGGCCCGAATTCTAGGCATGATTCGTTGACCGAAAATGCGAGCAGGTCCCCCACCCTCTTGATGGAGGCCAATGCCGTCAAGAGCACTGTCTTCATGGACAGGATTTTTAACTCTATGGACTGCAAAGGCTCAAAGGGAGGTCTCTGAAGTGCCCTGAGCACCAGAGATAGGTCCCAAGATGGTAACGAGTTAGGACGGGGAGGATTTAACCTCCTCGCACCTCTGAGGAACCTGACGATCAGGTCGTGCTTTCCTAAGGACTCACCTTCGACTGCGTCGTGATACGCCGCAATTGTTGCGACGTACACTTTAAG
Source organism: Coreius guichenoti (assembly GCA_039654105.1). Taxonomy (NCBI): domain Eukaryota; kingdom Metazoa; phylum Chordata; class Actinopteri; order Cypriniformes; family Gobionidae; genus Coreius; species Coreius guichenoti. The sequence continues at coordinate 23,867,716 of CM077181.1, forward strand.
GGTGGAGGGAGACAGCCTTCGCTCCAACCCATCTTGCAGGAAGGAAAGCACGACTCTAATCGAACACTTTCGGGGGTCTTCCTGGCAGGAAGAACACCATTCAACGAACAGATTCCACTTCAACGCATAGAGGTGCCTCGTAAAGGGGGCTCTAGCATAAGTGATGGTGTCTACCACAGCCTGTGGTAGGCCACCTAGAACCTCCGCGTCCCAGAGGTCTGGACGCGGGTGCCATAGAGTGCCCCGTCTCTGAGAAAGCAGGTCCTTCCTCAGAGGAATGGGCCAGGGAGGGGCTGTCGCGAGAAGTGACAGTTCGGCGAACCAGGTCCGGTTGGGCCAGTACGGCGCAACTAACAAGACCTGCTCCTCGTCCTCCCTGACTTTGCACAGTGTCTGTGTTAGAAGGCTCACTGGGGGAAACGCATATTTGCGCAGGTCCCGGGGCCAGCTGTGTGCCAGTGCATCCGTGCCGAGGCTCCCCTCGTTCAGGGAGTAAAACAACCGGCAATGGGTCAAGTCCGGAGAGGCAAACAGGTCTACCTGTGACCATCCTGCCGGTTAATGTACACAACGGTCGCAGTGCTGTCCATACGGACCAGTACGTGCTTGCCATGTAGCGGCCCTTTGAGGCGGCCCAGCGCAAGACGTACTGCAAGCAACTTGAGGCAGTTGATGTGCCAATGCAGTTGGAAAAGAAACCCGGTACTTGCCGCTCTGCCACACCCATCTCGGGACTCGGCCGTGAAGCCAGAAGCGGTCTCATATGAAGCAATCCGAGCGGCGTTAACGCGGCTGCAGATGCCATACAGTGGGGAGAACAAGTATTTGATACACTGCCGATTTTGCAGGTTTGCCCACTTACAAAGCATGTAGAAGTCTGTAATTTTTATCATAGGTACTCTTCAACTGTGAGTGATGGAATCTAAAACAAAAATCCAGAAAATCACATTGTATGATTTTTAAGTAATTAATTTGCATTTTATTGCATGACATAAGTATTTGATACATTAGAAAGCAGAACTTAATATTTGGTACAGAAACCTTTGTTTGCAATTACAGAGATCACACGTTTCCTGTAATTCTTGACCAGGTTTGCACACACTGCAGCAGGGATTTTGGCCCACTCCTCCATACAGACCTTCTCCAGATCCTTCAGGTTTCGGGGCTGTCGTTGGGCAATACGGACTTTCAGCTCCCTCCAAAGATTTTCTATTGGGTTCAGGTCTGGAGACTGGCTAGGCCACTCCAGGACCTTGAGATGCTTCTTACGGAGCCACTCCTTAGTTGCACTGGCTGTGTGTTTCGGGGCGTTGTCATGCTGGAAGACCCAGCCACGACCCATCTTCAATGCTCTTACTGAGGGAAGGAGGTTGTTGGCCAAGATCTCGCGATACATGGCCCAATCCATCCTCCCCTCAATAAGGTGCAGTTGTCCTGTCCCCTTTGCAGAAAAGCATCCCCAAAGAATGATGTTTCCACCTCCATGCTTCACAGTTGGGATGGTGTTCTTGGGGTTGTACTCATCCTTCTTCTTCCTCCAAACACGGCGAGTGGAGTTTAGACCAAAAAGCTCTATTTTTGTCTCATCAGACCACATGACCTTCTCCCATTCCTCCTCTGGATCATCCAGATGGTCATCGGCAAACTTCAGACGGGCCTGGACATGCGCTGGCTTGAGCAGGGGGACCTTGCGTGTTCTGCAGGATTTTAATCCATGACGGCGTAGTGTGTTACTAATTGTTTTCTTTGAGACTATGGTCCCAGCTCTCTTGAGGTCATTGACCAGGTCCTGCCGTGTAGTTCTGGGCTGATCCCTCACCTTCCACATGATCATTGATGCCCCACGAGGTGAGATCTTGCATGGTGCCCCAGACCGAGGGAGATTGACCGTCATCTTGAACTTCTTCCATTTTCTAATAATTGCACCAACAGTTGTTGCCTTCTCACCAAGCTGCTTGCCTATTGTCCTGTAGCCCATCCCAGCCTTGTGCAGGTCTACAATTTTATCCCTGATGTCCTTACACAGCTCTCTGGTCTTGGCCATTGTGGAGAGGTTGGAGTCTGTTTGATTGAGTGTGTGGACAGGTGTCTTTTATACAGGTAACGAGTTCAAACAGGTGCAGTTAATACAGGTAATGAGTGGAGAACAGGAGGGCTTCTTAAAGAAAAACTAACAGGTCTGTGAGAGCCGGAATTCTTACTGGTTGGTGATCAAATACTTATGTCATTCAATAAAATGCAAATTAATTATTTAAAAATCATACAATGTGATTTTCTGGATTTTTGTTTTAGATTCCGTCTCTCACAGTTGAAGTGTACCTATGATAAAAATTACAGACCTCTACATGCTTTGTAAGTGGGCAAACCTGCAAAATCGGCAGTGTATTAAATACTTGTTCTCCCCACTGTATGCCCCAGGAGCCTCTGAAATAATTTCAGTGGGACCGCTGTCCTGCCATTGAACGAATTCAAGTAGTTCAACACTGACCGTACGCGCTCCTCCGTGAGGCTTGCAGTCTGGTTGACCGAATCCAACTCCATACAGAGATAAGAGATCCTCTGCGTGGTGAAGAGTTTGCTTGGTGTGCTCGGTTTGCTGGGTGAAAGCTGCTGCTTGGGCTTAGCAGGGGCGGAGGCAGACGCAGGGGGACACCCTTGGCGATGAGCAGGCGGAGGCAGCAGCTGGTCGTCAGGGCAGGATGTTCTTGATTGCCTCCGTCTGCTTCTGTGCTACCGAAAACTGCTGGGCAAAGTTTTCGATAGCGTCGCCGAAGAGGCCAGCCTGGCAGACAGGGGCATTGAGGAACCAAACCTTGTTGGGCTCACGCATGTTCGCCAGGTTTAGCCACAGGTGGCGTTCCTGGACACGAGTGTGGACATCGCCCGACCCAGGGAGCGTGCGGTGACTTTCGTCGCCCTGAGAGCGAGGTCCGTCGCCGTACGCGGTTTCTGCATAACCCCTGGGTCGGAACTACCCTCGTGCAGTTCCTTGAGCGCTTTGGCCTGGTAGACCTGCAGGAGCGCCATGGCATGCAAAGCTGTGTAAGTGCCCATCAGAGAGGACAAGAACTTACATGCCCAGGAGGGGAGACGCGGATTACCCCGCCAAGAGGTAGCGGTCTTGGGACACAGCTGCATCGCCACAGACCGCTCCACTAGGGGGATTTCCACGTACCCCTTAGCTGCGCCGCCATCGAGGGTAGTGAGGGTGGAGGCATCACCAGACCGGCTTCAGGCAGAATAAGGTGCAGTCCACGATTTGATGAAATCCTGATGCACTTCCGGGAAGAATGGCACCGGGGCGGGGCACTGAGAACCAGTGCGGGCCGCTCCGAGAAACCAGTCGTCCAACCGCGAAGGTTCGGGACACGGTGGAGGGTTCCACTCGAGCCCGACACTTGACCAGAGCGTCCTCTCCAAAAGGCAGACTCGTTTTGAAAAGCTCTTCGTAGAAATGACACCAGTAACAGCAATCGTTCGGCTCCGAAGCAGAAAGCAAAGATGCAACGCTTTCACTTCCTCATTTATACCCGCGCTGCGGGGAGGAGCGTGGAATGTGTGAACCGCATGCCAATGTTCACTCGAAGTAGATTGGTCTCTAAAAGCGATCCCCAATTCGTCGGTCAGTTCCGACATACTGTATGTCGAACGTGACCAACTGAAAGGGAAAGTGTCTTACAAAATTTAAATCAATATATTGTTTTATGTGAATGAGTAGGCACAATGATTCTCACATCAGTTTGAAGCAAAAACTCTAGGCAACAACACCCATTAGTCAAAAGTATTGAGGACACATATCTATTGTGTGTTTTGTGGGCTTAATTCAGTGACTTACATTTTTTGTTTTTTCAAAAACCATGCATAAACGTTATCTCTCAAAAATACAAGCATGTACATACATGTTGCTCACATATTATGGTAGCCCAGTTTGTGCTGAATACAGTGTAATGACACTTTTGCCATTAATATGTTTATAAGCAACTGAAAAAAGCACAAATGTCAGAGCATGTCAAAACTTCTAAAGGGCCCCAAAACTGTGCAGACTTCTAGGGGTTAAACTGCAGATTAGCATTTATAGGCTCTATAATATAACAAATACGCTACATAAACCGTCATAGACGTAAGACTGTTTAGACAAGATTTCTTTGGCCTGTTTTGGACAGATTATGAAGTGTTTACTGTAAAATAGCCTATAGTCACATCAATAAAGCTTTTGTTCGCAAATTTCTGCTCAGATGCTATAAATACAGTACCAGTCAAACGTTTTGTGTGCAATACTTGTAGCCATTAAAAACTTATTTTGTTTCATATTTATGTTTAAATATTATAGCCTAATGTTATTTTTTAATTTCATCTATGTTGATTGAAAAGTGAACAGCATGACTAAGTCAAGTCAAGTCACCTTTATTTATATAGCGCTTTTTACAATGCCGATTGTTTCAAAGCAGCTTCATAGTGTTAACAGGAAAATAATGCAACAGAATTTGATTCGGCTGCACAGCCGCTCTGGAGAAAACGGTGATGTCATCCAGCTAATTTCAATTATCATATAGTGTCAATGCGGGCAGATCAGTAATATAGTTGAAATTTTAGTGTCCCCAACTAAGCAAGCCAAAAGCCAAAGGCGAGTAAGAAAGGACACATCATAAGATGCGCAATATGTCGGGAGACATGGAGTGGGTCAAACATGATTTCGACCACTTCATTAAGTTTTGTTTTGTAGAAAACATTTATTTAAAGTGAATTTCATTTTGTACAAATTGTATCTTAATTTTAATAAATGTTTCATCAGCCAATTGCCTGGATTGAATAAACAATAAGCAAATATAGCAGACAATAGCCTATAATCATGACATAGGCGCCGGCGTGATCATGCATTGCATGTGAACTGGAGCGCGTCTCATAAATTAACTGAAACTCAGCATATAGACTACTTGCCTCACATACATGATATTTGAGTATTGTGTGTATCGGATATCTTACAAAATCAAACGATTCAGAAACTTTTTGCCATTGAAATGTCTGGGGAAAAAAGTGTCCCAATCAACCTGAATTCACCCTGTACTCTTTGAAATCATAATTGCATTGCATTATGTTGTTTTAAACTCCAAATATTTTACTTATAACATTCATCATTAGCAATTATTCAGTTATTTGTAAAACAATATCCAAAAAAAAAAATAGTTTCAGTGTAGTTCAATGTATTCAATGTCACAGTATTACTGTTTTTTTGAGCATGAGACTTCTTTCAAAAACATTAAAAATAGTAATGTCAAATCTTTTGGTAATTTAAAATATAATAGGCCTTTGTAATGTGCCTTTGGCTCTCACTTTATATTGTTAACTATATTCTAAATAAACTACAAAAAAATATATATTTCCTTTGTTTTTAAGTTTGTAAAGAGTTTCCCTCTCAGTCACATACCTGACTCAAAGGCTCATTCATTATGCGGCTCATTATGCGGTTCTTTTGTGCTCTCGGGTGTAAATCACAGCATTATTCATGATCGCTCACGCCTCTTCGCATATGGTCTTTGTAAAGAAAAAGTGTCATAAAATTTAAATCAATATATTGTTTTATGTGAATGAGTAGGCACAATGATTCTCACGTCAGTTTGAAGCAAAAACTGTAGGCAACAACACCCATTAGTCAAAAGTCTTGGGGACACATATCTATTGTGTGTTTTGTGGCCTTATTTCAGTGTCAGTATTTTTTGTCAAAAACATAAACGTTATTCTCTCAGAAATACAAGCATGTACATACATGTTGCTCACATATTATGGTAGCCCAGTTTGTGCTGAATACAATGTAATGACACTTTTGCCATTAATATTTCAGGGCTGCCAACTTTTCAAAAAAACTTGGAGTGAGATTTGGTGGGGCCAACCAAAATTTTGCCACGTACAAAGCAACATTTTTTTTGGCTCATTCAGCATCATTACCATACACACAAAAAAAAAAAAAAAAAAAAATATATATATATATATACACTCACCTAAAGGATTATTAGGAACACCTGTTCAATTTCTCATTAATGCAATTATCTAATCAACCAATCACATGGCAGTTGCTTCAATGCATTTAGGGGTGTGGTCCTGGTCAAGACAATCTCCTGAACTCCAAACTGAATGTCAGAATGGGAAAGAAAGGTGATTTAAGCAATTTTGAGCGTGGCATGGTTGTTGGTGCCAGATAGGCCGGTCTGAGTATTTCACAATCTGCTCAGTTACTGGGATTTTCACGCACAACCATTTCTAGAGTTTACAAAGAATGGTGTGAAAAGGGAAAAACATCCAGTGTGCGGCAGTCCTGTGGGCGAAAATGCCTTGTTGATGCTAGAGGTCAGAGGAGAATGGGCCGACTGATTCAAGCTGATAGAAGAGCAACTTTGACTGAAATAACCACTCGTTACAACCGAGGTATGCAGCAAAGCATTTGTGAAGCCACAACACGCACAACCTTGAGGCGGATGGGCTACAACAGCAGAAGACCCCACCGGGTACCACTCATCTCCACTACAAATAGGAAAAAGAGGCTACAATTTGCACGAGCTCACCAAAATTGGACAGTTGAAGACTGGAAAAATGTTGCCTGGTCTGATGAGTCTCGATTTCTGTTGAGACATTCAGATAGTAGAGTCAGAATTTGGCGTAAACAGAATGAGAACATGGATCCATCATGCCTTGTTACCACTGTGCAGGCTGGTGGTGGTGGTGTAATGGTGTGGGGGATGTTTTCTTGGCACACTTTAGGCCCCTTAGTGCCAATTGGGCATCGTTTAAATGCCACGGCCTACCTGAGCATTGTTTCTGACCATGTCCATCCCTTTATGACCACCATGTACCCATCCTCTGATGGCTACTTCCAGCAGGATAATGCACCATGCCACAAAGCTCGAATCATTTCAAATTGGTTTCTTGAACATGACAATGAGTTCACTGTACTAAAATGGCCCCCACAGTCACCAGATCTCAACCCAATAAAGCATCTTTGGGATGTGGTGGAACAGGAGCTTCGTGCCCTGGATGTGCATCCCACAAATCTCCATCCACTGCAAGATGCTATCCTATCAATATGGGCCAACATTTCTAAAGAATGCTTTCAGCACCTTGTTGAATCAATGCCACGTAGAATTAAGGCAGTTCTGAAGGCGAAAGGGGGTCAAACACAGTATTAGTATGGTGTTCCTAATAATCCTTTAGGTGAGTGTATATATATATAGTATTATTTATTTTTTGCCTTTGATAGATAAGTATAGGTTGATACATAATTTATTCTGTCTATTAAGACAAAATCTATATGACGCTTTGAATACAGTATATCCTATAGACACACACACAATTTTAAAGCACTATATAGAGGCATGATTTTGTCTAAATAGAACAAATTGATTATACATAAACCTACATGTAATTATTACAATAAAAACCTTTAAATTATACGGTTTTGAACTCTAAAATAGACAGTAAACTAAGTGCTGTCCCGTAAAACCTAAAATGTTGCTACCGTATTTTTTTTACGGTAAAGTTCTGACAACCACAGCTGCCGTTTTTTTACCGTACATTTTACGGGGATTTTTTTTACAGTGAGCTTTTACAGGGAAGAAAAGGGGGAAAAAAAAAACTGTCTGTTGCTGTTCTGTCTGTCCAGTATGTCGTTCGGTCTGTCCTGTCTGTTACTCTTCTGTCTGTTGTGCGGCTCTTTTTTGCTGTGGCTGATCTTTCAGTAAAAAAAAAAACAGCGTTGGGCAAGCTACTCTGAAACTGTAGCTTTACAAGCTACTTGTAAGTTAAAGTAAAGTTACATTCAAGCTACCCTTTTGAAAAAGTAGCTATACTACAAGTTACTATCAAAAAGTAGCTAGCTGCATTGAAACTACTTTTTTCTTTTTTTTTTACAATGACATTGTTACAAATAACTGAATAATTGTTAATGAAGAATGTTATAATATTTGGGGTTTCAAGCAACATAATGCAATGTAATAATGATATCAAAGAGTATAGGGTGAATTCAGGTTGGTTGGGACACTTTTTCCCAGTCATTTCAATGGCAAAAACTGTCAGAATCATTTGATTTTGTAAACTATCCGATACACACAATACTCAAGTCATGAGCTGCTCGCGTGAACAGTGCGCATTGCTTGACTATTTCTTTTCATTTCGAATTGTTTCATTTAAAAGTGGACATTTCAAGCTTTCTATACACACATTTCTCATGTCTGTGAAGCAAGTAGCCTGCTGAGTTTCGGTTTATTTATGAGACGCGCTCCAGCTCCAGTTCCAGTTCATGTGCAATGCAAGTGATCGCTCCGGCGCCTCCATGTCACGATTATTGTCTGCTATAGTCTATTTGCTTCTTATTTATTAAATCCAGGCAATTGGCTGATGAAACATTGATTACAATTAAGATTTATACAAAACGAAATTCACTTTAAAGAAAGGCTTTCTACAAAACAAAACTTAATGAAGTGGTCAAAATCATTTCTGACCCTATGTGTTTGACATATATTACGCATCTTTGCACTTTTCATAATCAATATAGCCTAGATAAAATTTAAAAATAGCATTACAATATTTAAACATAAATATGAAACAAAATACATTGTTTAATAGCTACAACAAGTAGCTATAGTAGGCTACAGTACAGATAAAATTCATGTCTGAACGGGATTTGAGCGAACGTTGTTTTACCGGTGAGCGTGCGGTTCATGAGTGCAGTGCGCCTGCATAGAGCGTCACACCGCTCCGCTTCGCTCATTACAGGCTCGTTCTCGTCAAAACCCAAAACAGAATGTAGCTTTTGGTCATGCTACACCATATTTATTTGCACATTTATCTTGAACCCCCTCACCGAAAGCATAACTAGTCGATCACGAGTGGCTCAACAGGTAGATCTATAGATAAACTCATCTTTCAGGCATTTGACCGACCGGGTTGACACTTCAGTGTGAGAAATCGGGGGTGTGGCGTGTGAGCGTGTGAAACCAATCAAATGCATGTGTCTCACGGCCAATGCGTGAGAGTTGGCAGCCCTGATATTTTTAAAAGCAACTGAAAAAAGCACAAATATCAGAGCATGTCAAAACTTCTAAAGGGCCCCAAAACTGTGCAGACCCGTAGGGGTTAAACTTACACGTAAGAGGGTTAAAAAGTTCTCAAAACACTAGCATAAAAACGTTATTTATATACATAAGACACATGTAAACAAACATGGCGCCGCTCAGGCCCGTGGCGAATACACAAGAGAGTCGGTAAGACTGATTGGGATGCCTGTGTAGACAGAAGGACACGGGCACGTAATAATATTTCCCATATCTCGCTCCTGGCTGAGGACGTGGGGCAGCGGGTAGAGGAAGGGGCTAGACTGTGACCTACACAGATTGCATTTTCTTCAAGCTGCATCTCTGACAGATCCGTGACCGTCACATCTCCTGCCGGCGGCCGAACCACAGACAGTATAGTGTTATTGTTGTATGTGTTTCATGTTATCCCTTATTCATTAATTTTGTGTTATGGGTTTATTTCGTGCCTATTCACCGATAGTGTGAGGATGTATATGACGCCATGAGTATGTAGGTGAGTGAACTTGAATGTACATACATGGCATGAATAAAATATTTACCAGTAAGTTACATAATTCAAAACTGCTTTGAAAAGCGTGAGACTGTATGCATTTGTGTTAATGTACATACTTTGTATTCATCAATGTTGAAATTGATTCACGTAAAAACAACGGCAAAGAAGCATCGTGTGTGGATGTTTATTCATTTATCATGCTTTACACGAGTATTACAATGTTGAACTCCATCATATCGCCGGGATGATAATCCTCTGGTCTAAAGTGAGTGCTACACACCAAGTGAAGTCCCGTCTCTTTACCAGCACAAAACGGCATCCAGGCAGGTTTCCTAACTTTTTTTTGTTTGTTAGGAAACCTGTGGATTCGATGTCCTGACAGGCTGGACACAATAATTTACCATGACGATGATAAATTGAAATAGAAAAACTGCCGAAAGCACGCTGACTCCTACTGAATACCAACCTATTCTGCACTGAGCCAACGCAGTGCCGGGCAAGCGACTCCCTCTCGTGACGTAATATGACACGATGTTGGAAAAAAAACAACGTTTTTTACAAACAGTCAACGAAACATTCACTTTATCTACTAAATTTGTGCCCTCATGTCTTTTTAAAACATTTTAAATCCTGCATTAACTTTTCATATGGTATTTTCATACAAGGTTATATATTCATTTTGAAAAAAAATTAACCTGCAATATGCCCTTTAATGTCTCACAAACCATATTTGGACATGAACACATGAACGTTTCCAGAGCTGATCTGAGAGAACCCCTAATGAGCATTTTCATCATTTTATTTGAATAAAAACCATTGTCAATTACACTCTGAAACAGGTCTTCACTACAACCCGTCAAAATAAAAGTTTGGTTTACCTAGAAGAAATTATGACAGAAATATATTACTTTTGTAGGCCTACAATAGAATTTACTTGTCAAAATAATAACAATAATAATAATAATAATAATAATAATAATACATCATTTAAACATTATTTAAGAATATATTTTTAATCCATGGTTTAATTTAATAAATCTCTGTTTTGCCGCACTTTGCAAAAAAGTAAAAGGATTAAAGTGTATTACATTTTATTTGATTACCACAGATTTTGATAATATATTTGTATTAAATCATAAAAAATAAAAATTTCATAGGACTCTATTATTCTTAAACATTTTAATAAATTGATAAAAATAAGTTGTTAATGTAATTCATAATCATTTATTGAATTTAGTTGATTAGACATGTTTTATTGAAATTTTAATAAACAAAACAAACAAATGGTTTCAAGTTTGTTATAATAAAGCATTTGTTTAACCAAAAAAAACTGTTTTTTTATTCATTAATTAAAGGACATTTTAACAGATGATAATAATAGCCATAATTTAATAATACAGTTTATTTATTAAATAATTGTTTAATACCGTGATGCTGTGGAACTCTCATGTTTTCTGAGATGGTTATCATATCGTGAAAATCTCATTCTATTACAACCCTACATGGGAGAGTCCCCCACCCCCGCTGTTAAAAAAGTAACTCAGTAACTAACACAGTACATTTTAAATGAACTACTTTTTACTTTTACTTAAGTAGATTTTTAGACCGGTAATTTTACTTGTACTTAAGTAACATTTCATTGAAGTAATAGTACTTTTACTTGAGTAGAATATTTTATTACTCTTTCCACCTCTGTTTAAATATATTTACTTTGTGTTTTGTGGCCTTCTTTCAGTGACTTAAAGTTTTAGTTTTTTCAATAACCATAAACATTATTCTCTCAAAAAAACAATACAAACTTTTGCCATTAATATTTTTATAAGCAACTGAAAAAAACAGAAATGTCAGAGCATGTCAAAACTTCTAAAGGGCCCCAAAACTGCCTCAGACCCCTGAGGGTTAAGGTATCAACTCCTTTTTTCATTTTCATAACTCTTGACGCAAAGATTTTCAGAATAAAATAGAAGTCAAATACTGAAGCTTGAGTCTTAGATCTTTTTAATGATGTATAGTTTGTCGAGGTAATTACAATCGTTTACATTAAAACTAAACAAAGAATGCTTCAGTGCGCCGTCTGTTTATGCACCAAAAACACGTTAACTAATGTAAGTGGGAAAAAATGTCTTACCTCCGCTGGGTCCATCTCGTTCTTCTTCTGAGGTAAGTCCATATTCCTCACTGTGCGTCTTCCAAACTCGATAAAAAGCAGAGGAATGATGAAGCTTGATGTTTGCCTGCTGAGGTGATGGGGGCATTTACAGGTTAGCTTCCTTCACGTGGACAATTAGCATGTGAATGTTGCGTAGCACGTGGGTGTGGTCACATTACTGATAATGAGCAGACGCTTCAGAAACCGTACCTCTCGTTGCTTTTATACGGATTACATAAACTGAGAATATTTGTTTTTGATATGAATTACTTCATTTAAAAGTAGTTCTAAAGATATATCTCTCATGTCTGTGTGGCAAGTATTTGCTAAGTTACATTTCATTTTCAAACGCATTTCAGAATGGACTTCACTGAGAGACGATGTGGCCTCTTACCGGGCGGGCATCTCCTGTGTCAATAACATGCTGCACTAAGTGGGTTAGGCCCACTTAATTCTCATTGAGAGCAAAAATTTCCTTGAAGTCCTCCATGACTTCCCACAAGCGCACTTTTTGTTGCTTGCTTAAGCCATCACAGTTTTTGGACTAAATGTCTCTCACAGCCAAGATCCGAGTCACTCTCTCATCATTGCACAGCCCAGCATTCAAACAAGAGCCATTCTGTGTTGATGGAAAAAGGGGGAGAGGGGATGCAGCACTACAATCAGGGCTGTGGTGTGTGTACCGATTTGAACTAATGGGCGGTGATTTCACAGTGTGAGATGGTGGCCCAAAGGCTGGGTTTTCTGCAGCAAGGGCATGCCTGGATTTTTCTGCCAAATACACAGATAGGGACACTGGGGTCAGATTCGGAGCAGGATGTGTCAGTGGCACCGAACATCAGTCAGGGAGGGTAAGTGAGTATCTACATAGGTCCAGCACACAGCCAACCGCTCTCAAGAAATCTATTCCCAGAATGCACTTAAGCCACCCAAGTCCTTTCCCTTTTATTGGTGCAAAGTCAGGAGTCACAGTTTTCAGACGAGCAGACGTTGGTTTTAAAGCTGTCCCCACTGGAACAAGAACAGGACGAACCAGGGTTGTATTCAATCAAGTGTCAATAAGGACTGTGCAAGCGACTCCCACCACTATAAAGGGTATGTGGCAGAAATTTCCAACATAAGACCAGCCCACTACCATAACAATCAAGTCTTGTTTTTTAAACATTTACTAACTACCAAATCAGTCGTGATGAGAAACCGCTAACGTTATATCACGTAAGGATAGTATCACGTAACGTTTAGTGTGGACGGATATTAACGAGTGTGACATACGCCTGATCAAAGGTTTCTGTTATTGGTAAGTATCAATACTCCTAGATGACCAATACCAGCTTTGCTATTGCCTGAAACATGATAATAATTTGTACAGTATTGTGATCTGAGCACAGTGTACACTTATCATTATCTAACACTGGTCTCTCACCGAGACACCTGCTTTGTTCTCCGCTGGTTCTCCTCACACCACAGCTCAATATATCTCCTCTAATCAATGCTCTGTCTAATCCTGGCCTGTCCCTAATTGTCTCTCATAATTGTATGGCTGTGGTCCGTGATATGAGTATGAATAAACATTTACAATTTCCTCAGTGTCCGAACTGTCATTGCGATCCATTGTTTTCCTATTGTTGAAACTGACCGCACTCCCTCCCGTTACGTCACTTCCGTTTTTGGCATTTTTAGATGCGGAAGTAAAATGTTCTCACAAAAACGACTCCAGAAGCCTTAGTAGCGTATTTATAAGTATATTTTTAAGTTCCTAAATTATTTTTCTATACATTGACTCACTGGGGGCTCTAACCTGCAATATGCCCTTTAAAAACACCACGAGCAGCACGTGTACTTGAGTATGTAGTAGACGAAACGGCGCTGCACATTCACAGAGACAGAACAAGCAGATCATATATTTATATAGCAGTGTTTTGTGCTTTAATATTCACAGACCATGTCGCGATTTGATTTATTGTACAACACTTTCGATTTATTCATTCATCCATCTTTTTGCGTGACATCTGCGTTATACTGTAAATTCAATTTTAATGACTGGATTCTGGGATTCCCTCTGCATCACAGAAATCAATTGGCCTTAAGTTATAAACATACTTTATCTGCACAGAGGGATGGTGTTTTTTTTCTATATCCAAAGTATTTCCATACTAGCCAGGGGTTCACGACGGCGAAACGCTTTCAGCTGGGTCTGCATCACTGACGTCTGTCTTATCCGTCTCCATCTTTTGGTGATTTTTGCGCGTTTGTTCTCCCGCCCTTCAATTCAATGCAGTCGTTCAATTCAAAGAGTGTGATTTTCCCCCTTTGTATTATTTATTTATTTATTTTTACTCAGTAACGGATATAGTTTAAAATGTAGCGAAGTACAATACTTCAAACAAAACATACTTAAATAAAAGTAAAATTACAGATTTTTAAAACTACTTAAAAAAGTAGAAGTACACAGAAAAACTACTCAATTACAGTAACGCGAGTAAATGTAATTCGTTACTTTCCACCTCTGTATTTAAATAGATTTATTAATATGTCCACAAGACTTTTCACTAATGGACGTTGTTGCCTAGAGTTTTTGCTTCAGAATTATGTGAAAATCATCGTGCCTACTCATTCACATAAAACAATATATTGATTTAAATTTTGTAAGACACTTTTTGTTTACAAAGGCCATATGCGTGGGGTTGTGAGTGATTATGAATAATGCTGTGATTCACACCTGAAAAGACAATGACCCGTATAATGGGCTGCATAATGAGTTAGGTATGTAAGAGGGAACTGCAAGAAAGAATATGAGGACAAAACAGGACAAAAGAAATATATTTTTTTGTAGTTTATTTAGAATATAGTTAACAATATAAATTGAGAGCCAATGGCACATTTTGAGTACACAGTTATAAAGTAAAAGGATTGGACACATTACTATTTTTTTATGTTTTTAACCTATAATAATTTTTTTCAGAATTATTGGATGAATAAATGAAGTAATGGCTGATGAAAATTCAGCTTTGCATCACAGAAATAAATGATATTTTACAGTATATTAAAATAGAAAACCATTATTTTAAATGGAATTTTTCAGTATTTTTGATAAAATAGATGCATGCTTTATGAGCATAAGAGACTTCTTTCAAAAACATTAATTCAAATAGTAAGGTGTCCAAACTTTTGACTGCTATAAACACTTCATAATCTATCCAAAACAGGCCAAAGAAAGCTTGTCTAAACATTCATATTACATCTATGACATTTAATGTATCGTATTTGTTATTTTGCAGTTTAATACATTGCTAAGACATTTTATTACATATTTCAGTAGATTTCACTCATTTCAGTGTAGCAATATAGTTACTAATGGAAGTATGTGTAGTAAACGAAACCGCGCATCTGCGCCATTCATTCGCACAGAGACACGCAGAACATGCAGGATTCATATTTTAAAGTCTTTTTGCGGTTTAATATTCACAGACACTAGTCCATTTCACGATTAGAATAAAGCCTTTTAGAATAAACTTACCTGTCACAATCCTCGGCTGGATCCGTTGCTCCTCGAAATGAAATTGAAACTAGCTCTTCTTCTGAGGTTAACTATTCCAGGATTATTCCTCACCACGTCTCAAAAAGATGTAAAGTACATGAATCTCACTAAACTTGATGTGTGGAGTTATTTTTTAATTGCATCTATGTTGATTATGAAAAGTGAACAACATAAGTAAGATCGTCTTGGGTTACTTCACTGTAACCCTGTTCCCTGAAAAAGCGGAATGGGATGCTGCACTTGATTTAGCGCTATGGGAACATCTTTAACGTGACCAGCTGTGAATATGTGTGTAACACGTCAATGAAATTGACCTAGAACTTTTGGTAACACTTTATTTTAAGGGTCCAGAATAATGCATGTTAATCATTAATTAATGATTAACTTGTTCACAATTAAGCATTATTTACACACTAGTAATTAATGGCTTACTTAACATATAGTAAGGGCATATTAGCCATTATTTACAAATTATTAAACATTTGAAAGATACACATTTATGCTATAAATAAACAAAAATAACCTAGTAATTATTGATTAACTGAATGTACAGTAAACGCCTTTTAGCCATTATATATTAGTGTAATAAAGACAATTTGACCCCCTATTCTAAAGTGGAAGTTTTATCCTCATTAATTATGGCAGTGATATGAGCGATATATTGAGTGATATTATTGACTTACTTATTGAGTGATATTCAAGTTTATTGACCAGAATAAGCCAATAATTAAGCCTAACTACCATTAATACAGTACTAATAAAAGCAATTTGACCCCCTATTCTAAAGTGAAAGTTTTATCCACATTAATTATGGCACTTATTGAGTTATATTCAAGTTTATTGACCAGAATAAGCCAATAATTAAGGCTAAACTGCCACTAATTCAGTACAAATAAAGATAATTTGACCCCCTGCTCTAAAGATAAGTTCTTATTTACACTATTGGTTTGTTTAGCAGTTATTCTGCAACGTGATCGAGAATGTGCATTTTTATGTAAAGTGTGGTTCTACGTTCATCTAACACGTACAACATTGACAGCACTAAAAATATTTCGCTCTGTTTGTGACTTCTGCTGCAAACTCGTTTCAAAGGATTGTTAAACAAAACTACACTTTAAAACCTTAAAATTAATGAAATTTCTGTAATCATTTAACTGTTATTTATCATGTAATACTTATTTTGTTCGCCATGGGACACAAGGACTAGAAAGTACACCAAAAGCCAACGCAACATAAATTTACAAAAGACACTAACTTAATGTTCGCTGTAATCCACATCTTTAGAATCCATATGACTGCGAGGAACTTCTTTATCCAGCTATCTTCATCTTTATCTTCAACAGCGACCGTAAACAAATCCCACGCTCGTTATGAATTCAAAAGTTGCTGCCTCAAAGCTTGACGCGACACGTTTACGGCAGTGATATCAAACGCTCATTGGCTCTCACCTGCTTCGTCACAGATTGCAACATGCCGTGTTTTAGGGGTTTGAATGAAACGCGAGCCTTCAAATCATGCTTTAAATAGTGGAGTCATGTGAGATTGACATTTTAACGATTAATAATTTATGTACAGTACTGCTCTGTACCTCATACAAAACTAAATCACCAGAGAGGACTGCGACTGCAACACATCGTCATTCGGACTATTATTGGTACCGCTTTTGACATTTTCACAATAAAGAAATTATTGTGATTACACTTTTGTCAGTTATGTTTTTCTTTATAACCCTACATACTTTTAAGAAATGGTTATGGGTAGGTTTAGAGGTTTGAGTGGGATTAGTGGCTCAAAATATCATTATAATGCTATATTGTTATATTTTCCCAAACATTTCTGCCAATTAAGTTGCATTGTCATTTTTTATTCTCTATAAAATGGTTATATTTGGGTTTAGGGATATAACATTTATCTATAAAATTGTAAAAGGGAAATTGTACATCTTGTTTATGAAATAAAAGATATTTTACGTTTTTTGCTGTAAAAACCAATACGTTCATTTTGTACCTTTCACAATTTATCCAACGTTTTGTGTCTTTAAAAGCTACTTATTAACTTATATAACAAATGAGTGCCATAATTGAGGATATAACTGTAGTGATTTATGGTCTTAAATATTAATATTAATATTTAGTATTAATATTAATATTGAGTTTTTAGTCACACGTCACCTAAGGTGAGTGTGAGAGCGTCAGATGATTCCTTCCTATATTACGGGGCACCAGCCAAGGAATTTCACCTTGACAATAAAGAACAATCATGGAAGATTGTTGACTGAATTATAATTATATAAATTATAAAAAAATAGGAAGTTCATCATCTGATCCATCTGAAGGATTTAGTGAGATTCTGGCGAGCTTGTAGAGCCTCTGATTATCAACACAAGAATGACACAGTTTGCAATAAAATGAATTTATTTACAAAAAGATATACAAGAATAAAATATCAAACTCACTAAATACTACTAAGGAAAATGATTAAACTACTAAGAAAGAATGACTAAACTACTAAGAAAATTGAATCAATAATCAAACAGAAACTACAAACTACTACACAAATGGATGTTAACAAAGTAAATGGCAAGTAGATGAGCAACAAATAAGCATTTACTATGGATACAGATAACGTTTGGTTAGCTTATATTTACATTCCACGTGGTCGGGTGATCAGTCCGGTGATGGGGAATGTCTTCCCCTGGTATCTTTCTGCTCGCAGTGGGAGTAGACTGGATCGCTTTCCAACAGTTGCAGAGCTGCACCGAGTGCTGCAGGTTCACTGCTGGTCCTTGTGTAATCCAGAGAACTGTAGGTCAGGCGGTGGTCGATCCACAGGATCCTTTGTAGACTGAAGGTTACCACGGCAAGAGTCAAGCAGGTCAAGCAGGTCAAGCGTTGATTTCTGGAGCCGAAGTCCTCAGCAGGAGCAGTTGGGCTGCTTGAAGGTGCGTGCGGGTGAAGGTTAACTCGCAAGAGTATAGAGGTTGTGCTGTTGTTCCTTCCCTCGTCAGGTCAGACACTCAGAACGAGGGTGTATTTGCTTGGGAAAGCTTTTATTCCTTCCAGTTGGTGAGGGGATTACTAATTCCCGCCTTTCTACTGTAGTGTTGTGATTGGGTAGTAGCCTTTCAAGTGTCCGCCCATCACTTCACACCTTTCCATCCTGTGGGGCTTGCTGCATTGTCCAAAAATACACAGCTAAATAAAACAGTGTCTTTAGAATTTTGGAAATACTTTATTTCCTTCCCAAACCTTTCTCAAAGTCCTTGTGGCAGTGTTCTGAACTTGTAGAGTCCAAACTTGATGTACATTGGTTGAGGTATCATCCAGATGTACATTTCTGTGTCAGTGGGTGAGATTACATTGGCTCTTATTCCAGGTGCGGTTTCCACTGGGTGTGGACAGTTTCCTGGATGAATAAGGAGACGTATAGGACATGTTCCTTACAGTTTTCTGTCCATTTTTGTTAGGGGGTCAAATTGTCTTTATTAGTACTGTATTAATGGTAGTTAGGCTTAATTATTGGCTTATTCTGGTCAATAAGATTGAATATCACTCAATAAGTGCCATAATTAATGAGGATAAAACTTTCACTTTAGAATAGTGGGTCAAATTGTCTTTATTACACTATTTTAGCAATTTATAACTGCAAAACCAGCAGTAATTAAACATAATTACTAGATTATTGTTCAGTTCACTTAACAGAATGGCACAGAACTATAATTACATCACTACACAAAAATAAAATATGGCTTATTAAGTTGTAAATAATGGCTAAAAGGCATTTACTGTACATTCAGTTAATCATTAATTACTAGGTTATTTTTGTTTGTTACAAATGTTTAATAATTTGTAAATAATGGCTAATATGCCCTTACTATATGTTAAGTTAATTATTAATTACTGTTGTGTCCATGCTTAACTAATGCTTAATTGTGAACAAGTAAATCATTAATTACTAGTTTATTTATGCTTAGCTAATGCATAATTCTGGACCCTTAAAATGTAAAGTTAATCATTAATTACGAGTGTGTTCGTGCTTAACTAATGCTTAATTATGACCAAGTTAATCATTAATTATTACTTTGATTATTATATAATATTACTTATTATAACTAATGCATTATTCTGGACCCTTAAAATAAATTGTTACCGAACTTTTATAGCCCCTGTTAGTGACATCATCAAAGTGCGCCAGTATCAGAGGCTATAATTAGATGTGCCACAGGTGCATCGTCAGGTATATTTGTCTGAAGAGCAGTCCTGGGAGATCTTCAGTGTGGCAATGAAGCGCAGCATCTCGTTCTGCTTTTTCAGGGAACAGGGTTACAGTGCGGTAACCCGAGACGTTCCCTTTCAAAAGCCACACTTAATGCTGTGCTTGATTCAGCGCTATGGGAACGAGAATACCCACGTCGCCGCACTGGAGGTGTCTGGACCCCTCACGGTTGTGTAGTGTGTGCTCACAAGAATGAGAAAAGGTCTCAGACATGAGCTTGTGATGTCGACTCAAGGACGTGAGAGTCCGGAGTGGCATAAACATCCAAACTGTAAAATCTTATGCATGTGTGCGGAGAGGACCAGCCTGCCGCATCACAAACATGTTGCAGGGTTCACCCCCAGCCAAAGCTCTAGAGGAAGCTACCCCCCTGGTAGAATGAGCCCTGATGCCTACTGGCGAAGCTTTCAAAGACACCCCATTTGTTGGCATAACTTCTTCTAGTGGAGGGAGCTCTAGCACTTAGAATGGTCTCAATAACTTCAGGTGAAAGCCCAGTGTCCCTCAGTTGGTACCCATCAGGGGCCAAACATGAAGGTTCCACAGATCGGGCCGGGGATGAAATATCATCCCCTGCGCTTGAGACAGAAGGTCCCTCCTCTCCGGTATTGCCCAGGGCGAGCCGTCGAGGAGAGAAATTATCTCCGAGAACCATACCCTGTTCGGCCAACGCGGCGCTATCAGTAAGAGGCAAGATCTTTGTTGGCAAACTGTGGCTAGAACTCCCGGTAGCAGAGAAACTGGAGGAAATGCATACAGGCGCATTTTGGGCCATGTGTGCGCCATCGCGTCCAGACCCAGGGGTGCTGCGTGACTCAGAGAGAAGTAGAGGGGACATTGCGCTGTCTGTTGGGAGGCGAAGAGGTCCACCTCTGCTTCGTAAAATCTTGACCAGATTTGTTTCACTACCTCGGGGTGGAATTTCCATTCTCCCTTCAGTAGTTCCTGTCTGGACAGTAAATCTGCTCCTACATTCAGGTGTCCAGGAATGTATACTGCTCTGAGTGACAGGACCTTGTCCTGAGCCCAGAGAAAGATCTGCCTTGCTATCTTGTTCAGCTTGCGCGAACACAGACCTCCCTGGCGATTTTATGTAAGAGACTGCTGCTGTGTTGTCCACCTGCACTAGGACATGACAGCCTCTCAGCTGATGGAGGAAGTAATTCAGGGCCAGAAATACAGCCATCAACTCGAGGCAGTTTATGTGCCAATCGAGCTGATGACCCTCCCATTCCCCTTGGGCTGGATGACCACTTAAGACTGCTCCCCAGCCCGACAGGGAGGCATCTGTCGTTAGCAGTCTGCGACGACAAAGCGCCCCTAGAGTGGGACCCAAGGCGAGGAACCGCGGTCTGACCCATATAGAGAGGGTACGAAGCCCGCGGCATGTAACCCTTATTTGCCTTTGGGGATTGGCCCTTGGGGGAAATCACCTCACCTCAGTCATTTGTCCGGTCTCGTTCATGCAACACGGACTACTTACCTGTATCTCCAGCGATTTCTCCTGAGTTCTATTCTCCTACGTTTACCTCCAAGAGTTACCTTCAGTCTCCACGATCAACTGTATGAAAACGAGGTGTGTGCATCCAACCTGGTTCCGCTTTTCCAAATCTCACGAGTTCCTGCATCTGTAAGACAAAGACTTTGCATTACACTCACATCTGCTGGATTCGAAGTCTCATTTGAGTGTGTACTCACCTGTTGAACTGCTTGTTGCTCCGTGCTATTTCAATAAACGCTGTTGACTCTTACTCGTTGTGTTCCGAATATATATTTCGTAACAATTTCCTTCTATTATTTCTATATGAAAGGATGCATCCTTGAGATCGATCGTGACAAACCAATTGCGATGCTGAATTTGCGACACGATCGTCTTGACAGTTAACATCTTGAACTTGAGCGCTTTGACTGTACGGTTTAAGCCTCGAAGATTTAAGATTAGACGCAACCCCCCATCCTTTTTGGGAACCAGGAAGTATCTGCTGTAATAGCCTGACTCTCTCTCTAGAAGAGGAACATGTTCTATGGCCTCTTTGACCAGAAGAGATTGTAGCTCTTGTGACAGTACATGCGTCAGCTCCGGCTTCACGGAAGTGGAGACCACGCTGTTGAAACGCGGAGGATGCCGAATGAATTGGATTCTGTATCCTATTTCTACTGTCCTTAGCACCCACGCAGAAATGCCTGGCAGTAGTTTCCACGCTGCCAGACTCTCTGAAATGGGTACCAGTTTTGATACTTGGTACTTTGATACTTGGATGTTGGCTGTTCCATGCCCTGGGTGATAGCAGGAAGTAACGGAACACCCACCATTTCAAAAAAAAACTGCTGGCCCCCGAAACACCAGAGGCGGCGGGATGGTACAGAGGTGGGAAGATGTTTTGCGCGCCCCGTCCCGAGGGGGGCTATCGCCACAGGACTGGGCGCAAGACCATCAGGACTTCTTCTTTTTTGAGATGATGGTCCTGAAGTCTTTTCTTGGAGGCCGCCTCTCTTTTTGAAGGACCGGGGCGAGACTGGGTGGCCAACAGCCCCTCCCCCTGAGTGCAGCGAGGAAGAAATTGCACGAAAGCTTCCTTGCGTTTCTTCACCTCCCGAAAACTGGTGACGACTGTGTTGACCGAGTCGCCAAACAGGCTGGAAGGTGAGACCGGGGCATCAAGGAGGAATACCCGATCCTTGTCCTTGATGCCCGTGAGGTTTAGCCACAGGTACCTCTCCATGCTAACCAAAGCAGACATAGAACGGCCGATAGCACGGGCCGAGAGAGACAGATCTATGGCCCGACGAAGCTCCGTGAATGACTCCTCATCGATAGTACCACCCGCACTCAGGTCCTTTAACAGGTCAACCTGGTACGTCTGTAACACCATCATGGTGTGCAGCGCAGCACCAGCCTGACCCACTGCTTGATAGGCTTTCCCCACAAGCGTTGAGGTGGTTCTACAAGGCTTTGTGGGGAGAGTTGGTTTCTTTAGTGACGTTGCCGATCCAGGTGAGAGATAGCCCACGAGCGTCTCTTCGACCTGTGGCATCACCTCATACCCTCGTGCCTTCGCACCCACGATAGTCGAATATGTCAACATCAAAGGCACAAAGACACGAGAAGTATAAGGTTTTATTAAGTATAAGGAGTTAATTTGTCATGGAGGTCCTCAAGGAAGGGGAGAGACTGATTTTGTGGTCCCTCCACTTGGCCATCAAACAGAAATCTGTCCTCTAATTTAGATCGTTTGGGGGTCTCTTGTTCGCGTGGCCAGTCTAGTTGTAATCTGGCCACTGCGCGAGTTACCACCTCGAGTAAATCTTCGACGGATTTATCATCACGTGAGGAACGCTCGGAGGTAGGCAGCTCGAAGTCCGCAGACCCACAAGATTCATCGTCCCCCGCATGAACCGAAGAAGTGCCGGAGCATGCTTCGAGATCACGTGAAGGGACACATGGATCTGGTGAACAAGCGAGTGATAGAGAAGGACCCGTCTCTCGCTTGTCAGCCAGATCCATACGGGAGCCCCACGATGGCTTGGTGGGTGCGGGCACTTGGAAGAAGCTAAGACGAGCGCGCAGCATCTTCACTGTGAACAGTTCACAACGCTCGCACTCGCCCTGCTCCAACGCAAGAGCAGCGGGTGCTCCTCCCCCAAACAAACAAAACAATAATAATTTGTGTCCGAGTCAGACATGAACACAGAGGCACACAGCAT
Organism: Coreius guichenoti; assembly: GCA_039654105.1. NCBI lineage: Eukaryota > Metazoa > Chordata > Actinopteri > Cypriniformes > Gobionidae > Coreius > Coreius guichenoti. Next base: position 23,890,959 of record CM077181.1, read on the forward strand.
TTGTTTTGTTGATCAGACTTTTTTTTTCTTTTCACTTGTAAGACAGAGATGAAAAGGAAGAATTTTTCTGCACATTGCCTGACAAAACTAACTCCTAACCAGAGAGAGAGAGAGAGAGAGAGAGAGAGAGAGAGAGAGAGAGACAGTTTGAACAGAGCTTGTGAAGCACACATGCACAGTGCTTCAGTGGTCTGAAGACAAAAGACTTGACGATTCACCTGTGGCACATCTAAATATAGCCTCTGATGCTGGCGCACTCTGATGATGTCATTAACAGAGGCTATAAAAGTTCTAGGTCAATTTTATTGATGTGTTACACACATATTCACAGCTGGTCACGTTAAAGACGTTCCCATAGCGCTGAATCAAGCGCAGCATTAAGTGTAGCTTTTGAAAGGGAACATAAGATGCGCAATATGTCGGGAGACATGGAGTGGGTCAGACATGATTTTGATCACTTCACTGAGTTTTGTTTTGTAGAAAACCTTTCTTTAAAGTGAATTTCATTTTGTATAAATTGTGTCTTAATTTTAATCAAAGTTTCATCAACCAATTGCCTGGATTTAATAAATAAGAAGCAAATATAGCAGACAATAATCATGACATGGATGCGCTGGCGTGATCACTTGCATTGCACAGGAACTGGAGCGCCTCTCATAAATGAACCGAAACTCAGAGTATAGGCTACTTGCCTCACAGACATGAGAAATATATCTATATAAAGCTTAAAATACTTTTAAATGAAGAAATTCAAAATGAAAAGAAATGGGCTACTCTCTGATTATGTAATCCGTGTGAAATGTGTATTTCTCTCTTGGCGCTTCCACTACTGGCATCGTCAACTTCATCTTTGCAGCCGACACTGACACAGAAAACTCTAGTTTATCAATAAATAATTAAAATGTCTCCTTGCTATTTTTGACCCATTCATAATCATTACTTTTGCCGGTGTTTTGTGGCAAGTTTAATCCGTGTGCTTGAGTGCGGAAAAAACAAATATATTACATAAACGCTCATTATGGTTTAGTAGGCCTATTCTCTCCAGTAGGCTATATATTTAACTTATAGTAATTAAATGAATAAATGTGCGATTAGTCGACTAATGGCTTAAATTAACAACTACTAATCAAATAGAAAAAACGGTAACACTTTAAAATACTGATCCATCATTAATGAATAACTACACAGGAACAAATTAGTAATGTATTATTAACATTCTAGTAACTACTATTAACTAACAAGAAACTCTGATTAATAAATTAGTAAGTAATACTTAGTCGAATGTGGTAGTTCACTATTAGCTAATCAATAACTATTTTTTTCATAACTCCCAGAGGACTACCAAGAACTACTATATACAGGTTTATAATTAACATGAATAATGCATTATGTATAATTAATTCCAAAGTGTAGGTAATGGTAACCCACTAGTAATGACTCAAGTGTTACTACATCCTTCTAAAGGAACTACTAATTATTTGGATCAGTATTCTAAAGTGAAAAACATGATAACTCTCTAGTAATTACTGAAGTCATTGTAAGCTTTTGAGCTTTTTGTAAGGTTTTGGATAATAACACTTAAGTAATTACTAGTGGGTTACCATGATCTTCACTTTAGAATTAATTATACATTATGCATTACTTTCATTAACTATGAACCTGTATATAGTAGTTCTTAGTAGTCCTCTGGGAGGAGTGAAAAAAATAGTAGTTACTGATTAGTTAATAGTGAATTACCACATTCGACTAAGCACTATTACTTACTAATTTAATAATCAGAGTTTCTTGTTAGTTAATAGTAGTTACTAGATTGTTAATAATGCATTACTCATTTGTTCCTGTGTAGTTATTCATTAATGATGGATCAGTATTCTAAAGTGTTACTGAAAAAAACTTAAGTCGGGGGCAGCCCCACTTATTTTTCATATTTTTGAACCATCATGTCACCAAGGGCATTCTGGGTTGAGCGAGTGGCCCTGAGTGGACTGAGCGAGTGGAGCGGAATCTTCAGAAAGGTGCTCTCCGCTCTGGAGGAAATATTACCGCTCCATTCACATGATCTGGTCCTGCACGGGTCCTGTTTGATAACCCAGTGGCGGATTAAGACCCTTTATATTATTTTTTGCCTAGCAATCATTGAATTTTAGGTACAATTATTTAACTTACATGACTTGAAGTAGCTATTTCTCTAGTTTAATTTGATGCTTTGTATTTATGCTAACTTCAAACACACATGCTAAACAGTTAGCTTTGTTATGGCTGTTTGGGGTGGGGATAGTCATAACAGTTTATTAAAAATGTTACAACCATCCCCTATGATGAATCCAATGAGTCTAGTTATCAATCACATCTTCTGTTGAGGCAAAGTCACATGAGTTTTTTTGTTGCGTATCAAGGAATTTATTCAGTAAATGTGTTTCCATCATAGTTTATGTGCATGTCTTCTTACCAGCTAAAAATGATCTGCCTCAATTGAACGTGAACAGTGGACATTCATAAAACATTCAAAAATAGCGTTTTCATAACATTTTCAAAATGATAGAATGGAATGTTCCTCTACTGTCCACATAAACCAAGAAAAAACATCCTTAATACATTAAAAAAAAACATTTAACTGTTTAACATCATTTAACATCAACGGTTTTGAACATTTAAAACAGAATTAACATTTTCATAACTTAATGGGAATGTTAGCAAAACATTCTCTAAGAACACATTTTTGTTAGCTGGGTGGGTACTGACTAAAGGCCACAGCATATGAAAAAATCACAAAGAGTACTCTGTTCATGTCAAAATGTGGCACCTCCTCTAAAGAGGTTAACCTATGTCATTTCCCAACAGATTATAAGATCTATAAAAACCTCAAAGTCCTTCTTTTAGCTGAAATATTAGCACTGAGACATTTTACATATGATAATATCTATTCAATGGGTGAATGGAGTCACTGGTTGCCCTGCTGCAAATGGTAATAGCCATCATGACTTTCTCTAAAGCTAATGAAACTGTCTGTACTCTGCAAGGAGAGCCTGTACACCCTGAGCTATGGAGAGACGGGGACATCATAGTTGGAGGGGTATTCTCTTTCCATAGCAGCTGGGAGGTCAGGCAACTGACATATTCCATCACGCCACCTCCACTAAAATGCATCAGGTAAGTAAAATCCAAGAATCAGTATGTTATAAGACAAATGCTATAATTCAAATAATTCAAAGGTTTTTTTTTTGCTTTGTTTTTTTAACAAGTCTTAATTTCAGAGACTTCCAGTACGCACAGTCCATGCTCTTCGCAATAGAGGAAATTAATAACAGTTCCACTTTGCTACCTGGGGTCTCATTAGGCTACAAGATCTATGACACATGTGGCTCAGTGGCAGTTGGTGTTCGAGCAGCTATGGCACTTGCAAATGGGCATGAGAAAACGTCTGTTGAAGGGCCCTGCACAAAGCATGCTGAAGTACAAGCCATTATAGGAGACACAACTTCTTCAGCATGCATGGCAATATCAAAGGGTATTGGACCATTCAAGCTTCCATTGGTTTGTTTTTATACATCACATTTTACAGTTTATCAAATATAGTGTTTTAAATTATTAAAAATGATTAAAAAATCAATTGCAATCTATGTTTTAACCAAATAATAGACGGTGTTAAATGCAATGAATGTAATTATACTGGATGTGTTATGACTAAATGTATTGTTTCTCTTAGATCAGTCACTATGCAACCTGTGAGTGTCTCAGTGACAAAGTCAAATATCCCTCATTTCTTCGAACTATTGCAAGTGACCACTACCAGAGCAGGGCACTGGCGGAACTGGTTAGACACTTTGGATGGACCTGGGTGGGAGCCTTAAGAACAGATGATGATTATGGTAACAGTGGGATGGCCACTTTCACAAAGGTGGCTGAACAAATGGGTATCTGTTTGGAATATTCTCTTCCTTTTTTCAGAACCTACCCTGAAGATAAAGTAATGAGGATAATTGAGCAGATTAAAAGCTCTACTTCGCGAGTAATTGTGGGATTTCTTGCTCACTGGGACTTGGAGGTTCTGCTGCATAAATTTGTTGAATACAATATTACTGGTTACCAGTGGGTAGGTACTGAAGCTTGGATCTCTGACTCAGTCATTGCCAGTATGGATAAGCACCACATTCTACAAGGAGCAATTGGTCTGGCTATACCCAAAACACAAGTGACAGGTCTGCAAGAATTCATTCTAGATATAAAACCACTGAAGTCCTCAGGAGGTGCTATTTTTACTGAGTTCTGGGAAGCCCTGTTTCAGTGTAAATACTACACTAAGAACGATTCAGTGTCCACAACTGCATGCACAGGCAAGGAGGAACTGTCACAAGTGCAAAACTTATTCACAGACATGTCACTCATGCCCATCTTCAGCAATGTGTACAAAGGAGTATATGCTGTTGCTCATACACTTCATGACCTTCTGGGCTGCAAGGAAAAATGTGCCTCACAAAAACAGCCTGATCCTTTAACAGTGGGTTAACTATTTTATTACTACTACAATATAAAGTATAATATTCTCTAAGGTTGTACACGTGTACACAGCATATTCATTTAATTTCATAATACACACTATATGTACAGTACATATATTCTTCTGTTGAGTTTAAAAAGATTGTTTGTGAGTATTGTTTATGGCGTCAAATACTTAGTCAATTACTGCTTTAAATATTGAATATTTTGTCAAATTGTTTTTTTTTTTCAGTTTCTGAAGCACCTTAGAAAGGTGCATTTCAAAACTAAAGATGGCGAAGAGGTTTACTTTGATGAAAACGGTGATCCAGTGGCAAAATATGAGATAATAAATTGGCAACCAAGTAGAAAACAACACTACGAATTTGTTACTGTTGGACTTTATGATGCTTCTTTTCTGGGGATGGATCGTTTAGCTGTCAATGTGGCAACAATTCTATGGGCAAATAATTCCACAAAGGTGAGGAAAAAGCGGTGTGGACTTTACAGCAAATTAAGAAAAAAATATGGTCTGAATTTTAATTTCTGTAAATGGCAATGGCAAAAAAATAAATTCTGTTACAGGTACCAGTGTCTGTGTGCAGTGAGAGCTGTCCCCCTGGCACTAGGAAGGCTGTAAAGAAAGGAAAACCTATATGTTGTTATGACTGCATACCATGCACAGAGGGAGAGATCAGTAACACTACAGGTAAAATTATTCCATAAATTAAACTATTTCCATAAAGAAAGAAAATAAGACACACAAATCATTATTTTTTCTGTTATTAATAATCACATAACAGATTCTGTAACATGTCTGCGGTGCCATCAAGACTTCTGGTCAAATCTGCAAAACGATGGATGTGTTAAGAAGGAAACAGAATTTTTGTCTTATGAGGAGATCATGGGAATTTTACTCACAACTATTTCAGTTGTTGGTGCATTTATAACAATGATAATTGCAGCCATTTTTTTCAGATATAAAGATACCCCAATAGTGAAAGCCAACAATTCAGAATTGAGCTTCTTGCTACTGATTTCATTGATGTTGTGTTTTCTCTGTTCACTTACTTTCATTGGTCGACCCACTGAGTGGTCCTGTATGTTGCGTCACACAGCATTTGGCATCACTTTTGTCCTCTGTATCTCCTGTGTTCTGGGGAAAACAATTGTGGTATTAATGGCCTTCAGGGCTACACTTCCAGGGAGTAATGTCATGAAATGGTTTGGCCCTCCTCAACAGAGACTCAGTGTTTTTGCCTTTACTCTTATACAAGTGCTTATTTGTGTGCTTTGGTTAACAATATCACCCCCTTTTCCTTTTAAAAATATCAAGTACTTCAAAGAAAAGATCATTCTAGAGTGTAACGTGGGATCAGTTGTAGGTTTCTGGGCAGTGCTGGGTTATATTGGACTGCTTGCTATTCTTTGTTTCTTTTTGGCTTTTCTGGCTCGCAAACTCCCTGATAACTTTAATGAAGCCAAATTCATTACATTTAGTATGCTCATATTCTGTGCTGTTTGGATTGCTTTTATACCAGCTTATGCTAGTTCTCCTGGAAAATTTACTGTGGCAGTGGAGATATTTGCCATTTTAGCCTCCACATATGGAATGTTATTTTGCATATTCATTCCTAAATGCTATATCATTTTATTGAAACCAGACAAGAACTCTAAAAAGCATTTGATGAATAAAGTACCCTCAAGAGCTCTGTGAGAGTAATATATTTAAAGAAAATATATTTGAGAATTATGTGGATGAAATATCAATAATAGACACTTTTACCAACCTATATTAAGTTATGCTGATTATTATCATGACGATGACATGTTTCTTACTGAACAGCTTTATAGTTTATGTTGGTACATAATAAAACAAATAGCATCTCTGTTTTGGATAACTGTTTTATCCAATACCTTTATACACACATAAACTGGCATTCAGCTATTTTTTGAAGGTCCTAGTCTTTTAGGTGAATCCTTTTTCCTCCTCTCAACAGGTAAATCCTATCCACCTTTTTCCTACGCCCCATGACACTTTGCGCAAATTATGGGTGTAACTTACATTAAACTGTAAACAATCAGTGAAATGTTCGCTCTATGAAGGCAATAATACTCTTTTTTTAATGGTCAAAATGGGATGACATATTCTATGGGATGACATATTCTACTTACCATTCTACCATCGAACATTAAAAGGAAATGTAAAATTGTAAAAGCATCAACAAAGTACATTCAACAGACCACAAATAACCCCAAAATCATGATTCTTTCCGCAGAAATATTACGGACTGGTTAAATATTACTGTGGTAATATATATCTATATTATGTTACATACGTTGCCTTAATCAAAAATGTTCATTAACGTTACCATTACATGATAATATTTCTTATGCATTACGTCTAATATTTAAGTGCTTTCCGTCATTTTGACATATTCAATTGTATTGACCTGCTTTAGAGACATTCCAGTAAATGCTGTTAACTCTCAGGGGTCGGCAAAGTCGCCAGCGACTTCACCTCGCTTTTTTTCTTATCAGTGCGAAAGAGACTCAAATAACTCAGTCGATTTTGTCATACATGTAAGTGTTATACATCATTTGAATCTGTTAAGTTTTTACTTTTATGTGTGTACACTCACAATAAAAACAAAATGTTGTGCTTTTTGCAAAATAAAGAAAACAAACGTGATGCGCGATCTGCCGCCTCTCCTTCAAAGAAGTCCATTCTGATACTTGTCAGAAAATGAACTGTAACTTAGCGAATACTTGTCCCACAAACATGAGACATATGTCTAAAGAAACGTTGAAATGTTAGGTTTTAAATAATGTAAATCAAATAGAAAACAAATATTGTCTGCTTGCGTAATCTGTTTGAAAAGAGAGAGATGTCAGTTGTTGGGGAGCTGCCTCATTATCTGCTAATGCGGACATGCCCATGGAGAGCACGTTCTTTTCAAAGGCTAATTCTGACGCGGTCCATGCGAGTACTCCCTACTCAACTCGAAAAAAAAAAACCATCAAGTTTAGTGAGATTCATGTACTTTACATCGTTTTGAGACGCGGTGAGGAATAATCCTGGAATAATTTACCTCAGAAGAAATGCTGTTTAATTTCTAAGAACAACGGATCCAGCCGAGGTACGTTTATTCTTTTAGTGTCTGTGAATATTAAACCACAAAAGACAGTTTAAATATGAATCCTGCATGTTCTGCATGTCTCTGTGTGACGTATTAAACTGCAGATTAACATTTATGGGCTCTATAATATAACAAATACGCTACAAAAAATGTCACTGTTAAAAAAAGACTGTTTAGACAAGATTTCTTTGGCCTGTTTTGGACAGATTATGAAGTGTTTACTGTAAAATAGCCTAGTGTCACATCAATAAAGCTTTTGTTCGCAAATTTCTGCTCAGATGCTATAAATACAGTACCAGTCAAAAGTTTTGACACATTACTATTTGAATTAATGTTTTTGAAACAAGTCTCTTATGCTCATCAAGCATGCATTTATTTGACCAAAAATACAGAAAAAATTCAGTTTTACATCACCAAAATAAATTATATTTTAAAGTATATTAAAATAGAAAACCATTATTTTTTTCTGTATTTTTGATCAAATAAATGTGATGCTTTGTGAGCATGAGACTTCTTTCAAAAACATTAAAAATATTAATGTGTGCTGTATATAATTTAAAATATACTGTAATAGGCCTATACAAAATTTTGTTCACATGCAATAATACATGCATGCATGAGATCACAAAAAAATCATGTTTTCTGTTAAGAGTGGACATTATATTAAGGTTAATACAATAGTTGCTATGATCCTGTTATCAGTATCTTCAAGATGTTTTTTTCTTTCTTTTATCACACGGATTTGAGAATCACAGTAACCTAATACTGGCCCACATAGGACATTCTGCCTTTGGCTCTAACTTTATATTGTTATTCTAAATAAACTACTAACAATATATATATTTTCCTGTTTTGTCCTCATATTCTTTCTTATAGTTCCCTCTTACATAACTGACTCAAAGGCTCATTTATTATGCAGCTCATTATGCGGTTCTTCGTCTTCACAAGTGTGAATCACAGCATTATTCATGATCATTCACGCCTCTTTGCATATGGGCTTTGTAAACAAAAAGTGTCTTACAAAATTTAAATCAATATATTGTTTTATGTGAATGAGTAGGCACAATGATTTTTACATCATTTTGAAGCAAAAACTCTAGGCAACAACATTCATTAGTCAAAAGTCTTGTGGACACATATTTACTGTGTGTTTTGTGGCCTTATTTCAGTGACTTAAATGTTTTTTTTGTTTTTTTTTCAAAAACCATGCATAAACGTTATTCTCTCAAAAATACAAGCATGTACATATATTATGCTCATTATTATGGTAGCCCAGTTTGTGCTGAATACAGTGTAATGACACTTTTGCCATTAATATAATAATAATAATAATAATAATAATAATAATGTTTTATTCATATAGCGCCTTTCCCAAGATCAAGGTCGCTGTACAAGAAAATAACACATACACAGCATCAATATAGAACATAGATACACATATGGCAGCGGTTATTTGCACTAAGTGGTAGCTGCAGTCATCAAGTCTGACTCAAACAGTATACACTGTAATTTATCTACATTTTAGGGGGAGGTATACACACAGTAGAGGCGGAGACAATCTAAACAAAGCAATGACCAGTCACCAGTTCTAATCCAACCAGTATAACAGTGTCATTCAAATGCATAGATGCTAATCCAATCACTCTGACAGTATTGCCCATACCTTCACATTATTATAGGGACAAAGGCCAACTGTGCCTTGAGATGGTCATGCCAATTGGTCAGGAAGTGCATAAAGACAAAAGACTAATGTCTCAAACACCTGGGCTGATTAACTTGATCTTCTTAGAATGTCATCAATCTTTTCAGTTTATACACTATTACATTGGAACCTAGATATAACAATTTATAAATTTGTAATCCCACAGTTCCCCCTTTGAGAGTTCTAATAACTCTCACAAAATACAAATTTAGACACATAAAAGTTTCATTCTTGTAACCTATGATCGTTACAGGCACATAGCACTTGCTCTGTGTTGATTGTCTGTAGTGACGAATGGCATGCTGACACAGAAACAAACATGCAGCTAGGGTCCGTGTAGTTCTTACGGGTAATAGTCTTTTCTGGTTGGAACGGTCTTTTCCTTGTGGGTCATTTGTTGACCTAAGAGGTCCCATGAAGAATCATCTTCAGTCATCTGGTGTAATTTTGCTGAAAGATCAAGAATGTCTTGTTGGATTTTGTTCAAGAGTTCCTGACCACCATGTTTGTGCACAAGTGAGTCCTGGAATGTAGCCATCTTCTTTGTTTGTGGTAGGAGCTGAATTATGTAGATGTGGAGAGCTTGGGGTGGTGTGTGTATTTTCTCTGATAGCCGGTAGAACATAAAGCAGGGTGCACCTGCCGTTGAATTGGCTGGGTAGGATGTTGTAGACAGAAGTTCCAAATAGCCAAAAGGTGCCAGTCGGTGGAGGAATCATACACCACTGATTTATTGCAAAGAGTTTCTGGAGAGATGGTGTCCTGTGGAGACACCCTTCTAAGTTATTTTCCTCTCTCCCTGCTGACGGAGTAATGTCCACATGGGATTCTGTTCTCATTTCGACCACAAGGTTGCAACGTTCATGAGGAATTTCATCCAATGGAGTCGAGGCTGGAGCATAATTTTCCACGCACCAAGGAAAAGGAATTGGCAAGAGTAGATCTGTCATGATGGGAGTAGCTGAAGTTAGGCTGCAGGATGGTAATCCAGGAATGCAACACGGAGAAGCTGGAGGAGTTTTGATGTTGTGACATGTACTCTTGTTGTATATTCCACTGGTATGAACTTCAAATAAGGTACATGTGTCACAGTTGGAGATGGGGTGTGCCACCCATGGGATTCCTGCTCCTACTGAAGGCGGGTGTGGCATGCAAACGTTCTTTCCAGCAAACAAGGTGTTTCTTGACATATTCATCAGCTCTAAGAATATGTTGTTTCTGGAGTCTACACTTTGTGTGATGTCCATGATGTTTACTAGTACGGCAATCTAGATCATGTTGATGGATGACTGAAGTTCCAGTATGTGACTCTCTGCGTTGTGTATTTTTTTTTTTTTTTTTTCGTGACAGTTGGCTCGGTAGTGGGTCTAGTTGTCCTTTAGAGGTTGTGGCTTCATACGCAGGTGAGGAGGTCGGTGCGTATGGGTCTGGGGACAGCCATCAAGTGGTATCTGCACAGAGTAAGAAAGAAAACAAAAGACAACAGAGCAGTATTTGTTTCAAAAGACTGCAAACATTAGAGTTGTATCCTCTGTTCAATCTGAGTCTGCTATTGTTGTTCCTTCTTTCCCTATTTCTTAATTCCTGCGACACCTAAAGAACAGTGAGGTGAGGATGGACTAGTGGGTGGGTGAAGGTCTATGAGGGAATCTTCACCGCAGGATTGGCCCCTGAAGCCTGTTGCATTTGGTTCTTTCCTGGGCTCCTCACTGGTCCGTGTGTCCTATCCTATCCCTGTAGGTGGGGGAACAACTTTACAGTGTGACACATGTGCCCAGGTTTTCCTTCCCTGACACAACACTGCAGCTGCTGTAATCAACATCACTTGATGTGGTCCGTGCCACTTAGGCTCTAACAGCTTGTTTCTGAATGACTATCATCACCCACTGACCTGGGATGATCGTGTGTTCACCTTCTGGTGGCGTCTGCCAACACGACTCAACTCTCTCTCTGGCACTCTGTACTGCCTTTGTAAGGTTTTCACAGTAAGTGATCAGGGCATCTGAGGCAATGTGTACATCAGCATTTCTAAGATCAATCACACCTGGCATCTGCATTGGGCGTCCTGTAATAATCTCATGAGGGCTCAGTCCTACTGATCTGTTAGGTGACGCTCTCATACTACACAGTACCGCTGGCAGCGCCTCAACGCATGATACTCCTTCCTGATGCATTTTGCTTAGCCTGGTTTTTATTGTTCTGTTCGCTCTTTCAACCTGTCCTGATGCTTGTGGCCTGTAGGGACAGTGAAGATTCCACTTAATTTTTTTAACATTTTCGACACTTCCTTGACTACCTGTCCTGTGAAGTGTGTACCTTGATCTGAGTCAATGGAATCTGGTAATCCCCATCTGGGAAAGAGATCAGTGACAAGACATTTAGCAGTATGTGCAGCTGTAGCACGCCCTGTTGGATAAGCTTCTATCCATCTTGAGAACTTGTCTATTACTACCAAAATGTCAGTTTTTCCCTTACAAGGAGGCAACGATATGTAATCAACTTGCAGGTGACGAAATGGTCCTGGTGGAGCTGGGGTATGTGTTGCTGCTGTAGTTGCTGCTGGCACATCATTATTTTTCTGACATGTAATACATCTCTTGACTGTTTCGGTGGCTACATTTCTGAATTTTGGATTCCACCATTGATTTGAGAACCTGTGATTCATTGTTGTTGGACCACAGTGACCCAAATTGTGTATTTGTTTAACCAAATATGGCAGCAGGGATTCTGGAGCAACATACTTTCCCCCTTTGGTCCAGCAGCCGGATGAATCCACTGTGGCTCCTTTGTGGCTCCATGCTTCATATAGAGGAACGTCTTTGTACAGATCAATGATTGATTCAGGAGGCAGAATTGTCTTCTGTGCTGTACTACCTGAACACACTTGTACAGTTGCATAGGAACAAGCTTGTTTAGCAGCTACATCAGCAAGAGCATTACCTTTAGCTTCCATAGTATTGTTGTGAGATGTGCTTTCACTTTGAGCAGCTCTAATTTCTTTGGAAGTTTCATGGCATACATTAGATCTTTTACTAATCAAGCATGCTTAATGGGGGATCCAGCAGAAGTTAGAAACTGTCTACTTTGCCAAATGACACCAAAATCATGAATTACCCCAAAAGCATACCTGGAATTAGTGTAGATATTTGCAACCGATCCTGAAGCTAGTGTGCATGCTCTAGTCAAGGCTACTAGTTCTGCAGCTTGAGCTGAAAAATGATCTGGAAGATGACCTGAAGCTACCACTTCAGTGGTGGAAGTGACTGCATAACCTGCTCGTCTGTTACCTTCAATGACTTAAGCTGAACCATCAGCAAACAACTCCAATTCTGCATTCTCTATGGGAGTTTCTGCTATTTCACTCGTAACTGCGTATGTAAGCGTAACGCAATCGTGAGTAATTTCTCCTTCATCCTCTAACACAACTTCAGTCATTGCAGACATCATACATGAGGATGGGTTCGTGACTGGCACACACTGTAAAACAATGTTCGGGGCTGTGAGGGTTGTTAACCAATTTCCCCAACGAGAGGAGGTGACAGAAGTGACTTTTGCTTGATTCATTAGTGCGGACACTGCATGGGGCATCTTACATTTACAGTCTGTCCTAACACCATTCCTGATGAAGCCTGAAGAGCTAGATGAACTGCCTGCACTGCTCTAAGACAAGGGCCCATCCCTTGAGCGACTGTCAAGTTTACCAGAATAGTAATAAATTGAGCGTAAACTGCCCCCATGATCTTGCATTACACATGCAGTCATAAAGCCTAAGTGTTCATGGACATAAAGCACAAAGGGCCTATCAGATTGTGCAATTCCCAATGCTGGTGCTTAACATAGTGCTCTCTTCAAATCATTGAAAGCTTTGAGCTGAATTTCTTCCATACAAACAGTATCAGAATCTTTAACTTGGCCTTTCAACAAGTCATAGAGAGGCTGAGCAATCGAGGCATATTCTTCAATCCAAGGTCTACAGTAACCTGCTGTTCCTAAAAATGATCAGAGTGTTTTAATTGTATTAGGCGGAGGTATGGCTTTGACAGAAGCGGCTCGATCCTGTGTAATAGATCTATTTCCTGCACCAATTGTTTGACCCAGAAATGTGACCTGGTTTTTAACAATTTGAGCTTTGTGAAAGCTGCATTTGTGTCCTCTTTTCTGCAAATAGTCCAACAATGCTTCCAATTCAGTTTGATGTACCTCGTGATCTGTAGAGGCGATCAAAATATCATTGACATATTGAATCACAGTGGACTGTTTGACTGGACATTCTGGGTCACACAAATCACGTCTGACAACCTAATGGTATATGGTTGGGGAATTCTGAAATCCCTGTGGCAACCGTGTCCACTGGTATTGCTCATAGTCAACTGTGAAAGCTAACCATGTCTGGCTGTCAGAGTGCAAGGATACAGAAAAGAATCCATTAGACATATCGATTACTGAAAAAACCTTACAATCTAATGGTAAGCCATTACAAATTGTAGATGGTTCTGCTACTAGGGGGGTGATTTTATCAATATGTTTATTGGCTACTCTGTAGTCTATGGTGAGTCTCCATGTCCCATTGGATTTCTTGATGGCCCATATGGGTGAGTTACAGGGACTGTTGGTTTTAACTAGCACTCCTTGCTTCAGCAAATTTTCTGCAATAGGTTTGATTCCCTGTATAGCTTCCTTATTGATCGGATATTGTTTGGTTACAGGAGGTGGAGTTCCTGTCAATTTGACTGGTTCTACGCCTGCCAAAAACCCACAATCATCCTTGTCTTTAGCCCAAATTGGGTGATTCTGTAAGAAAGCATTCTCAGGAGTGGTTGCATTATTGGTAGAAACTTGTGCTGAGGAAATTTTTATGCTAGCAGATTCTGAGGACATGTCTATAGTTAGATGTACTTGTCTGAGTAGATCCATGCCTAGAATTGCACCTGTATTTAATGGAGCACATAGCAATTTTGTAGTCAGAGTCTTCTGGCCTAACTGTACCTCTATGAACGGGGTCTCATACAAAACAGAATCTTCACCTATTACGCCAGTTAAACAAAGTTTAGTTTTCTTGTACGGGATGTTTAAACCTTCAGCCAATTTTGTAGGAATTACTGTAATTTCTGCACCTGTATCAAGCAAAAAGTCAGTCTCTTTCTCTTGTATGCTACCTTTCACAAAAATTATTTTGTCATTGTGATGGATTACAGGGGAAAGGTAGCTACTCACAGCCCCAACAGTTAGTTTTTTTCCTGTTCTTTTTGTGCTTTTAGAAGAGCCTGAGCGAGCTGTCCTAAAGTTTCAGTGTACCCTGGCGGAACTACTTCAGGGTTGTAGGCAGGCTGAGAAGGAACAGAGTTATGCATAGTATTTCTTTTACTATCTTGCAACTTCTTCCTACACTCTTTCTCCCAGTGATCTGATATTTCACAGTAGTTGCATTTGCCTTCTCTCTTAGGCCATCTGTTGTCTTGATTCCTTGTGCTAAACGTAGCTGCTGCTACTCTCACTTTTGCCTTAACATCAGCATCTCTTTCCCATGTAACTAACCTTTCTAGGTTACTTCTGAGGGTTTTGTTAGACCAAGTTAGATCTAGGAATGGCAATGCTTTTCTGTACTCGGCTAAAAGACCATCTGACCAGATGCGGACTAACGGCCCCTTGTCATCTAGCACACATTCAGAATCATCAACTTTTCCACTGTAAGTTACAGTTGACTGACAAAACCTTTCAGTGTATTCACTCACAGTTTCTTCTTTCCTTTGCACACAGTTAGTGATTCTGGACCAGTCTATTTTGGGTCCCATGTTATTCTTTAGAATTTTCAAAACACCTTCTCTCAAATTGCCTTTACTGACATGTTGTAGTTCAGAAGTAACAGCAGACTTAAAACTGTTGAATTCAGATTCACTTAGAATTTGTGACATCAGCTGTGTGACTTCTGTTAACGACATGTCATAGAGACGCATTTTGCTTATCAATGCCCTTCTAAATTCAGAAAAATGTGTGCATGCTGAGGGTAATCTCTGGGATAATCTTTCTATATCTTTAGGTCCTAGCGCTTTGGCAACAGTTTGTACTTGGACAGAAGAGTTAAGAGGAACACTTTTAATTCCCTCAATTCCCTGAGATCTTCTCCTAGCGCCACATACCTTCACTGAATCTACAGGCACATCAGTTACTGATTGGATGGCTACATCTGTTTCAAAGAAAGCTTGTAAGGATAAGTCAGGATAAGTGTTATCAGGCTGACTAACTTAATTTACATCAGTTTTCTCTGCAGCTTTGTTGCAGTTCAATTTCTTAGTCAAAGATGATACTCTAGCACAGAGCTCTTTGTTCTGTTTCTCTAGCTCTGAGATACGCTGAGACTGTTGTCTAGCTAGCGCTAAACCAAATTCTCTGTGGCAGCAGATAATGCCTTTCACATTGTTCTTGCGAATACATGCTCCTAATACCTTTTTACACTGATCTACCGACCAAGTCTTGTCTGGATGGATCTCAGAGTTAGTTCTTGTCTAACTTTCTCAGTGACTATTAGGTTCATTTGCACTCCTAACTGTGATTTGAATTCGCTATCTGACCACAAAGGAGTTGCAAGACCACCTTTTTCAGTTGTGGGGATCAGTCTAGCATTCTTTCTAAACATTTTTGTGAGTTTCTTTGTTACCACACAATCAAAACACTAAAACTTCTCTGATCAACAGAGGGTATACTTGTTAACACAGATCAACTATTGTTAACCTTCCTTGGCAAAACAGAGGACAACACAAATATTAGCACGTGATGCTAATCTTCCCTGCCTGAAAACAGAGGCTAAACGACTATTAGCTTGTGATGCTAATCTTCCCTGCCTGAAAACAGAGGATAAACAACTATTAGCTTGTGATGCTAATCTTCCCTGTTGAACAGAGGATAACTTTCATCTCTGAAAGAACGTTTTTTAGTGGATAACTTAGTTAACCAAACCCTACTGCTGTTGTTAACTCTTCTCTGACGGTGCAGAAGATAACAAATTTGTACTGGTCTTTAAGGTTCTTTTGGATAGAGTGGCACTCACCAACCCTTGGTTGTACAGATCTTTGTTGAGCTTGAAGTTTCAATCTGGATTCAGGTGAGGAGCTCTATCCGGGTCACGGCACCAAAACTGTTGGAAACTGAGAAGGGAAGACCAGGAGACTTGGATGTATCTTCAGCAGGATTCTTTATTGAGAACACGTGCTGTCGGTAGCTGCAGTCATCAAGTCTGACTCAAACAGTATACACTGTAATTTATCTACATTTTAGGGGGGGGTATACACACAGTAGAGGCGGAGACAATCTAAACAAAGCAATTTCCAGTCACCAGTTCTAATCCAATCAGTATAACAGTGTCATTCAAATGCATAGATGCTAATCCAATCACTCGGACAGTATTGACCATACCTTCACATTATCATAGGGACAAAGGTCAACTGTGCCTTGAGATGGTCATGTCAATTGGTCAGGAAGTGCATAAAGACAAAAGACTAATGTCTCAAACACCTGGGCTGATTAACTTGATCTTCTTAGAATGTCATCAATCTTTTCAGTTTATATACTATTACATTGGAACCTAGATATAACAATTTACAAATTTGTAATCCCACACTATTTACACTAAGTGCAAATAGCGATAGATGCTATTTACACCAAGTGTAAATATCAACTAGATTCTATTTACACTCAGTGAAAATAGCTAATTTTCTTAGCGATAATTGCTATTTACACTAAGTGCAAATAGTGATAGATTCTATTTACACTAAGTGAAAATAACATATTTTCTTAGCGATAGACGATATTTGCACTAAGGTCAAATAGCTGTAGATGCTATTTACTAAGTGAAATAGCATACTAAGTGAAAATAATGATATATTCTATTTACACCATGTAAAAGTAGTTCTTTGCAATATGTGTAAATAGTATTTAGGTGCTATTTATACTTTATTTTGACATACATACTATTTGCACATTGTACATAAACAGGATGCAATAATAACATAGAGTGTAAATGATTATATTTATTAAAATTATTAAATGGATGCCGCCTTAATGGGACAATAAAAGCCCTCCCTACACATATCCCTAACCCTATCCAATAAATGCCTTTATTATTATTAAACATTTCATTAGGCACTTTATTTCCATTTTTAGAACATTTTCTTAATTTTTATTGAAAGTAAATGCCTTTCCGATGTGACGTGATAGGAAAAAAGAGAAGAGCGAGCTCTGCAAAAGGCAGATTCGAACCCTGGTCGATCGCATCAAAACCTAGATCTTTAAGCCTTATACTTTGCTGACTACGCCACTGAAAACATTGACATATGTCTGTTATTTTTTTAATCTTGTTTTTCCCAAACAGGCATTGTTAGGCGGAGTTAGTGCGAATAGCACTTGCCAACAAGGCATGCTATTTGCACTTGGTGTAAATAGACACTCCGTACGTATACACATACAAATATACAGTAAAAAAATAAAAACAGCAGAACACTAAACAGAGGAGGGTTGGAAATGCTGTAAGAAAAGATATGCTTTTAGTTGAGATTTGAATGAGGATATAGTAGCAGTGTCATGCAGAATAAGAGGAAGAGAATTCCAGAGTTTTGGAGCCACAGCACTGAATGATCTACCACCCATAGTTGAAAGACGAAAAGGAGGTACAATAAGCAGTTGTAAGTGAGATGACTGGAGAGAACGAGGAGGAGAATAATAGTGCAGAAGTTCAGATAAATAATGGGGAGCAAGTCCATGAAGCCATTTAAAAGTTAACAATAGAATTTTATACTGAATGCGGACAGAAACAGGTAGCCAATGTAGATTATAGAGCAAAGGGGTAATGTGATCAGATTTCTTGACTTGATTGATGACTCTGGCAGCAGAATTTTGTACATATTGTAGTCTAGTGATTGTTCTAGCGGGCAGTCCAATAAGAAGTGAATTACAGTAGTTGAGACGAGAGGTTATTAAAGCATTAATTAGAGTTTCGGTGTCTTTAGTGCTGAGAGCAGGTCGCAGTCGGGCAATATTACGAAGGTGGTAGAATGCAGTCTTGGTAATAGAACTTATACAAGCTTGAAATGTAAGCGAAGAGTCAAATGTTACACCCAGTTTTTTAACAGTGTGAGATGAATTCATGTGGCCCCATCAATAGGTAGACTCAATTCAGACTTATTTAAAAGGGATGGTGGATCAAAAACAGTAACCTCAGTTTTATTGTTATTAAATTTAAGGAAGTGTCTATGTAACCAGATTTTAATGTCAGCAATACAGGTATTCAATGAGTCCAGGGGAAGAGCAGAGACTGAGTGGGCTGATATGTACATTTGCAAGTCATCAGCATAACAATGATAGCTGAGACCATGACTATGGATAATGTGACCAAGCGGTAACATAAATATTGAACAAAAGTGGTCCAAGAACACAGCCTTGAGGAACACCCTGAGAGAGAGAGAACATGGAGAAGATTTGAAGTTATGAATAGTAATAAAAAATTGTCAATCAGTGAGATATGATATAAACCAAGATAAAGCACTATCCGTGATGCCGATAGCTGATATCCAAGAGGTAAGTATATGAGATACAGTGCCAAAGGCAGCTGTTAAGTCAAGCATGATGAGAACAGTAAGACAACCAGAATCAGCAGACATTAGCAGGTCATTAGTAATTTTTTACCAACGCTGTTTCAGTGCTGTGGCCTGACCGAAAGCCAGATTGAAAGAGATCAGGAAGATTGTTAGCAGAAAGATGTGCTTGTAGCTGAGAGGCAACTACTTTTTCAAGCAGCTTTGCAACAAAGGGAAGATTAGATATAGGTCTGAAATTATTCATAACTGAAGAATCCAGCCCAGGTTTCTTTAAAATAGGAGTTACCACAGCTGTTTTTAATGATAGCGGGACAGTTGATCAGATGAGCAATAGGAGATGAGATTACAAATAGGCAGTTTTTAATAAGTGAGGTAGGCGCTGGATCTAACTGACAAGTAGATGAGCTAGTTTGAGCAATTAGGTCGTTAACAGAGAATGGACTGGAGGGATTAAAGCTAGAGAGAATGTATTTTATGGGCTGAGGTGAGGACCAGTTAGAGGAGACTTCGGATGAGTTTGATGAAAATGTTTCATAGATAGATTTTATCTTATTTACAAAAAAGTGGAGGAAGGAGTTGCAGAGGTCAATTGAGCCAATAGTAAAATGAGATGCTGGGTTAATAAGTTTGTTAACAGTTGAAAATAATGTCTTAGGTTGACTTTTAGCAGTGTTAATTATGGTGAAGTAATATTCTGTACGTGTGGCATTAAGAGCTGACTTGTATTTCAGCTGGTGAGCACAGAAATCTTGATAATGCACCTCCAGGCCACTTTTCTTATATTGGGGCTCAAGACGTTTGCCAGTTTGTTTAAGCAGTCGGAGCTCAGGTGTATACCAAGGTGACGCATGAGATGAAGGTACCAGCTTAAATATCATAGGGGCGTGATTGTCCAAGGCTTCAGAGATAGATGTAAGTAGAGAAAACAGCAGAAGGACAAGAGAAATCAGAGTAAGAAGACAGAGAATATGCATTAATGGAGTCTGAGAATGACAGAAGATCAACAGATTTAACATTGCGATAATTAATAGTAGTTTTGAGAAGAGGTTCAGGAAGAGGAAAGTCAAATCTAACTGTTATCAGTTTATGATCAGAGATACCAGTTTGTGATCCAGAAACAGAAACATTATTACTTCCTGAAGTGCAAACAAGATCAAGTGTGTGACCACGGCAGTGAGTAGGAAAGTCTACATGTTGTACAAGACTGAAGTTGTTCAAAGTTAATGTAAAGTCACTGGCATTAGAGCAGACAGTGTCAAAATGGATATTGTACGGTGGCCCAGTAGTGCACAACACAACAAAATTTAAAAAGCATACATAAGTTCACAACACAACGAAAAAGCCACAACACAAAGAAATCAAGCCACAACACAACAGAAACAAGCCACAACACAACGAAAAAGCCACAACACAACGGAAATGCTCCCGACCACTAGGGGGCTCTCGGAGTGCGGTAAAGTTAGTTTTCCTTGCCACTGTTCTATAGATGCGCCAGTCTTACAAATATAAAAACTCTACGATCAGTTTTAAGTGTAAAATTGTATATCGACATCAATAATCATCAAAAAATATCAATTCAAAATCACCTACGTGCATTATAGCTGCATATTTATACTCGAGAACGCTTTTACCCGCTACCACGCCTAAGGGAACGTCTGCCAATTCCACCAAGTGGTTGAAACGTATAATTTGTTTGAATTAAAATGACTTTTTTTTTTTTAAATGTTCAAATTCCAATGTTGTGTTGTGCATTACTGAGTCAGTTTTACCAACACAATCAAGCTGTGGAATTTTAACATGTCTGTTTTTAAATGTTAAAAGTAATTTTAATTAATACAAATTATACATTTCAACCACTTGGTGGAATTGGCAGACGTTCCCTTAGGCGTCATGCGCCGTGGTAGCGGGTCAAAGACTGCATTAGTCGGTTACATTCCAGTAAATCAGATTTCATTTATTACGTGAAGATAGTACGCGAGATAACTGACAGGACAATTCAAAAGTGATTTCAATACCCCGCATATTGTATTATCAAAATAATTACCCAACTATATAATTGCAAGAGAAC
The DNA here is from genome assembly GCA_039654105.1 of Coreius guichenoti. Classification (NCBI taxonomy): domain Eukaryota; kingdom Metazoa; phylum Chordata; class Actinopteri; order Cypriniformes; family Gobionidae; genus Coreius; species Coreius guichenoti. The sequence goes on from CM077181.1 coordinate 23,911,932, forward strand.
ACAAAAACATTGAAATATATTTTTTTCCTCCCATCTCGTATTTTTTTCCATCACCATGTCCTTGAACCCCTTTGCAGGCAAAGATCGCCGACGGCCCCAGATTACTGTTGTTCAACATTCACTGCATGTTAAAACATCACATTCTTACTTAAGCTGGACAAACTGAAAGATTAAAGACTCCAGCTTCGATATTTCACCACTGTTTATGATAAAACTGGGTTCAATTTAATTCAATTCACATTTATTTGTATAGCGCTTTTCACAATACATATTGTTTCAAAGCAGCTTCACAGAAAATGCATGCGTCTACATTAAAATTTAAAGTGATTTGTTATCAGAGGAGACTGTGTCCAAGTTATGCATTTCAGAAATGTCCATATACAAAGCACACAGTTAGCTAACAATGTATTAATCAATATAAGAAATAAATTAAGGCACAGACAATGGGCTAAGTGAAATAAGAATACATGTTAACAATGATTAGGGTATATAGAAAATTGAGCATGGGTGCATGTTGATGCAGAGTTGCGTCATCTGAAGTCCTCGCAGGAGTTGGAGTCGTCTCTTCACAGGTGATGGTCATCTGAAGTCTTCATAAGAGGCCGGATCCAGACTAGAGCTGACACTCTCTAGTTTAAATCTAGACAGGAAAATAAACAGAAAACAAAACAGAACAGGAAAATAATTAGCGTAGCTGCTGTTCAAAGCATTAAGCAAAGACAATCATGTGCACTGATATAACTGAAGTACAAGGTTATGAGATGCATTATGTGAATGCTTGGCTAAAGAGATGCGTCTTTAATCTAGATTTAAACTGGGAGAGTGAGTCTGAGCCCCGAACATTATCAGGAAGGCTGTTCCAGAGTTTAGGTGCCAAATATGAAAACGTTCTTCCTCCTTTAGTGGACTTAGATATCCAAGGTACTACCAGAAGCCCAGAGTTTTGTGATCTTAAAGAGCGTGATGGATTGTAAGGTGATAGAAGTTCAGTTAAATACACAGGAGCTAAACCGTTTAGGGCCTTATAGGTCAGTAGCAATAGTTTATAATTGATACGGAACTTAATAGGTAACCAATGTAGAGATGATAAAATTGGTGTTATGTGATCATATTTTCTTGACCTAGTAAGAACTCTAGCAGCTGCATTTTGGACTAACTGTAGCTTGTTTATTGAGGATGCAGGACAGCCAGCTAGTAATACATTACAGTAATCTAGTCTAGAGGTCATGAATGCATGAGCTAACTTTTCTGCATCAGAGACAGATAACAGGTTCCGTAGCTTAGCGATGTTTCTGAGGTGGAAGAAGGCTGGTTTTGTAACATATGAAATATGGTTTTCGAAAGACAAGTTGCTGTCTAATATAACACCCAGGTCTTTAAATGTAGATTGTATTCTAAGAGATTCTGTGTGCAGGTTTTTGGTCCAATAAGTAATACCTCAGTCTTATCTGAATTTAATAGGAGAAAATTACAGGTCATCCAATATTTTATATCTTTAACACACTCAGCTTGGATAATTTAGAGATTTCGTCTGGTCGTGCTGAAATATATAACTGAATATCATCGGCATAACAGTGGAAACTAATTCCATGATTCCTTATAATATTACCAAGTGGCAGCATATATATTGAAAATAACAGAGGGCCTAACACAGATCCTTGCGGCACTCCATAATTTACAGACGTTATCTTAGATTTTTCCCTGTTTAAATAGACAAATTGGTAACGTTCTAATAGATACGATCTAAACCACTTTAATGCCTGTCCCTAAATACCAGTGTAATTTTGTAGACGAGCTAAGAGTATTTTATGATCTATAGTGTTGAATGCGGCACTAAGATCAAGTAAACTAGTATTGAGATATGCTTGGCCCTGGCTGGTTTTAGAGCCTTTTTATAACGGGAAGTGCTGTCTTTCATGCGATTTTGAAGACCTCTAAATTAGTTTGTTTCCATTTGCGCTCTAGATTACGAGTTTCTCTCTTGATGGCACGAGTAATACTGTTGTACCATGGTGCAGTACTTTTCTCTCTAACCTTTTTTAATCTGATCGGTGCAACCGTTTCTAATGTACTAGAGAAAGTGGTGCTCATACTGCTAGTCATTTTCTCTAGTTCATTTGTGTGTTTGGGTACACTGAGCAGCTGAGATAAATCTGGTAGGTTATTTGTGAATTTATCTATAGTGTTTGGGAGTTTACAGTATGCAGTATGCAAGTTACAAGGTAGTGATCAGAGACATCATCACTTTGTGGTATGATATCTATATCAGTAGGATTGGTTCCATGTGATATAATTAAATCTAGTGTATGATTAAAACGATGAGTGGGTCCAGTCACGTTTTGCTTGACCCCAAAGGAGTTTAATAAGTCTGTAAACGCAACCCCTAGCACATCGTTTGTATTATCTACGTGAATGTTCAAATCACCGACAATCAGTGCTTTATCGACAGTGACCAATAGGTCTGAGAGAAAATCCGCAAATTCTTTTAAGAAATCAACATAGGGCCCTGGCGGTCTATATATGGTAGCCAAAGCAAAAGATAATAGGGATTTTTTTCTTATATCTGCGAGTGTAACATTTAGCACAAGCACTTAAAACGAATTAAACCTGTGTCCTGTTTTCTGAGTAACATTAAGAATATCTCTATAGATAGTTGCAACACCGCCACCACGACCAATCAGACGGGGCTTGTGCGTATAACAGTAGCCTGGTGGAGTACACTCATTGAGACCAAAATAATCATTAGGTTTAAGCCAGGTTTCAGTCAGACAGAGTACATCAAAGCTATTATCTGTGATCATTTAATTTACAATAGCTGCTTTAGGTGTGAGCGATCTAATGTTAAGGAGACCTAGTTTTAGATAATTTTTTTGTTAATTTCTTTTAATATTATCTGGTTTAATAATGATCAGATCCTGTAGAGGATTTTGACCTCAATATTCGTGGAATAGACACAGTTTCCATACAATGTACTACAGAACAAGGACTGTCATGTGTAGTTTGACTTATTAGTCATACAGTGCGTAGTGTCTTGGAGATGTTGTCTGACAGAAGATCCTCTCCGATCCTGCTGGGGTGCAGGCCATCAGCACGGAAAATCCTAGGCCACTCCCAGAAAAGATTACAATTATTTACAAAGAGCAGCTTCTGTTCATTACACCATGACATTAACCATTCATTTAGAGCAAATAGTCTACTTAACCTTTCATGTCCTCGTCTGTACGTGGGAAGCGGTCCGGACACGATGATCCTTGTCGCGGGTAAAGTTCTGCGTACAGTCTCAATCAGGCTCCTGAAGTCTGTCTTCAGAACCGCTGCTTCCGCTGCTGAATCACCCAGGGCCCGCGGTGTGTCGGCGCCGGAGTGAAAGAGGCCTGGGATGTTCGCATTCTGGGTGTTGGAGCCCTGAGCAGAGAAACACACAGAGTAGAAGAGATCGGAGTGATAACATTACTTACTACGGACTTGTGAGCGTCAGCCCGCGATATCTCTAGCGCTGATTGTCGGCCCCTGTCTCTCTAGGAGGTTGTGGATCTGTTTTTCCAAGGCATCCAGTTCCAACTGCACCGCATGCAGCTCAAATGTGTCCTCATCTGCACTCAAAGGTAGACATACATCCGATGCATTCGCCATATCAAAGAAATCTGATTGTTTCAGATATAGAATACTATCGAGGATATGTTCACCCGCTATAAAAAGAGAAAATATTAGTTTATAAAGTTGAAACAAGAAGAAAAACCGTGGATTTAGAGTCAACTAGGCGGAGCTCCAAATTCAAACCACATGGCAGAAACAAGCGAGCAGACAACAATCATGCGCATGCGTCGAGTCCTTTAAAAAATTGGGTTGCAGTGACATTCATTTCTTAATTTATGTCAGAAGTGCAAAATAATCTATCTGTAATGACCAATATTTTTAATAGATTATCAACAAGAATAAAAAGCCAGTCACGTCTTCTCCGTTTTATTTCTGTTCACATACATGCACTAAACCGCGTCCGTTCGGGCTCTTAGTCCAAAAGTGCACATATTTGGACAAATATAGATTTATCACGTTTGCAAAATATTTCGTCATACAGAATAACATTTCTATTCATTTCTCACTGAATTATGCTGATCTGAAGAGCTGTCGATCATTTTACGTGACCATAATCCCTGCCCCATCTGGTCACGCTGTTCCGTACACTTCCTCATTCTCATCTCTCCGTGATAAACATTGCCAAAACGTTTATACATGTGAAACAAGAAGCTATTAAACGCACGATTACGATGGCATATGGTTTGTGTGTGTTTTGCATGCGATTTGGTATATTTTCATATGAATAAAGAATGTTTCCAGTATACATGCTAAGCAGGTGTAGTGATTAGCTCCATATAAAATGCTAAATATAACATTTTAACATCATTATATGACTGAAACCCACATTATATCGTGATCGGAAGTAAATACAAACACTCGCTGGCTGTTTAAAGGGAGTTTGGAGTTAAAGTGTAATATTAATCTTTTATATTGTGTTATCTTGATGCTAATCGTGGCTCAAATGCACCTGTCACGCCAGGAGTTATATTCTATTTCATGATCTATTTCACATAAGGTACCAAGAGCTCACTTTTTTGTTCGTTTGTTTGCTAGAAAGACTTCAGATAATAGGTTTTAAATGTAAAGTGAGATGAATGTGGGGTTGATGGGCAATCCAGAATGCCTGAATAGGCTATAATGGCTGAAAACAAACAAAATAATTACTATAAAAGAATAATGAGGATTAAGTCATTCATGACAGACGTGTGAAAAGTTCATTAAGTGAAAACAATAGAGTATGAATTGTTAACTATTATCTATTCAAAACTCTCATTTAGAACCCTCAAGGGGCCTTCGAGACAAATGTGAGACAATTTTTTTTTTTTAATAGTTTCCTTAATCTGAGCGGTACAAGACTTGGCTACTTTTCCTAAGTTTGCCACCTGAACATACACACACAGAAAATTGGACTCGATTCAACAATCTTAAGTGGTTGAAAAAAAAACTCCTTAATTGGTCCTTCGTGGACAAAAGTGGACACTCATAGGAAATGAATGGGAAATACTATAATTCAGAGCAATTCTTTTTAATATGTCATGTTAATGTATAACACAATGCAGATCATTCATACACACAAATGAAGGGGTGAGCCTATACAATGTGTGTACAATGTATTCTCAATGTGGCAAACACTCTCTCTCTCTCTCTCTCTCTCTCTCTCTCTCTCTCTCTCTCTCTCTCTCTCTCTCTCTCTCTCTCACACACACACACACACACACACACACACAAACACACACATCCAAAAAAGCGAGGGAACTCGCACTGCGACGTTAACGACACTTTGGGGAACGAATACCCACTATGCCACAACGAAACATGCCTGTCCTAGTGTGAAGCTATTTTAGGCACAACTTAGGACGAGAGCACTCGTGCACCCAGCGTGGAAGGAAGATGCAGACAGTAAAATCTTATGAATGTGTGCGGAGTGGCCCAGCCAGCTGCATCACAAATCTCCTGAAGAGGGACCCCTGAGAGGAGGGCTCTAGAAGACGCCATGCTTCTAGTAAAATGTGCCCTCAAGGCCACAGGTGAAGGCAAACAGCGCACCTGATAGGCCAAGGCAGTCGCCTGGATGATCTAATTACTTATCATCTGCTTAGATGCAGGCAGCCCCTTTTTGGGTGACCCAAAGCACACCAACAGTTGGTCTGTCTTCCTCCACTGAGAAGACTTACCTATATACATACTCAATGCCCTGACAGGGAAGAGCAGATGAAGTCTCTGCGTTCCCGCCGACACATGCGGTGGAGGATGGAAGGCTTGAAGAACTACTGATCGTGCCACATTAAATGGCACCTTAGGCACATAGCCAGGTCTAGGGTGTAGAATGGCTTTAACTCCCCCAGGGGCAAACTCCAGGCAAATTGGTGTTATAGCCAAGGCCTGGAGGTCCCCCAATCTTTTAAGAGAAGTGATCGCCAAGAGAAAGACCATTTTAAAAGTCAAGTTCTTCACTGTCGCAGACTCAAGAGGTTCGAAGGGAGCCTCAGCCAGCCCTTCGAGAACCACTGCCAGATCGCAGGTTGGGACTCTGGTACGAGCCGCAGGCCTCATCCTCCAAGTACCACAGAGGACCCCGTACGACCAGCTGGTGCCTCCCCAGAAGCCCATCACTTAGAGGAGCGTGGAAAGCCGCAATGGCAGCCACATACACCTTAAGTGTGGACGGGGTAAGACCAGCAGAGAAGCGATCTTGGAGAAACTCCAGCACTGAAGCCACTGGGCAGTTAACTGGGTCTAATTCACGCTCTCTACACCCACTGGAAAACACATTCCACTTTAGGCCTACAATCTCCTCGTGGAAGGAGCTCTGGAACTGAGTATGGTCTCCACCACTCCAGCTGACAGGCCAGCCTCTAGGTACTGGGCCCCCTCAGGGGCCAGACCCACAGCTTCCACAACTCTGGCTGGGGGTGATATATTGTCAGAAACAGATTCAAGTGCCTTAGATCTAGAATTGGATGCAGCCCTCCGTCCTTTTTGGGAACTATAAAGTACTGGCTGTAGAACCCGGACTCCCTGTCTGGCGGAGGAACTCGTTCTATGGCCTCCTTTACCAGCAGTGAGTGATCCTCTTGTTCCATTACCCGAGCCTGCTCTGGGACCACTGCAGTCCAGACCACCCTGTTGAACTTCGGGGGTCGCTGACTGAACTGCAGTCTGTACCCCTTTTCTACAGTCCGCAGGACCCATTGAGATATATTCGACAGGCCGTGCCATGCCGGAAAATATTCTACTAAGGGAATCAGCCTCTCGAGGCTGACCTCGGATGTTCTTAGAGTATCGTTCCCGACCCCCTGAAGCGGCTGACCGGCAGGGAGAAGTCGAAAAATGATTTTTGTGAGTGGACGCGGTCGCTGCCAGGCCTGAAGCGTACTGGACGGCGGGATTACCACATCGATTTCCAGAGGGCTCTGCGGAAGAAACGACCTCGATCGCTCCTCCGCGGAGGGGACAGCCCTCAGAGGTCCTACCATGGCTAGGACCTCTTCTCTGAAGCCTTCCTTGCTTTCTTTTGAAGAACGGTTCGCAAATCGACCTTATTGTCAACCGGCTTTGCGTGCACACGCCACCTCTGCTGCCAAGAGCCCTGAGGGTGAGCCCTAGAGGTGACGCTCTCTTTTTGTGCCTGTCTATATGATGAGCATCAAGAAGGAATGATTTGCAGCCATATATGCTCTGTCCACCAACGCTGATGTGTCACAGCAGGGTTTGGTGGACAGCACCGGGGCTTTAAGGGATGACGCAACTTGGGTGATAAATAACTGGCCAAAGCCTCCTCCACCCGCGGCATCATCCCATAACCGTTCTCTCTCGCCCCCGCAATATTACAATAATTAAATATTGGGGGATTGGATAAACGAGAGGAATACGGTCTGTTCCATGACTTACACAACTCATTGTGTATGTCAGGAAAAAACGGCAAGCCCCGGCGTTGAGGTTGCGATCTGTGCTTCAGGAAGCGAATAATCCAATCTGCTTTTAACATGCGCTTCCTGACTTCATGATTCATGATTCATCATCATGTGGCCAGCTGATGTTAAGTCTAGCCACAGCACGCGTGACAACCTCAACGAGCTCCTCATTAGCGGGGACATGAAGTGGCGACTGTGCTTCACTGTCCTCCGCCTCGATGTCGAGCGCATCCGCCCCCCCGAGCAGAAGCCGCGCCGGGCAATGTGCCTCAGCAGTCTCGATCTCATCCGCCAACTCTCTCTGCGAACCCCATGATCTGAGCCGCCGCGCTGCCTCAGTGGACGCTGGACCCGAATCATGGGGAACGCGTGCCTGGCCGGTTTCATTGAACACAGCCAGGCGGGAGCGCAGCTCTCTTAAAGGCAGCTTTTCACATTCATCAGCTCCCTCAAGAGCTGCCCGTGCATCCTGCACTCCCAAACAGTGTACACGTAGCTGATGTGTGTGACAGACAACACCAAATATGACATACAACAACACAGAGAGCGCTTGCTGAAGAGCGAATGCTAACTCTGTTGTGTTCCGGCGTCCCTTTGTAGCTTCCGGTTATGCCGTCACATGCTACACCAATTGGCAACACCAATCAGGATTGGAATAGTTTCATTCATACTTCAGATGCGCTACACTAAGGGATCGTCCCCAAAGTGTTGTTAACGACGCAGTGCGAGTTCCCTCGAAAGGGAACACACACACACACACACACACACACACAATGTTTCTCAATGTTAAGTGGTCTCTTAATTTTTTCTAGAGCTGTATATATATTGCTGTCAAAATTAGTGCATTAACGCATGCAATTAATTTTTCAGTTAACGTGTTAAAATATTTAACGCAATTAACGCAGCATCCGTTTTTTCTGTCATCCTTGGGCTAGCGTTACATTATTTGATCACGCTCTTATTCATGCAAATACTTTTAAACCATTCAGGCGTGACAAGACAAAAGAGAACGAGCTGTCTGTAAATGTCCTGACACACACGACGTGATGCACAGAAAGACGCATGCCAGCATCGTGCGCACAGACAGCGCACCAGAATCGAGTTCTCTTTAGCACTTGAGCGAACAATAACACAGAGAATTATGCCAAAATGCCCGAGTATTCTCATAAGAGCAGTCTTAAATGAGTTAAATAACGTCTTAAATTAACTTAAAGAGTTGTGAGAAAATGAGATGACCGTGACAGCGCGTCAGAAAATTGTAGCTTTAAAAGGATTAATCGGTAATTCATGCATTAATTCATGCATGACTTAATTAATAGCTCATGAATCATCAGGAACTAACAGGAGTTCAAAGTCTTTCATTCATGACTTCATGGGTGAACAACGCCTTAATTAAAACATTAACTAAGATGAGTACTTTATCATGAATTATGGTTTATTACATAGGATCATGATGTTTCCTTTGTTCACAAAAAAACATTGGTCTAATTCATGCATGTAAAACTACTTGTTGAAATTATGTTTTATTAACAAAGTTCAGGAGGAGCACATTCAGATAATTAACCTAATTAATACTCTGGGTTCGGGCCAAAATTCAGAGCTCAGAGCCCTTCCCCGGACAGCACGCCAAATATGCATAACCTTTTCTCTATTTAATTTGATGTAAGTGTGAACACGTGAATTATTAAAGGAACATACAAAAATCCACATTACCTAATGCATGCACAGGCTAGACCAGTATATCAATTAATGTGAGAGCTAATGTTTTTCATTAATCATGATCTCTGAGTTATTAAGCATGTTCATGTCTTCTTCATAGTAGCCTTCAGGTAAATGGACAGACCCCAAAATTGGCCAATCACAGCACATAGCACATGAATTCTGTCGACATTCAAATACAGTAGTCATCATTAACTAAGCATTAGCTTCTCATGACTTCATCATGTGTGTGGCCCTTGAACTAAAGTGGTGACTTGGTCCTTTGAAACACTGATGAACAATGTGTTATTAATGATGGCATAATTGTGAAATGACATAAATATGAACATGAAAGTTCAAGCATTTACACAAAATACACTGTGGAAACAAAATGACTTTGATCGTAATGTTACTGCTTTATTCATAAACGGTATAAGCCAGTTAAATCCACAGCAATGCCTTGGTACAGCCAAGAAGGAATTCAGTACCATGAACTTTAAGTGCCTGTATATCTGAAAACTCTTTGCAAAACCATAAAGCTGTTAAAGGTTTTACAGAAAAAGGTTTCACAAACAGCTTGGTCTCTTTTAAGGTAAGGAGCCACCTTTTAAGCCACCAATTTTGGGGTCTGTCCATTTACCTGCAGGCTACTATGAAGAAAACATGAACATGCTTAATAAAGAGAAAAACATTAGTTCTCACATTAATTGATATACTGGTCTAGCCTGTACATGCATGAGATAATGTGGATTTTTGTATATTCCTTTAATAATTCAAGTAGTCTTGCATGAATTGATGGATGATTAATGATGATTAATGTACCATAACCATAGATTTATCCATGGATAGTTAAGACCAATGTTTTTGTGAATAAAGAAAACATCATGATCATGCGTAATAAACGTCTCAGGTTACTACTGTAACCATAGTTCCCTGAGAAGGGAACGAGACGCTGCGTCGATGCGTTGGGAACGCCCCTGCGTGATTGCGTCTGAAGCACGTATGTCAACTAGTCCAATGGCGAGAGCGAACGTCACGGGTGGGTGATGTCATGACCAGGAAAGCATAAAAGCACATCCTGAACAACCGGTATCAGCTTCGATTTAGCCAAAGTAAGTCACTCACAGGGATGCAGGAAGTATGGCAAGCTGACGCAGCGTCTCGTTTCCTTCTCAGGGAACTATGGTTACAGTAGTAACCTGAGACGTTCCCTTTTGAAGGAACTCGCGCTGCGTCAATGACGCGTTGGGAACGAGATACCCAAATGCCGTAGTTACAAGTACCTGTCTATGTGAAACTGTTGGCACAATCAAGACATGAGCACCTGTGAACCTGGAGCAGCATCCAGTTCCAAACGGTAAAATCTTACAAATGTGAGCGGAGAGGATCAACCCGCAGCATCACAAACTTCTTGAAGGGACACACCCGAAAGTAAAGCCTTAGAGGCCGCCATACTTCTCATAGAATGAGCTCTGACAGCCACAGGTGACGGCTGGCCAGAGACCTCATATGCAAGAGAGATAGCCTCAATTATCCACTTGCTAATAGTTTGTTTTGTTGCTGGAAACCCCTTTTTGGGCGATCCAAAACAAACAAACAGCTGATCTGATTTCCTCCACAGGGCAGTTCTGTGGACATAGGCATCTAGTGCCCTCACTGGACAGATAAAGGTTCAGCTTTTCCTGGTCCTGGTGTCGTGAAAGGAGGAGGACAAAAGGCTTGCAACACAATAGGCCTCGGTACATTGGTCGGCACCTTAGGGACATAGCCCGGTTTAGGGTACAGAAATGCTTTGACCATCCCCGGTGCAAACTCAAGACACGTGGGGGATACCGACAGGGCCTGAAGATCTCCTACTCTTTTAAGAGACGAAATAGCCAGAAGAAAAACTGTCTTAAGTGTCAAAAATTTCTCTGAAATCGACTCAATCGGCTCAAAGGGAGCCACAGATAAACCCTCTAGCACAACAGGCCCCATGCAGGAACCCTGGTCTGAGTTGCAGGCCTCAGTCTCAAAGTACCACGAGGGAAACGAGTGATAAGCGGGTTCCTCCCCACAGAAACACCATCCAAGGGAACATGGTAAGCAGCTATGGCCGCCACGTACACTTTTAGTGTAGAAGGGGATAGCCCTGCAGAAAAGCAAACCAAACCCAGCTCGCTACCAGCAGTAGACTTATCCCTTCCCGGTGGACCTTCTCCAGAACCCCTGGGAGCAGAGCAACAGGGGGAAATGCGTACAGACGTAGCCTCGGCCATTCCCCTGGCCTCAGCCCCTGCCTCGACAGCCCCTGATCATACGGAGTGGGTTGCCCCTTGGGGAAAACCCCTTTGTCCTGAGCCACCACTGCAAAGGTCTCATGTACAGCAGGCCAAAAGGTATCACGTTGGATGCTGCTGCCATCAGACCTAACAGTCTCTGAAACTGTTTCACAGTGAGTGACTGGCCTAGCTTGAGATTTTTTACTGATGTGAGTATGGTAGCTACACGAGCGGGTGATAGAACGGCCCGCATCGTGACTGAATCCCACACTACGCCCAAAAAAGTGGTTCTCTGTGCTGGAGAAAGCACACTCTTCTTAGCATTCAATCTCAGCCCTAACTTCTGAATATGAGCGAGAACGACATCTCGATGCCGGACCACCATCTCTGACTGTGCTAGGATAAGCCAGTCATCAATGTAATCGGTGCATGCAGTATTGCCTGATATGCCTGCAGTATTAACATTGTGTGCAGATATGCACCAGTCTGACCTTCTGCCGTGTGCGCTTTTCCCACAAGTGCTGATGTAGTTTTTAGCGGTTTTGTGGGAAGTGTTGGGGCCTTCAGGGATTATGTTGAACCAGGTGACAGATAGCTTGCAAGCATCTGTTCAATCCTGGGCATCGCCTGATAACCATACTCTTTCAGTCCCCTTATTTCTGAATAAACATGTACTTGGGGACTGAAAATACGTGCTGAGTATAGTTTATTCCAAAAATGGAAGGCCCCATGGTGTAGGTGAAATATTGGGTGATAGAAAACCAATATCATCCAGTTTACTCTTTGAACGAGCACGTTGTTTTTCTATTGGCCACTCAATATTTAACTTTTCTACAGCTCTTGTGACCACCTCCACCAGCTCTTTATACGCTGGGGGAAGAGATGGCAAATTCTTTTCCCCCAACCCGTCACTAAACACATCTACCTCCTCAGAGCTCGATGCGGGCTTCCGACACCGGAGAAGGCTGACATCGCATGATCCGCTCCCAAACACATCACACAAAACTCATGTGTGTCTCCACCCATGATGTAACGAGGGCAAGTAGAGTGTGACAGAGCACTTGCTGAGGCACAGAAGCTGACGCCAGTTGTTCCGGATGTGCTTTTATGCTTTCCTGGTCATGACGTCACCTGCCCGTGATGCTCGCTCTCGCCATTGGACTACACTGTAAAAAAACAAAACGTAAAAAAAAACGGTAATTTTCTGGCAGCAGGGGCGCCAGAAAATGTCTGTTTAAAAACAGAAAAATACTGTCAGGAAAAAAACATAGATAAACTGTAAAAAAAACTGTAATTTCTTATCCTATAATTACAGTTTATTACTGTTATTCTACACAAAAATCTCCTTATAATACCATGAAATCTTTTACTTTTAACATACTTTAATTGTTAAAATACAGTCATACACCTCTAAAACACAGAAAAATTATCTTTAAAGAATGATAAAAAAAAAGTTTAAGTACAGATAATTACATATATATATATATATATATATATATATATATATATATATATATATATATATATATATATATACATATACATATACATATACACACACACAAAAGTTTTTATAACAGTACTTAAACTTTTTCTTTGCAGTTTATACATATTTAAATTGCAAAAATAACTAAGATTTGTTTTAATAAAACAAACAAAACCAGTAATCTTTTTTGTTTTGTTTTATTTGTTATCTGCAAATACATCCTGTGATCAACATTTAACAAAGCACTTCTTAGCATCGTTAGCAACATTTATTTACTTATTTTTAAACGTAACGTCTTGGTTACGTATGTAACCCTCGTTCCCTGAGGAGGGAACGGAGACGTAACGTCAGTGACTGACGAATGGGGGTTTCGCCTAGAAGCCTATCATCTTCGAGATCTAGAAAATGCCCAGTGGCAGTGCCAATGCCATGGGCATGTGGAATTTGCATAGCGTAACTCCGCCCCACAGTGTGGGTATATAAAGAAGTACGCTGGCAACATCGCATTATGTTTACCTGCTGAGGAGCCAAGACTGAACTCCCGGCCGTTCCAGCGGTACAGTGGAAGTGGCAGAGGGACGTTACGTCTCCGTTCCCTCCTCAGGAAACGAGGGTTACATACGTAACCGAGACGTTCCCTTTCGTTCAGTCACTCCGAGTAACGTCAGTGACTGACGAATGGGGGTCCCAATGTAATCACGCCACTCGGCTGTCATCCAGTGCCCTGCGTAAGCGTGAGCTCCCTGTCTAGCTAGTACGGATGAAGGACTCCCACTTAACACAGGAATACCAAGGTACACTGGGAAGCATATTCCAGGTGGAAGTATCCCTACCCGTAGGGAGGACTTAAGGATACACATATGACCCGCTCAGGGCTACATATGGAGAACTCTGGGGTAACCAGCCGAAGGTGGAAGAATTTTTACCCCCAGGGGTGGCAAGGGCTTGCCAAGGGAAAGACACATGCTCAGGGAGGCTTACAGTGGAAATACACGTGGGGGTCGCCCAACGGGGGAACCATGCACACGGTGGCACCTAGCCTAACACGAGGGCCTGACCGAGTGGGCAGACGTACTGGTGTCGGCATCAACAGTGCTGGAGGAACTCAGGGCTTCAGGGAAACTACCTGAGGAAATATCGCACGTATCCAGTCCGTGGAGTGGAATGGCGAGCAAGCGAAGACATTTGAGCCTAGTCCATTACTGGCCACTAGTAGAGGCGAGTACATGAGAGGACACTGGCTCCACTCGGAGATTATAGAATCTGGCGAATGTGTTGGGTGTCGCCTAGCCTGCAGCTCTGCAAATGTCTGTTAGTGAGGCGCCATGCGCTAGAGCCCAAGAGGAGGCCACACTCCGGATGGAGTGAGCCCTGACCCCTAGGGGGCATGGACGCCCCTGCGCCTGGTAAGCCAAAACAATGGCGTCCACTATCCAGTGAGACAACCTTTGCTTGGAGAGAGCCTTTCCCTTCAGCTTCCCACCATAACAGACAAAGAGCTGGTCTGAGGTCCTGAAACACTGCTTTCTGTCTACGTAAGCACGGAGGGCGCATACTGGACAGAGCAGTGCCAAGGCTGGGTCTGCCTCCTCCAAAGGCAGCGCTTGCAGGTTCACCACCTGGTCCCTGAAGGGAGTGGTGGGAACCTTGGGCACATATCCAGGCCGTCTCAGGATCACGTGAGATATGGCCGGCCTGAATTCCAGGCACGCTTCGTCAACCGAAAATGCCTGCAGGTCCCCTACCCTCTTGATGGAGGCCAAGGCAATCAGGAGCGCTGTCTTCATAGACAGGAACTTAAGCTCGACTGACCGCAATGGCTTGAAGGGAGCCCTCTGCAGAGCACTTAAGACTACTGAGAGGTCCCAAGAGGGTACGAGGGGAGCGCGAGGAGGATTCAGTCTCCTCGCTCCCCTCAGGAACCTGATGACCAGGTCGTGCTGACTTACCTTTTTCGTCTCCACAAGGTCGTGGTAGGCTGATATAGCGGCCACATAAACCTTGAGGGTGGAAGGAGACAGCCTTCGTTCCAACCCTTCCTGGAGGAATGCGAGCACAGACCCGATCGGGCATTTCCAGGGGTCTTCTTGGCGAGAAGAACACCAGGTGACGAAGAGGTTCCACTTCAACGCATAGGCGTGTCGAGTAGACAGGGCCCTAGCGGAAGTGATGGTAGCCACCACCTGAGATGGTGGCCATCCAGGAGCCACACGTGGAGGTTCCAAAGATCGGGACGTGGTTGCCAAAGGGTGCCCCTTCTCTGAGAAAGGAGGTCCTTCCTCAGAGGAATCGACCAGGGAGGGGCTGTCGCAAGGAGTACGAGTTCGGAGAACCAGGTCCGGCCGGGCCAATACGGGGCGACCAAAAGGACCTGCTCCTTGTCCTCCCTGATCTTGCACAGAACCTGTGCGAGAAGGCTCACTGGGGGAAACGCATACTTGCGGAGGCCCCGCGGCCAGCTGTGCGCCAGAGCATCCGTGCCGAGGGAGCCCTCGGTCAGGGAATAAAACAGGCGGCAATGGGAAGAGTCGTGGGAAGCAAACAGATCTACCTGTGCGTCGCCGAACTGTTCCCAAATTAGCTGAACCGTCTGGGGATGGAGTCTCCATTCTCCAGGAAGTGGCTGAAGCCATGAGAGCTCGTCGGCTGCACGGTTCAGGACTCCCGGGACATGGATGGCACGAAGGGACCTCAGGTGCTTCTGACTCCATAAGACGAGATGGCGGGTGAGTTGAGACATGCGGCAGGAACGTAGACCACCCTGGTGGTTGATGTACGCTACTGTGGCCGTGTTGTCTGACCGGACTAGCACGTGTTGACCCTTGAGCAGTGCTCGGAAGCGGTGCAGGGCGAACCGTACTGCCAGCAACTCGAGGCAATTGACATGCAGGAGGCGTTGGGGTCCTGTCCAGGAGCCCGCGGCAGCATGTCCATTGCACATGGCACCCCAGCCCGTGGTGAAGGCATCTGTTGACACAACAATATGCCTGGAAACTCGTTCTAAGGGCACACCGGCCGTAGAAAGCTGAGGTTCGACCACGGGGTGAGGGTCTGCAGGCAGGCCAGAGTCACTGGGACCCGGAGCGTGCCCGACTGCCATGCCCATCTCGGGACTCGATCGCGAAGCCAGTGCTGAAGCGGTCTCATATGAAGCAATCTGAGCGGCGTTACCGCGGCTGCAGATGCCGTATGCCCCAGGAGCCTCTGAAATAACTTCAGTGGAACCGCACTCTTGCTCTTGATTTGACGGAGGCAAGTCAGCAGTGACTGCGCACGCTCGCTCGTAAGCTGCGCGCACCTGGCGACCGAGTCGATACTGAGAAAAGAGATCCTCTGCACTAGCAGAGTTTGCTCTTTTCCCAGTTGACCCGAAGGCCCAGACGGGCTAAGTGCTGGAGCACCAGGTCTCTGTGTTCGCACACCAGCTCTCGAGAGTGACTCAGGAACAGCCAGTCGTCGAGGTAGTTCAGGATGCGAACCCCGTGTTGCCCGAGTGGCACAAGGGCTGCCTCGACAATCTTCGTAAAGACGCGAGGGGACAGAGCTAGCCCGAATGGGAGGACTGCGTACTGATATGGAAGTAGGCGTCCTTCAGGTCGATCGCTGCAAACCAATCTACTGGATGAACGCATTCAAAAAGGCGCTTCGCTGTCAACATCCTGAACGGAAGCCTGTGAAGGGATCGGTTCAGGATGCGCAGGTCCAGGATCGGTCATAACCCACCGGTTTTCTTGGGTACAATGAAGTAAGGGCTGTAGAAACCGGATTTCATCTCGGCTGGAGGGACAGGCTCGATCGCACCCTTCGCGGGGCTGGGAGCGGACGGGGGCGCCTTCCTGCGACCACCCCTACGGCGCGGCCCGGAAAGGGAGGGCGGGAGGGTCGAAGCCGCAGGAGGGCGCCCTCAGCGGCAAGCAGATTGAGGCAGTACATTTAATGGCCTTAGTCTGCTACTGGACGGCGGAGAACTGTTGGACGCAGTTCTTGGCCATGCCGCCAAAGAGGCCAGCCTGGGATATGTGAGCGTTGAGGAACCGGGTTCGCTCAGCCTCTCTCATATCGACCAGGCTGAGCCTCGTCTCTCCTGGACCACAGCTGTGGACATCACCTGACCCAGGGAGCGCACGGTCACCTTCGTCACCCGGAGGGCGAGGTCGGTGGCGGCACGCGGCTCATTAAGAGCCCTGGGACAGCTCTACCCTCGTGCATGCCACGAGCATCCTGGCCTGGTAGACCTGAAGGATGGCCATGGCGTGCTGAGAGGCGGCAGCCTCGGTGTGGCAGAGGGGACTCTCCCTCCATACGGGGGTCATTGAGTCTCGACCGTGATTGCAACTGAGCGTCAACAGGGGGGACCCCAGTGTACCCTTGGCCGCGGCCCCATCGAGGGCAGAGAAGGCGGAGGAGGCCGCCGAACGGTCGCGGGAAGACAACGGGGACTTCCAGGACCACGTGACCTCCTCATGTATCCCGGGAGAGAAAGTAATTGGGGGCGGGGCCCAACAGCTGTCAGGACGCGTCACACCCAAAGACCAAACATCCCCCGAGATGACATGGCTGTCAACTCCGGGTCGGACTCAGGCAATGCTGGCAAGCCCGAAGGCAGCAGTATAGCCGAATCTTCATCCCCAGAGGACTCCAGCCCACCTTGAGATGCGGCGATCGACATCTCATCGCCAACTGGAGTGCCGAACGAAACACACGGGGCGTCCACAGACGGTCCCGCTGCTTCAGTCCGATCACTCGCGGGTAGCGATGTGCGAGAGGGGGGTGTGGCCCGAGGAATGATCGTCGGGGTTATTCCACACCGTAACCCTTGGGTCAGCCTGGCCACCAGCCAAAGTATCATCTCTCTCGGAGATGGTAGATTGGGGTGTGGCAGAGGGGACTCTCTTTCCTTGCGGAAGTCATTGAGTCTCGACCGCAACATCGCGATGGTCATGTTCCCGCAGTGAGAACATGACTCACCCACAAACGCTGCTTGAACGTGCTGAAGCCCAAACACGTCACGCAGCGATTGTGCCCATCAGATGGCAACAGAGATCGACCGCACCCAGAAGTGCACGGGCAAACCGTCTTTAAAAAGACGTGCCACGTGCGAGCTCTTTTGTGAGAGGGAGCTTCACAGCGATGCCGAAGTGCCCAGGGAACGAATACCAGCTGGATGCAGATCACTGCACAGATCAGCAGGCAGGAAGTAAACACTCGCTGGAACGCGCCGTAACACCAACACCGACTGGAAAGCTGCTCGTCTCGAAGAAGCTTGACGATATACTCAAAAAGGCTTAAGGAGTGAAGAGATAGATGCTCTTGGCTCCGAAGCAGAAACATAATGCGATGTTGCCACCGTACTTCCTTATATACCCACGCTGTGGTGCGGAGTTACGCTATGCAAATTCCGCATGCCCATGGCATTGGCACTGCCATTGGGCGTTTTCTAGATCTCGAAGATGATAGGCTTCTAGGCGAAACCCCCATTCGTCAGTCACTGACGTTACTCGGAGTGACTGAACGAAAGGGAACTGTGGTTTTCTCCACTGGTTAATTTGGTTAAAACTAACCAACTTTTCCGTAAGCAATCTTTACTGTGAGAATGACAGCTTTTTTTTTAAACCCTGTATGAAGTACTTTGAAATGTACACAATTTGCATAAATAAAAAAACATTAAAACACCACCCAATATACTGCTCACCCACTCACTCAAGATAACAGCCAGCCACAAAATACAAGCAGAATGAACCCTTTAAACATTACAGAATAGTATACAAACAAATTGGATGTGTATGAAACAGAAAGAAGCTGGCATGTGAGATGCTGTCTACTCTCTCCATTCAAAGTTTGCAATGTTTGTAATCAATGAAAGAACCTTAAGATTTATGGATTTATTTTGCTCCTGTCATTTCATAAATGTTTTACACTTTTTGTTCTTCAGGAAATGCATTTTGTGGTTACACTTCAAGTCTTACCTCTGCAGGAACTCCAGAGTTGCTCCAAGTTCCACTGGATAACTGATGTTGAGGCAGTAGTAGGATACAAACATCATTACAAGGGCATCACCACAATTTGTAACACCATCTTTCACGATGGTCTGGTCCACAGCAATCATCAAGTTTTCAGCTGTCAGGGGAGAACTCCCTACAGTACACAGGAAAATAAGAAAAGTCAAAAACATTAGGTTAAAAGAAAAGTCTAACATCATGACTGTCAAAAGACCACATTATTTGGCTTACATATTAGCGCAACAACAAGAAAACATTACTATTCTGGGTTAACTTATTTTTCCATTCCATTCAGTATGTTAAAAAGTTAAGGGTGTCCACAAAAAAAAAAGAAAGAAAAAAGAAAATTCTCATTACGAGTCCATCCTCATGTAATTTCAAAACAGTATGACAGTCTATCCGTGTAATACAAATTAAGATATTTGAAAGTTCTCAGCTGTTTTGGTCCAAACAATGTAGGTGAAAGGCAACCAACATTTTGACGATACAAAAAGATAAAGGCATGAGTGTAATCCATTTGACCTATGAGGTTTAATCCAAGTCTTCTGAAGCAATACAATCACTTTACTGTATATAAATATAAAATGCAGTTGTAACACTCAATTTAAAATCACATATAAAATACAATAAGGCCATAAAGTGAAACCTAATTTGTCTACACATTATGGCAATGGTGATAAAGGAAATTTTATGCTAAAAGAGATTGTGACGTGACATTTTGTATGTGATGTGGATGTACACTAAAATGTGTTATGATTTGATATTGTAGTTATTAATAATCAATCTTATCATATAAAGTGACCACATTTGTTCAGAAGACTTGGATTAAAACACGAGTAACATGGATTACATTAAAGGTGAATGGTAACCAACTAGTTCCATCATCAATGTATGGACATAAACAGCTGATAACTTTCTGCAATATCTGTGTTCTAAAAATGAACACAAGTCAGACAAGTTTGGAATTACATAAGGGTGAATAAATGGCAATTTTCTGTTTCGGCTTGACTATCCCTTTAATTAACTTTTCAAAAGTACTAATTTAGTACCACCATGCTAGTGCTACCCTGATGACCCTAATTGCAGAAAATGCTTAACCCATTAACAAGATATACTTAGAAGTTTACTAGAATCTCCAGCCAGCCCCTGATCTAATATGCCTGTATCAACCTGTTCATAAATTTAAAAATGCGTTTTGCTTAAATGGGATAAAAAATAAAAATCATACCACACACAACGACGCAAGGCATGCTGGGCAGTTGATCAACTTCAGATGGCAGACACGTCTCATCAACCATCACGAACATCTTGGCCTGATCTTCATTGAAATGTTTCAGAAGCAGAATCACACATCCAGGAAGATAAGTATCTAGATGCTTCGCTTTGGCACTTCCAATGCCTTCTAGGATGCCCTCTATATTGTGGTTCTTCTCATGAGACATGAGATATGAAATTACTCTTTCACATTTACTTGAGACGGCTCCTCTGTCAACATCCATACCTGTTAGCTCTTTGAAGTGGACCATTATCCCGCACATCTCGAACAGATATGGCCCCTCTTTTACCAAAACAGGGGTTTCCATTCCACTTATGTCGCTTCTCTGAGTGTAGAAAGTTGCCAGCATTTTTTCTTGAATACTTTTGGTTTCTTGCTGTTGTTTTTGTGCATGTTCTTTAATTCTTCTTTTGCACATTTCTGAGTCTCCTCAGTTTCACCCGGTGGCAGCAGTTTTGGTTGCCAATTTGTGCAACCATATGTATCCACTCTTTTTATCTTGGAAGGTGGGTCTTCTCCCTCACTTGCACTGGATGTCTGTCTTTTCAGGTAAAGTGAGGTTTTCCCCCTTTTCATGTTGTCAAGTCTAGTCTGCAGCTGCTTGGTAAGGGAGTCATAACCACTACCAACAACTTGATCTTCAATTACATCTCTGAATGACAGAGGATACGTTGAAACAATCTTCCTGGCAATTTCACCAAGATGTTTCTTCCCTGGTGTAGGGCAGATGGTTAGGATCTCTCCTAACATCAGGCGAATCATTTCACGTCTTTCACGTCCTGTTGGCCGCTCTTTGTTTTCGAGCTTTCTGGTAATTTCTGACGGCATTTTACTCCAGGGTATCTCAAAATTGAAGTGCCAGTTGTTGTCCACTGAGGAGTTGAGACTTCACTTGAGCTTGAGGAAGACTGTGGAGAGTTGGAATTATCTGCACTGTATCCACCTGGAGAGGGCAGAAAAAAGTATTTAAAAATAGTTCATTAAATTTTAGCATTCACTACTGGCCTCTGACCACAAGACATGCCATAACTCTGAGAAAAAACCTGCTGTATGTGAAACACTATTCTACCAGGCTTAACATCCAATTTAAATGATAAAGTCTTTTCAATTGTAATATTGATACATCACTAACCCTAAGCCTGAACAATACAATATCCCTTATTGTATTGTTCAGGCTTGTTTGTCTCAGCTCAAACAGCTCAAAGACAGTAATAATTAGAAAATACGCTGTGTTTTTTTTAATTCAGCCAAAACATTTTCATCACACATACTTGTAGATGAATGGTCTCTGCGTGGCCTTGTTCCTCTGGGTGTGGCTGTACATCTTTCTGGCTCAGCTCTGGTAGGCAGATCAGGAATCTCTTTGGCATCCTTTTCAGCTGGATAGAAGACACATAATAGGATTTAGGCCTGCAATCACGTTTTGCCGTTACAAAGCTTTTTCAAAATTGTTTTGCAAAACTCAAATACAACTGATCTATTATGTTGCGAGGATATAATATTTTTAATGCGTTTACAACTTACAATTAAGCATACTTACATAAAGCTTTAATCCTCGCAATCAATTTTCTAGCTTCAATTGGCCTGAGGATATTAACAAGATCTGCCTCCTGAAGATATTTTAAATCTTCCACGGTTTCCACACCCAAGGTCTGGAGAGCCTCTAACAGCAGGTCATTTGAACTTGAATTTGGCAGCACAGAGACAATGAAGTCAGAAAGACCACTGTCTACATCATCCATCACTTAGAAAAGAGAGTCAGACATTGTAATTCAGTGTTAGCCCAAATAAATCTCCCAAGTGCAATTCAGCCCAAAAGGAAAATGTAATGTATTCTTCATTTCTCAGCTTCAGAGACAGCTATTTCACTATCAGCTTTAAACATTAGCCTGATGTGTGTTTTGGTGTGTGTCTGCATCTTTGTGAAGTGCTGTCTGTTTTTATCACTATCCGTTTTTAACTATCTATGCAAAAATATTTATGGCACTCTGTTATTGAAAGAGTTCAATTCTAAAATGTAATTTCAAGCATTTAAGGACCTCTTCAGCCATACTCAACATACTCAAGTCCTGCACAGTCTACTGTACTCATCCTTATATTACCTAGTGCTCACACAGTCACAACTCATTAAACAGTACCTACTCAATATCTACTTTGCTATGTTTGAGAGAAATTACTCGAGTTCCACAAAAAGCATAAGCAGGCAATGGATAGTAATCCAACAACAGCTCTCCATTTATGCACTTCATGCACCCACATGCTGTGTGAATTTCATACAGTCCAAAATACGATGAACCATGAGGAGTTACAAGGAAGTACACAATTTTATCCATTATTAGCATAAGTTCGATTTGTGCAAACTCTGTTGGCATGTTAGGACCTATGCAAAGAAAAAATCCCTTTCTATATAGAGTGCCTTTCCACTGTATCTCAGTAGATGCTTCAAGAGCACACTGATCGGGCAAGCTTGCTTCTACTGCACTGCGTACTGCATCACTGTACAACTCTGCATAGAAAGGGGTGGATTGTTTCACTTGCAAAGTAGGAGCAAAGATAGAACTTGAGTTTAGATATGTTTGCAGAAGTTGGTGGTTATTTGCAAGGGTCTGGCACACATTTTTGAAATTTTGTGTTCTTCTCACACATCTTTTGAAATAGGAATGCTTGCTTTCAAATCTCATAGTCCACAATCTTATGAGTGGGCCAAACTTGAGAATCAAAGCAGGATAGTGGCCGATGTAATGGTGCTTTGGTTTGAGTTTATGATCAGGAAACATCTCCTTTCTTGTCTCTAGATACTCCACAATGAGAACATTGAGCAAAGCAAATTGAGAGTGAGTTATTTTAGGGGCACATATTAATTCCACAAGTTCTTTCAGCTGGACTGTCAGCTGCCATATCGGATCATCTGTTTCTGCAATCTTTTCACCTATTATAATAGGAAGAAGTCTCAGGAGAGACCAGTTTTCTGTTGCCTGGCCACCTATTTTAACTCCCTTTTCAACAACCTCTGAAGGAGTAGAAGTGGCATCAGATCCCTGATAGCTGAACTGCTGAGCTGTTTAGCTGACTGTAAGTAAAGAATTTCTTTACCTTCACAAAGTACTTGATGTACATGGTCAAGTCATATGCCACAACTCCTTCTAACACATCATGTCCAATACAAGGTGGGAGGCCCGACTGGCAGACATGAAAGTAAGTGAGGGAATTGAAAACTGAATCAAATTTTAAACCTCTGCTTTCTGTCAGGGCACCACTTCTTATCTGTTGTATTGCCTCATTGTAGTTTTGCACTGTTCGGGGTGGGGCACCTTTTTGAAAATCATGGAGCTCACTTCTAGTTACCAGGCAATATCTACAGAAGTAAGTGGAGGTACTGAAATTCTCTGTGAAACCTTCAATATTGTGAGACCCCAAATTATCTCCAGCAATGCAAAAAACTGATGCCTTAACAACATGCCCAGATATCACAAGCCCATTTGTCTCCAGTTCCTTGATATCTGACAGCATTGTGGAGAACACTTTGTCGTGGCCAAAATATTTAAAGTGTTCTTCCCTACATAAGAGCACAAGCTGTAAGTTTTCAACACTGGAACGATAAAATGGGTCAAGGTTGGCCAGTGTAAAGTAAACCCCAAGTATCTTGTATTTTTTTTTTTGCTGACCCAAGAGGATTAACAACCTCGAAGGCATCTTGATACAGTATGAGCTTTATACTTATACCTGACTCCCTAAACAGTGCGTTACTCTTGTAGACAGAGCCATCTCTCACATCACTTAGAACATGTGCAGAAGTGTCATCTGCATGCTTTGTACATTCTTTCCACACAATTGGGTCTTTTAGCAAAGCCTGCAAAGTCTCTTTTATTGGGATATACTGAGCAAATTGTTCCTTTCGATTATCATCGGTGCTTAAACTAATAGTTTGAGGATGCACATAAGAGAAGTTTGTCTGAAAATATTGCTTTCTCAAATACTCAGTAGAGAGTGCAGGGCTACAGGATGCATGCAAGCTAGAATCATTTAAACTTGCCAGAACATCTTTTATTTCTGACTCTGTCAATCTGGTATTAGCTTGCAGGGCACCTTTAAGCTGATTTCTTGTGTACTGGTGACACACATCGAGACTGTCTACTTGTTCCACAATCATCTGAATAGTAGAGGAAGGTACAAGGTATTTGGCCTGTAACAATGTAAAACATACACAAATTTCTCATATGTAGCCCTTTCATATCAGGTGGGTCCAGAGTATCCTCAGGCTTGTCATTGCTTACGGGCACAGAATTAACAAGATACATAGCTGAGACTTGCACAGATGCAGCTTTTTTATGATTTCTAGAAATGTGTGCAGTAAAAGAGGACCTCAATGAAAATGCTTTGCCACAGCCTTTAAATGGGCACTTCACCTCTTCTTTCTTTGAAACATGCAACTTCAAATGATCTAAAAGATCTTTCAGATCAATGCATTGTTTCTGGCAATGTGAATTTTCACATTTCAGTGGACCCTGTAGTGTTTCACATTGTGACACGGATGGCCGTCTATGGTGGCGCAACATATGACTTTTAAAGGAATTATACTTGGTAAACCTTGATTTGCACCCAATTACACAACAGGCATATTTACCATGTGCTTTATTTGTGTGTAATTTTTGATGATTTATATACCCTTTCACTGTTTTCATAGAAATGCCACATATAGGACATGTGAAAGTATTTAAAACACTTGCCATATTGCAAACTTACTTTAATGTAATGTTTGAGCTTGAAGACTTCTGACTGCTCTCAAATCCAGAAGTTCCAGATAGCTAATGTTCCAATTCCTGGTATTGCATCAAAAAACTGAGGGGAAAAAAAGAGAAATAAGTTTGCACATGTTTGTGTAAAATTACTTAAGTAACACAGCAACATTGATTTTCTTTATTTACTTGGGTCACAGATTCAGATCAAAAATCAGTAATTCAGTAATTTCTGAAACAGTCACTCAGTTTTAAGTCTTTACAAATTGAAAAAAGGTTTGTTTGTTTCTTAAACCTTTACAATGTGACCATTTAGTACCACACTACGGGTATTTCCCTTATGTCATTTTAGCTGTATATCAATTACATACAGCTTTGCTGACATTTTTTGGGAACAAAAATAATTTTGTAATAAAATTAATAACCACAATCGTGGATGCTTTTGCCAGAAAGCCACACAGGACTGTCACCAAAGAGACTGCTGTTAGTGTACCATTTGAAACCAAAGTTGTTGACTTATTACTTTAACCCAAACAATTATCTTTTTCTAACACTTGTATTGGGCCAGTTAATGCGCTTAACAAGTGTTAGCGCAGCATATTTTAAAGCTGTTGCTAGCAAGTGGTCAACTTTAGTTAGCCAGCCACGTGCCACACATAGACACGGACACAAAAATACAAGCTAACACAAAGATAATGTTCTTAGAAATGCAACGTTAAACAGCGTTTAGGTAACGTTAACACAAAGCTAAAATTTATCTGCAACCTAGCTAATGTAACATCTGACATACATTACTTGTTTTGTTTTCGGTCGTCAATCTTAATGTACACTCTAGCTATGTGTCAGTATTGCGTTGGATGTTTGAATGCGTCAGTAAATAGTTTTGACGTTACCTCTCACACGTGTTGCTTCCTCGAACACAGCAGAATAGTTCGTGCCGCCGTCTATTTCGTTCATGTAGCGCGCTTCTTTCTGCGTGCACCACCACTACACAATCTGTCAATTCAGTTATTGCCCTGAAAATTATTTGCTGAACACAGAAGTTTGTGATATTTATTTTGTATTGGTTTTCGTAGCTTATCATTTCAATTGCAATGGTCTTTTTTTTTTTTTTTGACTCGTTTTACTTTCTTAAGTTACAAAGTTATAATGCACACTGAAGGCCTATCAAAGAGACTAGCAAAATATTGTATAGTAATTCTGTCAATTTATTCTATAAACTGAGAATAGGGCATTCTGAAAACAAATGTTGGTATGGGTTTGATTATGATCAGCAACATAAACAATTGTAAACAACATGCACTGTCTATGCAAAAAAGAAAAGAAAACCTTGTTAGTCCATAAAGCAGTTGTAGTCATAGCACACGGATTGGTTACACTTTATTTGGATGGTCCCCTGGCAGCTACCTGTACGGATTAACAAGCAAATATACTTTCAACTAGGATATCTCTCTTTTTAACAGATCTCTGATAATCTGTGACAAGCTAAGGGGTGTCAGAAATGGACACAGTTGTTACAGTATTTCATGTGTTAAAAGAGGCCAGCAGGTTAATAATAAAAAAACTTTATTTTTACGGTTAGTTTTGTTAAAATTGTCATTTAAAATCTGTTAAAAAACAGATATTTAGTGTATTCCATTTATACAGAATTTCTTTGTTAAATTATGTTACACGTCAATAAACAGTTTTTTGTTGTAATTGTAATAAAAAAATGTCTGTCATTTAAAAAAACAGGGAAAACACTGTAAAATTTATTGGCAAAAACTGTAAAAAAAACCTTTTTGTTTTACAGTGTAGTTGACATACAGGCTTCAGACAATCACGCAGGGGCGTTCCCAGTGACGCAGCGTGAGTTCCCTCGAAAGGGAACTATGATTCATGATGATGTACTCATCTTAGTTAATGTTTTAATTGAGGTGTTGTTCATCCATGAAGTCATGAATGAAAGACTTTGAACTCCTATTAGTTCCTGATGATTCATGAGATATTAATGCATGTAGTAATGCATAAGCCATGCATGAATTCATGACAATTCATGTACCCTTACCGCAAAGTTTTACCGATTAATCTATATTTAATTTAGAATTTATACAGTGCAGACTGTTTGATAAATTTATTCAGTTTCTGTATATCTCCTACCTGTTAAACAGAAGGCCACAGGTAAATATGACATTTATTATAATGGCTTTATGTGAAGATTGTTTTAAGTTCACTTAAATTAAAATTATTTTTTAAAGCCTAATAAATGTTGAAATTGATATAGCTTTCAATTTTACTGTAATGTTGAATGTCTATAATTTCATTGACTTACTTCAAAAATAATTTTAATTCAAAAACCGTGCCCTCACAAAGCGTTACGACATGGTTTACGGCAGTGATATTGAACTCTCATTGGCTCTCACAGATTGCGACATGCCGTGTTTCAGTCGATGTGCATTTGAAATGGGGAAATGCGCGCCTTCACTGAGAGAAGTCGGATTAATATTTTCATCTATTAATAACTTAAATTCTGCTCTTTACGCAATACAAAACTATTATATACCGCCAGAGAGGACTGCGACTGCAACACATCGTCATTTGAACAACTTTTGGTACCGCTTTTGACATTTTTGCAATTGTGATTACACTTGTCTGTCTGTTATGCTTTTATTTATAACAGTACATAGTTTTAATAAATGGTTATGGGTAGGTTTAGGGGAAGGTGTAGGATTAGCCATTCAAAATATCTTTTTAGTGCTATATTGTTACTAAAATTGTCATTCCCTTTCAAGGGAACTCGAGAGAACTGCGTCGAGAATTGATGCTATGGGAACGCTCTGCGTGATTGCGTCGTGAAGCACATGTGAAATCAGTCCAATGGCATAGGCGGTGACGTCATGACCAGTAAGCTAGAAAGCGCACCCAGACCAAACAATGTCAGATTCTGTGCCTTCAGCAAGCGCTCTGTGTGAAATTGTCTCTGTCTATGTGTAACGTACTGCTCCGAGAGACACAGGCAGAGGATCCAAACGCAGCTTTATTGAAAGGGTAATCCACAATCGTAGTCAATAGGTCAGGCAAGATCAAAACACAGGCAAGCAATCCAAACGGGCAAACAAGACAGGAGAGACAGGCAAAAGGGTAATCCACGGAACAGGCAAGTAATCCAAGACCAAGAGACATGAAACCAAGGAAAATGCTCAGAAATGCAGGGTTACAACCAGCAAGACTTCGCAGTGAATGACAGACATGGCCAGGCTTATAAAGTGTGATCTAACAAGGTAATGGGGTGCAGGTGGATGTAATCAGGAAGGAAGTCCGGGTAGTGAGTGATGTGGGAATTGTAGTCCTTAGATGAAGTGACAGTCCGGGATGGAGTGCCCTCTGGTGGTAACCAAGGGCACTCTCAGTTGTGATTGTGACATAGCCCCCCCTCGAAGGAGCAGCTTCCAGATGCGGAGGCGGAACAGAGGCGGAACCGGGGGGCGGGATGGAGGTCCAGGCCCGTGGAGCGGAAGAGGGCCTGGAGACTCAGGCAGAGCAGGCGACCAGGGTGGCTCGGGCCGGGCAGATGAACAGGGTGGTGCGGGCCAGGTGGATGACCAGGGTAAAAGGGCTGACCACCACGGCGGAGCAGACGACCACCACAGCAGCGCAGACGGGCTTGAAGACACCCACGGCGGAGCAGACGACCACCACAGCAGCGCAGACGGGCTTGAAGACACCCACGGCGGGGCAGGCTGAGCAGGTGGCCCGGTAGGAATCCTCTCTGGACTCGGGACAGGAGGCGGGGTCCTCTCTGGACTCGTGACAGGAGGCGGGGTCCTCTCGGGACTCGTGACAGGAGGCGGGGTCCTCTCGGGACTCGTGACAGGAGACGGGGTCCTCTCGGGACTCATGACAGGAGGCGGGGTCCTCTCGGGACTCGGGACGGAAGGAGGCGGGGTCCTCTCGGGACTCGGGACGGAAGGAGGCGGAGCCCTCTCTGGACTCGGGACGGAAGGAGGCGGAGCCCTCTGAGCCACACCCCTGTTTTTATAGCATCAAATAACTAACTAAAACCAAACTTATTTTAAAAAACGAACACTTGAACTTACATCAGTGTGATAACTATCATCTTTGGAAAAAATTTTAAGTGTAATTTGATTGTTTAGTTTGTCTAGCGTCACATTAGAATACATGGAGGGGTGGGGTTTATGAGCTATACTGGGACCAACCACCTGGGGGCGATCGAGACGCTTTGGCTTCACTTTTCAGGACGTGTGCAGCACGCAGCGCGCAAATTACTGGTCTTCAATAAGAATCTATGGCTCGGATCTCGCGTTTGCCGAGGCAGCGCGTAGATTACTATATATTAGCATTATTATAGCATTATTAGCATTATTATACTTCATGCTATTAGCTGAAGTCTTCTCTGGGTAAGACGGATCTGAGGACCATCATTATCTCGAAGAAGGCTTTGGCGAATTAGTTCTGACATCACAGGTGTCAGACCTCTGAGGGCCCCTCCGGGGGAAATGGATTACATCTAATTTTACGGTGCCCATCTCCCTTTGGAGCCCTCAGGGGGCAGTTCTGCCAACCCCGCCACCTCGTGTTCTTCGGAGCCCAACGGTCTTGTATGCTTGACCCTCTAATGAGGGTTTCAGAGGAGTCCGTTTGGTTGTTCCCTGCCGGTCATCCACTTCAGGGTACTGACTTGGTTACTCGAATTGTGCCAGAGACCAGTCTCGAGAGGCTGGTTCTCTTAGGTACAGAGTCTTCTGGGGGTAAAATGGATCTGAGGACTGTCGTTATCTCCAAGAAGGCTGCATGAGGGCAGTTCCCCCATAGGGAAGTGGTCAACACCTCATTATACAGTGCCCATTTCCCTTCAGCTGCCCTCAGGGGGGCCGTTCTGCAAACCCTGCCACCTCACATGCTTTGGGGCACAGCGGGTTCTAGTTCGGTTGTTCCCTGCTGGTCATCCGCTTCAGGGCACCGAACTGGCTCATCGTGTTATGCCAGAGACCAGTTTCAAGGGGCTGGTTCTCTTGGTATGAAGTCTTCTGGGGGTAAGATGGATCTGAGGACTGTCGTTATCTCCAAGAAGGCTGCATGAGGGCAGTTCCCCCGTGGGGAAGTGGTCAACACTTTATTAATACGGTGCCCATTTCCCTTCGGTTGCCCTCAGGGGACCGTTCTGCCAACCCCGCCACCTTGTGTGCTTCGGGGCGCAGCGGTCTCCAATGAGCACATATCTCAGTGTCCGCTCGGAAACGTAGCGGCGCTGGGATGCTCGCAACCTCTGTGGAGAGTCCCAGAGCTACCAGTTCGGTTGTTCCCTCCTTGGAAAATACCAGAGGCCAGTCTCGAGAGACTGGTTCCCTTAGTAGATTTTCAGGCAGTGTGGAAGCTACTGCAAAATATATCTCGCTGGGTCTTGCGCACAGTCGAAAAGGGTTACACTATTCAGTTCGGGTCTCGTCCACCAAGATTTGTGGGGTCCTGCCCACAGTGGTAGGCCCCGAGCAGGCTCTGGTCATGGAACAAGAGGTAAAAACTTTGTTGGGGAAGGGGGCCATAGAATGTGTACCCCCTTCCGACAGAGGAGCCAGTTTCTACAGCCAGTATTTTATCATTCCAAAGGAAGATGGGGGTGTTGAGTCCCATTTTGGATCTGCGTCTTCTGAAACTTTCAGTTGTGCAGCGCAAGTTCAAAATGCTAACGTTGAGACAAATCGTGTTACAGATCAGGTCCGAGGGCTGGTTTGTCACAATAGATCTCAATGACGCATACTGCCATGTATTCATCCTTCCTAAACACAGCTAAGTTCCTGAGGTTCGCTCTCGTGGACGAAGCGTACCAATCCCGGGTTTCTTCCATTCGGCTGGCTGTACATGAGACCTTTGCAGTGGTGGCTCAAGACCAAGGGGTTTCCCTGAGGGGCAACCCATTCCGCATGATCATGGTTACGCGCAGGTGCTTCGTACTTTGGTTATGTGGAAGGAGCCTTGGTTCTTGTCCCAGGTTCCTGTGTTGGGAGCTTCTCGTCATTGCGTAATGCTTATGACTGATGCTTCCCTCACAGGCTGGGGAGCGATCATGCATGGTCACTCAGCTCAGGGTTTGTGGAGGGGTCATCATCTTTCTAGTGACGATGGGTCTACATTCCTGGGCACCAAATTCAGGGAGCAGGACATCCTGTTGAGACAGGGGCTGAGGCCCGGGGCATGGAGACTCCACTCCTGAGGGGGTGGAGCTCTTATGGAGGTGCAGACGTGGCCGAGGCTGTGTCTGTACACTGTTTCCCTGATCGTTCTACTCCTGAGTTCTGGAGAACAGAGTATGTGGTTCTGGCCTCTGGGGGGGCCCATCTCATAGACTCAGGTCTCTCAACTGAGGTTGTTGAGTCCATGCTTCACTCCAGAGCTCTCTGCACGTGGAAACCGGCGGAAATCATCAACTGAATCCAGTTGGTGCAGTGCAGGAAGTTCTGCAGGATCGATTCTCCGCAGAATTATTCCCATCCCATTACTGCCTTACTGGCTTACCACGCGCATTTGGGTAGTGTCTTTGTGAAGAACCCATTTGCTGTTTTCTCCGTGGTGCATCAGATCAGGAGTGATGGAGGCTTCGGACTTAATAGGGGTACCCCCACAAGAGAGTGATGTGGCAGGCTGGTCCTTTCCGCTCACATTCGGCAGGTTTACAATCTAGTTTTTGGGCTTCAGCCCTGGGTCCCAGGTGCTGCTGTACTAGTTGTGCTCGCCTGATTTCACACTAGACAGGCACTGGTCACTATGGTGGAGTTGGTATAGACGTTCTCATAGCGTCAATTCTCAACGCATTGCGAGTTCCCTTGAAAGGGAATGAGACGCTGCGTCGCCCTCCATACTTACGGCGTGCCTATGATCGACTTGCTTCGGCCTATCAGAAGCTGACATTGTTTGGTCTGGGTGCGCTTTATAGCTTTCTGGTCATGACGTCACCGCCTATGCCATTGGACTGATTTCACACGTGCTTCACGACGCAATCATGCAGAGCATTCCCATAGCGTCAATTCTCGACGCAGCATCTCGTTCCCTCTTCAGGGAACCGAGGTTTCAGTCGTAACCGAGGCGTTTTCCAAAACATTTCTGTCCATTACGTTTTATTCTCTATATATTCTGCATAAAATGGGTATGTTTAGGTTTGGGGGTAGTGTTACGGGATCTTACATTAATCTATAAAACTGTAAAAGGGAAATTATACAGATATCTTTATGATATAAAAAAAAAAGATTTGAATCTTTATTCGTATAAAGATTAGTATTCGTAAAAAACAATTTTATGAAAGATAAATATTTTACATTTTTCAGCTGTAAAAACGTAATAATGCTACGTTTAAATGTTGCCAATACGTCCATATTCTACGTTTCAGCACTTTTCCAAACGTACAAAAATTTACGTTTTGTGTCTTTGAAAGTTACGTATTAATACCTACTATTAACAATGAGACCAACCTGTTAATTCCTATGGTAACAGTAAGGATGTCCTTAGTTTGTCACCCATGGCTTTTTCCATTTTAGTTTTTGCTAAATAAATAATGACACGGTGTGACATGTCATGTGTTGCTGTTTATCTGAGGTTTTATTTTACAAATTTTAGGACCTGCCAAGCACCAGATGATTTTTTATTATGTTCTGATATGGAAAACCATGGAATTCAATAGGGTGTCCTTTCTTATATATAAATGGTAAAAAAAAATAAAAAAAAAGACACACACACATATATATTATACACAGTTTTGTTGTTTAGATTTAATTTTCCTTTTCAGAACTTGTTTACAAATTGTCAAAACTTATATCTTGTACTCAGAGACATTTGAAGGAATAACTTTTGAAAGAGAGATCTGGTAAGGCTTTAGATTACAGGCCAGAAAGTATTGCGTAAGTAAAGCGAATTTACAGCATAACTTTTGGTAATTATAGTCAGGGCTTGACATTAACACCCGCCAACCCGCCATTTGCGGGTGGATTTCAGCTGTGGCGTGTAACAGTCATTCCCATTAGCCACTTTGGCGGGTTGAATTTTATTGTAGTCTTCTCTAATGGCATCTGTTATAATCGCATTGCGCGTTATAACCAATTACACGCGATTCTTTTGAGCTTATGATTGCAATGTCTAATAATCAGAGGCGTTCAGATTAGTCATCGCTAAAACGCCGGAGTTTTGTTCAGAGTGTGCTCTCACTTACTAAAATCTCTCATCATAAACAACAAAGCAGAGATGTAGCCTATGTGCGATGAACGTAGGAGATTCATTCGTCATACAGTGACTGGCTGTTTTGTTCAGCAGTGAAAATAGTTTCAAACAAAGATCACAGCAGAACCACAGCGCATCTGATGTGACTGGCATAACGTTGGCTTGGCGTTGGACGTTCGCTATTCGCGAATTTAGGGAACGTCTCAAGTTACATACGACATTGGTATACACGTTTCTATCTTCAATAGCATTTGAAGAGAATGACTTCCAGTCATAAAAACCAACTGTAAAGTGTTCATCTAGGTGTCAAGTATGATGCACACCTTTTAGATTTTTGATATTCAACAAAATAAAATCACATGAAAATATGGATATGTATTTCACTAGGCTACTGTATGGGCTTATACACAAAATATGCTAGATTTAAATATGTCATAGCTGATAGAACGCTGATGAGAATATTGCTTGAGAATAAATATTATATAATATAATAAATTATATTTACACCAAAAAATCTTATATTTTTCAGACAAGCAACTGTTTTCTCTAAGAGCTACATACAACCGTATCAGAGCTAAATAGACCTATTTGATGACATGTCATGTTATGAATTTCATGTAGACTTGATCATGTAGAGTTGGTGTGTACAGTGCTCATTTACATATAGCCAACAACAAATTTCCCAACAACATCAACAATATTTTGGCCAGTGAAAATGCTGAGTGGCTAGTAACTTTGGAAAACCACTAGTCACAGTGGCTGGTGAGCAAAAAAGTTAATGTCAAGCCCTGATTATAGTGTAACTATAAAGTAAGTACGTGTAGGTATAAGGGAACAATATGTATTATTTGGGGAATAAAGGGGTAACTATCAGGAAAATTAACAAATTATTTATACTGTAAGTATTTTTTTAATTAAGGGGTAATTATCCATGTAGTTACAGGGTAAGTATGAATCTGTGGGCTGTAAATTAAAGTGGTGTTTGTTACTCTCGTTTAATGTAGTTACAGGTTAAGTACAATTAAAAAAACGTACAAAATCTTATATCACACAGAAAACTTTTATTTGAAAAACAACTTAATTCAAAACAGATTTAAGACACTTCTGATTCATTTACTAATTTTTAAAAATAAACTTTTCATTTCAAATAATAACGTCCTGACAGAAAGAGGCACGTTTTGTCCCTTTTTTGTTTCTCTTGCTTGGCTTCTCCTCCTTTTGTTCCTCCTCTTCTTTTTCATTATTTCCACTGATGGATCTTAAGAAGGAATCCCATGTCTTTTGATATTCTGTATTATTATTTATTAAAAGAAAAAGTACACCCAGAAATGCTCTCATAATTTACTAATCTTTTCGCATCCAACCAGCTGTTACCAGCGTGTGCATGAGTAAAGAGCAACGTGAAGCTTCAAGCTTTCATGACGTTCTCATTGCTATTATCATATATTATGTTATTGTTTGTATACTGTTGTGAGCATTAATAAAAAAATAAATAAAAACAGATAACATACGACATCCGCGTGACTAAAGTTCTTCAGCGCGCTCACGTCACGCTTCAAGTTACTTCAAGCGTGAACTTAACCCTCTCATGTGCGCACAGTGACTGTTGGTCGGAAGCGATAGTCTATAGTTAAAAAAATTTAAAATATTGGTATTTTTCTTTCAAACACTTATTGTTTCACTTTAGAAGACATTGATTCATCCATTGGGTCATATGGATTACTGTAGTTATTGCTGTATGTGCTGTTTGATGCTTCAACTTTTAGGAACCCAGATGAGTTTTCATTAGCAGAGATTATTTATTTTTCTGTGTTCATCTGAAGAAAGAAAGTCGTATACATCTCGGATGGCATGAGGGTATAAGACAAGTAAACGGTGAGGACATTTCTGGGTGTACTGTATTTTCTTTAAATACATAATACAGAATAGCTAGAGACATAGGATTCCTTCTTAAGATTCATCTGTGGCAAGAACGAAAAAGAAGAGGAACAAGAGGAGGATGAAGCCAAGCAAGAGAAATGAATAAGAAGTGTTGTAAATCTGTTTTGAAAGTTGTTTTTCAAATAAAGATTTCCAAGTGATATCAGATTGTGTACGTGTTTTTATTGTATTTACCCTGTAACTACACAAAACAAGAGGGGAACAAACACCACTTTAATTTACAGCCCACAGATTCATACTTACCCTGTAACTACATGGAATAACAAGCACCACTTACACTGTAACTACATGGATAATTACCCCTTAATTAAAAAATACTTACAGTATAAATGATTTGTTAATTTTCCTGATAGTTACCCCTTTATTCCCCAAATATTACATATTGTTCCCTTACGTACATACTTTATAGTTACACTATAATTACCGAAAGTTATGCTGTAAATTCGCTTTACTTACGTAGTACTTTCCAGGCTGTAATCTAAAGCGTTACCAAAGATCTTTCCCCTGGACTGCTGTTTCGTAATGAAACATGAAAATGATTCAATATGCCAATCCCATAGGGCATTTTAAGATACAATAAAATGCAGCACAGTTCTACCTCAGAGCTTCCTTCCCTACATACACACTGGCATGGCAAACAGGACTGTGTCACTGCTGCTGCTGGTGCACAGCATCTGTTTGCCAGCTTCAAAACAAGTCTGCAGACTGCTTGGACAACCTGCCCTCCCTTTACTTTCTGCAGAAAGAGACATCAATATTGGAGCGATTTTCTCAATCCACAGAAGTGCTCTGTTAAAGATTCATTCTTTCACTTCCAAACCTGAGCAAACAACATGCGTCAGGTCTGTATGATGATATTGATATGATAATGATTAAAAAAAAAAGTTGACAACACGCCTCTTTGATGATGCTTGTAGTTTTACACGACTGATGCTTTAATTCCACAGGTTGAATTTGCGTGAATTTAAATTCGCTCAGACGTTTATTTTTGCCATTGAGGAGATTAATAACAGTACACAACTGTTGCCTGGTGTTTATTTGGGCTATAAGATATATGATGGATGTAACTCTATAGTTCAGACTATCCTCGCAGGCATGGCTTTGATGAATGGCTATGAAGAGGCTTTAAGTGATACATCCTGCTCTAGCTCACCAACTGTTCAGGCCATTGTTGGAGAGTCAACATCCTCTCCCACTATAGCCTTGGCTTCTGTAGTTGGTCCATTCAGCTTACCTGTTGTAAGAACTCTTATTTATACTAATTAAGCATGATAATAAGTAGAAGATATGTATGATGAACTGCAGGAACATGCACCAATGTATACATATCAAATCAAATTTAACCAAATGAAAATACGTGTAAATATAGAAAACAATGTTTTATGTGGTAGATTGTAGCAGTGTGTTTATGACAATTGCATAGTGATGATATATAGTAAATTAACAACTGAGGAAAAAAAATATCTGAAAAATTGTGGTTAATATACTCTGTTTCTTTTTCTTGCAGATCAGTCATTTTGCCACATGTGCATGCCTAAGTAACAGAAAAAGATACCCATCCTTCTTCAGAACAATACCCAGTGATTATTACCAAAGTAGTGCGCTGGTTCAGCTTGTCAAATATTTTGGCTGGACCTGGGTTGGGACAGTAAGGAGTCGCAGTGACTATGGTAATAATGGCATTGCAGCATTTGAGGAGGCTGCAAAACAAGAGGGGATTTGTATTGAGTACTCAGAGGCCGTATTAAGAACTGATCCACAAGAGCAGTTTCTGAAAACAATGGAAATTATAAAACAGGGCACCGCCAGGGTAGTGGTGGCTTTTGTCTCATTTGGAGATTTTGTCCCCCTTGTGAAAGTTATTGCAGAACACAACATCACAGGGCTGCAGTGGGTTGGCAGTGAGTCTTGGATAACATCTCGAAATCTTGCAGAAACAAAGGAATACGGTTTCCTTTCTGGAGCTGTGGGCTTTGCTGTAGTGAATGCCAACCTTGTGGGCCTGCGAGAGTTCCTAGTGAATGTGCACCCTGATCAAGAACCAAACAATGATCTTTTAAAAGAATTCTGGGAAACAGCTTTTCAGTGCTCTTTCAGGTACAGTGGCAGTGGTGGCTGTACTGGCTCAGAGAAACTGGCAGAGCTGAAAAATGAATATACTGATGTATCAGAGCTACGAATAGAACATAAGGCGTACACTGCAGTGTATGCTGTTGCACATGCACTCCATAATATTTTAAAAGACTTCAAATCCTACATCAACAGCAGCAAAGAAGAGCTGCCCACACCACAAAAGGTATGTATGTAAGCGCAAAAAAAGAAAAAAAAAAAGAAAATTTGTGTTACACTTTATTTTAAGGTGTTTTTATTACACTATAATTATACATTTAAGTACTGAGTAATAAGTAACTACATGTACTCACTATAGGGTTAGGATTAGGGTTTAGGGTTAGTTGAATGTAATTATGCATAATTTACTGTTATTACTATGGTAAGTACATGTAACATATGTAATAAGGACACTGTAAAATAAAGTGTTGCCAAAATTAGGTTTGAAAAATTAAACAACTGGAATTAATTGTGTTTCTGGACTTTCCTCTCAGGTGTTACAGTATATGAAAGATGTGAGGTTCACTATAAAAACAGGAGAAAATATCTTCTTTGATGCAAGTGGTGATCCGGTGGCGAGATATGACCTGGTGAACTGGCAGCCTGTTGAGGATGGAAGTCTGCAGTTTAAGCATGTGGGTGTCTATGACAGCTCACTGCCTTCAGAGAAACGTCTTCAAATCAATCTGGAACACATGCTATGGGCAGGGAACATTGGAAAGGTACATTGATCCTATAATTATTTCATGAAGACAAGCATTTAACAATTCAAATCATCATTTGGGCAACTTATTGTCAACTAAATATTCTTATAGTTGCCTGTGTCCATGTGCAGTGAGAGCTGCCTTCCTGGCACTAGGAAGGCTGTGCAAAAAGGAAGACCTGTTTGCTGTTATGACTGTATTCCATGTGCAGAGGGAGAAATCAGTAATGGCACAGGTAAAATATGCTGAGTACATTACCTTAAAAAAGTATGATAATACTGGCCATTGGTCAAGTGACGCACGTGATGCACTCCATTCAAATAATATTTTCTTGAAATTCCTTCACAGATTCTAGTGACTGCTTTCCTTGTGATTTGGAGTTCTGGTCGAATGAAAGCAAAGACCGATGTGTATTAAAAGTGGTTGAATTCCTTTCCTATACAGAAATCATGGGGATGTTGCTTTGTATTTTCTCCTTCATTGGGGTGTTATTAACAGCATTTGTATCTTTTCTGTTTTATCTTCACAAAGAAACACCTATTGTCAGAGCCAACAACTCAGAGCTGAGCTTCCTGCTGCTCTTCTCACTCTCTCTGTGTTTTCTTTGTTCACTTACTTTCATTGGTCAGCCCACTGAGTGGTCATGTATGTTGCGTCACACAGCATTTGGGATCACTTTTGTCCTCTGTATTTCTTGTGTTCTGGGGAAAACAATAGTAGTGTTAATGGCTTTCAGAGCTACACTTCCAGGAAATAATGTCATGAAATGGTTTGGACCTGCACAACAACGACTCAGTGTTGTTTCCTTAACGTTAATACAGGTGGTTATATGTGTGCTTTGGTTAACAATATCCCCTCCTTTCCCATATATGAATTTGGCCTATTACAGAGAAAAGATCATCCTAGAATGTAACTTAGGTTCAGCTCTAGGTTTCTGGGCTGTTCTGGGTTATACTGGCTTGCTATCAGTCTTGTGTTTTGTTTTAGCTTTTCTTGCTCGAAAGCTCCCTGATAACTTTAATGAAGCCAAGTTCATCACATTCAGTATGCTCATATTCTGCGCTGTCTGGCTCACATTTATCCCAGCTTATGTCAGTTCTCCAGGAAAATTTACAGTAGCTGTGGAGATATTTGCCATTTTAGTTTCAAGTTTTGGATTACTATTTTGCATATTTGCCCCAAAATGCTACATAATTTTGCTAAAACCAGAGAAAAATACAAAGAAACAAATGATGGGCAAATCTTCAGCTAAAGCTCTTTGAACCCAGAAATAATCATAAAACAGTTTAAAGGTAAAC
Source organism: Coreius guichenoti (assembly GCA_039654105.1). NCBI lineage: Eukaryota > Metazoa > Chordata > Actinopteri > Cypriniformes > Gobionidae > Coreius > Coreius guichenoti. The sequence goes on from CM077181.1 coordinate 23,951,138, forward strand.
ATACCATTGCTGGCTATATAAAATAAAACAGATTTTTATTACAGAATTTAACACACAGTAACCAACATGTAAACATAGGTAAAAAAATAAAAAATAATAATAAAATATAATAATAATAATAATAATAATAAAATAAATAAATAAATAAATAAAATGGCTTCTCTCTGTAATTAAACAGTAAAAGTAATAACTGGAAAAGTTTAATATTACAGCCTGGACAGACAACCAAAATGGTTAATTCCCTTGTCATATCATAAGTAATGATAGCTACACAACAGCAGCACTACTTTCAGACCTGTATGAACAATTAGTTCTGCTCTCCACAGGCTGTGGCAGGTTCAGCAGTGTAGGCCGGGTCAGCACTAGGCACAGTGGACTCTCAGTGACCATCTCCATCACAGCCATGTTCTGGACCTGCATTATGTACTTCCTAATAAAAAATGACATTGACTTTTTACAACTAACAACAAATGGAAATTACATTTGAATGGCCTGAATTTCTTTCTTAACTTTCTGCATGTCTTACAGTAATACAGCAATAACATAGCCATACATTTTGCTTATGATGTTAAAAGTTTACATGAATAAGTTAAGCATTAAGCCTCATACATATGCCATATTATATGTAAACTAAATTATTTTGACTATTATAACTTCACCAACATTTTTTAAAAATAAAAACACTTCTGACAGAGTATATATTTTTGACTTTTCTTTTCACATCGGACAATAGCTGCTGGAACTGTTGGGCCGAACGGTTCTAAGAACAGTTCCAATTATATTTCCATTTGAGCTTGGTTCAGCATGGCACGGTTACAAACTGTTCTCAAACCGGAATACAGAACCATGCAGGTAAAATGTGTGTAGTGGCGTTGCCACTCAGGATTGGTCACTTGTCTGTTGCCTGTCTACCGGTTTCTCTGTAGCTGGCCAAGCGCGCTATTTGAGTGATGTGAACACAAATTAATAACAAAATTAAAAGAAATATCTGATCATCTTCCATAACATGGTCACTATTTACATCTCATACCTCTGTAAAAACTAGCATTACCAATGCAACGACTGGCACACTTGTATTACATTCCAAAGAGTTCAAAAATAATGTAATTTACTATCGGGTTCTGACAAAATGTTTGCAATCTATTTAAAAAAATAATGAATCTGAATTAATGAATTATTCAATGACTCGCTCATAAAGAATTCACTTGTGTGTTAGGGCAATTTTCACACCTGTAGGTCGTTTGCATTGTTCCGAAACAGATTAAAATTGTTTCAATGTTGCAATTTTTTATGATTTATGCTTATGATTTTATGATTTATGACTATGCTTTCACAAGACAACATTTCTAAATGGACCAACATTTGTTAATAAAAGTCATGTGCGAGTAAACTGTCATTTCATTGGTCAGAGTGCACCTGTTAATGTTCTGGGATTCCGCCCATATCAGTCATCCATCAGGATGGGTAAACAACGTATGATTTTTCCCCCAAACCAGTTCATCGGAAATCCCGCCCTGCAGCTAATTTCATTGGTTAAGGCTACAGGCTACAGGTAGGTTTAGGGATCAGTGTTTGGTGTAGGCAATCATTACTGTGATTGACATGACCAATAAAATCTTAAGAATCGGCTGCAGGGCGGATTTTCCGCTGAACTGGTTTGGGGGGAAAAATAATGCGTAAACAACAGCTTTGCATGCTTATTGTGGCTTTCTTTGTAGCTGTCTGTCACGGTCTCTAGTCACCATGCCTGTCAACTTCAGCACTACATTACCCAGAATCCTTCCCGGTCCACCACCTGCAGGCATTCCTCATCATTCGAACATCTCTATGGGCCCCTCCCGCCTCTGTACCGCAGCAACCAGTGGAGCTTCCGAGAGAGCTTCTTGGTCCTCCTCAAAGTGGACGTCCAGCCGTTTCTTTTGGGGCTCCGGCCGATGATCAGATGTCGATCACTGCATCGGGAGGGGAGCTGCAGTTGTCTGGGGATGAAGACTCGGCTGCGTTGCCGCCATTTGGGCAGGTAGCGTTGCCCGAGCCTGAACCAGAATTAACAGCGATGCTTACCCAGGCCGCCGAAAAAGTAGGGCTCATGTAGAACCCTCCACTGTGTCCCGAACCTTCTAGGTTGGATGATTGGTTTCTCTGTGCCATTCTTCCCGGAAGCTTACAAGGTCGTGGAAGGCACCTTTTCTGCCAGAAACCGGTCTGGTACCTCCTCTCCCCTCACTACCCTCGATGGGGGAGCAGCTCAGGGATACATCCCCCCAGTGGAGCGGGCTGTCGCGATGCAACTGTGTCCGGCGTCCTCTTGGTGGGGTAATCCACGTCTCCCATCAAAGGCCTGCAAGTTCTAATCCGTTCTCTTCAGGCTCTTCCGCTTTGCATGCCATGGCGCTTCTTCAGGTGCATCAGGCCCAGGTGCTCATGGACATGCACAAGGGTAGACCTGACCCAGAGCTCTTGAGGGAGCTCGAGGGCGAGGTCCGTCACCGCACGTTCAGTCGGTCAGGCGATGTCCACCTTGGTGGTCCAGGAGCGCCATCTCTGGCTCAACCTGGCCAATATGAGGGAGACCGATACATATTGGTTCCTGAACTCCCCCATTTCCCAGGCTGGGCTATTCGGTGATGCGGTCGAGAGCTTTGCCCAGCAGTTCTCGGCCGCCCAGAAGCAGACGGAGGCTATCCGTCACATCCTGCCCCGATAGACCGTGCTGCCTCCACCGGTGGCAGATCTTCCGCCTGCTTGTTGCCGAGGGAACCCCCCTGCTGCTGCCTCCGCTCCCGCTAAGCCCCAGCAGCAGTCTACACCCGGGCAACAGCTGTCTGTTGGAAGGCTGCCCAGCCCGCTCAGGCCACTGCCAAACCAGGTGGCAAGCGGAAGGCTAAGCGGACCTGAGATGGGTGACCCGGAGATGGGTCTACAGGAGGAGGTGTCAGCACCGCTCCTTCCCCTGGAGGAGGGCCGGGGGAGAATCTTTTGTGCTCATTTAATTTGTATTCCACCAAAACCTTCAATAAAAGAGCTGTTTCCAACATCTCTGGGTTCCAAGAGGGCGCAATTCTTCAGGTACATCTACCCCCAAGATTGGTTTGCAGCGATCAACCTGAAGGATGCATACTTTCATGTCTCGGTTCTCCCTCGACACAGACCGTTCCTACACTTTGCGTTCGAGGGACGGGCAGATCGGTACAGGGTCCTACCCTTTGGGCTGTCCCTGTCGCCCGTGTCCTCACAAAAGTCACGGAGGCGGCAATTGCTCCAATGAGAGAGCGTGTTATTCGCATTCTCAACTACCTCGACTACTGGCTCATACTAGCCCAGTCGAGAGAGCAGTTGTGTGAACACAGGGACATGGTGCTCAGTCACCTCAGCCAGTTGGGTCTTCAGGTCAACTTATTTCTCGGTATGGAGTTTGGTCAACCTAACAGCGTGCCTCACAGAGGAGCGTGTTCAGTCGGTGTTGAACTGCTTGAATTCGTTCAAACGCAGGACGACAGCCCCACTGAAACTTTTTCAGAGGCTCCTGGGGCATATGGCATCCGCAGCCGCAGTGACGCCGCTCGGATTTCTTCAGCACTGGCTTCACGACCGAATCCCGAGATGGGCGTGGCATAGCCAAGCCTTCAGCCCGTGGTCGGACCCTTAGTTTTTTACGGGCAAGAGTTCCTCTAGAACAAGTTTTCAGGCATGCTGTGGTCTTCACGGATGCCTCTTCCACCGGCTGGGGTGCCACATACAACGGCCATGCAGTCTCGGGTCTGTGGACAGGGCCTCAACTGCATTGGCACATCAACTGCATCGGCACATCAACTGCATCGAGTTGTTAGCAGTACGTCTTGTGCTGGGCCGCCTCAAAGGGCTGCTACGAGGCAAGCACGTACTGGTCCGTACGGATAGCACTGCGGCCGCTGCGTACATCAACCGTCAGGGTGGTCTACGCTCCCGTCGCATGTCACAACTCGCCCGCCATCTCCTCCTGTGGAGTCAGAAGCATCTGAGGTCGCTTCACGCCACTCAAATTCCAGGCCTGCTCATTCATGCAGCCGACGAGCTCTCACGACAGCAAGTGCTTCCGGGAGAGTGGAGACTCCATCCCCAGGTGGTCCAGCTGATTTGGAGACGCTTCGGGACCACACAGGCAGACCTGTTTGCCACCCCGGACACGTCGCACTGCCAGTTGTTTTACTCCCTGACCGAGGAAGACTGTACCCTCTTGGGACTTATCTCTGGTGCTTACGGCACTGCAGAGAGCTGTTCTAGTGTCAGCTTGCTACGCCATTCCCCTCCCCATGGACCGGATAGGTGCGCTTATATTCTCCAGTAGAGTTCCCCAGATTGGCGAACCCTGTCGAGCTTCTCTGCGACCCTCGGCAGTCAGATATGGCGGAGCATCTGACGCCAGGCCTAACATTCGTATGCATTGGTGGAACCATATGTTGTCGGCGGTCCCATATGTGTATTTTTCCATGGTACAGCTCCCTACAGCGAGCCCATGTCTTTCCCTTGGCAGCGAACGCTCTGCCATCCCTGCCAGGTGTTGTCTCCCCCCGGACTGGCCGGAACCACCCCAAGGCAGGATGTGGCTTCCGCAGCGTTCCCTTCCCCTGGAAGGGGCACGCTTTCCCAGTTATTCAATAGTCTCACTGAGTTGGGTCATGCGGAACGCAGTGATTGATGTTCTGTAGACACTCGAAGCTGATAGGGGCTCCCAAAAGTGATCCCAATATGTCTGTGACGTCGACGTAACGTCCGTTCCCTCCTTCAGGGAACGCGAGTTACATACGTAACAAAGACCTTTTAGGTTGGATTGCTTTCTCACCACAATCAAATTGTTTTCAAGCAGGCTGAGACCACCTTGCTCAGGAAAGCTCGGACCAGTTTTTTTGGTGCGGATCCGAGCCTTATTACCGTGTTCATATACAAAGTATGCCTAAATGAATTGAATTAAGGGAGAAAAAGTACCAGGTTCCGAAACAAACGCTCCAAACGAGCCAGGTGTGAAAATATCCTTAATACCAGTAAAATTAGTATGTTATAGAAGGAACAACACAAATGCAGCACTTTCTCTAACCTTGATCAAACAAAACAGAGATAGCTGCATGTCAGAGAAATGTGCATGCCAAAAGTACGGGTGAAATGATTAGTCAACATTATCAACAACATTTACAATAAAACATTGTTGACATATTTTTGTTGTTGAATAGTCTTTTGATCTCAGATATGACCTATTGCAAGGTCCTGCAATATCACGGTTTAAGCGGGGCACTGTGGTGTAATGCATTAGATTGTGTAAATTATTAGATTGTGTAAAAGTGCAACATAACTAAAACTAAAAATTATGTCATATGTAATGCATGTGTGACCTAGAGTATATGGCTGTTAGGAATGTCAACCAAATTGACTATACGCCACCCCCACTTTCCGGGACAGGGGACCCTAACGATATTTTTAACACAGGCAGTTCAAATAAATGAACTAGAAGCCAGAGTACAAAAGGTTGACACTTTATTAAAATGTCAGTTACAATCCTTCTCCACAGATATTATTGTTGAAATAATAACCTGGTTAGCAGCAATATTGTTTCTTAAAAAATGTGAATACAAACTAAAGAAAATAGAAACAAACCAAAACAGCAAAAAAAGAACCAAAAACATACCACAATAATTCATGTAAACTCCAAATTTAAAGAAAACATTAAACAGAGGGTCGAATCAAGGAACAATGCTCAAAACAAATCAGGATTGAATTATCAAATAAATATCACAGAGAAAACCAATAATGAATCTAGTGTAACAAAGGGGAAATATTAATAATTAATCATAACTCATTATAATTCATTATAAATATTTGGATCAGTTAACCGAATTAACTTAAAGTAACTGAATTAATATTACAATCAAATAATCTGTTCGTCCAGCGAACACTCAGTACTGATTGTCAATCAACTCTTCAGAAAGGATATTTTCTGTGGCCATTGAAAAATAACTCTTTCTTAGCTCGTAGCTATGATCGATTCATTAAAGTGACAATTTATTTAGAAGCAGACCAGAACCAACTCATACGAATGTGCACAAGAGTTTATTTAACTAAAACACGAACACATAACTAATCTACACAAACACATACACACAAGCACACATACATGGGGTAGAATGGGAAGTGGAAGTGACTGAAAAACCGGATCAGAACAGAGGAATGAAGTTATGGAAAAAGAGTCTAACACCTGGAAGAACCATCAATTATGACAACAAGCTCCTTTGTTTGAACAAAGGGGTTTACAGCTTTAACTAACTACACAGCGATTTTGTATATTGTTACTTGCATTTGCCTGAGCTGCTGCATATACAGTCGCAAGAGAAAGTCTTGATAGTTCGGTCTGATGGTGTTGCAGTTGCAATCGATTCCTTCCCTGTTGAGAGAAGAAGTGACGGTGAACTCGCAGAGACTTTGTTATGGTCGAAGAAGGCCCACATGGCTTGATGTGTGTGGGGCTGGCCGAATGGTCTCACACGAACAGCGTTCGGGAATGGAATGCCAGCGAGGCAAGTGCTACTACGTGTTGGCTTTTAAATTCCACAGAGGCCACACCTTTGAGTTTTGGCTTGACCTGAGGAAGGTGCAATTCTCAGTGGGAGAGTTCCTTTGTTTGAAAGGCTGAATAATTGGAGTGAGTTGAAAATTGCGTTCATTTATATTCTGATAAATATAACAAACACACTGCATTCTATAAGAAAGTGATGTCCACCAAAGTGTGAGTCATTAAATGAGGAATATTTTGACAGGAGACACCAGCTAGATGGGCTAACATTAACTAGTAGTAGGGGTGTAACGATAAACGATTGTGCCACGATTCGATACAAACCGCGATACTGAACTCACAATACGATATGTATTGCAATATTTTAAGCCAAAATAAATACGTTTTTATTTTTATTTTTATATTATATTAAATTATATTATTATTATTATTATTACAATTATATTATTATTATTATTGTATTATTATCAGGACCCACAAATATTTTCCCATTGCATTGTTATACATTTATATTCAACATTATATATAGTCGTTTAATGTAGTAATGTCACTGAAACTCCGTAAACGTAATTTTTTTTCCCCTCACGCATTACTCACGCTTTCAATGCAGGCATTGGATCTCTAGCCGCACACAGACTCTCCTGGTCCTCGCTATGACCTGCACTATATATATAAGAATAAACCATCTAAAATGCTTTGAATAATCATAATACTAAAACTAAATGTAATCTGGTGATTTAAATGATGTTTGCGCTTTCACTATAAGGAGTGTCATTCCAGTAGCGCGTGCGCATCAGATGATCAATGCCATCTATCACAGTTCTAATTGCAAGAAAGCATGTCAAAATGACTATTCCCAAACTGTAAATGTTTAGCTAATCCAAAAATTTTAATTTCTGCATTTACTCGCACTCGCATGTTGTTTCGCGCGTCACGCAAGCGTTTGAACATCTGTGTTTACTACAGTATGCGCGTCGTGGTAAATCTGTTCATATAAAGCCATCGTGTCTCTTCAGAAGACTTGAATTTGGATTAGATGACTCGAATAGTTATTTTTACGATGCCTTAATGCCATTTTTGAGAGGAATGGACTTTAAATGTAGGGACAGAAATCTCTCAGGTTTCATAAAAAATATCTTCATTTGTGTTTGGAAGTTAAACGAAACGACATGAGGGTGAGTACATGATGACAGAATTTACATTTTTGGGTGAATTATACCTTATAAATACAGTAAGTTGAGCCTTGGATAAAACAACTCTATATCACGAATCATATCGTTTACATCATCACATTTTTGTATCGCGATATATCGATTAACGATATATCGTTACACCCCTAACTAGTAGTTCTATCATCAAGCATGCATAACACTATACAATATAAAAAGACAATATACAAACAGTAATGATACACAAAATGTACTGGAGAAATGCATGTTCATTCATTAAACAGATTGTCAATGAATTAGTGGATAGAATTCCATTTCTATAGGGGATTGAGTGTCTGTTGGTTGTACGGTTCTCTCATTTGAGAACAATCAGCCCAAGTGTCTTTGAAGTGTACGAGTGGGCACCAGGGTGCTAATTCACAGTGGGGAAACTAGACATCACGGAGCCTGTCTGGGTCCTTAAGGAGATTAAATTGTAAAAATCGTGTGTTTGATCGGTCTAGTCGCTAGACTAGTGCTCGAATAAATCAAACTTGGATTGTCAATTAAATTACATTATATGAGAGAAAACAATGATGAATATGACACTCAAAATAAAGCAAATTAAACTTGAATCATAAACTGGATAACAAGCCTCATGGGAGGAAACACACGAAAATGAATAAAAAAATGAATAAAAATCAAAAATATCCAAACCATACGTGAAACACACAGGAAAATCATAAAAATAAAAATAAGACCTACCATACAGTGGTACATCAATAAATAAAACAGAAAGCTCCCTTTCAGTCGGTCACGTTCGACGTACATCGGAACTGACCGACAAATTGGGATCTATTTTCAGAGACCAATCTACTTCGAGTGTTATAAACGAACCAATGAAGATTGGCATGCGGTTGACGCATTCCACGATCCGCCCCGCATCGCGGGTATAAATACGGAAGTGGAAGTACCGCATATCGCTTTCAACTTCGGAGCCGAACAGTACCTTTGTGTGTATCTGTCCCCAGTTGACGGACACGATCGCTGTCTCACGTGTTTGGGCGTTCAGCACGCTGAGGCGGCTTTCCAACAGCTGAGGCTGTTACTTTCGGGGCTCCGGCTGAGGACATGGTTTCGATAGCTGCATCGGGGGACGAGCTAATGGACTCCGGAGATGAGGATTCGGCTGCGCTACCCCCTTCCGGTGTGGTAGCGGTGCCCGAGTCCGATCCGGAGCTCACGGCTATGCTTGCCCGGGCCGCCGCGAGTGTCGGGCTTGAGTGGAACCCTCCACCGTGTCCCGAATCCTTGCGGCTGGACGATTGGTATCTCGGGACGGCCCGTGCTGGTTCTCAGCACCCCGCCCCAGTGCCTTTCTTTCCGGAAGTGCATCAGGAGCTCACAAAGTCGTGGATAGCGCTTTACAATGCTAGAAACCGATCGACTGACTCCTCCGTCCTCACTACCCTCGATGGTGGCGCAGCTAAGGGTTACGTGGAGATCCCCCCAGTAGAGCGGTCAGTAGCGATGCAGCTGTGTCTGAAGACCGCTACTGACTGGTGGGGAAATCTGCGTCTCCCCTCCCGGGCGTGTAAGTTCTCGTCCGGACTAACGGGCAAGGCTTACACAGCCTGTGGAGAAGCTGTGTCATCTTTGCATGCCATGGCGCTCTTGCAGGTCTACCAGGCCAAAGCGCTCAAGGAACTGCACGAGGGTAGTTCCGACCCAGCGGTTATGCAGGAACTGCATACCACGACGGACCTCGCCCTCCGGGCGACGAAAGTCACCGCACGCTCCCTGGGTCGGGCGATGTCCACATTGGTGGATATGCGTGAGACCGACAAGGTGCGGTTCCTCAACGCCCCTGTCTGCCAGGCCGGCCTCTTCAGCGACGTCATCGAGAGCTTCGCCCAGCAGTTCTCGGTGGCCCAGAAGCAGACGGAGGCGATCAAGAACATTCTGCCCCGGCGACCTGCTGCTGCCTCCACCCAGTCACCGGCTGCAGAACTCACACTCCCCCTCCCTGGTCGATCCCCCTGAGGAAGGACCTGCTTTCTCAGGGGCGGGGCACTCTATGGCACCCGCTAGGTTCTAGGTGGCCTGCCACAAGCTGTGGTAGACACCATCACTTCTGCTAGAGCCCCCTCTACGAGGCACCTCTATGCGCTGAAGTGGAACCTGTTCATTGAGTGGTGTTCTTCCCCGAAGGTGTTCAATTAATGTCGTGCTTTCTTTCCTGCAGGATGGGCTGGAGCGAAAGCTGTCTCCCTCCACCCTCAAAGTGTACGTCGCCGCAATAGCGGTGTATCACAATGCAGTGGAAGGTAAGTCCTTAGGGAAGCACGACTTAATCGTCAGGTTCCTCAGAGGTGCGAGGAGACTGAATCCTCCTCGTTCAACCTCGGTACCCTCTTGGGACCTAGGCCTAGTGCTCAGAGCACTTCAGGGTCCTCCCTTTGAGCCTTTACAGTCTGCAGAGTTAAACATCCTGTCCATGAAGACAGTGCTCCTGACTACATTGGCCTCAATCAAGAGGGTAGGGGACCTGCATGCACTTTCGGTCAACGAATCGTGCCTAGAATTCGGGCCGGCCAACTCTCACGTTGTCCTGAGACCCCGGCCTGGATATGTGCCCAAGGTTCCTACCACTCCCTTCCGGGATCAGGTGGTTAACCTGCAAGTGCTGCCTTCGGAGGAGGCAGACCCAGCCCTAGCTTTGCTCTGTCCCGTCCGCGCCCTCCGCGCCTACGTGGACCGAACTCAAAGCTTTAGAACCTCAGAGAAGCTCTTTGTCTGTTACGGAGGCCAGCAGAAGGGAAAGGCTGTCTCCAAGCAGAGGTTAGCCCACTGGATAGTGGATGCTATCGTCTTGGCTTACCAGTCCCAAGACGTGCCTTGCCGTTCGGGGTGCAAGCGCACTCCACAAGGAGTGTAGCTTCCTCCTGGGCGTTGGCTCAAGGCGCCTCGCTGACAGATATATGTAGAGCTGCGGGCTGGGCGACACCTAACACGTTCGCTAGATTCTATAGCCTCCGTGTAGAGCTGGTATCTTTCCGCATCCTCGCCCCCAGTGGCCAGTAGCGCTAAGTGCCCATTCTAGTGTCGGCTTGCAACGCCACTCCCACCCCCTGGGCCGGATACGTGCGTCTATTATCTCCAGTTGTGTTCCCCGGAAACGGCTAACCCTGTCGAGCTCCTCCGTTACCCCTTCGGTGTCAGGCGTTGCGGCCGTCTGACGCCAGGCCTGCACCCATATGCTTGTGGAACGTGTGTGTAGGCTGGGGTCCATATGTAGCGGTTCCCTAACGGCAACCCCATATGTGTATTCTCCACGGTACCAGCTACCCTACTTGGCTAGCCCTGTGTCTTTCCCTTGACAGAGCCCACTCTGTCTTCTCTGGTGTTGTTCTTTCCCCCCTGGGATCAGGTTGGATCCACCCCAGAGACTGCCATATGTAGTACTACCCTGATAGGTTAGTCCTTATGTGTATTCCGCCACCTCTCCTTCCATTGAAGGACGTGGCTCCGCAGCGTACCATCTCCACGAGACGGGCACGCTTTTCCAGCATTATCCAATAGTCATACTGAGTGGGTCTTGCAGGAACAGCAGTGACTGACCTTCCCTGCCTGGAGCCTAGTCCAGTGAGCTCAGGCAGGGCGCTGGAAGGGCCAGCATCCCTGGCATGTTGGTAGGGATCCCAATTCGTCGGTCAGTTCCGACGTACGTCGAACGTGACCGACTGAAAGGGAACGTCTCGGTTACGTATGTAACCCTCGTTCCCTGAAGGAGGGAACGGAGACGTACGTCCCGCCACCAGGTGCTGTGCTTCAGCTGAAGGCCCGAGTCATTCGGCTCCTCAGTTGAAAAGCGATATGCGGTACTTCCACTTCCGTATTTATACCCGCGATGCGGGGCGGATCGTGGCTCATTTATAACACTCGAAGTAGATTGGTCTCTGAAAATAGATCCCAATTCGTCGGTCAGTTCTGACGTACATCTCCGTTCCCTCCTTCAGGGAACGAGGGTTACATACGTAACCGAGACGTTTTCACAACAAAATTAAAACCGTAAAATCACAGAAAATTATAATGACATGAAAATCCAATGTACCGCCTGTAATATAGTGGGAGAACTCGAGTACCGTAATTATCATAGTATTCATATATACAGATTCCAACACACTTCTCTCCAAAATGCTCAGGTTCGTGTTGTATTTTACTGGCGCGCTTACTCTTTATTAATGCTTTGCTTGTTAAGCATTTTGTATGACAGAAAATGTGCTGCCAAAAATAAAATTTCTAAATATTCTAATCTCTATGGTAATATCGACTTCACTGATTTGGATAATGTCTATTGGAATAGTCTCTCTTAACGTCATGACGTCTTGTCATACATGATGCTATTTTTAGTTAATTTAAATGAAAAGAAGAATAGATAAAGTGAAGTTGTGGTAGAAATGGCATCCCAATGCTATCTTTCTGGAGCCAAAAAAAGGAGAAGAGCACAGGAAGAAAGACAAGCTCAAAGTAAAAGTATGCTCTTTTGACTGCTATAAATAGCACATTATTTATTGCTTGTGTCCAGTGGTTAAAGTGGGTTCCCTTTCAGTCGGTCACATTCTCCCCCCCGCCCCCGCTCCTGCCCAAGCCCAAGCCCAGCAGCAGCCTCCACCAGGGCAACGGCATGGAGCCAAGCCAGGTGGCAAGCACCGTCGTAAGAGACCCTGAGGCGGGCCACCCAGAGATGGAGGGGACAGCTCTTCAGGAGGTGGTGACAGCACCGCTCCCTCTCCCGGAGGAGGGAGCCTTCGTGCCAGTGGTACCCAAAACTTCATTAAAAGAGCTGTTTCCGAAATCTCTGGGTGCCAAGCGCGCTCCCATGCCTTGTCATCCTCCGGTGCCTCTCTTATCGCCAGCAGGGGGTGCTGGCTGTGTCCAGGACGCACACAAGAGGCCTCCTCACACCCGTGCGCCCCCTCAGCGGAAGCAGGTAAGTGTTGCATTGCACACTCAGACCCCACTCCGGGCCGCTATGCCGTCCGAGTCTGGTCCCTGCACTCCGCTGCGCTGCCACGCTGCGGTTACGTCTGTGGTGCTGTTGGTCCTGCTGGTTCCGTCGCTGGGAGCCTGGCTAGCACTTCCCAGCCCGTCCCGCTGGCTTATCCGTACTATCAGACTCGGCTATGCGATTCAATTCGCCCGGCGGCCCCCCAAGTTCAGGGGCATTCACTTCACCTCCGTGTCAAAGGAGGACGCCCCCACGCTACAGGCGGAGATCGCAGTCCTACTGGCGAAGGACGCGATAGAGCCGGTCCCTCCAGCCGATATGAAGACAGGCTTCTACAGCCTGTACTTCATTGTACCCAAGAAAGGCGGCGGGTTACGGCCAATCTTGGATCTGCGGTTCTTGAATCGGTCCCTTCACAGGCTGCCGTTCAGAATGCTAACGCAGAAACGCATCTTCAGGTGCATCCGTCCCCAGGATTGGTTTGCAGCAATCGGTGGATGCCATCGCTTTGGCGTATAAAACCCAAGGCGTGCCTTGCCTGCTCGGGTTGAGGGCGCCTCCGTGTAGAGCTGGTTTCTTCCTGTGTGCTCGCTTCAAATAGCCAGTAACACCGAAGTGCCCGCTCGTGTTGGCTTGCTGCGCCATTCCCCTCCTCATGGACCGGATACGTGCGCTGATATGCTCCAGTCAAGTTCCCCAGGTTGACGAACTCTGTTGAGTTCTTCCGCAACCCGCGGCAGTCAGACGTGGTGAAGCGTCCGACGCCAGGTCTAACACTCGTATGCATTGGTGGAACTTGTGTTAGGCTGGGTATCCATATGTTGTGACCCCTACGGCGGTCCCATATGTGTATTCTTCCACGGTACGGCTCCCTATGGCGAGCCCGTGTCTTTCCCTTGGCAGAGCTCGCTCTGCCATCTCTGTGCGGTGTAGTCCCCCGCCTGCATTGGCCGGGGCCACCCCTGGGACTTCCGTATGTTATACTGCCCACGGCCAGTCCATACGTGTATATTCCACATGATACCTCCCTACGGGTAGGATGTGGCTTCCGCAGCGGCCCCCCTGGGCACGCTTTCCCAGCGTTATCCAATACTCTGCTGAGTGGGTCTTGCGGAACAGCAGCAGTGACTCTCCCTGCGTGAGTTCCCCGCCCCGAACAGACGGGGTTCTGAGGGGCTTTCGCTGGGCGCTGGAAGTGGTAGTAACTGTGGCGTTTTCCATAGGGATCCCAATTCGTCGGTGACCATTCCCATTCATTCCATTCCCTCCTTCAGGGAACGAGGGTTACATACGTAACCGAGATGATTTGGCAGGTGGATGAACCCTCAAATTTTGTGTAGGTGCAACAGGGAAAAATGACTCACCGTGGGACAACATATTGAGTATCGTGGTATAGCAATAGTTTTTGGGACAAGAGTGTCACTGTGGCACCAAGTATCACAATACTTATTTACTTGATATTTTAATGGTTTTATTTTGGTCCATCTACATCTACACTGACATTGTTGCTGAGCACCACGATATGGAACACAACCTTGTTTTTCACAATGTAAATTCAAACATAAAAATGGGAAGTCCAAAACTGACTCAAATTTAACACAACAAAATGACTGAAGACACAACTATAACAGAAATAAATCACAACTTAGATAGACCTATTGCAGAGTCAATGTCAAAATGCAGAATCAAAAGTTTTGCTGTATAATAAAACATAAGAAACAATAACAACAACAAAACAACATTGTATGATGGTCCAAATATTGTGGCTATTCTCACATCCAGTCAAAATAGCTCCCATACTGACTGATACTGTGACTTGATTTGTCCTTTTAACTCCACTGCAACCAGGCCCAGATTAAGAACAAGTTGGGCCCTGGAGCTATAACAAACCCAAGGGCCATAGTAGCCGATCTTGGTGCCACAACGTTTTCTACCACAGAAATAATTAGTATTTTTTAAAAACAAAATCTTCAAAGCACAGAGATACAATGAGTATATACTGTCTGAACATTCAATTTTAATATTAAGTAGGCCTATATATAAATAGTCCAGGCTGCAACACATTACCAGCATAAATGCATTAATTCCAGATATGAGGTCAAAGCAAACAGGTTTCCAGAAACAGCAACAACTTTTGAGCATATACAACTGCCTGAAGGAGTTTTAAAACCTGTGAGGTCCCAAATTTGAGCTATTTAGGGGGGTTCGGGGGGCATGGTCCCCCAAGAAAATTTTGATTTCTCTGATCTACATACAGTGCATCCGGAAAGTATTCACAGCGCTTCACTTTTTCCACATTTTGCAATGTTACAGTCTTATTCCAAAAAGGATTAAATTCATTGTTTTTTTCCTCAATTCTACAAACAATACCCCATAATGACAACGTGCAATACGTTTGTTTGAAATCTTTGCAAATTTATTAAAAATAAAAAATGAAATAAATCACATGTACATAAGTATTCACAGCCTTTGCCAAGACACTCAAAATTGAGCTCAGGTGCATCCTGTTTCCACTGATCATCCTTGAGATGATTCTGCAACTTGATTGGAGTCCATCTGTGGTAAATTCAGTTGATTGGACATGATTTGGAAAGGCACACACCTGTCTATATAAGGTCCCACAGTTAACAGTGCATGTCAGAGCACAAACCAAGCCATGAAGTTCAAGGAATTGTCTGTAGACCTCCGAGACAGGACTGTATCGAGGCACAGATCTGGGGAAGGGTACAGCAAAATTTCTGCAGCATTGAAGGTTCCAGAAGAACAACCATCTCTGCAGCACTCCACCAATCAGGCCTGTATGGTAGAGTGGCCAGACGGGAGCCACTCCTCAGTAAAAGGCCGCCTGGAGTTTGCCAAAAGGCCCCTGAAGGACTCTCAGACCACGAGAAACAAAATTCTCTGGTCTGATGAAACAAAGATTGAACTCTTTGGCCTGAATGGCAAGCGTCATGTCTGGAGGAAACCAGGCACCGTTCATCACCTGGCCAATACCATCCCTAAAGTGAAGCATGGTGGTGACAGCATCATGCTGTGAGGATGTTTTTCAGCGGCAGGAACTGGGAGACTAGTCAGGATCGAGGCAAAGATGAATGCAGCAATGTACAGAGACATCCTTGATGAAAACCTGCTCCAGAGCACTCTGGACCTCAGACTGGGGTGAAGGTTCCTCTTCCAGCAGGACAACGACCCTAAGCACACAGCCAAGATAACAAAGGAGTGGCTATGGGACAACTCTGTGAATGTCCTTGAGTGGCCCAGCCAGAGCCCAGACTTGAACCTGATTGAACATCTCTGGAGAGATCTGAAAATGGCTGTGCACCGACGCTCCCCATCCAACCTGATGGAGCTTTAGAGGTCCTGCAAAGAAGAATGGGAGAAACTGCCAAAAAATAGGTGTGCCAAGCTTGTAGCATCATACTCAAAACGACTTGAGGCTGTAATTGGTGCTAAAGGTGCTTCAACAAAGTATCGAGCAAAGGCTGTGAATACTTATGTACATGTGATTTATTTAGTTTTTTATTTTTAATAAATTTGCAAAGATTTCAAACAAACGTATTTCACGTTGTCATTATGGGGTATTGTTTGTAGAACTGAGGAAAAAAATAATGAATTTAATCCATTTTGGAATAAGGCTGTAAAAAAGTGAAGCATTGTAAATACTTTCCGGATGCACTGTATGTGCATTTTAAGATGTTTGAAGACTAAAAAAATGAATAATAAATAGCTTTCAAAACCATGTTAGTGGACAGTAGATTATCTGCCATACCTGCTCTCTCCTCATTTCATCACTCTCTCATTTCTATAACTCTCCTCGTTTCCATCACTCTTTCACTCTTTCTTTTTCTCTCAGTCTCCTTCTCTTGCCCTTTCTCTTCCCCTCCTAAAGTTGAGCTCTGACTGATAGTCTTTCCATTTTCGTCAGTGAAGAAAGTAAACATAGGGTCAACTGATATTTAGCCTATATTTTATTAAGCATTTTATTAAGGTAATTCACTGAAGGCTACGAACGCTAGGTAAATAAGTTGAATAAGTTAATTCACAATATGTACACACACATTCATAATCTTATGCCTAATCTGATTAAATCGGCTTCGTTAATTTCCTTTTTTTTAATTTAAAATGGCGAAATTAGACAAAATTTTATTAGTTTGCCTGATTATTTTTTCAGTTGTTTAAGATTTCTATCCTAAAACAGCTGTCAAATATGAAATGTTTAGTTTAGCTACTTACATCTCCCACCGTTTACTGAAGCGTTGCACGACTCGCGCAGCAGCTTCTGTGAACATAAAGCCCGCCTACTTTAATTTGATTGGTCATCTCAAATATTTTGACATTGACAAGCAGTGACAGACCGCAGGCAGCTCAGAGGAGATGATATCCTTGCAGCAGTAAAGTAGTGTTAATATTCTATTAGTCAATTATTTCACAACCTTTATTATATACACCTCTGAAAAATACCGAGGTCCGGATCCTCGGTGACCTCATAGCTGGCTACGGCCATACAGTCGTGACGTGTAGGCAGCCTACCTCAACACTTCAGCTTACATGAAAAAAAAAAAACTTCAGTTTACATGGTCGGAGCTATTCAGTCTGGTTCAGCTAGTTTTGCCACAGAGCCTTTACTGTACACATGATGTTGCGCTTGTATTCAAACGGATAAAGCGACTGCCTGGCGCTCGTTATCACTTCAATAGAGTGGTGAAAGCACCGAATGAGTTTGTCAGCGCTGTGCGTGAGACGATCTAGCTGCTCTTGAGCTGCGACTGCTGGATCTAATTATTTATTAATTTATCTGAGGTGCCGGAACACAGTTCCGGACCGTTCTGGCCCACTTTAACCCCTGCTTGTGTCACATATGAGGGAAACACTGGACCACATTTAGCATGCTAAGTTAAAGAATTACCTACTCATGCATTTTATATTGATTTACTGTCTGATGAAGTTATCATAGTTGGTTATATGAAGGTGGCGTGCCACCTACAGGCCTTTTATGTGAAGTGTAGGTTTGTAAAGAACGCGCAATGCCAGAGACGCCAGTTCGAATCTCACTCGGAGCAGGTCGAGTAGGATCGATTACATATATACTTGCACTGTATATCTTGCATTTGTTTAAATCTGTTTAAATATTTTTACATATGTATGTTGAATGTTACACTTAATACACATTTATACACTTAAATATTAACTGATCTGTAGCCTTATATTTTTTTATTTTGATATATAATTTATTTTTATTTTATTTAGGTTTTATGTACTATTTACACATTTTATTTTATTTATTTGTTTCATATACATGTATTTAGTTTCATTTTTCAAGCTCACTTGCGCTCTTGTTTAAATCTGTTTCAATATTTTCAATATATTCATATGCATGTTGAATATATTACCCTTAATACACATTTATACACTTAAATATTGTTGTTTTATGTGCTTTCTCTTCACTCGTAAAAATGTTAAGATAGTTTTTACTCCAGTGATCTCGCCTAGGGCCCCACAACCCCACGGCACACTGCACACAAGCAGCTCCTCCAATGAGCCAGTATAGGAGAACAAATCACACGCACTCGTTCAGCGAGCGGAAAACGAGAACAAACGCTGTTTCATTGACGCCCGTAAGACCTTAAACATCACCGGCCCTATCACATCACCTGCCCACTTAAAGGCATAGCATACTCAGACAGCATCTTGGTTGGGTTTTGGTTTTTTATACATCTCCTGCAGAGTTTTATAATGCCTGGCCTGTGCTGTCAGGCTATCCCTGTCTGCTAAAATGGATGGGTAAAATGCGTATTGGACACAACAATCTGATTATATGATTTATGATTATTTGGGTATTAGATTAACATAAAAAAAGTCTCATAAAATAGTCTGTTTTGGCAGTTAAAAGTGCAAAATATATTAAAATGGGAAACAATCTGAACACTCAACACACACACAGTTATGTTATATATTTAACCATTTGTTGCTGTTTTTATGCAGTTTAGAGAGCCAAATGAATGAAAACAAATGAGCAGTAATCTGTTAAATCACATTATATCAAGACCCAATCAGAAAAGTAAAATATAAATATCTGTAAAATAAAAACTCAAAAACTATCATAATATTGCCCAGCCTTATATTGCAATCAACTTACAGTGTGGCCATCATCAGAACTGCTCCCCGGTGTTTCATGCAAAATAACGGTCGATCCACCACTTGAGTCTGCATCATGATCTTCTCCATTGTCACTTGATGAGAAGTCAATGCGACACCTTTTCTTTGGTTGTCCCCTCTCTGGCGTTGGTCCCTGTCTCTTTTGTGGGGACTTTACATTTTGCAGCCTCTTGTGAAGATTATTGTAAATACTCAGCTGTGGTAAATAAAAAGTCACATTGAGCGAACAAATAAAAATGAACTTCTAACTTTGTCACAGATAAACAATGTCAGACAAAAGTAAATAATCATAGATGCTAAAACGTGCAATACATAATCTTCAAAAACAAATTTTCATCACTTACATGTTTCATAGTTTTGTCTTTATCTTGTAGCATGGGATAATACTCCACTATTCGTCTGGCCATTGCAATGGCTTCATGCTTCCTTGCTGACTTGCTCTCGAAATGGAAATCATGCTGGTGATCGTGTTCCTCACCAGCCTGCATCTCAGCTCTTTGGACATGACACATTCCTGTTCTCTGCCAGTGCGCGCCATTTCAAAGTAATGCTTACAAGCTTGCTCCAACTCACTGTATGTATAAACCACATATTCTGGAGGACTGGGAAGCTATAGGGTCTTCTTTGGACTTTTCTTCCGCAATGGAGTTGATTCCTGAGGGCTGATTGGAGGCGTTCATCTAAGTGCAGACACAGTTCTTGTTTCACTATGGCCAGCTTGGTCTGGTAAGGTGGGATTCTCATCCTAAAAAAGCAGATAAAAAAATGATTTACAAACAACGTGTCTTGGGCTAGATATTATTTGACAAAGTAGGTAAAAGTTACCTCTGGGCTAATAAGAGCCCACACTCGTTTCCTCCTGAGAAAGTGTTCTGGCCCAGGAAAAAGGTCTCTCAAATCATCACGACTGAGGGTGTGGAGCAAGGCCTCATCAATGTTGGCAGCTATAAAGACAACCCAATAGTTAATAAACCTTTAACTATAATTTTTTTTTACCTATTTCAGCTTATAAATTTACCAGCATTTAACTTGACAGGTCACATGCTGACAGTGATCTCAAAAAGTTTTTTTAAACTTAATATTAATTTAATATGTAGCTTTAACACCTAAACATGACCTACCCTTCAAAGTCGATACTGAAACATCATCCAGTCCATCCATTATTGTACCTTTCTTGTAGTTCCTTTAACTGCTCCTTAACCTGGCAGGCAGGAAATATCACATAATAATGTTTGTTATTATTACTAAAGTTCAATATAAAGGTATAGTTATGGTTTATAGTGAAGACATGTATGTAATGTATGGTTCTTTTTGAATTATTGATTGATGTTGATGTATCCACATCATAACACATTTAACACATTCTCAATGCTGGAAAAAAAAATTCAAAACCACCCATCAGACCTGCAATATGGGTTTACTGCATATGTTTTCGGGCCACATACTGTAAATATGACTTTATTATATACACTCACCTAAAGGATTATTAGGAACACCTGTTCAATTTCTCATTAATGCAATTATCTAATCAACCAATCACATGGCAGTTGCTTCAATGCATTTAGGGGTGTGGTCCTGGTCAAGACAATCTCCTGAACTCCAAACTGAATGTCAGAATGGGAAAGAAAGGTGATTTAAGCAATTTTGAGCGTGGCATGGTTGTTGGTGCCAGACGGGCCGGTCTGAGTATTTCACAATCTGCTCAGTTACTGGGATTTTCACGCACAACCATTTCTAGAGTTTACAAAGAATGGTGTGAAAAGGGAAAAACATCCAGTATGCGGCAGTCCTGTGGGCGAAAATGCCTTGTTGATGCTAGAGGTCAGAGGAGAATGGGCCGACTGATTCAAGCTGATAGAAGAGCAACTTTGACTGAAATAACCACTCGTTACAACCGAGGTATGCAGCAAAGCATTTGTGAAGCCACAACACGCACAACCTTGAGGCGGATGGGCTACAACAGCAGAAGACCCCACCGGGTACCACTCATCTCCACTACAAATAGGAAAAAGAGGCTACAATTTGCACGAGCTCACCAAAATTGGACAGTTGAAGACTGGAAAAATGTTGCCTGGTCTGATGAGTCTCGATTTCTGTTGAGACATTCAGATGGTAGAGTCAGAATTTGGCGTAAACAGAATGAGAACATGGATCCATCATGCCTTGTTACCACTGTGCAGGCTGGTGGTGGTGGTGTAATGGTGTGGGGATGTTTTCTTGGCACACTTTAGGCCCCTTAGTGCCAATTGGGCATCGTTTAAATGCCACGGCCTACCTGAGCATTGTTTCTGACCATGTCCATCCCTTTATGACCACCATGTACCCATCCTCTGATGGCTACTTCCAGCAGGATAATGCACCATGTCACAAAGCTCGAATCATTTCAAATTGGTTTCTTGAACATGACAATGAGTTCACTGTACTAAAATGGCCCCCACAGTCACCAGATCTCAACCCAATAGAGCATCTTTGGGATGTGGTGGAACGGGAGCTTCGTGCCCTGGATGTGCATCCCACAAATCTCCATCAACTGCAAGATGCTATCCTATCAATATGGGCCAACATTTCTAAAGAATGCTTTCAGCACCTTGTTGAATCAATGCCACGTAGAATTAAGGCAGTTCTGAAGGCGAAAGGGGGTCAAACACAGTATTAGTATGGTGTTCCTAATAATCCTTTAGGTGAGTGTATATATATATATATTAATACTTATTAAAGATATAATTTTCTCTGTTACCTTTGTTCTTTGATTAACATTAATGACAGTATATTAGTGCTGTCAATTAATCATGATTAAAAACATTTTTAATAGGTTTTAATATTTTTATATTTTAATAATTTCAGTTACTCTCCAAATTAATGTAAAAACAACTTAAAGGCAGTTTTTTTTTTATTTTTTATATTTATTGTAATATTTTTATGAATGAAAGCCAGTATCACTTATACTAATAGCCTACTGATACTGATGTCTGACATAGATTTTTTTTAAACATTATTAATAGACATTCAACATTACAGTATAATTGAAAGCTATATTAATTTTAACAAAAAAAAAATTACTTTTAATTTAAGTGAACTTAAAAAAATCTTCACATAAACCCATTATTATAAATGTCATATTTACCTGTGGCCTGTCTAACATGTAGGAAATATACAGAAATTGAATAAAGTTATCAAACAGTCTGCACTGCATAAATTATAATTTAAATATACATTAATCCTTATTAAAGATACAGTTTTCTCTGTTTTCTTTGTTCTGTGATGAACATTAATGACAAATAGCATTAGTCTGCTGTCACTTTAAGATCTGCAGCTGCCGAACATATTTAAGACGTTATTTAACTCATTTAAGACTGCTCTTATGAGGATACTCGACAAAATGGGCATTTTGGCATAATTCTGCTCGTTCAAGCACGAAAGAGAACTCGATTCTGGTGCGCTTCGTGTGTATGTCTCAGTCTGCTCCCTAGTTCAGTAGTCAGGGCACGGATAAGAGAATCGGCCACATTCATGTACACGATATACTGATTAACCACCTAGTAAGCTAGAGAGCTTATTGAGACACACCCAGGACATTCACAGACAGCAAGCATTTGCATGAATAAGAGCGTGATCATATAATGACTGATGAAGCTGTCTGTAAAATTCAATAATAATTCAATAAAATTCGCGACATGCAACTAAGTTAAGTGAGAATAATTCAAAATCGCTTACCTTTGTTCTCCCGCTTCTTTTCAAATGTCAGATGATGTTTCCTTAGCACAAAATTTTGTGTGGCATCACAAACAAGAGATAAAACATGAAGTAAGCAAGCATCTGGATGTCAGACTATTTAAAATTTGACCATAAGAAAAACTTATAACTTGCGCATGAGACAAATAGCATTTGCTAAGTTATTAGCAAACCTATTGGCTAACGAGACCAAATTATTGCTGGAACAGCCTGGAAGCTGGCAGCTTTAACAATCACTGTAACATAACATTTTCAAGAAAATTATGTTTTTCTATAGTTTAATTAACTTTGTAATTAAAAATATATACCACAGCTCAGCAGAAAATCCAATGTGGCTAACTGTTCGCTGTCTTTTTCCGAGCTAACCGACAGACGATACCACACGAGTACAATGAGGGGAAATATGAAATATGCCTACAGTCAAATACTAACGTACAAGAAATGAAAATACTGCTATTAAAATTAATTATTTGTGTATATTTGAACTTGAAAGTATAGGTGTTAATTGTTATTGTTAATATTTATTTAATTGCATTACTTTGTAAGCCCCCCCTCCCAAATGACAATTACCGAACGAAAGCACGCTGACAATTGCCCGCCAGAATATCAGTAATATTCCGGTTCCGGTTTTCTGATGGTGACGGTGATGGTGATGGTGATGGTGACTGTATTCTGATCGTTGGACTGTTTCTTTGCACTGCTTATCGTTTGCAAGTTTAATTGATTTATTTTATATGTTAGCAAGACTTTATTTTTGCCTGCATTACCCAGATAGCAAGCACAGTTGGGCTGATTCCGGCTGAAATGCGCCACTGTTGGCTCACTGTCGGCATCGGTGAAAAGATAATGGGCCAGATCCGTGCCGACTGTGCATAACACATCTGGCTGACAGACGTCTTTTTCTGTATGGGCCAGCATCGGCTGAACGCAGTTGTACTGGTGTCAGGTTCATACCGGTTCAAACTCGGTGTAGCGGCGTGTATTTACCTTCGGCCCGAGTTCGTTTTGTCACAGGCGGGCCACTACAGGAATTAAGGAACTCAGCTGCGTGAAAACGTTTTGGCGGTTAAATCCTGAGGAGGATCTTGCGACGCAGACCGTTTCGTTTTCGAGAGGAATCATTTCAGCTGAAAAATTAGTAATTTAATTAATTTATTGTTTTAGTGATGTTTGATGTTTTAATTGTCAAGATAAAAATAGTTTGTTTAATATGTAACGGCAGATACCCATTTGGTCCCGGAGATACGGAATGTTGATGAAGGCCTAAGGTCTCTTTTTAGGATAGAACTATGTATTTTTTTAATAGAAAAACTGCTCTATATCCAGTTAATTGTAATGTTGGCTCATGAAATGATATTGCGTTATATTCCATTTTTTTTGCTAAAATTTAGTCATTCAATTCGTCTTTTTCAACGAGTGATTAGTTATCGAATCACAGGAGTCAGACTACGCTTTCGGCGCCATAGTTCTATACAGGCAGCTCTGTGTGATTTGATTCACTAACCTTTCAAAAGAGTCATTTGTTTGTGAATCGAACTACACTGACCACCAGCTCCATCACACCCGTGGAGACAAACTCATATGTGTGCAATCTGAAATTAAATAAGATTTATTTTGTTGTAACACTGCTATGGGGAGCCCGAAACGGAAAAGCGTTATAGATACTTAAGCTGCAAAATAAGTGCAGCTTCTTAAATTGTGTTCTTGAACGTAACGTAATCTGCTTCATTAGAGAAGGTGTACTTTGTTTAGAGCGAAAGAAAAATATTAAAGCGTATATATCCCGTATAATGTGATTAAAATTAGTACTCGTAGTCCTTAACATATTTTACTGCAGTTGGGATTACTGTGATTATGATCGAACATAAACTGAAGTTTCATCTGAATGCATAGTTTTGAATTCAACACTAAAAATTTTTACAGATACTATACAATAAGGTTTCATTTGTTAACATTAGTTAACGACATTAGTTAACATAGACTAAGAAAGCACAGTACTTTAGCATTTATTAATCTTAGGTCATTTCAACATTTACTAATTATTAAAATGAGAAGTTGTATTTGTTAACATTAGTTCCCATTCAGTCGGTCACTTCCGACGCCACGTCGGAGACCGACGAATAGGAAACTCGCTCGTGAGAGCCAATCTACTTTGAGTGTAACTAAACGAGCCAATGCACATTGGCATGCAATGATTGCACCAGGTGCTCATGCCACGCAGCGTGGGTATAAATGAGACACAGGTGCTTGCATCAAATTAGCTTTTTGCTTTGGAGCCGAGTGGTAAATGGTTCGTCCAGATATCACTCTCTTCTAAGCAGTGGAACTGACTGAAGCCTGCCTTTTTGAAGTGATCTCTTCAGTCGGTGTTGGTGTGACAGCGCTGCAGCGGGTCGTGTGGTTCTTTGATCATCTCTATTTTTTGTTTGATAGAGCAAACACAAAGGCTGTTCTCACAGCTGGTTCGGTGCGCTAGGTGGAGAGTGCTGAAAAGCCGTTCCTACGGCTGGTAAGAGAGCGCCTTTGTGAGAGAGAGCGCGCACGTCAGGCTGCACTATTCCCTGACTGTGTCACCGCGACCCTTCCCCCTGCGTGCTTCAGCACCAAGGAGAGCGTCCTTCTAAAAGAGCTTACACAGATAGAGCTTGCGTCTTTTTCAAGATGACATTCTATCTGTGTTTCTGGATGCGGTGGTTACCTGTCACCGAGGGATGGTCACCAGCACTGTATCTCGTGTTTGGGCGTTCAGCACGCTGAGGCAGCGCTGGTGGATGACTCATGTTCTCACTGCGGGAACATGACCATCTCGGAGTTGCGGTCGAGACTCCATCTCGCAAGGGGTGGAGTCCCCGTGCCTCTACCTCGATCTAACCCTCCACAGAGGGTTACTTCAGGCAGTAGCACGGGTGATTTGAGGGTTACGGTGAGCGCGCTTCCCCCAGGGACCCAACACCCGGGGAACACTCATCCCTCCCGCACTTCGCAGCCAGTAGAGCTGCCGTCGGAACGTGGTGGGCCACCTACGAGGTGTGTACCATCCGTATCCTTCGGGGCTCCTCTCGATGATCAGATGTCCATCGCTGCATCGGAGGGAGGGTCAGAATTTTCGGGAGATGACGTGTCGGCGCAGGGGGCTCCTTCGGGAAGATCCGCTGTGCCCGATACGGATCCAGAAATGATGGCCATGCTTTCCCGGGCCGCTGAGAGAGTCGGGCTCGCGTGGAACCCTCCACCGTGTCCCAAACCCTCAAGGCTGGACGATTGGTTTCTCGGGGTGGCCCGTGCTGGTTCTCAGCGCCCCACCCCGGTTCCTTTCTTTCCGGAGGTGCACGAGGAGCTCACCAAGTCGTGGACGGCACCTTTTACTGCCCGAAAGCGGCCTGGTGGATCCTCCTCTCTCACCACCCTCGATGGCGGACCTGCAAAGGGTTACACACAGGTAACCTGTTGCTATGCAACTGTGCCCTAACTCCACATCCAGGGGGAATCCGTGTCTCCCCTCCCGGGCCTGTAGGTACTCGTCCGATCTGATCAGAAAGGCATATCAGGCTTGTGGAGATGCTGGGTCCGCCTTACACACCATGGAGTTGTTGTTGCAGGTCCATCAGGCCCGGGCACTGAAGACCTTGCACGAGGGTGGTCACGATCCCGCAGTTCTGCATGAACTGAGAACCGCAACGGACCTTGCGCTTCGTGCGATGAAGGTTACGGCGCGGGCAGTGGGTCGTGTGATGTCCACGATGGTGGTCCAGGAACGCCATCTCTGGCTGTGTCTGGCTGACATGAGGGAAACCGACAAGATCAGGTTCCTTAATTCCCCCGTGTCCCAGACCGGCCTCTTTGGCGACGCGGTCCAGAACTTCGCCCAGCAGTTCTCAGCTGCACAGAAGCAGACTGAGGCGATCAGTCACATCCTGCCACGGCGGTCAGCTGCTGTCTCCACCCCGCCGCCAGCAGCGCCTCAGCCTGCTCGTCGCCGAGGGCGGCCGCCTGCGTCTGCCTCCGCTCCCGTGTCGCAGCAGCAGCCTCCACCCAAGCGACGTCGAGTGGACCTTCTGACTCAGAGACGGGGCACCCTTTGGCACCCGCGTCCAGACCTCTGGAAACTTCATGTCTGGTCCCTGGACGGGACGCGGAGGTTCTAGGTGACTTACCCCAAGAGGTAGTTAACACCATCACTTCGGCACAAGCACCGTCTACGAGACAGGCTTATGCCTCGAAGTGGAACCTGTTTGTTGAGTGGTGCTCTTCTCGCCGAGAAGACCCCCGAAGATGTTCGATCGCGTCTGTGCTTTCCTTCCTGCAACAGGGGTTGGAGCGTAGGCTGTCGCCCTCCACCCTCAAATTCCATGTTGCTGCAATATCTGCTTATCATGATCACGTAGAAGGGCGACACCCAACACGTTCGCTAGATTCTATAGCCTACGTGTAGAGCCGGTTTCCTCCTGTGTTCTCACCTCAAATGGGTAGAAGCACCGAGAGGCCCTGGCTCTTGTCGGCTTGCTGAGCTACGGCGCTTATATTCTCCAGAAGCAAACTCTGTCGAGTCCTCCATCACCCTCGGTGCCGGACATGGCGGAGCGTCTGGCATCAGGCCCTTTGCCGCTGAATCCTTGAGAACCGGTACTGGGCTGGGGTTATATGAGTGACCCTGCGGGGATCCCATATATTTTTCCACGGTTGCTCCTACGGAAGCCTGTGTCTTTCCCTTGGGAGAGCCCCCCCTTCAGTGGGGCTGGAGCCCCCTCTCTGTTGCGGGCTACGGCTCAGCATTGTACTCCACATAACTCCTTCGGGTACGATGTGGGTTCCGCAGCGTTCCCTTCCACTAGGGCATGCTTTCCCAGTATTATCCAATAGTCACTGAGCGGGTCATGCGGAACAGCAGTGATGGACTTCTCTGTGTGAGCCCCGTCTCATCAGGTAAGAGAGCTCAGGAGGCTCACACAGGGCACTGGAAGGGGGCAGAGGCCATGGCGCTTTGGTAGGGATTCCTATTCGTCGGTCTCCGACGTGGCATCGGAAGTGACCGACTGAATGGGAACGTCTCGGTTACGTATGTAACCCTCGTTCCCTGAAGGAGGGAACGGAGACGCCACGTCCCGTCGCCATGTCCGCTGTACCCTGCTGGGGTGCCAGTTACCTACTCGGCTCCTCAGCAAAAGAAGCTAATTTGATGCAAGCACCTGTGTCTCATTTATACCCGCGCTGCGTGGCATGAGCACCTGGTGCAATCATTGCATGCCAATGTGCATTGGCTCGTTTAGTTACACTCGAAGTAGATTCCTATTCGTCGGAAGTGACCGACTGAATGGGAACGAGGGTTACATACGTAACCGAGACGTTAATGCACTGTGAACTAACAAGAACAAACATTGAACAGTTGTATTTTTATTAACTAATATGTATTCCTTTATTTAAAAGATGCAAAAGAGAGCCCCTTATGGCTAATCCTGCTGAAATGGAGATCAAGGGGTCCGTAAAGTGGTGGCTCCAGCCTCCAACTGACAGCAGATTGAAAAGACGCAAGATAAGTCTTCCTAGTGTTGTTCAGGAGGCAGACACACTCAGTTTAAATCTATATTAAAGACCCATCTCTTTAACCTAGCATGAACATAACACACTATCACATTTCTATAATTCAAATCCCTTAAATGATTGTTAGACTCCATAAATTAGGTCAACCAGAACCGAAAACACTTTCCATAACACAGAATATACTTGTTACATCGTAAGAGGAATGATAATATTAGTCTGTCTGTCTCATTCTTATCCCAAGGTTACTGTAGTCAGCCGGATCTAGTCCATATCCAGACCAAATGGTGGACTTGCACCCTAAGATGCAGCCCCACGGTGCAGCCCTGAATGTCAGACAAGACCTAGAAACAAACTGCCTGTTAAGACCTTGTTGACACAACAGTCATCGACAGATCCTCAGCAAAGACCACGAGAACCAGACAAGTCCTCTGCACAGACCCAATGGCCAGCTTCAACTCCCCTCCCACCAAATGCTGGCATGATATTTTACAATCTTTAAGTAGAAGGAGCTGAATTAAATACTTGTGAAACAGCCTGGAATCATAACCACACCATGTTCGTTTGGCCAGTGGAGAACTGGCCCCCCGACTGAGACTGTTTTTTTTCTCCATTCTGTCACCTGATGGAGTTCCTTGCCACTGTCGTCTCTGGCTTGCTTAGTTGGGGACACTTAATATTCAACATTATTGATCTGCCTGCATTGACACTTTTGGATGAGAACTGAACTGAGCTGGACGATGACATCACTGCTTTCTCCAGAGCTGCTTTACAGCCAAATTGAACTCTGTTTGCATCATCATTTTCCTGTTTCTCCCTGTAAAGCTGTCTTTATATATTTAAAGGTGACTTGACTTTTGCAAAAGGAAATTATTTAGTGTTAAAGAGAGTGAAAGAGAGTTTTTGTGTGTGAAAGAGAATGATGTTTTTCTTTTAATAATATACAGTAAATATAATTTAGTTATTTTGTGGTTTAAAAAAATGTGTTGTTAATAAATGTTAATATTACAGTGTATTTGTTCATTGTTAATACATGTTTATATTAAAGTGTATTTGTTAATTTATAATAAAAATCCTTAATCTTTTTAAATGGTTGAATTTGTGTTTCACTGCCAGTTTCTGGGCCTACACAGATCTGTCTTACAGTGGCTGGGCCAGACCTGGGCCATATAAAACAATACAAGTCATTTTACAGGGTGTGGGCCACGTCTGGGCCAGAGGAAATTGTTTGTGTCTGTTTTCAGTGTGTGGGCCAGTTTTGGGCAGGGGACCCAGCCAGAACTGGGCCAGAACTGAAGCAAGGGTGAGGCCCAGAGGTGGGCCAGACAAATTTTGCTATCTGGGTAGCGGAGATTTTCATTAAAAAAAAAAAATCACCGTCAGCATTAATCTGCACGTGCACGCACACACAGTTTTTCAACACCATGGCCTGCTGGAGGTGTGTGATTTGCTTCGTTTTTGTTGCCTTAATGTTGAAGTCTCTGTTGAGCCATATTAACACAGCACATAGTCGCAATGCAGATTTCTGTGTTATTTGCGGAATTGATGGGTGTACCGAAGAATACAGAGTATTCAATTTCTTCTACTACCATATCAGACACACACATGCTCTGTATCTTGCGACCGGGTGCCCAAACCCTGGATGGATGACATCTACATCTGAGCCATCTAGAGTTGGAGGTGAACATTTTGATATACCAGTTTTTTTGGACTGTACTACTCAAACAAGAGGGATGCAAAGGACCAGTAGTGAAGTCAACACACCTGCCACCCCAAATGAAACCTCACAGCAGGAGCTTGAGGATTTCCCGATTCAACATCTTGATCATCATGTAAGATGTAATGTTTGCTGTCTTCCATGATAATGTTAGAAGGCTATAGAACACTTTATGTGAACTAGTCTTATTGTGTATTTACATCCACAGGAAGGAACTACATTAAGTGAAAATCTTACCAGACGGCAGCTGCATTTACCATTAATGTCCGGGAAAAATGCCACCTGTCCCAGGTATTCCAGTGCATGTCATTGTTAATATTTTTTATTATATTTTAAAGGGATAGTCCACCCAAAAATTAAAAATCTGTCATTATTTTCTAGACCTGTATGACTGTCTTTCATCTGCAGAACACAAAATGAGATATTTTAATTTACTTCCATAGTATAGAAAAAAATACTATGGAAGTCAATGGAAACTCAAAACCAACAGCATTTAGTTTGCTTGCCAACATTCTTTAAAATATCATCTTTTTGTGTCCTACAAGTTATATAGGTTTGGAACCACATGAGGGTGACCATAATGAGATTTTTCTAATTTAGGGTTGACTATCACTTTAACACCCCTTCCAATGCATCAAAATGAATTTAATATTAATATTTAATAAATGTACATAAATACATGTTTAAAAAGGTGCTGGGGGGGGTTAATAAAGGCCTTCTGAAGCAAATCGATGCATTTTTTTGTAAGAAAAATATCCATATTTAAAACTTTATAAAGTAAATTATCTAGCTTCCGGCCGATCGTCTTCCGTATTCAATTTAGGGGAAAAGTGTAGCGTTTTTCGCAGTTCAAAATGTTTACGCTACGTCTGACGAGCGTAACTGGTGTGCAATGTCGTCAGACGTAGCGTAAACATTTTGAACTGCGAGAGGACTGTAGTTGTCTTATACTTTTAGATATGCTGTTATTTGTAAATGCTTGAAGGGATTATTTGGATTGCAGACTGCGGATCTATAGTGATCGTTACTGACTGTAGAGCACCTAAGCCTGTTGGCGAAGCTTGGCCGCGCGCCTCATAGGTGAGAGCAATAGCATCCCTGACCCAATGTGACATGGTCTGTTTGGTGGCGGCTGCACCTCTGTTACGGCCCCCATAACAAACAAACAGTTGCTCTGACTTACGCCATTGGCTAGTGCGGTGGACGTAGCCCTGAAGAGCACGAACTGGACACAGTCTATGAAGTTTCTCCTGAGGGCAAAAGGTCTCAAGAGTGACAGGATGTACAGTCGAAAAAGGAACCTTAGGCAGGTAGTCAGGATGAGGATGCAAAATCACTTTCACCATTCCTGGGGCAAAGTCTAAGCAGGATGGCGATATCGACAGAGCCTGCATATCCCCGATTCTCTTTAAGGAAGTTATAGCCATAAGGAAAACCATCTTTAGGGTCAGAAGTTTTTCAGACTCTGACTCTAGAGGTTTAAAGGGGGTCTCAACCAGACCCTCGAGGACTATAGCTAAGTCCCATGAAGGGATCTTGGTTCTTACGGGAGGCCTCAATCGTCTGGCCCCACGAATGAAACGAGCGAGCAGAGAATGTCTCCCGAGTGGCACCCCGTCAATCAAGGTGTGGCAAGCCGAAAGTGCGGCCACATAAACCCTGAGAGTGGCGGGGCATGTGCCTGTTGACAACTTTTCCTGCAGGAAGTCCAGAACTGAAGCAATCTGACAATTGACTGGATCTGCATTATGTGTCGTACACCACCTTTCAAATACACCCCATTTACTGGCATAACTTTTTCTAGTGGAGGAAGCCCTAGCACTTAGAATGGTCTCAATAACGTCAGGCAAAATCCCAGTGTCCCTCAGTTGGTACCCATCAGGGGCCAAACATGAAGGTTCCACAATTCGGGCCTGGGATGGAATATCGTGCCCTCCGCCTGAGACAGAAGGTCCCTTCTCTCCGGAATCGCCCATGGCGAGCCGCTGAGGAGAGATATTATCTCCGAGAACCATACTCTGTTCGGCCAAAGCGGCGCTATCCTTAAGAGGCAAGACCCTTGTTGGCGATCTCTGGCTAGAACTCCCAGGAGCAGAGAAACTGGAGGAAACGCATACAGGTGCATTTTGGGCCATGTATGTGCCATCGCATCCAGACCTAGGGGGGCTGGGTGACTGAGAGAGAAGTAGAGGGGACATTGCGTTGTCTGGTCCACTTCCACTTCGTAAAATCTGGTCCATATCTGTTTCACTACTTCTGGGTGGAGCTTCCATTCCCCCATCTGTAATTTCTGTCTGGACAGTAAATCTGCTTCCACATTCAATTGCCCCGGAATGTAAACTGCCCTGAGTGACAGGAACTTGTCCTGGGCCCAGAGAAAAATCTGCCTCGCTATTCTGTTCAGATTGCGTGAGTGCAGACCTCCCTGGTGATTTATGCAACAGACTGTCGCTGTGTTGTCCACCCGCACTAGGACATGACAGCCCTTCAACTAGGGGAGAAAGTATTTCAGGACCAGAAATACAGCCATCAACTCGAGGCAGTTGATGTGCCCATCAAGCTGATGAACCTCCCATTCCCCTTGGGCTGGACGACCACTTAAGACCGCACCCCAGCCCGTCAGGGAGGCGTCTGTCGATAACAATCTGCGATGACAAGGCGCCCCTAGAGTGGGACCCAAAGCAATAAACCGGGGTCTGAGAATCGCCAGAATCGCAGGGATGGAGTGGTTTTGTGAGGGTAGCGGGAAGGGGCGAGCAAATGTTTGACGAGCCCCATCCCACGGGGGGCTACCCCCACCAGACTAGGCGCAAGACCATAAGGACTTCTTTTTATTAATGATAGTCCTGAGGTCCACCCTGGGAGGTTTTTGAGTATGACCCTTTCCGAGGGGGAGCGCGACTCGCCACACTCTGCTTTTCCACCTCCCTTTCTCTCGAAGGACCGGGGAGAGGTTGGGTGGCCGATAGCCCCTCCCCTTGAGTGCGGAGAGGAAGGAACTGTACAAAAGCTTCCTCATGCTTTTTAACTTCTCTGAACCTGGAGACCACTGTGTTTACCGAGTCGCAAAACAGGCCAGAGGGAGAAACCGGGGAATCAAATGAGAAAAACGCAGTCTTTATCTTTTATCCCCGTCAATGGTAATGCCACACTCAAATTCTTCAAGAGGTCAGCCTGGTACGCCTGTAACACTGTCATAGTGTGCAACACAGCACCAGCCTGACCTGCAGCTTGATAAGCTTTTCCCACGAGAGCCGAAGTTGTTCTGCACAGCTTCGTGGGGAGGGTAGGTCTTTTAAGTGAAGATGCAGACCCAGGCGAGAGATAGCTCGCAAGCGTCTCTTCAACCTGAGGCATCTCCGCATACCCCCGCGACTTCGCACCCACGATAGACGAAAAAGTCGTCGTCGAAGGCACAAAGACACGAGATGTATATGGTTTTCTCCATGACTTTGATAGTTCGTCATGGAGTTCCTCGAAAAAGGGAGAGAGACTGATGTTGCGGTCCCTCCCCCTTGCCACTAGACAGAAACCTATCCTCTAGCTTACTATGTTTAGGGGTCTCTTGTTCGCAAGGCCAGTCAAGCTGTAATCTGGCCACCGCGTGAGTAACCACCTCGATTAATTCCTCAACGGATTATTGCTGTGCGAGGAACGCTCAGAGGCTGGCTGCTCGAAGTCCGCAGACCCAAGAGATTCATTATCGTCCCCTGCATGACTCGAAGAAGCACCGGGGCGCGCTTCGGAATCACGCGAGGGAACATATAGATCTGGTGAGCGAGCAAGCGAAAGGGATGGACTCGTCTCTTGTTCGTCAGCCAAATCCCTGCGGGAGCCCCGCGATGGTGATATGGGTGCGGTCTGGAAGTAGCCAAGACGAGCACAAAGCATTTTAACTGTAAATAACTCACAGTGCTCGCACTCGCCCTGCTCCAACGCAGCAGCCGCGTGCTGTTCCCCCACACAAACAAAGCAGTAAGTGTGTGTATCCATTTCTGGTATAGGAAGAGAACATGGAGGGACACAGCGCTTACTCTGTTGTTGACTCATTTTTCTGCTTGGTTTTCTTTGATTTAACTCTTTTCACTTGTGAGACAGAGATGAGAAAGAGAAAATCTGCACACTGCCAGTTGAAATCTAACTCCTAACAAAAGATCTGTAATCAGATAGAGAGAGAGAGATTTGGAAAAGACCTGACGATGCAGCTGTGGGCTCATCTATTTATAGCCTCGTGTCACGGGTGCGCGCTGATGACGTCACCACCTGAGGCTATAATACCTCCGGGTCAATTACATTGACGTGTTTACACACTATATTCACAGCTGTCACGATAAAGACGTTCCCAATAGCGCTAAGCAACGCAGCATTGAGTGTAGCTTTTTAAAGGGAACTAACATTAACTACAACATGAGTCATATGAATTAGTGCATGAATAACGCCACCTTAATTACATGTTAGTTCCTGCTTGTTAGTTAATGTATTATTTAACATTTTGGGGTAAACTAAATCAAACATGCTCTAGAAGAAAGATGTATTAAAATGGCACAATGTAAAATTGTTTATAAATTAGCCACCTGCAGCTGTCACAAACATCAGTGACAAAATTAAAGGAAAATATGGGGGATCTTGTGTCTCTGTTATGCTGTGGGGGGCATTTTGCTGGCATGGCTTGGGTCTACTTGTCCCTCTAGAGCAGGGGTCAGCAATCTATGGCGCGCATGCTACTGGAGAGGTAATCACTGGCATGTAAGCAAAATGTAATAAAGTGTAAGAATAAAGGTGTATTCAAATTGTGTAAGAATTAAATTTCACAAGTCAATGAGAGCATGCTTCTCTGACAAAGCATCAGTAGGCCGCTGAAAGCACAACGCAGATCAAGGCAGCAGATGTATGACACAAGTCAAGTCATTAAACAGTAATGCTAACGTGCAAACTCCATTCACATTGGTGTAGAAACAATTTTCTGTATGTGTGTGTGTGTGTGTTTATATATATATATATATATACATATTATGGCATGCCATTCAGGAAATTATAGTATTGATAATATGATTGGTTGTATATATTGAATGAAAGTCTGAATATGTGGAATGAAACTTGAATATTTGGAATGAAAATCTGAATACAGTGGGGAGAACAAGTATTTGATACACTGCCGATTTTGCAGGTTTGCCCACTTACAAAGCATGTAGAAGTCTGTAATTTTTATCATAGGTACTCATAGGTGTTTTAGGAATCTAAAACAAAAATCCAGAAAATCACATTGTATGATTTTTAAATAATTAATTTGCATTTTATTGCATGACATAAGTATTTGATACATCAGAAAAGCAGAACTTAATATTTGGTACAGAAACCTTTGTTTGCAATTACAGAGATCATACGTTTCCTGTAGTTCTTGACCAGGTTTGCACACACTGCAGCAGGGATTTTGGCCCACTCCTCCATACAGACCTTCTCCAGATCCTTCAGGTTTCGGGGCTGTCGCTGGGCAATATGGACTTTCAGCTCCCTCCAAAGATTTTCTATTGGGTTCAGGTCTGGAGACTGGCTAGGCCACTCCAGGACCTTGAGATGCTTCTTACGGAGCCACTCCTTAGTTGCCCTGGCTGTGTGTTTCGGGTCGTTGTCATGCTGGAAGACCCAGCCACGACCCATCTTCAATGCTCTTACTGAGGGAAGGAGGTTGTTGGCCAAGATCTCACGATACATGGCCCCATCCATCCTCCCCTCAATACGGTGCAGTCGTCCTGTCCCCATTGCAGAAAAGCATCCCCAAAGAATGATGTTTCCACCTCCATGCTTCACGGTTGGGATGATGTTCTTGGGGTTGTACTCATCCTTCTTCTTCCTCCAAACACGGCGAGTGGAGTTTAGACCAAAAAGCTCTATTTTTGTCTCATCAGACCACATGACCTTCTCCCATTCCTCCTCTGGATCATCCAGATGGTCATTGGCAAACTTCAGACGGGCCTGGACATGCGCTGGCTTGAGCAGGGGGACCTTGCGTGCGCTGCAGGATTTTAATCCATGACGGCGTAGTGTGTTACTAATGGTTTTCTTTGAGACTGTGGTCCCAGCTCTCTTCAGGTCATTGACCAGGTCCTGCCGTGTAGGTCTGGGCTGATCCCTCACCTTCCTCATGATCATTGATGCCCCACGAGGTGAGATCTTGCATGGTGCCCCAGACCAAGGGAGATTGACCGTCATCTTGAACTTCTTCCATTTTCTAATAATTGTGCCAATTAGTTGTTGCCTTCTCACCAAGCTGCTTGCCTATTGTCCTGTAGCCCATCCCAGCCTTGTGCAGGTGTACAATTTTATTCCTGATGTCCTTACACAGCTCTCTGGTCTTGGCCATTGTGGAGAGGTTGGAGTCTGTTTGATTGCGTGTGTGGACAGGTGTCTTTTATACAGGTAACGAGTTCAAACAGGTGCAGTTAATACAGGTAATGAGTGGAGAACAGGAGGGCTTCTTAAAGAAAAACTAACAGGTCTGTGAGAGCCGGAATTCTTACTGGTTGGTAGGTGATCAAATACTTATGTCATGCAATAAAATGCAAATTAATTATTTAAAAATCATACAATGTGAATTTCTGGATTTTTGTTTTAGATTCCGTCTCTTACAGTTGAAGTGTACCTATGATAAAAATTACAGACTTCTACATGCTTTGTAAGTGTGCAAACCTGCAAAATCGACAGTATATCATATACATTGTTCTCCCCACTGTATATGGAAGGAAATGTGAATATATTGAATGAAAGTCTGAATATATGGAAAGAAACTTGAATATATTGAATGAAAGTCTGAATATATGGAATAAAAGTCTGAATATATGGAATTAAATTTTATGGAATGAAAGTCTGAATATATGGAATGAATGTCTGAATATATGGAATGAGAGTCTGAATATATGGAATGAAAGTCTGAATATATGGAATGAAAATCTGAATATATGGAATGAAAGTCTGAATATATGGAAAGAAACGTCTCGGTTACGTATGTAACCCTCGTTCCCTGAAGGAGGGAACGGAGACGTACGTCGGACGTCACCGACGAATTGGGATCACTTCTGGGAGCCCCTATCAGCTTCGAGTGTATAGAGAACGGGCCAATGGCCATTGGCGTGCGAGATTTGCATCTCGCGCTCCGCCCCGCATCGCGGGTGTAAAGCGGAAGCGGATGCAGCGCACATTTGTTTTTCACTGAGGAGCCGAACTAGTGACTCGGCCGCTGCAGTGATGGTACAGCAACTGTGGCGACGGGACGTACGTCTCCGTTCCCTCCTTCAGGGAACGAGGGTTACATACGTAACCGAGACGTTCCCCTTCAGTCGGTCACGTTCGACGTACGTCGGACGTCACCGACGAATTGGGATCCCTATGGAAAACGCCACAGTTACTACCACTTCCAGCGCCCAGCGAAAGCCCCTCAGACCCCCGTCTGTTCGGGGCGGGGAACCTACGCAGGGAGAGTCACTGCTGCTGTTCCGCAAGACCCACTCAGCAGAGTATTGGATAACGCTGGGAAAGCGTGCCCCGGGGGGCCGCTGCGGAAGCCACATCCTACCCGTAGGGAGGTATCATGTGGAATATACATGTATGGACTGGCCGTGGGCAGTACAACATACGGAAGTCCCAGGGGTGGCCCCGGCCAATGCAGGCGGGAGACTACACCGCACAGAGAAGGGAAAGACACGGGCTCGCCGTAGGGAGCCGTACCGTGGAAGAATACACATATGGGACCGCCGTAGGGGTCACAACATATGGATACCCAGCCTAACACAAGTTCCACCAATGCATACGAGTGTTAGACCTGGCGTCGGACGCTCCGCCACGTCTGACTGCCACGGGTTGCGGAGGACTCAACAGGGTTCGCCGTGCTGGGGAACTCGACTGGAGCATATCAGCGCACGTATCCGGTCCATGAGGAGGGGAATGGCGCAGCAAGCCGACACTAGAACGGGCCCTTCGGTGTTACCGGCTATTTGAAGCGAGCACACGGGAAGAAACCGGCTCTACACGGAGGCTATAGAATCTAGCGAACGTGTTAGGTGTCGCCCAGCCCGCAGCTCTACATATATCTGTCAGCGAGGCGCCGTGTGCCAGCGCCCAGGAAGAGGCCACACTCCTAGTGGAGTGGGCCCTCAACCCAAGCGGGCAGGGCACGCCTTGGGTTTCATACGCCAAGGCGATGGCATCCACTATCCAGTGAGCCATCCTCTGCTTGGAGACAGCCTTTCCCTTCTGCTGGCCTCCGTAACAGATGAAGAGCTGTTCTGAGGTCCTGAAGCTTTGCGTTCTGTCCACGTAAGTCCGCAGAGCGCGAACGGGACAGAGAAAAGCCAGGGCTGGGTCTGCCTCCTCCGAAGGCAGCGCTTGCAGGTTCACCACCTGGTCCCGAAAGGGAGTGGTGGGAACCTTGGGCACATATCCGGGCCGGGGTCTCAGGATTACCTGAGAGTTACCCGCCCCGAATTCCAGGCACGATTCGTCGACCGAAAATGCCTGCAGGTCCCCTACCCTCTTGATGGAAGCCAATGTAGTCAGGAGTACTGTCTTCCAGGACAGGATTTTTAACTCTACTGACTGCAAAGGCTCAAAGGGAGCCCTCTGTAATGCGGTTAGCACCAGGGGCAAGTCCCAAGAGGGTATAGAGTGAGGGCGAGGCGGATTTAATCTCCTCGCCCCCCTCAGGAACCTGACGACCAGATCGTGCTTTCCTAGGGACTTACCTTCGACCATGCTGTGATTTGCGGCGATAGCGGCAACATACACTTTGAGGGTGGAGGGAGACAGCCTTCGCTCCAACCCTTCTTGCAGGAAGGAAAGCACAGAGCCGATCGAACATCTTCGGGGGTCTTCTCGACGAGAAGAACACCACTCGACGAACAGGTTCCACTTCAACGCGTAGAGGCCCCGTCTCTGAGTCAGGAGGTCCTTCCTCAGAGGAATGGGCCAAGGAGGTGCTGTCGCGAGGAGCACTAGTTCCGGGAACCAGGTCCGGTTGGGCCAGTATGGCGCAACTAGCAAGACCTGCTCCTCGTCCTCCCTGACCTTGCACAGTGTCTGCGCAAGAAGGCTCACTGGGGGAAACGCATATTTGCGTAGGCCCCGGGGCCAGCTGTGTGCCAGCGCATCCGAGCCGAGGGTCCCCCCGGTCAGGGAATAGAACAACTGGCAGTGAGACGTGTCCGGGGCGGCAAACAGGTCTACCTGTGCGGTCCCGAAGCGACTCCAGATCAGCTGGACCACCTGGGGATGGAGTCTCCACTCTCCTGGGAGCACTTGCTGTCGTGAGAGCTCGTCGGCTGCACGATTGAGCAGGCCCGGGATATGAATGGCACGAAGCGACCTCAGATGCTTCTGACTCCAGAGGAGGAGATGGCGGGCGAGTTGTGACATGCGGCGGGAGCGTAGACCACCCTGTTTGTTGATGTACGCAACGGCCGCAGTCTTGTCCGTACGGACCAGAACGTGCTTGCCTCGTAGCGGCCCTTTGAGGCGGCCCAGCGCAAGACGAACTGCTAACAACTCGAGGCAATTGATATGCCATTGCAGTTGAGGCCCCGTCCACAGACCCGAAACTGCAAGCCCGTTGTACGTGGCCCCCCAGCCGGTGGATGAGGCATCCGTGGAGACCACAGCATGCCTGGACACTTGTTCTAGGGGAACTCCTGCCCGTAGGAACGAAGGGTCCAACCACGGACTGAAGGTTTGGCGACACTTCGGTGTTACTGAGACACGGAATGAGCCGCTCTGCCACGCCCATCTCGGGACTCGGTCGTGTAGCCAGTGTTGAAGCGGCCTCATATGAAGCAATCCGAGCGGCGTCACTGCGGCTGCGGATGCCATATGCCCCAGGAGCCTCTGAAAATGTTTCAGTGGTACCGCTGTCCTGCATTTGAACGAATTCAAGCAGTTCAACACCGACTGGACGCGCTGCTCTGTGAGTCGCGCTGTCAGATTGACCGAGTCCAACTCCATACCGAGAAAAGAGATCCTCTGCACGGGGCAGAGTTTGCTCTTTTCCCAGTTGACCTGAAGTCCCAACAGGCTGAGGTGACTGAGCACCATGTCCCTGTGTTCGCACAACTGTGCCTTCGACTGAGCCAGAATCAGCCAGTCGTCGAGGTAGTTGAGAATGCGAACACCACGCTCTCTCATGGGAGCAATGGCCGCCTCCGCGACCTTCGTGAAGACGCGGGGCGACAGGGACAGCCCGAAGGGTAGGACTCTGTACTGATATGCCCGTCCCTCGAACGCAAAGCGTAGGAACGGTCTGTGTCGGGGGAGAATCGAGACATGAAAGTACGCGTCCTTCAGGTCGATCGCTGCAAACCAATCTTGGGGACGGATGCACCTGAAGATGCGTTTCTGCGTTAGCATTCTGAACGGCAGCCTGTGAAGGGACCGATTCAAGAACCGCAGGTCCAAGATTGGCCGTAACCCGCCGCCTTTCTTGGGTACAATGAAGTACGGGCTGTAGAAGCCTGTCTTCATATCGGCTGGAGGGACCGGCTCTATCGCGTCCTTCGCCAGTAGGACTGCGATCTCCGCCCGTAGCACGGGGGCGTCCTCCTTCGACACGGAGGTGAAGTGAACGCCCCTGAACTTGGGGGGCCGCCGAGCGAACTGAATCGCATAGCCGAGTCTGATAGTACGGATGAGCCAGCGGGACGGGCTGGGGAGAGCTAACCAGGCTCCCAGCGACCGAACCAGCGGGACCAACGGCACCACAGACGTACCCGCAGCGGGGCAGCGCAGCGGAGTGCAGGGACCCGACTCGGACGGCATCGCGGCCCGAAGTGGGGTCTGAGTGCGCAATGCAACACTTACCTGCTTCCGCTGAGGGGGTGCACGAGTGTGCGGAGGCCTCTTGTGTGCGTCCTGGACACAGCCAGCACCCCCTGCTGGCGATAAGAGAGGCACCGGAGGGTGACAAGGCATGGGAGCGTCGTACACCGCCAAGCGCGCTCTCTTGGCACCCAGAGATTTTAGAAACAGCTCTTTTTTTGAAGTTTTGGGTACCACTGGCCCGAAGGCCAGTGGCGGAACAGAAACCAAACAAGAACATAAAAATTCTCTCCCGGCCCTCCAGCGGGAGAAGGAGCGGTGCTGTCACCACCTCCTGAAGAGCTGTCTCCTCCATCTCTGGGTGGCCCGTCTCAGGGTCTCTTACGACGACGCTTGCCACCTGGCTTGGCAGCGGCCTGAGCGGGCTGGACGGCCTTCCCGCGGCCGGCTCCACGCCGTTGCCCTGGTGGAGGCTGCTGCTGGGCTGGGGCGGGAGCGGGGGCGGCGGCGGGCGGCCGCCCTCGGCGACGAGCAGGCGGAGGAGCTGCGGCCGGCGGCTGGGCAGCAGCTGACCGCCGGGGCAGGATGTGTTTGATGGCCTCCGTCTGCTTCTGGACAGTCGAGAACTGCTGGGCAAAGCTCTCGACCGCGTCGCCGAACAGCCCAACCTGGGAAATGGGGGAGTCCAGGAACCGATACTTATCAGTCTCCCTCATATCGGCCAGGTTGAGCCAGAGATGTCGCTCCTGGACCACAAGAGTGGACATCGCCTGACCAATGGAACGGGCGGTGACTTTCGTCGCCCGGAGGGTGAGGTCCGTCGCCGTCCGGAGCTCCCGGAGGAGCTCTGGGTCAGGTCTACCCTCGTGCATGTCCATGAGTGCCTGGGCCTGGTGCACCTGGAGCAACGCCATGGCATGCAAGGCAGACACAGCCTGTCCACAAGCCTTGTAAGCCTTCCCAGTTAGACTGGAGGAGAACTTACAGGCCTTGGATGGGTGGCGTGGGTCTCCGCGCCAGGTGGAAGCGGACGCCGGACACAGTTGCATCGCGACCGCCCGTTCCACCGGCGGGATCCCCACGTACCCCTTGGCTGGCCCGCCGTCGAGAGTAGTGAGGAGGGAGGAGCTACTCGGCCGGTTTCTGGCAGAAAAAGGTGCCGTCCACGACCTCGTGAGCTCCTCATGCACTTCCGGGAAGAAGGGCACCGGGGCGGGACGCTGAGAACCAGCGCGAGCCGCCCCGAGAAACCAATCATCCAGCCTAGAAGGCTCGGGACACGGTGGAGGGTTCCACACGAGCCCGACCTTTTCGGCGGCCCGGGAAAGCATAGCCGTCAGCTCGGGGTCCGTCTCGGACAACGCCACTCTCCCAGAGGGAGGCAACGCAGCCGGGTCTTCATCCCCCGAGGACTGAAACTCCCCCTCCGATGCAGCGATCGACA
This sequence comes from Coreius guichenoti, assembly GCA_039654105.1. NCBI lineage: Eukaryota > Metazoa > Chordata > Actinopteri > Cypriniformes > Gobionidae > Coreius > Coreius guichenoti. The sequence continues at coordinate 23,993,219 of CM077181.1, forward strand.
TCCTATCCTCTGCTGGAGCTCCAAAGGTCACCGTTGGACCACCTCGAGAGGGGCCAGCGACTTCCTCCGAAAGCTCAACCGGCTGCGGCACTACAGAGGGTTTAGGGGCCCACGGAGGCTGGCTCGGCGGGTGTGCCCTAAACGTGATCCTCAGGTCACCCTGGCTATTCGCCGAAGTAGGTCTATCCTGCTGGGCAGGGATAGCACTAGATCGGGGCATAGGTAAGGGGACTCCACCCTCCCGAAGGTAGGCGAGTCTCGACCTTAGCGCCGAGATAGTCATGTTCCCGCAATGGGAACACGAACTATCCACAAACGCTGCCTCGGCATGTTGAATACCCAGACATGTCAGGCAGCGATTGTGACCGTCAGCTGGTGACAGGGAACGACCGCATCCAGAAACGCACGGGTGGAATGACATCTTGAAAAAGACGCAATTTCACACCCGTGTTGCTCTTTTAGAAGAAGCTCTTAACGTGCCGAAGCACCCAGGAACAACCGCGGCAAACACAGGGGATAGTGCAGCCTGTGTTTGCACTCACCGTGGAACGCCCCCACCGAACCAACCGGGATGCTGTAAAAACAGCAGTTTGTTTCACCGATTTCGGTGAGCTCGCGGTTGTCACTGCACGTGCCTTCTCCCCAGCACAAAAGCCTCTTCTCTGCTCTCTCTCTCTCTCTCTGCTGACGCAGGAACAGTCTTCCATGAAGCTTGTTTGGCTCCGAAGTGAATGACAAATGTGCGCTGCATCCGCTTCCGCTTTATACCCGCGATGCGGGGCGGAGCGCGAGATGCAAATCTCGCACGCCAATGGCCATTGGCCCGTTCTCTATACACTCGAAGCTGATAGGGGCTCCCAGAAGTGATCCCAATTCGTCGGTGACGTCCGACGTACGTCGAACGTGACCGACTGAAGGGGAACTTGAATATATGGAATGAACGTCTGAATATATGGAATGAAAATCTGAATATATGGAATGAAAATCTGAATATATGGAAAGAAACTTGAATATATGGAATGAACATCTGAATATATGGAAAGAAACTTGAATATATGGAATGAAAGTCTGAATATATGGAATGAAAATCTGAATATATATAATGAAAGTCTGAATATATGGAAAGAAACTTGAATATATGGAATGAACGTCTGAATATATGGAATGAACGTCTGAATATATGGAAAGAAATTTGAATATATGGAATGAAAGTCTGAATATATGGAATGAAAATCTGAATATATGGAAAGAAATTTGAATATATGGAATGAAAGTCTGAATATATGGAATGAAAATCTGAATATATGGAATGAAAGTCTGAATATATGGAAAGAAACTTGAATACATGGAATAAACATCTGAATATATGGAATGAAAATCTGAATATATGGAATGAAAGTCTGAATATATGGAAAGAAACTTGAATATATTGAATGAAAGTCTGAATATATGGAATAAAAGTCTGAATATATGGAATGAAATTTTATAGAATGAAAGTCTGAATATATGGAACGAATGTCTGAATATATGGAATGAGAGTCTGAATATATGTTGAACCACTGGAATGAAAATCTGAATATATGGAATGAAAGTCTAAATATATGGAAAGAAACTTGAATATATGGAATGAACGTCTGAATATATGGAATGAAAATCTGAATATATGGAATGAAAGTCTGAATATATGGAATGAAAATCTGAATATATGGAAAGAAACTTGAATATATGGAATGAACGTCTGAATATATGGAATGAAAATCTGAATATATATAATGAAAGTCTGAATATATGGAAAGAAACTTGAATGTATGGAATGAAAGTCTGAATATATGGAATGAAAATCTGACTATATGGAATGAAAGTCTGAATATATGGAAAGAAACTTGAATACATGGAATGAACGTCTGAATACATGGAATGAAAATCTGAATATATGGAATGAAAGTCTGAATATATGGAAAGAAACTTGAATATATGGAATGAACGTCTGAATACATGGAAAGAAACTTGAATATATGGAATGAAAGTCTGAATATATGGAATGAAAATCTGAATATATGGAATGAAAGTCTGAATATACGGAAAGAAACTTGAATATATGGAATGAACGTCTGAATATATGGAATGAAAATCTGAATATATGGAATGAAAGTCTGAATATATGGAAAGAAACTTGAATATATGGAATGAAAGTCTTACACTGTGGACGTAGTGTAAATAGTGCAGTGCTTCTTATTAGTTTTATGACAGAACGGCACGTGCGCATGCATTGTGGTGCTCACGTGAACAGCGTCGGCCAATGGTAAGCCGGCGTTCTGAAAGCGCTGCACTGTTTACACTACGTCAACAGCGTAAGAGTCTGACACAGACATGAAGAAATTGTTGAATAAAGTCGTTATTTTTGTTTGTTTTTGCGCACAAAAAGTATTCTCGTGGCTTCATAAAATTAAGGTTGAACCACTGGAGTCACATGGACTATTTTAATGTCTTTAGTACCTTTCTGGGCCTTGAAAGTGGTAATTAAATTGCTGTCTATGGAGGGGTCAGAGGGCTCTCGGATTTCATCAAAAATATCTTAATTTGTGTTCCGAAGATGAACAAAGATCTTACGGGTTTGGAACAACATAAGGGTGAGGAATCAATGACAGAATTTTTATTTTTGGGTGAACTAACCCTTTAAGTCTACCGTGATGAAATAGTGAACAGATTTCTTCATAGTTAGAAGCGTCCTGGTGCCAGCATTTCAGCCCGTACACACATTCACCAGTGTGTTTATTAATCTGTTATTACATAAAATAGTTGCTACTAGATTTCATGCAGACTTACTCATAGTTCAACATCTGAACAATCACAAATGAAAAACACAAGATGGCACTTTGATGACGTCAGTTTTCATTTAATACACTGCCCGGCCAAAAAAAAAGTAGCTGTTTGGATTTAAATAGGCAAATGCTTAAGAGTCAATGATTGGATCATTATTGCAGTGATTATTATGTTTCTGGCATGTTATATGTTTGGGATCAGTTCTTCTAACCCTAATTGATGGAGTGTGTAGCTTTTCATTTCTTAAACAACCACAAGATCTTGACCAAAAATTGATGCACCTCTTGATGTTGAAATAACATCACAACATTTATTTCCATCAAGAGGTATTGACAATGCAAGAGTCCAACACTCTGTAAAGTCTCCTCAGCACATCCCAAAGACTTTCAGTGAATTTAAGGTCTGGACTCAGAGGTGCCAATTCATGTGTGAAAATGATTCTTTATGCTCCCTCCCAACCATTCTTTCACAATCTGAGCCTAATGAATCTTAACATTGTCATCCTAGAATATGGCCATGATGTGTCTTCCTACATGGTTGTTTAAGAAATTAAAAGCTACACACTCCATCAATTAGGGTTAGAAGAACTGATGCCAAACATATAACATGCTAGAAACATAATAATCACTGCAATAATGATCCAATCATAGACTCTTAAGCATTTGCCTATTTAAATCGCAAACAGCAAACTTTTTTTTTTTTTTTTGACTGGGCAGTGTATAAGTTTCATTCCATATATTCAGACTTTCATTCAATAAATATAAGTTTCATTCCATATATTCAAGTTTCATTCCATATATTCAGATTTTCAATCTACATATTCAAGTTTCATTCCATATATTCAAATTTCATTCCATATATTCAGACTTTCATTCCATATATTCAAATTTCATTCCATATATTCAAGTTTCATTCCATATATTCAGACTTTCGTTCAGTATATTCAAGTTTCATTCCATATATTCAAGTTTCATTCCATATATTCAGATTTTCATTCTACATATTCAAGTTTCATTCCATATATTCAGACTTTCATTCCATATATTCAAATTGCATTCCATATATTCAAGTTTCATTCCATATATTCAGATTTTCATTCCACATATTCAAGTTTCATTCCATATATTCAGACTTTCATTCCATATATTCAAATTTCATTCCATATATTCAGACTTTCATTCCATATATTCAAGTTTCATTCCATATATTCAGACCTTCATTCAATATATACAACCAATCATATTATAAATACTATAATTTCCTGAACGACATACCATAATATATATATATATATATATATACACTCACCTAAAGGATTATTAGGAACACCTGTTCAATTTCTCATTAATGCAATTATCTAATCAACCAATCACATGGCAGTTGCTTCAATGCATTTAGGGGTGTGGTCCTGGTCAAGACAATCTCCTGAACTCCAAACTGAATGTCAGAATGGGAAAGAAAGGTGATTTAAGCAATTTTGAGCGTGGCATGGTTGTTGGTGCCAGACGGGCCGGTCTGAGTATTTCACAATCTGCTCAGTTACTGGGATTTTCACGCACAACCATTTCTAGAGTTTACAAAGAATGGTGTGAAAAGGGAAAAACATCCAGTATGCGGCAGTCCTGTGGGCGAAAATGCCTTGTTGATGCTAGAGGTCAGAGGAGAATGGGCCGACTGATTCAAGCTGATAGAAGAGCAACTTTGACTGAAATAACCACTCGTTACAACCGAGGTATGCAGCAAAGCATTTGTGAAGCCACAACACGCACAACCTTGAGGCGGATGGGCTACAACAGCAGAAGACCCCACCGGGTACCACTCATCTCCACTACAAATAGGAAAAAGAGGCTACAATTTGCACGAGCTCACCAAAATTGGACAGTTGAAGACTGGAAAAATGTTGCCTGGTCTGATGAGTCTCGATTTCTGTTGAGACATTCAGATGGTAGAGTCAGAATTTGGCGTAAACAGAATGAGAACATGGATCCATCATGCCTTGTTACCACTGTGCAGGCTGGTGCTGGTGGTGGTGGTGTAATGGTGTGGGGGATGTTTTCTTGGCACACTTTAGGCCCCTTAGTGCCAATTGGGCATCATTTAAATGCCACGGCCTACCTGAGCATTGTTTCTGACCATGTCCATCCCTTTATGACCACCATGTACCCATCCTCTGATGGCTACTTGCAGCAGGATAATGCACCATGTCACAAAGCTCGAATCATTTCAAATTGGTTTCTTGAACATGACAATGAGTTCACTGTACTAAAATGGCCCCCACAGTCACCAGATCTCAACCCAATAGAGCATCTTTGGGATGTGGTGGAACGGGAGCTTCGTGCCCTGGATGTGCATCCCACAAATCTCCATCAACTGCAAGATGCTATCCTATCAATATGGGCCAACATTTCTAAAGAATGCTTTCAGCACCTTGTTGAATCAATGCCGCGTAGAATTAAGGCAGTTCTGAAGGCGAAAGGGGGTCAAACACAGTATTAGTATGGTGTTCCTAATAATCCTTTAGGTGAGTGTATATGAGAGTGTATGTGTCTTTTTGAACAAATTTTAGGGAAAATTGCTTCTGAAATATTTAAGGTTCTATATTATTTCTATGTTATTAAAAAATAGTAAGCAAGTTTGAAATCAAGTAACATTTGATCTGCATTTCCACATATTTACTAAAGGCCAATTCACACTGCACCGACAGACAGTGACCAACATTGGACAATCACCAGATTACAGAACGTCACATCTCAGACATTTCACAATTAAATAAATGCCAGTTAGAAATGTTCAAACGGCAACAACAAGCCCTGACTAACACCAAAAGGGGTTTTACACTGATCTGCCAAATCCCGACGAAGTGTCTGTTCCCGTTGGTCGGCAACTGCAGTGTGAATTTGCCTTATAGGTTCTAAATTCACCTTTCGTTTATGACAGAAGTTGCTTTCATCAAGAACGACAAATTCTCGACCACTTCCAATCATCTGTCCATGTCTTCTTTTCAGTCGTTTTATGGCACAATGGCAAACTTTCCTCATGATACGAGCCATCTTAGAGAGAGTTCTGGAACTTTTTGCAATGCCACCTTGCAATAATATCAATTTGTCTGATCCGCAATCCCTGAGCGAACCTGTGAAGTACACAATGATGACTCAGAATAGGGAAAGCTGAGTTGTCAAAATTAAAACAATCAAAACTTTGAAATGCATAGTAACATTTTACTATTCCTTCTCTGCTCACAATACTCACCTGTAAATTAATATTAGCCACGATGACAAGCTGAGTTTTGATCTCTCAAAGAGAGACCCTACTTTTATTTTACCTGGACTAAGAATTACTAAATTGTAGTAAAAAATTAAATAAAATATATTTTTCCAAAAAAGTGAGAATGTACATGCCTTTAGACAATGTACATGCCTAAGACCAGGGGTGTTAGACCATTCTAATTCTTAGGCTATGTCTACATTAATTGATTTGAAAACGGAGTTCTCGTTTCAAAACGCTCTTTGTCCACATTAGCGTTTTCAAGCGTTTTCCAAAAGTTTCTCATCCACACTGAAACGTCAAATTCACCTTACTGCGCTTGCATAAAACCTCATAAAAGCTCGCTGAGATGATACAGATGAAACAGACATCATAAAGTTAACACGCAATTATTCTGGCAGGATCATTTTATTTCACAAAATATCTCAACATTCACTGATGCATCCAGGTCGCATTCAGTTACCATTATATGTTTGGTCTAAAACGCAACTGTTCTCATGTTTTACCGCAGGACAGCAAATGCGAGCAAATTTTCTGTCATCCTTCAGGACTGTGATATGAAGTGTACAAAGTAACAACTGTGTGAAAAAGTGAACAGTACATAACTTGTACAATAGCAGTAAACATACATTTCCATTGGTTCAATATGTGTCACATGACTAAACGTGTCATCGTTTCTCAAATACCTCCGTCTTAACAGTCTACACTATGATGCGAAAATGGCGTTTTCAAATTTATCCACTTTGGAGAGCGTTTTCAAAAAGATTTATTTTGGTGAATTAAAAACGCCATCTCAGTGTGGCAGAAGACCAAAACAGAGAGAAAAAGATGCGTTTTCAAACGAAAACGTATTAGTGTGGACATGGCCTTAGTGTAATTACAACTAAAATGTTGCTTCTGTGTACAGATGAACATTTTCATAATAAACATAAGATTTATTATATATATATACTTTTTTTTTTTTGTGACATAATTAACTTAGTTACAACAGTCAGAGGACTCTTCTCTCACTCCATGCATAAGATCCTACATTGCATATTGTCAACAGCTTGTCTGTCTGGCAGGCTGTTGGACAAGTGATTATTAATCACATACAGCTCTGGAAAAAATTAAGAGACCACTTAACATTGAGAAATCAATGTTAAGTCGTCTCTTAATTTTTTCCAGAGCTGTATTAGCTCAAACTGACTTGCTAAAACAAAACATGTAAGGTCTAGCCAATGTGTTTCTTTTGCAGAAATTCCGCCCGCTAACAAAGCAACAAGCAGGAAGAAGCTTTTGCTCAGTCTTTTTTTTAATGCAGGTTTTGTTTTATGCGCAAAGCTTCCCCCTTTTACTATTAAAATTCACACACTGCACCATTAAGAGATTCTGTAATGAAACAAATGGAAGTCTTTTGAGTGAGTCATTGAATGATTCTTTCAAACTGATTTTTAAACAATTAATTTTAAGTAGACTACAGCAAATTATATTGTGTCATAATCTCTGGTAATTTAAATGTTATTTTGTTTAGTTGTCTATTTAGAAAAGCACAGCTCTGAGCTGCAGTTCCCTTTCAGTCGGTCACGTTCGACGTACGTCGGACGTCACCGACGAATTGGGATCACTTCTGGGAGCCCCTATCACCTTCGAGATATAGAGAACTGGCCAATGGCCATTGGCGTGCGAGATTTGCATCTCGCGCTCCGCCCTGCACCGCGGGTATAAAGCGGAATGAGATGCAGCGCACCTTTGTCATTCACTTCGGAGCCGAACGGCGTTGATGAAGACAGACTGTTCCTGCGCCTATCAAGCAGAGAGAGATTGAGAGAGCGAATTCGAGAGAGATCGCCTTGTGCTGGGGAAAAGGCACACTGCAGCGCGACCGCGTGCTCACTTCCGGGTTAAAAACTGCTGTTTTCACAGCATTCCTGTTGGTTCTGTGAGGGCGTTCCACACAGTGAGAGCAGACACAGGCTGCACTATTCCCTGTGATTCTGCCACGGTTGTCCCTGGGTGCTTCAGCATTATTAAAAGAGTGGTTTCCTCTAAAAGAGCAACACGGGTGTGACACTGCGTCTTTTTCAAGATGTCGTTCCACCCGTGCGTTTCTGGGTGCGGTCGTTCCCTGTCGCCAGCTGGCGGTCACAATCGTTGTCTCACATGCCTGGGCATTCACCACGCTGAGGCAGCTTTTGTGGATAGTTCATGTTCCCACTGCGGGAACATGACTATCTTGGCGCTTAGGTCGAGACTCGCCTACCTTCGGGAGGTTGGAGTCCCCTTACCTATGCCTATTCCGGAGGAAACCGCTGGCCCCTCCCATGGGCGTCCAATGGTGACCTTCGGGGCTCCAGCAGACGAACAGATGTCGATCGCTGCATCGGATGGGGAGTTCCAGTCCTCGGATGATGAAGACTCGGCTGCGCTGCCTCCCTCTGGGAGAGTCGTGGCGGCCGAGTCGGACCCTGAGTTGACAGCTATGCTTTCCCGGGCCGCCGAAAAGGTCGGGCTCGTGTGGAACCCTCCACCGTGTCCTGAGCCTTCTAGGTTGGATGATTGGTTTCTCGGGGCAAGTCGCGCTGGTTCTCAGCGTCACGCCACAGTGCCTTTCTTCCCGGAGGTGCATGAGGAGCTCACGAGGTCGTGGACAGCACCTTTTTCTGCCAGAAACCGGCCGAGTGGCTCCTCCCTGCACGAGGTTAGGCCTGACCCAGAGCTCCTCTGGGAGCTACGGACGGCGACGGACCTCGACCTCCGGGCGACGAAAGTCACCACCCGTTCCATCGGTCAGGCAATGTCCACGCTCGTGGTCCAGGAGCGACACCTCTGGCTCAACTTGGCCGACATGAGGGAGACCAATAAATATCGGTTCCTGGACTCCCCCATCTCCTCGGCCGGGTTGTTCGGCGACGCGGTCGAGAGCTTTGCCCAGCACTTCTCGGCCGCCCAGAAGTAGACGGAGGCCATCAAGCACATCCTGTCCTGGCTGTCAGCTGCTGCCTCCACCCAGCCGCCGGTCGCAGCGCCTCCGCCTGCTCGTCACTGAGGGCGTCCGCCCACCGCCGCCCCCGCTCCTGCCAAGGCCCAGCAGGTGGCAAGCGCCGTCGCAAGAGACCCTGAGACGGGCCGCCCAGAGATGGAGGGAACTGCTCTTCAGGAGGTAGTAGCAGCACCACTCCTTCTCCTGGAGGAGGGCCAGGAGAGAATCCTTGGTTTGCATTTGATTTCCTTTCCCAAATTTTCACCAAAAGAACAGTTTCCAAAACTGGCGAAGGACGCGACAGAGCCGGTCCCTCCAGCCGATATGAAGATGGGCTTCTACAGTCCGTACTTCATTGTACCCAAGAAAGGCGGCGGGTTACGGCCAATCTTGGACCTGCGGTTTTTGAATCGGTCCCTTCAAAGGCTGCCGTTCAGAATGCTAACGCAGAAATGCATCTTCAGGTGTATCCGTCCCCAAGATTGGTTTGCAGCGATCGACCTTAAGGACGCGTACTTTCATGTCTCGATTCTCCCTCAACACAGACCGTTCCTACGCTTTGCGTTCGAGGGACGAGCATATCAGTACAGGGTCTTACCCTTCGGGCTGTCCCTGTCGCCCTGTGTCTTCACGAAAGTCGCGGAGGCGGCCATTGCTCCCATGAGAGAGCGTGAGGTTCGCATCCTCAACTATCTCGACGACTGGCTGATTCTTGCGCAGTCGCGGGAACAGTTGTGCGAACACAGGGACATGGTGCTCAGTCACCTCAGCCAGTTGGGACTTCGGGTCAACTGGGAGAAGAGCAAACTCTGCCCCGTGCAGAGGATCTCTTTTCTCGGTATGGAGCTGGACTCGGTCGGTCTGACAGCGCGACTCACAGAGGAGCACGTCCAGTCGGTGTTGAACTGCTTGAATTCGTTCAAACGCAGTTTGCAGTTTCAGGTCTGTGGACGGGGCCTCAACTGCGATGGCATATCAATTGCCTGGAGTTGTTAGCAGTTTGTCTTGTGCTGGGCCGCCTGAAAGGGCCGCTACGAGGCAAGCACGTTCTGGTCCGTTTGGACAACTATGCGGCCTTTGCGTACATCAACAAACAGGGTGGTCTATGCTCCCGTCGCATGTCACAACTCGCCCGCCACCTCCTCTTATGGATTCAGAAGCATCTGAGGTCGCTTCGTGCCATTCACATTCCGGGCCTGCTCAATCGTGCAGCTGACGAGCTCTCACGACAGCCAGTGCTCCCGGGAGAGTAGAGACTCCATCCCCAGGTGGTCCAGCTGATCTGGAGTCGCTTCGGGGCCGCACAGGTAGACCTGTTTGCTGCCCCGGACACGTCTCACTGCCAGTTGTTTTACCGAGGGGACCCTCGGCTCGGATGCTCTGGCGCACAGCTGGCCCCGGGGCCTACGCAAATATGCGTTTCCCCCAGTGAGCCTTCTCGCACAGACACTGTGCAAAGTCAGGGAGGACAAGGAGCAAGTCCTGTTGGTCGCCCCGTATTGGCCCAACCGGACTTGGTTCCCGGAAGGAAGGACCTCCTGACTCAGAGACGGGGTACCTTATGGCACCCGCGTCCGGACCTCTAGAAACTCCATGTCTGGTCCCTGGACGGGACATGGAGGTTCTAGGTGGCCTACCACAGGCTGTGGTAGACACCATCACTTCCACTAGAGCTCCCTCTACGAGGCGCCTCTATGCGTTGAAGTGGAACCTGTTCGTTGAATGGTGTTCTTCTCGGCGAGAAGACCCCCAAAGATGCTCGATCAGTTCTGTGCTTTCCTTCCTTCCTACAAGATGGGTTGGAGCGAAGGCTGTCTCCCTACACCCTCAAAGTTTATGTTGCCGCTATCGCCGCAAATCATGACATGGTTAATGGTAAGTCCTTAGGGAAGCACGATCTGATCGTCAGGTTCCTGAGGAGGGCGAGGAGACTAAATCCGCCTCTCCCTCACTCTTTACCTTCTTGGGACTTAACTCTGGTGCTAACTGCACTACAGAGAGCACACTTTGAGCCTTTGCAGTCAGCAGAGTTAAAAATTCTGTCTTGGAAGACAGTACTCCTGACTGCATTGGCCTCCATCAAGAGGGGAGGGGACCTGCAGGCATTTTCGGTCGACGAATCGTGCCTGGAATTCGGGGCGGGTAACTCTCATGTAATCTTGAGACCCCGGCCCGGATATGTGCCCAAGGTTCCCACCACTCCCTTTCGGGACCAGGTGGTGAGCCTGCAAGCACTGTCTTCGGAGGAGGCAGACCCAGCCCTAGCTTTTCTCTGTCCCGTTCGCGCCCTGCGGACTTACATGGACAGAACGCAAAGCTTCAGGACCTCAGAGCAGCTCTTCATCTGTTACGGAGGCCAGCAGAAGGGAAAGGCTGTCTCCAAGCAGAGGTTGGCCCACTGGATAGTGGATGCCATCGCTTTGGCGTATGAGTCCCAAGGCGTGCCCTGCCCGCTCGGGTTAAGGGCCCACTCCACTAGGGGTGTGGCTTCTTCCCGGGCGTTGGCTCGTGGCGCCTCGCTGACAGATATATGTAGAGCTGCGGGCTGGGCGACACCTAACACGTTCGCTAGATTTTATAGCCTTCGTGTAGAGCCGGTATCTTCCTGTGTGCTCGCTTTAAATAGCCAGTAACACCGAAGGACCCGTTCTTGTGTCGACTTGCTGCACCATTCCCCTCCTCATGGACCGGATACGTGCGTTGATATGCTCCAGTTGAGTTCCCCAGAACGGCGAACCCTGTTGAGTCCTCCGCAACCCGCGACAGTCGGACATGGCGGAGCGTCCGACGCCAGGTCTAACACTCGTATGCATTGGTGGAACTTGTGTTAGGCTGGGTATCCATATGTTGTGACCTCTACGGCGGTCCCATATGTGTATTCTTCCACGGTACGGCTCCCTATGGCGAGCCCGTGTCTTTCCCTTGGCAGAGCTCACTCTGCCGTCTCTGTGTGGTGTAGTCCCCCACCTGCATTGGCCAGGGCCACCCCTGGGATTTCTGTATGTTGTACTGCCCACGGCCAGTCCATACGTGTATATTCCACAGGATACCTCCCTACGGGTAGGATGTGGCTTCCGCAGCGCCCCCCCCTGGGCATGCTTTCCCAGTGTTATCCAATACTCTGCTGAGTGGGTCTTGCGGAACAGCAGCAGTGACACTCCCTGCGTGAGTTTCCCGCTCTGAACAGACGGGGTCTGAGGGGCTTTTGCTGGGCGCTGGAAGTGGTAGTAACTGTGGCGTTTTCCAAAGGGATCCCAATTCGTCGGTGACGTCCGACGTACGTCAAACGTGACCGACTAAAAGGGAACGTCTCGGTTACGTATGGTACTCGTTCCCTGAATGAGGGAACGGAGATGTACGTCCCGTCACCACAGTTGCTGTACCATCACTGCATGGCCGAGTCACTAGTTCGGCTCCTCAGTGAAAAATAAAGGTGCGCTGCATCTCCTTCCGCTTTATACCCGCGGTGCGGGGCAGAGCGCGAGATGCAAATCTCGCACGCCAATGGCCATTGGCCCGTTCTCTATATCTCGAAGCTGATAGGGGCTCCCAGAAGTGATCCCAGTTCGTCGGTGAAGTCCGACGTACATCTCCATTCCCTCCTTCAGGGAGACGTTTTCTATTTTAATATACTTTAAAATATAATCTATTTTGGTGATGTAAAACTGAATTTTCATCAGCCATTACGCCAGTCTTCAGTGTCACATGATCCTTCAGAAATCATTCTGATATGCTGATTTATTATCAATGTTGGAAACTGCTGTGCTTCTTAATATTTTTTTATAACCTGTGATCATTTATTCATCCAAGAATCCTGAAAAAAGTAAGTAATGGCTGATGAAAATTCTGCTTTGCAGCACAGAAATAAATGATATTTTACAGTATATTAAAACAGAAAAATTTTAAATGGAATTTTGTTTTGGTCAAATAAATGCATGCTTGATGAGCATAAGAGACTTCTTTCAAAAACATTAATTTACATAGTAATGTGTCCAAACGTTTGACTGGTACTGTATTTATAGCATCTGAGCAGAAATTTGCGAACAAAAGCTTTATTGATGTGACACTAGGCTATTTTACAGTAAACACTTCATAATCTATCCAAACAGGCCAAAGAAATCTTGTCTAAACAGTCTTACGCCTTTTATATAGTGTATTTGTTATATTATAGAGCCTATAAATGTTAATCTGCAGTTTAATATGTCACACAGAGACATGTAGAATTCATATTTAAACTGTCTTTTGCGGTTTAATATTCACAGACACTAAAATAAACATCTCACAATCCTCGGCTGGATCCGTAGCTCATCGAAATGGGTAACACTTTACAATAAGGTTTCATTAGTTAACATTAGTTAATGTATTAACTAACATGAACTAACCATGAGCAGTACATTTGTTACTGTATTTGTTAATCTTTGTTAACGTTAGTTAATATAAATACAGCTGTTCATGGTTTGATCATGTTAGTTCACAGTGCATTAACTAATGTTAACAAGAGTTTAATAGAGTATTAGTAAATGTTGAAATTAACATTAACAAAGATAAATAAATGCTTTATAAGTGCAGTTCATTATTAGTTCATGTTAACTAATGAACCTTATTGTAAAGTGTGTTACCTCGAAATAAAACCAACACTTCTTCTGAGGTAAATTATTCCAGCATTATTCCTCACCGTGTCTCAAAACGATGTAAAGTACATGCACTAAACTTGATGCGTTTTTTTGAGTTAATGCAGGCGGGGAGCCTTCGAAAAGAACGCGCTCTCCGTGGGTGTGGCCGCATTAGCAGATAATGAAGAGGCTCGCGAACAACTGACATCTCTCTCTTTTCAAACGGATTACATAAACAGAAAATATTTGTTTTCGATTTTGAACCTGACATTTCAACGTTTCTTTAGACATATGTCTCAGGTTTGTGTGACAAGTTACAGTTAATTTTCTGACAAGTATCAGAATAGACTTTCTTTGAGACAAAGGCGGCAGATCGCGCATTATGTTTGCTTTCTTTATTTTGCAAAAAGCACAAAAAATTTTTTTTTTATTGTGAGTGTAAAATAAAAGTATAAACTTAACAGATTCGAATGATGTATAAGACTTACAGTGGGGAGAACAAGTATTTGATACACTGCCGATTTTGCAGATTTTCCTACTTACAAAGCATGTAGAGGTCTGTAATTTTTAAGTAAGCAACTGAGCAGCTAACAACGTGCAGGTGCATTTTTGACATAACGCGTCACCCAGCATACTCGGGTAAAAAAGTCACAGCTTGCCACTGATATATATATACAGTGGGGAGAAAAAGTATTTGATACACTGCCGATTTTGCAGGTTTTCCTACTTACAAAGCATGTAGAGGTCTGTAATTTTTCTCATAGGTACACTTCAACTGTGAGAGACGGAATCTAAAACAAAAATCCAGAAAATCACATTGTATGATTTTTAAATAATTAATTTGCATTTTATTGCATGACATAAGTATTTGATCACCTACCAACCAGTAAGAATTCCGGCTCTCACAGCCCTCCTGTTCTCCACTCATTAACTGTATTAACTCCACCTGTTTGAACTCGTTACCTGTATAAAAGACACCTGTCCACACACTCAATCAAACAGACTCCAACCTCTCCACAATGGCCAAGACCAGAGAGCTGTGTAAGGACATCAGGGATAAAATTGTACACCTGCACAAGGCTGGGATGGGCTACAGAACAATAGGCAAGCAGCTTGGTGAGAAGGCAACAACTGTTGGCGCAATTATTAGAAAATGGAAGAAGTTCAAGATGACGGTCAATCTCCCTCGGTCTGGGGCACCATGCAAGATCTCACCTCGCGGGGCATCAATGATCATGAGGAAGGTGAGGGGTCAGCCCAGAACTACACGGCAGGACCTGGTCAATGACCTGAAGAGAGCTGGGACCACAGTCTCAAAGAAAACCATTAGTAACACACTACGCCGTCATGGATTAAAATCCTGCAGCTCACGCAAGGTCCCCCTGCTCAAGCCAGCGCATGTCCAGGCCCGTCTGAAGTTTGCCAATGACCATCTGGATGATCCAGAGGAGGAATGGGAGAAGGTCATGTGGTCTGATGAGACAAAAATAGAGCTTTTTGGTCTAAACTCCACTCGCCGTGTTTGGAGGAAGAAGAAGGATGAGTACAACCCCAAGAACACCATCCCAACCATGAATCATGGAGGTGGAAACATCATTCTTTGGGGATGCTTTTCTGCAAAGGGGACAGGGCGACTGCACCGTATTGAGGGGAGGATGGATGGGGCCATGTATCGCGAGATCTTGGCCAACAACCTCCTTCCCTCAGTAAGAGCATTGAAGATGGGTCGTGGCTGGGTCTTCCAGCATGACAACGACCCGAAACACACAGCCAGGGCAACTAAGGAGTGGCTCCGTAAGAAGCATCTCAAGGTCCTGGAGTGGATTGCCCAGCGACAGCCCCGAAACCTGAAGGATCTAGAGAAGGTCTGTATGGAGGAGTGGGCCAAAATCCCTGCTGCAGTGTGTGCAAACCTGGTCAAGAACTACAGGAAATGTATGATCTCTGTAATTGCAAACAAAGGTTTCTGTACCAAATATTAAGTTATGCTTTTCTGATGTAACAAATACTTATGTCATGCAATAAAATGCAAATTAATTACTTAAAAATCATACAATGTGATTTTCTGGATTTTTGTTTTAGATTCCGTCACTCGCAGTTGAAGAGTACCTATGATAAAAATTACAGACTTCTACATGCTTCGTAAGTGGGCAAACCTGCAAAATCGGCAGTGTATCAAATATTTGTTCTCCCCACTGTATATGTTTGACAAAAATCAACTGAGTTATTTAAGTCTCTTTCGCACTGATAAGAAAATAAGCAAGGTGAAGTCGCCGGCGACTTTGCCAACCCCTGGGAGGTAATAGATAACACATAAGAAGCATACTTTTTTGTACATACATTTAAATAAAATAATAAAGCAAATAATTGGATGCATAGTTTATTATAAAAATGCAGAAAGCTTTAAGAAATACAGGGCATCAAATTAAATTTCCATTTCGTGTTAAATGCAAAAAATCAATGTCATTTTTTATAAGAAAGTACATAATGCAGGCCCAGAGCATGGCTGTCATGTAGATGGTCACTGAGAATCCACTGTCCCTAGTGCTGACCCGGCCTACACAGCAGAGCCTGCCACAGCCTGTGGAGAGCAGAATTGCTATTGTATAGCTTTTGTTACTCATGATATGAGAATGTGAATACACCAGTTCAACAGACTATAAAGGGCCAGATTTACTAAACGGCAAATTAGCATGAGAACGCAATTCCAAAAAATGGGAGTGGAAAGTTTTGCGCGGGATTTGCTGATGACGCACACATTAAAGAACACAGACACAGCCGGATGTCACGATCTGGTTGCAGCAGAGAAGAAACTGGATCTATGTGCAGCAGACTTTATTGCAAACAAAATCAAACTAACAGAAATACTCTGGAATCTTCAGAACTTCAGAAACAAGGACAGAACAACCAGTACATATCAACGGTAACGCATAGACAACGACAGACTCTGAAAAGGACAAAACAAAACATGGTGCTTAAATAGCAAACAAGGAGGGTAAATTAACTAGACACACTTGAACTCAACTAACACAATCAGTAACCAAGGATACAAACAGGCAGGGGACGAAGGAAGACTGAACTAATTAACAGATTAGAAGACTAACTAGGAAACAGACATAAACAGAACAGGAAAAGATATCAAAAACAAACTCTAAACAAGAACAAATAAATTCAAAATATGACAGTACCCTCCCCCTCCCGGAATGTGCATCCTCGTGCCATAAAACATCCAAGGGGTGGGAGGGTGGTCGCCCTGGAAGCTGACAAGGGGTGGCTTAGGCAGAACAGGAAACCTCCTGGGCGACGCCGGCAGTTCAGGGAGCCAGCGAGGTGCAGACAGTTTAGGGGGCCATGGCAGTGCAGGTAGCTCAGGGAATCATGGCAGATTGGCCTCCATGGCCTTGACACTAGGTTCGGCCCCTTTTTTTGGGAGGAACTATTGGCTCATGTTCTGGAGAGGACTCTGGAATGGGCTCAGGGGTTGGAGCTGTTACTGGACTTTGGTCAGGGGCTGGGGCTCACGTGTGTGCAGCCCACACACACAAAATGGCCGTGGCCATAATGGTCAGTGCTGCATTCTCAGGAGCTGACTCTGGGGCTGGAACGGGCTCTGTATTTTCCTTCACATGAACGGACTGGGAAGTTTCTCTCACTGGAGTGGACAGGAGAATTTCACTCTCTGGAGCGGATTCTGGGGTTTCACTCTCTGGAGCGAATTCGGGGATTTTCCTCGCTGGAGCGGACTCAGGAAGATCACTCACTGGAAGCATTGTGACCATTGTAATTGGCAATGCTGTTCTCCTTGGAGCAGGAATTTCTCTCACCGGAACGGGTTTGAGAACATTACTCACTGGAGCAGACTCTGAGATTTCAGACTCTGGAATGGACTCTGGAGCAGGCTTGGGATGTGGGGGCCGGGTGAAGGAAAGATTTCTTCAGAGCTCCTCGGACGGAAACAACAGCAGGATCCACCACTTTCACTCCCAGGTCTGCGCTGTTTGAAACCATCTTTCGGGCTCGCAAGAAGACTAGAGCTGGATCAGGGAATGGAGTGGGATCTTGTAATGAATTAATACAGAAGGAAACGTATTCCCTCCATATGTAGTCTCATCTCTTGTAAGTCCACATCTTGGTCATCCTGTGCACCAACCCAATAGATGGTTTTAGGCTGGTATCATTCAATTTTGAGAACTCACAGAATCTAAGAGTGTAATCCCTGAGAGGAAGTCCTCAGTGGAGGTCAATGAAGGCTGCTGCTAAATCCATAGTTCAGTCCACTGCCATGTTCTATGTGCAGCAGTCGTTATTGCAAACAAAATCAAACTAACAGAAATACTCGGGAATCTTCAGAACTTCAGAAACAAAAACAGAACAACCAGTACATATCAACGGTAATGCATAGACAACAGCAGACACTGAACAGGACAAAACATGGGGCTTAAATACACAGCAAACAAGGAGGGTAAATTAACTAGACACACTTGAACTCAACTAACACAATCAGTAACCAAGGATACAAACAGGCAGGGGAGGGAGGAATACTGAACAAATTAATTGAACTAATTAACAGATTAGAAGACTAACTAGGAAACACAGACATAAACAGAATAGGAAAATATATCAAAAACAAACTTTAAACATGAACAAATAAACTCAAAATGTGACTGTACCCTCCCTCTCTCGTAATGTGCATCCTCGTGCCATAAAACATCCAAGGGGTGGGAGGGTGGTCGCCCTGGAAGCTGACATGGGGTGGCTTAGGCAGAACAGGACACATGGGCAACGCCGGCAGTTCAGGGAGCCAGGGCGGTGCCGACAGTTCAGGGGGCCATAGCGATGCAGGTAGCTCAGGTAACCATGGTGGATTGGCCTCCATGGTCTTGACACTAGGTTCGGCCCCTTTTCTTGGGAGGAGCTATTGGCTCATGTTCTGGAGGGAACTCTGGAATGGGCTCAGGGGTTGGAGCTGTTACTGGACTCTGGTCAGGGGCTGGGGCTCACGTGTGTGCAGCCCACACACACAAAATGGCCGTGGCCATAATGGTCAGTGCTGCATTCTCAGGAGCTGACTCTGGGACTGGAACGGGCTCTGGTATTTCCCTCACATGAACGGACTGGGAAGTTTCTCTCACTGGAGTGGACTGGAGAATTTCACTCTCTGGAGCGGATTCTGGAGTTTCACTCTCTGGAGCGAATTCAGGGATTTCCCTCACTGGAACGGACACAGGAATTTTCCTCACTGGAGTGACTTGAACTCAACTAACACAATCAGTAACCAAGGATACAAACAGGCAGGGGACGGAGGAATACTGAACTAATTAACTGAACAGATTAGAAGATTAACTAGGAAACAACAGGAAAAGATATCAAAAACAAACTCTAAACATGAACGAATAAACTCAAAACGTGACACCAGATCATGTCCATAATGACCAACGCAATCTACCAGTTAGCATCTGGTTTAAAACATGCTTTTTTGGGCGGTAAATAATGCGCAAAAACCAGTAAATTGATAAGCACAAACCTTAGTAAATCATCTTGCATGATTTAAATAGGCATTTCAATTTTGCGTCTGAAAGAGAAGCTTCTACAAATGCATATGCAATAAGGTCAGCTGCAAAAATAACCCTGTCCATGTCTTTTAAGCGCTAATTTTTCACTGCGTGTCTTTAGTATATCCTGGCAGTAGTTTTTAACGCTGCGCTGGCGCAAACTGTTAGTAAATCTGGCCCAAAGTGTCTTTATAGTCTTTTGGATATTTAACTCTTTGTTTTCTCAGTTTTTTTTTTTTTTTTTTTAATTACATGCTTAACCTTTAAAGCGATTTAGATGAAGATTTACCCATCATTTGTTTCTTTGTGTTCTTCTCCGGTTTTAGCAAAATGATGTAACATTTGGGAGCAAATATGCAAAAGAGTAAACCAAAACTTGATGCTAAAATAGCAAATATCTGAACAGCTACAGTAAATTTTCCAGGAGAACTGACATAAGCTGGGATAAATGTGAGCCAGACAGCACAGAATATGAGCATACTGAATGTGATGAATTTAGCTTCATTGAAATTATCAGGGAGCTTCCGAGCCAGAAAAGCTAAAACAAAACACAAGACTGATAGCAGGCCAGTATAACCCAGAACAGCCCAGAAACCTAGAGCTGAACCTAAGTTACATTCAAGGATGATCTTTTCTCTGTAATAGTTCAAATTCATATATGGAAATGGGGGGGATAATGTTAACCAAAGCACACATATAATCACCTGTATTAATGTTAAACAAACAACACTAAGTCGTTGTTGTGCAGGTCCAAACCATTTCATGACATTATTTCCTGGAAGTGTAGCCCTGAAGGCCATTAACACAACTATTGTTTTTCCCAGAACACAGGAGATACAGAGGACAAAAGTGATCCCAAATGCTGTGTGACGCAACATACAGGACCACTCAGTGGGCCGTCCAATGAAAGTAAGTGAACAGAGGAAACACAGAGAGAGTGAGAAGAGCAGCAGGAAGCTCAGCTCTGAGTTGTTGGCTCTGACAATAGGTGTTTCTTTATGAAGATAAAAAAGAAAAGATACAATTGCTGTTAATAACACCCCAATGAAGGAGAAAATACAAAGCACCATCCCCATGATTTCTGTATAGGAAAGGAATTCAACCACTTTTAATACACATCTGTCTCTGCTTTCATTTGACCAGAACTCCAAATCACAAGGAAAGCAGTCACTAGAATCTGTGAAGGAATATCAAGAAAAGATTATTCGAATGGAAAGGGCATCATGAAGTCACTTGACCAATGGAGAGTATTACACTTCGCTTTATCACATTTTCGTGAGAGTTTTTCAGCATGTACAATTTTACCTGTGCCATTACTGATTTCTCCCTCTGCACATGGAATACAGTCATAACAGCAGACAGGTCTTCCTTTTTGCACAGCCTTCCTAGTGCCGGGAGGGCAGCTCTCACTGCACATGGACACAGGCAACTATGAGAAAAAAAGTCATATAAATACTCAAATTATAATTTGAATTAAATGAATTGCTTGACAAGGAATTTTTTTTTTTCTCCACTTTTGCCACTCCACTTCATATTTTCAGACAGATTAATGTAAACTATTCATTGGTTTTCTTTATTCAAACATATGTTCATATGCCCTCAATGATGTATTATACAGTATCAATGTACCTGTCCACTGTTCCCTGCCCATAACATGTGTTCCTGATTAACTTGAAGATGTTGGTTTTGCTCTGAAGGCAGTGAGCTTTCAAAAGCACCCACATGCCTAAACTGCAGACTTCCATCCTCAGCAGGCTGCCAGTTCACCAGGTCATATCTCGCCACTGGATCACCACTTGCATCAAAGAAAATTTCTTCACCTGTTTTAACTGTGAATCTCACATTCCTCATATACTCCAACACCTGATAGGAATCAAGAACATGATTCATGTTTAATTTCAGTATAAATTTTAATACATTTTTTTACATACACACAGAGAAAAAAGGTATCAAAATTGTACCTTTAGGGGTACAAGAGCTTGTCACTGGGGCAGTACCCTTTGTACCTTTTTACTCCTAAAAGGTGCATATTAGTACCCTAGAGTACAAATACGTACCTTAAGGTACTACTATGAAACTTTTTGTGTTAAAAAAGGTACAAATATGTCCTTTTAAGGGTACTGCCCCAGTGACAATTTTTTTTTAAGGTACAATTTTGACACCTTTTTTCTCTGTGTGTACCTTTTGTGTTGTGGGCCATTCTCTTTTGCTGCTGATGGTGGAGGATTTGAAGTCTTTTAATACATTATGTAGTGCATGAGCGACAGAATACACCGCAGTGTACACTTTATTTGCTATTCGTAGCTCTGATACATCAGTATATTCATTTTGCTGCTTAGCCAGTCTCTCTGAGCCAGTACAACCACCACTGCCGCTGCTCCTGAAAGAACACTGAAAAGCTGTTTCCCAGAATTCTTTTAACAGTTCATTGTTTGGCTCTTGATCAGGATGCACATTCACTAGGAACTCTCGCAGACCCACAAGTTTGGCATTTGCTATAGCAAAGCCCACAGCTCCAGATAGGAAACTGTACTCCTTTGTTTCTGCAATAGTTCGAGAAGTGATCCAGGATTCACTGCCAACCCACTGCAGCCCTGTGATGTTGTGTTGTGCAATTACATTCACAAGGGGGACAAAATCTCCTAGTGCAATAAAAGCCAGCACCACTCTGGCGGTGCCCTTCTTTATCACTTCCAGTGTCTTCAGAATCTGCTCTTCTGGATCAGTTCGAAATATGGCCTCTGAGTATTCAATACAAATCCCTTCTTGTTTTGCTGCCTCCTCAAATGCTGCAATACCATTGTTGCCATAATCACTGCGACTCCTGATCGTCCCAACCCAAGTCCAGCCAAAGTGCTTGACAAGCTGAGCCAGTGCTTTGCTTTGGTAATAATCACTGGGTATTGTTCTGAAGAAGGATGGATACTTCTTTCTGTTACTCAGGCATGCACATGTGGCAAAATGACTGATCTACAAGAAAAAGTATATTAACCACATGTATTAACTTTTCACATTCTTTTTATAACAGTTCTTCCACAGTATGTCACCTATGTATTGTCTTCAGATTTTAATTGTAAACAGACTGGTACAATTTACAACAATTTTACAAAAAATTCTATATTTACAAAAAATGTTTAAATCTTCCAGTGCTTCATCAGAGTTCTTACAACAGGTAAGTTGAATGGGCCAGCAACAGATGCCAATCCAATGGTGGGAGAGGATGTTGACTCTCCAATAATGGCATGAACAGCTGGTGGTCTAAAGCAGGATGTGTCACTCAAAGTATCTTCATAACCATTCATTAAAGCCATGCCTGAGAGGACAGTCTGAGCTATAGAGCCACAGGAATCATATATCTTATAGCCCAAAGAAACACCAGGCAAAAGTTGTGTGCTGTTATTTATTTCCTCAATGGCAAAAATCAGCGTCTGAGCAAATTTGAATTCACGCAAGTTCAAGCTGTGAAAATAACACATAAATTGAGTGTTGCATTCTGCAAAGAATAACCACATAGCCACATTCAACTTAATCATAATACTATCATACAGACCTGATGCATTTTGTTGGCTCTGGTTTGGAAGTGAAAGAATGCATCTTTAGCAGAACATTTCTGTGGATTGTGAAAATTGCTCCAATGTTGATGTCTCTTTCTGCAGAGAGTAGAGGAAGGGCAGGCTGACCAAGCAGTCTGCAGACTTGTGCTGAAGCTGGTACACAGACCCCATGTAGGAGCAGAAGCAGCAGAGACACAGTCCTCTTTGCCATGCTAATGTGTATGCAGATCAGGAACCTCTGAGGCATTACAGGGAACTTGACACCTTTTATTGTGTCATTGAATCCTTTGGGGTTGGCATTTTTAATCATTTACACATTATGTAAAAAAGGGCAGTGCAACGACACTGTAAAAATTGCTATAAAATAACAGCCAAATTCTGACAGTAACTTACTGTTTTCCATTAAAACAGCAATTTGCTGTAGAAAACAATGCATTCTGGGCAATATTTTTCACAGTAAGCAACTGCTGTTAATTTACAGCCCAT
This sequence comes from Coreius guichenoti, assembly GCA_039654105.1. Taxonomy (NCBI): domain Eukaryota; kingdom Metazoa; phylum Chordata; class Actinopteri; order Cypriniformes; family Gobionidae; genus Coreius; species Coreius guichenoti. Next base: position 24,016,473 of record CM077181.1, read on the forward strand.
TTTCAACAGTAATCTACTGTATTTCTGTATTACGGCTTTGTACTGTAGTACGCAATGCATTGTGGGCTGATGCATTTTTTTTTTTAAAGTAATAGTATAATGACACTGAACGGGTGTTTCACAGGAGTTTGAATACGAGCTTCCTGTCTATGTTTGCAGTGCACATGACAGGAATATACAGAACTTTGAAACAGCGCGTTCTTTTAAAACTGGACCAGTGACTGTGGTGAGCGGGAAGAAACGTACTTGTTTGTGTTCGCGGCACTTATGACCCCTTGAGGAAACTGACTGCAGCGTGGAGTGCGTTCTTTTAAAACTGGACCGGTGACTGTGGCGAGTGGGAAGAACTGAAACTGAAAGCCGCGCCTGAAACGAACGTGTTTGTGTTCGCGGCGCTTATGACACTTCGAGGAAACTGACTGCAGCAAGGTTTTGGTTGGATTGTTGTCTCTCACATCCAAATCAGTCGAACGGTGACTGATGAGCTGGAACTGAACAAGCCGGAATAGCGAGTGAAGCGAGTGATTATAAATGCATTAAACGGAGAGGGTAAAATCCTGTCAATTCACTGTAATACGTAATTTATTTCTAAATTTCAGTGTTTATTAAGGCTTTCAGACCGTGTATTTCTTGTTGGCACTCAACCTGACGGTTTTGGCTGTACTGCTTGTTGGCGGGAGAAAAAAATAAATAAATAAAAAGAAATAACTGGTCAAATTTGTTCTTAAACATTATTAATTAAGTTAAACTTTTAAAATGCAGCTCTGTTTAACTGCATAAGCTGTATAACAGAGTTTGAGTTTGTATTCTTTTCTGCATTTTTTCTTACAAATGTTCACATTGCTTTTACTATATTTTTGTCTGTTTTTGGTGTTCTTGCTTATAAATAAATGTTCACCTTTTTATTAGTCTATTACTGTTGCCTGTCTTTATCAGTAGCCAATGAGCTTGTGTGTTCAACCTTCAAATACTCGGGTAGCATTTGCCTTAGCAGTGCAGTGTGTAGCTCCCTGGCTTAAGAAAGGATAGACTATTCGACTGATGATTCCCACACTTTATTGAATATCAGTCACAGATACGATCACCATTGGACGCCATAAGTATCACCATGAAACATCGGGAATCAACGTAGGAGCTTGTACAAAAAGAAAACAAAACACCAAAATGAATAAACCTTGAAACAAACATACATCAAAACAAAATAAATAAACTTATTAATGATTTAAACGTACCCAAACATACTGTGAAATAACAACAAACAAATAATCTTAATACAAAGAAAACAATCAAACAACATACAAATAACAGATAACAGGAAGTCCATAACCATACCATACCTTGTTCTCCATTTAAACCAGGAGCTAAATCCTTTTAAACTCCTTGCAAACCGTAAACCTTTAATGCCACGACCATGTGTGTCTAGGCCTCGTTCCATACTGAAATGCTTGGAGAACACTCGCAATATATCCGCTCATGTGAATGAACGTCAAAATAAAAGACCTCCGTTACCATAACACAAATGAAACCAAAAAAATCTGGAAAATAAATACCATACAAAAATACCAAAAATAAACAATAAATAAATAGTTTAAGGGGAAATAATAAAGCAGACAATATAAAACAAAATCATTAACACAGTGTGAGTGCCCCTGATCACCACCAGAGGGCACTCCAACCCGGACTGTCATTCCATCATAGACTACATCACCCATAATCCTTTGCCCGGACTCATCAGCACTCACTGTTTACACCTGTGTCTCATTACCTCTGCCTATATCTAGCCTGTTCACCCTGTCATTCTTTGCTAAGTCTTGTTTTGTTGTTACACTGCACTTCTGAGCGTTCTCACCGGTTTCATGTCTCTTGGTTTGTTGGATTTCTTGCCTGTGTCCCGGATTACCTTTTTGCCTCTGTCTCCTGCCTTGTTTGCCTGTTTGGACTGCCTACCTGTGCTTTGACCTTGCCTGTACTTTTGACGACGATTGTGGATAACCCTTCTAATAAATACTGCATTTGGATCCTCAACCTTCGTGTCTCAGAGCAGTTCTTAACACCCCAGCACCACCTGTATAGATCTGCTACGGGTATTTCATGTACACTCTATTGTAGAGCAGCAGCATGTCTTACTTGCTCACAGCAGCGTGTTGTGTATGTATTGGCAGTAGAAAGTCCTATACTTGCTCTGCAGCAGCAGCAATAAAAGCAGCAGCAGCCTAGTAGCCATATTAGTAACATATTAACATTGTCATACCCATTACCATGCCAAACACTCAGAATTGTCATGACAGAAATATATATATATATATATATATATATATATATATACTGTATATATATATCAGTGGCGAGCTGTGACTTTTTTACCCGAGTATGCTGGGTGACGCGTTATGTCAAAAATGCACCTGCACGTTGTTAGCTGCTCAGTTACTTACTTAAAAGTTTCCTAATATATTTGACCTTTTATTGAAAGTAGCCTACATTTACCTGTTGATGCCTTCACAAGCACCCGTAAAAGCTGATGAGTTGTGTTTGAGTTGAGTCAGGCGCGACGCGGAAGGTGCATTTGCAAAATATGCTGCCACTAGGTGGCACTAATGCCGCATAAACTAAATGCTTTACCTTTAAATGGTACAGCACATCGGCTGAGGACACACCTATGGGATCAGATTCCCGCCTAATGTATTGTGGTCACGCATCAGAAAATAATAAGCGTGAATTAAAATGTTAAAAACACGTGAAGATATAACGCACAAAACTGAAAAATCAATGCAAAGTTAACCAGAATCACAAACAACGCGGTCACGGAAATAAAAATAATAAGCGTGAATCAAACATTTAAACAAGTTTAAAATGATATTGCTCAAAACTGAAACATGAATTCAAAATTATCTGAATCGCACACAAAATCATGTTTTCTGCTCTTATTTTAATAATAAAATAAATTTGCTCGTTTCCACATTCTGCGCTTGCGTTTCCAATGGTCCACTAGTTCTAGATTGACAGCTCATCCTCTAGCCAATCAATCGAAGAGGGAAGTTGACATCACTCCAATGCGACTCAGCCGGTCAGTTCAGGCAGCCGCTGTTGAGCTATGAGTATAACGCATTCTCTATCACTGTATCTGCAAGGAAATACATTATTTTATTATTATGAGTATAACATTAGGAATCTATTCTTTTGATATGATAGACGTTTTAGGGGGTTCTCACAATTAAAGCAGTCAAATAAACATGATCACGACTGGGTGCTTACTGACGCTTGGCTGGCCGCTCAGTCCAACCAGCCGCTGTTGAGCTACGAGTATAACGCGTTCTCTATCACCAGTGGTGGAGGAAGTACTGAATCTCAGTACTTAAGTAAAAGTACAAATAACCAGAGACATATTTACTTTAGTAAAAGTAGAAGTACCACAATGACAACCCTACTTAAGTAAAGAGTAAAAAGTAGCCTACCTGATTTTAAATGTACTTTAAGTATTAAAAGTAAAAGTTCTTGCATAACAATTTATTCTCTTAATGTCTATATTCTAATAATTAAAAAAAAAAAAAAAAAACAGTATGGGCTGTGGCATTTTAATTAAGTTAGTTTTGGGTTAATGTAATTGTGCTTACCATCTGTGGCCCAGTTTGCGTAGAAAGAGCGGTAATATTTCCTCCAGAGTGGAGAGCGCCTTTCTGAAGATTCCGTTCATTTCTAAAGCTCATTCCGCTCAGCGTCGCGCGCTAAACCCAGAATGCCCTTTGTGACATGCTGGTTCGAATATAGGCCTATCCGAAATAAGTAGCTTGGGCTGCCCCCAACTAAAGCTTTTTTCTAGTAGTTGTTCATTTAAGCCGTGGTTCACACAGAGCCGGCGCCTTCATGTCATTGTCTGCTATATTTGCTTATTATTTATTAAATCCAGGCAATTGGTTGATAAAACATTGATTAAAATTAAGATACAATTTATACAAAACGAAATTCACTTTAAAGAAAGGCAACAAAACAAAACTTAATGAAGTGGTCAAAATAATTTCTGTCCCCCATGTCTTCTGACACATTGCGCATCTTATGTGTCCTGTTCACTTTTCATAATCAACGTAGATTAAATTAAAAAAATAAGGTCCCACTTTATATTAGGTGGCCTTAACAACTATGTACTTACATGTCTTACTAAGCACTTGATACAATGTACTTACAATGTACTTACATTGTACTTACATTTAAAGTACCTGCATGAACATTCTGTAGTTACAGTAGTGTACTTACATTTGTATAATGTAAGTACACAATAATTACAATATTGTAACTACAATTGTAACTACTCTGCAGTTTCTGTGAAAAAAAATTTGGGGGAGCAATTTTGTTTTTACACGTATAAAGCATTATTGTTCACGCCTACCGCAATGTACTTAAATATGAGGATGAGGGTGGATACTTATTATTCAAACCATTTAATATTCAAGCTATGGATTCAAAAAATGTTTGCAGAATATACCTGAATACACAATGTATATTCATATAGTCGTCTCATTTAGCAAATTATGCCTCCCCAGGATTCACTAAGTTTGATTTTATTTTGTTGTGCACCTCACATGCTATAAAAGACAATATGAAAATACCATCTACTTAGAAAAAGGGTTCACACACTTTACAAGGTCTCATTTGTTAATATTAGTCAATGCATTAAGTAACATGAACTAACAGTGAACAATATGTTTGTACAGCATTTATTATTCTTTTTTAATTTATAAAAATAAATTATTTTGGTTAAAATACCCCAATTTTAACCAAAATTAAACCAGAAATAAACATTAACCTTTAGCGATACTTGTATTTAATCGTCAGGAGTTTCCCACTCTTTTTTCCTGAGGTAATAATAGAGGCTTTCATCTTGTCAAGGCCTCTGAGCACCTCTGGGCAAACTCAAAAAGCTTCTCTTCGTGAGGCTGGAACTGGGGGATAGAGCGAAAAAATTCTGGGTTGATAATCTGAATCTCAGCCACAACTGCAGTGAGGGCAAGGGTGTTTCTGTCCACTCCGACTTTCATGAAAGCTCTTGTCATGCTTCCTTCCTTTTTGTATGCTCGAAGAACTTTTTTGTATCTCTTAAGTACGTCATCTGGACACTTGGCTGTTGAACGTAAAAAAAGTAAACAATTTGTGGTTACACTTTATTTTATGGTGTCCTTGTAATTATACAATTAATACTGAGTAATACTAAATAACTACATGTACTTACTATTAGGGTTAGGCTCAGTTGCATGTAATTATGCATAATTCATAGTTATTACTATAGTAACTACATTTAACGTGTAACAAGGACACTAAAATAAATTCATACCCAGTTTGTTAATGCATTACAAATTATACAAAACTTCCATAGGCGGAGGGTGAACCAACTCTAGGGTAAGGCTAGATGCGATTCCTCCTTGAAAACACTTTTAAATAGAATGTCATGAAATAGTTATGTGTAACCAAGCAGATCTCGTCCCCTATTAACTACCATAGTATTTTTTCCCCCTACTGTGGTAGTCAATGGGGAACGAGATCTGCGTGGTTACACATAACTATTTCATGACATTCTATTTAAAATTGTTTTCACTTTTTGTGTACAGCAGAACAATTTTTTTTTACAGGTTTGGAATAACTTGAGGGTGAGTAAATGATGACAGAATTTTCATTTTTGGGTGAACTATTCCTTTAACGCCTCTGATTGGCCATTGCATTCCTAAGCTCAACAGACTCATGTGATTGGTAAAACTGACTGTAATTGTAAAACACGTAAAATGTATGATGAAACATGAGCAGATCTAAATTTAATGACGCAATTGACACTTTTCATTTAATTTTCCTTTTCACTTTATTACTATATTTAGTTTAAACATGCAGGTGTATTTTTGACCCTAGCCCCCGTTAATTTTTGACCCGTGGCCAGGGGAAGGCTAAGCCTTACACACACTCCGCCTATGGAAACATCAGGCGAAATCATCTTCATCAAGAATAAATTCACATTTAGATGTGCCTTTTGTATTTACCTCTCACTGTTGCACTGGAGAATGCAGATCTTGACCTGTTTTTTTGGGTTCTCTTCTTTTTGGATTTTTTTTTCCTGCATCTATCATCCTCCGATGAAGATGAAGGGATGGAGGAGGACGAGGAAGAGGATGAAGAGTTTAGCTCATCACTCTCACAACTAGTGTCTTTCTTCTTCTTCTTTTTCTTTTCCTTGCCTAAAAAAAAGATTTTCTATTAAATTCTTTTTTTCCGAGAAGTGGCTGTCACCTTTAATGTTGTCATTGCTTTTGTAGTGTAGAGGCTGATGTGGTCAAACAGTTCAAACATCTACAAAATGCCGCCTACTCTCCACCTACTGACCTGACGCATAAACATTATGGGAAGTGCGCTAGCCAGACGGGATTTAAACTTTGTCGGCTGAAGACCCAAGTTTGGTTTGAAGACAAAAAATGTAACAAGCACAATATTCTCTCGTTATTCCTGATTTCTAACAAAGCGTTCAGCATGGTCTCACGGCTGTCAGAGAAGATGTGTGCGCATATAAATTGTGTGAGCTTATTTTGTCCATTAGAGCAAAAGATCTGAAAAAAAAAAACATACATTAACCGGCCCATAGTCCCTCCCCTCGAAGAAATCAGGACAGAAGTGGTTGAAAACACAAGAGACACCAGGTGAAAAACATGAATGTGTCTCCCTTGTCTACTTGTTATCCGATCGACCAAAATACATATTAATACCAGGTGTAAACAGGGCCTTACAGTCCATTACACTTAAAGGGATAGTTCACCCAAAAATGAAAATTCTGTTATTAATTATTCACCCTCATGTCGTTCCAAACCCGTAAGACCTTCGTTCATCTTCAGAACACAAATTAAGATGAAATCTGAGAGCTCTCTGACCCCACCATAGACAGCAACGTCATTGCTATTTTTTCAATCTCTTCTCTTCAACATCATTCTCCTATGCAGTTGACGTAGTAAATACAGTGCAGAGCTTCCTGGTTGTATGGAAGAACGCTGCCTCATTATTGGCTAGCTCCTGCGTCAGCATCACACGCATGCGTCGTGGTGTTCACATGAACAGCGTCAGCCAATGGTGAGCCGCCATTCTGACGTAGAACACGAAGCACTGCACTGTGTTTACAACATCAATTGCATAGGAGAATGACATTGAAGAGAAGAGATTGTTGAATAAAGTCTTTATTTTGGGTATTTTTTTGCACACAATAAGTATTCTTGTCGTTTTATAACATTAAGGTTGAACCACTGGAGTCACATGGACTATTTTAACAATGTCTTTACTACCTCTCTGGGCCTTGAAAGTTGCAATGAGTTGCTGCATATGGAGGGGTCAGAGAGCTCTCGGATTTCATCAAAAATATCTTCATTTGTGTTCAGAAGATGAACGAAGGTCTGACGGGTTTGGAATGACATGAGGGTGAGTAATTAATGACAGAAATTTCATTTTTGGGTGAACTAACCCTTTACCCTTTACAAGGAAAACCCTTTACAAGCATGTTTACTATTAGGCTGCTGTCACTTTAAGACCTGCACGCATCTACATACAGACATGCATCCTATTTTCTCTCAAATGTTTACTTTCACTTTAGACATAACCAACTGTGCTCATGTAAACTTTGTGTGTATTTGACAGTATTAGCGCAATAAGACTCTGAAGACAACTCAGTCCAGTAATCAGGCGGTGTTTGACAGGCTTTAGTGCCTGTGCGCTTTGTGTGTATGTGCTCAGAAAAGCTCATGTTAGAACAGCGCATCAGTACGCAAATGAAATGTTTAACCGGCAAGGCTTTAAAGCACATGCAAATAATGAACTTTTATGAATTGCAGTGTCATTTTTGGGTGGACTAACCCTTTAAGTTGTAGAGGATACATTAACAACTTCTTTTTTTCTTTTGCTTTTTGACAGCTCTACTGAAAGCTCTATAATGTGTGTGTGTGTAGTTCATCTAAAATTGGTTTCAGTTAAAGACAAAAAGTAATACTGAATAACTAAACTAAATAAGCCAGATTGTATACTACTTACTCTAACAAAGGTATTTTTAGAGCATTTTTAAATTCTTTAAGGTAATTGCAAGTAACCACTCAAAGCAGTGTATTCATTTTATACAATGTTTAGTCCTGTAGTCTTCTCAAATGTAACCATGTATAATAAGCAACATCACATATGAAGACTGTGATTATATTTTACATAGCTAAGCATCACTCACCACAGACGGATGCAAGAGTGTGCCTAAGAAAGTCACGTTCTGCCTCTAATGCTTCTATCCGTTTCAACAGGTTGTCCATCGTTGATTCCTCAACAGCTGTCCTTAACATAGACACATGCAAATATTAATATTATTATTAATATTAATAATGACCTTACAGCAACTAATAATCACCATCACTTATTGTTTATGTTCCGTCACTCTTAGTTTATTTTCCATCAAAGATTAGGATTGATAAAAGAACCACATCAGAATTGTGTAGTCATATAGGTCATTAATCTCACCTTTCTCACATTCATTTGGTCTGTCCAGAGAACAGCTAGCAGCAGGTGCAGTGTCTGGGTATGAGGCATCTGTAAAACAAAATTAACATAGCATATACAAAAGCAAATACAATGAAAATTGTTAAAATACTGAACTAAATATATTATGAAGGTTACATCACGTAATCAATATAGGTTAATGTTACACCAAGCTGAACATTACATTACATTAAGGTAAAGTCTGCATGTATCTGCATGATAAAGTGTACAAAAGAAATGTCATAAAAGATTAATTCTCTACCTACCTGGGTTACTTTCACGATCCACAGACTGCTCGGCTAACTCCTCGTCTGTGAAAGTAGTAACGTTAGTTATATAGGCTATGTTATGTAGCTAAATGTGTAGCGAATCAAGTAAATTTGTAACTGAGAGTGACTGAAATGATTAACGATCTATTATCAAGTCAAACGTAAACACAGGATGATAATGTATATCTTTCTTATTTACCAAAAACAGGTAGAGCACGGTGTCTCATAATTGGAATGTGGAGAATCAAAATCCCATCTCTGGAATCAACGTAGAGGTTAAAGACATAGGTTTTTTTTTATTATTATTCCTTGCTTGTGTTTGTCATGATACGGTTGATTCACCACAATATGCTTTAGAAGCAGACTCAATCAGCTGACTTTTTATACTACAGTCAATTATACAGAAGTATTTTTATAACTATAAACCATCCATACCTTCAATCTGACGTCAGCCGTTGAAATTCAAAATGAAAAAAAAAAAGACCGCCACTGCCAAAGACAGCTCTGACTGCGCATGCGTGTGACCCCTGATTGGGTGTTTCCCTCCCGTATTTCAACTTTATTAAAATAAATACAGAAAAGAGAACACATGGTAGCATATGAGGTCACGAAGGGTAATTTAGTGATGTGTTAATGCATTTGAAATGAATCTATCCGAGCAAGTTCATCATTTTCTACATCGTTGTAGAAGAGGATCTCATCGGAAAGGTTTAATAAAATGGTTAATCAAGAAGAGACTGCTTCACAGTGCACCAGTCTGCCGTGTTTGCGGAAAGAAAATGAAACTTACTATACATAGTAAGTAGAGCAATACAATTTACTGTACTTGTACTGTATACTGTAACCACAATCTATGACTGTAACAGGTTCATGATCAGTGTTTCCAACATCAAGATTGGTTAAAATTCATATAAATGTATTGGAACGTCTATATTTTTTTTTTAATTAAAGCATCTCGTTTGTATAATACATTTCCATCATAATGATTTTAACTGTATATATAATTATCTTACTAATAAAAAAAAATTATAATAAGAGATAACGGTAAAATTCAGAATTTGAAGTAGCCTATATTATTGTTGAGATGTAAAATATTACAAATACAGTCAAGTAAATGTATGTTTTACTAATTAGCATATTACATAATTTGTGTGTTCAGCTTTTACTTTTAATTGTGTTAGCATTCATGTTCCTTTATATTTTCTGGGTCAGATTTTATATAAAATATTGCATTGGCAGTTAGAACGTTTATGCTTCACTTTATTTGTTTAAATTTGTTTTATTTCAGGATGTGCACGAGAAAGAATCATCGCAAAGGTTCATCATCAGTAAGAAAAGGTTCACTTTTCAGCCAAGGTAGAGTACAACTCGTGAAATGGTTGGAATTTATTTACCGGTGAGTGGTTATAAAAAGATAAAGGCTTATTTATCTGTACAGTGCTTTACTCATAATGATTTACCACTATAATGTTTGTATAGCCTGTAGAGTAAACAGAGCTAGTACTAGTGATATTCTCATTGTCCACAGATTTGCACAAGGTCTCCAACTCAGGCAAATTGACCTGTTAGAGGATCAGATAGCCAGAAGTTCAAGAACTCTGTCACGAATGACAAATGCACTTAGGAAGGTGAGGTACTTCTTTATAATGAATACAAAAAAATGCAATTCAACATTGCATGCATTCATTAATATTTATATTATGTTGTTTATATATGCATAGCTGCACTACAGAGACTGAGAAGAAGAACTGGTCTTACAGTTGGTGGAAGCTCAAGTTTGTTTCCATTGATGAGTCAAAGTTTGCACATAGAAGGAAGGTAAATGGGCCATGGACAAATGAGGTTGTCTGATGTGAAAAAAAGAGATACTAATTTTAAAATCTAGATTTTATATATATATATATATATATATATACACTACCAGTCAAAAGTTTGAGAACAGTAAGATTTTTTAAATGTTTTTAAATAAGTCTCTTCTGCTCACCAAGGCTGCATTTATTTGATCCAAAATACAGCAAAAACAGTATTATTGTGAAATATTTTTACAATTTTAAAATAACTTTTTTCTATTTGAATATATTTTAAAATGCAATTTATTCCTGTGATCAAAGCTGAATTTTCAGCATCATTACTCCAGTCTTCAATGTCATATTAAATAATTCTAATATGCCGATTTGCTGCTCAAGAAACATTTATTATTATTATCAATGTTGAAAACAGTTGTGTACAATTTTTTCAGGATTATTTAATGAATAGAAAGTTCAAAAGAACGTCTCGGTTACGTATGTAACCCTCGTTCCCTGAGGAGGGAACGGAGACGTAACGTCAGTGACTGACGAATGGGGGTTTCGCTTAGAAGCCTATCATCTTCGAGATCTAGAAAACGCCCAATGGCAGCGCCAATGCCATGGGCATGCGGAATTTGCATAGCGTAACTCCGCCCCACAGCGTGGGTATATAAGGAAGTACGCTGGCAACATCGCATTATGTTACCTGCTGAGGAGCCAAGACTGAACTCCCGGCTGTTCCAGCGGTACAGCGGAAGTGGCAGAGGGACGTTACGTCTCCGTTCCCTCCTCAGGGAACGAGGGTTACATACGTAACCGAGACGTTCCCTTTCGTTCAGTCACTCCGAGTAACGTCAGTGACTGACGAATGGGGGTCCCAATATAATCACGCCACTCGGCTGTCATCCAGTGCCCTGCGTAAGCGTGAGCTCCCTGTCGTAAGCTAGTATGGACGAAGGACTCCCACTTAACACAGGAATACCAAGGTACACTGGGAAGCATATTCCAGGTGGAAGTATGCGCCAAATGCCTACCCGTAGGGAGGACTTAAGAACACATATGACCCGCTCCGGGCTACATATGGGAAACTCTGGGGTAACCAGCCGAAGGTGGAAGAATTTTACCCCCAGGGGTGGCAAGGGGCTTGCCAAGGGAAGACACCTGCTCAGGGAGACTTACAGTGGGTATACACATGTGGGGGTCGCCCAACGGGGGAACCATGCACACGGTGGCACCTAGCCAACACGAGGGCCTGAGCGAGTGGGCAGACGTACTGGTGTCGGCATCAACAGTGCTGGAGGAACTCAGGGCTTCAGGGAAACTACCTGAGGAAAATATCGCACGTATCCAGTCCATGGAGTGGAATGGCGAGCAAGCGAAGACACCTGAGCCTAGTCCATTACCGGCCACTAGTAGAGGCGAGTACAAGAGAGGACACTGGCTCCACTCGGAGATTATAGAATCTGGCGAATGTGTTGGGTGTCGCCCAGCCTGCAGCTCTGCAATGTCTGTTAGCGAGGCGCCATGCGCTAGAGCCCAAGAGTGAGCCCTGACCCCTAGGGGGCATGGACGCCCCTGCGTCAGGTAAGCCAAAACAATGGCGTCCACTATCCAGTGAGACAACCTTGCTTGGAGAGAGCCTTTCCCTTCAGCTTCCCACCATAACAGACAAAGAGCTGGTCTGAGGTCCTGAACACTGCGTTCTGTCTACGTAAGCACGGAGGGCGCGTACTGGACAGAGCAGTGCCAAGGCTGCGTCTGCCTCCTCCAAAGGCAGCGCTTGCAGGTTCACCACCTGGAACGGAGTGGTGGGAACCTTGGGCACATATCCAGGCCGGGGTCTCAGGATCACGTGAGAGTAGGCCGGCCCGAATTCCAGGCACGCTTCGTCAACCGAAAATGCCTGCAGGTCCCCTACCCTCTTGATGGAGGCCAAGGCGATCAGGAGCTCTGTCTTTTCATAGACCTCGACTGACCGCAATGGCTCGAAGGGAGCCCTCTACAGAGCACTTAAGACTACTGAGAGGTCCCAAGAGGGTACGAGGGGAGCGCGAGGAGGATTCAGTCTCCTCGCTCCCCTCAGGAACCTGATGACCAGGTCGTGCTGACTTACCTTTTTCGTCTCCACAAGGTCGTGGTAGGCTGATATAGCGGCCACATAAACCTTGAGGGTGGAAGGAGACAGCCTTCGTTCCAACCCTTCTGGAGGAATGCGAGCACGGACCCGATCGGGCATTTCCAGGGGTCTTCTTGGCGAGAAGAACACCAGTGACGAAGAGGTTCCACTTCAACGCATAGGCGTGTCGTTTCTGTAGACAGGGCCCTAGCGGAAGTGATGGTAGCCACCACCTGAGGTGGTAGGGTACTCAAACCTGCCGCGTCCCATCCAGGAGCCACACGTGGAGGTTCCAAAGATCGGGACGCGGGTGCCAAAGGGTGCCCCGTCTCTGAGAAAGGAGGTCCTTCCTCAGAGGAATCGACCAGGGAGGGGCTGTCGCAAGGAGTACAAGTTCGGAGAACCAGGTCCGGCCGGGCCAATACGGGGCGACCAAAAGGACCTGCTCCTTGTCCTCCCTGATCTTGCACAGAACCTGTGCAAGAAGGCTCACTGGGGGAAACGCATACTTGCGGAGGCCCCGCGGCCAGCTGTGCGCCAGAGCGTCCGTGCCGAGGGGGCCCTCGGTCAGGGAATAAAACAGGCGGCAATGGGAAGAGTCGTGGGAGGCAAACAGATCTACCTGTGCGTCGCCGAACTGTTCCCAAATCAGCTGAACCGTCTGGGGATGGAGTCTCCATTCTCCAGGAAGTGGCTGAAGCCGTGAGAGCTCGTCGGCTGCACGGTTCAGGACTCCCGGGATATGGATGGCACGAAGGGACCTCAGGTGCTTCTGACTCCATAAGACGAGATGGCGGGCGAGTTGAGACATGCGGCGGGAACGCAGACCACCCTGGTGGTTGATGTACGCTACTGTGGCCGTGTTGTCTGACCGGACTAGCACGTGTTGACCCTTGAGCAGCGCTCGGAAGCGGTGCAGGGCGAACCGTACTGCCAGCAACTCGAGGCAATTGACATGCAGGAGGCGCTGGGGTCCTGTCCAGGAGCCCGCGGCAGCATGTCCATTGCACATGGCACCCCAGCCCGTGGTGGAGGCATCTGTTGACACAACAATATGCCTGGAAACTCGTTCTAAGGACACACCGGCCCGTAGAAAACTGAGGTTCGACCACAGGGTGAGGGTCTGCAGGCAGGCCCGAGTCACTGGGACCGGAGCGTGCCCGACTGCCATGCCCATCTCGGGACTCGATTGCGAAGCCAGTGCTGAAGCGGTCTCATATGAAGCAATCTGAGCGGCGTTACCGCGGCTGCAGATGCCATATGCCCCAGGAGCCTCTGAAATAACTTCAGTGGAACCGCACTCTTGCTCCTGATTTGACGGAGGCAAGTCAGCAGTGACTGCGTGCGCTCGCTCGTAAGCTGCGCGCACCTGGCGACCGAGTCGATACTGAGAAAAGAGATCCTCTGCACTGGCAGAGTTTGCTCTTTTCTCAGTTGACCCGAAGGCCCAGACGAGCTAAGTGCTGGAGCACCAGGTCTCTGTGTTCGCACACCTGCTCTCGAGAGTGACTCAGGAACAGCCAGTCATCGAGGAAGTTCAGGATGCGAACCCCGTGTTGCCTGAGTGGCACAAGGGCTGCCTCGACAATCTTCGTAAAGACGCGAGGGGACAGAGCTAGCCCGAATGGGAAGACCGCGTACTGATATGGAAGTAGGCGTCCTTCAGGTTGATCGCTGCAACCCAATCTACTGGACGAACGCATTCGAAAAGGCGCTTCGCTGTCAACATCCTGAACGGAAGCCTGTGAAGGGATCGGTTCAGGACGCGCAGGTCCAGGATCGGTCGTAACCCACCGGTTTTCTTGGGTACAATGAAGTAAGGGCTGTAGAAGCTGGACTTCATCTCGGCTGGAGGGACAGGCTCGATCGCACCCTTCGCCAGCAAGGTAGCAACCTCCGCACGCATGACAGGGGCGTTGGGCCCCCCATGGTGTGGCGGACTCCCCGGAGCGGGGAGGAGCCTGAGCGAACTGAATCGCATAGCCGAGCCTGATGGTCTTCTCGACCCAGCGGAACAGTCCGGGAAGCTCTAGCCAGGCTCCCAAAAACTGCACCAGCGGGGTCGTGCGGACCACAGACGTACCCCGGGTGGGGCAGCGAGGCGGCGTGACCGGCCCGGACGTGGGAGGCGTAGCGTCCCGGTGTGGGGGCACGGTCATCAGCCGTGTCCTGACAGAGGAGACCAGGGAAGGACGCGCGTTCCACTGGGGTCTGCTCTGAGAGGAGACTGGCGTTAGAGAGGGATGAGAGTGGCGTGGCCCGGGGGCGGCGCACACTGCCATCGGTCTCTGGGTGCTCAGGGATGGGTGAGTTAGTTCTTCCACATAGGGTGCTGCTGACCTGGGGGCCAGCAGCTGAACAGAAGATTCTCCCCCGGCCCTCCACCGGGGGAAGGAGTGGCCCTGCTACCAACTCCTTGGAAGAACTGCCCATCCCTGAGCTGTCCGCGTCAGGAGCGGACGGGGGCGCCTTCCTGCGACCATCCCTACGGCGCGGCCCGGAAAGGGCGGCGGGAGGGTCGAAGCCGCAGGAGGGCGCCCTCGGCGGCAAGCAGACTGAGGCGACTGAGCCTGCGGCTGAGTAACAGCCGCCGGGCAGTACGTTTAATGGCCTTAGTCTGCTACTGGACGGCCGAGAACTGTTGGGCGCAGTTCTTGGCCGTGCCGCCGAAGAGGCCAGCCTGGGATATGTGAGCGTTGAGGAACCGGGTTCGCTCAGCCTCTCTCATATCGACCAGGCTGAGCCTCGTCTCTCCTGGACCACAGCTGTGGACATCACCTGACCCAGGGAGCGCACGGTCACCTTCGTCACCCGGAGGGCGAGGTCGGTGGCGGCACGCGGCTCATTAAGAGCCCTGGGACAGCTCTACCCTCGTGCATGCCACGAGCATCCTGGCCTGGAAGACCTGAAGGATGGCCATGGCGTGCTGAGAGGCGGCGGCCTGCCCCGCAGCTCTGCAGTCCCTCGCCACCAGAGTAGACGAGAACTACAGGCCTTGGAGGGGTGCTTAGGATCACCGCGCCACATTGAAGCACTCTGTGCAAGAGGGGGGGGTGTGGCCCGAGGAATACTCGTCGGGGTTTATGCCACACCGCAGCCCTCAGGTCACCCTGGCCACCAGCCAAACATCCCGTCACGTGGAGAGGATAACTGGGGTGTGGCAGAGGGGACTCTCCCTCCATACGGGGGTCATTGAGTCTCGACCGTGATTGCAACTGAGCGTCAACAGGGGGGACCCCAGTGTACCCTTGGCCGCGGCCCCATCGAGGGCAGAGAAGGCGGAGGAGGCCGCCGAACGGTCGCGGGAAGACAACGGGGACTTCCAGGACCACGTGACCTCCTCATGTATCCCGGGAGAGAAAGTAATTGGGGGCGGGGCCCAACAGCTGTCAGGACGCGTCACACCCAAAGACCAAACATCCCCCGAGATGACATGGCTGTCAACTCCGGGTCGGACTCGGGCAATGCTGGCACGCCCGAAGGCAGCAGCATAGCCGAATCTTCATCCCCAGAGGACTCCAGCCCACCTTGAGATGCGGCGATCGACATCTCATCACCAACTGGAGCGCCAAACGAAACACACGGGGCGTCCGCAGACGGTCCCGCTGCTTCAGTCCGATCACTCGCGGGTAGCGATGTGCGAGAGGGGGGTGTGTCCCGAGGAATGATCGTCGGGGTTATGCCACACCGTAACCCTCAGGTCACCCTGGCCACCAGCCAAAGTACCATCTCTCTCGGAGACGGTAGATTGGGGTGTGGCAGAGGGGACTCTCTTTCCTTGCGGAGGTCATTGAGTCTCGACCGCAACATCGCGATGGTCATGTTCCCGCAGTGAGAACATGACGCATCCACAAACGCTGCTTGAACGTGCTGAAGCCCAAACACGTCACGCAGCGATTGTGCCCATCAGATGGCAACAGAGATCGACCGCACCCAGAAGTGCACGGGCAAACCGTCTTTAAAAAGACGTGCCACATGCGAGCTCTTTTGTGAGAGGGAGCTTCACAGCGATGCCGAAGCGCCCAGGGAACGAATACCAGCTGGATGCAGATCACTGCACAGATCAGCAGGCAGGAAGTAAACACTCGCTGGAACGCGCCGTAACACCAACACCGACTGGAAAGCTGTTCGTCTCGAAGAAGCTTGACGATATACTCAAAAAGGCTTAAGGAGTGAAGAGATAGATGCTCTTGGCTCCGAAGCAGAAACATAATGCGATGTTGCCAGCGTACTTCCTTATATACCCACGCTGTGGGGCGGAGTTACGCTATGCAAATTCCGCATGCCCATGGCATTGGCGCTGCCATTGGGCGTTTTCTAGATCTCGAAGATGATAGGCTTCTAAGCGAAACCCCCATTCGTCAGTCACTGACGTTACTCGGAGTGACTGAACGAAAGGGAACAGCATTTATCTGAAATATAAAGCTTTTGCAACATTATAAATGTCTATACTGTCACTTGATCAATTTAATGCATCCTTGCTGAAAAAAAAAAAGTTCTTTCCCCAAAAAAGAAAAAAATTCTTACCAACCCAAAACTTTTGAATGGTAGTACAATGTTACAAAAGCTTTCTATTTTTAGATAGATACTGTTCTTTTGAACTTTCTATTCATCAAAGAATCGTAAAAAAAAAAACAACAACATTGATAATAAGCATAAATGTTTCTTGAGCAGCAAATCATCATATTAGAATGATTTCTGAAGGATCATGTGACACTGAAGACTGGAGTAATGATGCTGAAAATTCAGCTTTGCATCACAGGAATAAATTACATTTTAAAATATATTCAAATAGAAAGCAGTTATTTTACATTTTAATAATATTTCACAATATTACAGCCTTTTTTGAATTTTTAATAACATAAATGCAGCCCTGGTGAGCAGAAGAGACTTCTTTAAAAACATTAAAAAATCTTACCGTTCTCAAACTTTTGATTGGTAGTGTATGTATGTATATATATATATTTAGAAAAATGTTTTTGTAAACAAAGACGCATCTGTAAACATTAAATTTTTATCAATACACAGTGATTCTGAAAATGTAAAGTTAAGTTACTGAGTTTAAATGAAAAAAATAAAAATAAATAAAATCTAAATATCCATGTACAAAATTATTCAACCCCCAAAAGTCAATTATTGTAAATAATCATTGAATCTTTATAATCTCATTTACTACTGCAGCAAAACTCCCTCATAACAACTCCATGTTTGACCCCGGGGATGGTGTTCTTCTGCTCATAAGCCATGCATTTTTTTGTGCCAGACATACAGTATTGCTGATTCATGGGTCCAGAAAGTTCCAGTTTGGTCTCATCACTCCATAAAACGTTCTTCCAGAACTCCACAGGTCTATCCAAATTCATTTTAGCATAGTTAAAGGAATAGTTCACCCAAAAATGAAAATTCTGTCATTAATTACTCTCCCTCCTTCCTACATCTTCTGAACACAAATTAAGATATTTTTGATGAAATCTGAGAGCTCTCCGACCTCCATAGACAGCCATTTAATTAACACTTTCAAGGTCCAGAAAGGTAGTTAAAATAGTCCATGTGACTACAGTGGTTCAACCTTAATGTTATGAAGCGACGAGAATACTTTTTGTGCGCAAAAACAAACAAAAATACCAACAATTTCATTGTAGCCTGTATCAGTCTCCTACGCAGTTTACGTTGTAAACAGTGCAGCGCTCTCGAGATCTACGGCAGTAGATGCTGTTCACGTGAGCACCACGACGCATGCGTGTGATGATGATGCAGGAGCTGCACTGTATTTACAGCGGAAACTGCATAGGAGACTGGCACAGGCTAGAACGAAATTGTTGAATAAAGTCATTATTTTTGTTTGTTTTTGCGCACAAAATGTATTTTCGTCGCTTCATAAAATTAAAGGGGGCATAGCACACACCGTTTCTGCCAATCTCATGTTAATCTTGAGTATCTATAGAGTAGTATTGCATCCTTCATATCTCCGAAGAGTCTTTAGTTTTATCATATTTATAAAAGACAGATACGCTGTACCGATTCTTTCCGAAAATAGCCAAACTCGTGAAGGCCTGCAGTGGGCGGAGCACACACACACACTCCCTGGATAACTTTCGATTCACTATACGTTGGTGTTGTTCACATTATATGCACTTACGCACCGATTGCCAACAAAACACACACATTTGATGCAGTTTCACTCACTGCCTGTGGTTTCCACTCATGACCAGGAACAAACACACACACTTGCAGAGCTCCGGAAACAAAAACTGCATCCACTGTTCCCTTAACGCTGGGTTATTTGGGAAGCTGAACAAGGTGATCTTTCCCTCACACCAGAAACACACTTCTTTAGTGACATTGTTGATCTCGAACGAAGCTCGTTGATGTGTGTGGGTGTGTGTGTGTGTGTGTGTGTGTGTGTGTGTGTGTGCGTGCTCATCCGGGAGAAGTGCCTATACAAGGAATTCCACCCTATGTCGTCATACAGGGCCATACTTGAAAAAAAACTTTCCGAAACTTGCTTGAATCCTGAAGGAGTGTATTTGGCACAGAAATACTCTGTCATACATCCAACTTTTTTTTGAAATTTTGCCGATGTTTATCATGAGAATCAACTCTTTATCAGTGTAAATAAGGCAGAATGCATGAAATAGCATTAGACAGAGCTTTCGGATTTCATCAAAAAATATCTTCATTTGTGTTCTGAAGATGAACGAAAGTCTTACGGGTTTGGAACGATATGAGGGTGAATAATTAATGACAGATTTTTCTTTTTTGGGTGAACTTACACTACCAGTCAAAAGTCTGGAAACTGTACTAGTTTGATTCTTTTTGAAAGAAGTCTCTTCTGCTCACCAAGGCTGCATTTATGTTATTAAAAATACAAAAAAAAAAAAAGCTGTAATATTGTGAAATATTATTAAAATGTAAAATAACTGCTTTCTATTTGAATATATTTTAAAATGTAATTTATTCCTGTGATGCAAAGCTGAATTTTGAGCATCATTACTCCAGTCTTCAGTGTCACATGATCCTTCAGAAATCATTCTAATATGATGATTTGCTGCTCAAGAAACATTTATGATTATTATCAATGTTGAAAAAAGTTGTGTAAAACATTTTTTTTCAGGACTCTTTGATGAATAGAAAGTTCAGAAGAACAGTATTTATCTGAAATAGAAAGCTTTTGTAACATTGTACTACCGTTCAAAAGTTTTGGGTTGGTAAGAATTTATTTTTAATTTTTTTGTGAAAGAGCTTAAAAAAATTTATACATTTTTTCAGCAAGGATGCATTAAATTGATCAAGTGACAGTATAGACATTTATAATGTTGCAAAAGCTTTATATTTCAGATAAATGCTGTTCTTTTGAACTTTCTATTCATTAAATAATCCTGAAAAAAATTTTACACAACTGTTTTCAACATTGATAATAATAATAAATGTTTCTTGAGCAGCAAATCATCATATTAGAATGATTATAATAATTTGTTCCAATATCAATTAGGGTAATTGTATGTAGATATATGTAGATCCAGAGTGCTTGACAATATAAATTAATGTGTTTACATTGTTTTTAACAGAACGTGTACATTACTTTCATAGAAATGTGCACAGCTGAAAATATGTATTCATACAAACATGATCTTGTGGATAATGCCCTTTACTAGCTACCTAAAGATATCAAACTGCTCTACAAATTTACAGACTGTGAATATTGAATGTAACCTCTAGGTATTAAAATGTGTTTTTTTTTTTTGTTTTTTTTAATGTGAACGCGTTATACTTGTAGCTTAGTGACGTCAACTTCCCTCTTCGATTGATTGGCTAGAGGATGAGCTGTCAATCTAGAACTAGTGGACCAATGGTGATGCTAAGACCCGCCCTGATTTACATAAAATTCTAACGGCAACATTGAAAACGCAAGTGCAGAATGTGGAAACGAGCAGAGGAGAAAAGAGCACAGGCATACAAAAAATGAAAATAAGAGCACAAAACATGATTTTGTGTGCGACTCAGATAATTTTGAATTCATGTTTCAGTTTTGAGCAATATCATTTTAAACTTGTTTAAATGTTTGATTCACGCTTATTATTTTTATTTCCGTGACCGCGTTGTTTGTGATTCTGGTTAACTTTGCATTGATTTTTCAGTTTTGTGCTATATATTTTCACGTTTTTAAAATTTTGATTCACGCTTATTATTTTTTGATGCGTGACCGCAGTACATTAGGTGGGAATCTGATCCCATACACACCCTACAGTCTATGGGACACACATTTAAATCAGAGACAACGGATCAGAGAATAGCTTGGGTATGCAGAGCATTCTCAGCTTATATGGACCACACACCACTGATATATATATATATACACACATTTCAGATATAGCATTATGACCACCTTCCTAATATTGTGTTGGTCCCCCTTTTGCTACCAAAACAGCCCTGGATCGTAGAGGCATGGACTCCACCAGACTCCTGAAGGTGTGCTGTGGTATCTGGCACCAAGATGTTAGCAACAGATCCTTTAAGCCCTGTAAGCTGCGAGGTGGGGCCTCCATAGATCGGACTTGTTTGTTCAGCACATCCCACAGATGCTCGATTGGATTGAGATCTGGGGAATTTGGAGGCCAAGTCAACACCTCAAACTCATTGTTGTGCTCCTCAAACCATTCCTGAACCATTTTTGCTTTGTGACAGGGCGCATTATCCTACTGAAAGAGGCCACAGCCACCAGGGAATACCATTATCATGAACATGCTTAGGTAGGTGGTACTTGTCAAAGTAACATCCACATGGATGGCAGGACCCAAGGTTTCCCAGCAGAACATTGCACAAAGCATCACACTGCCTCCACCGGCTTACCTTCTTCCCATAGTGCATCCTGGTGCCATGTGTTCCCCAGGTAAGAGACGCACACGCACCCAGCCATCCATGTGATGTAAAAGAAAACGTGATTCCCTTATCAAACTCGCTTAAATTCTTATGCTTACCCATTTTTCCTGCTTCTATGACATCAACTTTGAGGACAAAAAGTTCACTTGCTGCCTAATATATCCCACCCACTAACAGGTGCCGTGATGAAGAGAGAATCAGTGTTGTTCACTTCACCTGTCAGTGGTCATAATGTTGGTGTGTGTATATATGTATACTCAGTTCCCTTTCAGTCAGTACACTACGAGTTACGTCAGTTACTGACGAAATGGGGGTTTCGCTTAGAAGCCAATCGCCTTTGAGCTCTACAAAACGAGCCAATGGCATGAAGATGCCATGGGTCTGCGGAATTTGCATAACGCAACCCCGCCCCACCGCATGGGTATAAAGGGCGTTGAGTGGCAATCTCACATTATGTTTCTGCTTCAGAGCCGAGTGTTACTGCCTGAGCGTTTTCTCTCTTCAAGACGAGTGTCTCTCCAGAGTGTTGGTGTTACGTTGCGTTCTAGCGAGTTCCGCATTCCTGTCTGATCTGTGCAGTGATCTAGCACAGCGTGTGTGTTCTCCCTAGGCGCTTCAGCATTTCTGCAGAGCAAAGACTCCTCTCTAAAAGAGCTGCACGTGGCACGTCTTTTTCAAGATGTCTCGCCCGTGCTCCGTTTCTGGGTGCGGTCGGCTGGTTCCTCCTTTTGACGGGCATGATCGCTGTTTGGCGTGCTTGGGCCTCGTGCACGCCGAGCACACGTTCATGGATGAGTCATGTTCCCACTGCGGGAACATGGCCATCGCAGTGTTGCGGTCAAGACTCCATGATCTCCGTACTGGAGGGAGGGTCCCCTCTACCACACCCCAATCTATTCCCTCGACGAGAGGGAATACTTTGGCTGGTGGTCAGGGTGACTTGAGGGTGACGGTGTGGGCCAACCCGACAAATCCTCCTCGGGCCACACCCCCTTCTAGCACACTGCAACCTGTGGTGTTGCCAGATGAGGGCACAGATGTTTCCCGTCCTGGGCCCTGCGTTTCATTTGGCGCACTGGCGGAGGATACTATGTCGATCGCCGCATCACAAGGTGGGCTGGATTCCTCCGGAGATGACTATTCGGCTGTGTTGCCTCCTTCGGGAGTTCCAGCATTGCCCGAGTCTGATCCAGAGCTCACAGCCATGCTTTCCCGGGCGGCCGAGGCTCTTGGGCTTGTGTGGAACCCTCCGCCATGTCCCGAGTGCTCTCGGCTAGATGATTGGTATCTGGGGGCGGCCCGTGCCAAAGGCGCCCGTCAGCCCCCAGTGCCCTTCTTCCCGGAAGTGCATGAAGAGGTGTCAAAGTCGTGGAAGTCTCCCTTGACTTTTCGCGATCGTTCGGCAGCCACTTCCGCCTTCACTGCCCTCAACGGCGGCGCGGTGAAAGGGTACACTGGGGTTCCTGCGACATGGCGAGGTGACCCAAAGCACCCGTCCAAGGCCTGTAGGTTTACGTCTACTTTGGTGGCGAGGACCTACAGAGCTGCGGGCCAGGCCGCGTCCGCCCTGCATGCGATGGCCACCCTTCAGGTCTACCAGGCCAAGGTGCTCAGAGACATGCACGAGGGCAATGCTGACCCCGCATTAATGCAGGAGCTGCGGGCGGCCACCGTCCTCGCTCTACGAGCGACGAAGGTGACCGCTCGCTCTCTCGGTCAGGTGATGTCCACTTCTGTGGTCCAGGAGCGCCACTTATGGCTCAACCTGGTTGATGTGGGAGAATCTGAGTGAACCCGTTTCCTCAATTCTCCCATTTCCCAGGATGGGCTATTCTGCGGGGCGGTCCAGGACTTCGCCCAACAGTTCTCGACCGCTCAGAGACAGACTGAGGCGATCAAACATATTCTGCCCCGGCGGCCTGCTGCTGCCTCCACCAAGCCGCCGGTTCAGAAGCCTCAGTCTGCTCCCCGCCGAGGCCGCACTCCTGCGGCTCCCGCCCCTCCCGCTCAGCCCCAGCAGCAGCCTTCACCCGGGCCAAGGCATGGAGGACGCCGCAGGAAGGCAGCCCCGCCCGTCCCAGCCCCCCAGCCTGCTAAACGGCAGTCTAAGCGGCGGTCCTGAGGCGGGCGGCTCGGAGGTGAACTTGGTTCTTTCCCAGGAGATGGTAGCAGGGCCACTCTTTCCCCCGGTGGAGGGCCGGGGAAGAATCCTTGTAAAGAAAGAACTGACACTTTCACCTCTGAGCCTCAAGAGGGCGCGGCTGGCAGTGTGCAACGGCAAGCAGCCTCGCCACTCTCGGCCCCCTCTGTCGCCAGCACCCTGGCAGACGAGACCCCCGTGGAACGCTGGTCCTTCCCTGGTCTCCTCTGTCAGGGCGCGGAATTTGACCCCGCCCACACCTCGGGACGCTCCCACGCCTCCCATGTCTGGGCCAGGCATTCCGCCTCGCTGCCCCATCGGGGGTACGCCTGTGGTTCGCATGACCCCGCTGGTACAGTTTCTGGGAGCATGGCTAGCGCTTCCCAATCTGTCCAGCTGGCTCGCTCGCACCATCAGGTTCGGCTATGCGATTCAGTTCGCACGGTCTCCTCCCCGCTTTCGGGGAGTCCGCTATACCATGGTAAGTGGCAAAATGCAAAATGCAATCAAAGTCAGGTGTGGGTTATTTTTTATATGCTCATAAATACAAACGTCTATAACTCCTAAACAAAATTAGATATTTTCACCAAATTTGACACGCTTATATATGGGGGCACTCTGAAAAAAAAAACGGTGGGACTGTGCCACTTGGTGGCGCTATAATTGAACAAAACATGAAACTGGCTCTAACTGCAGTACCGTTGGTCTTTTTGACTTTAAAATTGACATGCAGTGTCTTTGTCTCAGTTGCTATCATAGTCTATTATGACATTGGTGTACCTTAAAAAACATAGCCATCATTTTAAAAACAAAATGACAAAAAAAGACCAAGCTGTAACTCCAACTTACATTGGCATATCATTGCGAAACTCAGTATGTGTTTTCGTCAACATGCCCTGAAGGTACTCAAAAAGTTTCAGGGCAGCGCTCCCTTGTGGTCAAACATTTTAATGACATTGTATTATAAGCAATTACATCTCATTACAACTCAATAATAGTCTCCAAATGTCTTTATTTACTCATTGTTGCAGTTGGTCTGCTGCTAGCTTTGTTGTATGCTTCTGTTGTGCTTGGCCCCGACAATTTCTGCTTGCAGCTATATTTATTATTATTATTGTATATCAAGTACACTTGCTATTTGGAAACAGAATGTGTGCGTTGGATGAAACAAAAACAGTACTGGAGCATGGAATTGAATGGATTGATTAACAAACTGCCAATAAAAGTAAATTTGACTTCAGTCTACAGTTTGCATTTAATATGAAAGATGTATGAAGTTTAACTTACAACATGCACATAAGATGCATAAAATGGTGTGCATTTAAATTATAAAACCAATAAAATGCAATATGGCTTACTAGAGGAAATATTTGATGACATTTATTCCTAAAGCTGTAAGGGGGAAAAGCCATTAAATTAAATGTCCATTTCTTGTTAACTGCAAAAAGTCGATGTCATTTTTTATTAGGAAGTATACAATGCAGGTCCAGAACATGGCTGTCATGAAGATGGTCACTGAGAGTCCACTGAGCCTAGTGCTGACCCGGCCTACACTGCATAGCCTGCCACAGCCTGTGGAGAGCAGAACTTAATGGTCAGACAGCCCTGAAAGTAGTGCTGCTATTGTGTAGCAATCATTACTGTAAGACATCCACCTGTTTAGTAATTATAAAATATGTTTTTGCTTAAAGACATTATTTTTTACTATTTCCTGACACACAAAATACTTATCTCTTTTTTTAAGTTACTTATCTCTTTTTTTTTTTCTTGTGCTGAATTTTCTAGCAGAAATGTATTTATTGTCTTTGTCTTTTGTCTTGTTTATTTACAGTGGGGAGAACAAGTATTTGATACACTGCCGATTTTGCAGGTTTGCCCACTTACAAAGCATGTAGAAGTCTGTAATTTTTATCATAGGTACACTTCAACTGTGAGAGACAGAATCTAAAACAAAAATCCAGAAAATCACATTGTATGATTTTTAAATAATTAATTTGCATTTTATTGCATGACATAAGTATTTGATCACCTACCAACCAGTAAGAATTCCGGCTCTCACAGACCTGTTAGTTTTTCTTTAAGAAGCCCTCCTGTTCTCCACTCATTACCTGTATTAACTGCACCTGTTTGAACTCGTTACCTGTATAAAAGACACCTGTCCACACACTCAATCAAACTGGCTCCAACCTCTCCACAATGGCCAAGGACATCATGGATAAAATTGTAGACCTGCACAAGGCTGGGATGGGCTACAGGACAATAGGCAAGCAGCTTGGTAAGAAGGCAACAGCTGTTGGCGCAATTATTAGAAAATGGAAGAAGTTCAAGATGACGGTCAATCTCCCTCGGTCTGGGGCACCATGCAAGATCTCACCTCGTGGGGCATCAATCATGAGGATCTTTATGATCATGAGGAAGGTGAGGGATCAGCCCAGAACTACACGGCAGGACCTGGTCAATGACCTGAAGAGAGCTGGGACCACAGTCTCAAAGAAAACCATTAGTAACACACTACGCCGTCATGGATTAAAATCCTGCAGCGCACGCAAGGTCCCCCTGCTCAAGCCAGCGCATGTCCAGGCCCATCTGAAGTTTGCCAATGACCATCTGGATGATCTAGAGGAGGAATGGGAGAAGGTCATGTGGTCTGATGAGACAAAAATAGAGCTTTTTGGTCTAAACTCCACTCGCCGTGTTTGGAGGAAGAAGAAGGATGAGTACAACCCCAAGAACACCATCCCAACCGTGAAGCATGGAGGTGGAAACATTCTTTGGGGATGCTTTTCTGCAATGGGGACAGGACGACTGCACCGTATTGAGGGGAGGATGGATGGGGCCATGTATCGCGAGATCTTGGCCAACAACCTCCTTTCCTCAGTAAGAGCATTGAAGATGGGTCGTGGCTGGGTGTTCCAGCATGACAACGACCCGAAACACACAGCCAGGGCAACTAAGGAGTGGCTCCGTAAGAAGCATCTCAAGGTCCTGGAGTGGCCTAGCCAGTCTCCAGACCTGAACCCAATAGAAAATCTTTGGAGGGAGCTGAAAGTCCGTATTGCCCAGCGACAGCCCCGTAACCTGAAGGATCTGGTGAAGGTCTGTATGGAGGAGTGGGCCAAAATCCCTGCTGCAGTGTGTGCAAACCTGGTCAAGAACTACAGGAAACGTATGATCTCTGTAACTGCAAACAAAGGTTTCTGTACCAAATATTAAGTTCTGCTTTTCTGATGTATCAAATACTTATGTCATGCAATAAAATGCAAATTACTTACTTAAAAATCATACAATGTGATTTTCTGGATTTTTGTTTTAGATTCCGTCACTCACAGTTGAAGAGTACCTATGATAAAAATTACAGACTTCTACATGCTTTGTAAGTGGGCAAACCTGCAAAATCAGCAGTGTATCAAATACTTGTTCTCCCCACTGTATATAGCAATTTTAAAACAACCATGGTTGACTCAAAGTGCTTAAAATTGTACATAAAATTTCTAAAATAAGGACACACATTGACCAATAAAATGACAACATATAAAACACAACATTTAACTATGCTACCAACATTAAGCGAGCATTCAGCAAATTCTTAAACATCGACAGCAATTTGGCAGACCTGATAAGTAACGGCAGTTCATTCCACAGTCTCTATTACTGCAAAGGCTCAATCACGTTTATATAAACGAGGCACTACATTAAGTTTTTGATTATCTGAGTAACTCAAGTTCTGGAGGGATTATACAGGATTAAAAGGTTTGCCTTACGGTGGGGCCTGGTTATTTAAAGATTTATACACAAACAATAAAATGCTGTACCTAATTCTAAGATGGACAGGGAGCCATTTAAGAAAAGCTAATACAGGTGTAATTGATTTGTGTTTCTTTACCCTCCTTAAGAGCCTCGCCGCAGCATTTTGCACTGATTGTAATCGAGACAAAGATGCTGCAGTGATGCCAGAATACAGAGAGTTACAAAAATCCAGCCACAATATAAAGAAGGTATGGATTACTCTTTCAAAATCTGCATTTGACAAAAATGGTTTGGTTTTAACTAACAAACGCAAATTATAAAAACAAGCCCAGACCACTAAGTTAATTTGCTTGTCCATTTTTAGGTTATCAATTAAAAAAACTAAATCTCTTACTGATGTTTTCGAATATGATGCCAGGGGACTCAAATCTAATAGAGCTTTAGTGGAGTTATTTGGGTGGCCAAAAACAGTAACTTTTTTTTTTTATCCTCGTTTAACATTAAAATGTTTATCACCATCCAATTTTTGATGTCCTTTAAACACTCTAAAAGTTACTCAAATTAACTGAGTGGTAAATACAATTGAGTGTCGTCGGGGTAACAATAAAATGACATGAAATTAATTTTGCTCAATAACATGATTATCTTCAAGTTTAAAGTTTTTTTAGATTAAGATTTCCCCATTATTTGTTTCTTTGTGTTTTTCTCTGGTTTTAGCAAAATTATGAAACATTTTGGGGCAAATATGCATAATAGTAAACCGAAACTTGAAGCTAAAATAGCAAATATTTGAACAGCTACAGTAAATTTCCCAGGAGAACTGACATAAGCTGGAATAAATGTGAGCCAGACAGCACAGAATATGAGCATACTGAATGTGATGAACTTGGCTTCATTGAAGTTATCAGGGAGTTTCCGGGCAAGGAAAGCTAAAACAAAACATGAGATTGATAGCAGGCCAGTGTAACCCAGAACAGCCCAGAAACCTAGAGCTGAACCCAAGTTACATTCTAGGATTATCTTTTCTCTGTAGTACCTTGAATTCATATATGGGAAAGGAGGGGATATTGTTAACCAAAGCACACAGATAATAACCTGTATTAATGTTAAGGAAACAACACTAAGTCTCTGTTGAAGAGGCCCAAACCATTTCATGACATTACTTCCTGGAAGTGTAGCCCTGAAAGCCATTAACACCACTATTGTTTTCCCCAGAATACAAGATATACAGAGGACAAAAGTGATGCCAAATGCTGTGTGACGCAGCATACAGGACCACTCAGTGGGCTGACCAATGAAAGTAAGTGAACAGAGAAAACACAGTGTCAATGAGAAGAGCAGCAGGAAGCTCAGCTCTGAGTTGTTGGCTCTGACAATAGGTGTTTCTTTATGAAGATAGAACAGAAAAGATACCATTGCTGTTAATAACACCCCAATAAAGGAAAAAATACAAAGCAACATCCCCATGATTTCTGTATAGGAAAGGAATTCAACCACTTTTAATACACATCTGTCTCTGCTTTCGTTCGACCAGTATTCCAAATCACAAGGAAAGCAGTCACTAGAATCTGTGAAGGAATTTCAAGAAAAGATTATTGAATGGGAAATGCATCATGAAGTCACTTGACCAATGTTTACATTTAAATTTATCACACACATTATCATGATAATTTACCTGTGCCATTACTGATTTCTCCGTCTGCACATGGAATACAGTCATAACAGCAGACAGGTCGTCCTTTTTTCATAGCCTTCCTAGTGCCAGGGGGGCAGCTCTCACTGCACACGGACACAGGCAACTATGAGAAAAAAGTTTTAATATAAGAGCCAAACGATTATTTGAATTGTTAAATTATTTGCTTGAAATTGTGGAATAATTTTTCCAACTTTTACTCTGCTTTCATATATTTTCAGGCATTTTCATCTAAATGACTGTTATTCAAGTCAAGTCACCTTTACTTATATAGTGCTTTATACAATACAGTTTGTTTCAAAGCAGCTTTACAGTGATAAGAGGAAAATGATGCACTTCGGCTGTTGTTCAGCACAGTTGATTCAGTTCTGTTGTAAAGATAATCAATTATTAATTTAGTTAATTTCATCTATAAAGCAGTTCTGCAGAAAACAGTGATGTCATCATCCAGCTCAGTTCAGCTCTCATACAACAGCGTCAGTACAGTCAGATCAATAATATTGTTGAATATTAAGTTCTCCGATGGCTGTACGTTTCATAATTCAAACAGTTATTTGACATGCTCTCAATAATTTGTTATGTACCTGTCCACTGTTTCCTGCCCATAGCACATGTTCCTGATTGACTTTAAGACGTTGCTCTGAAGGCAGTGAGCTGTCATAGACACCCACATGCTTAAACTGCAGACCTCCATCCTCAGCAGGCTGCCAGTTCACCAGGTCATATTTTGCCACTGGATCACCGCTTGCATCAAAGAAAACTTTCTCACCTGTTTTAACAGTGATGCTCACATCTTTCATATATTCTAACACCTAATTTGAAACCACAGAAACATTATTAATTAATTAATTAATTAATTAATCAATTTATTTATTTATTTTTTACCCTTACTTTTGTTTTCCTACATACCTTTTGTGGTGTGGGACGTTCTCCTTTGCTGCTGTTGGTGAAGGATCCAAAGTCTTTTAACATATTATGTAGTGTATGTGCAACAACATACACTGCAGTGTAAACTTTATGCTCTATTCGTAGCTCTGATACATCAGTGTATTCGTTTTTCAGCTCTGCCAGTCTCTCTGAGCCAGTGCACTCACTACTGCCGCTGTTCCCAAAAAAGCACAGAAAAACAGTTTCCCAGAATTCTTTTAAAAGTTTATTTTTGGGTTCTTGATCAGGATGCACATTCAGTAGGAACTCGCGCAGGCCCACAATCTGGGCATTTGCTATAGCAAAACCCACAGCTCCAGAAAGGAAACTGTATTCCTTTGTTTCTGCAAGATTTCGAGAAGTGATCCAGGATTCACTGCCAACCCACTGTATGCCTGTAATGTTGTGTTGTGCAAATACTCTAAGGAGGATGACAAAATCTCCAAATGCCATAAAAGCTAGCACCACTCTGGCAGTGCCCTGTTTTATCACTTTCAGTGTCTTCAGAAACTGCTCTTCTGGGTCAGTTTTAAATACAGCCTCTGTATATTCAATACAAATCCCTTCTTTTTTTGCAGCCTCCTCAAATGCTGCAATGCCATTATTGCCATAGTCACTGCGACTCCTTACTGTCCCAACCCAAGTCCAGCCAAAGTGCTTGACAAGCTGAACCAGTGCTCTGCTTTGGTAATAATCACTGGGAATTGTTCTGAAGAAGGATCGAAACCTTTTTCTGTTACTCAAGCATGCACATGTGGCAAAATGACTGATCTAAGCACACAGGCACACATAAAGCAAAGTATATTAACCACATTCCACATACCTTTTTTTTTTACTTTACAAAAAAAGTGCTGCAGTCTAAACAAAATTTAACATTGCTTTCTGTATACTTTTTTTTCAATGAGTAAATATGATATGAAGCATATATTTATGAAGCATGTTCTAGTAGAACACTGATGTTCATCATACATTGATTCAACATGATAACAAGCAGCAGATAAGAGTTCTTACAACAGGTAAACTGAATGGACCAACTACAGATGCCAAGCCAATGGTGGGAGAGGAGTTTGACTCTCCAATAATGGCATGAACAGCTGGTGGTCTAGAACAAGACGTATCACTCAAAGTCTCTTCATAACCATTCATCAAAGCCATGCCTGAGAAGATAGCCTGAGTTATTGAGCCACAGGAATCATATATCTTATAGCCCAAAGAAACACCAGGCAACAGCTGTGTGCTGTTATTAATCTCCTCAATAGCAAAAATCAGTGTTTGAAGAAACTTAAATTCTCGCAAGTTCAAGCTGTGAAAATAAAGCATCAGTCGATTGTGTTAAAGTCTGCAATGAATCATCTCAAAGACATGCTCAATCATTTTTTACAGAGTCATTACTATACAGACCTGCCACATGTTGTTTGCTCTGGTTTGGAAGTGAAATTATGGTTTTGTAAAAGAGCGCTTTTGTGAAGTGAGAGAATCGCCCCAATGTTGATGTCTCTTTCTGCAGAAAGTAGAGGAAGGGCAGGCTGACCAAGCAGTCTGCAGACTTGTGCTAAAGCTGGTACACAGACCCCATGCACTACCAGCATCAGTAGCAGCAGTGACACAGTCCTCATTGCCATGCCAATATGTATGCAAGGCAGGAACCTCTGAGGCAGAACAAGCGTAGTGCTGCCTTTTATTGTATCTTAAAATACCCTTTGGGGTTGGCATAATACATCATTTACTCTAGTTAAATTTTTGCACTCATTTCATTATGGTAGAAACATATAGGTCTACGGATGCACCGATACAAAATGTCTACACTGATTCCGATATCCAATTATTCAGAATGACATCTGCCAAAACTGATAGTTTGGTGGTAATGTCTCAAATTTTTGTGCTAGGGGTATGCAGTGGAGCCAATATTTGTATCTGTATCTGTAACAATCTCAAAATTATTTGTATCTGTATTTTGATAAAACAGGAAGTGGGTGGGGCTTTAACTGGAAGTTCGTAAAATTTGAGAAGGCAGTTTTAAATGTAATTCTGTTTCCTCCGTAGTTATCATTTAATAAACAATACTACTATATGTTAAATAAAAAAAAAACGTTATTTTTCCATTTCCATTGTAAAAATCATTAGTTATTAATTTAGGGGCCGCTTACTTGACACAGTTTTCAACTGAAAATAGAAAACTTTTAATGCGTTCTGGCCACTCATTTGCACGACAGCGGCTTTTTGGTGGCCTGAGGACCATCCTTATCGCCAAGAAGGCTACGGGAAAGAGGTCCTGATGCCCAAAGTATCAGACCTTATGGCTCGTTTCCACCAAGCGGTACGGTTCAGTACAGTTCGGTGCGGTACACAATTTTTGCCGTTTCAATTGTCAGAAGTTTTGAACGGTACCATAATTACGAACCGTACCATACCACTTTTTTGGCACCCTTTCGTTGGGGTACCTAGCACAGTTGTCCGGTACTAAATGGTGGAGCTAGACTCACTGCAGAACATTGATTGGTTGACAGAGAATCATCATTTGCATGTGCTTTTTCGGCTTTGTTTTTCCTTGCAGCCTGCAGCCTTGGCTCAAACAAAGCGTGTCTTCTTGTGACAAACAGCCACATGCCGAGAAGCAAGAACAAGATCTGCTGTATGTCGTCCACTGTTGTTTACTGTGTCGCTTTCTTCTTACCGCGCGCGCTACAGCACGCCTATCAAGTAAGGGTGCTGTTGGCGGTGGAAACGCAAGCCAGATCAGGGTTTAGCGCCCCAAATCATACTGAACTGTACTGTACCGAACCGTACCGCTCATTGGAAACAAGCCATTAGTAGATGTTCTGACTGGTAGCATACCAATATCGGGTTCTTCCATTCAGCCTAGCTTGATCACCCCGCACTTTCAACAAATGCGTGGATGCAGCACTAGCACCACTGTGTCTGCGTCCGTTCTGCCAACCCTGCCACCTTGTGTGCTTCAGGGTGCAGCGGCCTCCAGTGAACACATATCTCAGTGTCCGCCCGGAAACGTAGCAGCACTGGGATGCTTGCCCCCTGTGAGGAGGATTTCAGAGCTACCAGTTTGGTTGTTCCCTGCCGGTAACTATTAGTTAATACAATATGTTAATAAGGAATTTATACATGATGATACATTTAATTAATGACAATTCATGTATTACTTAATCTATTCATCATATAGAATCTGTATTGGTTGCTGATGCAGTAATCATTAATTAATGGTTTAGTTCTTCATGAGTCATACATTAACACATGATTATCTGTGCTTTAGTTAAGTATGAATTAATGCATCGTTTTGTAAAGTGTTACCAATTTTTTTATCTTTACTCCTCCTTTATGTGCTTTATTACAAGTTAAGTCGTCACCTTTATTTATATAGCACTTTTTACAATGCAGATTGTTTCAAAGCAGCTTTACAGTGATAACAGGAAATGAATGCAACAGAATCTGTACAGAAGCTCTAGAAGAAAGTAATGTCCAGTTTAAGTAAGTTTACTGTTGATTCATTTCCATTGTAAAAATCATTAGTTATTAATTTAGGGGCCGCTTACTTGATACAGTTTTCAACTGAAAATAGAAAACTTTTAATGCGTTCTGGCCATTCATTTGCACGACAACGGCTTTTTGGTGGCCTGAGAAACGCAAACTTTGACATAGGTTTCAAAGTGCAAGTTTTTGAAAAAGAGTTATGCAAACAATACTGTTATTGTCTCCGTATTAACGTCAAAAACGTGAATCTGTGAAAATGGTGACGGCATGCACATGCAAGTGGTGTGCGATGGTGTTTTAAAGTGAGGAGGCAAAGTCCTATAAATTTATGTCCCTGTTACACTTAATTTTCCTGGTTAAATATTACATACAAAAGAGAGACCAAAAACAATTGTATTTTGTATTATTGCATGTAGTGTTCTATTTATTAAAACCAAGTATAAATTTAATCAAGTTAGTGTTTCTATGCATTTTTATATTTATTCCAAAATAATAACTAAGACAGTAACAATTTAAACAATATATATTATTTGTTAGTAATGTTCAGCTTTTCTTTTTAATAGTTGTAGCAAAGTTAAAGGATCAGGGAAGAAGGTGCGGCGTGCAGTGTCATTATCGATCACGCCACCGGCCTCGCCCCGTTTTCACAGCCCTCTGCCTCGTCCTGCTTGCCACAACAGTCTTATTTTCTTATAAACTTATTTTCATCATTTATCAAGCTCTGTAAACACTGGTCACGGACACCTCCTCTCACGTGACTTTACCCCATTCATTCTCAATAACCCCCCACTAAACCCACCACAAGCTTTAGGGTGTCTGTTTTAAGTCAATGGGGACAGAGGAGGCGCACCTCTTGCTCTAAATTCACCTGCGGGTGTCGCTGTTGGGAAGAGTTACTTTATAAAAATGAGTGACTTTTACACTTTTTAATGTTACATTTTGTAATATTTGTGTTGTTTTATTTGTATTTTTTTTTTTAAATTTAATTGTAATATTGATTATTTTAAAATAATCAATATTACAATAAAAAACATTTCCATTTTAAGTACATTGTTGTTGTGTAAACATACCCTTAGTTAATTTATCTATACAGCAGCTCTGGAGAAAACAGTGATGTCATCGTCCAGCTCAGTTCAGCTCTCATACAATGCTGTCAAAGCAGGCAGAACAATAAGCAAGCAAGCCAGAGGCGACAGTGGCAAGGAACCCAAACTCCATCAGGTGACAGAATGGAGAAAAAAAACCTTGGGAGAAACCTCAGTCGGGGGGCCAGTTATCCTCTGGCCAACAAACGAACAGTGTATGATTATGATGCAGGCAGCATTACAGGTCAGAAGTCAGACTGGATAAGAACATTCAAAATATTTAAACCAGTTCCATCTGGTTGAAGATCGGATTCAGCATGCCGGTATGAAGACGGCCTTCACAGGGGAGAGTCTAGTTGACACAATCTCTGCTGACACTTCAGGGATGTGTTGTGGTCATGTCTAGGCACAGGTTCTCCATCTGATCTGGATATAGCCCGGATCCGGCTGACTACGGTAAACCTCGGGATAAACAGAGAGACTAATACCAACTTAGATGCCATGCTTCTTATGATGTACCGTGTACATCAGGTGTTATAGGTAGTGTTCCCAGTTCCGGCTGACCTAATTTATGCATCCTAACAATCATTTTACATGATTTGAATGAGAGAAATTGATAATGTGTTGTGTATGTTAAAGAGATGATTACCAATGTCTATCATTGACCTCCATTTTTTTAGACGTGGTATCAATCAAGTCTGAAACTTTTGTCAGTCCTTTTTTCAAAAAAGTTAACAAATATATTAGATGTACCACTATTATCACCTAAAAAGGAGTTGTAAAACAGTGGTTCTTCAAGTCCAAAATGATTATTTTCATGTCTAATCAATTTAAAACCTGTCCAGGAGTTTAACACAGAAGCATAAAATTTTACATCATATGAAAACTTTCCATCATAAGAAGACATTTAAAACAATTGCCTATCAAGAGAGAACCCCCCAAAAGTTCTGAGCATCACCAGACCAAACGATGCCCATGGCTTAAAATCCACAGGGTAGAGTAGGTTTTGAACCGTTTTT
This sequence comes from Coreius guichenoti, assembly GCA_039654105.1. Taxonomy (NCBI): domain Eukaryota; kingdom Metazoa; phylum Chordata; class Actinopteri; order Cypriniformes; family Gobionidae; genus Coreius; species Coreius guichenoti. The sequence continues at coordinate 24,052,148 of CM077181.1, forward strand.
AACCTCATAGCCTTAACCTTAGCTGCCAAATCAATCAACCCTTGGCCCCCTTCATTGACTGGCAACTGGAGAATTGCAGGGGGAAGCCAATGGTAACCACCCCAGAAAAACTCAAAAGTCTTCTGCAAACGTTGCGACAAATCTTTTGGTGGGTCAAGCACATTTAAGCGATGCCACATCATGGAAGCTGCCAAGTTGTTAATAATGAGCCCTCTTCCCCTATATGACAGTGGAGGCAGTATCCATCGCCATCTTTGTAAAAATCCAGAAACTTTTTCAAAAATACCATCCCAGTTTTTCTGAATATACTGGTCAGTCCCAAGGAAAACGTCTCGGGTTACAACTGTAACCCTTGTTCCCTGAGAAGGGAACGAGACACTGCGTCTACTACGACACTTTGGGGAACACCCCCCAGCGTAGTGCCTCTGAAGCATGAATGAAACTAAGCCAATCGTGATTGGTGTTGCATCATGACGCAATGTGTGACGGCATACACGGAAGCTACATAGGGATGCCGGCACACAACAGCGTCAGCTTCTGTGATGAAGCAAGTCACTCCCAGGCAGGGGAAGGCATGGTGAAGAGACGCAGTGTCTCATTCCCTTCTCAGGGAACAAGGGTTACAGTCGTAACCCGAGACGTTCCCTTTCAAGGGAACTCGAACTGCGTCTACTACGACATTTTGGGGAACGAGTACCCACTATGCCACAACGAGCCCTGCCTGTCCCAGTGTGAAGCTGCGCACAGGCACACTTAGGACAAGAGCACTAGAGTGCCAGGCGTAGAAGGGATGTCCAGACTGTACAATCTAATAAAAGTGTGAGCGGTGGCCCATCCAGCTGCATCGCACACTTCTTGGATCGGGGCCCCTGAAAGGATGGCTCTAGAGGACGCCCTCTTGAATGAGCCCTTACGGCCAACGGTGAAGGCAATCTGCGCACCTGATAGGCCATAGATATAGCCTGAACGATCCAGTTGCTGATGGTCTGTTTGGATGCGGGAAGCCCCTTCTTGGGCGACCCGAAACACACCAGCAACTGGTCTGACTTCCGCCATGAAGAGGACCTCTGAAAATAAATCTTGAGAGCTCTGACAGGGCAAAGCAAATGAAGTCTCTCTTCATCCGCCGCCACGTGAGGTGGAGGATGAAAAGCCTGCAGAACCGTAGGCCGTGCCACATTAGATGGCACTTTAGGCACATAGCCCGGCCTGGGATCCAAGATAGCCTTAATGTCGCCTGGAGCAAACTCCAGGCACCCCTGAGATATCAAGAGTGCCTGAAGATCTCCTACCCTCCTCAGAGAAGTAATGGCTAGCAAAAAAGGTACCTTGAGGGAAAGGTTCTTGGCCGCAGCCGACTCCAGAGGTTCGAAGGGGGCCTCGACCAGCCCTTTGAGAACCACTGCCAGGTCCCATGTGGGAACTCTGGTACGAGCAGCAGGTCTCATCCTCCAAGCCCCACAGAGGAAACGTACGACCAGCTGATGTCTCCCCAGAGGCCCATCACCCAGAGGAGTGTGGAAAGCCGCAATGGCAGCCACGTACACCTTGAGTGTGTACGGGGTAAGGCCAGCCGAGAAGCAATCTTGGAGGAACTCCAGCACTGAAGCCACCGGACAGTTAACTGCGTCAACCTCATGCTCCCTACACCAAACGGTGAAAACATTCCATTTCAGGCCGTACAATTTCCTCGTAGAGGGAGCTCTAGAGCTGAGTATGGTCTCTACTACTCCTACTCCTACCAGCCTCTCTGTACTGTGCCCCCTAAGGGGCCAGATCCACAGTTTCCATAACTCTGGCCGAGGGTGAAATATTGAGCCCTCTGCCTGTGTCAGAAGGTCCCTCCTGATGGGAATCTCCCATGGAGGGCCGTCCAGGAGCGAAATTATGTCCGAGAACCATACACGGGCCAGCCATAACGGGGCTACTAACAGTAGACTCACCCCTTCGTCACGGACCCTCTCTAGAACTCCTGGGAGCAGAGTGATCGGGGGAAACGCGTACAGGCGCAGCCTCAGCCACGTCTGCACCATGGCATCCAACCCCAGCGGGGCTGGATGTGTGAGGGAGAACCACAGTGGAAAGTGTGTCGTCTCGCGAGACGCGAATAGATCCACTTCCACTGGGCTGAACCTCTGACATATTTACTCCACCACCTCGGGATGGAGTCTCCATTCCCCGGCCCTTAGCCCCTGCCTCGACAGGATGTCTGCTCCCTGATTCTGATCCCCTGGGATGTTTGTTGCTCTGAGAGACAACAGTCTCCCCTGGGACCACAGGCGGATCTGATGCGCCAGTCTGCACAGAGGGCGGGATATCAGACCCCCCTGATGATTTATATAGGCCACCACTGATATGTTGTCTGACCTCACAAGGACTTGGTGACCCTTGAAGTCTGGCAGAAAACTCCTCAGAGCTCGGAACACCGGCAACATTTCCAGGCAATTTATGTGCCAGGAGGAATGATGGTCCTGCCATAGACCTCTCGTAAAGTGGCCATCCATGACCACGCCCCAGCCAGTGAGGGAGGCGTCTGTTGAAACGGCTTTCCGGCGACATGACGCTCCCAGCACGGGACTTAGGGACAGAAATCAAGCTTTTTTCCACATAAATAGGGAACGAAGGCATTGGCGCGTAACCCTGATCATGCGGAACGGGTTCCCCCTCGGGGAAAACCCCTTGGTTTTCAACCACCACTGCAGGGCCCTCATGTGCAGCAGGCCAAATGGAATAATGTTCCATAACACTAACACTCTCTGAAAATGTTTCACAGTGATGGCTTGGCCTAGCTTTATCCTGGTCACCGTGGCCAGGATGGACTCGATCCGTGCAGGAGACAATTGTGCCCGCATCGTGACCGAGTCCCACACTACTCCCAGGAACGTGGTTCTCTGGGCTGGTGCCAACACACTCTTTTTAGTGTTGAGTCTCTTTCGTGTAATCTTTCACAATCCTCACAAGCAGCCCCCCTTCGAGAGCTGCTTGAGCGTGCTGTACTCCCAAACAGTGTACACACAATTGGTGTGTGTCCCCACCCGTGATGTAACGAGGGCAGGGATGCACACACCGCTTGTAATGTTGACTCGCCATTTTTATATATATATATGCTTGCAACAGTGGACAGACAACACCAAATATGACAAACACACAACAGAGAGCGCTTTGCTGAAGAACAGAAAGCCTAAGCTGTTGTGTGCCGGCGTCCCTATGTAGCTTCCGTGTATGCCGTCACACGTTACGTCATGACGCAACACCTATCACGTTTGGCTTAGTTTCATTCATGCTTCAGAGGCACTACGCTGGGGGTGTTCCCCAAAGTGTTGTAGTAGATGCAGTTTGAGTTCCCTCGAAAGGGAACTCCCAGCACTTTGAACCCCTCTAGACTTCAGGAACAGTTCTGAGGAAGTACTGGAGGGCCTACATTTTCCCATTCACCCAGTAGAAAGGAAGCACACTTCTGCCAATTGATTTGAGATAAGGATACTTTCTGATAAACCTTCAAAGATTCATCCTGAGCAGATCTAATAAAAACAGTGACATCATCAGCATAGGCACTAAGCCTAGCAGTTAACAGTTCTAAAGTCGATGGACACACTGTTGATATGCCACCCAGCTTATTTCTCAGTGCGACCAAAAGTGGTTCAATTGCAATGGCATACAGGATTCCTGAGAGACCACACCCATGCCTTATGCCTCTGCTTACACTGAAAGGTCTTGTAAGGGTACCATTAATTTTCAGCATGCTGTATATGTCAGTATACAACAGTTTAATATAAGCAATAATAGATGGACCAAAACCAAAAGCCTCAAGGCACTTAACCAGGAAACCATGATCAACCCGATCGAAGGCTTTCTCCTGATCCAAAGAAACAAAACCAATGTTAAAATGATGTACCCTAGAAAAAGAAATCAGGTCTCGAATCAAAAAAAGGTTATCAAAAATAGTCCTTCCTGGAATGCAGTATGACTGATCTGGATGAATCACAGAGGAAATGTAGAGTTCAATGTAGAGTGTAGAGTGTACCACTTTTAAAACTCTCCATGAAAACGGAAAACAAATCCTTTCCGATGACTGGCCAAAAATGTTTATAAAATTCTGCATTAAGTTCATCCAATTCCGGAGCTTTGCCAGAAGACAGTTCTTTAACAGCAACAGATAGTTCATCAAAAGTCAATAGTTTGTCAAGCTTAGATTTCTCCCCTTCCGAAAGCTGACGTAAATCCTGAAAGAGAAGTTCAGCCATCTCCTCATCACAAGATTCAGCTCTGTAAAGATCCTCATAAAAAGACAGTGCATAAGAAATAATCCCATGACCATCAGTAACTTTCCTCCCCTCTGGAAGCCTCAAACAGCCTAAAATCTTCTTATCCCCAGTCTTCTTCTCCAGGTTAAAAAAAGAAGGTTGTAGGAGCATCCATGCTATTGAAAGAGGAAAATCTTGCACAAATCAGCTTCTCCTGGGCTCTTTCCTCCAGTGGTACCGACAACGCCCCCTTCAATATCAAGTAGAAGTATTTCCTGTTCAAGCTGTGCCATCTTTTTGTCCAAAAAACTTTTATTGTAAGCAGAGTAACTCTGGCAAAACAATTTAATTTGAGTTTTGCCGATGTCCCACCACTGGCTCAAGGACTTATACTGTGTTTTCCTCTCTCTCCAGATCTCCCAGAAATGAGTGAAAGAATGCACAACATTTTGATCTAATAATAATCTATTATTAAATTTCCCAAAAAAATTATTGAACGTGCTCTCTGCAGTAGTGACATCAATAGATAGAAAATGGTGATCAGACAAAGCAGTAGGAAATTTACAGCTATTATAGAAATGATCTCTTTTGCTTTTTTGTACATAGATCCTGTCCAGCCTAGCCCCAGATACCATATTGGAGTTTATTTTCACCCAGGTATATTGTCTGACCTAAGGAAAAGATTCTCTCCAAACATCTACAAGACTGTGGTAAACAACTAAAGACCTAAGCACGTCTGCAGATTCACTATGGGGCTCTTCATGATTTCTGTCCAAAGTATGACTTAAAGTACAGTTAAAATCCCCAGCCAGAACAATGGTCCTATCATAAGAAACATCACTTAAAAGCAGTTTTAAGTTTTTCAAAAAAAAAAAAAAAAACACTATCTGACCCAACATTGAAAAAAGAAAATTATTACCCTGAACAATTACATCAACTCTCAGCAAATGACCAGAAATCACTTCAACAACACTGACAGGTTGCTCTTTATATTAAGGTGTCAACAGTACAGCCACCCCTGCACTGACATTAGAGCCATGACTCAATATAGCCTGGCCCTTCCATTCACTCAGCCACTGTGTAGCATGTATAAGTGCTGCAATGGTAGGTAGAAATAGTAGACCAGTATCAGATAAACTAGGCTCAGCTCAGGGAGGAAAATTTTGCGTTTAATGAGACACAGACACAAGGTTGCCAAGTTGTGGAGTATATTACAGTGAAATAAGATGACAGGTATTTACAATATTTACAAATCAACAGTTTTTTGTTCAAGAAAATGAGCATGATGACTTTCTCAGGAAGAATCTGAGGCTTCTCATTCCTGACTGTGTCCCAACTGTGGAAAACACTCTTTCAGACAGTGTTGAGGAGGCAGAGGTAGATGATGGAGAGCTGTGAGAGAAGAGGAAGAGTTTCTTTCTTACCCCACCAGAGGAGGGCAGGGTCTTCTGAGGCAAGGATAGGAGGATGGTCTCTATATATTCACTTTGGATCTTTGCAAACTGGAAGCTGAAAAATAAAAATGTGCCATACTACTGTAGTCAGGTTTATTGCTTTTTGTTAGAAAGGTATAAGAAAATATTTTTTTAACTTACGTGTTCCTCCTCCTCTTCCTCCTCTTCATCCTTCACTGGCAGCTGAAACTGAGGAGCACCTTAATAACGTTGCTTTTTATGCTTTTGAAAGAGTCTCTTTTGCTCACCAAGGCTGCATTTATTTGATCAAAAATACAGTACAAACTGTAATATTGTGAATATCATTATAATGTAAAATAGCTGTTTTCTATATTTAAAGGGTAAGTTCACCCAAAAAAGAAAAATCTGTCATTAATTACTCACCCTCATGTCGTTCCAAACCCGTAAGACCTTCGTTCATCTTCAGAACACAAATGAAGATATTTTTGATGAAATCCGAGAGCTCTCTGACCCCTCCATATGCAGCAATTTAATTAACACTTTCAAGGCCCAGAAAGGTAGTAAAAACATTGTTAAAATAGTCCATGTGACTCCAGTGGTTCAGCCTTAATTTAATGAAGTGACGAGAATACTTACTGTGTGCAAAAACAAACAAAAATAATGACTTTATTCAACAATTTCGTTCTGGCCTGTGTCAATCTCCTACGCAGTTTATGTTGCAGCTCCCGCGTCATAACATGCATGCGTCGTGGTGCTCACGTGAACAGCATTGGCTGCCGTAGAACTCAAAATCGCTGCACTATTTACAATGTAAACTGCGTAGGAGATTGACACAGGCTAGACCAAAATTGTTGAATAAAGTCGTTATTTTTGTTTGTTTTTGCGCAGAAAAAGTATTCTCATCGCTTCATAAAATTAAGGCTGAACCACTGGAGTCACATGGACTATTTTAACAATGTTTTTACTACCTTTCTGGGCCTTGAAAGTGTTAATTAAATTGCTGCCTATGGAGGGGTCAGAGAGCTCTCGGATTTCATCAAAAATATCTTCATTTGTGTTCTGAAGATGAATGAAGGTCTTACGGGTTTGGAAAGACATGAGGGTGAGTAATTAATATGGCTGTCACTTTTGTGAAAAAATCCTGTTCGATTTTTGAGACATAAGTGTTCATTGAATCGATTGTAAAATCGATTTTCCATGTCTAAAGACATTTCCATTTTCAACGCCAAATATAGGCCAATCCACGGACAACTAACAGGCATTTGGACGAATGTAAAGAGGGCGCTTGAGACACACCAGTCAGCAATATTTCTGATGATTTATTGGCGTGAAGTTTCGTGCACAATGATAAACAGGAGTGCAACATTCTCGAAAAACAATAAGCAGTGGACTGCCATAACATCAATGAAAAACATTACTGCAGGCTTCAACATGGCTGTTTACGATTAGAAATGTCAAACAAATTTCGCCTACGTAGGCGATTGTAGCCCATGAAAATAGGTTGAAAATAAAACCTAAAATTCACTGAAGGACTAGCCTACATTGAACATGAAGTTCGTGTAGGATAAACATGCAGGGCCGCTACATTCTCCAAATCAGACAGTGGACTAGAAACATCTGTCGCAGTCTACAACAGGGCTGCATTTATGATTTAGGCTATTCAAAAATCTCCAAAATTATTTTACGTAATGATTCAATCCATTATAGATAACTGTTCAAAAATGAAACTTTAAATGGACTTACTTGAGAACAGGCCATGTGTTTTTTTTAATTGAACGTAACCGACACTTGGGCTAGGCAGGCGTATATTGAAACGTGCAAATAAGGCTAGGCCTATTACAAATTAATGGACAGGAAAACAAGTCGATCAACATTTTCGGGGTACAGAGCAGAGCGTTTTTTATTCACTATATGTCCAGCTGTTGAGAAGACGCGCTCCGACCGCACTGATGTCTCAGGGACACTCATGTTTTTCATTGCCAGCTGCGCAAGGTGGGGGTATTTTAGCTTCTGCAATGCCTACTGCACTTTCGGAATTCTTTATTTTGTTTTTCTGCTTGTTTGTGAGTTTTGTTACATCTATCTTTTTTATTTGTTTAATTCGTTTAAAATTAATAGTGTACATATTTGGTTAAAATCGATTCCCTATTTTCGTTTTCGAAACTTGTGTTGATTGGTCCGATCGATTGTGCAATCGATTTTCGAATGTAAAGTGACAGTAATTAATGACAGAATTTTCATTTTTGGGTGAACTAACCCTTTAAATATAGAAAACTGCTATTTTACGTTGTAATGATATTTAATATATATATTTTTTTAATTATTCCTGAGTTTCAAAGCTGAGTTTTCAACATCATTACTCCAGTCTTCAGTGTCACATGATCCTTTAATTCTAGTAGTAACCTAGAATACTGTCTAACACTCGATGGCTGCTCTGTCAAGTCCTCGTCGTCAGTTAGGAACCTGGGTGTGCTCTTTGATACCAATCTCTCATTTGAAAGCCACGTTTCTAGCATCTGTAAAACTGCATTCTACCATCTTAAAAATATATCTAAATTACGGCACATGCTTTCAATGCAAAATGCTGAACAGTTAGTTCATACGTTCATGACCTCAAGGCTAGATTATTGTAATGCTCTACTGGGTGGTTGCCCTGCTCGCTTAATAAATAAACTGCAGCTTGTCCAAAACGCAGCAGCTAGAGTTCTTACTAGAACCAGGAAGTATGACCAAATTAGCCCGGTTCTGGCAACACTGCATTGGCTCCCTATTAAACATCGTATACATTTTAAAATCTTGCTGATTACTTACAAAGCACTAAATGGTTTAGCTCCCCAGTACTTGAGCGAGCTCTTAACACATTATACTCCATCACGTCTATTGCGGTCTCAAAATTCTGGCCAGTTGATAATACCTAGAATATCAAAATCAACTGCAGGCGGTCGATCCTTTTCCTATTTAGCACCTAAACTCTGGAACAGTCTTCCTAGCATTGTTCGGGAAGCAGACACACTCTGTCAGTTTAAATCTAGACTAAAAACACATCTCTTTACTATGGCATACACATAAAACATTTTTAATTTCTATTATTCAAATCAGTTAAATGATTGTTTTAGGCTGCATTAACTAGGTCAGCCGGAACCGGGAACACTTCCCATAACACCTGATGTACTCGTTACATCATAAGAAGAATGGCATCTACGCTAATGTTAGTCTCTCTGTTTATCCCGAGGTTTACTGCAGTCGGCCGGATCCGGGCCGTATCCAGACCAGATGGGGGACCTTAGCCTGGACATGACGACCATATCCCTGAAGTGTCTGCAGAGACCGTGTCAATTAAACTCCCCCCTGTAAATGCCGCATCGACACAACATCCTCATTAAACCCGTCCCCGGCGTGACGACTCCAATCTTTCGAATAATCCTACGAATATCTATTGATCTAATATGACTTCTGACCTGTAATGTTGCCAGAATCATAATCATACACTATTTGTTCATCGGCCAGAGGAGAACTGGCACCCCGACTGAGCCTGGTTTCTCTCAAGGTTTTTTTCTCCATTCTGGCCCTGAAGGAGTTTTGGTTCCTTGCCACCGTCGCCTTTGGCTTTTGGCTTGCTCAGTTGGGGACACTTAAATTTCAACTATATTACTGATCTGCCCGCACTGACACTATATGATAATTGAACTGAGCTGATGACATCACCGTTTTCACCAGAGCGGCTGTACAGCCGAATCAAATTCCGTTGCATTATTTTCCTGTTACCACTGTGAAGCTGCTTTGAAACAATTGCCATTGTAAAAAGCGCTATATAAATAAAGGTGATTTGATTTGATTTGATTTAATAATCATTCTAATATGCTGATTTGCTGCTCAAGAAACAGTTCTGATTATTATCAGTGTTGACAACAGTTGTGCTGCTTCATAGTTTTGTGTAAACCATGGCCTGTAAACCAATCCTTTTTTCAGGATTCTTTGATGAATACAAAGTAAAAAAAAAGTTTGAAAGTTTAAAAATCTTAAAACATCATAAAAGTCTTTACTGTCACTTTTGATCAGTTTAATGCATTCTTGCTAATATTGTCTTCCAAAAAAAAAAAAACTTACTGACACCTAACGTTTGAATTGTACTGTACACGAAAACATTAACATTAAGCAGCACACCTGTTTTCAACATTGATAATAATCATAAATGTTTCTTGAGCAGCAAATCAGCATATTAGAATGATTTCTGAAGGATCATGTGACACTGAAGACTGGAGTAATGATGCTGAAAATTCAGCTTTGATCACAGGAATAAACTACATTTTACAATATATTCACATAGAAAACAATTATTTAAAATTTGTAATATTATTTCACAATATTATTGTTTTTACTGTATTTTTTAATCAAATAAATGCAGTCTTGGTGAGCATTAGAGACTTTTTCAAAGATATAAAAAAATTGTACCAACACAAAACTTTTGAACATTAGTGTATGTTTGAGGTTTTACTTACTAGTCACATGGTTCATAGTGCCTTAAGAGATGTTGTCCGACAGGAGATCCGCTCCAACTCTGGAAGTATCAACATAAACAATTTATCACAGAGCCAACAATATTTAGTATACAATACCAAGTTTATTAAAAGGAAAGAAGCTACAGCAGAGGTGAAATGCAGAAAAGAGAAAGAAGAATACAGAAAATTACAGAATTTATGTTTTTAGGTTTACTTATTCATTTGATATTGTTCATACAGTGTCACTTACGTTTGGATGTCAAAGCCTTCTAAAATAAATGAAATAAATAAAAAATGTAAATTTGAGAAAATAAAAAGAAGAAGATGCATGGTGATATATGTGAAAAATATTGTTTAAAAAATGGATATGAGGTTATTTAATGACCTTTTTCAGTTCACCTGTGTTTCCTACTTCTCTGTCAGCAGCTTCCTTCAGAAATGTTGGAATCTTGGGAGCTTCCCCTTTGTTGTAGAGGGGTTATTTTGTCCCTCCTGAAATCACAGAACATTTTTATGTTTAGCATTATACGCTCCGTGTAAGTGACGTCGTCGATTAACAACACACACATGTTAAATAGGTTTGTTAAATTAATTAGCCACCTTCCAGTGACCCATTCAGTTGCCAGCAAAACTATCAAAACCTCTCATTTACACATAAGCTCTTGTTTATAAAAGTTTGTTTATAAAAGTTTGGGCTTTTAATCACATATTTAAGTCTATAGAGTTAGCCTAACGTTACCTGTTCTGAAAACGGTTGAGATGCTAACGGACTTTTTCGAAGACACCACATTTCTATAAAGTAAATATTGAACAGAAGCATGTCAATTACACGTAAGAAAAGTGTCAGGAACAGTTGTGTGTATTATTTGTGTTATTTTAGAGACTAAACTCACCTGAAAGCAGTGAAAACAACAGCGATAGAGGGAGTTTTGCGGCTTGTCAGTTGTTGCTGCGCCGTTTCCATGGCAACTCTGTGCAGCTACAGTGTTTGAAATCGACTCGAATGTTCAACGCGCATGCCCATTAAAACACGTCAAATGCTGCGTGACGCATTTACAAACAAACATCTAGAATTAACACATTACATAAATAAAAATCACGAATATCAAATCATGAATTTATAACTCATTTTGAAGTTCTCTGACCCGCTCAGGTGCAAAATGCCACTCCTGGCACGTGATAGTGGGACAATTATGGCACTTTTATAATTTAATATTTTTTATTGTTGTTTTTGCAAACACGACGATTTGAAAACATTGATTCATTTAAAATCTTTGATGAATTAAGTAAATGTCCCATATAATATCCAAATGGCATACATAGATAATAGCTACTTGTAATGCAATTATCAGGAAAGTTATCTGGAGACCAGTGGACGTCGCTACAACGTTCTCTGTGGGATAAACTAGCGACGTCTTTTGAGGACGTGCCCACGACATTTCTGGAACGTTAGCCAAGATTATAAAAAATGGAACTTTACCACGACATCCTCACAACGTTCTCTGTGGAATAAACTAGCGTCGTCTTTTGAGGACGTGCCGGCGACGTTTCTGGAACATTAGCCAAGATTCTAAAAAATTTAACTTTACCACGACGTACACACAACGTTCTCTGTGGGATAAAGTAGCGACGTCTTTTGAGGACGTGCCCACGACGTTTCTGGAACGTTAGCCAAGATATTAAAAAAATGGAACTAAATCAAAATCAAATCACCTTTATTTATATAGCGCTTTTTACAATGCCAGTTGTTTCAAAGCAGCTTCACAGTGGTAACAGGAAAATAATGCAACAGAATTTGATTCGGCTGTACAGCCGCTCTGGTGAAAACGGTGATGTCATCCAGCTCATTTCAATTATCATATAGTGTCAATGCGGGCAGATCAGTAATATAGTTGAAATTTAAGTTTCCCCAACTGAGCAAGCCAAAAGCCAAAGGCGACGGTGGCAAGGAACCAAAACTCCTTCAGGGCCAGAATGGAGAAAAAAACCTTGGGAGAAACCAGGCTCAGTCGGGGTGCCAGTTCTCCTCTGGCCGACGAACAAATAGTGTATGATTATGATTCTGGCAACATTACAGGTCAGAAGTCATATTAGATCAATAGATATTCGTAGGATTATTCGAAAGATTGGAGTCGTCACGCCGGGGACGGGTTTAATGAGGATGTCATGTCGATGCAGCATTTACAGGGGGGAGTTTAATTGACACGGTCTCTACAGACACTTCAGGGATGCGTTCGTCATGTCCAGGCTAAGGTCCACCATCTGGTCCGGATACGGCCCGGATCCGGCCGACTGCAGTAAACCTCGGGATAAACAGAGAGACTAACATTAGCGTAGATGCCATTCTTCTTATGATGTAACGAGTACATCAGGTGTTATGGGAAGTGTTCCCGGTTCCGGCTGACCTAGTTAATGCAGCCTAAAACAATCATTTAACTGATTTGAATAATGGAAATTAAAAATGTTTTATGTGTATGCCATAGTAAAGAGATGTGTTTTTAGTCTAGATTTAAACTGACAGAGTGTGTCTGCTTCCCGAACAATGCTAGGAAGACTGTTCCAGAGTTTAGGTGCTAAATAGGAAAAGGATCGACCGCCTGCAGTTGATTTTGATATTCTAGGTATTATCAACTGGCCAGAATTTTGAGACCGCAATAGACGTGATGGAGTATAATGCGTTAAGAGCTCGCTCAAGTACTGGGGAGCTAAACCATTTAGTGCTTTGTAAGTAATCAGCAAGATTTTAAAATGTATACGATGTTTAATAGGGAGCCAATGCAGTGTTGCCAGAACCGGGCTAATATGGTCATACTTCCTGGTTCTAGTAAGAACTCTAGCTGCTGCGTTTTGGACAAGCTGCAGTTTATTTATTAAGCGAGCAGGGCAACCACCCAGTAGAGCATTACAATAATCTAGCCTTGAGGTCATGAACGCATGAACTAACTGTTCAGCATTTTGCATTGAAAGCATGTGCCGTAATTTAGATATATTTTTAAGATGGTAGAATGCAGTTTTACAGATGCTAGAAACGTGGCTTTCAAATGAGAGATTGGTATCAAAGAGCACACCCAGGTTCCTAACTGACGACGAGGACTTGACAGAGCAGCCATCGAGTGTTAGACAGTATTCTAGGTTACTACTTGTGGAGTTTTTTTGTCCAATGATTAAAAATTCATTTTTTTCTGAATTAAGTTGCAGGAAATTACTAGTCATCCAGTTTTTTATATCAGCTATGCAATCCGTTAATCTTGTGAATTGGTAAGTTTCGTCAGGGCGTGAAGAAATATAGAGCTGAGTATCGTCAGCATAACAATGAAAACTAACGCCATGCTTCCTAATAATATCTCCCAGTGGTAGCATGTACAGGGTGAAAAGCAACGGTCCTAGCACTGAGCCCTGCGGTACTCCATACTGAACTTGTGATCGGTGTGACATCTCTTAATTTACTGCTACAAACTGATAACGGTCAGATAAGTATGATTTAAACCATGCCAACACTGTAAAAAATGTCTGTGAAATTAACTGTGAAATTCTGTAAAATCATGACATCAAAATTTTGTAAATTGAAAAACAATGAAATTTTGAAAATACTAAAAAATGCTTTTGTAAAATAATGAACCAAACAAAACTGTTGATTTAACAGTAATAATATGTTAAAATAATCATATGCATTTGTAGAATTTACAGATTAATGCAATTTAAACAAACAAAACTGTATAGGCTACAGAAAGCAATACAATGCCGTTAAAATTACAACATGACAGTGTTAAAATATTTTTCAGACATGCAGATTTTCAATAGCCTATAGCCTATATTTTGCCGTCATATTAATGATGCTGACGAATTGGGGGTTAATCAGGCTTTCAGTTTCTTTCATGCTGAGTAAGTAGGATAAAAAATTAGATTTTGTTAGTTTGTTAAATGATTAACTGTCATTTTTGCAGCAAAACACTAGAGACATTGAGGGGTTATGTGCTGCATTGTAGAGTTCATAGGAACGAACCCCGTTGTCTTTTCAAATGTGTTGTCGCTGATTGCAAACGGACATTTTGTACTTATGCAGCTTTTACAGCTCATTTTTATCACGTTCACAATGAGTCTGCACCCTCTGTTACTGCTGGGGCACATGTTACAGATTTTAAATGTGCCATTTCGCTGTGTGATCGACAATTTCACACAGTTAAAGAACTATATGCCACTTAAAAGAGCATATAGTGGAGGGGCGACCTGTGGCATGTCCAGTAACAGGTTGTAAAAATACATTCACTGTGAAATCATCATTTACTGCTCATATGTCCAGGAAGCATAGAGCATGTTTGGTTGATAGCATAAGTGTCATTTACAGAGGAACTATTTCTACAACAAATGACAGCATTGAATTGAGTCCTTTCTTAGGAATGTATGTTTACTGTACCTAAAATTGCAAGGGCAGCTCCTCCTTCCAGCTTCAACAATACAGACGATTGTTGAAGAGATGCAAAATGTACATGAGTTAGGACAAGATTACACTTTAAGTAAACTGCAGTCACTTTTAAAAAATGACATGTGTCTTACAGATGATGTTGTCAGTAAAGTCTGTGATTGTGTACAGGATTCAGATTTGTTCTCTTTCTGTCATCAGGGACCACTCAGAACAACATATTCAAGAGCTCAGACATTCAAACAAATGTTTCATTACAGAGAGCCTAAGAAAGTAACATTAGGAAATGATGAAAATATGAGACAAAGGTTTGCATACTACGTGCCTGTAAAGAAAACATTAAGTAACTTACTGGAATCAGAATTCTGGAAGAATTCAATGTCACAACGGTCTTGTGAAACAGGCTCGGATGATTTTAGTGACATAAGTGATGGTAAAACCTTTAAGTCCAACCAGTTCTTTATTGAAAATCCAGAATGCCTGAAATTAATTCTCTACCAGGATGCTTTTGAAATTGTAAATCCCCTCGGCTCTGCTAAGAAAAAGCACAAAGTTGTTGCAGTCTATCTTTCTGTGGCTAATTTACCTGCTCATGTTCGGTCCAATACTGATCACTTATTGTGTGTAGAGAGTGACTTAAAACAATTCGGATGTGCTAATGTTTTCTCGGAGATGTTGGTGGATTTAAAAGATTTGGAGGAAAACGGAATAACTGTAGGCGGTAAAACGGTCAAAGGATCTTTGTATTGTATTGCCGGTGATAATTTGGGTTCACACAGTATTGGTGGGTTTACCGAAAATTTCAGTCGTTCGCAGTATTTTTGCAGGTACTGTAAAGTCACGCGACGCGAGTTTCAAAATTATGACCTAAATGTTTGTGGTCCACAGCGCACCCCTGAACGTTACAATTCTGTTGTTCGTAATCTACAAGCTGAAGACAGTCAAGACAACAAAGGCATAAAGCTAAACTCTGTTTTCAATACTTTGAAATCTTTTCATGTTTGCCAGCCTGGTCTCCCAAATTGTTTAGGCCATACTTGAAGTATTTCATTAAGAAGAAGCAATGGCTTACATATTCAATTTTGAACCGGCGCATCAAGCAGTTCAAGTACAAAGGAACTGATGCTCACACAAAGCCATGTGCTGTCAACTCTGAGGTGCCCAGGCTTTCAGGGCAAGCCATTCAGAATTGGAATTTCTTAAGATTGCTTCCTGTATTAATTGGTGACAAAGTGCAAAATCCAGAAGATGATGTGTGGCAGTTAACTCTCCAGCTTAAAGATATTGTTGATATGATTTGTGCGCAAAGGATTTCATCAGCACAGGTAGCCTATCTTGATATTCTAATCCAAGAATATTTGGAATCAAGAAAGTCTTTATTTCCTGACAGCCCACTAAAACCAAAACATCATCACTTGCGGCACTATCCAGCACTAATTTTTAAATTTGGCCCCTTGATTACATTATGGACAATGCGTTTAGAAAGCAAACACAGCTACTTCAAGAGATGCACCAGGCATTTGAAAAACTTTAAAAACATCTGCCTAACTTTATCTGAAAGACATCAGATGTTTCAGGCATATCTTTCAGCTGGGCCAGGATGCAGTCAGATTCTGCAAGCCAAAGACAATTGCACTTTTTACCCCAACCTTTACAGTGACACAATTAAACATGCAGTGAGAGAGTTTAGCTTTTCAGAAATCAATACTAGTGTATCCACAGACATAGTGTACAAAGGTACATCATATAAAAAGGGTAATTTCCTTGTGTCAAAAAATGATGAGGCCATTGAGTTTGGAGAACTTCTCATTATTTTAATTTAAAATGATGCCACTGTGTATTTTTTGATGGAAGTACATAAAGCTGACTATCATTCTGAATACCATCTGTACTCTGTGAAAATACAGAACACCAGGTTGCAATGTCTTAACATTAACGATTTGGTAGATTTTTATCCGTTACCATCATATATTTTTAACGGGCATCAAGTTATTCCACTGAAACAGTGTGTTGTCGAAATAAAGAGGTCTTGGCCACAGTGGTGGAGAAACCACACTAAAAATGCTCATGTATGTTAGTAAAAAAATGTTACTTCGCTAAATGTCTAATTTCTACTTGCTAGAGAATGTTTCTACGCACCGGCATCACTGAGGTCTTGCCTGACCTTCCAGATGTGACAAAAGACATTTTAGAAGAGACCTTGCAGTCACTTGGTGTGGAGACGTATGATGATTTTAAATTTATTGAGGAAGCTGATTTGCTGTCAGCGTTGAGGCCAATTCAAGCCCGAAAAGTCCTTGCTGCTTGGAAGCTGAGATGTAAGTGATGTATTGCATCCAGTACCCAAAATTAGCTGGCCTAGAACAATCTAAAAGGTTGGAAATATAAAAATGCTCATTGTGTTACTAATAAGTGTGTGTGTGTGTAGGCCAGACTCCTGAAAGCAGCAGCTCATCTGTTGATGCCTCGCCAAGACCTCCCACAACCTTAGAGTCTATTTCATCCAGTTCACCATCAACCTCTTCCAACCACTCCCAAAGCCCTTATCCAGACTGGGTGGACACCTTTCTGATACCATGGGATAGGTTACCAGAGGAAGTGATGCAGTTATTGGAGAGAGGAAAACGTCTAAGTCCACGGATGAGAAGAGAGATGGTCCGGATTGTGGTTCGTGAGATGATGCGAAAAAATCCTTGCCCAAAGTAAAAAGAGTTCTACTGAAGTTGCTAAAAAGATGGTGGCGAAATATCCTAAATCTCTGCAAGATGGAATCAAGGGAGATGTGGTTGGGCCAGGGTACCACTCTTTGGTTAAGCAACTGCAATATAGGACTGAAAATGTGAAGCGCTCTACGACCCCAAAAATAAGAAAACGAAAGCATTTCACTGATGAGTCTGACACAGACAAAGTCCCTCCAGAACAGAGAGCAACAATGCAAGACACTTATGGGTGAATTAACTGGGATTTAAAATTCCTGACCCCAGAGAGCCAGAGAGAAAAGAAAGAAAAACTGAAGATGATGTCTCAGCAAACTGATACAAATCTAGAGGAGGTCAAACGTCTAATGAAGTTGACTTTCTACACACAGCGTAAACAAGTGAACCAGGGGGGAGATATAAAATGCCTTCGGGAAGAGTGGCGTGGCATGACAGTCCACTTCAAGGAACTTGCCAGAATTGGGCTTATAGAAACTTTCACACGGAATGTGGATCTGAAGGGGAAACGAATCTTGAACTACTTAAATACTGTTGGTGTGAACAAGAACAAAAAGTTCCTACAGGCTGTAACAAACTTGAAAGTGATCAGGGGAGAGATGAGTGGTTGCTCTGAAGACGTCAAAGAGATGTTGCTGCTTTTGCTGTCCTACTTCAACGAGAAGGAAGACGCAATGCTCTGTTATGTGGAGGACACCTGTCTGGGAGAGGAAATACAGATGGACCAAGTTCATTTGACTCCCACACTTGTTGTGTGTGGTTCTTTCAAATTCTCTTGTATTTTTTATTCTTCCTTTCTCTTTTTTGTGTATTTGTAGTCAGATTCTTCATGAAGAATGTTTTTATTTTTGCTGTAATGTTTTGGTAATTTTGTTTGAAAAAAAAAAAAAAAAAAAAAATTATATATATATATATATATATATACATACATACAGTATTTGTTCTTTTTATGTCGATCCTGTTTTTCAGCTAAATGGTTCATGCTGTGTGTGGATCAAAACATTATACTTGACAACATCCCCTCCTTCATTTCTGCCCTGTGCATGATGTTTGGGAGCTATTATTGCTTCAACATCCATTACCCATCAGAGCTGGCATCAACCCTGGAGTTTCTGCAGAGGTATGTCTTCTTGGATAGGCTTTATGCAACAATTTCACTTTATTGAACTTAAAAAAAAATTACCCATAAGACGTTTGTTCATCTTCGAAACACAATTGAAGATCTTTTTAATAAAATCTGAGAGATTTCTGTCCCTCCATTGACAGCTACGCAACTCCCACTTTGACGCATCAAAAAGTTCATGAAGAGACCGTAAAAACGAATCCATATGAATTGAGTGGTTTAGTTCAAATTTTCTAAAGAGCTTCGATCACTTTATTTGATAAACAGATTTATTTAGGTTTTTATTCACATATAAACATT
The DNA here is from genome assembly GCA_039654105.1 of Coreius guichenoti. Taxonomy (NCBI): domain Eukaryota; kingdom Metazoa; phylum Chordata; class Actinopteri; order Cypriniformes; family Gobionidae; genus Coreius; species Coreius guichenoti. The sequence continues at coordinate 24,070,863 of CM077181.1, forward strand.
GGTCAGCGAACACAAACAAGCTCAACTGAGCCTGCTTGACGCATGAGAACAAACCTCATTGGTTCTTGAGAAAGCTCAAACAGGCGGCGTGGTTCTCACACGTCAAGTGAACATGCTTGAGCTTCTGTTTGATGAATGTTTATATGTGAATAAAAGACTAAATTAACTTTGTTCATCATATAAGCGATTGTGTCTCCGAAAAAAAGTAATCCATATGAATTAAGCGGTTTAGTCCAAATTTTTTGCAATCTCTTTATCAACTTTTTGAAGCATCAAAGTGGTAGTTGCGTAGCGGTCAATGAAGGGACAGAAATCTCAGATTTCATTAAAAGATCTTAATTTGTGTTCTGAAGATGAATGAAGGTCTTACGGGTTTGGAACGACGTGAGGGCGAGTAATTAATGACAGAATTTTCATTTTTGGGTGAACTATCCCTTTTAATATATTAGATAGGGCTGAGCGATAGTTCACCCAAAAAGAAATTTCTGTCATTAATCACTCACCCTCATGTCGTTGCAAACCCGCAAGACCTTCGTTCATCAAGATATTTCTGATGAAATCCGAGAGCTCTCTGACCCCGCTATAGACAGCAATTTAATTAACACTTTCAAGGCCCAGAAAGGTAGGAAAGACATTGTTAAAATAGTCCATGTGACTCCAGTGGTTCAACCTTAATTTTATGAAGCGACGAGAATACTTTTTGTGCGCAAAAAAACAAACAAAAATAACGACTTTATTCAAAAATGTATTCTCCTCTGTGCCATTCTCCTATGCAGTTTACGTTGTTACTGCAGTGCTTCCTTCTACGTCAGAACACCGGCTCACCATTGGCTGATGCTATTCATGTGAGCACCACGACGCATGCGTGTGATTCTAATGCAGGAGCTGACCAATGATGAGCTGCCATTCTGACATAGAACTAGGAACCGCTGCACTGCGATAACGAGAAGAAATTTTTGAATAAAGAAAAATTTGTTTGTTTTTTTGCGCACAAAAAGTATTCTCGTCGCTTCATAAAATTAAGATTGAACCACTGGAGTCACATGGACGATTTTAACGATGTCTTTACTACCTTTCTGGGCCTTGAAAGTGTTCATTTAAATTGCTGTCTATGGAGAGGTCAGGGAGCTCTCAGATTTCATCAAAGTCCATAAAAGTGCATCTGTCCATCAATATAACTGCTCCACACGGCTCCGGGGGGTTAATAAAGGCCTTCTGAAGCGAATCGATGCGTTTGTGTAAGAAAAATATCCGTCTGACGACATTGCACACCAGTTACGCTCGTCTGACGTAGCGTAAGCATTTTGAACTGCGAGAGGCGCGGGCGCTACACTTTTCCCGTAAGTTGAATACGGAAGGCGATTCACCGGAAGCTAGATAATTTACTTTATAAAGTTTTAAATATGGATATTTTTATATAACGATATAACGCATCGATTCGCTTCAGAAGGCCTTTATTTACCCCACAGAGCCGTGTGGAGCAGTTTTATGATGGATAGATGCACTTTTATGGACTTCAAACCAGAGCAACAGTCACTGCCATTATAAAGCTTAAAAGAGCCAGGACATTTTTAATATAACTCTGATTGTGTTCGTCTGAAAGAAGAATGTCATATACACCTAGGATTGACTTGAGGGTGAGTAAATCATGGGCTAATTTTAATTTTTGGGTGAACTAACCCTTTAATTTGTGTTCTGAAGATGAATGAAGGTCTTACGGGTTTGGAACGACATGAGGGTGAGTATTTATATTATTTATAGCTTAAATAAAGAAAATTGTGAAGTCACTGTTTCTGTTAATAAAGCTATTTTATAATTGATACAGTTGCCTGTTTTTCTTCTTTCCCAAGGTGTTTTTTCTCCATCAACCCAGAGAAGGGTACTAAAGTGGAGAAGACAAACACTTCACGTGTTCATGCGAACCCAAGAGTCCTTACTTTGATTCAGGAACTTTCAGATCATGAGTGGCGTGATGTCTGAAACTCTGAATATGGACTGAAGTCAGTAAGATTTCTGTCATGTATGATGTATGCCTCACTCCCAGCTTGAAGGTTTGTTTCAGCTCCTATGTTCAGTTCTTCAAGATTATTTTCAGGTGAACTGTTAGTTTTATTGCTCTTATATTTTGTGATATGCATTCCTGTACTTCAGTTTGCAGAGCTTGTTTGTAAAGGTACATTTGTTCTATACTGATTCTAATAAGGAAATGCAGTAATCCTTAAAGGGTGTTTCCATAAAAAAAATCCTTAATTGTAAAAGAGTATTTTTCTCTTTCTTGCCCTCTCTTTATTTTTCCTTTTTTACTCTTTTTCTCGATCTTTGTTTCCTTCCATCTCTTTCCCTCCATCTTTCCTCTATCAGTTCCAATAAGATAATTAATCTGTACACTACATATTACAAATTTGTATGTTGTGCTGCTTTAATATTAATACATTCTTCAAAATTCAAGTTTTTATTGGGTTTTTAATTTTAATTCAGCAGAAAAGGGATGTATTTATGCAATTTTGTACTAAAATGCACAGTTTAAAACTATAAAGTTGTTTACAGTGACTGTCATTTTTACAAAATTATTCTGGCAACCCAGCTGCCAAATTTATTTTGTAAAAACAACAGGAATTTTTTGTATAAATACACTTAAAATGTCTGTATTTCTTACAGTAAATCCCTGTAAATCCCCCAGGATTTTTTTTACAGTGACAGTAATTTTTACAAAATTATTCTGGCAACCCAGCTGCCAAATTTTTTTTTGTAAAAACGACGGAATTTTTTTTTACAGTGAATGAAATTCCACTAATGTCAACATAATTTTCGAGTCTATTCAAAAGAATGTTGTGGTCGATAGTATCGAATGCAGCGCTAAGATCGAGTAACACTAACAGAGAGATACAACCACGATCGGATGATAAGAGTAAATCATTTGTAACTCTAATGAGAGCAGTCTCAGTACTATGATACGGTCTAAATCCTGACTGGAAATCCTCACAGATACCATTTCTTTCTAAAAAGGAGCATAATTGTGAGGACACTGCCTTTTCTAGTATTTTTGACAGAAAGGGTAGATTTGAGATTGGCCTGTAATTGACTAATTCTGTAGGATCAAGTTGCGTTTTTTTAATAAGTGGTTTAATAATAGCCAACTTAAAAGTTTTCGGTACATATCCTAATGTCAAGGATGAATTAATGATATTAAGAAGAGGATCTATGACCTCTGGAAGCATCTCTTTTAGTAGTTTAGTCGCTATAGGGTCGAGCATACATGTTGTTGATTTTGATGATTTAACGAGTTTAGCCAATTCTTCTTCTCCTATAGCAGTGAATGAATGTAATTTTTCCTCAGTGACACTACAATGCACTGTCTGATGTGATACTGTAGTAGATGGCTGCATGGTTATAATTTTTTTCCTAATATTATCAATCTTACAAGTAAAGAAGTTCATAAAGTCATTACTGCTGTGCTGTTTACAAACATCAGAAGTTGAAGCTTTATCTTTGGTTAATTTAGCCACTGTATCGAATAAATACCTAGGGTTGTGTTTGTTTTCTTCTAAGAGAGTCGAGAAATAAGCAGATCTAGCAGTTTTTAGGGCCTTTCTGTATGCAATCATGCTCTCTTTCCACGAAATGCGAAAAACTTCTAGTTTTGTTTTCTTCCAGCTGCGCTCCATTTTTCTTGCTGCTGTTTTAAGGGCCTGGGTGTGCTCGCTGTACCACGCCGTTGGACTATTTTCTTTAATCTTCTTTAAGCGCTGGGGAGCAACTGTGTCCAAAGTGCTGGAAAAGAGAGAGTCAATAGTTTCTGTTGCAACATCAAGTTCCTCTAGGCTATCTGGGATGCTGAGGAGATGAAACTGATGAGGAAGATTATTTACAAAGCAATCTTTAGTCGCAGCAGTGATAGTCCTGCCATATTTGAAGCGAGGGGACGGCTTTGCAGCCTTTGCTAAATTAAGTGTACATGATACTAGGTAATGATCTCAGATGTCACTTTACCACAACATCCTCACAACGTTCTCTGTGGGATAAACTAGCGACGTCTTTTGAGGACGTGCCCACGACGTTTCTGGAACGTTAGCCAAGATATAAAAAAAAAAAAATGGAACTTTACCACGACGTCCTCACAACGTTGTCATAAAGTAATGTCACGCTGACCAAATGACGACTAACTGACGACGTCGTCACAACGTGTTTGCTGGGTTGTTCTCATCTGTGTGTGTGTTACGAACTGCTCCGAGACACGAAGGTTGAGGATCCAAATGCAGTATTTATTAGAAGGGTAATCCACAATAGTCGTCAAAAGTACAGGCAAGGTCAAAACACAGGTAGCCAGTCCAAACAAGCAAAAAGACAGGCAGGAGACAGAGGCAAAAGGGTAACCACTCACACTGGTGATTATGGGGCACTCACACTGGTGAATTGTTACAGTGCGTTTCCTGTAGAAAAACCACACTGGCAGTTTTCATCATTATATAATCAAAAAGACTAGCCCTTTTCACAGCATCACGACACCCATTAATGTTCAATGAACTAAGTCTCAAAGGTGCCATGAGAACAATTATAAGATAAACACACAATAAAACTAATCCACACGAGTTATTAGGTAACCAAGCCATGCTAATTTTTTAGCTTGTAAATTCAAAGAACTTCTAACATTTCTAAGAAGCTTCTTAAGACGGTAGCGTTTGGGTTTGTCAAGCTCTTCCAAGGAAGCTTTTCTCATAGCCATCGCACCAGACAACAGAAACAATTTTACATCCGGAAAATATAACTCAATTTTAGGTTTACGATGTCCCTTAGTAGTATCAAGGAAGAGATTAATCTCCTGAACAGAGTTAAAGTTTGGTCTTACCTCCAGAGACAAGCTCTGAATCCACCGAGTCATTCCCCATTATCTCTGTATCTTCATGTTCAATGTCAGAGTCATCCATTAAATCCACAGTTTCTTGAGATAAAATGTCATCTTAACTCTGATTAAACGAGTCATCAGTAGTTGTCTCATTTTCAATTTCATCAGGCTGCGTTTGTTTTGCATCAAGCTTCGTTTCAGACACGGACCGCAAGCACACCTGACCCGGGCTCGTCTTTGCCTGCACTACAGCGGGGATATGACTCGGGCCGGCCGCCTCCTCAGCAGCCCCCGCCAGGCCACCTCCAGAGGCCTCCAGCACCGGTCTGCTTTCGGGCAAGTCACCCGCGCCGGCCGCCCTCTCGCTGTTCTCCGCATCTGCAGCCAGAGCTGCAAGAAGGCCCACCGGCCTGTCTCGCCTTGGGCAAGTTTGCCTGACGTCCAAAATCACCACAAACAAAGCATCTCATTGACTCTGAACTAATAAAAACAGTGTAATCTTTGCCATCGATGCTTAGTTTCACTGACAGATTTAACGGATCACTCTGAGTATTTAGAATCATAAAAGCCTAACGACGAAAAGACATCACGTGTTTAATCTCGGGATTTTTACATCCAAGAGGAATCATTTTAATAGAACTCACTATTTTACCATACCTCTGGAGTATTTGTTCTAGTTTTTCATTTGTAGCGAATGGCGGTATGTTTGATAAAATAACTTTCTTGGCCGGGCTTGACAAAGGCAAGACAGGCACAAAAATTTTTTTGATTACCAACCCAGTTTCAATCAAGTCGTCTACCATTTGGCATTCACTGAGAAAGAACACAATGGCTTTGTTCATACGGGAGGCAGATCTAATATTAGCACCACCGATCGCCGCGCTCACAGCTATTAAACAATCTTCCACCGACACAGCGGACTCAGGCATGCATTTACAACCATGTTTGAGTGTTAACTGTGAGAAATCCCCCGCTTCCGACCCCATTATCCCCACTCACTGACCGAAGTCAGGAAAAACCTTAACTAAACCTATACTCTATAACTAACAACAACAAAAAAATATGAAAATCGAAGAAAAAGTAAAGAAATCTCACTCAGAGAAAAACTTTAACTCCCGCCAACCAGCTCCTTCCACACTCACTCCCAGCATGCACTCGCACAGAGAGAGAGAGAGAGAGAGAGAGAGAGAGAGAGAGAGAGCGAGCACGAGAGCACGAGTAGCCTTAATAGTGAAGCTTGTTGGTTTAATTACAGCGAAGTTATAATCTCATTGCTCAAATATAATGTAAAAAAAGCTGTGAGCAAGCATAATACATATTTCATAATACAACATTAAAAAGTAATATTTGTGGGCAAACGTGTAGCCCTCGCCTTGTGGTGGCTTGGAATTCAAAGGGGAACTGGATATTTGTGTTTACACATAAGTTGGATGTCCAGATATCAGATATGTATCTGATTTAAAACCACATTTGGAAGTGGCTCAGATCAGATGCGAAAAAATCGGATCTCTGTAAATGCAGCCATTGATTCCATGTATCAATATTAGATCTAAAGTATGATTACGACAATGAGTGGGTCCTGACACGTTTTCTAACTCCAGTAGAGTTCAGAATGTATGTAAATGCCAATCCCAATGCACCTTTTTCATTATCTACATGGATATTAAAATCACCAACAATTAAGACTTTATCTGCAGCCAGTACCAACTCCAATCAATCAGCAAATTCTTTGGTACAATCTGCATGGTGCCCTGGTGGCCTGTATACAGTAGCCAGCATAAATGTCAAGTGGTATTTATCAATTACACTAGACATAAAGCACCAACACTTCAAAAGAATTATATTTGAAACTAGACTTCTGAGTAATACCTAAGATATTACTGTAAATTACAGCAACACCTCCCCCTTTGCCTTCAGATGAGGCTCATGTTTATAACAATAATCTTTGGGGGTGGACTCATCTAAAGTAATCGTCTGGTTTTAGCCAGGTTTCTGTCAAACACTATATTTCTGACAAATCTAGGTTATGATCTGTAATCATATAATTTACAATAAGTGCTTTTGAAGAAAGGGGTTGAAAATATTTAGCAACCAAAGTTTTATCATTTGTTCATCTGTATTATATCTGTTTTTTTATTTGTTGAAAATAAATTATATTTTTACCCTTAAATGGGTTTGAGAGTACTAATTTGTGGGACAGACAGTCTCTATATGATGATATCTAGGTGAAAGAGTCTCTATGTGTTGGGATTTATCTGACTGCTGTGACGTGAGACAGCTAGCAGTCGGTTTAGCCAGTCTGTCTGCTTCCTGACTTGGGCCCCAGTTAGTCAAGGTTCAACTTTAAAACTATGTGCTATGTTGTAGTATTACTGAACGGAAGAGCGGTGTTTTGTCCTGCGACTATGCTGTCTCAGAGTCACCCAGTTGCCCTGCTGCAGCGCCTCTACAGTCGGGAACTGAACAATGTATGGGGCTCACTAAGTTAAAAACATCCAAAGCATTATCTACAGCCCATGTATTCTTACTATCCTCAATTAAAGTTTGGATGCATGTTTCTAATTCTGAAATCTCCATCAGCCTGTCTATTTCCCTCCATTTATGTGATGTGAAACCCTCACCGCTGACAGAGAAGGCTATACTGAACATGTGGCAGGCAGTGAAAGTGACAATAACAGGAGAAGATGTCATGACTCAGAATATCAGATCTAGAACAGATCATTTACAGCGTTTTTTTTTTCTTTTTTTCTCCTCACCTATGGACCTAGCCTGCCTGGAGCAGAAGGACCATTCTCTGGAGGACCACACCAGGGATGTTTTGGATTTGGCGTGCCAGCCGCGCTATCTGGACCGCTCGCTGAGGCTGGTACTGTAAAAAAACACAGAGCGAGCAGTCCAGATAGTGTGGTCCATGGCACGCCTCCCAGAGAACGGTCCTCGAGAGGATTTTGCTGCTTTTGTGGAGTGGGTGCTGGTAAACAATGGATCTGCGTTCACCATCTGCCCAGTGGAGGACTTTACCAGCCCCACTCCAGATCCAGAGCCAGCCAGCCATCGCCGCGCTGTATGGACATGACGCCAGAGCCCACCACAGATGGAGGGCTCGAGCCAGCGCCTATAAAGAGGACTGAGCCAACCATCACCCTGGAGCCTGAGCATCACGAAAGGTCTGAACAGGTGCGTGAGCCAGCAACATCATGTGCCGCCGTGGGAGTATTAGTGGAGTATGAGGGAATGGAGGAAGACCCCGCCCACACTCCCACCACTAAGGGTGAGCTGCAGCTGGCATCTGCAAACTGTTTTGATGGCTTATAAGAGGATGCTTACCTTAATCTCCCGTCCCTGCTGGTCCCGTCCAGCTCGAAGTCTCCTGTGTTTCCACTGGTCCCGCCCAGTTCAGAGTCTCCTGTGTCCCAGCTGGTTCCGCCAAGCTCAAGGTCTCCTGTGTCTACAGAGTTCCTGCCCAACCTCCCTCTCCCGCCTCCTCTTCAAAAGTCAGCCAGTCTGTCAGCCCCGCCTCCGCTGATCCCCTGCATCCCCTCTGCTTCTCTTATGACGCCACTCTATTGTGTGGATTTGTCTCGGGTCTTCAGGCCTCCAGCTTCTCCCAGGCAAGTGGATCCCCCAGCTCCGCCTCCAGCTGCTGATCCCATCACTCCACCTCGGCTCAGTCTGGCTCTGCCTTCCCTACGGCTCTACTTCAGTCCTCTGGTACCCTGGCTCCACCTTAGATGCTTTTCACTACGGCTACGCCTCGGCCTCCAGGACCATCTGTGTCGCCCTGTCTCATCTGCTCTCCATCTGCGCCTAGGGCTCTACTTCCATTGTTCCCTTTGCTAGTATGTCTCCATGGTTTTTGACTGAGTTTGCACGTGTTCCTAGTTACGTTAATTATCCCTGTATGTATTTAATTCCTACGTTTCCAACTTCATTTGCATATATACAGTACACTCACGTAAAGCGTTATTGTCAGGGTTCTGTCATTTTGGTCTGGTTTATTTTTAGTTTGGTGACATAATACACTCTTTCATCAGTGTGATACCTTTTGCTGCCAAAACAGCCCTGGCCATCGAGGCATGGACTCCACTAGACCCCGGAAGGTGTGCTGTGGTATCTGGCACTAAGATTTTAGCAGCAGATCCTTTAAGTCTTGTAAGTTGCGAGGTGGGGCCTCCATGAATCGGACTTGTTTGTTCAGCACATCCCACAGATTCTTGGTTGGATTGAGATCTGGGGGCCAAGTCAACACCTCAAACTCGTTGTTGTGCTCCTCAAACCATTCCTGAACCATTTTTGCTTTGTGGCAGGGCGCATTATCCTGCTGAAAGAGGCCACAGCCACCAGGGAATACCGTTTCCATGAAAGGGTGTACATGGTCTGCAACAATGCTTAGGTAGGTGGTACCTGTCAAAGTAACATCCACATAGATGGCAGGACCCAAGGTTTCCCAGCAGAACATTGCCCAAAGCATCACACTGCCTCCACCGGCTTCCCTTCTTCCCATAGTGCATCCTGGTGCCATGTGTTCCCCAGGTAAGCGGCGCACACACCCGGCCATCCACGTGATGTAAAAGAAAATGTGATTCGTCAGACGAGGCCACCTTCTTCCATTGCTCTATGGTCCAGTTCTGATGCTCACGTGCCCACTGTTGGCGCTTTCAGCGGTGGACAGGGGTCAGCATGGGCACCCTGACTGGTCTGCGCCTATGCAGCTCCATACGCAACAAACTGCAATGCACTGTGTATTCTGAGACCTTTCTATCAGAACCAGCATTAACCCCCTTTTATTCTTATCAATGCGAAAGAGACTCAAAATACTCTGTCGATTTTGGTTATACAGGCAAGTGTTATACATCATTATAATCTGTTAAGTGGCTACTTTTATTTGTGTACATTCACAATAAAAACAAAATGTTGTGCTTTTTGCTAAATAAAGCAAACATGATGCACGATCTGCAGCCTCTCTCTCAATGAAGTCCATTCTGATACTCGTCAGAAAATGAACTGTAACTTAGTGAATACTTGTCACATAAACCTGAGACCTATGTCTAGAGAAACATTGAAATGTCAGGTTTTAAATAATGTAATCAAAAACAAATATTCTCTGTTTATGTAATCTTTTTGAAAAGAGAGAGTGATGTCAGTCTGCGAGCGCCTCATTATCCGCTAATGCGGCCACGTCGACAGAGAGCGCATTCTTTCAAAGGCTAATTCTGACGCGGTCCATGAGAGTATATCACCGCCCGCATCAGCTCGAAAAAAACCATGAAGTTTAGTGAGATTCATGTACTTTACATCGTTTTGAGATGCGGTGAGTAATAATCCTGGAATAATTTACCTCAGAAGAAAAGCTGTTTAATTTTGATGAGCAACGGATCCAGCCGAGGATTATGAGGTAAGTTTATTTTAGTGTCTGTGAATATTAAACCACAAAAGACCATTTAAATATGAATCCTGCATGTCTCTGTGTGACGTATTAAACTGCAGATTAACATTTATAGGCTCTATAATATAACAAATATGATACAGAAAATGTCATAGACGTAAGACTGTTTAGACAAGATTTCTTTGGTCTGTTTAGATTATGAAGTGTTTACTGTAAAATAGCCTAGTGTCAAATCAATAAAGCTTTTGTTCGCAAATTTCTGCTCAGATGCAATAAATACAATACCAGTCAAAAGTTTGGACACATTACTATTCGAATTAATGTTTTTAAAGTCTCTTATGCTCATCAAGCATGCATTTATTGACCAAAAATACAGAACAATTCCATTTAAGATAATGGTTTTCTATTTTAATATACTGTAAATTATAATTTATTTATTTGATCCAAAGCTGAATTTTCATCAGCCATTACTTTATTTATTCATCTAAGAATCCTGAAAAAAGTATCTCAGGTTATAAAAAATATTAAGAAGCACAGCAGTTTACAACATTGATAATAAATCAGAATATTAGAATGATTTCTGAAGGATCATGTGACACTACAGACTGGAATAATGGCTGATGAAAATTCAGTTTAAATAAATTATATATGAAAGTATATTAAAATAGAAAACCATTATTTTAAATTGTAATAATATATTTTACAATATTACTGTTTTTTTTCTGTATTTTTGATCAAATAAATGCGGGCTTTGTGGGCATGAGACTCTTTCAATAACATTAAAAATAGTAATGTGTCCAATCTTTTGACCGGTACTGTATATAATTTAAAATGTAATAGGCCTATACAAAATTTTGTTCACATGCTGTGCAATAATACATGCATGCATGAGATCACAAAAATCATGTTTTCTGTTAAGAGTGGACATTATATTAAGGTTAATACAATAGTTTACAATACAATAGTATCCTCACAGATGTTTTTTTATCTCACAGATTTGAGAATCACAGTGACCTGATACTGGCCCACATAGGACTTTCTGCCTTTGGCTCTCACTTTATATTGTTATTCTAAACAAACTACAAAAAATATATTGCTTATGTCCTGTTTTGTCCTCATATTCTTTCTTATAGTTCCCACTCACATACCTGTCTCAAAGGCTCATTCATTATGCAGCTCATTATGCGGTTCTTTTGTCTTCTCAGCTGTGAATCACAGCATTATTCATGATCGTTCATGCCTCTTCACATACGGGCTTTGTAAACAAAAAGTGTCTTACAAAATTTAAATCAATATATTGTTTTATGTGAATGAGTAGGCACAATGATTCTCACATCATCTTGAAGCAAAAACTCTAGGCAACAACATACATTAGTCAAAAGTCTTGTGGACACATATTTAATGTGTGTTTTGTGGCCTTAATTTTGTGACTTACATTTTTTTTTCAAAAAACGTTTTTTTTTCATAAACGTTATTCTCTCAAAAATACAAGCATGTACATACATGTTGTTCACATATTATGGTAGCCCAGTTTGTGCTGAATACACAAACTGGGCAAATGACACTTTGCCATTAATATGTTTATAAGCAACTAAAAAAAGGGCCCCAAAACTGGCTCAGTTAACTGGGTTAACTTCTTGAACAATTTGAGCTTCAGTAGCTCGTCTGTTTGATCGGACCACATGGGCCAGCCTTCGCTCCCCACGTGCATCAATGAGCCTTGGCCCATGACCCTGTTGCCGGTTCACCACTGTTCCTTCCTTGGACCACTTTTGATAGATACTGACCACTGTAGACCGGGAACTCCCCACAAGAGCTGCAGTTTTGGAGATGCTCTGAACCAGTTCTCTAGCCATCACAATTTGGCCCTTGTCAAACTCGCTCAAATCCTTATGCTTGCCCATTTTTCCTGCTTCTAACACATCAACTTTGAGGACAACATGTTCACTTGCTGCCTAATATATCCCACCCACTAACAGGTGCCGTGATGAGGAGATAATCAGTGTTATTCACTTCACCTGTCAGTGGTCATAATGTTATGCCTGATCGGTGTATGCCAATTAGTCATTATGGGTCACACCCAATTGCCCCATAAAATTTATGAAAAATAATTTCATAATTAATTTTCAGTAGCATCTCTAAATAGTAGATTTTGTAGTAGTACATTTTGTGCAAATCAAATTACCAAAAACTGAAGAAAAAAAAATTGGACTGGAAATGCACATGACTATTTGATTCAAGGCCACTGTAGGAAGAAAAAGATTATGTTATTATTGCCTGAACAGTTACAGAGATATTAGCTAAAACATCAAATAGTTTATTATTGCACCAACAGTCTAATGTAGACACCCTCCATATATTATATTGGGTTTTTTCAATTGTTCCCCCACCCCCCAGAATTGTATGCAATTTGGTGTGCAACCTTAGAATATCATTTTGTCTACAAATTTTGTTGAATTGTTCCAGAGATATAAGTAAAAAAATCAAAATGGGCGACAAACTAAAACTCCATTGTCATATCTGTACAATGCTTTGTCGAATACATTTTTTTTGCATACTTTTTGTCATGAAGATCACTAAATGATAGAAATGTTCTGGGAGGTGTTCAACTTTATTTTCCTTAGAAATTTCAAAATGGCAGAAAAAAACAAATAATTTACACTAACATAAACAATTTCTTATAACAATCCCATACTATTCATTATTGTACTTATTATATAACCACCTTGTCGATTGGATTTGTGTGCTCTTGTCTGTGTAATTGGTATTTGGAACCATCCCATCATTTAGGGTCTCTGCAATTTTCAGATACTGACTCCCAGAAACTTTCAGGGCATACAATCTGTACAAATACAATAAAGCAAACAATGAAAAAGGATTCAGTATTCCAACCCCAAAGGGCATTTGAAGACAATAAAAAGGCAGCACTTTCCCTGTTCTGTCTCAGAGGTTCTGCCCTGCATACATATTGGAATGGCAAAGAGGACTTTGTCAATGCTGCTACTGTTGCTGATAGTGCATGGCATTGGTGCGTCAGCTTCAGCACAAGTCTGCAGACTGCTTGGTCAGCCTGTCCTCCCTCTACTTTCTGCACAAAAAGACATCAACATTGGGGCGATTTTATCATTCCACAGAAGCGCTCTGCTAAAAATGCATCCTTTCACTTCCAGACCAGAGCCAACAACATGCGGCAGGTCTGTATGAAAATAACTCTTTGAGACCAGGCATTATGAATATTAAAAAATAAATAAAAAAATACTTTGCTGAATGTAACACACACAAATGATACTTTATTTTCACAGCTTCAACTTGCGTGGATTTAAGTTTGCTCAGACGCTGATTTTTGCCATTGAGGAGATTAATAACAGCACACAGCTGTTGCCTGGTGTTTCTTTGGGCTATAAGATATATGATTCCTGTAGCTCTATAGTTCAAACTATCCTCTCAGGCATGGCTTTGATGAATGGTTATGAAGAGACTTTGAATGATACATCCTGCTCTAGACCAACTGTTGATGCCATTGTAGGAGAGTCAAATTCCTCTCCCACCATAGCCTTGGCATCTGTAGTTGGTCCATTCAGCTTACCTGTTGTAAGAACTCTGACTTATATGCTGCTTGTTATCATGCTGAATCAGTGCATGATGAACCACTGGAACATGCACCTAAAATAAATGCATCAGAACACAATTGAAATCAATTGTTGTAAATATTGAAAGCAATTAAGCAGTTAAATTAAGCAGTTAAATTGTTTAGATTATATCAGGATTTTTTATGACAATAATGTTATTTGCATGGTAGTGATATACAGTGGATCAAGGACGGAGTTGTCTTAAAAACAACATGTTGTTAATATATGATGCTTCTTTTTCTTGCAGATCAGTCATTTTGCCACATGTGCATGCCTAAGTGATAGAAAAAGGTATCCATCCTTCTTCAGAACAATACCCAGTGATTATTACCAAAGCAGAGCACTGGCTCAGCTTGTCAAGCACTTTGGCTGGACCTGGGTTGGGACGGTCAGGAGTCGTGGAGATTATGGTAATAATGGCATTGCTGCATTTGAGGAAGCTGCAAAACAAGAGGAGATTTGTATTGAATACTCAGAGGCCATATTAAGCACTGATCCAAAAGAGCAGTTTCTGAAGACACTGGAAGTGATAAAGAAAGGCACCGCAAAGGTGGTGCTGGCTTTTACTGCATTAGGAGATTTTGTTCCCCTCTTGAAAGTAATTGTGCAACAAAACATCACAGGGATTCAATGGGTTGGCAGTGAATCTTGGATCACTTCTCGAACTCTTGCAGAAACAAAGGAATATAGTTTCCTTTCTGGATCTGTGGGTTTTGCTATAGCAAATGCCAAACTAATGGGCCTACAAGAGTTCCTAGTGAACGTGCACCCTGATCAAGAACCAAAAAATGAAATTTTAAAAGAATTCTGGGAAACATCTTTTCAGTGCTCTTTTAGAAACAGTGGCAGTGGTGGCTGTACTGGCTCAGAGAGACTGGCAGAGCTGCAAAACGAATACACTGATGTATCAGAGCTACGAATAGCAAATAAAGTGTACACTGCAGTGTATGCTGTTGCACATACCCTACATAATGTATTAAAAGACTTCAGATCCTCCACCAACAGCAGTAAAGGAGAATGGCCCACACCGCAAAAGGTAGGTAAGAGCGCAAAACAGAGTAGAAAATCATACTAAGATACTAAAACGATGTATGTTTCTTGTCTATCCTCTCAGATGTTGGAGTATATGAGGAATGTGAGATTCACTGTTAAAACAGGTGAAGAAATCTTTTTTGATGCAAGTGGTGATCCAGTTGCAAGATATGACCTGGTGAATTGGCAGCCTGCTGAGGATGGAAGTCTGCAGTTTAAGCATGTGGGTGTCTATGACAGCTCACTGCCTTCAGAGCAACATCTTCAAGTCAATCCGGAACACGTGCTATGGGCAAGGAGCAGTGGACAGGTACATCTATAATATAATATAACAAATTGTTGAGGGCATGTCAAATAACTGATAGCGACTGAAGAACATTCAATAAGTTGAAAATGATGAATAATGTATGAAAGCAATTGCATAAAAGCATGAAAAAATATTACATGAAGAAGAGCAATTAATTTTTTTTTTTTATATGACAAATTATTTTCTCAAAGTTGCCTGTGTCCGTGTGCAGTGAGAGCTGCCCCCCTGGCACTAGGAAGGCTGTGCAAAAAGGAAGACCTGTCTGCTGTTATGACTGTATTCCATGTGCAGACGGAGAAATCAGTAATGGCACAGGTAAAATAGTACATGCTGGTTAACTCTCATGAAAGTATGATGAAATAAATTGTAATACTATCCATTGGTATTACAATACCTTCCTGATGCACTTATATTAATATTTTTTTCTTGAATTTTTTTTTTTTTTTTTTTACAGATTCTAGTGACTGCTTTCCTTGTGATTTGGAGTACTGGTCAAATGAAAGCAAAGACAGATGTGTATTAAAATTGGTTGAATTCCTTTCATATACAGAAATCATGGGGATGGGGCTTTGTATTTTCTCCTTCATTGGGGTGTTATTAACGGCAATGGTATCTTTTCTGTTTTATCTTCATAAAGAAACACCTATTGTCAGAGCCAACAACTCAGAGCTGAGCTTCCTGCTGCTCTTCTCATTGACTCTGTGTTTCCTCTGTTCACTTACTTTCATTGGTCGGCCCACTGAGTGGTCCTGTATGCTGCGTCACACAGCATTTGGGATCACTTTTGTCCTCTGTATCTCCTGTGTTCTGGGGAAAACAATAGTGGTCTTAATGGCTTTCAGGGCTACACTTCCAGGAAGTAATGTCATGAAATGGTTTGGACCACTTCAGCAGAGACTTAGTGTTGTTTCCTTAACATTAATACAGGTGATTATATGTGTTCTTTGGTTAACAATATCCCCTCCTTTTCCTTATTTGAATTCAAACTATTATAGAGAAAAGATAATCCTTGAATGTAACTTGGGTTCAGCTCTAGGTTTCTGGGCTGTTCTGGGTTATACTGGCCTGCTATCAATCTTGTGTTTTGTTTTAGCTTTTCTTGCTCGGAAGCTCCCTGATAACTTCAATGAAGCCAAGTTCATCACATTCAGTATGCTCATATTCTGTGCTGTCTGGCTCACATTTATCCCAGCTTATGTCAGTTCTCCTGGAAAATTCACTGTAGCCGTGCAGATATTTGCTATTTTAGCATCAAGTTTTGGTTTACTCTTTTGCATATTTGCTCCAAAATGTTACATCATTTTGCTAAAACCAGAGAAGAACACAAAGAAACAAATGATGGGAAAATCTTCATCTAAAGATCTTTAACCCCTAGGGGTCTGAGGCAGTTTTGGGGCCCTTTAGAAGTTTTGACATGCTCTGACATTTGTGCTTTTTTCCAGTTGCTTATAAACATATTAATGGCAAAAGTGTCATTACACTGTATTCAACACAAACTGGACTACCATAATATGTGAGCAACATGTATGTACATGCTTGTATTTTTGAGAATATGTTTATGCATGGTTATTGAAAAAAATAACTGAAATAAGGCCACAAAACACATTTTTTAACTAATGGATGTTGTTGCCTTGAGGTTTTGCTTCAAAATTATGTTAGAATCATTGTGCCCACTCATTCACATAAAACAATATATTGATTTAAATTTTGTAAGACAATTTTTGTTTACAAAGGCCATATGCGTGGGGGTGTGAATGATCATGAATAATGCTGTGATTCACACCTGAGAAGACAAATAACTGCATAATAAGCTGCATAATGAGCCAGGTATGTGAGAGGGAACTATAAGAAAGAATATAAGGACAAAATAAATATATTTTTTGTAGTTTATTTAGAATATAAACAATATAAATTGAAAGCCAAAGGCACATTTTGAGTACACATTTATACCTGGAAATAAATCCTGTTCAAAGATACATCACATACCTGGCATTTCCAAGGTGTTTGGTGTTTCTATGCACCGAGAAGAAAAAACACTCTCCTGCTTCCAGTCAGTGAGCTCACAGTGGCCAGTATCAGGTCACTGTGATTCTCAAATCTGTGAGATAAAAAAATTGTATTAATTAATATTGTATTAACCTTAATATAATGTCCACTCTTAACAGAAAACATAATTTTTGTGATCTCATGCATACATGTATTATTGCACAGCTTGTGAACAAAATTTTTGTATAGGTCTATTACATTTTAAATTATATACAGTACCGGTCAAAAGATTGGACACAAATTATAAAATAAAAATTATAAATAGATCAAAAATACAGAAAAAAACAGTAATATTGTGAAATATTATTGCAATTTAAAATAATGGTTTTCCATTTTAATATACTTCAAAATATAATTAATTTATTTATTTATAAACTGAATTTTCATCAGCCATTACTCCAGTCTTCAGTGTCACATTATCCTTCAGAAATCATTCTAACATGCTGATTTATTATCAATGTTGGAAACGTCTTGGGTTACGACTGTAACCCTTGTTCCCTGAGAAGGGAACAAGACACTGCGTCAGTAATGACACTTTGGGGAACGCCCCTCAGCGTAACGCGTTTGAAGTATGTATGAAACTAAACCAATCCTGATTGGAGCTTTGTCATGACGTAGCATGTGACGGCATACACGGAAGCTACAAAGAGACGCCGGCACAAAACAGTTAGGGTTAGTTAGTTAGTTTCTATGCTCAAAGCAAGTCGCTCCCAGGCATGGAGAGGTGTGGCAAAGGGACGCAGTGTCTCGTTCCCTTCTCAGGGAACAAGGGTTACAGTCATAACCCGAGACCTTCCCTTTCGAGGGAACTCGCACTGCGTCGGTAACGACACTTTGGGAAACGAATACCCACTATGCCACACTGACATGCCTGTCCTAGTGTGAAGCTGTACCAGGCACAACTTAGGACGAGAGCACTCGTGCACCCGGCGTAGAAGGAAGGTGCAGACTATAAAATCTAATGAAAGTATGCGGGGTCGCCCAGCCAGCTGCATCACAGACCTCCTAAAGGGAGGCCCCTGAGAAAAGGACTGTCGAGGATGCCATGCCTCTGGTAGAGTGGGCCCTTCGAGAACCACTGCCAGGTCGGGACTCTGGGACAAGTCGCAGGCCTCATCCTCCATGCGCCACGGAGGAACCATACAACCAACTGGTGCCTCCCCAAAGGCCCCTCACTTAATACGTCGCACAGACACATGCAGGATTCATAATTAAACGGTCTTTTGCAGTTTAATATTCACAGACACTAACAGAATAAACTTACCTCACAATCCTCAAATAAACAGCTTTTCTTCTGAGGTGAATTATTCCAGGATTATTTCTGACCGCGTCTCAAAATGATGTAAAGTACATGCACTAAACTTGATGTGTTTTTTCGAGTTGATGTAGGTGGGGATACTCGCTGGATCGCATCAGTATTCGACTTTCAAAAGAACGCGTGCTCCGTGGGCGTGGCTGCATTAACACTAATGAGGCAGCTCACGAACAACTGACATCTCTCGCTTTTCAAACAGATTACGTAAACAGAGAATATTTGTTTTCGATTTGATTTACACTTGTATTCACTAAGTTACAGAAGACAGAGAGGCTGCGGATCACGTATCATGTTTGTTTTCTTTATTTTGCAAATAGCATAACATTTTGTTTTTATTTTGAGTGTACACAAATAAAAGTAGAAACTTGACAGATTATAATGTTGTATAACACTTGCCTGAATGACCAAAATCGATGGAATATTTTGAGTCTCTTTCGCACTGATAAGAAAAAAATGAGGTGAAGGCGCCGGCGCCTTTGCTGACCTCAGAGAGTTAAAATATTCTAGCTGACCCCCCAGCAGAGGTGGGTAGTAACGAAGTACATTTACTTCGTTACATTTACTTGAGTATTTTTTTTGGAAAAAATTGTACTTTTAAGAGTAGATTTAAATGTGGTTACTTTTACTTTAACTCGAGTACATTTCTAATGAAAAAACTGTACTTTTATTTTGTTACACTGGGCGATGTTCCTCTCATTACTTTAGTTTAATGCAATACATGTTAAGAATTACATAGTTATTCCAAGCGCGTGCTGTCACTTTTTTCTGGGACATGAGAGATGCCCCATTCACAAATGAATCACTCTTTTGAGTCGATTCTGTTCATAGACTTGGGCTGAATCCGAAATCGCCCCCTATACCCTTAAATAGGGCATTATTTGTAGTGGTGTCCGAAACCATAGTGGACGTTATTGAGTGCACTCATTCTATTCCACATTGCACTGCAATAATGACTGTACAGCCGATGTACACAGCGGCTGTCCGAATTCGCTCACTTGTTTTCATTCACTCCTTCAAGTGAACTGTATTAGTGGACTAAAGTAGGGAATAGTGATTGAGGGTTTAGGGGGTGATTTCGGATTCAGCCATAATCAAACAAGTTTGCAAAACTGTCTGAATTGGTTCGCGAATCTGTTTGAATGATTTGTTCACCCTTGTGAAAAAGAAGTGTGCTTAATTGTATCGAAAGTGTACTTTTTGTGTACTTCAAATCTTAAAAGTATACTTTTTAATAAGTGCACTTGCAGATAATATGATATAATTAAAATTAAAGGCCACTTAAGTGTACTTAAAGAGAATACACTTTAATGACAATATTTCTAAACACTCTTAAGTGCACTTTTTAAAAGTGCACTGTAATAATGTCTAATTAATTTTTACTTAAAGAAAGTACATTTTCATGACAATATTTCTAAACAAAATGCACTTTAAGTCTTAAGTGCACTTTTTAAAAAATGCACCTTGTAATAATGTCTACTTACATTTTACTTAAACATATTTTAAATAATTAGTACACTTATTTTTATGTATTGACATATACTAAAGCACATGGAAAATAATTGATTTTAATTTAAAAAATTTGTACAAAATTACATTTGTTAATGCATTTTAAACTTTGCTGACCTCAGAGAGTTAAAATATTTGTTCGTATCATTTTGAACGAATCTTTAATATGACTCGAGAACAACGAGTTGTCTCAGAGAGCGATTCGTTCATTTTGTGTTGACCGCGCATGCGCAACATCCCATATGTTCTGTACAGGAAACAGAATTGATTAGTTCACCTCTCGAGTCTTCGGGTTCGAGTCATTCGTTCATCAAGTCCCAGCCCCATGGGCAAGGCTATGCAGTCACCGGAAACAGAAAAGATTAGTTCATCTCCTGAGTCTTCGGTTAAGATGCTCGTTCTTTTGTCACGTGACGTGACAGCCTGGATACAGAAATTAGTTAATTCACAACCTTCCTTACAAACAAGTGCGTAGTTTTTTTTTTGTTTGTTTAGTTCAGTTTTTTAGCTAGTATAATAATTGATTTTCCTATGAAGACTGGACACATTGGGTTGGTCAGAATGGATAGGCATAACATAAATGTTTATTGCACATAACTTCTGATAATTTTATAATAATAAATATATTACAACATGCAGTCAATAATACGAATGTAATGTTGCGAGACACTGAACCGGGAAGTGGTCACGTGACAAAAGAAAGAAACTCGTACCCGAAGACTCCAGAGATGAACTAATCATTTCTGTTTCTGCATTTAGCCTATGGGGTCTTGAACGAACGACTCGAACCTGAAGACTCAAGAGACGAACTAATCTTCTCTGTTTCCGGTGACTGCATAGCCTTGCCTATAGGGCTGGGACTTGATGAACGAATGACTCGAACCCGAAGACTCGAGAGGTGATAACTAATCAATTCTGTTTCCGGACTGCATGCATTGCATATGAAGCTGTCACGGCCCAGATCAGACATGATGACGGAACTAACGGCTCGAACCCGAAGACACGAGAGGTGAACTAATCTTTCCAGGGAACAGACATGATTAAATGTGAAGTGACAAAAGAAAGAACGATTTGGATCGGGAGGTGAGGTGAACTAACAGACTGCATACATAGCCTGAAGACCCAGCTAAGCAATTAATTAATCATTTCTTTCTCAAAGTTTGGCTATGGCTGCATTAGCTTATTTATTTTTTATTCCAAAAGTACTAAATGTGTTGGAAAATTTAACATGTAACATTTTAATTATATTCTGCTGAAATGAACGAAATGACTTGAAAAAAGATTCGTTCATTTTGCTGAACGAGATTCAAAGATCCGAGTCAATAAAATGATCCGAACTTCCCACTACTATACACACAATACACACACTACACTGTAAACATGATTGACTTTTAGTTAGGTGAATGAGTCAAGTTCTCTGAACTTACAGTCTAACTACACAGTGAGTTAGAACAACTTCAACTTGAAGAGAAATGGAAAACATTTATAATCAACATTTAACCATGCACGAAATATCGATTTTTTTAAATGCGCATGTGCCAAAAATACTACGTCATGATTTTGAAAAATGCGCTGTCCGCCATGTTTCTGTAATCGCGATGCGTGAGGAAACTAAAACTGATCAAACGAGAACAAAGGAGTGCCACATTTGGATGATTACAGATGAGACGTTATGTGCTGCAAATAACGAGTCAAGTAAGTATATCTTGATATATGCTTTTTTATTTTTAATTTTCACTGTAACATGGCAGTTATTGCGATTAA
Organism: Coreius guichenoti; assembly: GCA_039654105.1. NCBI lineage: Eukaryota > Metazoa > Chordata > Actinopteri > Cypriniformes > Gobionidae > Coreius > Coreius guichenoti. The sequence goes on from CM077181.1 coordinate 24,092,691, forward strand.
GAGTGTATTTAGTTTAATCGCAGATAGACGCAATATGGACTCGGGAGGTGAATTAATCATGTTTCCTATAATTTATCTATGATTGCATTATAATAATTTCTTATATCGGAATGTGATCGCGTGTGTGGGCGTGTTCGAGGAATTTGACTGCTGAAAATACAATATTTTAATCGAACTCCGACTTTTTAAATGAACTAAATGACTTAAAGTTTTAAACGAAAATTAAAATTGTAAACGAAATTCAAAGATCCGGTGTTACAATATATTCGGTTCCTTAAATATTTGGTTCCAGGGGGTGGTGCAATCATGAATATTGATTAGTTTCCCTGTACTGTGGGCGTGTGCTTGAGACTTCGCGCAAACGAATGGAGCAAAAAATATTAGTGCACGCTCTTCAAATCGCAACTTGTTTAATGAATTATAATTATAACCCGCGGCCGCAACTCTTCACATTTTCAAAACGGTTTGTGTATTATGATACTGACTGAGCTGTTTTGCCTGATTAATTTATTAGATGCATTCAGATAAAAATCCTAGGCTAATAAATAAAATTAAAGTTTGGGCTTTGAAATTTAATTTGAATAGTTTGTGTCGACAACAATAACTGAAATAAACCTCCACAAATGTATAAAATAAATGCATGTGCTACCCTGGTGTGATTATTCATGTCATCCTTAATTTCTTGCTTATTTTTTAGATAGCCAGTGTTTCCCAACCTCCACAGGCCCATCGATAAGACTCATGTACCTCTTTTCAACAACTACAAATGTTTATTTTCCCATATTATATTGGATATTGTGTAGCATTAAAGTCACAAAGCTTTAACAAAGCAACAACAAAATCTTTGTCTATAGAGTATTCTGTAGGTCTAACCCTGTATGACTTCTTCTGCGGACCACAAAAGATATTCTGAAAATGCCAAAAAAATGTGGTTCCTAATAAAAAAAAAAAAACACTTTTCTCACATATAATTTCAAAATATATTCTTTTGTGTTCCACAGAAGAAAGAAAGTCATACAGGTTTGAAATACCATGAAGGTGACAATTTTAGGTGACAATTTTTTTTTTTGGTGTAGACTATTCCTTTAAAATGGGTCCACAAAAACATAGGCTAACATGTTGTCTGTTCTTTGACAATATGTTGCACTGTGGACATAGGTGAAAATTATTTTGAAACAACCTTCATGTCATATTATTATAATGATGTGTGGAAGCATCCAAAATTATCCATACGATCCATAGTGGTGTGTTTAATCGTGTAACATTCTCAAATCTTATTCAGAGGTGTTTTTCTATACATCATACAATGATAAACAAAGGCATGTTGCACCATAATCTTGTAGGGCAGGGATTGCCAAACTATTTTGCGAACCAAACTCGGTTGACCTAAAATATTTACTTGAAGTCTCCTGAGATTTTAAGTTAATATTTCAATTTAACAAAACATTTGCATGTTTGCAATGTTACTATAACAATTAAGTAAGCAGGCAGTTGATCCATTAATGTAACTCACATTGAAAAGACAAGGAAAGTTTAAAGGGGTCATGAACTGCGATATCAAATTTTCCTTGAGCTTTTGACATATAAGAGGTCACCATACTATAAGAATATCCTGTAAGTTTCAGAACTGAAAACTTCCTTGTTAGTCCAATAAAAGCTTTTATTGACACCAGGCCCAGCAAACGACAGGTTTTTCAAAGTGGGGATCTATGACGTCAAAGGGAGGCAAGCACCGCCTCTGCAGAAGAAGATCAACACCTACTTCATCACTGCCTGTTTAGCCTCGCCCACCGATTCACACATGACATGCAATAGAATAGGTAGCGTAAAAGTAACATAGGCCTACGTGGTGTTAAACCAGATCGCGCTACCAAGCAATAAACATGCCGTTGAGGATTACAAAATATTGTGCAGTACCTGGGCTCGACAGTAATGCAACAGTAATACATTAATGCAGTAATGTAAGTAACTGTGTTAATTCTAATGCCTGATCTGAAATGTAATTATTCATGTACAGTCAGATGTTCTTTGTCTGTGTGTCAGTAAATCAAACCAGTGACTAAACGTCAACTTGTGTTGTTTCTCTTAGTAGGATAAAAATAATCTGTTATTTAACGGTGATTAAATTCTATAAAGAAAGCGATCAAAGAAAGCTCCCTTTGCAATCGTTGGAGCAGACACGCCCCTTAAAACAGAGCGTTCAAACCAGAGGGCTAAAATCAGGGTAGGGAAAGTGCCTTTTATTTATAAATTATGACAATTTTTGATGTAAAAAGCATTCTAACATTATAAGTGCACCCCAGGAAACATCATAAAACAATAAAACAATGCAGTTCATGACCCCTTTAAAAAAAATGTGGAAAGAAGGAATTTAGAATAACGCGTCTCTGAGATAACTGTTTATTAAAACAGGGCTTTGTCACTCTTTGGCAAATGAGAACAGCCTCCATGTATGTCCAGATCACACACAGCCAGAACCAGTGTCTGCAGCTCTCACATCCAATCTGAAACAGACAATCTGATTTTGCATGATAATGAATATTATGTGGAAATATTACAAAAACAAAGCAGATACAATAGTGAGGACATATATATCATTTCCTATCATCTCAATTAAAAAAAAAAAAAATCTTGAAGTACCTGCTTACCTATGTCCAAGAAGAATGTGTCGTCAGAACAAATAATTCAAAAGTTTATGCACTTATGTATTCTATAATACTGCAATGTTTATTATAATGACTACAATAATAATAATATTTTTCTTCAGTATGTAGCTTATTATGTAGTTAGTTGTGCATTTACTATTGTGACTTTAATGATAATAATATGATATTCAGTATAATGTGAGACAAAAAGGAAAACATTTGTAGTTTTGTGTTGATAAGGGGCACTTGAGCCTTAAAGATGGGGTTATCTACAAAATGAGCAAGAAATTAAGGATGACACAGAATAATCAAAACAGCTTAAATGCATATTATTAGGCCACAGGAGATTAATTTCAGTCATTGACGACACTCTACTGTATCACCGAATGACAACTAGGTAGCACAAGGTAACTATTCAAATGAATTTTAAATCCTCACAAGTTAAACAGATCAAAGAGTCAAAATAAATTGTATTAGCCTAGATTCACCAGTTATTCGCTCATATCTGAATGTCTGCAATCAATCAGGCAAAACAGCTCTGACGATTTATCAAATTATGAATTGTTTTGAAACTGAACAGTTGTTGTTTATGATTAACACTGAAACCTTTTTAGCATTTCGAAATAATCCATTAAAGGGATAGTTCACCCAAAAATGAAAATTTGATGTTTATCTGCTTACCCCCAGGGCATCCAAGATATAGGTGACTTTGTTTCTTCAGTAGAACACAAATGAAGATTTTTAACTCCAACTGTTGCATTCTTGTCAGTCGTATAATGCATGTGAATGGTAACAAAATCTATGAGAGTAAAAAAAAAAACATGCACAGACAAATCCAAATTAAACCCTGCAGCTCGTGACGACACATTGATGTCTTAAGACACGAAACGATTGGTTTGTGCGAGAAACCGAACAGTATTTATATCATTTTTTTTTACCTCTAATACACCACTATGTCCAACAGCATTGAGCGCGCGATCACTTCCAGTGCGTGAGGTCTGTACATGTAAACTACGGCAGATCGTGACCTCACGCACCGGAAGTGATCGCGCGCTCAAGCGTGTGCTAATATTTTCTGTTCCATTGATTTGCGCGTAGTCTCAAGGCCACGCCCATAGCACGGGGAAACTTATGAATATTCATGAGTACACCACCCACTGGAACCAAATATTTCAGGAACCGAATATATTGTAACACCGGTCTAGTAACATTAGAAGACATTTATATACATTTAAAGGTGGGGTAAGTGTTATTTCAAAAATGCTTTAGTAAAAGTGTCTCGGGCCGAGTACCAAAACAAACTTGTAGCCAATCAGCAGTAAGGGCCGTGTCTACTAATGATGGGGAGACGAGATCGCTCAGTGCACGTCATTATTCAAAAGACACGACACACAGGACAGATATTAGCCGAGCGATGACAGAAAGAGAGAGATGGCAGATAAAAAATAAATGTGGAAAATGTCTATGGAACAAAAGAAGGCTTACGATCAGGCAAGAAGTATCAGCTTTCCAGCGCTGGAGAGAACTCAAGGAGCGCTAAGGCCTGCAGTCGGACGCCGAGGTTGCTTTATTTCTTCTCGATAGGCGAGTAACATTGATTTTGTTTTGTTTCACAGAACTAATATATGCTGGCTTTTGCTTGAATATGCTCGTGTGTCATGTTCGCTTGTTTGTTCATTTGCAATCGTATGGTCGTTCACTTCAGCGATGATAAAGACCCATTCATTTCTAGACCCGATAAGCCTGGAGCGTCTAAACCTCCTCCACTGTCTGTTTCAAGCGTCAGCTCCCAAAAGTGTGTTCGAAAAGTAAGATAATATACTCCTAATATATGTTTGTTTCCTTTGGTTCCTCTTTCGTGATCGATATAACCCTCTAATCTTGTCATAATTGTACAAACCCGATTCCAAAAAAGTTGGGACACTGTACAAATTGTGAATAAAAACAGAATGCAATGATGTGGAAGTTTCAAATTTCAATATTTTATTCAGAACACAACATAGATGACATATCAAATGTTTAAACTGAGAAAATGTATCATTTTAAGGGAAAAATAAGTTGATTTTAAATTTCATGGCATCAACACATCTCAAAAAAGTTGGGACAAGGCCATGTTTACCACTGTGTGGCATGTTTTTATAACAGTCTGCAAACGTCTGGGGACTGAGGAGACAAGTTGCTCAAGTTTAGGAATAGGAATGTTGTCCCATTCTTGTCTAATACAGGCTTCTAGTTGCTCAACTGTCTTAGGTCTTCTTTGTCGCATCTTCCTCTTTATGATGCGCCAAATGTTTTCTATGGGTGAAAGATCTGGACTGCAGGCTGGCCATTTCAGTACCCGGATCCTTCTTCTACGCAGCCATGATGTTGTAATTGATGCAGTATGTGGTCTGGCATTGTCATGTTGGAAAATGCAAGGTCTTCCCTGAAAGAGATGACGTCTGGATGGGAGCATATGTTGTTCTAGAACTTGGATATACCTTTCAGCATTGATGGTGCCTTTCCAGATGTGTAAGCTGCCCATGCCACACGCACTCATGCAACCCCATACCATCAGAGATATGCAGGCTTCTGAACTGAGCGCTGATAACAACTTGGGTTGTCCTTGTCCTCTTTAGTCCGGATGACATGGCGTCCCAGTTTTCCAAAAAGAACTTCAAATTTTGATTCGTCTGACCACAGAACAGTTTTCCACTTTGCCACAGTCCATTTTAAATGAGCCTTGGCCCAGAGAAAAACGCCACATGAACTTCTGGATCATGTTTAGATATGGCTTCTTTTTTGACCTATAGAGTTTTAGCCGGCAACGGCGAATGGCACGGTGGATTGTGTTCACCGACAATGTTTTCTGGAAGTATTCCTGAGCCCATGTTGTGATTTCCATTACAGTAGCATTCCTGTATGTGATGCAGTGCCGTCTAAGGGCCCGAAGATCATGGGCATCCAGTATGGTTTTCCGGCCTTGATCCTTACGCACAGAGATTGTTCCAGATTCTTTGAATCTTTGGATGATATTATGCACTGTAGATGATGATAACTTCAAACTCTTTGCAATTTTTCTCTGAGAAACTCCTTTCTGATATTGCTCCACTATTTTACGCCGCAGCATTGGGGGAATTGGTGATCCTCTGCCCATCTTGACTTCTGAGAGACACTGCCACTCTGAGAGGCTCTTTTTATACCCAATCATGTTGCCAATTGACCTAATAAGTTGCAAATTGGTCCTCCAGCTGTTCCTTATATGTACATTTAACTTTTCCGGTCTCTTATTGCTACCTGTCCCAACTTTTTTGGAATGTGTAGCTCTCATGAAATCCAAAATGAGCCAATATTTGGCATGACATTTCAAAATGTCTCACTTTCAACATTTGATATGTTATCTATATTCTATTGTGAATAAAATATAAGTTTATGAGATTTGTAAATTATTGCATTCCTTTTTTATTCACAATTTGTACAGTGTCCCAACTTTTTTGGATTCGGGTTTGTAATATGTTCGTGCTCATGCTATCGAGTTGTTCATGTGTTTTTGGGATGGAAGGGATGACTTTTTCATTGAACATTCGACCTGGATTACCATAGTAACACGCATTGCTTTCACTTATTGATGATATCATACCCTTGGCCGGCTGGCACAGCAGATTCCGCCATAGTCGTTGCCTGCGTTGCGTACGTATGTGTGGGGCGGAGCTATCAAAATAGGGGCGTGTTTGTTTTGGTGATTTAAAATATCAACATCGGTTACCAGAAAGCACTTACCCCACCTTTAATCCATATAATTCATATTATAACGACCAGTAATATTCAATATATCACCCACCTATAGAAATAGTGCTTGTAATGTATTTTTTTCTTTTCTTTTTGCGTTTGAAGAGTACGATATTAAGTTACTATTTGTGTTTGTAATATTTTGTGCTTATCTGGAGTTATTTATTCATTTTGTAGGATACAGATTTGTTATTGGAGATCCAGTGCAAGCTGTGTGGAATCACAGAGCCGTATTGATGAGGGGATGTTACAAGTTTTGTCATGAATTCTTGCCCAGCCATGACACCCTGATCACACAGCTAAAACACTGCTATCAAGTCTATAGCTTTTAAATGCTTTGCATCTTTTACATTTGCAAGTAATAAATTCCCACCTGTGCATTTACAGATCCCCCTAATCATTATATATTTTACAGGTAACAAACCAAAGGAAGAGGGCAGCAGCATTGCTATGCCAGCCGTGGTAAAAACAGGAACATCCTTCATGGAGATGGTGCATGGTGAGTTGAAACTTGCAAGGCAAGATGAGGAAAAATTGAAGAATACCTTTCTCAATTTGCATGGGTCTTGGGTTATTTATCTATGTTTAAGTTATGTTTAATTCCCTGTAAAGTAGGAATAAAAACATTTATAAAAAATGTTCTCTATTTTTAAAGCTATTTTTAAAGCCCAGTGTCAGTGAAGATGGTGTGGTCAGTGGAATCCTGGTGTTTGTGGGAAGCATGAAGAAACCTCTCCCAGCATTCTACTATGATGTTGCCCTGGTGACTGAGGTAATTCATCACATAGGTGATGCAGTTGCGGTCAAAAGTTTACACACACCTTGCAGAATAAACTGCTTCATCAGGGCAGTACTAAATAAAAAGACAACATGCAAATTTTTATGATCCCTCTTATTGCTAAAATTAACATTTTTAACATACTGCATCTACTGTTGAGAGATGGTGCACAGCTTCATGGAGATTTAAAGTTTTCTGCCGATGGAGAGCTTCTGGGGCATTGACATAAACAGCACTTTCCAACAAATTCAAAATAGTTGGTGACAAACAATTTTGGTTTTCTTGTTTTTGTGCCTTTGGAGTTCTTCAGGTTTTTTTTAAACTTTCATTCACTGTAATGCTGGAATAAGATTTTAGAATAAACCTTTTGGTCCTAATTTTGGTGCTAGTAAAGGTTTAAGAGCTTAGTTCGGTAACACTTTACAATAAAATCTCATTTGTTAACATTAGTTAATGTATTAGCCAACATGATCTAACAGTGATGAGCAATATTTTTTTTACAGTGTTTATTAATCTTTGTTGACCTTAGTTAATAAAATATAGTTCAAAGCTAGTTAATGAAATTTATAGTCATTGTTCATGTTAGTCAACAGTGCATTAACTAATTAACATATACAACTTTTGCATTTAACATGAACTTAATCTGATACATTTGAAATTAATTACAAATAAAATGCATTTAAGCGGCAAAAACATTACATTTAATTCACACTTGTGTATTTTTAGCTTACATTAAAGTATATTTTAGTTCACATTAATTGCTTGTCAGTACATTGAGCAGTGCAGTTTAACTATATTTTGAAGACATTAGAAGCAATTATGAAAGTACATATAAGGCTGTATTAAAGTCCCACTTAAGTTGTTAAAAAAATCAGTCTTATTTCCACTAATTGCATTTAATATGAACTTAATCTGATACATTTTGAAATCAATTACATTTAATATGTATTAAGTGCGTCGAAAACGTTACATTTAATTCACACTTAAGTGTATTGTTAACTGACATTAAAGTATATTTTAGTTCACATTAATTGCTTGTCAGTACATTGAGCAGTGCACTTTAATTCAATTTTAAAGACACTAGAAGCAATTATGAAAGTAAATATAAAGTTGTATTAAAGTCCCACTTAAGTTGTTCCAAAAAAAATCACTCTTAATGGCAACTTATTGCATTTTATTTCAACTTAATATGTGATACATTTGAAATCAGTTACACTTAATGTGCATTCAGTGTGCCGAAAACATTGCATTTAATTCACATTTAAGTGTATACCTTTAAAGTATATTATTTGTGTAATAAGTACACTTTATAAAAGTACACTAAAGTGCACATTCACAAGGGCAGTTCCCTGCGTGCACCGAATCGTTTCTCACTCGGAGTTGTAACAGGAAATGTAAGAACATCAAGAGCGTTGGATGAAGTGTCCGTGGACCTAACGTTACAGTCAATTGAAAGCAAATCTGCAAATGCATCCTATTTTTTGCCAGCAATGAACATCTTTATTGGTTGAACATCTGTGTATGCTGTTTGTGAACGAGCTACTTTCGATTTCAATTTATTCAGGTAATACATTTTACAACCAAACATATTATTAGGCCACGATACCACTAATACAAAGTATGACATTACCAGTAATATTTGGACATATACCTCAAAATACATTGATAGGTGAATGAACACCCGTCTTCCCGCGGTAATTTGTGAGTATTGCAGTGGCAGCGATCTGTTCGTCTTGAAAACGAATGTCTTTGCTTAGACACAGTTAAAGGGAAAGTTCACCCAAAAATGAAAATTACCCCATGATTTACTCACCCTCAAGCCATCCTAGGTGTATATGACATTCTTCTTTCAGACGAATACAATCAAAGTTGTATTAAAAAATGTCCTGGCTAATCCAAGCATTATAATGGCAGTGAATGGCAGCCCAAAATTTGAAGCCCAAAAAAGTGCATCCATCCATTATAAATGTACTCCACACGGCTCCGGGGGGGTGAATAAAGGCCTTCTGAAGCGAATCGATGGAGTTTTTGTAAGAAAAATATCCATATTTAACACGTTATAAAGTAAAATATCTAGCTTCCAGTGGACCGCCCTCCATATTAAACTTACGAAAAAAGCTTTTAATACTGTTCAAATAACACAAATAAGAGTCGGGACAACAATGTTCTTCTTTTGGTTTACTGTGCAATATGAATTACCAAACTCTACAAACACCGGTCTTTTGGACAATGAACTGGCCAACCAAAAACGAACCCAGAGTTAATCTCTAGAGTGGCCAAACAGTGCTTATTCCTGAGTTTACATACAACCCAAAACATTACAGTTCCCTTTACGTGCTTTGAATGCAAAACTCTGCAGGTTCACTATATTTGACATTGTCTAATAATCCAAAATGTTAATATTATACAAAGAAAAGGATGTGCAATGATTTTTGGGCTACAGATTCCAGAAATAATGCTTGTCTCTTCTGTGTTTGTTGCAAAGATATCTAATTATGATGTAGCATCTGGACTAGATGATAATGAGTCGATTCTGCTCTAAGCTTCAGAAAAGCTTTTATAAATTAATGTCCTGGTGCCAAGAAGTCTACAGTGAATGGCCCTTATTGTCACTTTTGTGGCTTGGCCGATGCAAAGCAGACAACACCGTTAGAATCCTGTTGATAGTTCAAAGGGAGACACAATCTCTCTCCCTAACAACACATGCCCCATCCCCACGCAGACAGAGGGGCCTGGACATTGAGAAACTCATCCAATACACATAGTTACAGACAGTCTCCTCATTTTCCTCAAAATGAAACTATTGCAGAATGTATAGTATATATTCCCGTGTGTATGCTTGGTCCCTATATATACTCTACTAAGTCATGATGTGTGAATAATGTTAAGGTCATTTTAAAAGCTTGTATTAATGTGTAAAGGATGTATTTCTGCTTTTATATCATATAGCCATACACTTCCTGGTATCTAAAGAAAGCTCTCTGTGAGCTGGAACTAGAGAAATATATTGAGTTGCTATAAAATGTATGATACTACTCCTACTATCATTTGGAGTAAAACTGCACCAATTCTGACACATCATAAAACATGCAAAGCAGATCGTAACCCGAAACAAAGGGGTTTTCTCTCGCCTAAAGTTCACAAAGATGATAGGCCATTTCAGAAAAGATGGGCATATGTTAATGGGCTTAAATGACAATGACAGAAGTGCATCTTTGCTCAGTCGATACACAACTTCCTTCCCTCATCTCATCTCGGCAACACGAGCTCCGGAAGAACCAAGAGCGAGAGAGAGCTTCAGCTCACGAACACTCTGAGAAGCTCCAACACACGCATCTTCGCTTTACTCAGCACAAAACCCCATGCAAGTATATTTTATCGAGCTTTAGATGCGTTTAAGATTTGTGCCCCTGTTTAAGGTGATATTATTCTTGCTGGCTCTCTGGTTAACTGTTTGTGAAATTGCCATTCTTGATCTTTCTTTCTCTACTTTTCGTTATTCTGTATATATATGTATTCTTTATTTAGTCGTATGTATTCGTAGTATCAATTATTAAAACCATTGTATCCACGTTTGATTGTCATTGTTGCCGCTCACAAACCATGGTCACTTTAATGTTCAGATCTTGCTACAAGCTTTCATATAGTAACGTTGAATACTTTAATTAATATCCTAATGGTTCAGAAAGTTTATTCTTCGCGGCCAGAAGGATAGTCTTCCTGAAGATTTGGTAGAAAGAATTTATAGTTTAAATTAATTCTTTAAAGTGCTGTTCTGTGCTGATTTAACATATAGTATATTTGTAGTTAATTGCAATCCATTGTTATTAACCATATATATATATATATATATTGCATAAATACCTAGGTTAGGTATTTCCCTTTTGGGTGATTTAGAGATTTATAATTTGATCATAACATGTTACGATTAATTATGAATAATTCAATATAAATACATAATTCCCTACTGAGCTAAATTAATTTATTAACACATATAGCTGAGTCATTACAATGATAATAATAACAATTTAAATTCTATATATCTAAATATTAACATGTTATTATATAGGCTATATATGATACGAAGTAACTAGTAACTAGCTACTTGAGTAGATTTTTTATTGGATACTTTTTTACTCTTACTCAAGTAACTATTCAGATTAGTACTTTTACTTTGAGTAAATATTTCTATAAGTACTTGTACTTTTACTTGAGTACAGTTTTTGGATACTCTACCCACCTCTGTCCCCCCAGAGTGAGTTTTTTAAGGCACCTTATTATTTCCATGGCGACGCATCATGACACCGCAGCCACAATAGCGCCATATGGCAGATGTATTGCTTTTATTACGTTTTTCCTTTTATATTCAAAATATTCACAAACTTGTTGGCTATGTCCAACTACCTGATATTCTGATTCTCAAATAAGTGTAAGTAGATGTGTTTTGGTGTTTAAAAACCTTTATAATGATTATGCTAGTTGATCTATAAGGCGCGATGGGCGCCGCCATGTAAGTTTGCTCTGCAGTTCAGAGAATCGGATCTGTCAGATTTACAACAAGTAAATTCAACCACTTCTTCCGAAATACATGGAAGTAAGTGGCTGGTGAAGTGGGAGAAGAATAGAGTAAATGTTATCCTTCTATGGCATGGTGTTGCCCTCAGGCAACAAACTACCTTTTTGGACCTCACACCGCCCCTTTAACTTTTTTTTTTTATAAAATTGTTTTTTTTTTAATGTCTGTTCAATGAAATGAGGGGCTGAAGTGGGTGTGACCTTTTGTTTGGGGGTGGAGCAGTCCTTTCATGAAGCAAAGCCACATGGGACAAAGTGTCACCAATTGGTTAGATAAATACCACTTTTAAACATGTTTAAATTGAAATAATTATATAAAAAATATATGCATGGCATCAGTATGTAAAGAAGTATGTTTGATTGTTTAAAGATTTATTTTGTTTTCATTTATATACTAAAACTGTGTTTTTTTTGTTTGTTGCCTCGGGGCAACACTGTGCAGTTAGGCCACTTTTTTCCAGCAATATGAATGAATGAATGCACCAATATTCAATGTTTTTACTATCTATTGATACTTGCAGGAAATGGAAACAAGAACATTTTATGAGCGGAAGGAACATGATTGAGCAGTTAGAGTCATTCCTTCCGAGAGTGAGGACAGTGAGCTTGAGGAGAGTCAGAAAGACTGGATCCCTGAATCTGGTTTGAGAGACATTTAGGAGGTCGGGTCAGTCAGCAAAGTAATGTGTGTGTGTGTTTGTTTGTTTGTTTGGTTTATATGTTTAAATGAATAGTATACACCGACCAGCTATAACATTGTGACCACCTTTCTAATATTGTGTTGGTCTCCCTTTTGCTGCCAAAACAGCCCTGACCCATTGAGGCATGGACTCCACTAGACCCCTGAACATGTGCTGTGGTATCTGGCAACAAGATGTTAGCAGCAGATCCTTTAAGTCCTGTAAGTTGCGAGGTGGGGCCTCCATGGATTGGACTTGTTTGTTCAGCACATCCCGCAGATGCTCAATTGGATTGAGATCTGGGGAATTTGGAGGCCAAGTCAACACCTCAAACTCGTTGTTGTGCTTCTCAAACCATTCCTGAACCATTTTTCCCAGCAGAACATTACCCAAAGCATCACACTGCCTCCGCCGGCTTGCCTTCTTCCCATAGTGCATCCTGGTGCCATGTGTTCCCCAAGTAAGCTACGCACACGTACCCGGCCATAAACGTGATGTAAAAGAAAACGTGATTCATCAGACCAGGTCACCCTTTTACTATTGCTCCGTGGTCCAGTTCTGATGCTCGCGTGCCCACTGCAGCCCCATACGCAACAAACTGCGATGCACTCTGGTGTATTCTGACACCTTTCTATCAAAACCAGCATTAACTTCTTGAGCAATTTGAGCTACAGTAGCTTGTCTGTTTGATCGGACCACATGGGCCAGCCTTCGCTCCTCACGTGCATTAATGGGCCTTGGCCGCCCAAGACCCTGCCACCGGTTCACCACTGTTCCTTCCTTGGACCACTTTTGATAGATACTGACCACTGCAGACCAGGAACACCCCACAAGAGCTGCAGTTTTAGAGATGCTCTGACCCAGTCATCTAGCCATCACAATTTGGCCCTTGTCAAACTCGCTCAAATCCTTACGCTTGCCCATTTTTCCTGCTTCTAGCACATCAACTTTGAGGATAAAATGTTCACTTGCTGCCTAATATATCCCACCCACTAACAGGGGCCGTGATGAAGAGATAATCAGTGTTATTCACTTCACCTGTCAGTGGTCATAATGTTATGCCTGATCGGACCGATTTATTGTTTGTTGTTTGTGATTTGTTTGAACCATTAAACATTTAACATTTTAATTATATTTTGCTGAAATGAACGAAATGATTTGAAAAAAGATTCGTTCATTTTGCTGAACGAGATTCAAAGATCCGAACTTCAGTAAAATGATCCGAACTTCTCACTACTAATTATAACATCATGATTTTATGTAAAGCTGCTTTGAAACAATGGGTCTCATTCACTAAGCATGCGTACGCACAAATTTGTGCGTGGAATGTGCATACGAATGATTTTAAGAACAAATCACAATTCACCAAGATTTCGTAATCATTTTTTTTGTAAATTTACGAAAAAATATAGGAACAACTGAAACCACACATACGCAAAAAGAACTTACTCTGTATGGCTTTATAATTGTGTTAAGAAGTTATATTTCATCCTAACATGACTATAATTACATTTAACTATATTGCATTAATTGTAATATATAATCCATGTATAAAATTATATAATGAAATTATTAAATAATACAATTTAATTTCATCTTAAATACATTCGGTCTCACTCTCTAACTTCCAGTTATATTGTTGGTCCTCCCAGACAAATTTTTGCAACTACAACATTTTCTGGAATCACTTCTAAAGGACGACAGAATACGCTTTGATCTTTCTGACATAGAAAAACAATTGTACTCTTCTTTTTCTCTCAAAAGAAAGATCTCTGTTTTTTTATACTATGTTAACTAATGTCAGCCCCTCCTCCTTTGACTATCTGAAACCAATATGGGAGAAAGACTTTGGAACTAATCTCAGTGATGAGAAGTGGCATTCGGTCTGCTCTGGTGTCTTCTTTAGAGGCACTTCAGTATCGAGTCATGAGCAAAACTTCAAGTTCATTTACAGGACTTATTTAACACCGGTTCACCTCCATAAGATTTTTCCTAATGTTTCCCAATTTTGTTTCAAGTGTAAGTCTAATATTGGTACTGTAATGCACGTGTTTTGGGACTGTGATATGATTACTGGAACCCAAGGTTTTTTTACTTACTGGAAAGTGATACATAAAATGGTTCAGAGGATCATTGGTAAATCTTTTGCACTATGCCCGAGCATCTATCTCTTGAACTGTAAAGCTGAATTACACCTCAACCATGATCTACAATGTGTGTTACATCTCTGTACCTATTTGGCGAGAAAATGTATACTCTTGTTGTGATCCACTCCTCATGTCCCCTCCGTTAATATGTGGTTGATTCAAATTACTATTTTCCTACCTTTAGAAAAACTAACCTGTGACTTATGGCGGAGGTCTAACGACTTCTGGCGTATTTGGTCCCCTCTCTGGAATTTCCTTGAGAATTTATGTTGATTGTTTTTATTTCTTTAATCTTGTGCATTTTGCTGCTATTACCCTTCACTTGACCCTTGAATCTATCTTGATGGAAGATTGTATGATGGATGACTGTGTATGCTGCCATGAGACACCTGTACCATGGTTTTGTTATTGTAAAACTATAAAAAATAAATAAATAAATAAATAAATAAATACATTCGATCATATACAGTTAAAGAGTAAGAAAAGCTGCCTTATAGCTTCAGCTGCGAGGTTTATCTGAATAACGCAGATATACGTGTATGTACAGCTGGCTAATGAGAGCTCTGTAATCTGGGTCTTTATAAAAGGTGTTTATTGTGAGAACTGGTGAGAATGGCACACTTGGCATTGCTCGATGATCCGGGCGAGAGCGCATCTGCGAACAGCGGCAAGTTTGACGAGAGTGGCGAAAGGCTGTAAGGAAAGCGTGTGCGGAAAGCCCTTATATGGAGATGGTTTGGGTGTGTTTTATGCAAATGACTAACCTTGTGCATACCTTTTGGCCTGCTGTACATGAGACCCTTGTAGTGGTGGCTCAAAACCAAGGGGTTCTCCCCGAGGGGAAATCCGTTTCGCATGATCAAGGTCACGCGGCATTTCCTTCGTGCCTTGGTTATGTGGAAGAATCCTTGGTTTCTGTCCCAAGGACCGGTGTTGGGGGCTCCTTGTCATCGCTTGATGCTAACAACAGATGCATCCCTCATCGGCTGGGGGGCGATCATGAGTGGCCGCTCGGTTCAGGGCCTGTGGCGCATCAGCTGTCCTGGCACATAAACCAGTTGGAGATGGCCGTGTTTCTGGCACTCAGACACTTTCTCCCAGACCTGAGGGGCCACCATGTGTTGGTCCGCACGGACAACACAACGGTGGTCTCGTATATAAACCACCAAGGGGGTCTGCGCTCGCGCCCACTATGCAAATTGGCACACCAGATTAGGGCTGCAACTAACGATTATTTTGATAATCGATTAGTTGGTCGATTATTTTTTCGATTAATCAGATTAAAAAAAAAAAACATTTTATTGACAAAACACACTATTCCATATTCTGCCCAATGCTGTCCTTCAAACAAACGTGTCAGCTGAGTGCTATGAAAACATACATAGTGAATATATCTACCATTACAACCATTGAACCATGGTTTTACAACAGATAAAACAAGCAAAAAATAAATATATAAATAAATAACAGGGTTATTGTAGTTATTCCATGGTAACCACAAATTAATCAAAGTTTTGCTTCAAATCCATAGTTTAACTATGGTATTTGTGTGGTTCTACAAATGGTAATCAATACACCAACAAAACATGGTTCTACTATAATAAAACCATGGTTAATTTACTTAAGGGTGTATCTGTGCTATACATGATGTTCAAAAGTTACTAAGCAAAAGGACAGTTTAAACCCTACATTAAAATGATGTTAAAGAAAAAATCACAAACTCTGTGTTAGCAGATAAGAGGAATATTCTGCGGGAACACACACACACACACACGTAAGTAACCTGTTACTGCCATTTCTTAATCCTTTAAATAGGCTATAAGAAACGTCTTACATTTATATTTAATTACACGTTGTTATCCCTTTACAGTTACTACTCTCATAAAATACTTGAATTAAATGTTGACTTTTAAACCTAAATTTAGCGTCCAACAGCAGATATATTTTAGCTAAATGAATGCTTTTGCACTAAATATTAATTGTCTCCCTCTCTACTGCGTTCTGTCTGTTTGACGCGCATGCACGTGCCCGCCGCACCGGTGCTCGTTCAGTGAAGTTTGAAGCTTAATGCAGACTGTCAGGACGCGCTTTCATGCAAAATGGAAATACTGGCGTGAATTAGTATCATTTACAGATGAGGATATAACTACTGGATATAACCTGTGAAATGAACGTTTTGCGCTGAGGACGCACACGCATATGTCAAAGCGCATGACAGGGTATGTTAAACGCTAACGCATTCGCTTGAAGCTTAAAATACAGAATTCTCATGTTTTGGGTGCTTGGATCATGTACCTTTCCCGCAGCATCTCACTCTGTTTCCAATGCACTATTTTTAGATGCATTTTGTCCACAGAAATGCGTTGAGTGCTGTAATTTGGCACGACTGGTGGAAGCTTTGCGTACAGAGAGCAGACCCGACTAATCGATAATGAGAATCGTTGTCGATGATTTTCATTATCGATTAGTTGTTGCAGCCCTACACCAGATCCTCTTGTGGGCCCAAGGGAAGTTGCTGTCAGTCAGAGCAGTATACATCCCAGGGCATTCGAATCAGGGGGCAGAATCAGCTGCTCCCAGGGGTTCTGGAGAGAGTACGCCGGGACGGGGTTCGTCTGTTACTAATAGCCCCGTTCTGGCCAGGCCGAGTGTGGCTATCAGACATAGTGTCTCTCCTCGACGGCCCTCCGTGGGAGATTCCTGTCAGGAGGGACCTTCTTTCCCAAGGGATGGGGTCAATATTTCACCCCCACCCAGAGTTGTGGAAACTGTGGGCTTGGCCTCTGAGGGGGCCCAGCTCATAGATTCAGGTCTTTCCACTGAGGTGGTAGAGACTATTCTTCACTCCAGAGCTCCGTCTACGAGGAGGCTTTATGCCCTTAAATGGAGAGTGTTTGTTTCATGGTGTACGAGTTGTATGTTGAACCCAGCTAGCTACCTGGTGGGTTTCATTACTGGAGTTTTTGCAAGACAGATTCTCTTCAGGGTTATCTCCATCCACCTTGAAGGTATATGTGGCGGCCATTTCTGCTTACCACATTCCTTTAGAGGGTGCATCTGTGGGTAGACACCCTTGGGTAACTTGATTCCTCCGTGGTAATCTCTGGCTAAGGCCTGTAGCACGCTCGAGGGTGCTGACCTGGGATTTAGCCATAGTTTTGGAAGTCCTAGCTCTGGCTCCCTTTGAGCCTATTGAGGAAGTTCCTGAGAAATTTCTCACTCTTAAAACAGTGTTCCTCTTGGCTATTTCGTCTCTCAAGAGAGTTGGAGATTTGCAAGCGTTGTTGGTTTCTCCCTCTTATCTTGAGTTTGCACCAGGTATGGTGAAAGCATTCTTATTCCCTAAAGAAGGATATGTGCCTAAGGTCCCCACTAATGTGGCGGGCCCTGTAATGCTGCAGGCCTTCTCTCCGCCTCCATTTCAGAATTCGGACCAGGAGAAATTGAATCTGCTCTGCCCAGTAAGGGCTTTAGACGCTTGCGTCCACAGAGTTGCCCTGTGGCGTAAGACCGATCAGTTGTTTGTGTGTTTTGGGTCCCCTAGTAAGGGAAAGCCCGCATCTAAGCAGACCTTGAGCAAATGGATAGTCGAGGCTATATCTGTTGCTTATAAGTCGGCCGGTCAACCTTCACCATTAAGGGTCCGAGCCCTTTCAACCCGGAGTATGGCTGCCTCTACAGCGTTACTTTCAGGAGTATCTTTTCAGGAAGTGTGTGATGCGGCGGGTTGGTCCTCACCGCATACCTTTGTGAGGTTTTATAACCTTGATGTGGCTTCGACTCCGGGGTCTCGAGTGCTTGTGACATAGTGTGCGCGAAGATTTCACACATACAGGCACTTGGTATTATGGCGGCGTGGGTATTGAGTTCCCGCAGCGCGAGTTTCCTTGAAAGGGAACGTCTCAGGTTACGTATGTAACTCTGGTTCCCTGAGAGGGAACGAGACGCTGCGTCGCTTTGCCATACTCCCAGCATGCCTGTGACCGACTTGCTTCGACCTTTTCGGAAGCTTACATTGTTTGGTTCAGGGGTGCTTTGACGTCACCCGCCTATGACGTACCGTCACGGCATTGGACTGATTTCACGTGCTTCACGACGCAATCACGCAGCGTCTCGTTCCCTCTCAGGGAACCAGAGTTACATACGTAACCTGAGGCGTTTTTCTGCCTGCCATTTACACATTGTGCATGGTTCTAGTCATGTACTCTATGACTGCTTTGTGATAGTCACCTGACTTACAAAGGGCAGCATGGAGTTGTCAGCTTTATATATTTCAAACTCAAATTCATGTACAAATGCAGATGAGCCATTCCACTGAATGGGTAATAATTCTGTCCCCAGGACATTGTATAAATATTAGTGCTGTCAATCGATTAAAAAAGAAAAATTAATCGCACATTTTTTCTGATATTAATTACGATTAAAAACGTCTGCGTTTTTAATATTGTAATAATTTCACAGTTACTCTCCAAATTAATGTAGAAACAACTTACAGTATATTTGAAATATTTGTTGGCATATTTTTATGTGTTACAAACTTGGTGTAGATGAAACTCACGAAGGCGAAGAAGAACTTGGAACAGGAACTTTAATTACAGAACTCACAGGGAACACTCAGAAACACCGGTATACATGAACAAGAACCAACAAACATGGAGAACTGAGAACTAAATACACAGGGGCAAATGAGGTAATTGACAAGACAGGTGATAGACATTACTAATTAACAGGTGATGGAATGGACTAATGACAATGGCGGGAAACTGAACAAAGAAATAAGATAAATGAGAAGCAAAACAGACTCGACATGTAACATTATGAAGGCTAGTATCACTGATACTAAAACTGCTACTGATGTCTCTGAAATTATTATTTTTTTAAACATTAATGATAGACATTCAACATTAATTAAAAGCTATATCATTTTCAAGTGAACTTAAAACAATCTTCACGTAAACCCATTATAATAAATGTCATATTTACCTGTGGCCATCCTACCTGTCTATTCAATTCAATTCAATTCACATTTATTTGTATAGCGCTTTTCACAATACATATCGTTTCAAAGCAGCTTCACAGAAAATGCATGCGTCTACACATTACAATATAAAGTGATTTGTCCACATTATGTATTTCAGAAATGTACATATACAAAGCACACAGATTAGCTAACAATGTATTATTAATCAATATAAAAAATAAATTAAGGCACAGAAATAAGTGAAATAGGAATACATGTTGTAACAATAATTAGGGTATATAGAAATTGATCATGGGTGCGTGTTGATGCAGAGCTGCGTCATCTGAAGTCCTCGCAGGAGTTGGAGTCATCTCTTCACAGGTGTTCATCTGAAGTCTTCATGAGAGGCTGGATCCAGACAGGAGCTGACGGACTCTCTACCTCGGGATGGGCGTCCCAGATAGAACAGGAAAATAATTAGCGTAGCTGCTGTTCAAAGCATTAAGCAAAGACAGTCATGTGCACTGATATAACTGGAGTACAAGGTTATGAGATGCATTATGTGAATGCTTGGCTAAAGAGATGTGTATTTAATCTAGATTTAAACTGGGGGAGTGAGTCTGAGCCCCGAACATTATCAGGAAGGCTATTCCATAGTTTAGGTGCCAAATATGAAAACGTTCTTCCTCCTTTAGTGGACTTAGATATCCTAGGTACTACCAGAAGCCCAGAGTTTAGTGATCTTAAAGATCGTGATGGGTTATAAGGCGATAGAAGATCAGTTAAATACACAGGAGCTAAACCGTTTTGGGCCTTATAGGTCAGTAGCAATACTTTATAATTGATACGGAACTTAATAGGTAACCAGTGTAGAGATGATAAAATTGGTGTTATATGATCATATTTTCTTGACCTAGTAAGAACTCTAGCAGCTGCATTTTGGACTAACTGTAGCTTGTTTATTGATGATGCAGGACAGCCAGCTAGTAATACATTACAGTAATCTAGTCTAGAGGTCATGAATGCATGAACTAACTTTTCTGCATCAGAGACAGATAACATGTTCCGTAGCTTAGCGATGTTTCTGAGGTGGAAGAAGGCTGTTTTTGTAACATTTGAAATATGATTTTCGAAAGACAAGTTGCTGTCTAATATAACACCCAGGTCTTTAAATGTAGAGGATGAAGTAACAGTACATCCTTCTAAGTGCAAATTGTATTCTAAGAGATTATGTGTACAGGTTTTTGGTCCAATAAGTAATACCTCAGTCTTGTCTGAATTTAAAAGGAGAAAATTACAGGTCATCTAATATTTTATTTCTGTAACACACTCTGTCAGCTTGGATAATTTAGAGATTTCATCTGGTTGTGCTGAAATATATAACTGAGTATCATCGGCATAACAGTGGAAACTAATTCCATGTTTTCTTATAATATTACCAAGTGGCAGCATATATAATGAAAATAACAGAGGGCCTAACACAGATCCTTGCGGCACTCCATAATTTACCAGCGTTATCGTAGATTTTTCCCCGTTTAAATAGACAAATTGGTAACGTTTTGATAGATACGATCTAAACCACTTTAATGCCTGTCCCTGAATACCAGTGTAATTTTGTAGACGATCTAGGAGTATTTTATGATCTATGGTGTCGAATGCGGCACTAAGATCAAGTAAAACTAGTATTGAGATACAGCCTTGGTCAGCAACTAGAAGTAAGTCATTTGTAATTTTAACGAGCGCAGTTTCTGTGCTATGATAGGGTCTGAATCCAGACTGAAATTTTTCATAGATATCGTTTTCTTGTAAGTAAGAGCACAACTGAGCAGACAATTTTTTCTTTGTCTAACGGGTAGGAAATATACAGAAATTAAATAGTTAGGGCCCAAGCACCGATGGTGTGAGGACCCTATTGTAATTAGGACCCGAGCACCGATGGTGACCCTATTGGAATTGCTCAGTCTATTATTATTATTCTCCGAAATGAATCGCATTTTTGAGGGCCTAAACATGCTCGAAAACTTTGCACGCGCGCCAGAAGTGGTGAAAATTTATGTCTGATATGGGTTTCAGAATTAGGTGTGGCAAAATGGCTCGATAGCGCCACCTACAAAATTTCAATTAAGCGCCATTTGCGTTACATTTCAAGTACAAGTATGAAATTCAATAGATAAATGTAATAAATGTTCCAATACCTACAAAAAAGTCCTTGGGAGCAAAATCTGAAAACCCAACAGGAAGTGAGATATTTTGAATTTTCTCTGCAAAATTTTTGCAGTTTTTGCCATTTCCAGACGTTGTACTTTAACAAACTCCTCCTAGAGATTTTATCAGATAAACATCATATTTGGTCAGTCTAATCTAAAGGCCTTTGCGACGTTAAATTGCGAAGATCTTGAGTTTTCGCTGAAGGGCGTGTCTGTGGCGGTTTGACAAAGTTCGATGTTTAGTCATGAAAAAGGAAGTTGTTGTTACTCGGGCATACAATGTCCAATCTGCCTTAAACTTCACATGTTTGTCAAAGCGCCACCTGCTGGCAGCAGGAAGTGTAGCACATCGAAGTGACATATTTCTCCTATATTTACCCACTTAAATGCATATAGCCCACTATTCACTGTTTTCCTGAGGTCACAAGGTGGCGGTGGCCCCGGGTGCGAGGGCCCTTTCATCGCTGCTTGCAGCTTTAATTGAAGTTAAAATTGAAGTTATCAAACTGTCTGCACTGCATAAATAATATATATGCAGAATAATAAATACAGAATAACTTCTTATTAAAGCTACAATTTTACCTGTTCCCTTTGTTCTGTGATTAACTTTAATGACAGACAGAATTATTTGCTGCTGTTCCTTTAAGATCTGGCGCTGCCGAACATGACGTGCATTTGCATGAATAAGAGCGTGATCATATAATGTAACGCTAGCCAAAGGATGATAGAAAAAAACGGATGCTGCGTTAATTGCGTTAAATATTTTCAAAATCTAAAACACATCTTATTATTAAGCAAAGTGTCCTGAATATTAATCTAACTGCAAATTTAAAATATATAATTTAAAACATTAATTAAAAAACTACTGAGAACACCAAAAAATAGCTTTTAGATCAATTATAGATTGTTATATGTCCCCGATACCTAAACCTATACATTCCTATGAAATATAATAATTAAAATCTTTCAGAAATCTTTATTATTGCATTGTTGTGTGACTCCATATGCCATCTATGCTTTCATAAGAAATCCATAATATGTTATATAAAATACACATTTTAGTCGTGTTAAGTCGGTTTTCACTCGGTTTTCACTCAGTCCTGTTACCCTCACACATTGCCCCCCAATTAAAAAATTAAATAAAGTTACCTGAGATTGACCAATACACATTTTGAATACAAACCGGATTCCAAAAAAGTTGGGACACTGTACAAATTGTGAATAAAAAAGGAATGCAATAATTTACAAATCTCATAAACTTATATTTTATTCACAATAGAATATAGATAACATATCAAATGTTGAAAGTGAGACATTTTGAAATGTCATGCCAAATATTGGCTCATTTTGGATTTCATGAGAGCTACACATTCCAAAAAAGTTTGGACAGGTAGCAATAAGAGACCGGAAAAGTTAAATGTACATATAAGGAACAGCTGGAGGACCAATTTGCAACTTATTAGGTCAATTGGCAACATGATTGGGTATAAAAAGAGCCTCTCAGAGTGGCAGTGTCTCTCAGAAGTCAAGATGGGCAGAGGATCACCAATTCCCCCAATGCTGCGGCGAAAAATAGTGGAGCAATATCAGAAAGGAGTTTCTCAGAGAAAAATTGCAAAGAGTTTGAAGTTATCATCATCTACAGTGCATAATATCATCCAAAGATTCAGAGAATCTAGAACAATCTCTGTGCGTAAGGGTCAAGGCCGGAAAACCATACGGATGCCCGTGATCTTCGGGCCCTTAGACGGCACTGCATCACATACAGGAATGCTACTGTAATGGAAATCATAACATGGGCTCAGGAAAACTTCCAGAAAACATTGTCGGTGAACACAATCCATCGTGCCATTCGCCGTTGCCGGCTAAAACTCTATAGGTCAAAAAAGAAGCCATATCTAAACATGATCCAGAAGCGCAGGCGTTTTCTCTGGGCCAAGGCTCATTTAAAATGGACTGTGGCAAAGTGGAAAACTGTTCTGTGGTCAGACGAATCAAAATTTGAAGTTCTTTTTGGAAAACTGGGACGCCATGTCATCCAGACTAAAGAGGACAAGGACAACCCAAGTTGTTATCAGCGGTCAGTTCAGAAGCCTGCATCTCTGATGGTATGGGGTTGCATGAGTGCGTGTGGCATGGGCAGCTTACACATCTGGAAAGGCACCATCAATGCTGAAAGGTATATCCAAGTTCTAGAACAACATATGCTCCCATCCAGACGTCGTCTCTTTCAGGGAAGACCTTGCATTTTCCAACATGACAATGCCAGACCACATACTGCATCAATTACAACATCATGGCTGCGTAGAAGGAGGATCCGGGTACTGAAATGGCCAGCCTGCAGTCCAGATCTTTCACCCATAGAAAACATTTGGCGCATCATAAAGAGGAAGATGCAACAAAGAAGACCTAAGACAGTTGAGCAACTAGAAGCCTGTATTAGACAAGAATGGGACAACATTCCTATTCCTAAACTTGAGCAACTTGTCTCCTCAGTCCCCAGACGTTTGCAGACTGTTATAAAAAGATGCCACACAGTGGTAAACATGGCCTTGTCCCAACTTTTTTGAGATGTGTTGATGCCATGAAATTTAAAATCAACTTATTTTTCCCTTAAAATGATACATTTTCTCAGTTTAAACATTTCATATGTCATCTATGTTGTATTCTGAATAAAATATTGAAATTTGAAACTTCCACATCATTGCATTCTGTTTTTATTCACAATTTATACAGTGTCCCAACTTTTTTGGAATCGTGTTTGTAGTTAATTATGTGTAATTATGTAATTCTTCATAAACCTCAGATTTGATACACATTTGCATGTAAAACAGACTGGCCATGTCGAGCCCGATCACACGAAAATGCGTATCAATAATACGAGTGTGCAATGTCGTGGAATGTATACGCCAAAATGAGTTTTGGCGTGTATATGGTACGCAGTTTTTCGCGTGCATATGATACGCACTTTATGCCGTATTATACGCACGAAACCCCCACCCCCCCAAAACTCATTTTGGCGTATACATTCCACGACATTGCACACTCGTACTAGTGATACGCATTGTCATGTGATCGTGTTGCCATGTCATATGCAAAAACAGAATAGCTCAGAACTTTTGTTTATTTTAATGAATGAAACCAATTCATTTTGTTATTATATATTATTATGGCAAATACTATTACCAAAATGCACTGTCGTCAGTTTGCCTAAAGAACAGAAAATGTTCAGATGTTTTGCGCACCATTTATGTGTGGTCGGGAGCAGCCCCTCCCCTCCCCACCCCACCCCACCCCACCCACGCACACGCACATACACACACACACACACCCACACCCATCCCCCTAAAATTTTGGAAACACTTTTTTGAATCCAAAAATTTATGTCAGAACAACTTTATGATCAATTTACACACACAAAAAAACATTCTACTCGTGTATTATAAATGTAGTTCATTGCGCATAACACATGGTAGTGAGCAGAAAACTAAAGCATACTTTTGCCTTAATAAGCTAGCTAGACAGAAACTTTCAAAATTATATTTAAACATTTTAGTTATTTTATAACTGAATTACTGCAGCTTTGCATTCTGTTTAATGTGTTCCCTTTCGACGTGCTTATTTGACGCTGTGTCATGGCGTTGACGCTATGCGTCCGATTTTAGAGATGAGGGGCCTGAACCGTATTCTTGAGGCATACAGGTTTAAAATGCTTAGCCTCAAACTCATAGTGTCACAAGTCCAATTTGAGGATAAGTTTGGGACGATAGATCTAAAGGATGCTTACTTTCATATCGAGATTCTGCCAGAACACAGGAAGTTTCTCAGGTTTGCCTTCAGGGACGAAGCATACCAATATCGAGTTCTTCCTTTCAGCCTAGCCTTGTCCCCAAGCACATTCACCAAGTGCATGGATGCCATGCTGGCTCCTCTTTAACTGTCTCCTCTTTAACATGGATGCCATGCTGGAGTCACAGCATCGAAATGTTTTGCTAGTTCAAATGAAGCGTCTGGGACTCCGATTAAACCACAAAAATGACTTTTCTGGGGGTAGTGTGGGACTCGACCACGATACAGGCACATCTGTCTCCAGCACGTGATTCCTAACCACTGTAAGAAACATCAAGCTAGGTCAGAAGCTTTCTGTTAGAGAAATTCAGAGGCTGTTACTTTCCAGTTCTGGCTTAAGAATGGAGGTTTTCATCCTCTGAATTATCCCTCCAGAGTCATAAGAGTCATGCGCCTTGTTATGTGGTCTTCAACTTTGGAAGAAGCCAGGGTTACTCAACAGGGGCCTGGCACTATGGTCATGTTGTCATCACAAGTACCTCTCTCACGGGCTAAGGTGCAGTTCTCGATGGCAGACCAGCCATGGTCTTTTGGGGGGACCCTCATCTCTCCTGGCACATAAACTGTCTCAAGATGTGGGCAGTTTTTCTAGCTCTGAAATACAGTGTTTCAAAAAGATGGACCTGATTTGAAATCACTATACCTCTGAATCCACGAACCGCCCATTAATGAAACTCTCAACTCTTGAAAGGGCGGGGCATAGGGTTTCAGTGACCGCCTCCCGTAGATACCTCTAGATACCTCTCCCAGCGCACCAACAGCCTAATGTTGCTAGTTTGAAATATATTTGTTTGAAATTGGGTCCATCTTTTTGAAACACCCTGTACTTCCTTCCATAACTGAGGGGCTACCATGTGTTGGTCCATACAGACAACACTATGGTAGTCTCTTACATCAGTCACCAGGGTGGGCTGCTTTGGATGGAAGAAAAGTTCCTTTATCTGAGAGCATTCTACATTCTGGGGCATTTAAACATGGCAGACATCCTGTCAAGGCAGTCTGTTCCCTCTGGTTTGCCCTCACACCTCCAGCTCCTTTGGGGCTGGACACCATGGTGCAGGTGTGGCCTAGGCTACGTTCTGGCTGGCCCAGGTTTGCATACATAGAGTCTCTCCTGTAAGATTCAGATCCGGAGAGATCTTCCCTCTCAAGTGCAGGGGATAATATTTCATCCCTAGCTAGAGATCTGGAAGTTTTGGGTCTGGCCATTGAAGGGGCACCAGCTCATAGATTCTGGTCTTTTAGCTGAGGTTGCTGAAACAATTCTAAATTATAGAGCTCCTTCCACTTGGAAATTGTATGCCCTGAAAATGCAACTCTCTGTATCATGGTGTAAACAACATGAGGTGAACCCAGTTTACTGCCTGGTTGGTCCAGTGCTGGAGTTCATTCAATAATGTCTCTCAGCAGGGCTGGCTCCAGCTACCCTAAAGGCTTATGTGGCCACTATTCTTTCTAGCCACATAACTTTGGATGGAGCTTCTGCTGGGAGGCACCCCTTGGTGTCTCAGTTCTTGCACAGTGTCAGACAGTGACAATCTGCCGATTGCAAGTTCTCAGAAAGGATACTGATTCACAAAGTGGCTCTATGATTAACCTTAATGTCACTCAATCGAGTAGCAGACTTTCAGGCCCTGTCAGTAGCCTCCCCCTGCTTAGAGTTATTTTGCACCCCAGACCAGATTCCTTCTGTGGCTGCTCAGAATGACTGGCACATAAACACATTTTTTCCAATGCGTATCTCGCATTGGATTTCAATGCTATCAACCTCTCCTATGAGGCACATGTAATGTCTTTGCGTCTAGTGGCCCACTCCACTAAGAGTGTAGCATCTTCTAAAGCTTGTGAGGGGTGCACCTTTACAAGATATTTGTGCTGGTCCTCTACGCACACATTCATCAAGTTCTACAGTTTGGACAAGGATTTGATCCCAGGATCTTGATCCAAGGGTTGATCCAAGTCCACTCTGCACTCAACAATTGTCTGTGCTTATACCTTTTGAGGAGGCTCTGTTACCCTGGGCATGGCGACATTTGTATTAAAGTTCCCATAGCGTCAACGGCATGACGCAGCATAGAAATTCCACTTTGAAGGGGAACATCTCAGGTTACATATGTAACCTGATAT
The DNA here is from genome assembly GCA_039654105.1 of Coreius guichenoti. Taxonomy (NCBI): domain Eukaryota; kingdom Metazoa; phylum Chordata; class Actinopteri; order Cypriniformes; family Gobionidae; genus Coreius; species Coreius guichenoti. The sequence goes on from CM077181.1 coordinate 24,120,427, forward strand.
ACATGCAGCTTTAGAACATAAAATTAATAAGGATAATGCATGACATTTTTACTTATATATCAATATATAATGATAAATAGCCATTTTAATCAGAGAACCCTTGAAGAAGCTTTACCCATCAAAAGTTTTTTAGAGTTCATGTCTGGTTTTAGTAAAATTATGTAGCACTTAGGAATGAATATACAAAACAACATCCCATAACTTGATGCTAAAATAGCAAATATCTCCACTGCTACAGTGAATTTTCCAGGAGAACTAACATAAGCTGGGATAAAAGTGATCCATACAGCACAGAATATGAGCATACTGAATGTGATGAATTTGGCTTCATTGAAGTTATCAGGCAGCTTGCGAGCCAGAAAAGCTAGAATAAAGCACAAGACAGCCAATAGGCCAATATAACCCAGCACAGCCCAGAAACCAACAGCTGAACCTGAATCACACTCAAGAATGATTTTGTCGTTGTAATTACTCGTGTTTTTGTAGGGAAATGGGGGTGATATTGTTAACCAAAGGACACAAATAAGCACTTGTATAAGAGTAAAGGCAAAAACACTGAGTCTCTGTTGAGGAGGCCCAAACCATTTCATGACATTACTCCCTGGAAGTGTAGCCTTGAAGGCCATTAACACAACAATTGTTTTCCCCAGAACACAGGAGATACAGAGGACAAAAGTGATCCCAAACACTGTGTGACGCAACATACAGGACCACTCAGTGGGCCGACCAATGAAAGTAAGTGAACAGAGGAAACACAAAGTGAGTGAGAAGAGCAGCAGGAAGCTCAGCTCTGAGTTGTTGGCTCTTACTATTGGTGTATGCCTGTGGTAGAAGAAAATAAACCCAATTGTGATTGTAAGACATCCACCACACAAAGAGAAGGTCACTAGAATATTGCCCATTACTTCTTTAAATGTTAGGAATTCAATTTTTTTTAGTTCACATTGTGTTCTGTTCCCATTTGATTTGTACTCAAGAGGGCATGGAACGCATGTTACTGCATCTGAAAGCATAGACAAATTAAAGAGAGTAAAACATCATTTCAAGACAACGCAAAACCATACAGATTTTGGGTTGACCACACAGAAACATGATGAGTATCACTGTTAATGTGAGAGGCTTATTCATCTCACTTGTGGTGTTGCTGAACTCTCCATCCGCACAGTCGATGCAGTCAAAGCAGCAGATGGGTTTTCCTTTCATGAAGGCCCTGCGAGTGCCTTCAAGACAGGTCTCACTACACACAGACTGAGGGACCTAAAACACACACACACAAGCAAAATTATACAGTCTGCACTATATAAAAATCAACGTGCACTAATCTATTTAGCATAAAGTTTATGACAGATTATTATTATTATTAACATTTTTCTGGTTTCCTGCCCAGATTGCATCAATGTCATCGTTCATTTGAATCTGTTGTCCCTCTGGCTTGGATGCGTCATACAAGCCAATGGATTCAAATGTTATTATTCCTTCATAGTTCATCTGCCAGTTAACCAGAGTATAACGTGCAACTGGGTCACCACGATCATCAAAGTAAACTTTTTCTCCATTTTTGGTTGTAAAGTTCACTTGGGTCAGATAATGCAGTACCTGCAAAGAATAGTGAAATAATAATACCCTTGAACATCAGTTTTTAATTACAGAAAATTACAGGGCAGAAATTCAAAAGAACACACCTGCCATGGCTGTATTTTCCCATTCTCTGCACATGTCTTGTTGGAGAATGGCCCCTTCCCTTTCTCGCAAGTCAACAGTGCTTCTATTGCATGAGCAACAGCATACACTGCTTTGTAAACATTGTTTAGAAGACTAGCATCAGACACATCTGTGAAACGTGTGTTTGTATTAGCTAGGGACTCCTCTCCATTGCATATCTTAGAGGCATTGTGTGTATTTGGATTTAAAATGCAGTCAAACACACTTTCCCACAGCTCAACCAGTCCTGTGTTACCTAACCTCAAGGAGGGATGGCTACTCACAATAAACTCCCTCAGTCCAGGAATGTATGCATTTGGCACAGCAAAGCCTATTGCTCCCCCTACCACAGCATAGTTCACTGGGGTTGCTACATATCTGTAAGTGATCCAACCCTCACTTCCAACCCACTGATAGCCAGTTACATTTTGGTAGTAAAGCTCTTTTATGAGGATGTCTAAATCATTGCCATCTGCGAAAGCTACAATGACTTTAGATGTTGATTTTTTAATTACGTTTGTGACTTCCAAAAACTTATCTCTTGAATCGGTTCTGTAAATGGCCACAGAGTATTCGACACAAATGCCTTCTTTTTCTGCTGCTTCTAAAAATGTGGCCATTCCATTGTTGCCGTAATCTCCCCTGCTTCTCACAGCCCCAACCCAGGTCCAGCCAAAATATTTGACTAGTTTAGCCAGTGCTCTGCTCTGGTAGTAATCACTGGGAATAGTCCTGAAGAAGGATGGATACTGCTGTCTGTTACTAAGACATGCACAAGTTGCTGAATGGCTAAGCTGAAACGAGACAACATTTAAATTATTAGGCTCTTCTGTTAAAACTGTAATAGAGGGATTACTGCCTGACACTAGATAAGCAGTAGACCCACATGTAAATCCTTAATTGAACTCATTATTGTAAAACGACTGTTTGTGATATTTAAACATGGATAAACATTCACGTAGTTGTACCCTGGAGACCCAGAATAACAATTACATCATTATAACAGATTATAAATAAAACACTAATTTAAACAAATAAACACAATAATTTGATCATATTTCAAGAAATCTCTCAATCTGCACTACCGCCAAATGATTTTTACTATGCTTTATTTAATAAAAATAATAAAAATATATATATATATATATATATATATATATATATACACACACATACACACACACCCACACACATTTATTTAATGACTTACCACAGGGATTTTAAATGGACCCATGGTCCTTGCAATGTCTATTGTGGATGTTGATGTAGTTTCTCCAATCACAGCTTGCACAGTAGAGGGACTTACACAGCTCTCTTCTGCTTCCATTTGTCCATTGATCAGAGCTAACGATGCGCCCATGGAGAGAGGGATACTTGGGCAAGAGCCATAGACACGGTAGCCAAGAACAAAGCCAGGAAGAAGATCTGTGCTGTTGTTTATTTCCTCAATGGCAAAAATCATTGTCATTGCATACTGAAGCTCTCCAGGATCAAGACTGAAAAGGGAAGATAGCTTTGTTTTCTTCAGTTAATCATCCATCACATTAGTTGTTACTCTGTCATTATATTACATTACAAATCTTTCTAAACAAGTCTTACTTTTTTGAGTAATATGAAATTAATATGGTCACTATCTTACCCACTACACCGGATGTTTCCTGGGTTGGTTGTGAGTGTTGGATTTACGCCAACTGGATTTTGGTGGAATGAAAAAATGCCCCCAATAGAGACATTGCCTTCTTTTGAGAAATGAAGGAGTTCATCTGTCCCATAAGCTTTACATTCAGGTTGTGCAGCACTTACAGTACAAGTGATAATCATCAAAATAGTTGCAATCAACACCATGACTCTACAATATGTCAATGCCTTTTTGAAGTTAAGGTTGTGTGTTAAGTAAATCATTGGTTTATATGTATATATTGTCTACACATGCAACATTACGCTCAGGCTTACATAATGCATGTTTACCATCTCTGGCCAATAATACAAGCAATTAATATGACTGACAGAAAAACAGTGCAATAAGCTTTGTTTTGCTTTGGTCCAATCCCAAATCTCCTTATCCTTACGTCAGTAATATGGAAAACACTCAGAAATATATATCTTGAAAATATATATACTAAATGATAAACAGCTGTCTTAATTCTGTCCTCTTTTTTTACTCCCTTCGAGACCACAATAATTAAAACAGCTGATAAAAGTGGTGAAACACTAAATACTTTTTAATGAAGTGGATCCAGGCAGGCAAAAGTATACAACTCTACCTGTGTGATGCTCACAAAGAGAAATACAACAAATGACCCAAATGAGATGAGTCAAAATAAGATTTAATATTCTGTAATTAAGCCCACATAAAACAGCATTAACTAAATTCATTGTGCTCCGAATACATTATTTTAACTGGTAAACTATACCTACTTGCATTGTTTTTATTGTGGGGACAAAATGGGCATTTGTCTTCGCAAGAAAAATAATTATAAGGGACCAGAGAGAATAGGGCCTAAAAATAAGGGATGACTCACAAGCATTAACAAATGACAATAGAGTTAATATGAAGAACCAGAGACAGAGAAAATAAAGAGTGATAGGCACATTTAAAACACGGCTTCACAAAGTTTTGAAACCCATACACATCTTTTGTTTAAAATTAATGCTTCTGAGTGACAATGCTAAACACAAGCGTACTTTTAGTGAAGTTTTAGTGTATTTATATATGCAATATATAATATAATATATAATGCAATATATTTTAAATATTTATGTATTTATCATTTGAATATTTTCAAAAGCAAGATATTTTGAAAAAACATTTAACATTTAAAATGTGCCAACTTATAATGTATTATAAACATTTGTCAACTATTATTAAGCATTGCAATATGCATACTTACGATTAATATGTCCATTACATGATACATTTGTAATAGGCTACTACTGAAATTCCAACAAGGATTTCAACGTCATATTATTTGAAATGCATCATAAATAATTTTTCCAAAAATGCTTAAAATTCAACTTGTTTAAATTCAAACAACACTCATGACACATGTGACTAAACATGATTGGTTCCAGCATTGAACAGCTCTGATTGGTTCTTATGGTAATGAGCTCGTACTTCAGAGCATCCGTTTATCAGTTATGCTGTGCGTGCGTTTGTTGTTTGAATACTATTAGAAGTCTAAATTTAAACTGTAAATTATATAGAGCGATCGTGTCTCTTCAGAGGACTTGGAGGAAACCACGCGATTCATATGGATTACTTTGGCAATGTTTTTTTTTTTGCGATGAGCTTTTTGAAACGTGAACAGTTTTGGTGAGTCGTCCTTCATCGGAGGGTTATAAAACCCTGCATTATTCTGTGACTCCAGGTAAGATTTGTATTTAATTAACGTTACTTTATGTGCCAGTCGTATTTTTGACACAAAGTGTAACAGCACTTCTTTTCAGCTACATTTAATTTGACCAATCAGAGCCAAGCTTTTCAAATCTACAAACCCGATTCCAAAAAAGTTGGGACACTGTACAAATTGTGAATAAAAACAGAATGCAATGATGTGGAAGTTTCAAATTTCAATATTTTATTCAGAATACAACATAGATGACATATCAAATGTTTAAACTGAGAAAATGTAGCATTTTAAGGGAAAAATAAGTTGATTTTAAATTTCATGGCATCAACACATCTCAAAAAAGTTGGGACAAGGCCATGTTTACCACTGTGTGGCATCCCCTCTTCTTTTTATAACCGTCTGCAAACGTCTGGGGACTGAGGAGACAAGTTGCTCAAGTTTAGGAATAGGAATGTTGTCCCATTCTTGTCTAATACAGGCTTCTAGTTGCTCAACTGTCTTAGGTCTTCTTTGTCGCATCTTCCTCTTTATGATGCGCCAAATGTTTTCTATGGGTGAAAGATCTGGACTGCAGGCTGGCCATTTCAGTACCCGGATCCTCCTTCTACGCAGCCATGATGTTGTAATTGATGCAGTATGTGGTCTGGCATTGTCATGTTGGAAAATGCAAGGTCTTCCCTGAAAGAGACGACGTCTGGATGGGAGCATATGTTGTTCTAGAACTTGGATATACCTTTCAGCATTGATGGTGCCTTTCCAGATGTGTAAGCTGCCCATGCCACATGCACTCATGCAACCCCATACCATCAGAGATGCAGGCTTCTGAACTGAGCTCTAATAACAACTTGGGTTGTCCTTGTCCTCTTTAGTCCGGATGACATGTGGTCCCAGTTTTCCAAAAAGAACTTCAAATTTTGATTCGTCTGACCACAGAACAGTTTTCCACTTTGCCACAGTCCATTTTAAATGAGCCTTGGCCCAGAGAAAACGCCTGCGCTTCTGGATCATGTTTAGATATGGCTTCTTTTTTGACCTATAGAGTTTTAGCCGGCAACGGCGAATGGCACGGTGGACTGTGTTCACCGACAATGTTTTCTGGAAGTATTCCTGAACCCATGTTGTGATTTCTATTACAGTAGCATTCCTGTATGTGATGCAGTGCCATCTAAGGGCCCGAAGATCACGGGCATCCAGTATGGTTTTCCAGCCTTGACCCTTACGCACAGAGATTGTTCCAGATTCTCTGAATCTTTGGATGATATTATGCACTGTAGATGATGATAACTTCAAACTCTTTGCAATTTTTCTCTGAGAAACTCCTTTCTGATATTGCTGCACTATTTTTCGCCACAGCATTGGGGGAATTGGTGATCCTCTGCCTATCTTGACTTCTGAGAGACACTGCCACTCTGAGAGGCTGTTTTTATACCCAATCATGTTGCCAATTGACCTAATAAGTTGCAAATTGGTCCTCCAGCTGTTCCTTATATGTACATTTAACTTTTCCGGCCTCTTATTTCTACCTGTCCCAACTTTTTTTGGAATGAGTAGCTCTCATGAAATCCAGAATGAGCCAATATTTGGCATGACATTTCAAAATGTCTCACTTTCAACATTTGATATGTTATCTATATTCTATTGTGAATAAAATATAAGTTTATGAGATTTGTAAATTATTGCATTCCTTTTTTATTCACAATTTGTACAGTGTCCCAACTTTTTTGGAATCGGGTTTGTACATTAAGTCTAAGCAGACGCGAAGAGATGAAGATACTGCCCAAGTTACTGGTAAGTTTTAGTTGGTGTTTGCATAAATAGCTCAATGTTCAGTTTTTTCCTAGGTGGATAGAGCTATGCATTTGCTAGCTAACAGTGGAATACAGACGTTAACCGCTGTAACGTGATAACTTAGTGACAGCAGCTAGATATCTAGCAACTTCAGCACTGGGTATATAGTCATATGTATAAAGTCCCTTTATAAAGACTTTGATGAATCTGTTTAAAATCTATGTGGTGACATTTGTCTGTCTTAAAACAACTATAAAACATTGTTCAATGCATCGGCAGAAAACATAATTAGTAATTTTAACATATACAACATTACATTAACATTCTTTTTATTTGCAAAATATAGTTGTGTATTTATTTCTGATTTCCTGAAAAATTTGGCTTCATTATAATGAGGTAAATGATCTTTGAAAAGTTTGAAAAAAAATGGTGTTTATATTTGTTCAAGCTTGACAACCTGCCTTTTTTTTAATTTTCTAATATATATTTATAATTACAGATAAGTACAAAAATTAAATTGTAAAAAGGGATGCTTATAAGAGAGTGTACGGTTATATCACCCAACAAGTACATTGTATTCAGCGTCATTCTTAAAAAGAAAACAAATCATTTGTCTGCCTGCTTTTTGTTTTTTATATTTTTTGTGAAATATTAATTAATTTGTTTTTTGCATTTCCCTTCAGATCAGCTGCTATTGAAGACAGCGTGCCGAGACAAGCAAAGAAGAGAGTAGTAAGTATGTTTTAATGTCATATCACCTCTGTTGTAGAGATTTTGAATCTGGCCTAATGGAGGATCTGGCCTAATCCTTTGAGTCATTCATGTAAAAATCTGTCTGTTATTTAATTGTTTTTGTTTTTTGGTAAAGCAGTAGGTCATAGTCATCCTGGCATACGCCATTTTGCACAACTTCTAATTTCCTTAAATCTCTGCAACAGAGGTGAAGAGTGCATGTTATCATGACCACAATAGACACATTCATGGGAAATAAAGGTTAAAATAAACCACAATAGAGTGGTGCAGGTATGATGTCACTTTGTAGGCCAATCAGCAGTTCCCTTTCGAGAGTACTCTCGTATTGCGTAAGTTTAGTTTAGAATATGAAGCTAAAATTATCCTTATAATTTTATATATGTAAAACGCAGTGCAGCTGCACAGCAGACCCAAGAAGAGCATACCATCGCACTGATTGGCTGTGCTGCGGCAACTGCACAAACCCATGGCAAGGCGGCTGAGGCGTGCGAACCAATCAGGTCGCTTCACTCCCAAAGCACGTCAACTACCGCCTAAATTTGCATGGCTAAGCTATAAAAGCCCATACTATGCCATAGGATTCAGATTTAATCTCCTTCAGTGGACTCACCCTTCGCTGACCTGTGAAGTCACCGCCATCGACAAGCCTTCAGCGGAAGTAGCTCCTGCCCTGCAGCTCTGAGAACGCCGGATTCCTTCTTCTGGACTCCGCCTTCAGCCCTTGCTGTTCCAGCTGCGCCATCCGGCGTGTTCGATATCCTTTTATATTCTTACAAGCTGTGTGTGTGTTCGCTGCTGCAACACACACACTCACAAAAGAGCTGAGGCGTTGTTTCAAATGCCTGGTCTCGAAGCAGGCTGGACGAGTGGTTTCTGCAAGGCCGCCGTTAGGCCCCTCTGCAGAGGCCTGCCCCCTTCTTCCCTGAAAGTTCACAACGAGCTAATGAATAACACCGCCCAGCGCCATTTTCAGCTCGTCTCAAATCCTCGGCTTCTTCAGCGCTCTCGTCACTCGACGGCGCAAAGAGAAAAGGTTATGAGAGTCCTTCCTCCTCTTGAGGAAGCGGTCGCCGCACATCTTTGCCCGCCCTGCGCTAAGGGACAGCAGTCAAAAGTGACGCACCCATTCCGCCGGCCAGGCTGCTTCGGCTCTATACACTTGCTGCATCCGGAAGTGAGGAGTGATCGGACTCTGTCACTGTCACTGTCACTGACTACCCTTCTACTCAAGCCGCCAGTGGTGTCAGCGCTGTCTCCCAGCCAGAATATTTCTTTCTGGGAACAGTCATAGACTCGGTGCGGATGAGAGCACGGCTTACGTCACAGCGCGCGCGCGCTCACTGTCCAGCGCCTAGCGGCGTCGTAAAATGGTTTTTCTCTTTACGCTTCTCCCAGTCCCCTCTACTCAGGCGGCTGGAGAGGTCAACATTGCAGTAAACGAGCCTGCTATGAAGCATGCACACCTGCACTCAAACGCCGTATTAACGGCGACCTTAATAAATTACAAAAAGAGTTTTTCCTCTGTTCTGACTGCAGGCAGTGTGCCCACTACACAGTATGCACCCCTGCACATAAGCACTTAACACAGCGCCGAGTGCTTCACCGAAGCACAGAAGGCGTCACAGGCCTTGCGCCATTTTTACTTTCTTTACACTTCTCCCAGTCTCCTCTGTTCAGGCGGCTGGAGATGTCAACATTGCAGTTAAGTAGCCTGTGATGAAGCACGCACGCCTGCACACAAACGCCGTATTAACGGCGACCCTAATAAACCATAAAAAGAGTTTTTCCTCTGTTCTGACTGTAGGCAGTGCGCCCACTATACAGTATGCACCCCTGCACATAAGCACTGTTAATTCAGCGCCATAAATCATACAAAAGTCCCGCTGCGGCCGGATTACCACCACAGACTTCCTTTACATTCTCCCAGTCCCCTCTATTCAGGCGGCTGGAGATATAAATATTGCAGTCAACTAGCCTGTTATCAAACACGCACGCCTGCACACAAACGCCATTTTAACAATGGCCCTAATAAAATAAAAAGTTTTTCCTCTGTTCTGACTGCAGGCAGTGTGCCCACTGTACAGTATGCACCCCTGCACATAAGCACTGTTCATACAGCTCGCGCTTGAGCTCGCGCCGAAAGCGCTCTGAATGCCACTACACATATGCGCTGTCCCCACAGTGTCACAAGCACAAACCAGCCGGGCGACCGAGTCCCTATTACAGAGCGGCCCGTCTCCAAACTTAATTTAACCCCTTGCTATGCGGGCTGAGGCCTTGGAGGCCATCCCCGGTATATCAGAATGGGTGTTGAACATAATAATAAAATGAGGTTACTCGCTACAGTTTGCTCACAGACCCCCGCGCTTTCGCGCAGTGGTCGAGACATCGGTGAATAGCGACGTGAGTCACAAGTGTCAAAACTGTTAGAAAAAGGAGCTGTGGAAACTGTCCCCTTAGCAATAAACGAGTCAGGCTTTTACAGTCGCTACTTCCTCGTTCCAAAGAAATCCCTAGCAACCCGTACATTTACGAAGTGCATGGATGCAGCCCTTGCCCCCCTGAGACTATGGGGAGTGCGAGTACTGAACTACCTCTACGATTGGCTGGTTATAGCCCAATCAGAGGCAGTATATAACTCACAGGTCCTGGCTCCTCAGCCATCTAGAATGTCTGGGTCTCAGGATCAACACTGCAAAAGCGCGCTGTCTCCCAGCCAGAATATTTATTTTCTGGGAACAGTCATGAACTCGATACAGATGAGAAGCTCAGCTTACGTCACAGTGCGTGCTCGCCATCCAGTGCCTAGCGGCGTCGTTTGAAGCTGGCACTTACGCTCCTCTCAAACATTCAGAGGATGTTAAGCCTCATAGCCTCAGCATCAGCAGTATCAAACTAGGCCTACTGTATATGCGCCCCATCCATCGCTGGTTAAATCCCCACGCACCGGCTCGTGCGTTGCGGTCAGGCCACTTGTGCATCAAAGTGAACCATGGCTGTATCAAAGCCCTGGCTCCTTGGAAAGCAGCCGACTGTTCATTTCGCTATTAGCTCTTCCCTCGTCTGAGGACGAAAGAGACGCAAATTTACTCTGTCCCATCCGGGCTCTTAGAGTTTATTTAGGACGTTCCGCCGCATCCAGGCAGTCGGAACAGCTCTTTGTATGCTTTGGCGGTCGCACCAGAGCATGCGCGATCACGAAGCAAAGATTATCGCGATGGATAGTAGATGCTATCTCGCTGGCTTATGAGTCAAGAGGCATTAGAGGCATGGCCTCGTTCATGGCCTCGTTCAAAACATTCATGTGACAGTTCACCTCAGATTTTGTTGCTGATTTGAAATATGTTAAATGTGTGTGTGCAAGGCTGCAAGCAGTTTGAGATTTGAAGTTTGTTTGCATTTACTGCTGTACACATAGAAACAGGAAAACTCACGATCACCGTGCACTTGCATTAACTCCGCCCGCTCTGCTTCTGATGGCTGTGCACGCTTGTGTTTTTTTCACCTTATTTCCCGGCTCACACTTTTCTCATTGTATAAGTTGCACGTTACAAAACACAGACAGCGCTGAATGACTCTGATCACGGGCGGGTGTCCGATCGACTCGGGTATTACACACAACGTTAAACAGATCCGGGACCCAAAGTAATAGATTGGGACCCGACCCGGAACCGGCTGACCATTTAAAATATAGACCCGAACCCGTATGGGTCCCTGGTCAGGCCTCGGGTCCCCGGGTCTCAGGTCCTCCGTGTAGACCTCTACTCTGAGTTAAGCGTGTGCACCACTACTATGAAAAGCCACGATCAACGGAGCTCCGAAATTTCGATGGCAACAGAACCCAACAAAAAGACATCTGCAAACTTCCGGGTCAAACGTAAGTTTAATTCTTAATCACTGTTATAATATCAGATGTGAAAACTGGCAGAACTGAGTAAGTTATTGAACTAATATTAATTTTCATGGTATCCCACGGGCAAAAAAAGAAGAAAAAAAAAGGGGAAAAAAAGAAAAAAAGAATGTTGCAGCAGCTAAAAATTAAGTATAAAAAACAATTGAATCAGGTAAAGCTTTAAGCGTAAGACTTTACAAATGTTTGACATATTAAATAAATATTAAGTGTCTATTTTAATGTGCAGCAGCTTTTTCCACATAGTCTAATGCTCTTTTCATATAATGAAATGTTCTCTAATCCAACCTGTTACATTTCTTAATCAGGGTAATTAAATTTTGACTTCTACTTAGCCAATAGCAAGAAGGCAGAGGCTCGCAAAACACCAGCACCACTGACAGATGAAGAGGAGATGGAGGAAGAATAATAAAATCCAACAGGATAAAGAATAACTTTTGCTTTTGTATTTGTAGGAAATAAAGATGACCAAATAAATAGTGAATAATTTGTGTTTATTAAACAGCTGTGGTGGTGGTTACGGCATATAATATCTCGGACTGCCCTTCCATCTGGCATCCTTCCATTCCATACAGTAATTGTGTCATTTTCAGAAGGTGCGATGATGGGAATGTGCCGCTCAAATAAATATGCATGTGGATATGGAAAAAAAAAAGTCTGCCGATGTAAATGTAGGCTAACTCTCTACAAATTAATGCGGCCTCCTCATCTACAGGATCCTGTAAAGGACATGCCATTTTTGTCACTTTGACGGTGTCTGCATGATGAAAATATGAGCAATGAATGAATGTACCTGCACTGCAAAAAATGCTTTTCTTAGTATTTTTGTCTTGTTGTTTCCAGTCAAAATGTCTAAAGATTCTTAAATCAAGATGCATTTTCTACATAAGAAAAATAACATAAGGTATTTAGTCTTGATTCCTCAGGGGAAAAAAATATTTAAGAGCATTTTTCTTATTTTGCAAATTATCTGCCATTGTGTTAAGAAAAGTAATCTTGTTTCCTTTTGCATTAAGATTATTTTTCTTATCCCACTGACAGATAATTGTACTTGTTTTAAGTAAAATGCACTTTATTTAGATCCCCCCCAGGAAACAAGACTAAATATCTTATATAATTTTTTCTTATATAGAAAATGCATCTTGATTTAAGAATTTCTAAATATTTTTACTAGGCCTACTAGACAAAAATACTTTTTTTGCAGTGTGAATGAATGAATGAAGTATTTAAACACCGCTGGTTTTAACGATACATGCACCACTTTAAAAAGGGGGAGGAGACCGAAAGAAACTCTGGGTTTACCGAAGAAAACCTGCTCCAGACCAGGTTAGGTTCACAGAGTAAGTTACCATGGTAACTGACTCTGAGTATAAGTTACCTCTCTTTCAGAAACGGGCTTGACTTACCCTGCTTTCTCAGGTTTGACATACCTCACAGAGAAAACTCAGAGTTTCCCTCATTTCAGGGTTAACATACTCAGAGTTCCCTTTCAGACGGTCACGTTCAACGTACATCGGAACTGACCGATGAATTGGGGATCGTTTTCAGAGACCAATCTACTTCGAGTGTAACTAAACGAGCCAATGAACATTAGCATGCGGTTCACGCATTCCACGCTCCTCCCCGCAGCGCGGGTATAAATAAGAAGTGGAAGCACCGCATCTTTGCATTCTGCTTCGGAGCCGAACACTGCTGTTCATCAGTTTGTTGTTTTTCTACCGAGAGTAATTCGAGACGAGTCTGCTTTTTGAGAGGATGCTCTGCTTCCTGGTGCGGGTGATACGGCACGAGACAACAGCGGTCGCGTCACGAGCTGACACAAACAGCTGTTTTCACAGCTCGCTGGGCGTTTTATTGAGAGTGAGTGCTCACAGCAGGCTTGCACTACAGAACTGCTGTGAGCCGCGGCCATCTCCCCGTGTGCTTCAGCACTATCAGAGCAGTTTCCTTTCTAAAAGAGCTACACGGTTTGACCCTGCGTCTTTTTCAAGATGTCATTCAAACCGTGTGTTTCTGGATGCAAGAGGTATTTGTCCTCAGTTGACGGTCATGATCGTTGTCTCACGTGTTTGGGTGTTCGACACGCTGAGGCAGCGTTTGTGGATGACTCATGTTCCCACTGCGGGGACATGACCGTCGCGGTGCTTAGGTCAAGGCTCAGTTACCTCAAACAGGGTGGAGTCCCTTCGCTTATCCCCGATCTAGTGGTCCTCCTGCCAAGCAGAGGGCTCCTACTTCGCTTGATAGCCTTGGTGGTGACCTGAGGATTACAGTGAGGGCTTCCCCGATGAGTCAGCCTCCTTGGGCCCCTCCATCCTCCGCACCTGCGCCGGTGGAGCTTCCGAAGGAGCGCGCAAAGGATCCCATGGGGCTTCGGCTGAGGCTCAAATGTCGATTGCTGCATCGGAGGGCGAGCTAATGTCCTCTGGAGATGAGGATTCAGCTGCGTTACCCCCTTCGGGTGCGGTAGCGTTGCCCGAGTCTGATCCAGAGCTCACGGCTATGCTTTCCCAGGCCGCTGCAAGTGTCTGGCTCGAGTGGAACCCTTCACCGTGTCCCGAACCTTTGCGGTTGGACGATTGGTTTCTCGGAGCGGCCCGTGTTGGTTCTCAGTGCCCCGCCCCGGTTCCATTCTTCCCAGAAGTGCATCAGGAGATTGCCAAATCGTGGACAGCACCCTACAGTGCTCGAAGCCGGTCTGGTGACTCCTCCGTCCTCACTACCCTCGATGGCAGCGCGGCTAAGGGGTACGTGGAGATCCCCCCTGTGGAGCGGTCTGTGGCGATGCAACTGTGTCCCAAGACCGCTACCTCTTGGTGGGGTAATCTGCGTCTCCCCTCCTGGGCGTGTAAATTCTCGTCCTCTCTGACGGGCAAGGCTTACACAGCCTGTGGAGAAGCCGCGTCGGCTTTGCATGCCATGGGGCTTCTGCAGGTCTACCAGGCCAAAGCGCTCAAGGAACTGCACGAGGGTAGTTCCGACCCAGGGGTTATGCAGGAACTGCGTATGGCGACGGACCTCGCTCTCCGGGCGACGAAAGTCACCGCACACTCCCTGGGTCGGGCGATGTCCACACTAGTGGTCCAGGAACGCCACCTGTGGCTAAACCTGGCAGACATGCGTGAGCCTGACAAAGTTCCCCCTGCGTCTGCCTCTGCCCCTGCATAAGGGAGGCGCCCACCCTGTCCAGGGTCCCGCGAAGTCCGCTGTCAAGCGAAGGGCAAGCGGCCCTGAGACAGGCAGCCCAGGGAAGAGAGGGACTGCTCCCTCCCCCGGAGGAGGACCGGGCGGAGAATCTTCTGTTTCATTTTGTTTCTGTTCTGCCCACATTTTCAATAAAAGAGCAGTTTCCTCCCTCCCTGGGCCACAAGAGAGCGAGTTTGGCAGTGCGCGACGCCACTTCCCTCCTCCTCTCCCTTCGCTAGGGGGCAGCAGTGTGCGGCCCGAGGACGACCCACGCTCTGCCCCACCCCGGAACACTCAGACCACACCCCGGGTACGTCTGTGGTCCCGTTTGTTCGGTCACTGGGGGCCTGACTAGCGCTCCCCAGCCCGTCTCGCTGATTCATCCGTACCATCAGATTCGGCTATACGATTCACCCTCCCAAGTACAAGGGCATCCACTTCACCTCCATGCGGAGCAGCGATGCTCATGTCTTGCAGGCGGAGATCGATGTCCTACTGGCGAAGGACGCGATCGAGCCGGTTCCTCCAGCCAATATGGGGTTGGGGTTTTACAGCCCCTACTTCATTGTACCCAAGAAAGGCGGTGGGTTACGACCAGTCTTGGACCTGCGTGTTTTGAATTAGGCCCTGCACAAGCTTCCGTTCAAAATGTTAACACAGAAACGCATTTTCGAATGCATCCGTCCCCAAGACGGTTTGCAGCGATCGACCTGAAGGACGCGTACTTTCATGTCTCGATTCTCCCTCGACACAGACCATTTCTATGCTTTGCGTTCGAAGGGCAGGCATATCAGTACAAAGTCCTCCCATTCGGGCTGTCCCTGTCGCCTCGCGTCTTTACAAAAGTCACAGAGGCAGCCATTGTTCCGCTCAGAGAACGCGGCGTTCGCATCCTCAACTATCTCGACGACTGGCTCATACTGGCTCAGTCTCGGGATCAGTTGCGCGAACACAGGGACCTGGTGCTCAGTCATCTCAGCCTGTTGGGACTTCGGGTCAACTGGGACAAGAGCAAACTCTGCCCCACGCAGAGGATCTCTTATCTCGGTATGGAGTTGGATTTGGTCAACCAGACTGCACGCCTCACAGAGCAGCGTGTCCGGTCAGTGTTGAACTGCTTGAATTCGTTCAATGGCAGGACGGCGGTCCCACTGAAATTCTTTCAGAGGCTCCTGGGGCATATGGCATCTGCAGCTGCGGTGACGCCGCTCGGATTGCTTCATATGAGACCGCTTTAGCACTGGCTTCACAGCCGAGTCCCGAGATGGGCGTGGCAGAGCGGCAAGTACCGGGTTCCAGTTACTCCGTACTGTCGCCAAACCTTCAGCCCGTGGTCAGACCCTTCGTTTCTACGAGCGGGAGTTCCCCTAGAACAAGTGTCCAGGCATGCTGTGGTCTTCACGGATGCCTCGTCCACCGGCTGGGGGGCCACGTACAATGGGCATGCAGTTTCGGGTCTGTGGACGGGGCCTCAACTGCATTGGCACATCAACTGCCTCGAGTTGCTAGCAGTACGTCTTGCGCTGTGCCGCCTGAAAGGGCCGCTACATGGCAAGCACGTACTGTTCCGTACGTTGCGTACATCAACCGACAGGGTGGTCTACGCTCCCGCCGCATGTTGCAACTCGCCCGCCATCTCCTCCTCTGGAGTCAGAAGCATCTGAGGTCGCTTTGGGCCATTCACATCCCTGGTGCGCTCAATCGTGCAGCTGACGAGCTCTCAAGACAGTCGACACCTCCGGGAGAGTGGCGACTCC
Organism: Coreius guichenoti; assembly: GCA_039654105.1. Taxonomy (NCBI): domain Eukaryota; kingdom Metazoa; phylum Chordata; class Actinopteri; order Cypriniformes; family Gobionidae; genus Coreius; species Coreius guichenoti. The sequence goes on from CM077181.1 coordinate 24,136,872, forward strand.
ATCCCCAGACGGTCCAGCTGATATGGGACTTCTTCAGAGCCGTTTGCCTCTCCGGGCTCGACCCATTGCCAGTTGTTTTATTCCCTGACCGGGGGGACCCTCGGCATAGATGCACTGGCGCACAGCTAATATGCAAATATGCGTTTCTCCCAGTGAGCCTTCTTGCAGACCCTGTGCAAAGTCAGGGAGGACGAGGAGCAGGTCTTGTTAGTTGCGCCGTACTGGCCCAACCGGACCTGGTTCCCCGAACTCACACTCCTCGCAACAGCCCCTCCCTGGCCCATTTCCTCTGAGGAAGGATCTACTTTCTCAGAGATGGGGCACTCTATGGCACCCGCGTCCAGACCTCTGAAAACTCCATGTCTGGTCCCTGGACAACGCGGAGGTTCTAGGTGGCCTAGGTAGTGGCTGTGGTAGACACCATCACTTCTGCTAGAGCCCCCTCTACAAGGCGCCTCTATGCTCTGAAGTGGAACCTGTTCGTTGAATGGTGCTCTTCCCGCCGGGATGAGCCCCGAAAGTGTTCGGTTAGAGTCGTGCTTTCTTTCCTGCAAGATGGGCTGGAGTAAGGCTGTCTCCCTCCACCCTCAAAGTGTACGTCACAGCAATTGCGGCGTATAACGACGCAGTCGAAGGTAAGTCCTTAGGGAAGCACAACCTAATCGTCAGGTTCCTCAGAGGTGCGAGGAGGCTAAATCCTCCTCGTCCTAACTCGTTACCCTCTTGGGACCTAGCTCTGGTGCTCAGGGCACTTCAGAGACCTCCCTTTGAGCCTTTGCAGTCCATAGAGTTGAAAATCCTGTCCATGAAGACAGTGCTCTTGACTGCATTGGCCTCCATCAAGAGGGTAGGGGACCTGCACGCATTTTCGGTCAGCGAATCGTGCCTAGAATTCGGGCCGGCCAACTCTCACGTCATCCTGAGACCCCGGCCTAGATATGTGCCCAAGGTTCCTACCACTCCCTTCAGGGACCAGGTGGTGAACCTGCAATTGCTGTCTTCGGAGGAGGCAGACCTAGCCCTAGCTTTGCTCTGTCCTGTCCGCGCCCTGCGGGCTTACGTGGATAGAACGCAGAGCTTTAGGACCTCAGAGCAGATCTTCATCTGTTATGGAGGCCAGTAGATGGGAAAGGCTGTCTCTAAGCAGAGGTTGTCCCACTGCATAGTGGATGCTATCATCTTGGCTTATCAGTCCCAAGACGTGCCTTGCCCGTTCGGGTTGTGAGCGCACTCAACTAGAAGTGTAGCTTCCTCCTGGGCGCTGGCTTAAGGCGCCTCGCTGACAGATATCTGTAGAGCTGCGGGCTGGGCGACACCTAACACGTTCGCTAGATTCTATAGCCTCCATGTAGATCCGGTATCTTCCTGTGTACTCGCCCCTACAGGCCGATAGCACGAAGGACCCGTTCTAGTGTCGGCTTGGGCTTCCCTCCCACTGGGCCGGATACATGCGTCTATTTACTCCAGTAGTGTTCCCCAGAAATGGCTAACCCTGTGAGTTCCTCCGCTACCCTTGGCGGTCAGACGTTGTGGGCGTCTGACCCCAGGCCTACACCTGTATGCATGTGGAACGTGTGTGTAGGCTGGGTATCCATATGTAGCGGTCCCTACGGCAACCCCATATGTGTATTCTTCCACGGTACGGCTACCCTACTTGGCTAGCCCGTGTCTTAGCTCTGTCGTCTCTGGTGGTTTCTTTCCCCCCTAGAACTAGGCTGGAACCACCCCAGAGACTGCCATATGTTGTACTACCCTACTGGCTAGTCCATATGTGTAACTGCCACCTCTCCTTCCTTAGAAGGATGTGGCTTCCGCAGTGTTCCCTCTTGGGCATGCTTTCCCAGCGTTATCCAATAGTCACACTTAGTGGGTGTTGCAGAACAGCAGTGACTGACCTTCTCTGCTTAGAGCCCTGACTTCCCGCTCCTACAGAGGGGCAGCCCAGGGAGCTCACGCAGAGTGCTGGAAGGGCCAGCGCCTGTGGCGTGTTAGTAGGATCCCCAATTCGTCGGTCAGTTCTGACGTACGTTGAACGTGACCGACTGAAAGGGAACGTCTCGGTTACGTATGTTGCTAAGGGCAGGGTGATCATGGAGACATGGACAGAAAGTATAAAGACAAATCACTTTATTTAAACATAAACAAATTTATATAAAAAAAATAAATAAATAATCCAATCAATACAAGTCAGAAAAGGTCTCAATCACACCACAAAACGACACATGCAAACCCACAAATACAATAAAAGAAAAAGAGGGAGACAGCCAGCAGAGGTCCTCAGCTTTACCACACACTCAATACCCACACCACACACACACACACACTTGTGAAAGCAATACTAATTGTTAAACACAGTACTCCGTGTGGACACACCAAATAACTGCAGCCCCTCCGCTTAACACAAATAAACAAATGATAAAACAGGATTACTGGAAATCAAGTTAACAAACTTCAGAAATCAACCCATTCAAGAAAAAAAAGTACAGTTACACTTGTTACTTAAAGCAATTACACTCACAATAATCAAAATAAACAAAAGTAAATAATCCACTCAAAGGAAGATATACAAAATAAAACAATCAATTCAATACCAATGTATACACAAATACAAAACAAAGAAACAAAACAAACAGCCACAGGCACTGAGTGGAGGAAACAAAATGGCCAACAATGGCCAGATTACTCAAAGTTAGCCTCCCAGCTAACTCACAATAGCGCAATGCTGTGTCTGTGACTTCAACACCACAAACAAACACAACAAAACATATCAAGGTGAGATCCAGGCAAAACTAAAACAAACAAACAAAGTTAAAACTATAACGCAAATATGAAAAAACAAAACAGCAGTGCAGTCATGTCACTTGATGTCCAATTAAAAGTATTGGAAACCCCTGGACGTTCAGTTAAACCGAGACAAAGAGAGAGTCACCATGCTGAAATACACATGGTCACTCGCCACGCAGGATTACAGCTACTTGTATGCCAATAACTGAAAGCTGCCTAACAACCAGTACACAACGAACGGAAGGATGCTCCAATCCACTGGAGCCAGTGATTGACGTCAGTGATTGGAGAGGACGCTGGCACATGTTGGCTGCCGCTTCTCCGACTGTTTTTTTTTTTTTTATTTAATTTTTAAATTTAGTTCCACAATCGTTTTTAAACAGTTTTGACTTTATTAGTTGTTGTTTTAAACAGTTTTATTGATACTGGAGTTCTACTGTGAGTCTTTTGGTGCATATCATTGTCGTTCGACTGGGTTTAACACCGTGTGATTGTTGATCCTGCTGACTGGGGAACGCTGCGGCCTGTGTGATGGCTATCCGTGCTGCTGTGTGACAACAACGTATTTGGATTCAAACTTTAAGCCTACCTCAGTTTGGATATTACTGTTTCCTATCATGCGGATTTCCCTCCCATCCATCGTCATCATCATTTTGACCCTGTCTGGGCTTCGTGGTGAGCGGGTCCTTCAACAGTTGGATTTCATCATGATAAGGTACTCTTTTTCTGAACTTCTCTCTTTGGAACATCAATCACTTCCCGAAGTCTGTGTTCAAAAGACTTTGCAATTGTGCCGGATTCTACGACGGCCGAAATATGTACACAGAGGATCGCGTCGTAATGTTCATACTACTGGGACTGGCATTAAAGTTTTATGTTCTCGGTCTACGGCTTCAGAAACAAAAACCCGTTCTCTACAAGGTGTTTGCCATGCAAACTTGCGTTATCCACAACCGACTCCTCAAAAAATGCGACTCAAAACTGCTCGATTTGCACATCTAAATGTTCGTTCACTGAACAATAAGACTGCTGTACTCTATGATATCATATTGAACAATGATCTGGATTTCTTTTGTATTTGTGAGACATGGCACCAGCCAAATGACTTTATAAACTTAAATCTGTGCGCTCCACCAGGATATACATATATTGAGAGGCCACGTCTAAGTGGTAAAGGTGGCGGTTTTGCTGTTATTTACAGAGCTGACATATCTGTTACGGAAATTACCATTCCTTGTGTATCATCATTTGAGTGCATGGCTTTTAAAATGAACAGCGCTTCCCCTGATCTTATTGTACTCATATATTGACCTCCAAAACCAAATCCTCTGTTTTTCACTGAATTCACAGAGCTACTTACATCTGTTAGCTCTGTTTGTCCAGCAATGATTGTGACTGGAGACATTATTATCCACGTGGACAACTCTAATAGCAATCTAACAGTTGATTTCATGGACGCATTAGACTGCTTTAACATGATCCAGCATGTGAAATTTCCCATGCATAATAAAGGTCACACACTTGATCTGGTGTGCTCTGTTAGGGTGGATATTGACAAGCTAGATAGCAGTGACTTGTGTATTAGTGATCATAAGCTTCTCACTTTTAATTTAAATGTTCCATTTTTAAGATGTGGTCTAAGAAGGGTCATTAGTTTTAGAAATGTCAAGAATGTTAATTTTGACAGTCTCTCTTGTCTGATCTCAGAGCACTCTACAGTTGAAACTGTTGATCAATATAACTCTATTTTGTCATCTGCTTTGGACGTGTTAGCCCCTAGGAAAGAACGTGTTGTTTCATTTATTTAATCATCTCCTTGGTATACTACTGAGCTCAGGGCTCTTAAGGTAAAAAGTAGGCAGCTTGAACGCCAGTGCAAGAAGTCATGCTTAACTGTTCATAAACTCATGTATGATGAACATTTGAGTCAATATGCTGAAGCACTCAAAGCAGCAAGAACACAGTACTACTCGTCTATCATTAGAGATGGTGCTGCAAACCCCAACAATATTTTTAAGACGATCAACAGTATTCTTGCACCAGTTAAACCACTAATTGGTTCCTCTGTGCAGGAGTGTAACAAGTTTTTTCATTTCTTTATGGAAAAAATTGATAACATCTATAAGTCTCTCAGTTCAGTCCCCTGCTCTGCAATTCCTGAGACCTATCCAATTCTTTTTCCTGAAACTGCATTCGCCAGCTTTAACATAGTCACTATTGATTATATTTCGAAATTAGTGATGGCAATGAATACAACTGCATGTTCTCTCGACCCAATCCCAACTTCTTAAGGGGTGTCTCTCTTCAATTAGTCCCCTCATTCTGAACATTGTGAATACCTCTCTTACTACTGGTATTGTTCCAAAAACCCTTAAAGTTGCAGCTATTACACCAGTCCTTAAAAAGCCTGGATGTGATAAGTCTGATCTAGCAAATTACAGACCCATCTCAAATCTATCCTTTCTTGCTAAGGTTTTGGAACGTGTGGTTATGGCACAACTCCACTCACACTTGTCTTCCAACAAGCTTTTCGAACCTTTTCAGTCTGGGTTTAGAAAGGGACACAGTACAGAGACAGTTATGTAAATCTGTGGTGAAAAATGGAACTGCAGCGCGCTCTCATAGAGATTTCTGGCAGCCCCGCTTATTTTCATGTGACGTTACCTCACGTAAATCCCGCTCCAGACCAAGGTGATATCAGTCCGCTTCAGATATGTGTCTGCATCAGGTCAGTAACTAGTTGGTTCGAGTTATGAACGATCTGCTTGTCTCAGCTGACTATGGTGCCTTTACCATCTTGGTCTTATTAGATCTCACTGCAGCATTTGACACAGTGTGCCATTCTATCCTGCTAAATAGGCTGGAGAGATGGCTTGGTATCACTGGTACTGTGCTTAATTGGTTTAAATCTTACCTCACTGATCGTTCTCAGTTTGTTGTCTTGGGAAACAACAGTTCTCAAATTGGACCGGTCGGCCATGGTGTTCCTCAGGGATCTGTCCTGGGTCCCCTATTATTTAGCATGTATATGCTTCCTTTGGGGCAAATTATTAGGAAATATGGCTTGGGGTATCACTTTTATGCCAATGATACCCAAATTTACATCAGTTCTAAGTCCGATCCTACTATCACCTCTACAGTTCCCGCAGAGTGTGTGCAGGAAATAAAAACATGGATGCATCATAATTTTTTAAAACTGAATTTTTCTAAAACAGAGGTTTTACTTATTGACACACCAGCAGCTACTCATAAAGGTAGCAATCTTAACTTGATTGTCGATGATAGTGTCATGTTTCCATCTGCTCAAGCTCGTAATCTTGGTGTTATTTTTGACACTCATCTGACGCTAGACTCACATATTAAGAGTATTACAAAGTCTGCATTCTATCACATTGCAAGAATTAGGCCTTTCCTCACTCCGCCTGATGCTGAAAGACTTATTCATGCATTTGTAACTTCCAGGATTGACTATTGTAATGCACTGTTTGTTGGGTTACCTGCTAAATCAATCAAACGGCTACAGTATATCCAGAATTCAGCAGCACACGTTATTACATACACTTCATCTCGTCAACACATCACAGGCGTGCTTTATAGTTTGCATTGGCTTCCTGTTCAGTTGTGTATTGTTTTCAAAACTCTAGCACTAACTTACAAAGCTATGCATGGAATAGCCCCTTCTTATATCTGTGACTTAGTCACCCTGTACACGGCGTCTCGTTCCCTTTCGGTCAACTGATTCTCTTACTCTTCAGCAGCCTCCTTGTAGATTAAAATCTATGGGGGAGAGAGCTTTCTCTGTCGCTGCACCCAGGTTGTGGAACGCACTTCCTCTCACTGTTAGAGATGCTCCTACATTAGCCAGTTTCAAGAAGCTGTTAAAAACTCATCTTTTCCTACATATAGATTTTTATGAACAGTATTCTATTGTGTTGTACTGTAATGGTTATTTTATAATTATTTTGTACTTCATTATTTTTGTATTTTATTTCTTTTAATTGTTATTGTTTGTAGCGCTTTGGGTATTAGAAAAGCGCATTATAAATAAAATGTATTATTATTATTATTATTATTAAAATGTATTAACTGCCATTTCTTGTTCATAATGCCAAACGTCAATAAAAGGGGCCAGTCCCAAGGATGATGCATCCCAAGCAACCAAACACTTCCTTTTTATACTCCCAACATGGGCACCGATAGGTTCATGAGACTTAACGAAACACTGATTGGTTCACAGGCTTGAGTGACACCAGCCAATCGTACTGGGGCTATACCTCACCCGGCTACATATGCATAATTACTGGTAACTAAACCTCAACCTAACCCTATAGTAAGTACATGTAGTTACTTAATATTACTCAGTACTTAAATACATAATTACACTGCAACAATGACACCTTAAAATAAAGTGTAACAAAAATTTCCATACCAAGCAATTACACAATGTATTCAAATAAGTACAATTATTTGAACATTTCTTTTCCCCTTATGAACTTCCTGAACAGGTTATTGCTTAACCCCTTAAATCCGAAGTACACCACCCCCCCAAAACACCCACCCACCCACCACCCCCCCGCGAAAAAAAATCATAATCAACTTACTAAGCAACCACTGAATGTAATAATAGGTATCATTTTAAAGCTTAGCATCTCAGCTTTTCATTTCTCACCATTTTGATCAACTCTTAACGAGTGCTGAGTTATTCCTCTAAAACGGAGTGTACCGCCGGCGGGCACCACCTAGCTGCGAAAAAATGAATTGTCATATTTTTAAAAACTACTGCCAAAATAGGTGTCATTTGAAAGCTTAGAGTCTAAACTTTACAATGGATGTAGCCATTATGATTATCTCCAAAGTAGTGCTGAGTTATTTGCTGATAAAATGAAAAAGAAAAAATCATAATTACGTAATTACTATGTATTAAAAAAAATCCTAATTACTATGTACTGCAATGTGTCAAAAACATCATACAGCTCAGATAGTCATATGTCATTTGAAAGGTCTCACAGAGTAGAACACAACAAGCCTAATTGTTTTGGGCTTTGACTAAACTTGAGCTAGTTTTTGTAAGTTAAGTCCTGCAAGACCCATATGTAAATAATATACTGATGCGGCATTCACGTGGCATTTTTCACTCGTAACGTCATGAAACATGGAAAATGGCATGTCGTTATTTACAGCAGATTCTCACAATTAAAAAGCGCCCAAAGTCACTAATATCCGTCTCTTAGATCTAAAGATATTCCTCATTGAGGTATAACACACAAAAAACAGCACAGGATGATAAACCTCAGACGAATACAATCAGAGTTATATTAAAAAATGTCCTGGCTCTTCTAATCTTTATAATGGCAGTGAACGGCTGTTTCTGTTTTTTAATATATAGTTACATTTTTTAATATAACTCTGATTGTATTCGTCTGAAAGAAGAATGTCATATACACCTAGGATGACTTGAGGTTGAGTAAATCATGGGCTAATTTTCATTTTTGGGTGAACTATCCCTTTAAGATGTTAGAAGAATGAAATCCAAGTTCATCCAACAAAGGTTAATCCAAAGAAAAGTGTCAGTTTGTAAAGGAGATCAGATATAATCCCAAATTGAAGAGAATAACTAATCAAAAACATGAACCAGTTGAGATGTCCTCAGAATCATGTAGATACAAAAACCCTCTGGAAAACAACAAAACAAACAATACAACATGAGGTTCAGCAAGCAAAATACATTTCCCACTATAAAACCTCTGATAATGATAAAGAAACAAATAAGTCAACTCACATTTCCAAATGAAAACATGGAAAGAGCAAACACTCCCAGCTAACAGGTATCCCTTTGCTGCCTTCACATGCTATCGGAATTATCGTAAATACTAGTTTCCTGCTGAAAAATTGGGCATGAACGCTCTCTTGAGTCGTAATCACAAATTCAGAAGTAAGAAGTATGAAATTTCCAATAGCATGTGAAGGCAGCATTACTCACACCAAGCCTGCAACTTTTAGCCAAAAAAGCGCAACGGCTAATCTTAACGCTGCGGCTGTGGCAGAACACAGGGAAGGAGACCAGAGGCTGTTTTTTTTTAATGGATGTCAATGGAGAAGTATAATAATAAACCGCTTTTGTGAGGAAATAGCTTATCATTTAATGAATCGGCTGCCTGTCCACTAATCTTCAACGTTTTATGCTAAACAATACTTGTTGGGAACGATATGTAGATTTTACTATGATAAATACTTTATTTTATAAGAGAAGGCAGAATGTTGCGACAGGTATGACTCGTTTACGGCATTACCATAGTATTTAATAAACATACTTAAACATACTTAACGAATGAATTAAATAATGAATCACTTGGCCTAGCCTGCTATGGAGGAAGAGAATGTTACTGATCGACTGCGGTGTACTTCATTTGTTGTATTTTTGGACCGCCCGCTCCAGTAAGATTTGCGTTGGGTCCTGTGGGACCCGCAGGATCCCAATCCTAATGCAGCCCTCTAATACCCACTGGTAACATCAGTCAGGGCTGGGGCCTGAGTTATTGCTTGCAGATGTTCTCCGTCAGGCTGGATACTGTCTCCATTCACCATTTGAAAATTGCTCCCTGCCTCGCTGAGACGTTTGAGCACATTATTGACATAATTTTCTGAAATCTGGCTAGAGCCGTGAGGTGAGGTCATGGCTGTCTGGATGGAGTGGGACCTGATGGTAAGGAAAATAACCAGATCAATAAAGGAAAAAAACTATTGCGCTTGACAAGGCAGCGAGACTCCATGTGTGGCAGAGGGTAAGCATCCACTATAATGGCCTTATTAGGCTAGCGCAAGTCAACACACATTCTGACTCCTCCCGTTTTCTATTGTGTCACAACAGGGCAATAGCGGCTCCTGGCCATAAATTTAGGTAGGGCAGATTCTGGGTATTAGCGCAAGTTTATGATAATCATTTTGTAAGCTTTATATTCTAATCGCTGAACACATCAGACACACTTTTGACAGAATTCTAATGTGCTTGCATTATTCAGCCTGTAAATGGTGATCTAATTATGATTATTGACAGACTTTATTACACATGACAAACGCATAGAATGCCATCTTAGAATTGCCTTAATGTAGTACTTATTGTGTCTGAATGTTGTTTAAGAATATTAAAAGTTGTGGAGGAATTCTAGTGAGGAAAACAAAGTCATGTCTTTTCTCAGAACAACCATAAAACAAACACAACAGAACTACTGTATATAAAATCTATTCACATAAGCATGCTTAAATTAAAAGGTTTATAATCTCATTAATTTGATATGCTACTCCACATAGGAAGAACAGACATGCCAACTAGTTACTGACCTGATGCAGACACATATCTGAAGCGGACTGATATCACCTTGGTCTGGAACGGGATTTACGTGAGGTAACGTCACATGAAAATAAGCGGGGCTGCCAGAAATCTGCCCCAGTAGCTCTCTATGAGAGCGCGCTGCAGTTCTATTTTTCACCACAGATTTACATTGGAAATTTGTAGGGCACTGTAGAGCTAGGGAGGGCTCAGAGACTGGCTACCCTACTTAGTATTATGAATACATGCCTGCCGAATCCATGCGCTACATTTTAAAATATCCTGCTCACTTTACGATTTAACATAGTCTAGAAAATCTGAAAAAATATTTGTTGCAGAGTGTTGAACACATTTAAAATGTAGTATTAATTCAGTGTATACAGAGGTCTATGTTTGGATGAATATTTTGGTGGGGCTCTGCTCCACCTGCCCATAGAGACGAGCCGTGGCTGCAACAGGGGTTTTCAAAGTCAAATACAGTGGACCTCTCTTTGGACATAAAGTACATTATGGTGCCCTTTTGTTAGGCTGCTGTCACTTTAAGATCTAAATCACAGATCTAATCAACACATCAGTTTTCTTTCCCAACTGTTTATGTTCACTTAAGACATAACCGACTGTGTTAACTTGAATACTCACCAAGACGGGCATTTGACACGCAAGTGTGTGTATTTGACCGTTCAAGTGTAATAAGCCACAGAACTCAATTCGGATGGCACGTTGTCAGTTTTCTGATCCAATTCCACAGCTGCAAAGGACTTTGGCGTTTGGATGCCCACAGCACACTGGATTTTATTTAGCATGCTGGATCCTTGGATAGTAAGGTGTACTCAGGTAAATCAGCTTTTCTAAAAGTGTGTGTTGGAGTCGAATGACATACACGTTCAAAGTGTCCTTTCATTTTACAGTTCTTACACATTGTTCTTGTTGCTGGGCACTCCCTTGCATTAGCCAAGTGTCCACTAGAACCACAACAAAAACATGAGTGTGCATGCGCAGCAGGTACAGTATTTGAGGTTTTGGAGTAGTCTTTGCGGTGGATGTGATTCTTTGCTGTTTGCGCTGATGAGCCTTTTGTTGAATTTGAACAGCTTGCCAGGAATGCTCCGCTCTCCTATGGCCTCCGCTTGTTCTGACACAGACTCGACTTGGGTCGCAGTTGCGATAGCTTCTGCCAATGTTAGGTTAGACACATGCTCAATGAGTTGGTCTCGGATCATGTCCTCTGTATTAGGAAAATCACAAGTTGCTGTTAACTGTCTCAGTGCAGCAATACAGTTTACTATAGACTATTGAGTGCTTTGCACTTGTTTCCAGAAATTATGACACGTTCTACCATGACATTTATGGCAGGCATGAAATGTGTACTCAAAATAGCATAGTCTAATGTGTCTCCAGTCTCTGGTAAAGTATATCAACTCATTTGCCCTTCAGTTCCCAAGCAATGAAGCAGTAAGGCTCCTTTTCTCCCCTCTGGCCAAGCATCACCTGTAGCTCCCATGACAAGGAAATAGTTGCAGAAGTCCTGATCCACGTTGTGAATGGAATGCTGGGCTCACCTAGGCATTCAGTGTAGCCATCGTCGCGTAATATAGATGCAGACCAGCTAATCACCAATTTGTAGCAATATTGTTTAACTTTAATAACCAATTAAGGATGCAATGGTATGAGAATTCCTTGGTTAATCACTCTTTAATCCCGACTGAACACATATGTACACACTCTTGTCTACCCTTATGAAAAAGAAGGTAACTAAAAGTAACTAAACTCAAGTAAATAAAGCATACTTTATACTTTAAGTATACTTTATGTAGTAAGTATACTAATATTAATGTACTAGTAGTAAACTTGTAAGTGTACTATTTCAATACTGCTTGGGACTAAATTGGCCCACTTTTTAGTATATAAAAGTATATGTTTAAGTGTACTATAAGTGTAACAGTAGTAAACTTTAAGTGCACAACTAGTTCACAACTACGTTTCTCATTTGTACTGCATCTGTACTACAAGTGAACTTATAAGTATACTAGTAGTTTACTATTTTAATACTTGTAGTACATTTTTTTTAGTTTATGAAAGTACACTTTGAAGTGTACTCTCAGTAAACTGCTAGTTTAGTAGTTTTATACTGCAAGTGAACATAACAGCATTCTTATAGTTTACTATTTATATGTTATTTTTGCACTTTAAGTATACTACTATGTTCCTGTTTAGGTATTAATTTTTTCTACTTGAAATATACTGTTAACTGTACTTTAACTCTTTCCAATTTAAAAACATTTTATTCTAGCTTCATGCATCCTTTTTTATCAACACTTGAATGTGGGTAAGTTTTATCAAAAAAACAAAAAAACAAAAAAAAAACGCAACATTTTAAACAAAAATAAGAAAATCGCATTTTTGTCAAAGACTACATCCGGATTGGATTAAGCACCATGATCAAAACATAGTTGGAGTAGTTTGAGTCCAACAAAAGTCATTTCCTCTTCATGGGTTCGAATTCTCATTCAGTAATGTTTGGCAGTTTTGATTTATATGCTTTTTAATGTTTGATGATTGCACTGTTTAACATTTGCGTAAGCAATCTTCTATCACTTGTTTCTGCTTCTTCTTCACCTGTGTTTTGATCCGGAGATTCTGTACTAGAAGCGTAATAGTGCCACCTACCATATAACAATGAAAACATGGATAGCCGGAAAATTCAGTCAATGGAGGGGAAAGAGTAAAGTAGATTTGAAGTAAATTCCTATGTACACTACCAGTGGACTAGCCTACACAAAAATTCAGATACTCAGAATTAGGAACATATCAGTTTTCTTTATAAATCAATATTTTCAAACAATCTAAGTTTATAAGACAGTATGTAAAGCTATGTGAAAGAAGTATATTTAATAGGCCACTCAATCAAAAGACTAAACACAATTATAAGCCAAGTATACTTAGAATAATTAATTATACTTTGAGGTATATCTCGATCAAAAGATTGAGTACATGTATAGTCCAAATATACTTGACTTATACTGACAGAATTGTATATTTAAAGTATACTTAAGTGCAATATTAAGTATATTTCTGAGAAGTACATAAAGTATATTTCTGAGAAGTATATAAAAAGTAGACTGAAAGTATGCTTATTTTTAGTATACTAATAGCACACTTAAATAAACCTATTTTTTTGTAAGGGTACTTTTATGCTCCATCTTCTCCAGTCCTATATCTCCCCCTAGTGTTCATACTTTGTTATAACAGTCTATGTAGACATAACACAGTGGCCCTCCAGGAGAAGAGTTGCCAAATCCTGCTTTTAAACATCCGTTTTGAATTACAGAAAATTACAGAGCAGAAGTTTAAAAGAACACACCTGTCAAGGCTGCATTTTCCTTTTCTCTTGTTGGGGACCCTTCCTTTTCTCACAAGTTAGCAGCAATTCTATAGCAACAGCAAACACTGCCTTGTAGACATTATAAAAAAGACTAGCATCAGACACATCTGTGAAATGTGAGCTAATGTTACCACTAATGTTTTCTGGAATGGCCGAGAGTGTTGGATTTACACCAACTTGATTTTGGTCATAAGCCCATTGTTTCTGTAAGCTTTAGCCTACTTCTAGATTGCTTAGTAAAGGTGATAATATTCAAAATGGTTCTAAGCAACAATATGACTTGCTAGAGTTCAGGTTGTGTTGTGTAACATTAGAACTCATTTAATGCATTATGACATTTTTACCATATTTGTCAAAGAGTACAAGCATTCAGTTTCACTGGGTCCAGTCCCAAACCACCTTTAGGCCTATCCTTACTGACTTCACTCTATTAGGCAATCACAAATTTGTATGTTACAAATATGCTTCAATAGAAAGAGACATAACACTTTTATTTATTTATTTTTTCTGTATTTTACTTTTCATAACTGATCGTACAGTGCTAGTGCTTTAGTCACCAAGAAAGTTGTTCCTCGTGGTTAAATTGTTTTTTATTTATTTATTGATTGCACCTAGTACACTTGTATGTCATATTTATTTATTCAAATTTCATAACAATTACTGTAGGTATGGTTTTTAAAAGGCTTTTTCATCGCTTTCCTATAAATTGCCATTAGTTTATTTCATGTCTCCTAATACATGGTTGTATTGATATAAATCTCTCTAAATACACCATTTTGATAAAAAGAGATCAGCTTGAAAATTATTATATTATTGTTTTAGTATAATGAAACCTTAAAGGGTCATGAAACCGTAAACCAAATTTTCTGAGATTTTAACAGAGCTATGAGTTTTGAGCATCATAGAAGTCAATGTTACCATCCATTCGTTTTGATTGTAGGAGAAAACTAGTTAATTTTAATTCTTTTTGCGCTATATTCTACTTCCGGGTTTAAATTCATCTTTGTATCAACGCCACAGAATGTGACGTTTTCTCGTACTATAGTACGGCGATGACTCATACTCATCGGTGTCTCATAATTATTCATGAGTCTGCGTGTCCTTATCCTATGAGAAGATGCCTCGCTTAACACAGCAGCACGCGTTTATTGACAGGCGCTTCAAAGAGTGAGATCGCATTTGTAAGAGTTTCTGCGTCGCATAAGTTCTCTTCAGTAAATCCTGCGTCTTCGAAACAAACGTGATTCATCCACACTGTGAGTGTAACTGCTCTTTATGGCCCATTAACTGATCAAACGGCTCATAAAACGCTGCAAAATAAGTCTCAAAAGTTATCAATGATGCAACAGCGTGTTCGTATATATTTTCTATGCAGAGAACATGCGAATGACTGTGCATTTATTTGTGTAATAAATGATAGCTGGCACAGGATATGTACTTTATGTATTTGTGTTATTTATGGTGAGCTTACAAAACCATGTGCATATTGTGTTACGTAATGATATTTTGCAGCGTGCAATTTTTTTGGGAAGCTTTGATGCTTTTACTGAGAGTGAAATAAAACTCTGAATCAGAAGCTGTTGCTGTGTTGTCAGTCAGTCTCCCCTCATCCCCCTTCACTCCGCAGTTTAACCACGCCCACTTTTATAGCATTCAAAATTGTGGTGAGAACTGACGGCTGCTGAAACAGGGGGTTTCATGACCCTTTAAAATATTCTCATGCTGTGTGATTTAATATTTCATGCATACAATATAGTTAAAATAATCAAATACAAGCACATAAGTTGCAGTTTTGAAGTATATATTTAAATCAGAAACATAGTTCCCCAAGTGTAGTATGTTCAGATCTATATTTTGGAAATAACAGGCGTTACAATATAAGTTAAATTATACCCCCACAAAGATGGCAATATTCAAAATCCTTGTCCTTGTGGTGACATTTTTTGGTCCCCATGAGGAAAACAGCTTATAAATCATACTAAGTGATGTTTTTGAAAATGTAAAAATGCAGAAAGTTGTCTGTGATGGGTAGGTTTAGGGTTGGGGATAGACTATACAGTTTTTGTGCAGTATAAAACATTATGTCTATGGAATGTCCCCATAAAACATGAAAACCCAACATGTTTTTTTTTTAACGTTGCAACTAGATGTCAACTAAGTATTAGTAGACTGTTAGGGTTAGTGTAATAAGTTGACATGTACTTGCAAAGTCGGTAGAATGTCTGTTGGGGCACCATCAAAATAAAGTGATAGCAGATATTAAGCAGACAGTCAACTAATACTCTAATGACTGGTAGTTACTTATAGTTAATAGAATGTCTAATGTGGACTATCGAAATAAAGTGTTACATTATTACATTTGTATCTAACCCCTTCAGACCCTGCAACCACTGGAATGGACATCACGTTTTTTGATTAAACCAATAAGGATTTATGTTTTTATAATATGAGTAATGCCTGGTCACTGATTGGTTTCTGATCAACCAATCACAATAAAGATATGGGCCCTAACTTAATCTGATTGAGCTTCAGGCATCACAAAAAACAGGCATGGCTAACCAACTAGACAGGAGGAGGAGGAAGCCCCCTTTTTATCTTTTATGTGCAGATTTATGTTCATGGTAGCCTCCTCAACTTGCACCTATTATAAACTTAATAGTATTAAGTGATAATATTCAAAGTTATTTTGAAGATATTTCAGAGTTGCAGAACACAGGAATTGTTTAAAAGTTTAATGACATCAGGTGTTAAAAGATATCAGCAGGAACCTCTTGAATTAGTTGTGTGCCAGGTTGTGAAATTTGTGCAAGCCTTTTAAAGCTAAAATACAGAGCTATGTGACATACACATATACTCAGATTCACCCACTGCAACCAACAAAAAGAATCAAACTAGTTTTTTTAGACTTTATATCATCTTACCTTTTTTCTACATTCTTATTGCATTGCTCATTCTTACTGTATGTTCTTTTCAAAATCTTCAACACTAGTTCATAAGTATGGTTAAAATATGAGGATTTTTATGTCGCTTCAGTCGTGATGGTCATTGTTGTGGATGTAAAAAATCTAATAAAAATTAGTTGGCAACATTTTTGTTTTTTAGATTCATTTCTAAATTGAAGAAAAGCAAATATCAAGCAAGTAATTTTTTTTTTGCTCTGTGAAAAAAAAAATCAGGTCTGAAAGGGTTAAAGTTCTGTGGTAAATTGCTTTGAAAGTGGACAAGTTTATTGTGATTTATTATGGGTTTTACCCATGATATGTTTCCTTGTGTTTTGATCTGGCTTAAGTAAGATAATATAGCACTTTGGTGTAAATATACAGAATAACAAACCAAAACTGGAAGCTAAGATGGCAAATATCTCCACAGCTACAGTGAATTTTCCAGGAGAACTGACATAAGCTGGGATAAATGTGATCCAAACAGCACAAAAAATGAGCATACTGAATGTGATGAATTTAGCTTCATTGAAGTTATCTGGCAGCTTTCGAGCCAGAAAAGCCAAAATGAAACATAGGACAGAGAGCAACCCAATATAAACCAGTACAGCCCAGAAACCTATAGCTGAGCCTAGATTACATTCAAGTATTATTTTATCTAATGAATGAGTAATATTTTTATATGGCGTTGGAGGGGCTAATACCAGCCACAGGGTACATATTATTACCTGAAAAAAGGTACAGCAGAAAACGCTAATTCTTTGTAAGGGCAATGAACACTGAGGGACACTTGATCCAGGCACTGTGGCCTTGAAGGCCATTACCACTGCTATTGTCCTTGCTAGAACACAAGACATACAAAGGGCAAACGTGATCCCGAATGCTGTGTGACGCAACATACAGGACCACTCAGTAGGCCGACCTATAAAAGTAAGTGAACAGAGAAAACACAGAGACAATGAGAAGAGAAGCAGGAAACTCAGCTCTACATTGCTGGCCTTCACAAGTGGTGTGTCTATGAAGTTGTAAAACACCAGTGCAACTGCAATTGTTAAAGACACCCCAGTTAATGAGAATGCAGTCAAAAGTATTCCCATGTTTTCCTCGAATGAAAGGAACTCCACCTTCTTGAGAACACACATACTATGGTTTTCGTTTGACCAGTACTCTAAAGGACATTTGACGCATTCAGCAGAATCTAAAAAAGACAAATAGAGCATAACATTATAATATTTTTCCTCATACATTCAGCATAATGTGGTATATATAGCACTGTATATGGATGTGCATATGTACATCCATTTATGTATGTGTCTGTCATTTATTTGCACATTAAAAGTGTTTATGTCTCTTTGTATTAAAGTGCTGGTCATCTCACCAGTAGTGTTGCTAATTTCTCCAGAAGGGCACCGCAAGCATTCAAAGCAGCACACTGGTCTCCCTTTGATCACTGCTTGTCTGAAACCTGGCCGGCATCTCTCACTGCACACCGAGCTCGGTTTCTGCCATGTTTACACATTCTTACTTTGTTGCACTTATTTTTAAACATATATCAGGCACTCAACGTACTAATGTTACTCTGTACATACCGTGTAACTGTCTCCTTCCCAAATTATATTGACAGAATTCATGACAAACTGCTGTTCACTGGGTAGTGAGGCATCATAGTGTCCTACAGTGATAAAATTTGTTTCCCCTGCTCCATTTTTCTGCCAGTTTATTAGTTCATATCTTGCTGTAGGGTCTCCATTTTGGTCAAAGTATACTTTCTGACCTGAGGCCATTGTGAAATTCACATTTTGAAGGGAATGCAGTACCTGTTAACATTTAAAACGCTGTTAAAATGTGGTAATAATAATAATAATAATAACAAAAATATTTATTTACAAGATTTACTTACTTGGCTGGAAAGCATTAAATCCTTATTTCCACATGTTATGTTTTCAGGTGAACTGTTTGAGGTTTTGCAAGCTATCGTGTTATGAAGTGCATAAGCTATAGCATAGACTGCCTTGTATACATTATTTGAAATCCGTAGTTCAGATACATCCGTGAACGCATTACTCACATTACTCAGGTTTTCAGATCCATCACAAAACTTTTCATACTCAGCTTTAGAACTGATTGTTGAAGAGAGACAGCATTCAAATGTCGTCTCCCAAAATTCCCTCAGAAGAGCATTTGAAGGATTCTGAGATGGATTAACCTTAAGTAGAAATTCTTTCAGCCCTGGGATTTTTGACTTGCTAATTGTAAAACCAACAGCTCCACCAAGAACTTTTGAAACTTTTTCAGTTGTCAAGTATCTTGCTGTTATCCAGGATTCACTGCCTACCCACTGTAGCCCACTTACATTTTGCCTGATAATTTCCTCCAGTAACACATCCATTTCACCCTGCGCCAGAAATGCCACAAGAACTTTAGCAGTGCCCTTTTTTATTACTTCAACGACCTTAGCAGTCTTCTCTCTGGAATTTGTCCTCAATATGGCCTCTGAATATTCAATGCATACTCCTTCTCTCTGAGCTACCTCTACAAAGGTTGCCATGCCATTGTTTCCATAGTCATTATCACTTCTCACTGCTCCAACCCATGTCCAGCCGAAGTGTTTGACTAGCTGAGCCAGTGCTCTGCTCTGGTAGTAATCACTGGGAATAGTCCTGAAGAAAGAAGGAAACTGCTTTCTGTTGCTTAGGCAGGCACAGGTAGCAAAATGACTAATCTGTCAAACAGAACAGATAAAAGTAACAGGAAATATATTTATTTGTTTACTCATATAACTTACAATAGGACACATTTATGTATATTTATTTCACCACAGGAATCTTGAAGGGCCCTGTTGCTCTGGACAGTACAATGGTTGAGGAAGACTCAGATTCTCCAATTATTGCTTTAACTGCTGTCTTTCCAGAGCAGGTCTGTTCTGCTGTCAACTCCTGGCCATTTATCAGAGCCATTGATGACCTCATAGAGGCTAATGTGGAACCACAGCTGTCAAATATTTGGTATCCAATTGAAATGTTTGGCAGCAATCTCTGATTGCTGTTAATTTCCTCAATGGCAAAGATCATGGTCTGAGCAAAGCGAAATTCTCTCAAATTAAGGCTATATTTTAGAGAGAGAGAGAGAGAGAGAGAGAGAGAGAGAGAGAGAGAGAGAGAGAGAGAGAGAGAGAGAGAGAGAGAGAGAGAGAGAGAGAGAGAGTTATAGATTTTGCAGTAAGGTTGGAAGTTTGTCTTATTGGAAATATTATCTAATGTCTTATTTCACAAAATAAAATGTATTCCATAGGACATATATTTTTACACTGTTAAATTAATAAAATAGAAATAGAGAAGTTGCAAACCTTGTGCACAATAGACGATGAGGTTTTTCTGTAAATGATGGCATTTCCAATTGTATTTTGCTGTGAATTGAAAAAGCTCCTCCGATGATAATTTCTCCATCTTTGGACAGCAGGGGGTACTCTGGTTGCCCTATAATACTACAGTTAGCCTTTTCCCCCTCTGTTTTAATGCTGCAGAGCAGCAAGAACCCAAAGACAAGCATCACAGAGACTCTGGGCCCCCCCTTACTCTTCTTATGATGATGAGTTTGTTTATATAGTGTCAGTTGTCAGACTCATCATGAGCACATAATAAAGTTATGTAATCATCATGTGGTGATTTTTTTTTTTTTAATATAACAAACCTCAATGTGTCACGATATCCAGTCATCAGCCCAGTCACTGCAGCACTACGTTTCCCAGCATCCCTCCTGGCTCCCACCTGCACACAATCAATGATCTCCCACACCTACAGCTCATTCCCTCATCAATTACCAGTGCTGGGTAGTAACTGATTATATGTAATTTGGGGCCTAGTCCACACGTACACAGATATTTTTATAAACTGAGTTTTGGGCTGTGCATACCTACCTCATGTGATTATATTCTTATCTCAATCCTGGATTACCTGTCCCTGTGATCCTACTCCAGTGTCTCTCCAGCAAAAAATTCCTTTTACAAGCACATTGAAAATGTTTTATTGAAAGTAAAATATATCAAATGCAATTACTAATCATCTAAGATTAAATATCAAGTGTGTTATTTTATTAATATTTAGGTCATGTTTTGTTTGTTCCATGGTTCCATGCACAGTGTATTGTAGTGTCCCTGAGGAAAAATTCTATTCATTCTTTGTTATAGGTGAGGAAGAATTGTCTAAACTTGTTAAATCATCTAAATCAACAACATGTATGTTAGACCCTATACCGACTAAGCTACTGAAAGAGATGCTTCCAGGGGTCATATATCCTCTTCTTAATATTATCAATTCATCATTGTCATTAGGATACATACCTAGAACCTTTAAGATGGCTATTATTAAACCTCTTATTAAAAAAATTAAACTTGATCCTAGAGAATTAGTCAATTACAGGCCGATCTCTACCCTTTCTGTCAAAAATACTAGATAAGGCTGTATTCTCACAACTATGTTCCTTTTTGTTTTTGTTTTTTAAAAAAATGGTATCTGCGAGGATTTACAGTCAGGATTTAGACCGTATAACAGTACTGCGACTGCTCTCATTAGATTTACAAATGATTTGTTCTTATCTTCCGATCGTGGTTGTATCTCTCTATTAGTGTTATTGGATCTTAGTGCTGCATTTGATACTATCAACCACAACATTCTTTTGAATAGACTCGAAAATTATGTTGGCATTAGTAGAATTGCATTGGCATTTTTTAAATCATACTTATCTGACTGGTATCAGTTTGTAGCAGTAAATGAAGAGATGTCATACTGATCACAAGTTCAGTATGGAGTACCACAAGGCTCAGTACTAGGACCGTTGCTTTTGACCCTGTACATGCTACCCTTGGGAGATATTTATACTGATGATACTCAGCTCTATATTTCTTCATACCCTGATGAAACTTAACAATTTCCTAAAAATTAACGGGATGCATAGCTGATATAAAAATTTGGATCACTAGTAATTTCCTACTACTTAATTCTGAAAAAAAAAACAGAGTTTCTAATTATTGGACCAAAAACCTCAGCATGTAATAACCCAGAATACTGTCTAACACTTGATGGCTTTTCTGTCAAGTCTTTGTCATCACTTAGGAACCTGCTCTTTGATACCAATCTTTTGAACCTGCTCTTTGATACCAGCTACGTTTCTATCATCTGTAAAACTGCATTTTCCCATCTTAAAAATATATCTAAATTATGACATATACTCTCAAATGCGGGACAGTTAGTTAATGCGTTCATGACCTCAAGGCTAGATTATTGCAATGCTCTACTGGGTGGTTTCCCTGCACGCTTAATATACAAACTCCAGCTGGTCCAAAATGCAGCAGATAGAGCTCTTACTAGAACCAGGAAGTATGACCATATTAGCCTGGTTCTGCCAACACTGCATTGGCTCGCTATTAACCCCTACGGGTCTGAGGCAGTTTTGGGGCCCTTTAGAAGTTTTGAAATGCTCTCACAATTGTGCTTTTTTCATATGCTTATAAACATATTAATGGCAAAAGTGTCATTACACTGTATTCATCACTCATTCACATAAAACAACATATTGATTTAAATTTTGTAAGACACTTTTTGTTTACAAAGCCCATATGCGAAGAGGTGTGGATGATCATGAATAATGCTGTGATTCACACCTGAGAAGACAAAGAACCGCATAATGAGCTGCACAATGAATGAGCCTTTGAGTCAGGTACAGTATGTGAGAGGGAACTATAAGAAAGAATATAAGGACAAAACAGGACAAAATAAATATATTTTTTGTAGATTATTTAGAATATAATTAACAATATAAATTGAGAGCCAAAGGAACATTTTGAGTACAAATATACATCACATACCTGGCATTTCCAAGGTGTTTGGTGTTTCTATGCACTGAGAAAAAACATGATTTTTGTAATCTCATGCATGCATGTATTATACAGTGGGGAGAACAAGTATTTGATACACTGCAGATTTTGCAGATTTTCCTACTTACAAAGCATGTAGAGGTCTGTAATTTTTATCATAGGTACACTTCAACTGTGAGAGACAGAAAATCAGAAAATCACATTGTATGATTTTTAAATAATTAATTTGCATTTTATTGCATGACATAAGTATTTGATCACCTACCAACCAGTAAGAATTCTGGCTCTCACAGACCTGTTAGTTTTTCTTTAAGAAGCCCTCCTGTTCTCCACTCATTACCTGTATTAACTGCACCTGTTTGAACTCATTACCTGTATAAAAGACACCTGTCCACACACTCAATCAAACAGACTCCAACCTCTCCACAATGGCCAAGACCAGAGAGCTGTGTAAGGACATCAGGGATAAAATTGTAGACCTGCACAAGGCTGGGATGGGCTACAGGACAATAGGCAAGCAGTTTGGTGAGAAGGCAACAACTGTTGGCGCAATTATTAGAAAATGGAAGTTCAAGATGACGGTCAATCTCCCTCGGTCTGGGGCACCATGCAAGATCTCACCTCGTGGGGCATCAATGATCATGAGGAAGGTGAGGGATCAGCCAAGAACTACACGGCAGGACCTGGTCAATGACCTGAAGAGAGCTGGGACCACAGTCTCAAAGAAAACCATTAGTAACACATTATGCCGTCATGGATTAAAATCCTGCAGCTCACGCAAGGTCCCCCTGTTCAAGCCAGCGCATGTCCAGGCCCATCTGAAGTTTGCCAATGACCATCTGGATGATCCAGAGGAGGAATGGGAGAAGGTCATGTGGTCTGATGAGACAAAAATAGAGCTTTTTGGTCTAAACTCCACTCGCCGTGTTTGGAGGAAGAAGAAGGATGAGTACAACCCCAAGAACACCATCCCAACCGTGAAGCATGGAGGTGGAAACATCATTCTTTGGGGATTGAGTAAGAGCATTGAAGATGGGTCGTGGCTGGGTCTTCCAGCATGACAACGACCCGAAACACACAGCCAGGGCAACTAAGGAGTGGCTCCGTAAGAAGCATCTCAAGGTCCTGGAGTGGCCTAGCCAGTCTCCAGACCTGAACCCAATAGAAAATCTTTGGAGGGAGCTGAAAGTCCGTATTGCCCAGCGACAGCCCCGAAACCTGAAGGATCTGGAGAAGGTCTGTATGGAGGAGTGGGCCAAAATCCCTGCTGCAGTGTGTGCAAACCTGGTTAAGAACTACAGGAAACGTATGATCTCTGTAATTGCAAACAAATGTTTCTGTACCAAATATTAAGTTCTGCTTTTCTGATGTATCAAATACTTATGTCATGCAATAAAATGCAAATTAATTACTTAAAAATCATACAATGTAATTTTCTGGATTTTTGTTTGAGATTCCATCACTCACAGTTGAAGAGTACCTATGATAAAAATTACAGACTTCTACATGCTTTGTAAGTGGGCAAACCTGCAAAATCAGCAGTGTATCAAATACTTGTTCTCCCCACTGTAGCACAACATGTGAACAAAATTTTGTATAGGCCTATTATATTTTAAATTATATACAGTATTTATATACAGTACCGAGATTGGACACATTACTGTTTTTAATATTTTTGAAAGAAGTTTTATGCTCACAAAGCCTGCATTTATTTGATCAAAATACAGAAAAAAATGTAATATTGTGAAATATTATTACAGTTTAAAATAATAGTTTTCTATTTTAATATACTTTAAAATATTATTTTTTCGGTCATGTAAAACTGAATTTTCATCAGCCATAACTCCAGTCTTCAGTGTCACATGATCCTTCAGAAATCATTCTAATATGCTGATTTATTATCAATGTTGTAAACTGCTGTGCTTCTTAATATTTTTTTATAACCTTTGATACTTTTTTCAGGATTCTTGGATGAATAAATGAAGTAATGGCTGATGAAAATTCAGCTTTGCATCACAGAAATAAATTATAGTTTACAGTGTATTAAAATAGAAAACGTCTCGGTTACGTATGTAACCCTTGTTCCCTGAAGGAGGGAATGGAGACATACGTTGGAACTGACCGACGAATTGGGGATCATTTTCAGAGACCAATCTACTTCGAGTGTAAACTAAACGAGCCAATAAACATTGGCACGCGGTTCACGCATTCCACGCTCCTCCCCGCAGCGCGGATATAAATAAGGAAGTGGATGCCAAACTTAGTGACTCGGCTGTTCAGCGGAGGTACAGCAACTGTGGTGACAGGACGTACATCTCCGTTCCCTCCTTCAGGGAATGAGGGTTACATACGTAACCGAGACATTCCCTTTCAATCGGTCATGTTCGACGTACGTTGGAACTTGACCGACGAATTGGGGATCTACCAACACGCCACAGTTGCTGGCCTTTCCAGCGCTCTGCCTGAGCACAACATAGGTAGTACAACATATGGCAGTCTCTGAGGTGGTTCCAGCCTAGTTCTAGGGGGGAAGGACACCATCAGAGACGACAGAGCAAGCTCTGTCAAGGGAAAGTATAGGGTAGCCGTGACGTGGAAGAATACACATACAGTGGGGAGAACAAGTATTTGATACACTGCCGATTTTGCAGGTTTGCCCACTTACAAAGCATGTAGAAGTCTGTAATTTTTATCATAGGTACTCTTCAACTGTGAGTGACGGAATCTAAAACAAAAATCCAGAAAATCACATTGTATGATTTTGAAGTAATTAATTTGCATTTTATTGCATGACATAAGTATTTGATACATCAGAAAAGCAGAACTTAATATTTGGTACAGAAACCTTTGTTTGCAATTACAGAGATCATACGTTTCCTGTAGTTCTTGACCAGGTTTGCACACACTGCAGCAGGGATTTTGGCCCACTTCTCCATACAGACCATCTCCAGATCCATCAGGTTTCGGGGCTGTCACTGGGCAATACGGACTTTCAGCTCCCTCCAAAGATTTTCTATTGGGTTCAGGTCTGGAGACTGGCTAGGCCACTCCAGGACCTTGAGATGCTTCTTACAGAGCCACTCCTTAGTTCCCTTAGACCCAGCCACGACCCATCTTCAATGCTCTTACTGAGGGAAGGAGGTTGTTGGCCAAGATCTCGCGATACATGGCCCCATCCATCCTCCCCTCAATACGGTGCAGTCGTCCAGTCCCCTTTGCAGAAAAGCATACCCAAAGAATGATGTTTCCACCTCCATGCTTCACGGTTGGGATAGTGTTCTTGGGGTTGTACTCATCCTTCTTCTTCCACCAAACACGGCGAGTGGAGTTTAGACCAAAAAGCTCTATTTTTGACTCATCAGACCACATGACCTTCTCCCATTCCTCCTCTGGATCATCCAGATGGTCATTGGCAAACTTCAGATGGGCCTGGACATGCGCTGGCTTGAGCAGCGGGACCTTGCGTGCGCTGCAGGATTTTAATCCATGACGGCGTAGTGTGTTACTAATGGTTTTCTTTGAGACTGTGGTCCCAGCTCTCTTCAGATCCCAGCCTTGTGCAGGTCTACAATTTTATCCCTGATGTCCTTACACAGCTCTCTGGTCTTGGCCATTGTGGAGAGGTTGGAGTCTGTTTGATTGAGTGTGTGGACAGGTGTCTTTTATACAGGTAACGAGTTCAAACAGGTGCAGTTAATACAGGTAATGAGTGGAGAACAGGAAGGCTTCTTAAAGAAAAACTAACAGGTCTGTGAGAGCCGGAATTCTTACTGGTTGGTAGTTGACCAAATACTTATGTCATGCAATAAAATGCAAATTAATTATTTAAAAATCATACAATGTGATTTTCTGGATTTTTGTTTTAGATTCTGTTTCTCACAGTTGAAGTGTACCTATGATAAAAATTACAGACCTCTACATGCTTTGTAAGTAGGAAAACCTGCAAAATCGGCAGTGTATCAAATACTTGTTTTCCCCACTGTATGGGGTCGCCGCAGGGACCACTACATATGGACACCCAGCCTAACACATGTTCCACCACGCATACGAGTGTAGGCCTGGCGTCAGATGCTCCGCAGCGTCTGACTGCCGAGGGTGATGAAGGAACTCAACAGGGTTAGCCATTTCTGGGGAACTCTACTGGAGTCAAAGGCGGGAGTGGCATTGCAAGCCGACACTTAGAACGGGTCCTACGCTACTGGCCACTGGGGGCGAGTACATGGGAAGATACCGGCTCTACATGGAGGCTATAGAATCTAGCGAATGTGTTAGGTGTCGCCCAGCCCGCAGCTCTACAAATATCTGTTAGCGAGGCGCCTTGAGCCAGCGCCCAGGAGGAAGCAACACTTCTAGTTGCATGTGCTTGCAACCCGAACGGGCAAGGCACGTCTTGGGACTGATACGCCAAGACAATAGCATCCACTATCCAGTGGGCTAACCTCTGCTTAGAGACAGCCTTTCCCTTCTGCTTGCCTCCGTAACAGACGAAGAGCTGCTCTGAGGTCCACGTAACACCGCAAAGCACGGATGGGACAGAGCAAAGCCAGGGCTGGGTCTGCCTCCTCCGAAGGCAGCGCTTGCAGGTTTACTACCTGGTCCCTGAAGGGAGTGGTAGGAACCTTGGGCACGTATCCAGGCCGGGGTCTCAGGACGACGTGAGAGTTGGCCGGCCCGAATTCTAGGCATGATTCGTCAACCGAAAAAGATTGCAGGTCCCCTACCCTCTTGATGGAGGCCAATGCCGTCAGGAGTACTTTCTTCATGGACATGATTTTTAACTCCACTGACGGCAAAGGCTCAAAGGGAGGTCTCTGCAGTGCTGTGGGCACCAGAGACAGGTCCTAAGTGGGTAACGAGTTAGGACGAGGAGGATTTAACCTTCTCGCACCTCTGAGGAACCTGACGATCAGGTCATGCTTCCCTAAAGACTCCCCCTTGACTGCATCGTGATACGCCGCGATTGCTGCGACGTACACTTTAAGGGTGGAGGGAGACAGCCTTCGCTCCAACCCATTTTGCAGGAAGGAAAGCACGACTCCAACCGAACAATTTCGGGGGTCTTCCCGGCAGGAAGAACACCATTCAACAAATAGGTTCCACTTCAATGCATAGAGGCGCCTCATAGAGGGGGCTCTAGCAGAAGTGATAGTGTCTACCACACCTAGAAACAGACCGTCCAGGGACCAGACATGGAGTTTCCAGAGGTCTGGACGCAGGTGCCATAGAGTGCCCCGTCTCTGAGAAAGCAGGTTCTACCTTAGAGGAATGGGCCAGGGAGGGGCTGTCGCGAGGAGTGAGAGTTCGGGGAACCAGGTCCGGTTGGGCCAGTACAGCGCAACTAACAAGACCTGCTTCTCGTCCACCCTGATTTTGCACAGAGTCTGTGCAGGAAGGCTCACTGGGGGAAACACATATTTGTGTAGGTCCCGGGGCCAGCTGTGTGCCAGTGCATCCGTGCAGAGGGTCCCCTCGGTCAGGGAGTAAAACAACCGGCAGTGGGTCGAGTCCGGAGAGGCAAACAGGTCTACCTGTGCGGCTCCAAAGAGGTCCCATATCAGCTTGACCACCTGGGGGTGGAGTCACCACTCTCCCGGAAGTGTGGGCTGTCGCGAGAGCTCGTCGGCTTTTTGCACGATTGAGCACACCAAGGATGTGAATGGCCCGAGGCGACCTCAGATGCTTCTGACTCCAAAGGAGGAAATGGCGGGCGAGTTGCAACATGCGGCAGGAGCGTAGACAACCTTGTCGGTTTATGTATGCAACGGTCGCAGTGCTGTCCGTACGGACCAGTACGTGCTTGCCATGTAGCGGCCCAGCGCAAGACGTACTGCTAGCAACTCGAAGCATTTGATGTGCCAGTGCAGTTGAGGTCTCGTCCACAGACCCGAGACTGCATGCCCGTTGTACGTGGCCCCCCAGCCGGTGGACGAGGCATCCGTGAACACCACAGCATGCCTGGACACTTGTTCTTGGGGAACTCCTGCCCGTAGAAACAAAGGGTCCGACCACGGGAAATAATTTCAGTGGGACCACCGTCCTGCCTTTGAATGAATTTAAGCAGTTCAACACTGACCGGACACGCTCCTCCGCAACCAAATCCAACTCCATACCGAGATAAGAGATTCTCTGTGCGGGGAAGAGTTTGCTCTTGTCCCAGTTGACCCGAAGTCCCAACAGGCTGAGGTGACTGAGCACCATGTCCCTGTGTTTGCACAACTGATCCCGAGACTGAGCCAGTATGAGCCAGTCGTCGAGATAGTTGAGGATGCGAACGCCACGTTCTCTGAGCGGAACTATGGCTGCCTCCGCGACCTTCGTAAAGACGCAAGGCGACAGGGACAGCCAGAAGGGAAGCACTTTGTACTGATATGCTCGCCCTTCGAAAACAAAACGTAGAAACGGTCTGTGCCGAGGGAGAATCAAGACATGAAAGCACGCGTCCTTCAGGTCGATCGCTGCAAACCAGTCATGGGGACGGATGCATTCGAAAACGCGCTTCTGCGTCAACATCTTTAATGGGAGCTTGTGAAGGGCCCGGTTCAAGACTCGCAGGTCCAAGATCGGTCGTAACCCACCGCCTCTCTTGGGCAAAATGAAGTAGGGGCTGTAGAACACCGACCTCATATCGGCTGGAGGAACCGGCTCGACCGCATTCTTCGCCAGTAGGAAATCGATCTCTGCCCGTAAGACATGAGCTTCCCTGTTTCTGAATCGCATAGCCGAATCTGATGGTACGGATGAGCCAGCGAGACAGGCTGGGGAGTGCCAGCCACGCCCCCAGAGATTATACAAGCTGGACCAACGGGACCACAGACGTACCCGGGGTGGGGCAGCAAGGTGGAACACAGGGACAGAGGAGGAAGGAAGTGGCAAGGCATTGGAGCGTTGCACACTGCCAACCTCGCTCTCTTGTGGCCCAGGGAGAAAGGAAACTGCTCTTTTATTGAAAATGTAGATACCATTGGACTCAAAGGAGCCAGCGGCAGAACAGAAATAAAGCGAAACAGAAGATTCTCCACCCGGTCCTCCTCCGGGGGAGGGAGTGGTGCGGACATCATCTCCCGGAGAGCAGCTCTTTCCTTCCCTTGGCGGCCTGGGAAAGCATAGCCGTGAGCTCTGGGTCAGACTCGACCAACACTGCCACAGCCGAAGGGGGCAACGCAGCCGAATATTCATCCCCAGAGGACATAAGCTCACCCTCCGATGCAGCAATCGACATTCTATCCTCGGCCGGAGCTCCAAAAAAAATGACTGGCCCCCCATGGGAAGGACCAGCGCGCTGTCTTGGAAGCTCCACCGGCGGCGGTGTGGAGGAGTGAGGGGCCCGAGGAGGTTGGCTCGGCGGGGAAGCCCTCACTGTGATCCTCAGGTCACCACCAAGGCTATTAACCGAAGTAGGAGCCCTCTGAGTTCCCCCAGAAGGGCCACTAGATCGAGGAATAGGCAAAGAGACTCCACCCCATCTGAGGTATTTGAGTCTGGACCTTAACACCGCGATGGTCATGTTCCCGCAGTGCAAACATGAACCATCCACGAACGCTACCTCAGCGTGCCGAATGCCCAAGCATGAGAGACAGCGATCGTTACTGTCAACCGGGGACAGAGAGTGACTGCATCCAGAAACAGACGGTTTGAATGACATCTTGAAAAAGACGCAGGGTCAAACCGTGTAAGCTCTTTTAGAAAGGAAAAACCGCTCATATTGGTGCTGAAGCCCACAGGGGAAATGGCCACGGCTCACAACAGTTCTATAGTGCAAGCCTGTTGTGAGCACTCACTCTCATTGAAGACGCACACTCTGCTCTGTGAAAACAGCTGTTGATGTCACATGTGACTGCGACCACCGCTGCTCGCGCTGTTTCACCAGTACCAGACCAAGAGCGTCCTTCCAAGAGCAGACCCATTCAGAAAACAGGCTATTTTACAGTAAACACGTCATAATCTGTTCAAAACAGGCCAAAGAAATCTTGTCTAAACAGTCTTTCGTCTGACATTTTATGTAGCGTATTTGCTATATTATAGAGCCTATAAATGTTAATCTGCAGTGTAATACGTCACACAGAGACATGCAGAACATGCAGGATTCAGTCTTTTGCGGTTTAATATTCACAGACACTAACAGAATAAACTTACCTCACAATCCTCGCCTGGATCCGTTGCTCCTCAAAATTAAACAGCTTTTCTTCTGAGGTAAATTATTCCAGGATTATTCCTCACCTTGTCTCAAAACGATGTAAAGTACATGAATCTCACTAAACTTGATGTTTTTTTCAAGTCGATGTGGGCGGGAAACTTAGAATTAGCCTTTGAATAGAACGCGCTCTCCATGAGCGTGGCCGCATTAGCAGATAATGAGATGTTCGCGCAAGACTGGCATCACTCTCTTTTCAAACAGATTACATAAACAGAATATTTATTTTCGATTTGATTTACGTTATTTAAAAACTGACATTTCAACATTTCTTTAGACATGTCTCATGTTTGTGTGACAAGTATTCGCTAAGTTACAGTTAATTATCTGACAAGTATCAGAATGGACTTCATTGAGAGAGAGGCGTCAGATTGTGCATTATGTTTGTTTTCTTTATTTTGCAAAAAGCACAACATTTTGTTTTTATTGTGAGTGTACACAAATAAAAGTAGACACTTAACAGTTTTGAATGATATATAACACTTGAAAAGAGTGTAATAAGAGTAATTTCCTATGGCGGCTGTTTTTCCAGCAGTCCCCTATTGGTGTGGCCTCCCAGCTGCTGTCTTAACTGTCTTGGCGGCGTGGAAACGCCTGCCCGAGATCTCGGAATGGGTGTTATGTACCGTGCCAAACAGACACCATCCAATTTCAGAAAGGCCTGCCTCCTTTCAGCGAGATTCTTCCCACAACTGTGTGTCCTGGGGAGATATTAGCTTTGAGTCAGGAGATTTTGTCACTTTGAGTCAGGAGATTTTGTCACTCTTAGAGAAAGGGGCTATAGAAGAAATACCCCTCGTAGCCGTTATTTTGTTGTTCCTAAAAGGGATGGTGGTTTGCATCCGATTTTGGACATCACCTAAATCTTGCTCTCAAAGTAAATTCAAGATGCTGACGTTGAAGTCCATTTTGTCTCAAATCCGAACCGATTGGTTTGTGACCATCGATCTAAAGGATGCATACTTCCACATCCAGATCGTCAAGAGACACAAGAAGTTCCTCAGATTTGCTTTCGGGGGGCAAAGCTTACCAATACCGTGTTCTTCCGTTCGGACTGAATCTGGCTCCTCAAATGTTTACAAAGTGTATGGGCATGGCTCTGGCCCTGTTGCAGCTCCAGGGCATCTGAATTTTGAATTACCTGGAAGATTGACTGAAATTAGCTCAATCACAGGATTCAGCAGTAGCTCATCGAGACTTGGTACTCGATCATTTG
This sequence comes from Coreius guichenoti, assembly GCA_039654105.1. Classification (NCBI taxonomy): domain Eukaryota; kingdom Metazoa; phylum Chordata; class Actinopteri; order Cypriniformes; family Gobionidae; genus Coreius; species Coreius guichenoti. Next base: position 24,168,583 of record CM077181.1, read on the forward strand.
AGGAGTCTAGGATTATGCATAAACCTTCAAAAGAGCAAACAACTTTTCTAGGCATGGACTTGGATTCTTGCACAGTGCGGGCACGTCTGTCCCCCACATGTGTTCATGGGACTTATCAATCGTCCTGTAAGGTCTAGCAGGCCTTCCATTTGAGCCATGGGAGTCGGTGTCAGAGAAGGTATTCCTAAGGTTGAGTTGATCCAATTTCACTTCCAGCAAGTGGTCTTGGAGGCTTTTTTCCCTCCTGACTCGGGGACTGGGAGTGATGTGCGACCTCTTGGGCTCTGCCCAGTGAGGGCGTTGAAGATCTACGCCGACCGCACAGTCCAGTGGTGTAGATTTGACCAGCTGTTTGTGTGTTTCGGTGGTAAAATTAGATTATCTCTGCAGCCTATGAGGGGCGTGGCATGCTTTCGCCTCTAGGTGTGCGTGCTCATTCCACCAGAGGAATGGTTTCTTCTGAGACTCTTTTTCTCAGGATGATCCTCTGCACACACTTATATAAGATTTTATGGTCTCGAGGTGGGGATGGCTCTTAGCTCCCAGGTTTTATCTGCTTGGGTGGACTCTTTTCTCAGTCTTCCAGTTAATCTTTAGGTAGGTGAAGGCATTATGGTATATCATTCCCATAGCGACTGCTACGCAGCGTAGAGTGAACCTTTGAAAGTGAACATCTCGGTTACGTATGTAACCTTGGTTCCCTGAATAGGGAACTAGACGCTGCGTAGCAGTCGCTATGGGAACGATATACCATAATGCCTTCGTAACAGAAATCTGATTAAATAGTGCGTAGCACGCTTTTATGAAGCATACGTGACGTATCCCTTGGGCAGTGCTAAGCGCTACTGGCCAGTAAATGTCATAATGATATAAGGGCTTCAGACATTCGTCCCACCGAATGTCGTGTATCTAATGTTACGAAACATATAAAAGTATGTTCTTTGGAAATCCTGAGATTGAATAAAGGCCATATGGCATACATTGTTTATTAAGGAATATTGTATTTATGACAATCTGTTATGTAGCCTATGTGTAAAAAAGAGTAGAGAATCAGTGCCCCCTCCTGGCTGAGGGCGGTTGTGCTTGCTCTTCAACCATGGCTTCAATGAGTCTTTAAAAATGACCTTTCTGTTTCTCAGAAACGGAGTGGAAACTCGGCCACAACAATGGCTTGGTTCAAACAGAGAGGGTAGTTGATCTGATATCAAGCAGTTTATATTTATTAAATGGAAAACACACACACACACAAAAAAAACACTAGGAAATGGGAAGACACAGGATCACAGAAAACCACACCTTATATTGATAAGAAAAGACATAATATACAGAATATAATGAGGGGTAAAACAAGGCACAGGTGGGACTGATCAATCAACTAATAATAGCAACCATACCAAACAAGAACACAGGGACGCAGCACAGATAAAGAACCAAAACAAAGACAATATGTGACAGGCTGCGCATCTTCTTCTGTGTTCTACTCAGTATGGCTCAAATGCTTCTAGTAACAACATCCATGCAGAGATTAATGCATGGAAGTGATTTCTACTTTTTAGGGCTGTCAATTGATTACAATAATAAATCATTTTTGCCGTTAACGTGAATGATCTGTATTTTGCTGAAATTGGGCTCAAAATGTATTACCATTCCAAATGTTCAATCAGCTCCTAAAAATATTACATCAAATATCTACAGTACTGTGCAAAAGCCTTAGGCATGTTAGTATTTTCACCAAAAAAAAGGTTTTAAGACAGTTATTTTTATCTTTTGCTGTAGTGTGTCAGTAGGAAATATCAGTTTACATTTCCAAACATTCCTTTCGCCATTAATTGTAATAATCAAGTGAAATTTTTGTATGCACAAGGAGTCTGACAGCAGCCGGTATGCTCCACATGGAGATCTAATCTCACCATCATCAGGTCCATCTGGGATTACATGAAGAAACGGAAAAAAAATGAGACAGACTAATGCTGCCGTCACGTGCTATCAGAATTATCATAAATACTAGTTTCCTAGGTAAAAAAATTGGACATGAACGCCCTCTCAAGTCAAAATTTGAATGCGATGAGCTCATAATCACGACTTCAGAAGTGGGAAGTAGGAAATTTCCTATAGCATGTGAAGGCAGCATTAATCCAGAAAAACTGTGGCAATGTCTCCAAGATGCTTGAAAAGACCTACATATATAACTCCAGCCTTCCACTGGTGGCCTGGTGTATTACGTTTTATATGTCATGTTTCATGAGATTCAGTGATAATTCTACCATACAACAAATGCAATTAATTTAACTTCTGTTAAATGTACTGGCAAGTCACATAAAGCAAGCAATAATAAATACATTTTTTTATACAAATAGAGTGAGTGACTTTTATTAAATTTCTAGACTCTTTGAGGACTATCTGAGGACTGGCATATAACAATGACAAACTTCACATGAGCTTTAACTAATTTAATCATTGATCAGAAATTGTGTATGTAATATTTGAGTTTTTTTGGGACCATGGATAATGTCATGTATTTGGTAGATTTGTTAGATAACAAAAGTAACCACTGCAATATTAATATGGTAATATTAGCTTATTTTTTTTAATTAAGACTAATGTGGAATCTTTCCCATTAGATGTTGCTTTGTATTTTGTTCAGGCTTTAACAGAATGATATAACATTTTGGAGCAAATATACATAATAGTAAACCAAAGCTTGAGGCTGAAATGGCAAATATCTCCACAGCTACAGTAAATTTTCCAGGAGAACTGACATAAGCTGGAATAAACGTGATCCATACAGCACAGAATATGAGCATACTGAATGTGATGAACTTGGCTTCATTGAAGTTATCTGGCAGCTTGCGTGCCAGAAACGCCAGAATGAAGCACAAGACAGCCAGAAGCCCAATATAACCCAGTACAGCAGAGAAACCAATAGTAGAACCAAGACTGCACTCAAGAATGATCTTTTCCTTATAATATTTCATATTTTTATAGGGAAATGGAGGAGATAATGTTAGCCAAAGTACACAGATAAGAACCTGTATAAGTGTAAAGGCAAGAACACTGAGTCGTTGTTGTAAAGGCCCAAACCATTTCATGACATTACTTCCTGGAAGTGTAGCCTTAAAGGCCATTAACACCACTATTGTTTTCCCCAGAACACAGGAGATACAGAGGACAAAAGTGATCCCAAACGCTGTGTGACGCAACATACAGGACCACTCAGTGGGCCGACCAATGAAAGTAAGTGAACAGAGGAAACACAGAGTCAATGAGAAGAGTAGTAGGAAGCTCAGCTCTGAGTTATTGGCTTTTACTATGGGGGTGTCCTTCTTGCTGTAAAACAGGATGGCCATCAGCACAGTTAATCCTACTCCAAACAGTGAGAAAAAGACTAGCACTATACCCATAACTTCTGTGAATGACAGAAACTCTACAGTCTTTAACACACATTTATTTTTCTCAGCATTAGACCAGTATTCCCCTGGACACTGCTTGCAGTTATTTGAATCTGGAAAGGAAGTTGTGTTTACTATAGTTAGAGATAAGAAGAAAGTTATTTTATTTATGAACTCCTTTGATAATAAACTGCATCCTGAAGAGTAGAAGAAGAACACAAAAATAGCAACTAACTAATTTTCTTTGAAAGTGTGAGATGGGCTGAAGATTACCTCTCTCATTACTGATTTCTCCTTCTGCACATGAAATACAGTCATAACAGCAGACAGGTCTTCCTTTCTGTGCAGCCTTCCTAGTGCCTGGAGGACAGCTCTCACTACACACAGACCTTGGCTTCTGCATTGAAAAGTACATTTTTTTTTTTTACACCATGTTAAGCCACATTAGTTTCTTTCAATCTAACATATTACAATTTACCTCCAGCTGTCCTCCAGCCCAGATTATGTTTTTAGTGTTAACCACAAAGCGCTGGTCAGGGGGCAATGACGCATCATAGTATCCCACTGGTTTAAACTGGATTGATCCATCTGAGTCCTGCTGCCAGTTCACAACTTCATATTGGGCTACTGTGGCACCAGTGCTGTCAAACCACACATTACCTCCAAACTTTACGGTAAAATTTACCTTTTTCAGAGCCTCAACCACCTAATAAAAATACATGAACAGTTAGGTATTTTAACACATTGTTAAAGAGAAATAGGATTACCCTCTTTCTCACCAAATCTCTCTTTGTTTTAGTTTTTTTACCTGCTGTGGTTGTATTGTCAGACTTTTCTTACAACCTTCTTGTTCTTTGCACTTGAGTAGATTGTGTAGTGTATGTGCAACAGCATAAACTGCTTTGTAGACATTGCTTGCATATCTTTGCTCAGGTACATCTTCATTGTAATTTTTCAGCACAAGTAGATCCTTATATATGCTGCAATTTAAATTATCTTGAGGAGAATCCCCCCCAGTCTGTGAGCATGGAAAAGCTGTGTCCCAGAATGCTTTTATAACATAATCTGAAAACCCTTCAATATTGATTTTTCTCACTGCAAACCCCAGTGACCCTCCCAGAACACGAAAACTGTTTGGAGTGATCAAACTCTTTGCAGTTGTCCATGCTTCCACACCAATTACTTGGAGGCCTGTAACATTCTGAATGCTTAGTTGCTCAAGTAGATTAACCATCTCAACACGGGAAAGAAATGCAACAACCACTTTTGCAGTGCTTCTTTTCATAGTGTCTACCACTTTCTGGAGTTTTTCAGGCTCTGTTCGGTAGAATTTCACAGAGTACTCCACACAAATCCCCACTTCCTGGGCTGTTTTAAGAAATATGGCCATTCCATTGTTTCCATAATCATTGTCACTGTTCACAGCTCCCACCCAAGACCAGCCAAAGTATTTGACTATGTATGCAAGAGCTCTGCTCTGGTGGTAATCACTAGCAATAGTCCTGAAGAATGAGGGGTAATCTTTTCTATTGCTAAGACATTCACATGTGGCTGAGTGACTTATCTGAAAAAAGCAGAGGAAACTTTGAAACAGTTATCAGTATGGCAATGATGTCAAGAATGTAATGTTTTTGCTCCTTACCACTGGAATTTTAAAAGGTCCTGTAGTTCTGGACAGAATCACTGTGGCAGAAGACTCGGTTTCTCCTATAATAGCATGTATAGGAGGCTGTCCATGGCATCTGTCCCCTCCTGCAAACTCATGACCATTCATCAGTGCCATAGTTGCACTCATAGAAGACAGTCTTGAACCACAGCTATCATAGATTTTGTAACCAATAGAAACATTTGGAAGCAAACTTTTACTTCTGTTAATCTCCTCAATGGCAAATATCATGATTTGAGCCATCCGGAAATCTCTCAAATTCACACTGCCATAATGTTCCAGATTTTTTGGTAGTTTGTGGTTATAAATTCAAAATACATGATTTTATATTCTGCAATATATTTCCATTAAAAGTCTACTGATATTGAAAACTTATCTGTCATACTGAACTGATCTGCTATAATATTTCTCAAATAGTTGACAATGTTACAAACCTGGAGCATGATAGAAGCTGAGGTTTTTCTATAAAGTCAAATGAAGGTAATATTTCTATACTGCGGATTGAAAAAAGTCCTCCAATAGTTATGTCTCCATCCTTGAAAAGCAGTGCATACTTGGGGTCTCCCATATTTTGACAAAGAGTGTTTTCTGCCTTTGTATAAGGTTTATGACAAAGCAGGAGTGCGAAAAGAAAGACAAGCATCCTAGAGATTGAACTCCACTGTGACTGCCAAATGCAAATGACTTGATACAGTATATGCACTTTTATAAACATAATTAATATGGATGAATGATTTAGAGAGTAACCAGGTCATTGGACAGAACAGGAGTCAGGAAAAGTAGGAGTGGAATACAGTGGAATACAGCTAATTTCATGGTCTGATGTAACTTTATTTTCAATATTAAGATCATAGGTAAAATTTTATATATACAATATGTTTAAGAGACTATTCATAGATGCTTGACATTCTATGAATTTTACCGTTTTAATGTTTTAAATGTTTTAACTTTTTGCTGCCTGTTACCTGTGGTTTGACAAAATGTTTATTCAAACTTTATATTAGGTGACCATAAAGGGGTCATGAATTGAGAAAACAAATTTTCCTTGATCTATTGACATATAAGAGGTCATTGTACTATAAAAAATATTCTGTACTTTTCAGAACTCAAAAGTCCCGTGTTAGACCAAAAACAGCTTTTATTGAAACCAAGCTCAGAAAACGTTGAATCGGGGTCTCCGGCGTGGGAGACAGGCACACTAACAAGTAAGTTAAAGACAGCAGCCCCTAGCATCAGTCACTAACACGCCTCTTGAGGCCAGGGCCAAGGTCTCAGACCTCCATCCTTCTTCCCCACGAAGAAGAAGTCGGCTGCAGCCGGTGACGTGGATGGTCGAATGAAGCCATTTGCTAGCTCTTCCCTGATGTAATCCTTTATGGCTTGGTCCTCAGGCTCAGAGAGTGGAAAGATGCGTCCCCTAGGTGGCATGGTTCCTGGCAGAAGATCTATGGCACAGTCATTGTTGCGATGCGGTGGGAGTTGTGAAGCTTTGGACTTACTGAAAGCCTCAATGAGATCGGAGTACTCCGGTGGGACCCCCGGAGTGGTGTTTACGGTGTTGATCAGGACCGTGGCTTTGCTGGGTTGAGGTTGTGTTGAGCGTAGACATTTGGAGTGGCAGGTGGAGCTCCAACGTGTGATCTGTTTTTCTTGCCAGGATATCTGCGGGTCGTGTTCTTGAAGCCATGGGAAGCCCAGAATGACAGGGTTATGCGGAGAGTGAATGACGTAGAGACGGATGAGTTTGGAGTGAAGAGCACCCACTTGGAGATTGAGTTCAGTAGTGGTATATTGCACATGACCAGTCTCCAGGGGGCGCCCATCTAGCGCTGCCACTGCCAAGGGAGAGTTGCAAGGGGTTAGAGGAATACCATATTGCCATGCCAGCTCTTCGTCAATGAAATTGCCCGCGGCCCCAGAATCGACTAATGCTTTGGCATGTATAATCTTAGTCTCATATGTCAAGGTAATGGGTAGGTTAAAACAGTTGTTCTGAGAGATGGCAGAAATCAGTAAACTCACCCTACGGGCTTCTGTCTATGGAGGTCGGCTCGGACAGTCGGCTTTCAGGTGTCCAGTGAGACCACAATACAGGCAGAGGTGATTCTTAATGCGGCGATCCCGCTCCTCCGTGGATAGGTGAGTACGTCCGACCTGCATGGGTTCCTCGTTGCTGTTTGATGGAACATTAGGTTGGGGAATTCCTAGGCGTCGGCTGTTTCGGCGTGAACGGATGAGATTGTCGATGCGGATAGCCAGTTCGATGAATTGGTCTAGGGTTTTATCTTCGTCTCGGCAGGCGAGTTCTGACTGTAGTTCATCGTTGAGACCCTGGCGAAACATGGTTTTTAACGTGTCCTTCAACCATATGGTTTGTGCTGCCAGTGTGCAGAAGGTGAGAGTGAATTCCACGGCCGTGCTGTTCCCTTGACGCAATGCAAGCAGTTGTTCCCCCACGCTCCGTCCTCCTTCAGAATGCTCGAAAACAGTGCGTAAGCGCTGAATGAAGTGTGTGTATGTGACTCGTTCTAAGGCTTGATTATCCCAGACCACCGTTGCCCACTCGAGCGCCTTGCCCGTGAGAAGGGAACACACCAGTGAAATCTTGCCAGCATCAGTCGAGTAAAGAGAGGGTTGTTGGGCCAGAAACATTGAACATTGCATGAGGAAGCCTTTACATTTAGATGGAATGCCGTCGAACTTCTCGGGGAACGCCAGGCGAGGGTTACTTGTTATCGTGTTAACAGGTGTTGGTGGTACTACCTGACTTGGCTGCAGCACTGGGGCACTGGAGACCGCTGGCGTTTGATGAAGGTTCTGGACCACCTTTACCAGTTCCTCCGTCATGTTGGCCAAACGACTCAAAAAAACGATTTGCTTGTGCTGTTAACTCATTGGAGAAGTGCATGAGAACCGCTGGATCGCTAGAAGGCGAAGTCTTCTGTAACGAGGACTCAGGCAGACGGGGATCCATGTGCAGTTTATTAAAATAACACAAATTCACAGTACAAGCAGGCATGGGTCAGTAAACCAGGGTGAACAGCAATATCAGAGGCAGTGCATCAATCGTGGTCATAACAGGCAGGCAATAGGTCAGGGCAGGCAGCAAACAAACGAGAATCAAAGTCCAGGCAAACAAAGATCAAGGGCAGGCAGAACAGGGTTATAAACGGTAGTCCAAGGCAGAGTCAAACACAGGCAGGATAATCACAGGGAATAATGCTCAGAAATGCAGCCGGGGCAAACAAGACTTCGCACTGAATAAGTGTGAGAGCAGAGTTTATATAGGCAAGGTGATGAGGAACAGGTGTGCAGTAATCAGTCCAGGAGTGAGGGTGTATGGGAAATGAAGTCCGAAATGGGGGTTAGTACTCTGGTGTGTTCGACCTCTGGTGGCCGACGGTGGAATCTTCACCGCCATTTGTGACAGCGCGTTTTCAGGCAATGAATGTTTCAGGCGCGTTTTACCTATGTACGCTAAACAAACCAACTCGCAGCTGGCGTAATTACTCTAGAAAGAGTGAATCAGAACCCCCGACATCGGGTAATGATACAGACTTGGAACAACTTAGCCTCGGCTCATCTTCATCCTCTTTTTTAGAAGACAGCCTAACAAGGAGCAGCTTTTGACCAACTCGAGACCCCAGATCACGAGGAAAAAGAAAGCCTGTAGACGGGGTAAGAAGAAACCATCAATATGGGACTCATCACAAGTCTCGTCAATGAACTTTCAAAATTTAGTGAATCTTTCGAGTAAATCTTTATCATCTGATTGTCTACAAGCCCTTGAAAAAGGTTTGTCTTTTGTTCCTACAACATATTGTAATGAGTTCTGAGTATTTGTAGATTTTCAGAAGTTTTTACGTTACGACTTAAAGAATTCTTTTCGAGCAACACTGAGTCTAAATCATTGCTCCATGAAAAAAAAGCTCAAAGAGATGCTCTAACGGAGTTAAAAAATGATAAGTCTTTGGTTGTAAAACCAGCTGATAAGAGAGGATCGATTGTTGTTATGGATACTCAATGTTATGATCAAAAAATCCATCGAAAACTTGAAAATCCACACTTTTATACCAAATTGAAAGGTGATCCAACGATAATTTTTAAGACAGAAATACATGAGAAATTACAAGACTTTCTTCAAAGAGGTGATATCTCTAAAAAAGAATTTGAATTTTTAAAAGTTGATTATCCAATCACACCTGTGATATACATTTTACCTAAGATACATAAAGATCTCTCTAAACCACCAGGTAGACCTATTATAGCAGGTATGGGTTCTTTAACAGAAAAAAATGTCGGTTTTTGTTGATTCCTTTCTCAAACCTTATGTTCAAAAACGTCCTTCATTTGTGCAGCAACTCTATGGATATGATTAAAACACTACAGTCCGTTAAATTGCCCCACAATAATGTATTCCTTGTGACACTAGATGTGGAATCATTATATACTAACATCCCACATGATGGTGGTATAAAAGCTATAAATTTCTTTTTACGTGACTGTTTTACTAACGAGAGTCTTAGTATTGATTGCTTAAACGAGTTGACAAAATTGGTGTTGACAAAAAACTTTTTTATGTATAGAAATGACTATGTTTTACAGATTAACGGAACCGCTATGGGAAGTACAATGGCCTCTAATTATGTGAATTTACAGTGGGGAGAACAAGTATTTGATACACTGCTGATTTTGCAGCATGTAGAGGTCTGTAATTTGTATCATAGGTACACTTCAGAAAATCACATTGTATGATTTTTAAATAATTAATTTGCGTTTTATTGCATGACATAAGTATTTGATCACCTACCAACCAGTAAGAATTCCGGCTCTCACAGACCTGTTAGTTTTTCTTTAAGAAGCCCTCCTGTTCTCCACTCATTACCTGTATTAACTGCACCTGTTTGAACTCGTTACCTGTATACAAGACACCTGTCCACACACTCAATCAAACAGACTCCAACCTCTCCACAATGGCCAAGACCAGAGAGCTGTGTAAGGACATCAGGGATAAAATTGTAGACCTGCACAAGGCTGGGATGGGCTACAGGACAATAGGCAAGCAGCTTGGTGAGAAGGCAACAACTGTTGGCGCAATTATTAGAAAATGGAAGAAGTTCAAGATGACGGTCAATCTCCCTCGGTCTGGGGCACCATGCAAGATCTCACCTCGTGGGGCATCAATGATCATGAGGAAGGTGAGGGATCACCCCAGAACTACACGGCAGGACCTGGTCAATGACCTGAAGAGAGCTGGGACCACAGTCTCAAATAAAACCATTAGTAACACACTACGCCATCATGGATTAAAATCCTGCAGCGCACGCAAGGTCCCCCAGCTCAAGCCAGCGCATGTCCAGGCCCGTCTGAAGTTTGCCAATGACCATCTGGATGATCCAGAGGAGGAATGGGAGAAGGTCATGTGGTCTGATGAGACAAAAATAGAGCTTTTTGGTCTAAACTCCACTCGCCGTGTTTGGAGGAAGATGAGTACAACCCCAAGAACACCATCCCAACCGTGAAGCATGGAGGTGGAAACATCATTCTTTGGGGATGCTTTTCTGCAATGGGGACAGGACAACTGCACCGTATTGAGGGGAGGATGGATGGGGCCATGTATCACGAGATCTTGGCCAACAACATCCTTCCCTCAGTAAGAGCAGTGAAGACGGGTCGTGGCTGGGTCTTCCAGCATGACAATGACCCGAAACACACAGCCAGGGCAACTAAGCAACGCAGTAAGAAGCATCTCAAGGTCCTGGAGTGGCCTAGCCAGTCTCCAGACCTGAACCCAATAGAAAATCTTTGGAGGGAGCTGAAAGTCCGTATTGCCCAGCGACAGCCCCGAAACCTGAAGGATCTGGAGAAGGTCTGTATGGAGGAGTGGGCCAAAATCCCTGCTGCAGTGTGTGCAAACCTGGTCAAGAACTACAGGAAACGTATGATCTCTGTAATTGCAAACAAAGGTTTCTGTACCAAATATTAAGTTCTGCTTTTCTGATGTATCAAATACTTATGTCATGCAATAAAATGCAAATTAATTACTTAAAAATCATACAATGTGATTTTCTGGATTTTGGTTTTAGATTCCGTCACTCACAGTTGAATAGTACCTATGATAAAAATTACAGACTTCTACATGCTTTGTAAGTGGGCAAACCTGCAAAATCGGCAGTGTATCAAATACTTGTTCTCCCCACTGTATATGTTGGTCATTTTGAACATGAATGAGTATTGAATCCTAGGGCTAATTCTTTTTTACCTAATATACACCTATGGTGTCGGTATATTGATGATATTTTCCTTATATGGTACGGCTCGGAGAGTGAATTACTTGAGTTCCAACAATTTCTTAATCGTAGTAGTGAACATCTTAAATTTACCATTGATTATGATGAGTGTCAAGTCATTTTTCTTGACTTACTCATAATAAAAGATAATGATAAATTAGTGACAGATCTACACTACCAGTCAAAAGTTTGGACACACTTTCCCATCAAAGAGAATGGGAAAGTGTGTCCAAACTTTTGACTGGTAGTGTATATAGAAAGCCTACTGATAGAAATACAATATTACATTGTCAGAGTTTTCATCCTAATTGTTTAAAGAAAAGTCTTCCGATTAGTCAGTTTAAAATAATTTTTAAACAGATACAAATTTAGACACTTAAAAGTTTCATTCTTGTAACCTGTGATCGTTACAGGCACATAGCACTTGCTCTGTGTTGATTGTCTGTAGTGACGAATGGCATGCTGGCACAGAAACAAACATGCATCTAGGATCCGTGTAGTTCTTACGGGTAATAGTCTTTTCTGGTTGGAACGGTCCTTTCCTGCTCCTACTGAAGGTGGGTGTGGCATGCAAACATTCTTTCCAGCAAACAAGGCGTTTCTTGACATATTCATCAGCTCTAAGAGTATGTTGTTTCTGGAGTCTACACTTTGTGCGATGTCCATGATGATTACTAGTACGGCAATCTTGATCATGTTGATGGATGGCTGAAGTTCCCGTGTGTGATTCTCTGCGTTGTGTTTTTTTTTTTTTTTCGTGACTCAGTAGTGGGTCTAGTTGTCCTTTAGAGGTTGTGGCTTCATACGCAGGTGAGGAGGTCGGTGCGTATGGGTCTGGGGACAGCCATCAAGTAGTATCTGCACAGAGTAAGAAAGAAAACAAAAGACAACAGAGCAGTATTTGTTGTAAAAGACTGCAAACATTAGGGTTGTATCCTCTGTTCAATCTGAGTCTGCTATTGTTGTTCCTTCTTTCCCTATTTCTTAATTCCTGCGACACCTAAAGAACAGTGAGGTAAGGATGGACTAGTGGGTGGGGGAAGGCCTATGAGGGAATCTTCACCACAGAATTGGCCCCCGAAGCCTGTTGCATTCGGTTCCTTTTCGTGCTCCTCACTGGTCCATGTGTCCTATCCTATCCCTGTAGGTGGGGGAACAACTTTACAGTGTGACACATGAGTCCAGGTTTTCCTTCCCTGACACAACACTGCAGCTGCTGTAATCAACATCACTTGATGTGGTCCGTGCCACTTAGGCTCTAACGGCTTGTTTCTGAATGACTTTATCATCACCCACTGACCTGGGATGATCGTGTGTCCACCTTCTGGTGGCGCCTGCCAACACGACTCAACCCTCTGGCACTCTGTACTGCCTTTGTGAGGTTTTCACAGTAAGTGATCAGGGCATCTGAGGCAATGTGTACATCAGCATTTCTAAGATCAATCACACCTGGCATCTGCATTGGGTGTCCTGTAATAATCTCATGAGGGCTCAGTCCTACTGATCTGTTAGGTGACGCTCTCATACTACACAGTACCGCTGGCAGCGCCTCAACCCATGATACTCCTTCCTGATGCATTTTGCTTAGCCTGGTTTTGATTGTTCTGTTCGCTCGTTCAACCTGTCCTGATGCTTGTGGCCTGTAGGGGCAGTGAAGATTCCACTTAATTTTCAGCATTTTAGACATTTCCTTGACTACCTGTCCTGTGAAGTGTGTACCTTGGTCTGAGTCAATGGAATCTGGTAATCCCCATCTGGGAATGAGATCAGTGACAAGATATTTAGCAGTATGTGCAGCTGTAGCACGCCCCATTGGATAAGCTTTTATCCATCTCAAGAACTTGTCTATTACTACCAAAACGTCAGTTTTTCCCTTACAAGGAGGCAACGATATGTAATCAACTTGCAGGTGATGAAATGGTCCTGGTGGAGCTGGGGTATGTGTTGCTGCTGGCACATCATTATTTTCTGACATGTAACGCATCTCTTGACTGTTTCGGTGGCTACATTTCTGAATTTTGGATTCCACCATTAATTTGAGAACCTGTGATTCATTGTTGCTGGACCACTGTGACCCAAATTGTGTATTTGTTGAACCAAATATGGCAGCAGTGATTCTGGTGCGACATACTTTCCCCCTTTGGTCCAGCAGCCGGATGAATCTACTGTGGCTCCTTTGTCTAACCATGTCTATGCTTCATATAGAGGAACGTCTTTGTACAGATCAATGATTGATTCAAGAGGCAGAATTGTCTTCTGTGCTGTACTACCTGAACACACTTGTACAGTTGCATAGGAACAAGCTTGTTTAGCAGCTACATCAGCAAGAGCATTACCTTTAGCTTCCATAGTATTAGTTGTGAGATGTGCTTTCACTTTGATCACTGCTAATTTCTTTGGAAGTTTCATAACAAACATTAGATATTTTATTAATCCAGCATGCTTAATGGTGGATCTAGCAGAAGTTAGAAACTGTCTACTTTGCCAGATGACACCAAAATCATGAATTACCCCAAAAGCATACCTGGAATCAGTGTAGATATTTGCAACCGATCCTGGAGCTAGCGTGCATGCTCTAGTTAAGGCTATTAGTTCTGCAGCTTGAGCTGAAAAATGATCTGGAAGACGACCTGAAGCTACCACTTCAGTGGTGGAAGTGACTGCATAACCAGCTCATCTGTTACCTTCAATGACTTGAGCTGATCCATCAACAAACAACTCCAATTCTGCATTCTCTATGGGAGTTTCTGTTATTTCACTCGTAGCTGCGTATGTAAGCGTAACACAATCGTGAGTCATTTCTCCTTCATCCTCTAACACAACTTCAGTCATGGCAGACATCATACATGAGGATGAGTTCGTGACTGGCGCACACTGTAAAACAGTGTTCGGGGCTGTGAGGGTTAACCAATTTCCCCAACGAGAGGAGGTGACAGAAGTGACTTTTGCTTGATTCATTATTGCGGACACTGCATAAGGGCATCTTACGTTTACAGTCTGTCCTAACATAATTCCTGATGAAGCCTGAAGAGCTAGATGAACTGCCTGCACTGCTCTAAGACAAGGGCCCATCCCTTGAGTGACTATGTCAAGTTTACCAGAATAGTAATAAATTGGGCATAAACTGCCCCCATGATCTTGCATTAGACATGCAGTCATAAAGCCTAAGTGTTCATGGACATAAAGCACAAAGGGCCTATCAGATTGTGCAATTCCTAATGCTGGTGCTTTACATAGTGCTCTCTTCAAATCATTGGAAGCTTTGAGCTGAATTTCTTCCATATAAACAGTATCAGAATCTTTAACTTGGCCTTTCAACAAGTCATAGAGAGGCTGAGCAATCGAGGCATATTCTTCAATCCAAGGTCTACAGTAACCTGCTGTTCCTAAAAATGATTTAGGAACAGAGTTTTTTAATTGTATTAGGTGGCGGTATGGCTTTGACTGAAGCGGCTCGATCCTGTGTAATAGATCTATTTCCTGCACCAATTGTTTGACCCAGAAATGTGACTTGGTTTTTAGCAATTTGAGCTTTGTGAAAGCTGCATTTGTGTCCTCTTTTCTGAAAATAGTCGAACAATGCTTCCAATTCAGTTTGATGTACCTCGTGATCTGTAGAGGCGATCAAAATATCATTGACATATTGAATCATAGTGGACTGTTTAACTGGACATTCTGGGTCACACAAATCACGTCTGACAGCCTGATGGTATATGGTTGGGGAATTCTGAAATCCCTGTGGCAACCGTGTCCACTGGTATTGCTCATAGTCAACTGTGAAAGCTAACCATGTCTGGCTGTCAGAGTGCAAGGGTACAGAAAAGAATCCATTAGACATATCGATTACTGAAAAAACCTTACAATCTAATGGTAAGCCATTACAAATTGTAGATGGATCTGCTACTACGGGGGTGATTTTATCAATATGTTTATTGGCTACTCTGTAGTCTATGGTGAGTCTCCATGTCCCATTGGATTTCTTGATGGGCCATATGGGTGAGTTACAGGGACTGTTGGTTTTAACTAGCACTCCTTGCTTCAGCAATTTTTTTACAATAGGTTTGATTCCCTGTATAGCTTCCTTATTGATTGGATATTGTTTGGTAACAGGAGGTGGAGTTCCTGTCAATTTGACTGGTTCTACGCCTGTCAAAAACCCACAATCATCCTTGTCTTTAGCCAAAATTGGATGATTCTGTAAGAAAGCATACTCAGGAGTGGTTGCGTTAATGGTAGAAACTTGTGCTGAGGAAATTTTTATGCTAGCAGATTCTGAGGACATGTCTAAAATTAGATGTACTTGTCTGAGTAGATCCATGCCTAGAATTGCACCTGTATTTAATGGAGCACATAGCAATTGTGTAGTCAGAGTCTTCGGGCCTAACTGTACTTCTATGGACGGGGTTTCATACAAAACAGAATCTTCACCTATTACACCAGTTAAACAAAGTTTAGTTTTCTTGTACGGGATGTTTAAACCTTCAGCCAATTTTGTAGGAATTACTGTAATTTCTGCACCTGTATCAAGCAAAAAGTCAATCTCTTTCTCTTGTATGCTACCTTTCACAAAAATTATTTTGTCATTGTGATGGATTACAAGGGAAAGGTAGCTACTCACAGCCCCAACAATTAGTTTTTTCCTGAGCCTGAGTGAGCTGTCCTAAAGATTTAGTGTACCTTGCGGAACTACTTCAGGGTTGTAGGCAGGCTGAGAAGGAACAGAGTTATGCATAGTATTTATTTTACTATCTTGCAACTTCTTCCTACACTCTTTCTCCCAGTGACCTGATTTTTCACAGTAGTTGCATTTGCCTTCTCTCTTAGGCCATCTGTTGTCTTGATTCCTTGTGCTAAACGTAGCTGCTGCTACTCTCACTTTTGCCTTAACATCAGCATCTCTTTCCCATGTAGCTAACCTTTCTAGGTTACTTCTGAGGGTTTTGTTAGACCAAGTTAGATCTAGGAATGGCAATGCTTTTCTGTACTCGGCTAAAAGGCCATCTGACCAGATGCGGAGTAAGGGTCCCTTGTCATCTAGCACACATTCAGAATCATCAACTATTCCACTGTAAGTTACAGCTGACTGACAAAACCTTTCAGTGTATTCACTTACAGTTTCTTCTTTCCTTTGCACACAGTTAGTGATTCTAGACCAGTCTATTTTGGGTCGCATGATATTCTTTAGAATTTTCAAAAAACCTTCTCTCAAATCGCCTTTACTGACATGTTGTAGTTCAGAAGTAACAGCAGACTCAAAACTGTTAAATTCAGATTGAGTTAGAATTTGTGACATCAGCTGTGTGACTTCTGTTAACGACATGTTGTAAAACGCTGGCGGGGAAAGAGTTAAAAAAATGCAACTTGATCCTACAGAATTAGTCAATTACAGGCCAATCTCAAATCTACCCTTTCTGTCAAAAATACTAGAAAAGGCAGTATCCTCACAACTATGCTCCTTTTTAGAAAGAAATGGTATCTGTGAGGATTTCCAGTCAGGATTTAGACCATATCATAGTACTGAGACTGCTCTCATTAGAGTTACAAATGATTTGCTCTTATCATTCGATCGTGGTTGTATATCGCTATTAGTGTTACTCGATCTTAGCGCTGCATTCGGTACTATCGACCACAACATTCTTTTGAATAGACTCTCAAATTATGTTGGGATTAGTGGAATTGCATTGGCATGGTTCATACTTAATCATATCTGACTGTTATCAATTTGTAGCAGTAAATGAAGAGATGTCACACCGATCACAAGTTCAGTATGGAGTACCGCAAGGCTCAGTGCTAGGACCATTGCTTTTCACCCTTTACATGCTAGCCTTGGGAGATATCATTAGGAAGCATGGCGTAAGTTTTCATTGTTATGCTGACGATACTCAGCTCTATATTTCTTCGCACCCTGACGAAACTTACCAATTCACAAGATTAATGGAATGCATAGCTGATATAAAAAATTGGATGACTAGTAATTTCCTACAACTTAATTCTGAAAAAACAGAATTTTTAATTATTGGACAAAAAACCTCCTCACGTAGTAACCTAGAATACTCTCTAACACTTGATGGCTGCTCTGTCAAGTCCTCGTCGTCAGTTACAGTAGGAACCTGGGTGTGCTCTTTGATACCAATCTTTCATTTGAAAGCCACGTTTCTAGCATCTGTAAAACTGCATTCTTCCATCTTAAAAATATATCTAAATTATGGCACATGCTTTCAATGCAAAATGCTGAACACTTAATTCATGCGTTTATGACCTCAAGGCTAGATTATTGTAATGCTCTACTGGGTGGTTGCCCTGCTCGCTTAATAAATAAACTGCATCTGGTCCAAAACGCAGCAGCTAGAGTTCTTACTAGAACCAGGAAGTATGACCATATTAGCCCGGTTCTGTCAACACTGCACTTGCTCCCTATTAAACATTGTATACATTTTAAAATCTTGCTAATTACTTACAAAGCACTAAATGGTTTAGCTCCCCAGTACTTGAGCGAGCTCTTAACACATTATACTCCATCACGTCTATTGCGGTCTCAAAATTCTGGCCAGAATACCTAGAATATCAAAATCAACTGCAGGCGGTCAATCTTTTTCTTATTTAGCACCTAAACTGTGGAACAGTCTTCCTAGCATTGTTTGGGAAGCAGACACACTCTGTCAGTTTAAATCTAGACTAAAAACACATTTCTTTACTATGGCATACACATAGAACATTATCAATTTATATTATTCAAATCAGTAAAATGATTGTTTTAGGCTGCATTAACTAGGTCTGCCGGAACTGGGAACACTTACCATAACACCTGATTTACTCGTTACATCATAAAAATAATGGTTAGTCTCTAGACTACACTACACTAATGTTAGTCTCTCTGTTTATCCCGAGGTTTACTGTAGTCAGCCGGATCCGGGCCGTATCCAGATCAGATGGTGGACCTGCACCTCATCGACACAACACCAGCTGTATGAGTCGTCAGTAACACCAAGAAAGGTCCTAGCCACCTTTTCGCCTTCCAGCTCTTCCTTCTCAGGTCTCGTATCACCACGAAATCGCCTGGTTTGATGTCATGTAAAGGAGTCTCAGCTGGTTTCCCCTGAGCCGCTTTCACCTGCACACAGACATTAGATAACAGAGACGACATTTCTTTGCAGTAATTCAACATATCATGTTCGCATAAATCTGTGGAAGGGAGCTGTTGTTTACCCCCTTCCATACCCATAAATGGTGGTTTTCCAAAAACAATTTCGAACGGGCTCAGATTTGCTTTGGGTCTTTTTCTCATTCTCATATACATTAACACAATCGGCAGGGCCTTTACCCATGTGAGTCCAGTGTCCTCACAACACTTTGCCAATTTGTTTTTGATTGTTGCATTCTCACGTTCCACTGCTCCGCCCAAAGCGGCGTGGTAACTGCAATGCGTTCTCATGTCTATTCCCAAAAACCGACCCACTTGTTTTATTGCCTCATTCACAAAATGTGTTCCATTGTCTGAACTGATTTTTCTTGGAATTCCCCATCTGGGAATAATCTCAGTCAGCAGGGCCTTAGCCACTGCTGCTGCGTCTTGTCTTGAGGTTGGGAACACCTCAACCCATTTTGACCACGTCAACCATCACCAAGCAGTAAACAAGGCTTGCCATCCTCACTCATCCACACTTCATTCTGAATAGTACAGCCACATCGTTTCCACAGCTGTTTCTCCGCTGTTGTGGCGAAAGTCTGCATACTCTGTAAAGAAGACAAAGCATTCGTGTTTATTTCAGATAGTAAAAGACATTCTGGTTCTTTTGTCTGCTGCGCTGCCGCGGCCTTCGCAGCTGCGTCTGCTCTCGCGTTTCCTGTTGAAATAAAATCTTTGTTGTTAGTATGCGCTGCACATTTACAGATAGCAAGAGAATTGCGTCTAGCAGATTAGACACAAGAGAAGCATTCAGAATTGGGTGCCCATCAGATTTTAAAAATGTTGTGTGTTTCCACAGCACCCCAAAATCGTGCACAACCCCAAACGCATAACGCGAGTCTGTGTAAATCGTGTGTAAATCGTGCGAGTCTGTGTTTTTGCCCACTCGCTTTCGGTTATGTGCCATTTGTACGGCCATTGTGGCTCTGTTTTCAAATACATTGGTTCCCCCTCTCTCACAATAATGCCAGAGGGGTCTGCAACCAAAACCAAATTCAATTTGCACATTAAATCTCGACCTAGAAGGGGCACTGGACACGTCGCTGAGGTTAAAAATGCATGTCTCAGCATGCGGCCTCCTTCTGTCTCACATGCTAGTGGCACAGTGAACCGTTCTGTAATATAATGACACTGACAGAGACACAGAGCCATGTGTTTTGTTTGTTAACACTGGTTCGCATGGCAAGTCACATGGTCGCAATACAGATCGTGTCGCACCTGAATCAACTAAAAATGTAATCATCGTTCCAGCAACTAGCATGGAATACTCAGGCATGTTCAAAAATCCCTTACTGCTATACATCATCAAACATTTATCAAAATCATCTCTGTTTGTTTCAGAAACACACAAAGAGGTGCAAGCCTTTTCTTCACTGCAGAGAGCATTATCAGCGTATGTGTATGTGTATGGGTGCGTGTGTGTGTGATATTAGTAAATGTTTACTTCCCTTTGCAGCGGTTGGTGCTCACCCGGCCGGGATCCCCTCGATCTCCTGCTCTCCGCTCTCACCATCTCAGTCGGCCTTTCGATTTTCAGGGCAATCTGAAGCCCAATGTCCATCTTTTTTGCACGTTCTGCATCTCGTGCAGCGGTGAACAGCGTGATCAACTCCACACAGATAGCAGCTCCTCTTGTCGGGGTTTTGTCTTGTCTTGTTCCAGTCGCTGTTGGGTTGTCCTTTTCCCCGTCCACCTCCGTTTGAATTGAATCTCTGTGGTCTTTGCACGGCTGCCAGCTGTAATTCCTTTGTTGTTGTCTTTTCTTTCTTTGTCCTCAACTCGTCTTCCGCGTGCAAGGCATGTTTCATGATGGTACTCATTTGTCCTTAAGTCCATTCAACATAGCTGTGTTTCACTGCATCGGAAATCTCAGGTTTCAGTCCATTCAACAGGCTATTCGCCAAATAACTTTCCCACGTGGTCGGCCTGTCTCCTCGGTCTGCTGGTTCTCTTAACCCGCTGTGCCTAGAAAACACTCCGTAAAGTTGCTCGTAGTATGTTTTAACGCTTTCACCTGGTTCTTGACGGCAGTGACTCACTCTGGACATATCAATGCGCGCTGGAAATGCTCTTCTCACAGTGTCAGTCAGTCCTGCTATATCCGTCGTTCGTGACATGTTGCCAGTCGGCGTGCATTCGTCTGCGATCCACTGCTGGCAGATCTGCGCTCACCTTGTGCTAGTTCATTCCGCCCAGCTTTGCCATCATGAGTCTTTTCAGTTCATTCAGCGTTGGGCTGAACTCTCGGCAGAATGTCATCAGTTCGGTGGCGAACCGGTCTCCCACGTCCTCGGGATTCGGCAGATGGGCCATCGCCTCTTTCATATCGCTATGGGTCCAAGGTCTAAACACGAGTTCTACCCCTGTCAGACCGCTCACCTCAATCATAGGTGCTGTGACGCTCACCTCCTCCTCTTTTACATCTCTGTCCCAGTTCTTTCTCTTTCTCGCGCGCAAGACTCTGAAGTCTTCCTCCTCCTCACTGTTCAGCTGCACACGCTCCGTATTGTCTCTGCCGGGGAGCTGGTGTCGGCCTACTTGGTGGAATTGGTCGGTTCGGTGGAGACGGAGAGCAGTCGAGGTCGGGGTCCACTTTCAGGCCTTGGAGTTCCGCATTGGGATATATTGTGTACAACGGCGGTTCATGTGGAAAAGCACAAACATAAGATGTGTTAGTACTTTCATGCTGTGGAGGCGCAGTCGCCTTTTCTCCACTTTTCATTTCTACCTTACTCTCACAAGCCTTTTCTTTTTTTAACATTCTTTTTTCCCTCTTATCTGCCTCTTCTACCCAACAGTCAACTATTCGCTCACATTTCCCACACACGTTTTCTACTGCAGCCTTTTGTTTTGTCATTCCCTTCTTTGATTGACAAATTCACCATTTTCAATCTGGTGCTAGTCAACGTTCCCTCTTTTGGGAAGTCATGATATTTAATTAACTTCCCCATATCCTGCATGCATCTTTGGCCATATAATTTTCTTATTTGACAAAATATCGGTGTATCATATTTAGCTAGCTTGCTTTGGGACTTCCCCATACTGGCAGTCTGTCTCTGTGGCTTTTCGCGCGTGCGCTAATAATCTGTCGGACGTCTCCGTTCAGATCTGGCCAACTTACCCAAGGCCAGCCGGGCGGACGGTTTCAGTAGCGCCCTATTCGTGACCGCACACAACTCAGCCCCCCCCAGACCGCACACAACTCGGTCTACGCCCACATGATTTCAGTTTCTCTCCCATAAACAAATCAATCGCGGTGCATTCACCACAGAGTCAGACTTCACTATAGTTTATCCCCCCAATTTCAAATTTCAATTTTAACCAAATTCTATTTCTCAAAATTCCCCGAATTCTAAGTTTGTCTCTTACCAGAAGTGTCCCGTTGCCACCTCGGATTAGTTTTCCTGATTCCAGTGGTCGTCCTTTCGGGCCCACAGCGTCGGTCCCTCTCCCTGAATCTAACAGGGTAGGGCTGACTCCTGAGTCAGGATTGCAGGTAACCGTCCGCTCTCTGGGTCCAGAAAGCACGTCCAAGGAATCACACTATTCTGACACAAATTTTGTTGTGGCAAAAATTAACTCAATGACATCACTAAATAAGAGACAAACCTTTACCAATTGTCTTTATAAAGATTTATTTTCTTGCAAGAAAAGAGTCACAGTCATACAGCCATCCTGAATGTCTGCAGAGTGATAACTAACAGACATAACAATTCTCTGCTCTCTTATAGTTTTTCTAACTCAAGGTCTCAACTGCTCTCCTCCTGTAATTTTCCACACATGGTAAAAGTTAAAAAGCAGCACACCATTTGTCTTTCGTTTTTACACCTGGACCCTCAGAATTAGATCTACCCTGACCCCCTAGGGTCAGGAGAACCCTCAATTTAGGTGTCCAGCAACCTCTAAGGTCACAGCTAGTCACTGTGTCTGTTAAAGCTTAAGAAAAGTGTCTTACATGGCAGAATGTTAACTTCTGTGTGTGAACTGTATGTGAACTCAAACACATATAATGATTCTTTGCTATATGAATATATGTAAATCAATAAACTTATCATGCATAAATGATTAATCTTCTTCTATAATTAAATTTTTCCACCACAATATGCATAAACCGAAATACCATACAAAAGACACTTTTAAATTAAAATTGAAATTTAATTAAATTCAACTTAGCTGAAAAGGGATATTCAGGCTAAACTAAAGTAAGTAAATGAAATAAAAATAGAAGAGGAATAAAGTCGGAGTAAAACAAACACACACAAAACAAAAACACAATGGCTTAAACCAGTAATGGCTGCTTTTGCATGCCTTGTGAAGCTTCAGGACTCGAGCGAATCATTTGTCTTGAATCAGTGATTCGAAGCACGCATCAAACTGCTAAAGTCACGTGATTTCAGTAAACGAGATTGTTAAGCATCATAGCGGTTTCAAAATGATTTCAAATTTCAATGGTTCGTCATTAGGTCTTGTGAACCAATGTCTATATACG
Source organism: Coreius guichenoti (assembly GCA_039654105.1). Lineage (NCBI taxonomy): Eukaryota > Metazoa > Chordata > Actinopteri > Cypriniformes > Gobionidae > Coreius > Coreius guichenoti. The sequence continues at coordinate 24,191,603 of CM077181.1, forward strand.
ATTTGTATATGCGCTAGTATCAGTTATAAATCTAGACACATTTGATGATGCCTTTGATTGATAAAGGTAAGAGGCATATTTAACATTCTCTTATTTGTCTGGTTAGCCCAGCTTTCACAAAATGAGCCCTACAGTTTACTGAAATATCACGCCTTACAAGAAACCTCATGTTTAGATGGTTCACTGATTGTCTTTAATTGATTACACCTTTAATAAAACATTAGTGAATGGTTTGTTAAAGATGTTTCATTAAGTTTTTGCTGCGCTTACTGTTCTGACCAGCAGGGGTCACCAGCTTGTGGCTGTGAGCGGTTCAAATCAGTGAATCATTTGCGACGCAATGGATTCCTTTGATTCGGAGCTTCACAAAGCTTCGGATCCCTCATCAATGGTTCAAATCAAAGTCTACGCTCACACGTGTCTATGTGTTAGCAGGATGCTAACAGCTATCAGTCGAGGTACAGGGCTTTAACTTGTATATGTGTAGGGTTGCTAAAGAGCTAGCTTTTGCTACACACAGTTGTTTGTTTACACAAAGGTCTGTGAAGTTGGTGCTGTGATCACTGTTATCAGATTCAATGGAAGTGCCTGCTCTCACATTCTGTTGTCATGCGTTGCTAAGAAAAGAAAATATGATGAATTTGCAAGGTTATTTCGACTCCGTCGATGTCGAGGAAGTTGCACATGGCTTGAGGTGTTGGGCCTGCCGGTCCGCGACTGTGTGGTCGTTTCGGGTTTCCAGTCCCACACATGCACATGGCTTGATGTGTGTGTAGGCCTGCCAGCCTGGCCTGCTTGGCCAGCTGAGAGACAGCAGAGGTGATGTGTCGGTCGTCGGTCAAGAGAGAGAGAGAGGAGGATCTGTGCGTCTCTCTTTAACGAGCATTAATTTGATAGGAGACACGACATACTGTATATGAGGTTACATGAACTAGTAGTTTGCTCATAAGATATGCATAAAACGAAATACCATACAAGAGACACTTTACAAGACAGTTATATTCGTACACACAATGTCCTGGGGTGCATGTTCATTTATAGAACAGTTTTTCTATAAATTAATGTAGGAAAGTCTGTTTAAGGGCTATGGGTATCCCTTTTCACATTCCTTCAAACCATAAACAAAGTCTTATCTGGTGGTAGCCCTGGTAACTTGAGACCTTTCCTGCTCTTTTGGGGGAAGGTCTGTTACTAAGCATAAAGCATTTAAAGCATATTTGTTAAATGTAACAAGTAATTATGTGTCTGATTTGTCTCAGTCGTTACAGTGATGACTCCGATCTTCAACCAGATGGAACTGGACAAATATTCTGACTATTCCGATCTAATATGACTTCTGACTTGTAATGTTGCCTGAATCATAATCATACACTGTTTGTTCGTTGGCCAGAGGAGAACTGGCACCCCGACTGAGCCTGGTTTCTCCCAAGGTTTTTTTCTCCATTCTGTCACCTGATGGAGTTTTGGTTCCTTGCCACCATCGCCTCTGTTGCCTTTGGCTTTTGGCTTGCTCAGTTGGGGACACTAAATATTCAACTATCTGCACGCATTGACACTATATGATAATTGAACTGAGCTGGATGACATCACTGTTTTGTACAGCCGAATCAAATTCTGTTGCATTATTTTCCTGTTAACACTGTGAAGCTGCTTCGAAACAATCGGCATTGTAAAAAGCGCTATATAAATAAAGGTGACTTGACAAACAAAGGCATATTCGTTCATAATTCTGTGTCATCCTTTGTCAACTATAACTGTGGTAACTCCTAGTACTTAAAATTGATTTGCCACAATCAAGACTTATAAAGCATATGTAATACGCATAAATGTTTCACATTGTTGACAAATGTTTAAACTATGTAAGGAGATATTTTTCAACATCGGTAGTTTTTAAAACAATGGCAGAGATGTTGCAAATTTTTTTAATGTGCAAAACTGTTACCCAATCACAGCAGTGGGTGTTTACTTACAAGTCTTGAATGTGACACGCCCATCAAAACAGAGTGTTCGAAAAAGGGTCAAAAACAGGATAGAAAATAGCTTATTGCTTCCAAATAAAAAATTTTAAAGACCAGATGTCAGTGATGGATATTCCACTAGACCAAGCCTAAAAGGAGGCCATTCCCCTGGTGGAATGGGCCCTCACCCCAATAGAGCACTGCAAGTCCAAGGAGTTGTAAGCTAGTGCTATTGCGTCCACTATCGAGTGGGACAGTCTCTGCTTTGTGACTGGCAGCCCTTTAGAGCGGCCTTTGAAGCATACAAACAGCTGCTCCGTTTGCCTGAATTGACTAGAGCACTCAATGTACATCCTAAGGGCGAAGAACAGGGCAAAGTGGGTGTGCCATATTGCGCCAGAACGCCCACCACACAGTTTATTGGTGGAGAGGAGACAGAGTGATGAAGCCAATCAGTATATGGGGATGATTAGGAGGCCATGATAGACAAGGGCCAATGGGCAAATTTGGCCAGGATGCCAGGGTTACACCCCTAGTCTTTATCGAAGGACATCCTGGGATTTTTAATGACCACAGAGAGTCAGGACCTCGGTTTAACATCTCATCCGAAGGACGGTGCTTGTTACAGTATAGTGTCCCCATCACTATACTGGGGTGTTAGGACCCACACAGACCACAGGGTGAGCACCCCCTGCTGGCCTCACTAACACCTCTACCAGCAGCTACCTAGTTTTCCCAGTTGGTCTCCCATCCAGGTACTGACCAGGCTTAGCCCTGCTTAGCTTTAGTGGGAAACCAGTCTTGGGCTACAGGGTGATATGGCTGCTGGCAGTTGATATGTCAGCCCGACACCGGCTCCATCCAGGAGCCAAAGACTGGCCTGCCGTCTCACAGGGTGCACCAACCAGTCTTGGAGGTGTCTATTACGACCACTTTCCTTCTGGAAACTGAGTCCAGTTCCACTCCCATCTGATAGAGATGGGGAGATTTCCAGGGGGCCAGGGCTCTGGTACAGCCGTGGGTCACCTTAGAATGATGCAGCCCTCACGCCATGCTCGTGGTTGGACGCAGGCCTTCAACCATCATTGTAGTGGCCGCATGTGTAATAGGCCCAAGGGAACTACTGAGGAGGCTGCTGCCATGAGGCCCAGTAGTTTCTGAAATGTTTTCAAGGGGAGGTTGATCCCCAGTCTGAATGTCGTTGCTAACTCCTGAATTTTCAGGGAGCGTTCCAGAGAATGTGGACAGAATGTGGAATGTTCTGCATGTGGGAGGAATCTAATACCTGAACAAAATGCATTGGCTGGGGGACAGCGAGCTCTTGCTCAAGTTGATCCTGAACCCCAAACTCTCTAGATGGCTGAGGAGCAGAGAACTGTGTGAACACAGTTCCTCCTTCGATTGGGCTAAGAGCAACCAATCATCGAGGTAATTTACGACGCAAACTCCCTTTTGCCTTAGGGGGGAGAGAGCTGCATCCATGCATTTCGTAAAAGTGCGTGGAGCTAGGGACAGTCCGAATGGTAGGACTGTAGGTTGGTAAGCCACCCCCTTGAAGCCAGTAACCCCATTTTATTGTCTCTAAAACCCATTTTGGCTTCCCAAGCCTGGCTCTGGGCGGCGAGGGTTTAGAGCTGCAGATGGCAGTAGAAAGTATAAAGTAAAACTTGTAAAAAATAAATAAATAAAAAGTTGAAGTGACATGTTGAAGTATGTTGTAATGGAAATGTTTGTTGCATATGTAGTGATTTCTACTCAATTTACTGATGACATCGTGATCTTTGATCACATGTCACTTAAGGTGTGGTTATGAGTGTATCAACAGACCCCTCCCCCTTTGCAATATGGGGCACCAGTTAAGAATACTGTCTTAACAATTTAAGAACTCCCAAAAGAGCTGTTCGATAATTTAGAATTAATGTAAACTAGAGGGAGTTGGTCAGCTGATTTATCTGAAGGGTTTGTGAGTCAGGACAACTAATAGAGTCTTTGATCATCAACACAATGAAGACACAGTTAATAAAATTAATGCAATTTATTAACAATAGATATGCAAGAGTAAATACCACAATGATTAATATTGCTAATAATGAATATGCACTGCTACAGAATAATAAACTAATGACCAAAAAGGAAAGTGCTGAATTAAACAATAAAACAAAGAAATGATGTGAACACAAATGAATAAATGCAATGCTGTTGAACTGAATGTAGCAATGGAAGAGAATTGTATAAGAATGCTTCTTATGGGAAACCCCCTAATGGCTCTGTCAAAATGGTGATAAATAAATACTTATTTATCATTAAACAAATTATTATTTGTTACAAATTGACCCCAGGTAACTGTTATCTAAGCAAGTTAGCAAAACACATGCTGCAGGTATAAACTAATGCCAAGGTCTCTAGAAAGAGGTTTGGTAAGTGTATATTTACGTTTCACACAGTCCGGCAGTAGAGACGTCTGGAGGATGCTGAACTTTGGTTTTGCCAAGGTTGTGTCATGTTAAAGAGTGGACTGGGCAGCTGGGTCAGTTGAATCTTCACAATTTCCTTTGCAGGAGCCGGGTGTGACAGGCAATGTCTGCCGCAAAGGGCTGCACTGCTGGAGAAGCCGTAAGGGTCAGATAAGTTCTCTCAATGCTGGGGCCCTAGTGCAGCTGAAAGCAACATAAAAGATTTTGCTCGCAAAAGCTTAACCTCAACTATCTTGTAGTCTCTTTCCTCTTTAGGTCAGAAACTCAGGACGTGGTGTGTCTGTTAGTGTCCCCTTTCCCGATATTCGTGAGATATTTGGCATGCTAAATATCTGGACCTGTCGGCGATTCAAAAAACCTGATGTGTGAAATGTGTCCTGACTGAAAATTACATTGGCGATGACCTACAGCCAATAAAAGAACAAGATACAGGGCAGCGGGAAGTTTGGGGAGGAGTTATAGACAAGAATATCATTATTACACATAAGCTTTACAATTATATCAAACAGAAACAAAGCACAAACATTTGCTTGACAAGCCGCAACAGCAGCACATTGCAAAATGATTTATTTACCTCAAACTCTCTTTGTAGAACACACAATCCTTGCTCCCCGCTTCTAATATTAATTGTGAACATTGTTGAAAAGATGTTGAAAAAGAAAATTAAGTCATATGTTGTTTATGCTGTTATTTACCACATTTTGAAAAGTCTGTATCCCTTGAGATTTGTTGCCAGATTAGGGTAAAAAAAAGGATTATCCACAGTAGGGGGGTAGAATTTAGTAGGGATTTATGTCAATGATCGATTGATTGTTCCTGATCGATTGCTCCCGTCTGCCTCCTGTTTGTCCTGTTGCGCTCGCGTGTGCTTTTCTTGCTTTTGAATCTCTATTTGATATCATTCCCTGTTGTTTATACTGCTAAATATAACTTACCCATCACCATATATTGTCTAATATTGCCTACCACATTAAATCTGACATCACTAGCTTTTAATCTAAATCACTTTCACGTGTTAGCATTTCGCTAGCCTATTAGCTTGCCATCTCTGTATCCATGTCTCCTGTCAGTTCATTAAACAACTGTGGTAAATTGGATTAGTCAACAGAGTCCATCAAATAACAGTGGTGAGTTGGATTAATCAACAAACACGGTAAACCATGTCATCTTCTCCTGTTATTGTCACTTGCACTGCCTGTTACATGTTCAGTATATCCTTCTCTGTCGGCAAACAGGGCTTCACATGTGATAAATGCAGGGAGATAGTCAGGCTGACAGAGAAGATTTCAGAATTAGTGAGAATGTAAAAGCTTTAGACACTGATTTGGATGCGACTAGCTTAGTGAACTCTGTACATTGTTCGGTTCCGGTTGTAGAGCCCGTGCAGCAGGGCAACTGGGTGACTGTGAGACGGCATAGTCGCGGATCAAAAAAACGCTCTTCCGTTCCGATTAGAACATCAAACAGGTTCTCCCCACTCAGTGACGCACCCACTGAGAATCCTGTTGAAACTGCCCTAGTTATTGGCGATTCTATTACACGGAACGTGAAAATAGAGACACCAGCCACCATAGGCACATGTTTACCGGGAGCCAGAGCGCCTGACATCAAAGCAAATTTAAAAGTGCTGGCTAATGCTAATCGTAAATTCTCTAAAATTATTATTCATGTCGGCACAAATGATGTTCGACTTCGCCAGTCGGAGATCACCAAAATTAACACTAAAGAGGTGTGTAAACTCGCAAGTACGATGGCAGATGACGTTTTTTGCTCTGGTCCCCTCCCCATTAGAAGGAGTGATGAGATACTTAGCAGACTATCATCACTCAATGGCTTGTTGTCTAAGTGGTGTCCGCAAAATAACATAGGGTTCATAGACAATTGGAAAAGCTTTTGGGGCAGACCTGACCTGTTGAAAAAAGATGGCATCCATCCTTCCTGGGATGGTGCCGCTCTTCTCTCTAGTAATTTGGCACATAGTCTTACAGTTAAACCTTGACTAACTTGGGCCCAGGTTAGGAAGCAGACGGACTGGCTTAACCGACCGCCTGCTAGCTGTCTCACGTCACAGAAGTCAGATAAATCCCAGCACATAGAAACTCTTTCACCTAGATATTATCACATAGAGACTGTGTCTGTTCCCAGATTTAGTAAATACAAAAAACCATCAAAACCATTCAGCAGTAAAAATGTAATTGATGTCCAAAAAATAAATAACAGATATAATACAGATGAACAAACGATAAAGCTTGGGCTTCTGAATATTCTATCCCTTTCCCCAAAAGCACTTATTGTTAATGATATGATTACAGATAATAATCTAGATGTGCTGTGTTTGACAGAAACCTGGCTAAAACCTGACAACTACATTACTTTAAATTAGTCCACCCCCCAAGATTATTAACTAGGTCACCCGGAACCGGGAACACTTCCCATAACACCTGATGTACTCGTTACATCATAAGAAGAATGGCATCTACGCTAATGTTAGTCTCTCTATTTATCCCGAGGTTTACTGCAGTCAGTCGGATCCGGGCCGCATCCAGATCAGATGGTGGACCTAGACATGACCAACGCATCCCTGAAATGTCTGCAGAGACCGTCTCAATTAAACTCCACCCTGTAAATGCCGCATCGACACGACATCCTCATTAAACCGGCTTGATGACTCCAATCTTTCGAATAATCTTGCGAATATCTTTCGATCTAATATGACTTCAGACCTGTAATGTTGCCAGAATCATAATCATACACTATTTGTTCGTCGGCCAGAGGAGAACTGGCACCCCGACTGAGCCTGGTTTCTCCCAAGGTTTTTTTCTCCATTCTGGCCACTGAAGGAATTTTGGTTCCTTGCCACCGTCGCCTTTGTCTTTTGGCTTGCTCAGTTGGGGACACTAAAATTTCAATTATATTACTGATCTGCCCGCATTGACACTATATGATAATCGAAATTAGCTGGATGACATCACCGTTTTCTCCAGTGCGGCTGTACAGTCGAATCAAATTCTATTGCATTATTTTCCTGTTAACACTGTGAAGCTGCTTTGATACAATCGGCTTTGTAAAAAGCGCTATATAAATAAAGGTCACTTGACTTGACTTGACTAGGGCCGTGTCACTACCAATATCCAATTTTTATGTATTACTTATTTTATTTAACCAGGAAACACCTCATTTAGATTAAAAATGTCTTTAAACAGGTGGGCATTCTGTGAGAGGCCGTAGCTATATTTGGTTGTGCGACGCGGCAAAGCTCCAACGAAACCTATGCAGTAAGTGAGGGAGGAATCAACAGTTCTGTGCACGAAAATACGGGACAATCGCGGGATATGTGGCAAACCTAAACGTTACTGTATGTGTGTGTGTGTGTGTGAAACCCTACATTATGGGGACAAATTTGTTTTGGTCCTCATGAGGAAAATGGCTTATAAATCTGAATAGTTATATTTGAAAATGTAAAAATGCAGAAATGTTTCTATGATGGGTAGGTTTAGGAATAGGATTAGTGTAGGGGGATAGAATATACATTTTGTATAGTATAAAAATAATTATGTCAATGGAAAGTCCCCATAAAACATGAAAACACAACATTGCTTGGTCTGTTGAAGGCTTACCCTACTGAAAAATAAATATACTAAAATTGTCACGGTTCATGAATTCACTGACTCATTCTCTCTCTGTGTGTGTGTGGGTGTGTGGAGGCATGGTTACTGATTGCCGTTGATCAGATCGTCAGCACCAGCTGCGGCTGATCAACTCGCCTATTTAATGTCTTGCTTACCGCCTTGTGTTTGTCAGATCGCTTGGTTGTCTCTCGTGGCCCTATCCTGTCTTCCGTTCTTGTTCCCCGGAGGTTTGTTGTTCCTGCTGGTTCCTGACTTTGTCCGAGCTCACCAGTAGGATACAACAGCTGCAAGGTCCCACTGCGCCAGCCCCGCCGACTGTTCCCCCTGCTACTACAAACACCAGCCATCAGCATGAGCCGTGCTTACCTACACCGGAAGTTTACACAGGTGAGCCCAACTATTGCAGAGCATTTTTAACCAAATGTTCGGTTTATTTCTCTCTCCAGCCACTGACGTTTTCCACTGAACGGTCGAAAGTGGCCCTGGTTCCTGGCTCTCTGGACGCGTGGCTCAATGGGGAATGGCGGTGTGGGAGAATCAACATCAGTGCTGCTCCTCGTTCCAAGCTCTTTCGGAGGAGATGAGACGGGTCTTCGATCGCGTGGTGGCGGGTCGCGAGGCGGCTCGGGTGCTTGCCGATCTTCACCAGGGAGACAGCTCCGTCTACGATTATTCCATCGAATTCCGAACTCTGGCAGCCGAGTGTAAATGGAACGAGGAGGCACAGTGGGACATGTTCCTGCATGGGTTGGCTGACCGCATTCAACGAGAGGTCTACGCTCTGGATCTTCCCACAGGCCTCGATGGGTTAATCGAACTGGCTCTGCGTGTGGATGGGCGTTTACAATGGAGAGACCAACGGGTATGCCAGTCGCTGGTTCCTGGACTTCCCGAGCATTCTACGGCCAGTGTTAACAATGCGGTCAGCCCGTCATTCGATCACGAACCCATGCAGGTCGGTAGAGCTCGGCTTTCCCGGGAGGAGAGAGTGTGGGGGCAATGGACACTTTCTGAACGATTGCCCAGTAAAAGCCTGTGCCCGCCAGTAGAACGGAGGTTACTGACGGGCGGTCAATCTGTGGAGAAAGCCTCATCTGTTACTCTCCTCCCGGTAAGACTGCAATGGGCAACCAGGTTTCACCAATGCCAGGCCTTATTGGACTCGGGAGCTGAAGGTTATTTTCTGGACAGAACATTTGCACATTACCTTCAGATCCCTATCATTCCCCTCACCCACAAGATTTCCGTCAGTGCACTTAATGGACAGAAACTTCCTGACATTTCTTTCACCACCGGTATCATCACTTTCAGCACGTCAGGGAACCATAGATAACCTTTTTGATCACGGACTCTCCGCTGGTTCCCATCGTCCTCGGTCATCCCTGGTTGGTGAAACACAACCCCAGGGTTGACTGGGGCCACAGCTCCATCTCTGCGTGGAGCAATCAGTGCTATGCCTCTTGTCTTGTGTCTGCCTGTTCGTCTGTGTCTGGTTCTGTGTTACAGGATGAGCCGGTGAATTTGTCTAACGTGCCTAAGGAGTACCTCGACCTGAAGGAAGTGTTCAGTAAGTCCTGGGCTGCTTCTTTACCACCGCATCGTCCCTATGACTGTGCTATAGAGTTACTGCCAGGTACATCTCCCCCTAAGGGCAAGTTATACTCACCTTCTGTTCCAGAAATGGAGGCCATGGAGAAATACATTTCTGATTCTCCAGCAACCGGGTTCATCTGTCCTTCTTCTCCAGCGGGGGCGGGGTTCTTTTTTGTGGGTAAGAAGGATGGTTCTCTGCAACCTTGTATTGATTACCGAGGGCTGAACAACATCACGGTAAAGAATACATATCCTTTGCCGTTGATGTCTTCAGCCTTCGAGAGGTTGCAGGAAGCATCCATCTTCACAAAATTGGATTTACGTAATGCTTATCATTTGGTTCGCATAAGGGAGGGGGATGAGTGGAAGACGGCGTTTAATACTCCCAGGGGCCATTTTGAATATTTGGTCATGCCATTCGGGCTGTCTAACTCCCCTGCGGTCTTCCAAGCACTCTTCCAAGCACTCGTCAATGACGTGCTAAAAGACATGGTAGATCAGTTAATTTATGTCTACCTGGACGACATACTGATATTTTCTTCTTCGCTCCAGGAGCATGTTCAGCACGTCAGACGAGTGCTCCAAAGGTTACTAGAGAATGGGCTTTTTGTCAAGGCGGAGAAATGCGCAATTCATGCACAGTCTGTTCCTTTCCTAGGGTACATCATCTCATCTGAGGGAATGCGCATGGATCCCGACAAGGTTAAGGCTGTGGTGGATTGGCCAAGTCCAGATTCCCGTAAGGCCCTACAGAGGTTTCTGGGGTTCGCCAATTTTTACCGACAATTTATTCATAATATCAGCCAACTAGCCTCTCCTCTGACAGCCTTGACCTCCTCCGGAACAACGTTCAGGTGGTCTGGTGTAGCCGAAGCTAGATTTTCCAAACTTAAGAGCTTTGTTTCGGCTCCCATTCTGATTGCCCCTGATCTGTCATGTCAGTTCGTGGTGGAGGTCGATGCGTCAGAGGTGGGGGTAGGTGCGGTTCTCTCCCAGCGCTCTTCCTCGGATGACAAGATGCACCCTTGCACGTTTTTTTCCCATCGTTTATCGCCAGCCGAACGTAACTACGACATTGGTAACAGAGAATTGTTGGCGGTCAAGCTAGCATTGGAAGAGTGGCGTCATTGGTTAGAAGGGTCGGGGGTACCTTTATCATCTGGACAGATCATAAGAATTTGGAATATATCAGATCCGCCAAAAGACTCAACTCCAGGCAAGCTCGGTGGGCTCTTTTTTTCGGTCGTTTTGACTTTTCTCTCTCGTACCGCCCGGGTTCTAAGAACATCAAACCTGATGCTTTGTCTCACGTTTTTGACTGCTCCGAACGCCCGTCCACTCCTGAGTCCATTTTACTGGAGAGACTCATTGTCTCCACACTCACATGGGAGATCGAGTCGAAGGTAAAGTCGGCCTTAGAAGGGGTAACGCCTCCGCCTGGTGGCCCACCGAGCCGGTTATTCGTGCCGGAGGGATTACGGTCCGACGTCATTCGATGGGGTCATTGTTCCAATGTAGCATGTAAAGCAACGATTCTGGTGGCCCGGGATGGCTCGTGACATTCGGAGTTTTGTTTCTGGAGTTGAAAAAAAGATAGATTACTGGGGGCGAGTGTAAGTCTGTCTTCGGGTTTCCATCCCCAGAGCAATGGCCAAACCGAGCGGGCCAACCAAGACTTAGAGAGAGTGTTGCGATGTTTGGTATCCAAGAATCCTTCCTCCTGGAGCCAGCAACTTTCATGGGTTGAGTACGCACATAACTCGTTACCAGTGTCGTCCACGGGCCTCTCTCCGTTTGAGTGTAGCTTAGGTTACCAGCCACCAATTTTTCCTAGTCTGGAATCCGATGTCGCGGTCCCCTCCGCTCACGCCTTCGTCCAGAGGTGCTGCCACACATGGAGCAGAGCCCGTGAGACTTTGCTCCAAGTGGGAGCGCGCACCAAGGCTCAAGCCGATCGCCACCGGTTGAAGCCTCCCGTCTACGTCGTAGGTCAAAAAGTGTGGCTTTCCTTCAAGAATATTCCTCTCCACTCCGTATGTAACAAGCTTGCTCCCAAATTCATTGGTCCGTTCCCTGTCACCAAAATTCTTAGTCCGGTGACAGTCCGCCTCAAACTGCCTCCTGCATACAGGAGGATTCATCCCGCTTTTCATGTGTCCAAATTGAAGCCTGTATTTCATTCACATTTTAATCCGCCTGCCCCGGTTCCTCCCCCGCCGCGACTTGTAGATGGGGAACCCACCTATACGGTCAATCGTATTCTGGACTCAAGACGGAGGGGACGCAGATTCCAGTACTTAGTGGACTGGGAGGGTTACGGTCCGGAGGAGAGAAGTTGGGTTCCTGCAAGGGACATTCTCGATCACTCCCTTATCGATGATTACAGCGGGTCTTCAACGCGTAAGTTCTCTTGGGAGCGCCAGGAGGCGCTCCTAGGGGGAGGGGTACTGTCACGGTTCATGAATTCACTGACGCATTCTCTCTGTGTGTGTGTGTGGGTGTGTGGAGGCGTGGTTACTGATTGCCGTTGATCAGATCGTCAGCACCAGCTGCGACTGATTGTAGCGAATTAGCTCGAGGGGAAATATTTATAATTATTCATAACTCCTTATGATTATTCATTATGATTAATTATGAATATTTGAATCAGTTAATAAGATTAACTTGATGTGGCTACATTAACATTCCAATCAATCAATCAGTTCATCCTGTGAACGCTCAGTATTGATTATTAATTAATTCTAAGAAAAGGATATTTTTCATGGCCACAGAAAAATAATTCTTCCTTTGTATTAACATAAGCGCTTAGAGCGCATAACAAGATCGATCATTTAAGTGACAATTTGTTTGCAGGCAGGGAGTCAGAACCAAACATATATGGTGCACAAATTTTATTAACTAAATCATGGACAAGACTAAAACTAACATAAAACACACATCACAGACCAGATGGATGAAGTTATGGAAAGAGTCTAAAACCTGAGAGAACCATCATTGATAAGCTCCTTTGTCTGAACAAAGGGGTTTACAGTTTTACTAACTACACAGCGATTTGTATTTCGTAGTACGTTACTTGCATTTGCCTGGGAAGGCGCAGGAGAAAGTCTTGATGGTTCCGTCCGATGGTTTTGCATTTGCGAACGTTTCCTTCCGTGTCGAGCGAAGGAACGACGGTGAACTTGCATGGTTGTTTCGACTCCGTCGAGGTTGAGGAAGTTGCACGTGGCGTGAGGAGTTTGGGCCTGCTGGTCCACCGGCCGTGTGGTGGCATCGGGTTTCCTGTCCCACACAGCACATGGCTCTGTGTGTGTAGGCCTTATCGGCCTGGCCTGCTGGCCGGCTGGCCGGCTGGCCAAGATGAGGTGTTGGTTCAGCCAGAAAGAGAGAAGAGAGAGGTGGATCTGTGCGTCTCTCCTTAAAAGTCTGCAAGAAGTCCCACCCTTTGTGATTGAGTTGACCAATGGGATTGTTGGGATTTCCCAGCGGGAAATTCCTCTTTGGGAGATTTATGGCTCTCTGTTTCAAGCATGATTCAATGGGTCTGTGCCCATTTATACTTCAATTAATGCAACAAACACACACTGCATCCTCTGAAGAAGGGACATACATGAAAGTGTTAGTCGTGAAACGAGCATTAATTTGATAGGAGACGACATATATGAGGTTACATGAACTAGTAAGTTGCTCATAAGACATGCATAAACGAAATACCATACAAGAGACCCTTTACAAAACAGTTTAAATTGTACACGCAATGTCCGGGGGTGCATGTTCATTTATAGAACAGTTTTCTATAAATTAATGCAGGAAAGTCCTTTTTAAGGGCATTGTGTCCCTTTTCAAAAAGAATCAATTTAGATTCGCAGCTCTCTGGAAATTCTATTAAGTCGTAAACCAAGTCTTATCTGATGGTAGGCATGGTAACAAAGACCTTCCCTGCTCTTCTGGGGCATGTTTTCACCAAACTTTGTTGGGAGAGTAAGTTTGCTGGATCATTTATTAAATATAATGAATGAATAATTGCGTCTGATTGGTCTCAGTCGTTACATGATCAACTCGCCTATTTAATGTCTTGCAAATTACATATTTATTTGTAACCGCTTTATACCCGTATCGCGCAGGATGCAGCGAACATTTGTTTTTCACTGAGGAGCCGAACTAGTGACTCGGCCATGCAGTGATGGTACAGCAACTGTGGTGATGGGACGTACGTCTCCGTTCCCTCCTTCAGGGAACAAGGGTTACCATATGTAACCGAGACGTACCCTTTCAGTCGGTCACGTTCGACGTACGTCGGACGTCACAGACGAATTGGGATCCCTATGGAAAACGCCACAGTTACTACCACTTCCAGCGCCCAGCAAAAGCCCCTCAGACCCCCGTCTGTCCGGGGCGGGGAACTCACGCAGGGAGAGTCACTGCTGCCGTTCCGCAAGACCCACTCAGCAGAGTATTGGATAACGCTGGGAAAGCGTGCCCAGGGGGGCCGCTGCGGAAGCCACATCTTACCCGTAGGGAGGTATCATATGGAATATACACATATGGACTGGCTGTGGGCAGGGGTGGCCCCGGCCAATGCAGGCGGGGGACTACACCGCACAGAGACGGCAGAGAAAGACACGGGCTCGCCGTAGGGAGCCGTACCGTGGAAGAATACACATATGGGACTGGCGTAGGGGTCACAACATATGGATACCCAGCCTAACACAAGTTCCACCAATGCATACGAGTGTTAGACCTGGCGTCGGACGCTCCGCCACGTCTGACTGCCGCGGGTTGCGGAGGACTCAACAGGGTTCGCCGTTCTGGGGAACTCGACTGAAGCATATCAACGCATGTATCCAGTCCATGAGGAGGGGAATGGCGCAGCAAGCCGACACAAAAACGGGTCCTTCGGTGTTACTGGCTATTTGAAGCGAGCACACAGGAAGATACCGGCTCTACACAAAGGCTATAAAATCGCTTGCAGGCTCACCACCTGGTCCCGAAAGGGAGTGGTGGGAACCTTGGGCGCATATCCGGGCCGGGGTCTCAGGATTACATGAGAGTTACCCGTCCCGAATTCCAGGCACAATTCGTCAACCGAAAATGCCTGCAGGTCCCCTACCCTCTTGATGGAAGCCAATGCAGTCAGGAGTACTGTCTTCCAAGACAGAATTTTTAACTCTGCTGACTGCAAAGTCTCAAAGGGCGCTCTCTGTAGTGCAGTTAGCACCAGAGTTAAGTCTCAAGAGGGTAAAGAGTGAACGATCTGATCGTCAGGTTCCTCAGGAACCTGACGATCAGATTGTGCTTCCATAAGGACTTACCATTAACCATGTCATGATTTGCGGCGATAGCGGCAACATAAACTTTGAGGGTGGAGGGAGACAGCCTTCGCTCCAACCCATTTTGTAGGAAGGAAAGGACAGAACTGATCGAGCATCTTCGGGGGTCTTCTCGCCGAGAAGAACACCATTCAACGAACAGGTTCCACTTCAACGCATAGAGGTGCCTCGTTGAGGGAGCTCTAGCAGAAGTGATGGTGTTGTCCACAGCCTGTGGTAGGCCACCTAGAACCTCCACGTCCCGTCCAGGGACCAGACATGGAGTTTCCAGAGGTCCGGACGCGGGTGCCATAAGGTGCCGCGTCTCTGAGTCAGGAGGTCCTTCCTCAGAGGAATGGGCCAAGGAGGTGCTGTCGCGAGGAGCACTATTTCCGGGAACCAAGTCCGGTTGGGTCCTCCCTGACTTTGCACAGTGTCTGTGCAAGAAGGCTCACTGGGGGAAACGCATATTTGCGTAGGCAAAGCAACCCGAAGCAACTCCAGATCAGCTGGACCACCTGGGGATGGAGTCTCCACTCTCCCGGGAGCACTGGCTGTCGTGAGAGCTCGTCGGCTGCACGATTAAGCAGGCCCGGAATGTGAATGGCACGAAGCGACCTCAGATGCTTCTGACTCCATAAGGGGAGATGGCGGGCGAGTTGTGACATGCGACGGGAGCGTAGACCACCCTGTT
Source organism: Coreius guichenoti (assembly GCA_039654105.1). NCBI lineage: Eukaryota > Metazoa > Chordata > Actinopteri > Cypriniformes > Gobionidae > Coreius > Coreius guichenoti. Next base: position 24,207,257 of record CM077181.1, read on the forward strand.
TGTTGATGTACGCAACGGCCGCAGTGTTGTCCATACGGACCAGAACGTGCTTGCCTCGTAGCGGCCCTTTGAGGCGGCCCAGCACAAGACGAACTGCTAACAACTCCAGGCAATTGATATGCCATTGCAGTTGAGGCCCCGTCCACAGACCCGAAACTGCAAGCCCGTTGTACGTGGCCCCCCCAGCCGGTGGATGAGGCATCCGTGGAGACAACAGCATGCCTGAACACTTGTTCTAGGGGAACTCCTGCCCGTAGAAACGAAGGGTCCGACCATGGGCTGAAGGTTTGGCGGCACCTCGGTGTAACTGAGACACGGAGTGAGCCGCTCTGCCACGCCGATCTCGGGACTCGGTCGTGTAGCCAGTGTTGAAGCGGTCTCATATGAAGCAATCTGAGCGGCGTAACTGCGGCTGAGGATGCCATATGCCCCAGGAGCCTCTGAAAATGTTTCAGTGGTACCGCTGTCCTGCGTTTGAACGAATTCAAGCAGTTCAACACCGACTGGACGCGCTCCTCGGTGAGTCGCACTGTCAGACCGACCGAATCCAGCTCCATACCGAGAAAACAGATCCTCTGCATGGGGCAGAGTTTGCTCTTCTCCCAGTTGACCTGAAGTCCCAACTGGCTGAGGTGACTGAGCACCATGTCCCTGTGTTCGCACAACTGCTCCCACGACTGAGCAAGAATCAGCCAGTCGTCGAGATAGTTGAGGATGCGAACCCCACGCTCTCTCATGGGAGCAATTGCCACCTCCGCGACTTTCGTGAAGACACAGGGCGACAGGGACAGCCCAAAGGGTAAGACCCTGTACTGATATGCCGTCCCTCGAACGCAAAGCGTAGAAACGGTCTGTGTCGAGGGAGAATCGAGACATGAAAATACGCGTCCTTCAGGTCGATCGCTGCAAACCAATCTTGGGGACGGATGCACCTGAAGATGCGTTTTTGCGTTACCATTCTGAACGGCAGCCTGTGAAGGGACCGATTCAAGAACCGCAGGTCCAAGATTGGCCGTAACCCACCGCCTTTCTTGGGTACAATGAAGTACGGGCTGTAGAAGCCCGTCTACATATCGGCTGGAGGGATTGTATGCATCCTGAGCACAGCCAGCACCCCCTGCTGGCAATTGGAGAGGCGCCGGAGGGTGACAAGGCATGGGAGCGTCGTACACCGCCATGCGCTCTCTCTTGGCACCCAGAGATTTTGGAAACTGCTCTTTTGGTAAAAATTTGGGTACCAAATCAAATGGGTACCAAATGGGTACCAAATCAAACAGAAATCAAATGAAAACCAAAGATTCTCTCCCGGCCCCCCTTTGGGAGAAGAAGTGGTGCTGCTACCACCTCCTGAAGAGCAGTTCTCTCCATCTCTGGGCGCCCCGTCTCAGGGTCTCTTACAACGGCGCTTGCCACCGGGCTTGGCAGCGGCCTGAGTGGGCTGTACGTCCTTCCCACGGCCGGCTCCACGCCAACCCCCTGGTGGAGGCTGCTCCTGGGCCTTGGCGGGAGCGGGGGCGGCGGTGGGCAGATGCCCTCGGCGACGAGCAGGCGGAGGCGCTGCGACCGGCGGCTGGGTGGAGGCAGCAGCTGACAACCAGGGCAGGATGTGCTTGATGGCCTCTGTCTGCTTCTGGGCGGCCGAGAACTGCTGGGCAAAGCTCTCGACCGCGTCGCTGAACAACCCAGCCGAGGAGATGGGGGAGTCCAGGAACCGATATTTATCGGTCTCCCTCATGTCGGCCAGGTTGAGCCAGAGATGTCACTCCTGGACCACGAGCGTGGACATCGCCTGACCGATGGAACGGGCGGTGACTTTCGTCGCCTGGAGGGCGAGGTCCGTCGCCGTCTGGAGCTCCCAGAGGAGCTCTGGGTCAGGCCTACCCTCGTGCATGTCCATGAGTGCCTGGGCCTGGTGCACCTGGAGCAACGCCATGGCATGCAAAGCAGACGCAGCCTGCCCACAGGCCTTGTAAGCCTTCCCAGTCAGACTGAAAGAGAACTTACAGGCCTTGGAGGGGTGGCGCGGGTCACCGTGCCAGTTGGAAGCGGACGCCGGACACAGTTGCATCGCGACGGCCCGTTCCACCGGCGGGATTCCCACGTACCCCTTGGCTGGCCCGCCGTCGAGGGTAGTGAGGCAAAAGCTGCCTCAGCGTGCTGAATGCCCAGGCACGTGAGACAACGATTGTGACCGTCAGCTGGCGACAGGGAACGACCGCATCCAGAAACGCACGGGTGGAATGACACTTTGAAAAAGACGCAGTGTTTTGTGACGAAAAGTGACGCCGTGTTGCTCTTTTAGAGGAAACCGCTCTTTTAATAGTGCTGAAGCACCCAGGGACAACCGTGGCAGAATCACAGGGAATAGTGCAGCCTGTGTCTGCTCTCACTGTGTGGAACGCCCTCACCGAAGTGAATGACAAATGTGCGCTGCATCCGCTTCCGCTTTATACCCGCGATGCGGGGTGGAGTGCGAGATGCAAATCTCGCACGCCAATGGCCATTGGCCTGTTCTCTATACACTCGAAGCTGATAGGGGCTCCCAGAAGTGATCCCAATTCGTCGGTGACGTCCGACGTACATCGAACGTGACCGACTGAAAGGGAACTGATATTATACAGAGATAATACTATCCTTACTAATAGTGATATTAAACACATTTTAGGCTTAATATTAATAAACGTCCATTGTGCAATAAAGTACTCCAAATAAAGTTTAATTATAGTACTTATATCAGTAAGTCTCAAGCGATATGTCAGTAAATACAGTGCATCCGGAAAGTATTCACAGCGCTTCACTTTTTCCACATTTTGTTATGTTACAGCCTTATTCCAAAATGGATTAAATTCATTATTTTTTCCCTCAATTCTACAAACAATACCCCATAATGACAACAAGAAATAATTTGTTTGAAATCTTTGCAAATTTATTAAAAATAAAAAACGCAAAAAATCACATGTACATAAGTATTCACAGCCTTTGCTCGATACTTTGTTGAAGCACCTTTGGCACCAATTACAGTCTCAAGCCTTTTTGAGTATGATGCTACAAGCTTGGAACACCTATTTTTGGGCAGTTTCTCCCATTCTTCTTTGCAGGACCTCTCAAGCTCCATCAGGGTCGCACATTGATGACATCATGGGCTGTCGCCAGCCAATAGGATTGCCGTGATTCGATAGTAGTCTCAGACACCTGTCATGCTGAGGCGTTCCCCCAAAGCATTCTAGGACGTAGTGTCTCTTTCCCTGTTCTCAGGGAACATAGATTACATACATAACCTGAGACGTTTCTCATTTCCTGCCGCTGAAAAACATCCCCACTGCATGATGCTGCCACCACCATGCTACACTGTAGGGATGGTATTGGCCAGGTGATGAGTGATGCCTGGTTTCCTCCAGACATGACGCTTGCCATTCAGGCCAAAGAATCTCTCAATCTTTGTTTCATCAGACCAGAGAATTTTGTTTCTCGTGGCATGAGAGTCCTTCAGGTGCCTTTTGGCAAACTCCAGGTGGCCTTTTACTGAGGAGTGGCTTCCGTCTGGCCACTCTACCATACAGGCCTGATTGGTGGAGTGCTGCGGAGATGGTTGTTCTTCTGGAAGGTTCTCCTCTCTCCACAGCGAAATGCTGGAGCTCTGTCAGAGTGACCATCGGGTTCTTGGTCACCTGCCCTTCTCACCTGATTGCTCAGTTTGGCCGGGTGGCCAGGTCTAGGAAGAGTCCTTCATGGCTTGGTTTGTGCTCTGACATACACTGTTAACTGTGGGACCTTATATAAACAGGTGTGTGCCTTTCCAAATCATGTCCAATCAACTAAATTTACCACAGATGGATTCCAATCAAGTTGTAGAAACATTTCAAGCATGATTTTTTTCATTTTTTTTTTTTTTTTATAAATTTGCAAAGATTTCAAACAAACTTCTTTCACATTGTCATTATGGGGTTTTGTTTGTAGAATTGAGGAAAAGAATAAATAAATAAATAAATCCATTTTGGAATAAGGCTATAACATAACAAAATGTGGAAAAAGTGAAGCGCTGTGAATACTTTCTGGATGCAATGTATGTTATTGGATTTGTAGTATACATATTATGAAATAAATGTATTGTAAATACATTTTGGTATAGTTTTTTTTTTTTTTCACTAGGGTGGTCTTCTTGAAGTGAGAGGCCTGTTTGATCAAGTTGAAACCCTTGTCAGGCTGATTTTAGTCATCTCAGTCTCATCAGCTGAGGCTGAAAGAAGTTTCAGTGCTCTTTGTAGACTGAAAACGTGGCTCAGAACAACAATGGCACAAGTTAGACTTAACATTATTGCTGTGTGCCATGTCCACCAGAAATCTCGTTCCAGGATCGGGGGCGCTTAGGGAAGCTCCTTATATGCCCTCCTGTCCCCTGGGCCCCCTGTACATAATCCCCCTTCTCAATATATGTATTTTGAATTAGCATTTTTGACTAGATATTTTTGTGCAGGGTTTCACATAGCTCATTTTATGGTCCAACCCTGCTCCTGGTGGGCTACCATCCAACCCTGATCAAGCACATGAAAAATCTAACCAAAGTCTTCAGGATTACTTAGAAAATTATATGTTGTATCAACAATTACATTATATGATTGATTAGGGATGGAGCTAAACCCTGCAGGACACTGGAACTCTAAGGCTAGAGTTGTCATAGACCCCTGATGTTGAAGACAAGCCAGTTCAGCAGTGTAAAAATACAAGAAATGTGAATGCCTCAATTTTAGGACACTTAGACATGTCATACATGCAGTATATTTTGCATATTAATATGTTTTACTTAAGTCCAGATGATATAAAAAGTGACATGAAAAGGGATAAAAGACACGTTTGATTAGTTTATTTCCTCTAAACCACTAGGTGGCAAAAAAGCACACTGCAGTAATTTTCTAAACATCTATGTTTCACTATGCCAGTATTTTCAATCATTTTAATTAAACAGTTTAATAATATTTTAGGTACAGATTTTCTGTACTTTTAAACTGGACATTTAATAACATTGTATTTATTGAATAAAAGTACATTTAAATTAATTTGTCAATGTAAAACGAATAAGGTACAAACTTTGCTGAAGTGATTGTTTTGAACAAGTATCAGCTAAAGTATTTGTATCAATACCGGAAACCTTTTGTCCCCATACTGGTGAGCCTTTTTTTTCATGAGTGTGGGGTAAAAGGCCCACCTTTTCACCTCACATATTTATATAATTTTTAAACAAAACAAACTACTTTTATAAATTTGTTTCCCACAAAATGTGTTCCTTAATCAATGTTCCACACATTTGATGAATATTTTACAAAATATTTTAAAAAAAGCACCACCAACAACAAGTTACACTAACATAAGAATAGTTTAATTCTCATTAGGACTTAGGTGGTATTTTTCCCATTACATGTTGCTTTGTATTTTGTTCAGGCTTATACAGGATAATATAACATTTAGTTGCAAATATGCAGAATAGTAAACCAAAGCTTGAGGCTAAAATTGCAAATATCTCCACAGCTACAGTGAATTTTCCAGGAGAACTGACATAAGCTGGAATAAATGTGATCCACACAGCACAGAATATGAGCATACTGAACGTGATGAACTTGGCTTCATTGAAGTTATCAGGCAGTCTACGAGCCAGAAAAGCCAGAATAAAGCACAACACAGCCAGTAGGCCAATATAACCCAGCACAGCCCAGAATCCTATAGCAGAACCTAAGCTGCACTCAAGAATGATCTTTTCCTTATAATATTTCATATTTTTGTAGGGAAATGGAGGGGATATTGTTAGCCAAATAACACAAATAAGAACCTGTATAAGTGTAAAGGCAAGAACACTGAGTCGTTGTTGTGAAGGCCCAAACAATTTCATTACATTGCTTCCTGGAAGTGTAGCCTTAAAGGCCATTAACACCACTATTGTTTTTCCCAAAACACAGGAGATACAGAGGACAAAAGTGATCCCAAACACTGTGTGACGCAACATACAGGACCACTCAGTGGGCTGACCAATGAAAGTAAGTGAACAGAGGAAACACAGAGTCAATGAGAAGAGTAGCAGGAAGCTCAGCTCTGAATTGTTTGCTTTTACTATGGGGGTGTCCTTTTTGCTGTAGAACAGGATGGCCATCAGTGCAGTTAATCCTACTCCAAACAGTGAGAAAAAGACTAGCACTATACCCATAACTTCTGTGAATGACAGAAACTCTACAGCCTTTAACACACATTCATTTTTCTCAGCATTAGACCAGTATTCTTCTGGACACTGCTTGCAGTTAATTGAATCTGGGAAGGAAGTTGTTAGAGACAAAAGTATTGAATTTAACTTATTTGCTAAGAAACTGCAAAGTTAGAGGGAAAACACAAAAAGAAGCATTATTCTTTGAAAATGTGAGATGGGCTGAAGATTACCTGTCTCATTACTGATTTCTCCGTCTGCACATGGAATACAGTCATAACAGCAGACAGGTCTTCCTTTCTGTGCAGCCTTCCTAGTGCCTGGAGGACAGCTCTCACTACACACAGACCTTGGCTTCTACATGGGGGAAAAATGTAGTTGCACTTTGAATAGTTGCAGAGCTTTAAGAATGTTTTAAGAATGTTTTGTTTTTATAATAAATGTACCTATATAATCTTTCATTTTTCAGTATCTTTATGTCTTTCATCAAGGTCAATACAAGTATTTACTTTTTTAGTATTTGATATTCAGTATTCCCTCAATTTAAACAAACACTGTTTTACAGGTTATTTACCTCCAGCTTTCCTCCAGCCCAGATTATGTTTTCAGTGTTGAGCACAAAGCGCTGGTGAGGAGGTAGTGAAGTGTCATAGTATCCCACTGGTTTAAACTGGAATGATCCATCTGAGTCCTGCTGCCAGTTCACAACTTCATACTGAGCTACTGTGGAACCAGTGCTATCAAACCACACATGATCTCCAAATTTTACTGTGAAATTTACTTTTTTCAGAGCCTCAACCACCTAATGAAAAAATTAAGTTTTATTATTGTTTTAACACATTGTTCATTATACATATTATTGTACTCTTTTTCTCTCTTTCTATTCATCTGTGTTTTATCTTTACCTGCTGTGGTTGTAATGACAGGCCTTTCTCACAACCTTCTTGTTCTTTGCACTTGAGCAAACTGTGTAGTGAATGAGCCACTGCATAAACTGCATTGTAGACATTGCTTGCATATCTGTGTTCAGCAACATCTTTGTTATAATTTTTTAGCACAAGCAGATTCTCATATATCCTGCAACTTAATGCATATTGAGAAGAATTCCCCTCAATTTGTGAGCATGGGAAGGCTGTGTCCCAGAATGATTTTATAACATAATCTGAAAACCCTTCAATATTATTTTTTCTCAGTGCAAACCCCAATGATCCTCCCATCACATGAAAACTGTTGGAAGTAATGTAATTCTCTGAAGTTATCCATGACTTGACACCAATCATTTGGAGGCCTGTAATGTTCTGAATACTTAGCTGATCAATAAGTAAGCCCATCTCAAGAAATGAAACAAACGCAACAATCACTTTCGCAGTGCTTTTTTTAATTATATGTACCACTTTCTGGAGTTTTTCTGTCTCTGTTCGGTAGAATTTTACAGAGTACTCCACACAAATCCCCTCTTCCTGTGCCATTTTGAGAAATATGCCCATTCCATGGTTTCCATAGTCATTGTCGCTGCTCACAGCTCCCACCCAGGACCAGCCTAAATGCTTGACTATGTATGCAAGTGCTGTGCTCTGGTGGTAATCACTAGCCGTAGTCCTGAAGAATGAAGGGTAATCTTTTCTATTATTGAGGCATTCACATGAAGCAGAGTGACTTATCTGAAAAAGAAAGCACAGAAAAACAGTGAAATAGTATTCACAGATTGTGTCAAACATTTATGTTATTGCTCTTTACCACTGGAATTTTAAAAGGTCCTGTAGTTCTGGACAGAATCACTGTGGCAGAAGACTCTGAATCTCCTATGATAGCTTGTATAGGTGACCGTCCATTCCATCTGTCTCCTGCTCCACACTCTTGACCATTCATCAGTCCCAAAATTGCACTCATGGTAGAGAGTCTTGAACCACAGGTATCATAGATTCGATAACCAATAGAAACATTTGGGAGCAAACGCTCACTGCTGTTAATTTCTTCAATGGCAAAGATCATGATTTGCGCCAGTCGAAAATCTCTCAGATTCAAACTGTGAAATTAAACGTTAAAAAGTAGGCTAAATAGTAACTAAATTACCAAAATGATAAGGTGGAGAAGGGAATTATATTAATTGCATTAAGCTTTTTTCATTTCACATATTCATGCTTGAAACATCATAATATTATGATATTTGCTGTTATAAAACAAATGTATGATTATAATCCATTATTAATTTTAAATTTTCTCTTTTAAATTAAACATCCATTTTAATTTTAATTTAAAAAAAAAAAGCATATTCTGCTCTAATAACAAACCTGGAGCATGATAGAGGCTGAGGTTTTTTGGTAAATTCAAATGAAGGTAATGTCTCTGTGCTGTGGACAGGAAAAAGTGCTCCAATTGTTATGTCTCCATTCTTGGAAATCAGTGGATAATAAGGGTCTCCCATCATTCGGCATAGAGTGTTTCCCGCCTTTGTATGAAGCTGATGTAAAAGCAGGAGTGCGTAAAGAAAGAGAAGCATTCCAAAGATTGAGCTGCACTGCCACCATCAAATGCAAATTACCTGATAGTGTATTTGCCATTTTATAGACAAAAATAATATGGATGAATGGTTGAGAACGTATTCTCATAGGGCAGAACATGAGTCAGATCAAGTAGGAGTGGAAATAAGTCATGCTAATTTGATGGTCTGATATTGTAAAACTTATATTGATATTAAATTGCAAAACTCTGAATATCGGAATATTCAGTTTTATTTGAGCATTAGGCTATGATTTATACATACTCAAATATGTGTTTGCATTGTGCTTTTGTTGTACAGTACCTGTCAAAAGTTTGGAAACTACAATTTAATGTTTTTGAAAAGTCTCATGCTCATAAAGGCTGCATTTAATCCAAAAAAAAAAAAAAAAACCCTGTAAAAACAGTAATATTGTGAAATATTACAAATTAAAAATAATTGATTTCTATTTGAAAATATTTTAAAATGTAATTAATTCCTGTGTAATAATAATATCGTTTTGTGAGCAGCAAATCAGCATATTAGAATGGTTTCTGAAGGAACATGTGACACTAAAGACTGGAGTAATGATGCTGAAAATGTAGTTGTCATCACATGAATAAAAGGCAATTATTTACATTTTTATAAAACAATTATTTTAAATTGTAATAATATTTTACAATATTACTGTTGTACTGTATGATTAAATAAATGCAGACTTGGTGAGCATAAGCGACTCCCTTTAAAAAACGTAAAACATTTTTTTTTTAAATAAATAAATAGTATTGTAATGTTTTCAAATTTGACAGGTACTTTCACGGAACAGAAGACTGCAAACACAGGTAAAATCCAAACAAGAGGTCTATTTCCAGGAAACAAGTGAAGTGAGCAGGTGAGTTACTGAATAGAATGATGAATGCTGGGATGCTGATGGTGAATGACAGTTCTTATCTGTTGTAGATAGAGTTGGCTGAGGACCGGATGACCACAGATGACAGAAGACGACTGAAGAGTTCGGAAAGAGGATCGCACAGGTAGGTAGAAGACCGGCTGGAAGAAGATGTGCCTCTGCACCACAATACAGGCACAGTCGGTTGTGGATTCTTTGTTTGCGTTCTGCATTTGAAAGATGGGCTGAGTCAATCTGCATAGCTGGAGGGGCGACAGATGGAGAGGTGGTTGGTCAAATGTGCAGTCAGTGTGATGTTGAAATACCTTGATGGAACGTTGTATAAAGCTCTCAAGTTGCATCACATTGTCATATATCGGCATCTGTTGACAGAACGTTGGGGTTGAAGTCTTGGCGATAAGTGGTGATCAGGGCGGTCTCATTCCACCCACTGATGGCAGCCAGAATGCAAAACTGGAGAGCATAATCATTAACGGTAGATCTTCCTTTACGGAGCCGGTAGAGTTGATAATGTATGGAAATGGAACTGGCGGTTTGACCGAAGGCTTCCTTAAAATGCATGGTGAATGCCATCAGTGAGTTGGTGATCGGGCCGTTTGCGTCCCATATGGATCTCGAACTCTGCAAAGCACGACCTGTCAGCAGCAACTTGATGCAAGCGATCTGCGCTCGATCATTGTGAAACAGCTGCGGCAGCATTTCAAAGAACAGAGAGCATTGTAACATTCCTCCGCCTCACCGGAGTAGGTTGCTAGTTGGGCCATGGGACTGGCAGAGTACCCATGTTGAAGTGCATGTCGGAGTGCTTGAACTAATTCGGCAAATGGATCGGGTGGTGGGTTGCTGGTGTCACTGGAAACCTGGTTCTTGTTGCATGTTGGTCTGGTCTTCTGTCACGCAACAGAAGAACGCAAACACAGGTAAAATCCAACCAAGTGGTTTATTTGCAGGAAACAAGTGACGTGAGCAGGTGAGTTACTGAATAGAATGATGAATGCTGAGATGCTGACGGTGAATGACAGTTCTTATCTGTTGTAGATGGAGATGCCTGCTGAATGGAGGACTGGATGACCAAAGATGAGAGAAGAAGACTGAAGAAGAGTTTGGGAAGAGGATCGCACAGGTAAGTGTCTCAGAGGCAGGTAGTCAGGGAAGTTGTTCACTGTGGAACGGCGAGACCAAACAAAGGTGAACTGGTATGTGACTGCTATATAGTGCGTGGGTGAGTAAATGCAGGTGCTGGTGATTTGGAATGAGTGGGTGGAGTAAAGAGAGATCTGGTGCTAAGGGTGTGGCTGACTCTGTGACAGGTAACGCTTTAATTTCATTCATGCATTTAAATAACATAATTTGTGTAAAGAACAGAATACCATGTTCAGATGTTGCTAAAGTTATCTGTACTGTTACCTATCAGAACATTTAGAAATGATGTCAACCAATTATCCATATGACTATAAGTACTAATGTTTTTGTATCCTAAGTCAGTCGAGGCTGGATCCTTTTGCTCATTTTAACTGTAATTCCCCTACACTCTATATTTACATTGTCCACTTTAGACATGATTATGGCCCTGCTTACACCTGGTATTACGATGCGTTTTGGTCGATCTGATCAAGTAGACGAGGTAGACACATACCTGTTTACACCTGGTGTTTAAATCCGTCTCTTTTGTCCACTTTCAACCACTTCTGTCCAGATTTCTTCAAGGGGAGGGTCTGTAGGTGGGTAAATGTATGGGCTTTTTCGGATCTCTTGATCTAATGGACAAAATAAGCTCACGTAATTTACATATGAATGCGACCAGAGACGATTGAAAGCATGTAGAGCAGCAGCTTTCTTTTCTGCTCTGACAGCTGCAAGACCATGGCGAACATGGTAGAAGTCAGGAATGGTGAGAGAACATTGTGCTTGTCGTTTTTCATCTTCAAACCAAACCATCTTCAGCCGACTTCAGCCAATTTAAATACCATCTGGCTAGTGTGCTTCTAATAATGTTTATGCGTTAGGTCAGTAGGCGGAGAGTAGGCGGTCTTTTGTGGCTGTTTGAACGAATTCGACCACATGAGAGGCTACACTACTATCCGGTCGAATGCATTTTCGACTACCTCTGGAAGTGATCGAAAGTGGACAAGCTCAAAATGTTTTAAACCCTGTTTACACCTGTATTTATGGTCGTCCACTTGTGATCCGATCAACCACAACATATTTTAATACCAGATATAAGCAGGGCCTATAAGTAACTTTGCAATTACATGTCAAATTAAAGCTGCAAGCAGCAATGAAAGGGCCCTCGCACCCGGGAGCACCGCCACCCGGTGGCCTCAGGAAAACAGCGAATAGTGGGTGACATGCATTTAAGTGGGTAAATATAGGAGAAATATTGCAAAGTCACTTAAATGTGCCACACTTCCTGCTGCCAGCAGGTGGCGCTTTGACTATAACTGAATATTGCCATGTAGATGTCTTCAGGCCAGGACTATTATCAAACATATGAAGTTTGGAACAGATCGGACATTGTATGCTTGAGTTACAACAACTTCCTGTTTCGTGGCTTAAATCGCATACGTTAGCACTTAGCCAAGCTTTGCTTGATTCAATGTGTTTCTAGGATGTTTGGTACTTCATGGCATATTTAAATGAGTTTCTGGGAGTGAATTATAGTGTAAAGCATGCCATTTCCTGTTTCCAGCAGGTGGCGCTATGACTAACTGAATATTGGCATGTAGATGTGTTCAGGTCCGGACTCTTATCAAACATGTGAAGTTTGGGGCAGATCGGACATTGTATGCCTGACTTACAACAGCTTCCTCTTTAATGGCGAAACATCAGATTTTGTCAGGCCGCCACAGACACGCCCTTCAGCAAAAAACTCAAGATCTTCACAATTTAACATCAGCAAGACCTTAAGATTAGACTGACCAAATATGATGTTGATATGTTTAAATCTCAATGAGGAGTTAATCACAGTGTAAAACATGCCATTTCCTGTTGCCTACAGGTGGCGCTATGACTGTAACTGAATATTGGCGTGTAGATGTCTTCAGGTCAGGACTCTAATAAAACATGTGAAGTTTGGGGCAGATCGGACGTTGTATGTCCGAGTTACAACAACTTCATGTTTCATGGCGAAACAACAAACTTTGTGAGGTCGCCATGGACACGCCCTTCAGGGAAAACTCAAGATCTTCGCAATTTAACATCACCAAGGCCTTAAGATTAGACTGACCTAATATGATGTTGTTCTGGTTAAATTTGAATGAGGAGTTAATCACAGTGTAAAGCATGACATTTCCTGTTGCCTGCAGGTGGCGCTATGACTGTCACTGAATATTGGCGTGTAGATGTGTTCAGGTCCGGACTCTTATCAAACATGTGAAGTTTGGGGCAGATCGGACATTGTATGCCCGAGTTACAACAACTTCCTGTTTAATGGCGAAACATCGAACTTTGTCAGGCCACCACGGACACGCCCTCCAGGGAAAACTCAAGATCTTCGCAATTTAACGTCGCAAAGGCCTTTAGATTAGACTGTGCAAATATGATGATGATCTGATTAAATCTCTAGGAGATTTCTTCCTGTTGGTTTTCAGATTTCGTACCAGGAGACTTTTTTGTAGGTACTGGGCTGTTACATGTGTCTACCGAATTTCATACCTGTTCGTGAAATGTAGCGGGAGGGGCACTTCGTTGAAATTTTGTAGGTGGCGCTATCGAGTCATTTTGCCACGCCTAATTCTGAAACCCATAACAGACTAACATGCTAATCGTGTAAATTTTCACCACTTCTGACGCGTGTGCAAAGTTTCGTGAGTTTTCGAGCATGTTTAGGCCCTCAAAAAATTCATTTGGGAGAATAATAATAATAATAATAATAATAATAATAATAATAAACGGAGCAATTCCAATAGGGTCCTCACACCATTGGTGCTCCGGCCCTAATAATAATAATAATAATAATAATAATAATTATAATAATAATAATAATAAACGGAGCAATTCCTATAGGGTCCTCACACCATCGGTGCTCGGGCCCTAATAATAATAATAATAATAAACGGAGCAATTCCAATAGGGTCCTCACACCATCGGTGCTCGGGCCCTAATAATAATAAACAGAGCAATTAAGGTATTAAGGTTTATTTAGCAAGCATGTAACAAATTAAATCATATACATGGACAATACCATTTTAAAGACTGCTATAGGCTTTTGTGTGCAGTTGTATGATAGACTAGATAAAAAAAGTTTGTTGAGACAAACTTTAAGTTGGCTTTTGAAAAGCCGGACCAGAAAGTTTGAAAAAGTATTAAAAGCTTAAAGTTTGAAGATTTTCGGTTTGAAGTAGTTTGAAGTTTGACGGCTTTGAAGTCAATACAGTCTCTCAGAAGATAGATAGATAGATAGATAGATAGATAGATAGATAGATAGATAGATAGGTAAGATGCTAACACAATTAGCATGATGCTAGCATGATGGTAACACAATTAGCATGTTTGATATCATCATGCTAACACACTTAGCATGTTGCTAGTATGATGCTAACACGATTAGCATGTTGTTAGTATGATTAACATTTTGCTAACGTGATGTTAACACAATTTACCACGTTGCTAGCATTATTTACCATAGTTTACCATGATTTACCACATTCTAGTATGATTTACCATGTTCTAGCATGGTTTACCATGATTTACCACGTTCTAGTATGATTTACCATGATTCTATTATGATTTACCAGTTTACCAGGTTTTCCATAGTTTACCACGATTTACCACGTTCTAGTATGATTTACCATGATTCTATTATGATTTACCATAGCTTACCAGGATTTACCATAGTTTACCATGATTTACCACGTTCTAGTACGATTTACCATGATTTACCACGGCTTACCAGGATTTACCAGTTTCCCATGATTCACCATAGTTTACCATGATTTACCAGTTTACCACTATTTACCACGTTCTAGTATGATTTACCATGATTCTAGCATGATTTACCATGATTCTAGCATGATTTACCATAGTTTACCATGAGTTACCACATTTTAATATGATTTACCACATTGTAGTATGGTTTACCATGATTCTAGCATGATTTACCATAGTTTACCATGATTTACCACAAGTTACCACATTCTAATATGATTTACCATGATTTACCACATTGTAGTATGATTTACCATGATTCTAGCATGATTTACCATAGTTTACCATGATTTACCACGCGTTAACACAGTCTAATATGATTTACCATGTTTCTACTATGATTTACCATGATTTACCAATTGCTAACAAAACCAAAATATCATTTTTTAGGTCTCACTGTACTTATATTGTGATTTAATTTCATTTTCATTTGCCATCCTTTCTTCCTGTGTGCAACAACGTACATGGAAAACAACTTTGGTTCCTATGACAGACTTTCTGACAACGGAGCTGAACTTACCTGTATGATGAACTGTTTAATGTGCATTCCCCCGAAAAATATTAGGTATTTAGATGATATAAACAATCCTAACTTGTATATACACATTTAATTTTAACAGCTGGAAACACAAGCAAGTACGTTTCTTATCCTGCAGCCCCCTCTAAAGAACAAAATGAGTATTACAGCCAACACAAGTGACATTGATAAACATTGACCAAATTTTGATATTAAATGTTACTATAATGATTTTACGATGCCTAAATATGAATTTAAAAGCAAAAACTATTGCCAAATGCCATGTTATATGTCACATGTGCTCATTTGAATAACGTCTGAGCATTTCTTGAGTAGATATTGGCCACACACACACACACACACACACACACACACACTTCTGTTTTACATATAGATATTTTAAATACATTATTAGTAACAAAATGCTTACTCCTAGTCTGGTGGTCATTTTCACACATTAATCACACCATCATTTTTTGGCAGAATTGTCAATACCAATACTTAAATAGAAATTAATTGATCAAATTTGACAAAATGTGATTGTAAATGTTATAATAGTGATTTTATAATGTCTAAATATAAATTATAGAACAGTATAAGTATGTAGTATGACAAAATGACTATTTTAACCAGCAGGTGGCAGCAGAGAACCACTCATTGGCTCACTTTCATTTTAAATGTCTTTTTTTCATTTAATGGGCACATTTTCCAAGTTAATACCTTCAAACATGCTAACTCACATACACATTTTGTTGCAGATATAGATATTTGAAATAAATGATAAGTAACAAATTGCTTATTCCAGGTTTTCCCCTTTAAAACATATTTTCAGGTGTTATTTTAATTGTAATGTAATATTATTGTAAAAAATCAAATGAACAAATGAATTGATAAACCTTGACAAAATGTGATTTGCAATGTTATTATAATGATTTTATAAAGTTTATATATGCTTAGTGAGCAGAATGAACCAATGAGTGGTCTTCTGCTGCCCTCTGGTGGCTTTATGGCAATTTTAGGTAATGCGCCATTATAAGCATTGGCACATTGTCACCTTTTTAACTGTTATAGAGGCATCTATTGCTCGATCACCATGAAATTTTGCATGCTTGTTTAGAGTCACATGCTGCACGTGCCCACCTATTTCCATGAAGTTTTGAGTTTTCGTTCAGGATTAATACGCTTTTGAGTGGGTTTTGCCAGACCCATTCTCTACATGACTCTGTTATAGCTACCCAAAGGGTAAAGTTCAACATTTTTTTGACTATTGATCAGGAAAGTCCAGAGAATCATACTGCAGTGGTTTGGTTCCGATCGGGCAAAAAACCTAGGACTAGTTCGCAAAAGTAGGTTTTTAATATAATTGCGAATATTTAATCAACGATTTGATTGACAGCAGTGGTTCTTGAGGCAAAGTTGTTTAGCATGAGGAGATCTATCAAATGATATGCATATTGTGTGGATATGTCAAACACCACGTGATTACAGAGCCGTAAAACTTGTTAGCGCCAACTAGTGGCCGATTTCTTTCAAAATTCTTACAGACCTCTAGGACCATGAGTCGAACATGCCCACCGAGTTTCGTTCCGATCAGCCTCCGTTAACCTTGTCTAATAGGTGCTGAAACTTCATTGGCCGATGGCGGCCATGTTTTTTGAGATACGCCAATGTCCTCATAGACATACATGGTACCTTGGGCCAAGACACTGCATACCAATTTTCAAGTCAATCGGACTAACGGTCAGGTGGTCATAGCCCTTTTCATGTTTTTTTCATGTTATAGCGCCACCAAGTGTTCAATCGTTCAATCGATTTTTTTATCGTGACCAAAGACTGAGTCCATACACATGTGTACCAAGTTTGGTGAAGATATATCATTTTGTTCTTGAGTTGTAGCCTTTTTAGTAAAATTGGCTCCGCCCTGAATGTAAATTTTTACGCCCCTTAGCTTCTGTGAATTGAAATTTCGACCTTTTTTTTTGATAATTATTGATATTCAGACACCAGAGAACATTTCTGCGCTGGTTTGGTTCCAATTGGGCAAAAAACCTAGGACTAGTTCGCAAAAGTAGGTTTTTGACAAAATTCAAAATGGCGGAAAAATTTGCATACTGGAAATAAAATCAAGAATAATAATATTAATAATAATAAAAATCCTTACAATTACAATAGGGTTTCAGCCTTTACGGGCTTGAACCCCTAATAATAATAATAATAATAATAAAAATCCTTACAATTACAATAGGGTTTCAGCCCTTACGGGCTTGAACCCCTAAAAATCCTTACAATTACAATAGGGTTTCAGTCCTATGGGCTTGAACCCCTAATAAAAATCTTTACAATTACAATAGGGTTTCAGCCCTACGGGCTTGAACCCCTAATAATTAAAGCTGCAAGCAGCGATGAAAGGGCCCTCGCACCTGGGAGCACCACCACCCGGTGGCCTCAGGAAAACAGCAAATAGTGGGTGACATGCATTCAAGTGGGTAAATATAGGAGAAATATTGCACTTTAAGTCACTTAAATGTGCCACACTTCCTGCTGCCAGCAGGTGGCGCTTTGACTGTAACCAAATATTGGCATGTAGATGTCTTCAGGCCAGGACTATTATCAAACATGTGAAGTTTGGGGCAGAGCGGACATTGTATGCCTGAGTTACAACAACTTCCTGTTTTGTTGCGTAAATCGCATACATTAGCACTTAGCCAAGCTTTGCTTGATTTAATGTGTTTCTAGCATGTTTGGGACATGATGGCATATTTAAATGTGTTTCTGGGAGTGAATTACAGTGTAAAGCATGCCATTTCCTGTTTCCAGCAGGTGGTGCTTTGACTATACTGAATATTGCCATGTAGATGTCTTCAGGCCAGGACTTTTATCAAACATGTGAAGTTTGGGGCGTATCGGACATTGTATGCCTGACTTACAACAGCTTCCTGTGTCATGGCGAAACATCAGAATTTGACAGGCCGCCACGGACACGCACTTCAGTGAAAACTTAATATCTTCACAGTTTAACATCACCAAGGCCTTAAGATTAGACTGACCAAACATGATGTTGTTCTGGTTAAATCACTAGGAGGAGTTCGTTAAAGTACAGCGTCTGGAAATGGCAAAATTTGCAACAATTTTGCAAAGAAAATTCAAAATATCTCACTTCCTGTTGGTTTTCAGATTTCATACCAGGAGACTTTTTTGTAGGTATTGGGCTGTTACATGTGTCTCCCGATTTCATACCTGTACGTGAAACGTAGCGGGAGGGGCACTTCGTTGAAATGTTGTAGGTGGCGCTATCGAGCAATTTTGCCATGCCTAATTCTGAAACTCATATGTAGATGTCTTCAGGCCAGGACTCTTATCAAACATATGAAGTTTGGGGCAGATCAGACATGGTATGCCTGACTTACAACAGCTTCCTGTGTCATGGCAAAACATCAGATTTTGTCAGGCCGCCACGGACACGCCCTTCAGCGAAAACTCAAGATCTTCACAATTTAACGTCGCAAAGGCCTTTAGATTAGACTGACCAAATATGATGTTGATCTGGTTAAATCACTATGAGGAGTTAATCACATTGTAAAACATGCCATTTCCTGTTGCCAGTAGGTGGCGCTATGACTGTAACTGAATATTGGCGTGTAGATGTCTTCGGGCCAGGACTCTAATAATACATGTGAAGTTTGGGGCAGATCGGACATTGTATGACCGAGTTACAACAACTTCCTGTTTTATGGCGAAACATCGAACTTTGTGAGGCCGCCACGGACACGCCCTTCAGGGAAAACTCAAGATCTTCGCAATTTAACATCGCAAAGGCCTTTAGATTAGACTGTGCAAATATGATATTGATCTGATTAAATCTCTAGGAGGAGTTCGTTAAAGTACAACGTCTGGAAATGGCAAAATTTGCAACAATTTTGCGAAGAAAATTCAAAATATCTCACTTCCTGTTGGTTTTCAGATTTCGTACCTGGAGACTTTTTTGTAGGTATTGGGCTGTTACATGTGTGTACTGAATTTCATACCTGTACGTGAAACGTAGCGGGAGGGGCACTTCGTTGAAATGTTGTAGGTGGCGCTATCGAGCCATTTTGCCACGCCTAATTCTGAAACCCATATCAGACCCTAATCCTAACCCATACCACTTTTGACGCGTGTGCAAAGTTTCATGAATTTTCGAGCATGTTTAGGCCATCAAAAATGCGATTCATTTGGGAGAAGAATAATAATAGGCTGAGCAATTCCAATAGGGTCCTCACACCATCGGTGCTCGGGCCCTAATAATAATAATAATAATAAATGGAGCAATTCCAATAGGGTCCTCACACCATCGGTGCTCGGGCCCTAATAATAATAAACGGAGCAATTCCAATAGGGTCCTCACACCATCAGTGCTCGGGCCCTAATAATCCTTAGGGGAACAATAGGGCCTTCGCCCTTTCAGGGCTTGGGCCCTAATAATAATCCTTAGGGGAACAATAGGGCCTTCGCCCTTTTAGGGTTTGGGCCCTAATAATAATAATCCTTAGGGGGACAATAGGGCCTTCGCCCTTTTAGGGCTTGGGCCCTAATAATAATAATCCTTAGGGGAACAATAGGGCCTTTGCCTTTTCAGGGCTTGGGCCCTAATAATAATCCTTAGGGGAACAATAGGGCCTTCGCCCTTTTAGGGCTTGGGCCCTAATAATAATAATCCTTAGGGGAACAATAGGGCCTTCGCCTTTTCAGGGCTTGGGCCCTAATAATAATCCTTAGGGGAACAATAGGGCCTTCGCCCTTTGGGCTTGGGCCCTAATAATAATAATAATAATAAACGGAGCAATTCCAATAGGGTACTCACACCATCGGTGCTCGGGCCCTAAATAATAATAATAAACGGAGCAATTCCAATAGGGTCCTCACACCATCCGTGCTCGGGCCCTAATAATAAGAATAAGAATAAGAATAAGAATAAGAATAAGAATAAGAATAAGAATAAGAATAATAAACGGAGCAATTCCAATAGGGTCCTCACACCATCGGTGCTCGGGCCCTAATAACTCTCATTAATTTGCAACTACATGCCAACTAACTCACAATAGAGCATTAGTACACTGTTAGCAGTTTAAACTGAAGTACCAGACCCACTCCCCCTCTCACACACTAGGCTGTCAGTGACATTACTCCCTACGGCCACTGCCCGAGCTATAAGGCTCAATGAAAAAGTACCTTCACAGAGTAAACAGAAGGACTTGGTAAAAGGCTGCTCAAGGCTTGGAACCAGAATCTTCATTCTCTCTTTGGGAAGAGGTTCCTTTAAGGGAATACGGCCATGGGTCGAAAGGCCCTGCCCAGTCACTATTAGGGGGATATACGTCAACCCCCAGAGCCACCAGGGAGGCTAACTAGCAAACAACCTGTCTGTTTCTTAAAACAGAGTCTCACAACAAGGAAACAGGCATCCTGGGGAGCATGACTCAGCATACTGACCCTTGCAACCAAGGAGAGTTACAATGCTCATCCTGAAGGGGTTTCCCCAGGATCTACAGAGCGCCAAAGCACTGCGGAGGCTGGGTATTCTACATAGGACCCTAGAAAGGGGAATACCTCCAGCTTTATTGTAAAAAAGCACTGATCTATCAGGGAGGTTTGTAGAAAGCCCTCAACCTTTAGACCAGCCCCAGGAAGCAGTACTTTGCAGAACGACCCTCTAAAATGAAGCGAGTACAGACTAGACTCAACCGAAGGGAAGTATTAACCAAGCTTTAAGCGTTAGTTCCCAATGAGGCTCCAGAAGGGCCTACAACATGATTTTAGACTGCAAAGCTGTAGGGAACCAGGTTACTAAAAGCTAGCCCCCTAGCTCAACCTAAAGACTGCTGTTGAAGAGGCCCATAAAGGGCCAGCAACTCAATAGCGAATCTAGCTTCAAGCATCCACATGGAAGCCACAGGCTTGGAATACTCCCACATAGCCCCACGAGCCAATGTATCAACATCACAACCCATTAACCAAGGGGAGTTATACATAACTAGACTATCAAGGAGGCCTCGGATAGGCCTACTACTCAAGGACTGTCACAGCATTAACTCTGGGCTAATGCTTAAGGCTCTAGGAAGTATACTTAACCAAGCCCCCCTCAGTGGGAGGGAGTGCATCATCAGCTCAACCTGAGCATACCTAGCGTCTGACACCTGAAGCACGGAGCTCTGGGAGCGAAGAGCTCAAGGGTGGGCACTTGAACAGAAAGGTTTGGTTTCATTATAGACATACCATCTGTATTAAGCCCTGGAGGACTTAACAGGATACACTACACAGAGACGAACTCAACCTCTCAACCTGATAGTATAATCAAGGAGCTTTAAAAGAGCCTGTTCCTAAGGCCTAAGGCTAGATAACTCTATTAACCAGAGCTCCAGAGAGCGGAGGCCTGCAGTGCAGTTATTCCTACTCCAAACAGTGGGAAAAAGACTAGCACTATACCCATAACTTCTGTGAACGACAGAAACTCTACAGCCGTTAACACACATTCATTTTTCTCAGCATTAGATCAGTATTCTTTGGTTGCGTTCTGCATTTGAAAGATGGGCTGAGTAGAGCATTAGTAGACTGTTAGGTTAGGCTTAGTAGAATAAGGAGGTGGGGTGCGAGAGGTGACGTTGGTCCTCTGGCCCTGTCTCCAGACCTTGAACCGGGACTGGCCTGGACCTCGCTGAAATGCGCTCCATAACCCCAGCAGCTCTACATACGCAGGGCAGGAAGGCTGTGAAGGTGGCTCTTCTTCACCTTCAGCAGTCATGTCCTGCGCTTCTGGGCTGGGTGCCAGCAGAGCACTCGCTGCTGGATCAGAGGATGTAAGAGAAACTACATCCTCATCCATCAGCTTACTCTCGTCAGCCGCTGAGGGGCGTGAGAGATTCACACCTCTCTCAAACTCCTCAACAAGCTCCATCTGAGATTCCCACGATCTGAGTCTCCGCTCTGCCTCAGAACGAGCGGAACCAGAGTTACTGGGCCCAGATGCCTGTCCCTCTTCCCTTGAGAAGAGGGCCAAACGAGAGCGGAGCGTTCTCAATGGAAAATGCTCACAATTCACGCAAACAGCTCCCTCAAGCACTGAATTGTGCGTGCTCCTCGCCCAAACATGTAACGCACAAGTTGTGTGTGTCATCAGATGTCAAATATCTAGGACACAGATCCACACCCTTTTTGAAACGTTTGTCACTTGCCATGATACCTTCAGTATTTTGATGAACAGTCCCTGAAGACGAAAAGGAGATGACATGTTCTCTAGGCGTCCCTTATATACTTCCGGGTCACGCTAGTAGTGACGTCATAGGCTGTTGACGGCCAATACGATTGCCATAATTTGATATGCGTTTCAGACACATATCAAGGTGTTCCACAATAGCATCATCCGACGCAGTGCGAGTTCCCTTTTGAAAGGGAATCTGCTTTCTCTATGGTTTTAAATAGTCCTAGACTTAATCTAGTCCAGAGTTTAATAAACTGATTTCCCGGAGGAAGACTAGTGCTACTCCAGAACTAAATTGAGGATTAAATTAAACCTATCAGGAGGCAGGTTTAACTTCAAAATAATGTTGTGTTTCAAAGAAGACACATGTATTAAAAAAAGTACTATGGACATCAATGGGGCCCATCAACTGACTGGTTACCAACATTCTTAAAAATATCTTCTTTTGTTTTCAGCAGAAGGAAGAAACTCATTCAGGTTAGGAACAACATGAGGGTGAGTAAATGATGACAGAATTTTCATTTTTAGGTGAACTATCCCTTTAATGCTGTGCTGTTCCAGTCTGGAATTGCAGTCTGGAATAAAAGATCCCCATTTAAATTCTTTATCCTGTGTCCAGTGCCATCCCTAATTCACATCCCCGGCTATATATGTAAAATATAATTTGAGTAGGATTTTAAAAGGCTTTGCTGCTAATCTCTACTATTTTAATATTCACAATATATTACCATCTGACAATGTGGGGAAATCAGACTAATTAGCCTGACTTTGTTTCACCCCTTCTTGTCCTGATTCGTGTCCTGCCTTATGATATTATTGGTTATGTTCTCAATCATTCATCCATACTAATTATGTCTATAAAAGTGCAACTACTCTATCAGGTCATTTGTATTTGGCATTCACAGTTGAGCTACATTTTTGGGATGCTTCTCTTTCTTTACACACTCCTGCTCTTCCATCAACTTCATACGAAGGCAGGAAACACTGTTTGCCGAATAATGGGAGATCCTCAGTATCCACTGTTTTCCAAGGATGGAGACATAACCATTGGAGCACTTTTTCCAGTCCACAGCATAGAAACATTACCTTCATTTGAGTTTACGAAAAAACCTCAGCTGATATCATGCTCCAGGTTTGTTATATTGGAAACATTAGAGAAGATAATGTATTTAAAACTAATTTAAAAATGCATTGTATCTATAAATTAATGGCGTTTCAAGCATAATGTTTTTTTTCACCATTTAATGTTTAATTTCACAGTGTGTATTTGAGAGATTTTCGACTGGCACAAATAATGATCTTTGCCATTGAGGAGATTAACAGAAGTGAAAGTTTGCTCCCAAATGTTTCTATTGGTTATCGAATACATGATACCTGTGGTTCAAGACTCTCTACCATGAGTGCAACTATGGGACTGATGAATGGTCAGGAGTTTGTACCAGGACACAAATGCAATGGAGAGTCTCCTTTACATGCTATCATAGGCGAATCAGAGTCTTCTGCAACAATAATTCTGTCTAGAACTACAGGACCTTTTAAGATTCCAGTGGTAAAGAGCAATTAGCAGTAGATATTTAACTCAATCACAGATGACTATATCACTGTTTCCTGTGCTTTCTTTTTCAGATAAGTCACTCTGCTTCATGTGACTGCCTCAGTAAAAGGAAAGATTACCCTTCATTGTTCAGGACTATGGCTAGTGATTACTACCAGAGCACAGCACTTGCATACATAGTCAAGCACTTAGGCTGGTCCTGGGTGGGAGCTGTGAACAGCGACAATGACTATGGAAATAATGGAATGGCCATATTTCTGAAAATAGCCCAGGAGGAGGGGATTTGTGTGGAGTACTCTGTAAAATTCTACCGAACAGAGCAAGAAAAACTCCAGAAAGTGGTAGACACAATTAAAAAAAGCACTGCAAAAGTGATTGTTGCATTTGTTTCACTTCCTGAGATGGGCTTACTTATTGATCAGTTAAGTATTCATAACATTACAGGACTCCAAATGATTGGTGTGAAGTCATGGATAACTGTAAGGAGTTTGATCACTCCAAACTGTTTCCGTGTGCTTGGAGGGTCACTGGGGTTTGCAGTGAGAAAAATCGATGTTGAAGGGTTTGCAGATTATGTCATAAAAGAATTTTGGAAAACAGCTTTTCCATGTTCACAGAGTAAAGGGAATTATTCTCAATATGCCTTAAGTTGCAGCAGATATGAAGATCTACTTTTGCTAAAAAATTACAATGAAGATGTGCCTGAACAAAGATATGTAAGCTATGTCTACAAAGCAGTTTATGCTGTGGCTCATTCACTACACAGTCTACTTAAATGCAAAGAACAAGAAGGATGTGAAAAAGGCCTGACAATACAACCACATCAGGTAAAAGATTAGACAGTTGAATAAAAATGGAGAAAATGAGGTAACAATATGTTAAAATGCCTCAGTGATAATGTCATTGCCTTTTTCTGCTAGCTTGTTGAGGCTCTGAAAATGGTGAATTTCACCATAAAGACGGGGGATCATGTGTGGTTTGACAGCACTGGTGGTGCAGTAGCCCAATATGAAGTTGTCAATTGGCAGCAGGACTCAGATGGATCAATACAGTTTAAATCAGTGGGATACTATGATGCCTCACTGCCCCCAGACCAGCGCTTTGTGCTTAACACTGAAAACATAATCTGGGCTGGAGGACAAGTAGAGGTAAATGCAAGTAATCTGTTTGTCCAACAGGGTTTGTTTTAAAGAAGACACTCAGCAGATTATTGTTGAAGTGAAAGCATTTTTTTTTTTTTTAAATGAAAGAATGGAAGTTTAAATTTACTGTGAATCAAATATACTAAATATTTTATTTTATATAAAATACATATTTTACTAAATTATTTTAACTAAAATTACTATCAAATCAAAGCCATGTTGTCTAACCAAGCTGTGTTCCAAATTTAAAGTTGATATCACAAAAATTAAAGTTACTATGAGATTTTGTTTTGGTGTCACCAACATTCCATTTAATTTTTTTTTTTACAACAAATTAATAAATTTCTGTCCAAATATCACTTCTATCAAGAAATATTAAACCTTGAGACTTTTACGATATGTTTTGTAAAGATTAGAAAAAAATTATAAAGAAGTTTTGATCATAAAGAAGTTCAAATAAATTTTGTAATATGAAACCTGACACCGTCCATTAATTTAGAGTATCATTTTCATGGCAACGCAACGTCCAATTTTTTTTTTAAACGTTTTTTACAGAATGAATTTTGAGTTCGTAAGCTTTCGAATGATACCTAATTTATGATGATTACTAAAATATGTGATATAAAAAAGGCGATAAATAAAAAAGAGTGCCAAGTGCCCCACTAGCGGGACAGTGACAGTTAAGTGGTTTAAACTAAGGAAACATAATAAGAAGGCAATGGATTACTTTAAGTTTAATTTTTGAAAACTTATAAATTTGAGTTCAGAATCCAAAACTAGAAGAGAATAAATAAGTTTAAATAACTTAATGGGGCCCATCATGTTTTACAGTGTAGGTTGACAAACAAAACAGAATGTGTGTGTGTGTGTGTGTGTGTGTGTGTGTGTGTGTGTGTGTGTGTGTGTGTGTGTGTGTGTGTGTGTGCTCAACTTCTATAATAGCACTTCCACAGCATTCACAATACACTAGCTCACAATACATTATACTAATTCATGATTCATAGTCGCAAAATTCTGTAATCACTATTACTAATAAATTAATATTTTTCAGATTCAGTATAAATATATCAAGGTACATTTTTTGGACCAACTTTATATTAGATGGCCTTAACTATGTACTATGTACTAACATTTAAATTAATCATTTGATACAATGCACTTATTATGTACATACATGTTTTTACATTGTACTTACATTTTAAAAATTACCTGCATGTAATTACATCCGTAATTCATTTCTGTAGTTACATTTATAATTACACTGTTGACACTTCCCTTACACATAACCCTACTCTTAAATTTACCCATACCACCACACCTGTCCCTAACCTTATCCCCGTATCCCACCTCAATATCAGCAAAAGTGTTTCGCAATACAATATGAACACAATAAGTACATTGTACTTATATTTTGATGTAAGTTCATAGTAGTTAAGGCCACCTTATATAAAGTGGGACCCATTTTTTTCATGCAGAAGCCAAGGTCTGTGTGCAGTGAGAGCTGTCCTCCAGGCACTAGAAAGGCTGCACAGAACGGTAGACCTGTCTGCTGTTATGACTGTATTCCATGTGCAGAAGGAGAAATCAGCAATGAGACAGGTAATCTTTAGTCCACCTCAGCTTCAAAGAAAATTGGTTAGTTGCTCTTTTACTGCTCATACATGAAATTGCTTTCCTTTTGTTTCTGACTAGTAATTACAACTTCCTTTTCCAGATTCAATTAACTGCAAGCAGTGTCCAAGGGAATACTGGTCTAATGCTGGGAAAAATAAATGTGTGTTAAAAACTGTAGAGTTTCTGTCATTCACAGAAGTAATGGGTATAGTGCTAGTTTTTTTCTCAATGTTTGGAGTAGGATTAACTGCGATGGTGGCCATCCTGTTTTACAGCAAGAAGGACACCCCCATAGTAAAAGCCAACAACTCAGAGCTGAGCTTCCTGTTGCTCTTCTCATTGTCTCTGTGTTTTCTCTGTTCACTTACTTTCATTGGGCGGCCCACTGAGTGGTCCTGTATGTTGCGTCACACAGCATTTGGAATCACTTTTGTCCTCTGTATCTCCTGTGTTCTGGGGAAAACAATAGTGGTGTTAATGGCCTTCAAGGCTACACTTCCAGGAAATAATGTCATGAAATGGTTTGGGCCTTCACAACAGCGACTCAGTGTTCTTGCCTTTACACTTGTACAGGTTCTTATCTGTGTTCTTTGGCTAACATTGTCCCCTCCATTTCCTAACAAAAATATGAAATACTATAAGGAAAATATCATTCTTGAGTGCAGCCTGGGTTCTACTATAGGATTCTGGGCTGTGCTGGGTTATATTGGCCTACTCGCTGTGTTGTGCTTCATTCTAGCTTTTCTGGCTCGTACACTGCCTGATAACTTCAATGAAGCGAAATTCATCACATTCAGTATGCTCATTTTCTGTGCTGTATGGATCACATTTATTCCAGCTTATGTAAGTTCTCCTGGAAAATTCACTG
Source organism: Coreius guichenoti (assembly GCA_039654105.1). Taxonomy (NCBI): domain Eukaryota; kingdom Metazoa; phylum Chordata; class Actinopteri; order Cypriniformes; family Gobionidae; genus Coreius; species Coreius guichenoti. The sequence continues at coordinate 24,234,689 of CM077181.1, forward strand.
TAGCTGTGGAGATATTTGCCATTTTAGCCTCAAGCTTCGGTTTACTATTCTGCATATTTGCACCTAAATGTTATGTCATCCTGTTTAAGCCTGAACAAAATACAAAGCAAAATATGATGGGGAAAACAACATCTAAGTCCTGCTGAGAAATAAACTAACATGTCTTTATTAACATTGCAATGTTTTTGTTTTTTTTGGATTGTTTATTCAAAGACAAAAGATAAAGTTTTTTACTGATTTATTAAATTCACAAAATGTTTTACATATAAACTGATACAATACAAACTTTTAAATTAAACAAATAATTATGCAGACATTAACACCCTACATACTGTCTTAGACATAAATTCAACATTTATAATTTCTGTGATTGTACTATATAAACAGGATACAGTGTTGAAATACTGACAAATCTATGAAATGCCTAACCCAAACCTTGTAGCAAATTAGCTCAAAAGGGAAATATGAATAATTAATCATAACTTGTTATAATTCCACAGCCCCCACCGGGTTGATGAATCTAGCAAGCACTGAGGCTAATCTGATCGACGCCATTGCAGAGGTGTTTTCAAAACAACAAATCTCACTTGAAACTACGATTCAGAATGCAAAATAGATGGCTATGGAGGATGTTAAATCCTCCCTGATTGAGCTCCGCCAAGAAGTGCAATCTCAAATGAACACAGTACGTGATTTGGTATCAAAGGTAGACATTAAGATTCAGGGTGAAACGCGACAGATGAAGAAAGATCTAAACGTGCACAACAGAGCAGCAAAGCCTCACCTTGAAAATCACAGAATTAGAGAACAGGTCTTGGACAGGTCTTGAAGCAAAGTCAGGCGAAAGCCTGCATTGACATAATCACCCATTTAAAGGACTGGTTAGGGATAGCAAAGAAATTAACTCCGCATTTTCTGACTTTTTTTGTAAACTCTATACATCCAAACTCAATCCCACAAGTCCAAGTTGTACTACTTTTTTGCATTTTACCTCGTCTTAGTCATAAAGAAGCTGAACTTTTAGGACAGCCAGTTACCTTGGAGGAACTTAAAGGGGCGCTACAAGGTGCTAAGAAAGGCAAAGCGCCAGGCTTAGACGGGATCCCGGCAGAGTAATTTCTTAAATATTTTGATCTACTCTGCCTGTCTTTCTGACGGCCATCTACGCGGCGGTAGAGGTTGGTGCTTTTCACCCACAAATGAATACAGCACTTATATCGTTGATACCCAAAAAACTGAAAGATCATTCGGATTGTGCAAATTACAGACCCATTAGTTTGTTAAACACAGATATAAAAATGTATGCCAGATTTCTGGCCTTGCAATTACAGTGGTATATAAGTAAATTAGTTCATCCAGATCAGACCGGCTTTATGCCAAGTAGATTAGCGGCGGATAACATTCGAAGACTACTGCACGTCATACACGAATCCCGGGCTTGTCCCACTCCAGCTGCGGCTCTTTCCTTGGATATGCGTTTGACAGGCTGGAGTGGGACTACCTCTGGTCGGTTTTGGATGTGTATGGCCTTGGCAAAGGCTTTGTGAACATGATAGGGGTTTTATATAAAAATCCTACGATTTCTGTTGTAAATAATGGAGTGCATTCTCTACCCTATAGTTTACAACGAGGCACAAGACAAGGGTGCCCTTTGAGCTGCTAGCTCAACTGATAAGACAGGAAAATGTCTGTTCAATTTCAGTTAACTCTTACAAACAACATATATCTCTCTATGCTGATGATACTTTACTGTTTATTTTGGATCTTCAGCCTTCATTTCCCCAGATACTGAAGGTATTTGCAAAGTTCAGTACACTCTCCAGTTACAAAATCAATTCCTATTTGCTTCCACTTAATAGTATGGGTAAGAAAGTTAGACTGCCATGTAATATTCCCATACAAACTTCAATCAGTTACTTCGGCATTATTATTCATTCATCCCTTCATGTTATTCCTGATGCCAACTATCTACCAATTCTAAACAGGGTCGAACAAGATCTCCAAAAATGGACATCGATGCCACTATCACTACATGCCAGAATAGCGAGTGTTCAAATTAATGTTTTGCTGCGAATCAATTTTCTTAGATCCATAATTCCATTACCTGCCCCTAAAAAGTTTTGGCACAAAATCAGTTCTACAATTCTAGGGTTCCTGGGAGACAGATGGGGGAGAGCTTAGCAGGCAAACACAGGTTACAAAATATACTGTTCTCTGGGCTAAACAACAAACAATGTATGCAAGCTTTTGGTCCAATCATTGCCAATACGATAGTCAATTTTAAACTGATGGAAAATGTATTCATTATTTGCATAACTGGCACACCCATATGTCCATTTGGTACAAACCTGATTCCAAAAAAGTTGGGACACTGTACAAATTGTGAATAAAAAAGGAATGCAATAATTTGCAAATCTCTTTAACTTATATTTTATTCACAATAGAATATAGATAACATATCAAATGTTGAAAGTGAGACATTTTGAAATGTCATGCCAAATATTGGCTCATTTTGGATTTCATGAGAGCTACACATTCCAAAAAAGTTGGGACAGGTAGCAATAAGAGACCGGAAAAGTTAAATGTACATATAAGGAACAGCTGGAGGACCAATTTGCAACTTATTAGGTCAATTGGCAACATGATTGGGTATAAAAAGAGCCTCTCAGAGTGGCAGTGTCTCTCTGAAGTCAAGATGGGCAGAGGATCACCAATTCCCCCAATGCTGCAGCGAAAAATAGTGGAGCAATATCAGAAAGGAGTTTCTCAGAGAAAAATTGCAAAGAGTTTGAAGTTATCATCATCTACAGTGCATAATATCATCCAAAGATTCAGAGAATCTGGAACAATCAAGGCCGGAAAACCATACTGGATGCCCGTGATCTTCGGGCCCTTAGACGCCACTGCATCACATACAGGAATGCTACTGTAATGGAAATCACAACATGGGCTCAGGAATACTTCCAGAAAACATTGTCGGTGAACACAATCCACCGTGCCATTCGCAGTTGCCGGCTAAAACTCTATAGGTCAAAAAAGAAGCCATATCTAAACATGATCCAGAAGCGCAGGCATTTTCTCTGGGCCAAGGCTCATTTAAAATGGACTGTGGCAAAGTGGAAAACTGTTCTGTGGTCAGACGAATCAAAATTTGAAGTTCTTTTTGGAAAACTGGGACGTCATGTCATCCGGACTAAAGAGGACAAGGACAACCCAAGTTGTTATCAGTGCTCAGTTCAGAAGCCTGCATCTCTGATGGTATGGGGTTGCATGAGTGCGTGTGGCATGGGCAGCTTACACATCTGGAAAGGTACCATCAATGCTGAAAGGTATATCCAAGTTCTAGAACAACATATGCTCCCATCCAGACGTCGTCTCTTTCAGGGAAGACCTTGCATTTTCCAACATGACAATGCCAGACCACATACTGCATCAATTACAACATCATGGCTGCATAGAAGGATCCGGGTACTGAAATGGCCAGCCTGCAGTCCAGATCTTTCACCCATAGAAAACATTTAGCGCATCATAAAGAGGAAGATGCGACAAAGAAGACCTAAGACAGTTGAGCAACTAGAAGCCTGTATTAGACAAGAGTGGGACAACATTCCTATTCCTAAACTTGAGCAACTTGTCTCCTCAGTCCCCAGACGTTTGCAGACTGTTATAAAAAGAAGAGGGGATGCCACACAGTGGTAAACATGGCCTTGTCCCAACTTTTTTGAGATGTGTTGATGCCATGAAATTTAAAATCAACTTATTTTTCCCTTAAAATTATACATTTTCTCAGTTTAAACATTTGATATGTCATCTATGTTGTATTCTGAATAAAATATTAAAATTTGAAACTTCCACATCATTGCATTCTGTTTTTATTCACAATTTGTACAGTGTCCCAACTTTTTTGGAATCGGGTTTGTATAATAATAATATTAGTTCGGGAGGTGCGTCATTTTTTTTGGAGGCTGGATGCAGAAGGGCATTTATACACTGAAAGATATATCTGGTCCTAAATGCATGTTAAGCTTTCAAGAACTGTGTGAGCGCTATGGAACAGAACCCTCTTTCTGCTTTTATATTTGCACCTAAGGTCGGCCATGAAGGCCTACGGGGTGCCCTGAGGGGAAACGCTTTCCATATATCCAATGTTTGGTTTGAATTGTCCTCTTCTAGTCACTTCACTTCATGGATGTACGGAAAGGCCTTAGAGGCTACAGCAAAACGCTTAGCTATAGAGCACGCATGGGAAAGAGACTGTGAACAAGAGGAGGGTATCATGGACTGGGGAAGAGTATGGCAGAACATTTTTACTTCGTCTAGAAATCCCAATCACCAACTGATTCATTATAAACTTCTGTGACAGAACTTATTGAATTCCACTCAAAAGATGCCGTATTGACTCCTGTAGTCCCTTTTGTGACAAAAGTCCTGACCAACAACCATGACCGTTGCGTACATCAACCGTCAGGGTGGTCTACGCTCCTGTCGCATGATGCAACTCGCCCGCCATCTCCTCCTGTGGAGTCAGAAGCATCTGAGGTCACTTCGGGCCATTCACATCCCTGGTGCGCTGAACCAGACAGCCGACGAGCTCTCTCATCAGTCGACACCTCCGGGAGAGTGGCGACTCCACCCCCGGAGCGTCCAGCTGATATGGGACCTTTTCGGAGCCACGCAGGTAGACCTGTTTGCCTCTCCGGACTCGACCCATTGCCAGTTGTACTATTCCCTGTAGGAATAGTACAACTGGCCTTCTCGCACAGACATGGAGTACTACTGTACTATTCCTTGACCGGGGGCACCCTCGGCACGGATGCACTGGCGCACAGCTGGCCCCGGGACCTACGCAAATATGCGTTTCCCACAGTGAGCCTTCTCGCACAGACCCTGTGCAAGGTCAGGGAGGACGAGGAGCAGGTCTTGCTAGTTGCGCCCTACTGGCCCAACCGGACCTGGTTCCCCGAACTCACACTCCTCTCGACAGCCCCTCCCTGGCCGATTCCCCTGAGGAAGGACCTGCTTTCTCAGGGACGGGGCACTCTATGGCACCCGCGTCCAGACCTCTGGAAACTCCATGTCATGCGGAGGTTCTAGGTGGCCTGCCACAAGCGGTGGCAGACACCATCGCTTCTGCTAGAGCCCCCTCTACGAGGCGCCTCTATGCCCTGAAGTGGAACCTGTTTGTTGAGTGGTGCTCTTCCCGCCGGGAAGACCCCCGAAGGTGTTCAGTTAGTGTCGTGCTTTCTTTCCTACAAGATGGGCTGGGGCGAAGGCTGTCTCCCTCCACTCTCAAAGTGTACGTCGCAGCAATAGCGGTGTATCACGACGCAGTTGAAGGTAAGTCCTTAGGGAAGCACGACCTAATTGTCAGGTTCCTCAGAGGTGCGAGGAGGCTAAATCCTCCTCGTCCACACTCGATACCCTCTTGGGACTTAACTCTGGTGCTAAGAGCACTTCAGAGCCCTCCCTTTGAGCCTTTGTAGTCTGTAGAGTTAAAAATTCTGTCCATAAAGACAGTACTCCTGACTGCATTGGCCTCCACCTGCACGCACTTTCGGTCAACGAATCGTGCCTAGAGTTCGGGCCGGCCAACTCTCACGTCGTCCTGAGATACGTGCCCAAGGTTCCCACCACTCCCTTCCGGGACCAGGTGGTGAACCTGCAAGCGCTGCCCTCGGAGGAGGCAGACCCAGCCCTGGGTTTGTTATGTCCCGTCCGCGCTCTTCGCGCTTACGTTGACCGGACTCAAAGCTTTAGGACCTCAGAGCAGCTCTTCATCTGTTACGGAGGCCAGCAGAAGGGAAAGGCTGTCTCCAAGCAGAGGTTAGCCCACTGGATAGTGGATGCTATCATCTTAGCGTACTAATCGCAAGACGTGCCTTGCCCGTTCGGGTTGCGAGCACACTCAACCAGGAGTGTAGCTTCCTCCTGGGCGCTGGCTCAAGGCGCCTCGCTGACAGATATATGTAGAGCTGCGGGCTGGGCGACACCTGACACGTTCACTAGATTTTATAGCCTCCGTGTAGAGCCGGTTTCTTCCCGTGTACTCGCCCCCAGTGGCCGGTAGACGCGAAATGCCCGTTCTTGTGTCGGCTTGCAACACCACTCCCGCCCGCTGGGCCGGATACGTGCGTCCATTGTCTCCAGTTGTGTTCCCCAGAAATGGCTAACCCTGTCGAGCTCCTCCGACACCCCTTCGGTGTCAGACGTTGCGGCCGTCTGACGCCAGGCCTGGACCCGTATGCTTGTGGAAAGTGTGTGTAGGCTGGGTTTCATATGTAGCGGTCCCTACGGCGACCCCATATGTGTATTCTCCACGGTACCCGCTACCCTACTCGGCTAGCCCCGTGTCTTTCCCTTGACAGAGCTCGCTCTGTCGTCTCTGGTGGTGTTCTTTCCCCCCTGGGACCAGGTTGGATCCACCCCAGAGACTGCTATATGTAGCACTACCCTGCTAGGTTAGTCCTTATGAGTATTCCACCTCTCCTCCCTGGAGGACGTGGCTCCGCAGCATTCCGTCTCCCTGAGACAGGCACGCTTTCCCAGTATTATCCAATAGTCACACTGAGTGGGTCTTGCAGAAACAGCAGTGACGGACCTTCCCTGCTTGGAGACTCCTGACTCCTGCTCCAACATAGGAGGGCCAGCCTCCCTGGCGTGTTGGTAGGGATCCCCAATTCGTCGGTCAGTTCCGACGTACGTCAAACGTGACCGACTGAAAGGGAACGTCTCGGTTACGTACGTCCCGTCGCCAGGTGCTGTGCTTCCGCTGAAGGGCCGAGTCACTCTTTCGGCTCCTCAGTTGGAAAAGCGAGGATGCGGTATTCCACTTCCGTATTTATACCCGCGCTGCGGGGCGGTGCGTGGACCGCATGCCAACGTTATTGGCTCATTTTTATACACTCGAAGTAGATTGGTCTCTGAAAATGATCCCCAATTCGTCGGTCAGTTCCGACGTACGTCTCCGTTCCCTCCTTCAGGGAACGAGGGTTACATACGTAACCGAGACGTTTTCACAGCTCTCGCAGAGTGTGTGCCTGCAGCGCGAGCGCTGTTAGGTCAGCTGACTGGAGATTGCGCCTTCAATGAGAGTGTGAGTTCTCACAACAGGCTTGCACTATCGTCCTGTTTGTGAGCTGCGGACATTTCCCTGCTCGCTTCAGCACCAGAGAGAGCAGTTTTCCTGAAAGAGCTTACACAATTTGACCCTGCGTCTTTTTCAAGATGTCATTCTGGATGCGGTTGTTTCCTATCCTCCTTTGACAGCCACGATCACTGTCTCACATGCCTGGGCATAAGAATGCTGAGACTGCGTTTGTGAGTGGTTCATATTCTCTCAGGAGTGTGTTCAGCACTGTGTGCCGTTGTTTACTGTCTCACATGCCTGGCAGCTCCCGAATAGGATTGCTGGTCCTTCTCATGGTGGACCTAGCGTTTCATTCGGGCTCCAGCGGAGGATCAGATGTCGATCACTACATCGGAGAGAGGGCTGTTATGCTCTGGAAATGAAGATGATGCTGAGCTCCCCACTGGAATGGTGTGTGCTCATGCTGAATTAGAGTTAGCCCGGAATTAGCCCGGGTCACTGCGTGCTCAGTTTTCGTGACTGGCATTTGGGGGCGCAGCACGATGCATAAATCGCCTTGCCCCGCCCGTGCCTTCTTTCCCGGATGTGCAGGGAAAACTTGGCAGTATGGAGCACATTGGTGCCCTAAATATGGAACACCAAAATTGCCAAAATCTTCATAAAGTTTTTCTCCTCTCTCACTACCCTCGATGGCCGCCTCTGCCCTGCATGCGAGGCCAAATCTTAATGCACGAGGGTAGTTCTGAGCCAGGATTGAGCTGCGCACGGTGACTGGCCGTGATTAAAGCCCTCGGCCAGGCGATGTCCACCTTAGTGGTACAGAAGTGCCCTCTGGCTAAACCTTGCAGAGGTGCGAGAGTGTTAATTTCATTGACGAATAATTTTCATCATAATTTTTGTCAACTAAATAAAAACCAGTTTTGGACAAAAACGAATAAAAACAAGACGAAAATGTTAGGGAGGGACGATTAGGGAAGAGATCCAGTCAGTACTACTGATATCTTGTGTAATAGATGCGCACATTTAAATTGTAATGTGCTGATCTAACTGCAGGAAAATGCGGCGCTGTTGTGCGTTCTACAGGCTCAAGAAACTGTGCTTCAGAGCGGTTCAGTCAATGAGTAGCACACATTTATGCAAGGTAATTGTTTATGAAATAATGCTGATGAATAATGACAATGTTTACTTTACGATGTTTATATAGTAATATGTTTTAGACGGTTGTAACAATACATATTTTATCTCTCTCATCTGAACTTGAAAGTGAAGTCTGCAACTGCAATAGTAAGGCGCAGACATTTGAAAATAAGAGTCAATGTGTATTTCGAGCTTGTTTATAATTAAAAGTCACGCATTTTATATACGTTTTTGGTTACACCATAAACTGTATTTAATTTCATTCCCATTTAATTCATAGTCAGGAGGAAAGACTAAGAAAAGTATTTGACACATATTATTCAATAAAGTATCAGGGTTATAATAGTTAACTAAAACCATTAAAAAATATTCATTACTTGAAATTCAATAAATGTTAACTAAAATAAAAAAAAAAACTTAAACTTATTAGAAGCTTTAGCTTAACCTGATATACTAACTAAAACAGAAATACAAAATTATAAAAACTACAAACCCGATTCCAAAAAAGTTGGGACACTGTACAAATTGTGAATAAAAAAGGAATGCAATAATTTACAAATCTCATAAACTTATATTTTATTCACAATAGAATATAGATAACATATCAAATGTTGAAAGTGAGACATTTTGAAATGTCATGCCAAATATTGGCTCATTTTGGATTTCATGAGAGCTAAAAAAGTTGGGACAGGTAGCAATAAGAGGCCGGAAAAGTTAAATGTACATATAAGGAACAGCTGGAGGACCAATTTGCAACTTATTAGGTCAATTGGCAACATGATTGGGTATAAAAAGAGCCTCTCAGAGTGGCAGTGTCTCTCAGAAGTCAAGATGGGCAGAGGATCACCAATTCCCCCAATGCTGCGGTGAAAAATAGTGGAGCAATATCAGAAAAGAGTTTCTCAGAGAAAAATTGCAAAGAGTTTGAAGTTATCATCATCTACAGTGCATAATATCATCCAAAGATTCAGAGAATCTGGAACAATCTCTGTGCGTAAGGGTCAAGGCTGGAAAACCATACTGGATGCCATACTTCGGGCCCTTAGACGGCACTGCATCACATACAGAAATGCTACTGTAATGGAAATCACAACATGGGCTCAGGAATACTTCCAGAAAACATTGTCGGTGAACACAATCCACCGTGCCATTCGCCATTGCCGGCTAAAACTCTATAGGTCAAAAAAGAAGCCATATCTAAACATGATCCAGAAGCGCAGGCGTTTTCTCTGGGCCAAGGCTCATTTAAAATGGACTGTGGCAAAGTGGAAAACTGTTCTGTGGTCAGACGAATCAAAATTTGAAGTTCTTTTTGGAAAACTGGGATGTCATGTCATCCGGACTAAACAGGACAAGGACAACCCAAGTTGTTATCAGTGCTCAGTTCAGAAGCCTGCATCTCTGATGGTATGGGGTTGCATGAGTGCGTGTGGCATGGGCAGCTTACACATCCGAAAAGGCACCATCAATGCTGAAAGGTATATCCAAGTTCTAGAACAACATATGCTCCCATCCAGACGTCGTCTCTTTCAGGGAAGACCTTGCATTTTCCAACATGACAATGCCAGACCACATACTGCATCAATTACAACATCATGGCTGCGTAGAAGAAGGATCCGGGTACTGAAATGGCCAGCCTGCAGTCCAGATCTTTCACCCATAGAAAACATTTGGCGCATCATAAAGAGTAAGATGTGACAAAGAAGACCTAAGACAGTTGAGCAACTAGAAGCCTGTATTAGACAAAAATGGGACAACATTCCTATTCCTAAACTTGAGCAACTTGTCTCCTCAGTCCCCAGACGTTTGCAGACTGTTATAAAAAGAAGAGGGGATGCCACACAGTGGTAAACATGGCCTTGTCCCAACTTTTTTGAGATGTGTTGATGCCGTGAAATTTAAAATCAACTTATTTTTCCCTTAAAATGATACATTTTCTCAGTTTAAACATTTGATATGTCATCTATGTTGTATTCTGAATAAAATATTGAAATTTGAAACTTCCACATCGTTGCATTGTGTTTTTATTCACAGTTTGTACAGTGTCCCAACTTTTTTGGAATCGAGTTTGTATATAGATGTTTTTAAAAAACAAACCAAACCCATCTGGTGGATTTGCATCTGATCATAGAACCAGGTCCCTTTTGAATTTCCAGTCGTGTCTGACAACTGAATATGCTGGAGTTTGTTTCTGGATGAGCAAGAAGGATTTTTCTTGAATCCCTCCCAAACAACATGTGGTGATGTAGGGGTTGTTTGATTTTTTTTTTTTTTTTTTTTTTTTTTTTTTTTTAGGCTTTCTGACCCCAAGACTCAACTAATCTCTGCGATTCTCCATCTGTGATCCTTGGAGAGTCTTTGGCCACTCAAACTTTCCTCCGCGCCGTGCATTAAGACAATATAGACACACGTCCTCTTTCAGGCAGATTCGTAACATCTTTAGTTGATTGGAACTTCTTAATTATTGCCCTAATGGTGGAAATGGGAATTTTCAATGCTTTAGCTATTTTCCTACAGCCACTTTCTATTTTGTGAAGCTCAACGATCTTTTGCTGCACATCAGAACTATATTCTTTGGCTTTACTCATTGTGATGAATGATTGAGTGAATTTGGCCTTTGTGTTTCCTCATATTTATACTCCTGTGGAACAAGACATAGATATGTAGTCTTGTGTTTGCTGTGTTCTATGTCAGATCATTCTGGTGTTCATGTCTTGTCACCTTGTTCCTGCCAGTTATTTCACCCGTCTCCAGTTCCTGTATGTTTTTTTCCTGCTCAAGTTTGGATTTATTCTCCGTCTGGTTGTTGCTGGAGATCTGCTCTGTGTGGATCAGCGGATTACAGCCCATTGCAGTCTGCTTGCTACCAAGGCCTGATACCATCTCTGTATCACATCTGACCATCCTGACTTGCTTATTTAAACTGGTTTATTGAATAAACTGTAATTGCATTCGCAACTGGATCTTGTGCTATTTACTCTGACAGGCTGAGGCAATCAAGAGCTTGCCCCGATGCTATCAGCCTACGTGATGTTTCATTAACAAAGTTCGGGAGAAGCACGTTCAAATAATCAATACAATCAACTCGTCATCAACAATTACCACATCTAATTGTTGCCATCTATATATGAAGCCTATATATATATATATATATATATATATATATATACTCAGTCAACTCACCTACATTCCTCAACAGTTGTCAGCATCCCTCCACCACCCCGACTCCTCACTCTTGGCTTGTTCCTACCACAGCTAGGAATACGGGGGGAGTATTCTGAGTTCGGGCCAAATACCGAGCTCGGAGCCCTCTCCTCGGACAGCACGCCAAATATGCATACCATTTGTTCTGTCTGACTTATTTGTAAGTGTGAACCCTGATACGGGCGACCCGGACATGAAGGGAGCTGCACTTAAGGAGATGGTGACCGCACCACTCCCTCCCCCGGACGAGGGCCGGGTGGAGAATCCTTTGTTTCATTTTATTTCTACCAGAAAGACTCAGGCGCAAGAGCTCATTTTAATAAGATTTATTTAACAGTTAGGATGCAAATTAGTATCAAATAGAAGAAAATATAAGGTTCTTTGGCGTAGGTCCCATCCGTAGACCAAATCCCGAGGGTAGCAGATACTAGCAGTTCCTGCCTGAAGATGAAGGCAGGGGCGGAGCCTACCCCCAAAGAACTGAAAAAAATAGGTACCCACCAGTTGGAGTATTACTTGGATGAAGTTCCTAAAATATTAGGTAAAGAAAATAGATTATTTTATTGAAATATACAGACATTGACATAGGTGTTAACTTTAAAGTATATTTTAAAGTATATTAAAATAGAAAACCATTATTTTAAATTGTAATAATATTTCACAATATTAATGTTTTTTCTGTATTTTGATCAAATAAATGCAGACTTGATGAGCATGAGACTTCTTTCAAAAACATTAAAAATAGTAATGTGTCCAATCTTTTGACCGGTACTGTATATAATTCAAAATATAATAGGCCTATATTTTGTTCACATGCTGTGCAATATCAGCAATCATGTTTTCTGTCAAGAGTGGACATTTATATTAAGGTTAATACAATAGTTGATCCTGTTATCAGTATCCTCACAGATGTTTTTTCTTTTATCTCACAGATTTGAGAATCATAGTGACCTGATATTGGCCCACATAGGACATTGTGCCTTTGGCTCTCACATTATATTGTTGACTATATTCTAAATAAACTACAACAAAAATATTTCTTTTGTCCTGTTTTGTCCTCATATTCTTGTAGTTCCCTCTCAGTCACATACCTGACTCAAAGGCTCATTCATTATGCAGCTCATTATGTGGTTCTTTTGTCCTCTCAGGTGTGAATCACTGCATTATTCGTGATCGATCACGCCTCTTCGCATATGGGCTTTGTAAACAAAAAGTGTCTTACAAAATTATATTGTTTTATGTGAATGAGTAGGCACAATGATTTTTACATCATCTTGAAGCAAAAACTCTAGGCAACAACATCCATTAGTCAAAAGTCTTGTGGACACATATTTACTGTGTGTTTTGTGGCCTTAATTCAGTGACTTACATTTTTTGTTTTTTTCAAAAACCACGCATAAACGTTATTCTCTCAAAAATACAAGCATGTACAGTGGGGAGAACAAGTATTTGATACACTGCCGATTTTGCAGGTTTTCCTACTTACAAAGCATGTAGAGGTCTGTAATTTTTATCATAGGTACACTTCAACTGTGAGAAACGGAATCTAAAACAAAAATCCAGAAAATCACATTGTATGATTTTTAAATAATTAATTTGCATTTTATTGCATGACATACGTATTTGATCACCTACCAACCAGTAAGAATTCCGGCTCTCACAGACCTGTTAGTTTTTCTTTAAGAAGCCCTCCTGTTCTCCACTCATTACCTGTATTAACTGCACCTGTTTGAACTCGTTACCTGTATAAAAGACACCTGTCCACACACTCAATCAAACAGACTCCAATCTCTCCACAATGGCCAAGACCAGAGAGCTGTGTAAGGACATCAGGGATAAAATTGTAGACCTGCACAAGGCTGGGATGGGCTACAGGACAATAGGCAAGCAGATTGGTGAGAAGGCAACAACTGTTGGCGCAATTATTAGAAAATGGAAGAAGTTCAAGATGACGGTCAATCTCCCTCGGCCTGGGGCACCATGCAAGATCTTACCTCGTGGGGCATCAATGATCATGAGGAAGGTGAGGGATCAGCCCAGAACTACACGGCAGGACCTGGTCAATGACCTGAAGAGAGCTGGGACCACAGTCTCAAAGAAAACCATCAGTAACACACTACGCCGTCATGGATTAAAATCCTGCAGCGCACGCAAGGTCCCCCTGCTCAAGCCAGCGCATGTCCAGGCCCGTCTAAAGTTTGCCAATGACCATCTGGATGATCCAGAGGAGGAATGGGAGAAGGTCATGTGGTCTGATGAGACAAAAATAGAGCTTTTTGGTCTAAACTCCACTCGCCATGTTTGGAGGAAGAAGAAGGATGAGTACAACCCCAAGAACACCATCCCAACCATGAAGCATGGAGGTGGAAACATCATTTTTTGGGGATGCTTTTCTGCAAAGGGGACAGGACGACTGCACCATATTGAGGGGAGGATGGATGGGGCCATGTATCGCGAGATCTTGGCCAACAAGATCTTCCCTCAGTAAGAGCATTGAAGATGGGTCGTGGCTGGGTCTTCCAGCATGACAACGACCTGAAACACACAGCCAGGGCAACTAAGGAGTGGCTCTGCAAGAAGCATCTCAAGGTCCTGGAGTGGCCTAGCCAGTCTCCAGAGCTGAACCCAATAGAAAATCTTTGGAGGGAGCTGAAAGTCCGTATTGCCCAACGACAGCCTCGAAACCTGAAGGATCTGGAGAAGGTCTGTATGGAGGAGTGGGCCAAAATCCCTGCTGCAGTGTGTGCAAACCTGGTCAAGAACTACAGGAAACGTATGAACTCTGTAATTGCAAACAAAGGTTTCTGTACCAAATATTAAGTTCTGCTTTTCTGATGTATCAAATACTTATGTCATGCAATAAAATGCAAATTAATTACTTAAAAATCATACAATGTGATTTTCTGAATTTTTGTTTTAGATTCCGTCACTCACAGTTGAAGAGTACCTATGATAAAAATTACAGACATCTACATGCTTTGTAAGTGGGCAAACCTGCAAAATCGGCAGTGTATCAAATATTTGTTCTCCCCACTGTATAAGGAGTTTATGATTTGCTGTAGACTTACCTGATTGTTGATTCTAGATATGGTGATAGTTGTGCCTGAGCCTAAGGCACAAACTGTAGTGACTAAAATGGGGAATAGAGAAATATGATATGAAAAACAAAACATAATAAACGAAGACCAAATTGTAGTCTTTAAGGGTTAACCCCCTGAACCCGAAGAACGCGCCTGTGCGTTTTGCTGGATTTTTCCTCATGACAGTGTAAAACAATTTAAAATACTCCGTCATTTTTGGCCTCACAGACATGAACGATATGTCTTTACAAAGCTTAAAGTTAAACTTTTTTTTATGTACACTCAAAATAAAAACTAAATGTTGTGCTTTTCGCTAAATAAAGAAGACAAACAGGATGTGCGTTCTCCCGTCTGTCTCCCTGTGATGTCTACTCTGAAATGCGTCTGAAAATAAACTCAGAACTCAGAGAATACTTGTCACACAGACACAACAGATATATCTTTATAAAGCTTGGAATGTCTACTTTTAAATGAAGTCATTTATATAAAAAACAAATATTCTCTGTTTATGTAATCCGTATGAAAACAGCTAGAGGTACAGTTCCTCCAGCGGCGCCTCATTAACTTTAATGTGACCACACCCACGCGCGCGCAAAGCGATTCACATGCAAATCGTCCACGAGGAAGGAACGCGAACCTGTAAACGCCCCCCATCACCTCAAAACAAAGAATCAGCTTCTTCATTCTTCTGATTTTCATCGAGTTTGGAAGACACGCTGTGAGTTTACCTTGGATTTACCTCAGAAGAAACAGAACATGATTTATGAGAATTTTTAAGGTAAAACATTTCTTCTCATTTATATTAGCGTTATTGATGCATAAACTTCACATTGTAGGCTACTAGTTGAGCTATTGCCAGACTAAAATGTGTGAAATCAACGGAAACATGTTGAAATATGAAATAGGTAGGCAACCTTTCAATGCTAAACTTTCCGATCCCTCTGGGTTAAATCTTTGATTTATCAAAGAATCCTGAAAAAACTGTTTTCAACATTCATAATAATAAGAAATGTTTGTTGAGCAAATAATCATATTATAATGATTTCTGAAGGATCATGTGACACTGAAGACTGGAGTAATGATGCTGAAAATTCAGCTTTGCCATCTCAGGAATAAATTACACTTTACCATGTATTCACATAGAAAACATTTATTTTAAATTGTATTTTAATTTTTTTAATTAATTTTATAAATATTATTTTAAATATTTCACAATATTACTGTTTTTACTATTTTGGATCAAATAAATCCAGCCTTGGTGAGCAGAAGAGACTTTTTTTTTTAAAACATACAGATCTAAAACTTTTGAACGGTACTGTAGGTCTAAAGTCTTTATGTAAAGAAAATGTATAGTCAGATTACTTCTTTTAAATTAAACGTGAATAAGCTACAAACAATACATTCAATCATTAAGTCTCCTCACATTCATTCTCTATAGTTCCCTCTGTCACATTCCTCATTGATATTCAGGGGAGGAGTCGTTGACGCCTCAGGTGTGAATCTCAGCATTATTCATGATGGTCCACACCCTCCTCGCATACAGCCATTCTGACAATAAGTGT
This sequence comes from Coreius guichenoti, assembly GCA_039654105.1. Taxonomy (NCBI): domain Eukaryota; kingdom Metazoa; phylum Chordata; class Actinopteri; order Cypriniformes; family Gobionidae; genus Coreius; species Coreius guichenoti. The sequence continues at coordinate 24,250,759 of CM077181.1, forward strand.
CTTACAGAAGTTAAATGACTATATTGTTTTGTATGAATGAGTGATCAAAATGGTTTTCACATTGTTTTGAAGAAGAAACTCTAGGCAACAACATCCAGTTCTGAAAAGCCTTGTGAACAAATGTTTACTGTGTGTTATATGGCCTGATTTCAGTGATTTAACATTTTAGTTTTTTCAAAAACTACGCATAAACATTTTTTTCTCAAAACTACAAACTTTTATGTACATGTTGCTCACATATTACTGTAGCCCTGTTTGTGCTGAATACAGTGTAATCAGACTTTAGCCATTAATGATGTTTCATTAACAAAGTTCAGGAGGAGCACGTTCAAATGATCTATCCAATCATGTCATTCCAACCAGCTGCAAATGATCTATCTAATCATGTCATTCCAACCAGCTGTCAGCAATCAGTAATCAACATGTCTACCTATCAGCACAAGTGGAGGATTATATAAATACCCAGTCAACTCACCAACGTTCCTCGACAAGTTTTACAGCATTTGGTCCTAACCCTCCGTTACAATGTCAGAGATAGAACTTTATCCATCCGACTACGATTCCCTTGTTGCCCAGGATCCTCTGCAGCATCCCACCGATGCAAGGAACACCCTGACGCGCCGCTTCCCGTACCCCGAGACACCGAGGCTTGCCCTCGCCTCCACCATCAAGACATCCACCATCTCCAGCTTCCTCCTACACCTCAGCACAACCCACGATTCCAGCAATAGAAAAACGGACTGTGTTGGGGTTAAGACAAGCGCTAATCAGCTAGCCTTGGCCGCGCCCCAGATCCTGTCGCCGCCACCGCCGCCGCCGCCACCAGGCCCAACTCTTCTCTCTGCTCCGCCGAGCTACAGACCGCAGCTTTCTCCAGCGCTGCGCTTCATGTCACAATGCCAGCTTCCTTTGCCACAGGCCGTCCTTTCAGTGTGAGTACGCTTCCACCAGCAGCGCAGGCTCCGCTATCACAGCCTTTTCCTGTCACTTTCTCTAACCCTTTCCCTTATCCATGGCCTGCAGCCCCACCATCAGACTCTAGTGCGAGGCTGCCTCCACTAGCGGCGCAGGCCCAGCTGCCCTATTTTCCTCCCCAGCTTTCCTCCTTTCCCACTTTTACCGTTCCTCCTCTGCCTGAGACCGACCCAAGCGTGAGGTTGCCTCCGCAAGTGGCCCCGACTTTCCTTCCTCCTAACACTTTTCCCCAAACTCGTTCTCCTTTCACTTTGGTTTCTGCAACACCGATGCCCATCCCGCCGAATGCTACAGCCATGGAACCACCCCCCTGTTGCCAGCAACATCAGAGCACAGATCCTCACAGGTGCGGACATCAATTTATCTTCCCTTCTGTCTTTACTCCCTCCCTCCGTCTCAAATCACCAAATTGACTGCAGTGATTTTGCGGTCACCCTCAAAAATCCAGCACACAATTCATCCCGCATTCTTTCATTTTCGGAATTTGCTATTGCTTTCAGCCATTACAGCGAAATAATTTGCGCTGCACTTCCCCATAGAAGGCGAGAACTTAATGACTATCTCGCGATTATTGCAGAGCTCGCTTTATCGTACGGAGGAACCCACTTCTATACTTACCATAAGCTGTTCTCAGCCAAATGCGCCGTCCGCGTAGCCCAGTGGAACCAGTGCCCTTACTGGGGCGCTTTAGACACAGAACTACACAACAGGGTGTTCCTAGGCTGCCGTAACATCTCCTGCGCAGTCTGCAGATCCGTTTCCCACTCCACCACAGCTTGTCCTTTGATTAACCCTTCAAATCCCCCCAGCCCAGATTCACCACAAGTAAAATCTACTAGTTATGTCCCGCGGCCAGCAAACATCAATTTCAACAACTCATCCATTGATTCCAAAAGAAGAAACACCTTCACATCCAACAGTCAAGTTTGCAACAACTTTAACTCAGGACGATGCTCACGGCAGCGTTGTCGTTACCTGCACAATATGCCCTGTAAAAAGATCCATAAATAAAGATGCAAAAAATTACCTGTCGACTCCTGTGGATATTTCCCGTTTGTCTACTGAATTGTCTCACCACCCTAACACTAACTTTACTGACTATTTACTGTCTGGTCTCGAGCACGGTTTCAAACCCGGCGTTGAAAGCCTCCCCACCCAAAGTATCATATGTGACAATCTCCACTCCGCTCTCGCTGAGCCTGACACAGTCAATATTCTAATCAATAAAGAAATCGAATCAGGCTTTATGATCGGTCCCTTTAACACTCCCCCTTTCGAGTGTTTCCACATCAGCCCTATCGGAGTGGCCACCAGAAAATTTTCAGGCAAAAAACGCTTAATAATTGATCTCTCAGCCCCACACAACTCCCCGTTTCCAAGCATAAACAGCCTAATCTAGCTTGAAGAATTCTCTCTCAATTACCACAACATTGACCAAGCTATAACCTTGATTCAAGATGCGGGTCGCAGCGCCTGGCTCGCCAAAGTGGACATCACTTCTGCATTTAAAGTGATGCCAATTCACCCAGATTCATGGTATTTATTCAGCGTACACTGGCACGGAAAATTCTACTTTGCTGTACGTTTAACTTTTGGCTGCAAAAGTAGCCCCAAGATTTTTGACATGCTATCATAAGCTATTTGCTGGATTCTTTCCAACAACTACTCAATTCCCTACATAATTCACTTGCTAGATGATTTCCTAATCATCTCACCACCCGACTCAATCCCAGCTGCCCATCTTCTCACAGTCCAAAAGGTCTTAGCTGAGCTCGGGATTCCAATCGCCCAAGACAAAACCATGGGCCCAACCACGTACATTGAATTTTTGGGCATTAACTTGGATACAGTTAACTTCCAGGCCTCACTGCCCAAGGAGAAAATCGACAGGATAATTCTGGTCGCATCCAACCTCCTAGACAGTCCAAACTGTTCTAAACGTGAGCTACTGTCTTTGCTCGGCCACTTAAACTTTGCGATCCGCATCATCCCGCAAGGCTGCCCTTTCATCTCACATCTCCTCTCCCTTGCATCTTCAGTTCACGCGCTAGAGGACCAAATCTCCCTAACTAGTTCGTGCTGCAACGAGCTCAGTTTATGGATAGCTTTCCTTAAACAATGGAACGGTCTGTCTTTTTTCTATAATAATCTGGTTTCTCTCACTGTGGACATTCAACTGTTTACCGACACAGCTCCGGTTTTGGGGGATTTTACCTAGGCCGTTGGTTCGTGTCTACATGGCCCACCCAGCTGTTAGACACACCGCAGTCACTAATATCCTCAGCGCTGTTTGAGTTGTATCCTTTAGTCGTAGCAGCCTTCCTGTGGGGGAAAGAATGGTCCACTAACAGTATCATAGTGACATAGTGAGCACTGTGACAACGAAGCAACCGTGCACTGCATTAACAAAGGCCGTTCATATTCCTCCGCACTAATGCCTCTCCTGAGACGCCTCATTTGGATTTCAGCCTGTGACCAATTCATCATAACTGCAAAACATGTTCCTGGGTCCAAAAATCAAATAGCTGACTCTCTCTCTCGTTTTGCTTTCCAGAAATTCAGGCTGTTGGCACCAGAGGCGGACCCATTCCCAACCCCAGTACCTCACTATTCAGAGCTGATATTCCCATAAACTACCCATTGAAACCCCTCCTTGACACCTCTCTTAATTCCATTCTTCAAGCCGTTTCCCCCAGAACCCTCCAATCCTACCTAACTGCATGGAAGCGTTTCAAGTCTTTTCACTCCACATACAACCTGAATTTTCCCGATTTTTCTCTGCTTACCATCACTTCATTCATATCTTATCTCAACAGCATCAAGAACCTCCAAGCCAGCTCCATCAAGAGTTATCTAAGCGGAATTCAATTTTTTCACAAATTCATTTTTGGTTTGCCCTCCTCAGAAATAGCCAATTCACAAACATCCATGCTCATCAAAGGCATCCAAAAAAAAAAAAAAAAAAAAAACAACCTGCCCACCCACCCAGACGCCAGACAACCAATAACTTTAGATATACTCACAAAATGTATCTCCACCCTCCACCGAGGCTACCACTCCATCAATACCACGCGCACTTTGGATGCAATGTTCATATTGGCTTTCTTCGGCTTTCTCAGATGCTCAGAACTCACCATCACATCCAAAGTTTCATCCCACACTTTCAGATCTATCAGCGCTAGATGACAAAACCATCTCTTACTTCATCAAACAAAGTAAGACAGATCAAATGAAAAAAGGCCATTTTATTTACATTTTCAACCTCCCATCACCAATTCAGCCGTACCAATCCCTTTTAGCCTACCTACATTTCAGAAGCTTGCAGACTAAATTCCCATCTGACCCACTCTTCGCAGACGACTCCAACCGCCCCGTCACACGTTTCTGGTTCCAGAAGTCCATATTGATTCAATCCGGCATCCCAGCAGACAACTTTCTAGCCATTTGTTCAGCATAGGTGCAGCAACCACAGCTGCCCAAAAAGGCCTCTCCCAGCACCAGATTCAAGCACTTGGTCGCTGGTCATCAGAGGCTTTCAAGAGCTACATTCGTTCCAATCGCTTCCACATCAAAGAAGCCCAACAAACCCTCATCAGCTAAATTTTTTTTCATCTTTCAGCCTGTTTCCATACACCCAAACCTACAGGCTCACCGCATCTGCTTCAATTCAACATCGTCAATCCACTAAGGGAAACAATCATACATTCACTGCCGCAGCAGCATCTCCCCAGTCGCTCCCGCAGGAGCCCACCTCTTTCTTTCACTGCCGCAGCAGTGTTATCTCTATTGCTCCAACAGAAGCTCAGTTTCTCCATCCAACTGGCTTTTACTGCCAAAGCAGTGTCATCTCCTTCGCTCCAACAGAAGCCCAGTTTCTCCACCCAAAGGGCCTCCACTGCCGCAGCAGTAATACAGCCTCAGCTCCCGCAAGAGTTCCGTATTTCCGTTCAACTTGCTTCTACTGCCACAGCAGTGTTATCTCCATACTCCCGCAGGAGCTCAGTTCTACGTCCAACCCAGCTCACCGGATATTTGGAAAACAGCTTGTCTCCACTGCCGCAGCAGTGTTGTCAACTCCGCTCCCGCAGGAGCTCTGTTATTCCATCCAAACTCGCTCCACTGCCGTAGCAGTGTCATCTTTTCCGCTCCCGCAGGATCCCAATTCTCCGTACAACTGGCTCATTGAATAGTTGGAAAACAAGTTGAAAACGGCTCGTCTCCACTGCCGCAGCAGTATCATCAACTCCGCTCCCGCAGGAGCTCTGTTATTCCATCCAAACTCGCTGTGTCATCTCTTTCGCTCCCGCAGGAGCCCAATTCTCCTTACAACTGGCTCTTTAGATTGTTTGAAAGCAAGTTAGGAAGGCAAGTTCATTTCCACTGCCGCAGCAGTGCTATCTCCTCTTGCCCACATCCAACCATCCCCAGCTGACTACCAGCGAAGCCCACCCTTCCGATGCCACGACCATCAAAATCTCAGACGACAAACAAGACCTCCCGATCCAGTGAATAACCCTCTCCCTTCGATTGGCACACCATCAGCTTCGTGTTCTGCAACTTTTTGGGGGGCATCAACATCATTTACTGGCTGCTGTCCCACGTTAGTTTGCAACTTTTGGGGGAGTACTCTGGGTTCGGGCCAAATACCGAGCTCGGAGCCCTCTCCTCGGACAGCATGCCAAATATGCATACCATTTATTCTATCTGACTTATTTGTAAGTGGGAACTCGTGAAATGATGTTTCATTAACAAAGTTCAGGAGGAGCACGTTCAAATGATCTATCCAGTCATGTCATTCCAACCAGCTGTCAGCAATCAGTAATCAACATGTCTACCTATCAGCACAAGTGGAGGATTATATAAATACCCAGTCAACTCACCAACGTTCCTCGACAAGTTTTGCAGCATCCCTCCACCACCCCGTCTTTCTCACACTCATCTGGTTACTTTCCTAAACCAGAGATACGGGGAGAGTAATCTGGGTTCGGGCCAAATACCGAGCTCGGAGCCCTCTCCTCGGACAGCACGCCAAATATGCATACTGTTTATTCTATCTGACTTATTTGTAAGTGTGAACTCGTGAAATATGCTTTAAAGCAACTGAAAAAAACACAAATGTCAGAGCATGTCAAACTTCTTCAGGGCCACAAAATATCCTTAGGGTCCAGAGGGTTAATGTTGCTACACCATTAGTGATATATTGTCTGGCTGAATTTATCAGATGACTAAAATAAGTATTTAATCCAGAAGGTTTTCTGATAGTATCGGGCATGGTGTTGGATCCGAGTTGGCCGCTGGGCATAGATGTCTGAAAGCGAAAACAAGAGAGAGCGTCAGCAATTTCGTTCGTGTCCGGGAATGTGGACGGCTTTAATAATAAAACTATGAATAACTGACTGCCAAATAATTCTCCTTAAGACTGACATGATTTGCTGACAGGGAGATTGTGGCAAGCAGCGAGGCCGAGGACCGGCTCCGGTGCACCAGTCTCGTCCTTCACTGTCGTCGCTCCTCCTTTTATGCGCCGAGCTCCTCAGTGAGACAGCCCCGTTTTCATGGCCCCTCGGCCTCGCTGCTTGCCACAGAGATCTCCCTTTGTTTATTATGGCAACGGCTGCTTCGTTGTCACAAAACATGGTGTGATACAGAGACAGACGGTGCAATGATGAATCTGGTAGTGTATCAAGATGGGTATAATCCTTGATTTAATCCATTTTCTATGTGAGTAAATGTGATGATCATCATTTAATATGGTATAATAGGCAGAGACTTTATGTCATTGCACGTGACAGACATTACGGAGTTCGGTAAAGTCCTAAATGTAATGTGTTATCATGTGTTCATCACGTATATGAATGACGTGCATAATATCATGTGTATGTTATATTTGATTTTCGTTAAATAGTGTTTGAATTCACATGATAAGAATGCTGACAGTGGTTTTGCGTAGGGTGCCACTACCGTCTTTGTGTGATTTCTGAAGTGTATTGTTTCTCACTTGAAAGTGTGCCCTAACACTAGTAACAATTGGAAATTCTGAGAAATTGACACTGGATAAGAGTATTTTCTGTGAAGATATTCTTGTGAAATCTTCGTTTTGAGTTTATACACAGTTATAGTGACCCCGTGTGGTAAACTTGAGTAGTGTTACTTTTGATGTAAATTAAGTGATACTGAATAACAGTGAACCTGTTATTTGTTGAACCTTTTATTTCAAATCAATGAATATCACAACAGAGCAGATTTAAACAATTGATTTACTTGAATAAATAAATGTAGCAAATCTAAAACGTGATTCAGTGTCAACTGGTTTTGTTAACTGGCAACATATGTAAAATATAATTTGAGTAGGATATTAAAAGGCTTTGCTGAATATTAGCTAATCTCTACTATTTTAATATTCACAATATATTACCATCTGACAATGTGAGAAAATCAGACTAATTAGCCTGACTTTGTTCCACCCCTTCTTTACCTGATTCGTGTCCTGACTTATGATATTATTGGTTATGTTCTCAATCATTCATCCATACTAATTATGTCTATAAAAGTGCAAATACTGTATCAGGTCATTTGTATTTGGCATTCACAGCTGAGTTAAATTTTTGGGATGCTTCTTTTTCTTTACATACTCCTGCTCTTCCATCAACTTCATACGAAGGCAGGAAAAACTGTTTGCCGAATAATGGGAGATCCTCATTATCCACTGTTTTCCAAGGATGGAGACATAACCATTGGAGCACTTTTTCCAGTCCACAGCATAGAAACATTACCTTCATTTGAGTTTACGAAAAAACCTCAGCTGCTATCATGCTCCAGGTTTGTTATATTGGAAACATTAGAGAAGATAATGTATTTAAAGCAAAAACACATTTAAAATTAAAATGCATTATATCTATAAATTCATTTTATTAGAATAACTTATTAATGGCATTCCAAGCATAATGTTTTTTTCATAATTTAATTTTTAATTTCACAGTGTGTATCTGAGAGATTTTCGAATGGCACAAATGATGATCTTTGCCATTGAGGAGATTAACAGAAGTGAAAATTTGCTCCCAAATGTCTCTATTGGTTATCGAATATATGATACCTGTGGTTCAAGACTCTCTACCATGAGTGCAATTATGGAACTGATGAATGGTCAGGAGTTTGCACCAGGACACAAATGCAATGGAGAGTCTCCTTTACATGCTATCATAGGCGAAACAGAGTCTTCTGCAACAGTAATTCTGTCTAGAACTGCAGGACCTTTTAAGATTCCAGTGGTAAGGAGCAATAACACCAAATGTTTGACATAATCACCATACTGAGGATTGTTTCACTGTTTCCTGTTCTCCTTTTTGTTTTTCTCAGATAAGTCACACAGCCTCATGTGAATGTTTGAGTAATCGGAAAGATCACCCCTCGTTTTTCAGGACTATTTCTAGTGATTACCACCAGAGCACAGCACTTGCATACATAGTCAAGCACTTTGGCTGGTCTTGGGTGGGAGCTGTGAACAGTGACAATGACTATGGAAACTATGGAATGGCCATATTTCTGAAAATAGCCCAGGAGGAGGGGATTTGTGTGGAGTACTCTGTAAAATTCTACCGAACAGAGACAGAAAAACTCCAGAAAGTGGTAGACACAATAAAAAAAAGCACTGCAAAAGTGATTGTTGCATTTGCTTCATTTCCTGAGATGGGCTTACTTATTGATCAGTTAAGTATTCAGAACATTACAGGCCTCCAAATTATTGGTGTGAGGTCATGGATAACTGTAAAGAGTTTGATCACTCCAAACAGTTTCCGTGTGCTTGGAGGGTCACTGGGGTTTGCAGAGAGAAAAATCAATGTTGAAGGGTTTGCAGAATATGTCATAAAAGAATTTTGGAAAACAGCTTTTCCATGTTCACAGAGTAAGGATAATTATTCTCAATATGCCTTAAGTTGCAGCAGATATGAAGATCTACTTTTGCTAAAAAATTACAATGAAGATGTGCCTGAACAAAGATATGTAAGCAATGTCTACAAAGCAGTTTATGCTGTGGCTCATTCACTACACAGTCTACTTAAATGCAAAGAACAAGAAGGATGTGAAAAAGGCCTGACAATACAACCACAGCAGGTAAAAGATTATAAGACAGTTGAATAAAAATGGAGAAAATGAGGGAACAATATATTAAAATGCCTCAGTGATAATGTCATTGCCTTTTTCTGCTAGCTTGTTGAGGCTCTGAAAATGGTGAATTTCACCATAAAGACCGGAGATCATGTGTGGTTTGACAGCACTGGTGGCACAGTAGCCCAATATGAAGTTGTCAATTGGCAGCAGGACTCAGATGGATCAGTCCAATTTAAACCAGTGGGATACTATGATGCCTCACTGCCCCCTGACCAGCGCTTTGTGCTTAACACTGAAAACATAATCTGGGCTGGAGGACAAGTAGAGGTAAATGCAAGTAATCTGTTTGTCCAACAGGCTTTGTTTTAAAGAAGACACTCAGCAGATTATTGTTGAAGTGAAAGCATTTATTTATTTTTTTATTTATTTTTTTTGAGTGAAAGAATGGAAAAGTTATGGAAGTTTACATTTACTGTGAATCAAATGTACTAAATATTTTATTTTATATAAAATACATATTTTACAAAATCATTTTATTGAAAATTACTATCAAATCAAAGCCATATTGTCTAAGCAAGTTGTGTTCCAAATTTGAAGTTGATATCACATAAATTGAAGCTACTATGAGATTTTGTTTTGGCACTGTACCAAAATAGCCACTGGGTGTCACCCACATTCCATTTATTTTTTTATTTTTTTACAATAAATTAATAAATTTCTGTCCAAATATCACTTCTATCAAAAAATATTAAACCTTGAGACTTTTACAATATGTTTTGTCAAGATTAGAAAAGATTATAAAGAAGTTTTGATTATAAAGAAGTTAAAATAAATTTTGTAATATGAAACCTGACACCGCCCATTAGGGGAGGAGCCCCTAAAATAATTTAATAATTTAATAATTTTCATGGTAACGCAACGTCCAATTAAAAAAAAAATGGTTATGATTACTAAAAGATGTGATATGAAAAAAGGTGATAAATAAAAAGAGTGCGAAGTGCCCCACTAGCGGGACAGTGACAGTTAAGTGGTTTAAACTAAGGAAACATAATAAAAAAAACCTAGAAAAGGAAATACTTGTATTGACCTTTATGAAAGGCATGAAGGACACATAATTATATGGGTAAATATAAAACCCTATTCTCAAAGCTCTGCACTTATTGAATGTTTAGGACAGATAATATGTTTCCACCACACAAAACTATTACATTTTTTGCATGTAATTTGGTTTGAAAGAAGTTAACTGCCATCAACTTGCCGTTATGAGTCACATCTATGAGTCAACACTTTACAATATTTTTCAATTCATTAACATTAGTTAAGGCTTAAGACTATCTTGAACAATAAACAACTAATAATAAATAAGTAATATTTTAATAGCATTTATTGTTTATTTATGTTTGTTCATAATACATTAACTAAACTTAATTTAAACTTTAACTTTACTTAAAATGATAAAAATGTATTAATGAAGGTACATACCTAATGCATCAACTAATGTAAAGCTTATTGTAAAGTGTTGCTGAATCAATATGAAAATGAATATTACATTAATTCCTGATAGACAGGGTTAAACATTCTACATATGTCAAATTTATGGCACTTCATGACATTAATTAGCACTGGAAATATGGCAATAAGGTTTTTATTACACTGTCCCCCGGTTTCACAGACAAGGTTTAAGCCTAGTCCCAGACTATTTTTTGTTTGTTTGTTTCACACATTTTAGCTATTTTAACTGCATATCTTAAAATATGTCACTGTCATTGTTTTGTCTCAAGATGCACACCAGGTTTTTTTTTTTTATATTTATAAAAAATACTTAAATGTCCTTATTGAACTAAGGCCTAATCCTGGCTTAATATAAGCCATGTCCGTGAAACCAGGCCTGTAAAACATTTCCAATTAGTTAAACTTAAAAACGAAAGTTCGCTTGCTGCCGTAAAAACATTAGTTTTTAAATAACCTTCAAATCACAAATAGCCAAGGCAATGGATTACTTTAAGTTTAATTTTTGAAAACTTATAAACTTGTGTTCAAAATCCAAAACTTGTCATGACAATTGGAGTTAAAGAGAATAAATAAGTTTAAATAACTTAATGGGGTCATCAAGTTTTACAGTGTAGGTACAAACACAACAGTGTTTTTTTTTGTGTGTGTGTGTGTGTGCTCAACTTCTATAACATTACTTCCACAGCATTCACAATACACTAGTTCACAATACATTATCATAATTCATGATTCAAAGTGGAAAAATTCTGTAATCACTATTACTAATAAATTAATATTTTTTCAGATTCAGTATAAATATATCAAGGTACATTTTTTTCATGCAGAAGCCAAGGTCTGTGTGCAGTGAGAGCTGTCTTCCAGGCACTAGGAAGGCTGCACAGAATGGTAGACCTGTCTGCTGTTATGACTGTATTCCATGTGCAGAAGGAGAAATCAGCAATGAGACAGGTAATCTTTAGTCCACCTCAGCTTCAAAGAAAATTGGTTAGTTGCTCTTTTACTGCTCATAAATGAAATTGCTTTCCTTTTGTTTCTGACTAGTAATTATAACTTCCTTTTCCAGATTCAAATAACTGCAAGCAGTGTCCAAGGGAATACTGGTCTAATGCTGAGAAAAATAAATGTGTGTTAAAAACTATAGAGTTTCTGTCATTCACAGAAGTAATGGGTATAGTGCTAGTTTTTTTCTCAATGTTTGGAGTAGGATTAACTGCGATGGTGGCAATCCTGTTTTACAGCAAGAAGGACACCCCCATTGTAAAAGCCAACAACTCAGAGCTGAGCTTCCTGCTGCTCTTCTCATTGTCTCTGTGTTTCCTCTGTTCACTTACTTTCATTGGGCGGCCCACTGAGTGGTCCTGTATGTTGCGTCATACAGCGTTTGGGATCACTTTTGTCCTCTGTATCTCCTGTGTTCTGGGGAAAACAATAGTGGTGTTAATGGCCTTCAAGGCTACACTTCCAGGAAGTAATGTCATGAAATGGTTTGGGCCTTCACAACAGCGACTCAGTGTTCTTGCCTTTACACTTGTACAGGTTCTTATCTGTGTTGTTTGGCTAACAATGTCCCCTCCGTTTCCTCACAAAAATATGAAATATTATAAGGAAAAGATCATTCTTGAGTGCAGCCTGGGTTCTACTATAGGATTCTGGGCTGTGCTGGGTTATATTGGCCTACTGGCTGTGTTGTGCTTTATTCTAGCTTTTCTGGCTCGCACACTGCCTGATAACTTCAATGAAGCCAAATTCATCACATTCAGTATGCTTATATTCTGTGCTGTATGGATCACATTTATTCCAGCTTATGTAAGTTCTCCTGGAAAATTCACTGTAGCTGTGGAGATATTTGCCATTTTAGCCTCAAGCTTCGGTTTACTATTCTGCATATTTGCACCTAAATGTTATGTCATCCTGTTTAAGCCTGAACAAAATACAAAGCAAAATATGATGGGGAAAACAACATCTAAGTCCTGCTGAGAAATAAACTAACATGTCTTTATTAACATCGCAATGTTTTTTTTTTTTTTTTTTGATTGTTTATTCAAAGACAAAAGATAAAGGTTTTACTGATTTATTAAATTTACAAAAACATTTACATATGAACTGATACAATACAGACTTTTAAATTAAACAAAAAAAATATGCAGACATTAACACCCTACATACTGTCTTAGACATAAATTCAACATTTATCATTTCTGAGGTTATACTATATAAACAGGATAGTGTTGAAATACTGACAAATCCATGAAATGCCTAACCCTTGTAGAAAATTAGCTCAAAAGGGAAATATGAATAATTAATCATAACTTGTTATAATTAATTCTAAATATTTGGATCAGTTAATCGAATTAACTTAATGTAGCTGAATTAATATTACAATCAATTCATCTGTTCGTCCAGCAAACATTTAATAAGGATATTTTTCGTGGCCACAGAAAAATAACTGTGAACTGTCACTCTGTTTAAATATAGCTTGAAACTACGATTCAGAATGCAATATGGATGGCTATGGAGGATGTTAAATCCTTCCTGATTCAGCTCCGCCAAGAAGTGCAATCTCAAACAAATACGGTACGCGACTTGGTATCAAAGGTAGACATAAAGATTCAGGCTGAGACGCAACAGATGAAGAAAGATCTAAACGTGCACAACAGAGCACAAAGCCTCACCTTGAAAATTGCAGAATTAGAGGACAGGTCTTGAAGCAAAATCAGGCGAAAGCCTGCATTGACATAATCACCCATTTAAAGGACTGGTTAGGGATAGCAAAGTAATTAACTCATACGCATTTTCTGACTTCTTTTCTAAACTCTATACATCCAAACTCCAGCGGAGGATCAGATGTCGATCGCTATATCGGAGAGCTGTTATGCTCTGGAAATGAAGATGATGCTGAGCACTCTTAATGAACGAGGGTAGGTCTGAGCCGGGTTGAGCTGCGCACGGTGAGGCCCTCGGCCAGACGATGTCCACCTTGGTGGTCCAGAAGCGCCCCCTGGCTAAACCTTGCAGAGGTGCGAGACATCCCCAAAGTATGCTTTCTCGATGCTCCCATCTCACAAGGTGGCCTTTTTCTGCGACACTGTCAAGGATTGTACCCAACAGTTCTCCACAGTTCAGAAGCAGGCTGAGGCAATCAAGAGCTTGCCCCGATGTGCTATCATCCTACCCGAGACGGGCGACCCGGACATGAAGGGAGCTGCACTTTAGGAGATGGTTAACGCACCACACCCTACCCCAGAGGAGGGCCGGGTGAAGAATCTTTTGTTTAATTTTATTTCTACCAGAAAGACTCAGGAGCAAGAGCTTATTTAAATACAATTTATTTAAAAGTTAGGATGCAAATTAGTATCAAACAGAAGAAATGATAAGGATCTTGGGCGCAGATACTAGCAGTTCCTGCCAGAAGATGAAGGCAGGGGCGGAGCCTAGCCTAACTGAGAAAGGAAATAGATAGAAAATAGATTCTACCAGAAAGACTCAGAGGGCAGATGAACATTTACATGGTATTTATTCAATAAAGTATGAATAGATGGTAGTGAGCTACAATGATAAGTGTTTAGTTATATAGAAAAGTTCTTTGGCGTAAGCCCCGTCCTTAGTCCAAATCCTGGGGATGCAGATTTGGCTGATCCTCCGATGGATGGACAGGGTCAACCTGGTGGTGGTGGGGAGGATGGAGGGGAACGTCAGCATCGTCAGCTGCAAACGTGAAAGAGAATTCAGTGCTTATATACTTCAGGTGTCAAGCAGTGATTGGGCAGACCTATTATTATGAATGAATGACGTGGCATTAGAGTCTTCCTGGTAGAACCTACGCTAAAGCTATCGTTTCTACCAGAAAGACTCAGAGGGCAGATGAACGTTTACATGGTATTTATTCAATAAAGTATGAATAGATGGTAGTGAGCTACAATGATTCATGTGTAGTTATATATAAAAGTTCTTTGGCGTAAGCCCTGTTCTTAGTCCAAATCCTGGGGATGCAGATTTGGCTGATCCTGCCTGAAGATGAAGGCAGGGGCGGAGCCTACCCCCAAAAGAAATTTGAATTGATACCCACCAGTTGATTCTTTTCTTAGAATACCTGGAGTACCTAAAGAACAATCAAACATTAGTGTGCGACAAATGAAGGCATAAACAGTTAATATCCATGAACAATGACTGCAAAAACTATGGGCATGAGATGCCACATAAAGCCGATTAACACAGAAAGACCACGTAGGTCATGTTACATGAAAGGTCATGATATGCTGTGCTATGCAAAGGGCCGCGATAGGCCATGCTATGTGTAGGGCTACGATAAGCCGGGTTACGTAAAGCTATGATAGTCTGTCTAGCCAGATGGCCGTGATATGCCAGTTATGTGAATAAAACCATGAAAGGCCAATTATATGAAGGGTCATGATAGGCCGGGTTACATAATACAATAATAGTCAGCCTTACCTGGAGGCTACAATAGGCCGTGCTACGCAGAGGGCCACGATAGGCCGTGCTTTGCAAAGGGCCGCGATAGGCCAATTATGTAAATAAAACGTTGAAAGCCAATTATATGAAGGGTCCCGATAGGCCAGGTTACAAAAAACAATAAAAGTCAGTCTTACCTTATAGCCATGATTGGCCGTGCTATGCGAAGGGCCACGATAGGCTAGTTATGCGAAAAAACTATGAAATTGCCATGAAAGGCCAATTACAAAGTATATGAAGGCTCACGATAGGCCAGGTTACATAATACAATAATAGTCAGTCTTACCTGATGGCCAGAATAGGCCGTGATAAACGAAGAGCCACGATAGGCCACGATAAGCAAAGAGCCAGGATAGGCCGTGATAAGCGAAGAGCCACGATAGGCCGGATATGAAAAGAGCCACGATAGGCCATGATATGAAAAGAGCTACGACAGGCCGTGATATGAAAAGAGCCACGATAGGCTGTGATATGCGAAGAGCCACGATAGGCTGCGATATGCAAAGAGCCACGATAGGCTGTGATATGCGAAGAGCCACAATAGGCTGTGATATGCAAAGTGCCACAATATGCCAATTATGTAAAAAATGTATTTGTGAAGACCGAAGCCAAATATATTGTAAAAAAACGAATGAAACCACCACAAGTAGCTAGCGAAGTGAAACATACCTTGATTACTACTTGAAAATGCTTGCTGAGTGTTTGAGTTATTTTAAGTCAGATCTTGCTTGGAACTAGAATGCTGAGGATGACCATGTACTCAGCACCTTGATAGAGGATGCTGACTCACCTCATTCAGCTGCATTCATAGCAGCACCAATCCAAAAGGCTGTCCTATGCTGAGATGAGTTGGAAAACCGCAGTTCTTTGCATCTGCAGTTAGGTTAGGTAAATACATAGAAAGTGGTATTTAGGTCCAACCATAGACTGAGAAAGAGCTCAAGAACTAAAACGTCAATATACTTGGCCGTGACTCCCGCTCTTGGCTTGATGGAACTCTGCCGACAGAACTCAATCTAACCGCTAGTACCCCCAAAAGAAAATAAACCAGAACAGCATGACAGATAAGTAAAAGAAATACTCAAAATACATAGAACACAGAAGATTGAGAAACCTTGTCGTACGATGCCTTTGTAGAAGGATAAGAATGGTTTACTTGATAACGCTTTACTAGCTAATAAAACTAGCTAGCTATTGAACCCTGCAAAGCTACCAAACCTTTGCCAAAGGATAAGCAATGCGAGTGTCATCGTTAGATACCTTAAGCTGGGTTCATACTGAGTGATTTTAGTCTGTCTAAAACAAATATCGCAATCCTAAAAGATTCTCTGATCCTAGGCTAACCTATAATCTCTTTGATCATTAGTTTGACATGCTTTTTTATTATGCGTCTGACTGTCTGACATTAATGACGGCTGATATCCCACAGTGTGGCATGAGGATCATGTTTGTACAGTCTGAAAAGCAGCAATCGCAGGTCTGTTATAAAATCGCACAGTGTGTGCCAGGCTTTAGTGAATCAATAAGCACGTGCAAACTGCATGTCAAATAGCCAATTCTATATTCGGTACTGGCCGATAGTCAGCTGTTTTAAAACACTCCCCTGCATATTTGTGTTAGTCTCTGAAGACTGTCAAAGGTTGGCATTTATGATGCGTTTTGCAGTGTTCAGCAAAGCCAATCACAGACATGTCTGTTTTGCGCTTGAATGCAATGGCCAATTGGAGGAGGTTACAGTCACACAGAATACACACAATCAAGATCAAGTGGTTCAGTGCTTGTTCAATGGCTGAATTATGCCTGCTATTGAATACATTCATTATAACCAACGAAGAGTAGAACATGCAAGAGATTCATGGTGCAGTGTAGTCAGATTAGACTGTAACATTTTTCGCTAGAGTGTAGGAGTTTAGCTGAACTGAAGCATTTGACAAATGCATTGTTTCAATGCATTTACTGTGAAGGGAGCGCACTCTGCTCGCTTTCTGTATTCATAAAAGATTTGAATTATTATGTTCCCATGCTGCGATTTCAGTTGCGATACGGGATGCAATATTTATGTATAACGGGTCGGATTGAGTACAGAAATAAATTAGTGCTGCTGTCGAATAACAAATTGAACATTGTTGTGTATACAAACCTTTGATATACACAAAATATGGTGTTGTGAGCTTTAGCAAGAATATACATTTCTGTTTTATTCATAATCATAGGCAGGGGCGCCGTTGCACAGAAAGTCCAAGTGAGACGTAACATGATATTCTAAAATCCCTAAAATAGACAAATCATCCAGATGTCACAGTAGCTGAATAAAACGCAGATAGAGACATATTAACTGAAGTAACATGAAGACGAAAGCACACAATTACTACTATATGGTCTGTTTGTGCTCAGCCAGACGTAACCGGTATTTTTAAGAAAATAAAGGGTATTTATAATGCAATATGCAACGACAGCCTTTATAGGAGCACAGAGCGCTACATATTTCTTCCTCATATGATAGGAAGCCACGTAAGATCACAAAAGGAAGTTTGTGATTTTGAGCAAAACATGTATTCTGCTGGACAACAGGCCCATAAACACTCTAAGCTTAAAAGATGTTAGGGTCGTGTTACTTTCAATTGCACGTTATCTGTAACAAACTCACAGCGCTTGCAAAGATAAATATAGCAGCATTTAATGCGAACAGATCGATGCACTGATGGTGTAATCTGATTACTTTTGGATTCCTTTAAGGTCACATAAAATAAATAAAGTCAAGTATTTGCCCATTGGCCCCTGTCCATCATGGCCTCCTAATCATCCCCATATACTGATTGGCTTCATCACTCTGTCTCCTCTCCACCAATAAGCTGGTGTGTGGTGGGCGTTCTGACGCAATATGGCTGCCGTCGCATCATCCAGGTGGATGCTGCACATTGGTGGTGGTTGAGGAGATTCCCCCCTTCTATATGTAAAGCGCTTTGAGTGCCTAGAAAAGCGCTATATAAATGCAACAAATTATTATTATTAAAAAGAAATATCAAAGTACTTTTATATGAATTTAAAATAAAATCCAATAAAAACTATTAAAACTAAACAATCGTGTCTTATTTCACCAACTAGAGATTACACAGCCTGTATATAAATATATATAAAAGGCTATACAGACATCTAGTGGCTACAGTATGGTATTACAAATGGTTTTATTATTTTATGTTAATTAACATGTACAAGGAAAAAAATACTTATAGTTTATACACAATATTAAAAAAGGTATACACCACCTATATATTAGTCTATTTTAAAATAAATGTTGATCAAGGCTGTGATATTTCTTAATTTCACTGACTGCGTCAGTGGTGGGAGTTTCCCTTTGTGGGGACTTTGTGGGGTTAATTTCTACATTTTCCAGCTCATTTTCAGCTAGAAACTTACATACAACTGCTATCATACAAACTATGGAATTTTAAATCAGAAACAAACACTACATTTTATCTAATGCGATTTCCGTGCTAGTCGTACCTGTGAATGTTTAAGTTGGATGTTGAGTTCTTTGATGAAGCGTCTTCATATCTGGAAGGCATGGTTTGCGCTATACAGCTATGTTGTTTCCTTTTTCCTCTTTGAAAACAAAATAACTGTGAAATTTCCAGACATGAAAACGGTTTTCACTGCGGGAAGATCAAGCATCATAATTATAGCTTATCTGCGTCTCAACCTGTGTCTGAGGAGAATGATTGTAGATGCGTGTGTTATTTGCGCGTGCACCAGCAGGTGGCTCACGTGAGCAAAGAGAGAGAGTGAAAAAGAGCTGACCCTCTGAAGAGCAACCTTAGTGACCCTGGTGACAAAATAAATGTTCATAAATATGGGTACCCACTTTAAAAAAAGAATATACAAGAGACAAAAAATTAACCAAATATAACAAAAAAAAGAAAAAGACCACAAACCACTCAAACCTGCAATCATTGGTTTCAGTGATTGTATATGGAGCACTGCCACAAACCGGCCCAGGCCGGGTACAATTCACCACACTATTACCTGTGCAGTGACACGGCAAAGAGGGTTACAGTGGTCAAATAAGGCAAAACGCAGAAAACGTACAAATGAAAAAAACAAGAAAACCACTCAAACCTGAGAATTATCAGTAATTATTAATGGAATAGTGCCACAAACCTCAGATAAGCCGAGTATCACTCACAGTGACGTAATTACCAGGGCAGTAAAGAAATATTACAAGTTACCGTGGTTGAATAAAGAAAAAGAAAATATAATTCAAATACATATAAGAAAATACAGACACTGCACCCAAAAGTAACAAAGAAACAAATAAAAAAATAAACAAAATATTCGTATTGCAAATCCAAACAAACTGTATTGATTACACTCAAGCAAATTAAAGAAAAATTAACTAAAGCAAACTAAATAAACTTAACACCAAAAAGAAAAACAACACGATGCTCAAGCGTGCCCTACTGTGAACAAACGCACATGGGCATGCTGAGCAAACAACAAAAAAACAGAGAACCCGACATTAAACTAATAAGAACAAAACAACAGCAATGAACGTCTTAAGCCAGGCAGCACAGTCTTCGAACGCCCTTAAACAGGTGAATTAATTCACCTACAAGAAACCAAATGTAAGCTAAAATATAAATGTGAACATTAATTCATCGTTGTATAATGATCGCACATACCAAGCATGCGAAGATCACGTCATTCTTCCAGCAGCCAACAGATAAAAAAAAAACAAGTTCACAAAGACGAGCAGGAAGTCAAGCAGCAATCCACCGGCGACGCTCAGTGCAATACACACAACATGCACTTCTATCCGTCAAACAGAGCGCCACGCCAGCAAGGGCAAACCTGTCAAGCAATGACTGGGCAGACCTATTATTATGAATGAATGACGTGGCATTAGAGTCTTCCTGGCAGAACCTACGCTAAAGCTATCATTTATATTATTGAAATATACAGACATTGACGTAGGTGTTAAAAATCATTAAAAAGAGGGAATCATTAGGCAACGTAGGCCGTGAAAGACTGCCACGTTAGGCCAAGGTTCGAATAGGCAGTGTAAACTGCCACGATAGGCCAAGGTACGAGAAAGTCCGCATTGGACGTGAACGAGGCCCCGATATGCCAGTGTGCAAGAAAGGCCGCAAAGGTCATGAAAGTGGCCACGTTAGGCCATAGTGTGGAAAAGACAGCGTGGGTGCGTGAGTTACAGTGGGGAGAACAAGTATTTGATACACTGCCGATTTTGCAGGTTTTCCTACTTACAAAACATGTAGAGGTCTGTAATTTTTATCATAGGTACTCTTCAACTGTGAGAGACGGAATCTAAAACAAAAATCCAGAAAATCACATTGTATGATTTTTAAATAATTAATTTGCATTTTATTGCATGACATAAGTATTTGATCACCTACCAACCAGTAAGAATTCCGGCTCTCACAGACCTGTTAGTTTTTCTTTAAGAAGCCCTCCTGTTCTCCACTCATTACCTGTATTAACTGCATCTGTTTGAACTCGTTACCCGTATATATAAGACACCTGTCCACACACTCAATCAAACAGACTCCAACCTCTCCACAATGGCCAAGACCAGAGAGCTGTGTAAGGACATCAGGGATAAAATTGTAGACCTGCACAAGGCTGGGATGGGCTACAGGACAATAGGCAAGCAGCTTGGTGAGAAGGCAACAACTGTTGGCGCAATTATTAGAAAATGGAAGAAGTTCAAGATGACGGTCAGTCTCCCTCGGTCGGGGGCACCATGCATGATCTCACCTCGTGGGGCATCAATGATCATGAGGAAGGTGAGGGATCAGCCCAGAACTACACGGCAGGACCTGGTCAATGACCTGAAGAGAGCTGGGACCACAGTCTCAAAGAAAACCATTAGTAATACACTACGCCGTCATGGATTAAAATCCTGCAGCGCACGCAAGGTCCTCCTGCTCAAGCCAGCGCATGTCCAGGCCCGTCTGAAGTTTGCCAATGACCATCTGGATGATCCAGAGGAGGAATGGGAGAAGGTCATGTTGTCTGATGAGACAAAAATAGAGCTTTTTGGTCTAAACTCCACTCGCCGTGTTTGGAGGAAGAAGAAGGATGAGTACAACCCCAAGAACACCATCCCAACCGTGAAGCATGGAGGTGGAAACATCATTCTTTGGGGATGCTTTTTTGCAAAGGGGACAGGACGACTGCACCGTATTGAGGGGAGGATGGATGGGGCCATGTATCGCGAGATCTTGGCCAACAACCTCCTTCCCTCAGTAAGAGCATTGAAGATGGGTCGTGGCTGGGTCTTCCAGCATGACAACGAGCCGAAACACACAGCCAGGGCAACTAAGGAGTGGCTCCGTAAGAAGCATCTCAAGGTCCTGGAGTGGCCTAGCCAGTCTCCAGACCTGAACTCAATAGAAAATCTTTGGAGGGAGCTGAAAGTCCGTATTGCCCAGCGACAGCCCCGAAACCTGAAGGATCTGGAGAAGGTCTGTATGGAGGAGTGGGCCAAAATCCCTGCTGCAGTGTGTGCAAACCTGGTCAAGAACTACAGGAAACGTATGATCTCTGTAATTGCAAATAAAGGTTTCTGTACCAAATATTAAGTTCTGCTTTTCTGATGTATCAAATACTTATGTCATGCAATAAAATGCAAATTAATTACTTAAAAATCATACAATGTGATTTTCTGGATTTTTGTTTTAGATTCCGTCACTCACAGTTGAAGAGTACCTATGATAAAAATTACAGACTTCTACATGCTTTGTAAGTGGGCAAACCTGCAAAATCGGCAGCGTATCAAATACTTGTTCTCCCCACTATATCTCAGAAAATCTGATTATGAAAAGTCTCTTTCTCTAATACACATTGGCCATAATTAATAGCATTCTTTTATTCAATACTTTTTGCAACCTCCTTTTGCCAAGATAACAACTCTGAGTCTTCTCCTATAATGCCTGATGAGTTTGGAGAACACCTGACAGGAGATCAGAAAGCACTCCTCCATACAGAATCTCTCCAGATCCTTCAGATTCTCAGGTCCATGTTGATACACTTTCCTCCTATGTTTTCAATAGGATTCAGGTCAGGGGACTGGGGTGAACCTTAATTTTGTGCTCAGTTACCCCCAACAGTCACCCCTTTTTTTTTTTTTTTTGATGATTTTGATGTTTGTTTTGGATCATTGTCCTGATGGAAGATCCAAACAAGTCCCATTATAAGACTTGTAGCAGATGCAGTCAGAGTTTTGATTTTTTGTTTTTTGATCTGTTCCTAATTGATTTCATGATGCAATGTATCTGAACAAGATGTCCAGGACATCAAACAAACCGAATCACACTGTTAGTAATGTGGGGCTAAATGTAATTGTAAATAACAATTTAACAAGTGATTAAATAATGTATCATTAATGCTTAGCTAAAAATGGAAGATTCAACTGTTAAAGCATGAAATAAGGTACCATGAATAAGTGAATTTGAGTTTAATGTAGGTGTATTATTTACAGAGCCCTGCACGACATGTAGGAAAAAACTAGTAGGCTAAATTGTGCGCACGATATACTCATTGTTCCCTCGATTTATAAATTGTGTGCACATCGCAGAGAACGAAATAGTAAATCGCCCACATGATTTAGCAAATTGAGGGAACTAATTAGTAAATTGTTCGCACAATTTAAATTTATTTCCTTGCATGTCATGGCTCCATAATTATCAGTAATAAAGTAATCGTTAAAAAAATCGTAATCATTAAAAAAAAAAAAATCATCCATTTATATAAATGCGATTCAGGGATGAAGGTCATAATACCAATGTTGTCCAGAGGGAGCCACAGCCCTGCTGAAAAATCCAGCATTGTTGGTCGCCATCATAAGGTATGTTTTATACACTGGTTGCTGGTTTGCTGGATCCCAGCATGGGATGCTGGTGTGCTGGTGGACCAGCATAAGGTATCTTTGCATGCTGGGATGCTGGTTGGAATGAAAGGCTCAAAGTAGGCGGGGGGGTTATGACTGGAAAGGAATAGTTTGTCAAGCCTGCCGCGAGCAGTTACTTCCCACACACGCTCCCAAGGCAGCTGGGGCCTTGCTGAAGCGCGTTCCGTAACCTCCAGCATCGCTACATGCATGGGGCAGGGAGGCTGTGAAGGTTCAGGTGTTTTCCCATATTGGAGTATGGTCATCAGCGGCTTACGCATAAACCAATCGATTTTTGCCCCATACACCAATTTCACTCAGCATGTAAACGCATTAACCGGCTTTCTATCGGCTTATTGAAGTGCACGTGTGATACAGTGGGGAGAACAAGTATTTGATACACTGCCGATTTTGCAGGTTTTCCTACTTACAAAGCATGTAGAGGTCTGTAATTTTTATCATAGGTACACTTCAACTGTGAAAGACGGAATGTAAAACAAAAATCCAGAAAATCACATTGTATGATTTTTGAATAATTAATTTGCATTTTATTGCATGACATAAGTATTTGATCACCTACCAACCAGTAAGAATTCCGGCTCTCACAGACCTGTTAGTTTTTCTTAAAAAAGCCCTCCTGTTCTCCACTCAGTACCTGTATTAACTGCACCTGTTTGAACTCGTTACCTGTATAAAAGACACCTGTCCACACACTCAATCAAACAGACTCCAACCTCTCCACAATGGCCAAGACCAGAGAGCTGTGTAAGAACATCTGGGATGGGCTACAGGACAATAGGCAAGCAGCTTGGTGAGAAGGCAACAACTGTTGGCACAATTATTAGAAAATGGAAGAAGTTCAAGATGACGGTCAATCTCCCTCGGTCTGGGGCACCATGCAAGATCTCTCCTCGTGGGGCATCAATGATCATGAGGAAGGTGAGGGATCAGCCCAGAACTACACGGCAGGACCTGGTCAATGACCTGAAGAGAGCTGGGACCACAGTCTCAAAGAAAACCATTAGTAACACACTACGCCGTCATGGATTAAAATCCTGCAGCGCACGCAAGGTCCCCCTGCTCAAGCCAGGCCCGTCTGAAGTTTGCCAGTGACCATCTGGATGATCCAGAGGAGGAATGGGAGAAGGTCATGTGGTCTGATGAGACAAAAATAGAGCTTTTTGGTCTAAACTCCACTCGCCGTGTTTGGAGAAAGAAGAAGGATGAGTACAACCCCAAGAACACCATCCCAACCGTGAAGCATGGAGGTGGAAACATCATTCTTTGGGGATGCTTTTCTGCAAAGGGGACAGGACGACTGCACCGTATTGAGGGGAGGATGGATGGGGCCATGTATCGCAAGATCTTGGCCAACAACCTCCTTCCCTCAGTAAGAGCATTGAAGATGGGTCGTGGCTGGGTCTTCCAGCATGACAACGACCCGAAACACACAGCCAGGGCAACTAAGGAGTGGCTCCGTAAGAAGCATCTCAAGGTCCTGGAGTGGCCTAGCCAGTCTCCAGACCCGAACCCAATAGAAAATCTTTGGAGGGAGCTGAAAGTCCGTATTGCTCAGCGACAGCCACGAAACCTGAAGGATCTGGAGAAGGTCTGTATGGAGGAGTGGGCCAAAATCCCTGCTGCAGTGTGTGCAAACCTGGTCAAGAACTACAGGAAACGTATGATCTCTGTAATTGCAAAGGTTTCTGTACCAAATATTAAGTTCTGCTTTTCTGATGTATCAAATACTTATGTCATGCAATAAAATGCAAATTAATTACTTAAAAATCATACAATGTGATTTTCTGGATTTTTGTTTTAGATTCCGTCTCTCACAGTTGAAGAGTACCTATGATAAAAATTACAGACCTCTACATGCTTTGTAAGTGGGCAAACCTGCAAAATCGGCAGTGTATCAAATACTTGTTCTCCCCACTGTATGTGACAGAAACGTGTCCTTATTTAAGTGCATCAAGACAATGCAAGCGTTTTGCAGTAAGGGAAGAGGAAATATATCGTAAACTGTCTTTTTCTTGACCCCAAAAAATTATAAAAGTGCTCTCATCTCGTTCAGCAGAAGAAGTGGTACAGTCAAAATGTTGCATCTGTAACTGCATGAGAGGATAATATATGATAAGTTTTCCACTGACATGGTTTTTCTTCTTTGGTTTTTAGTGCTTTATTTAACATCACAACCGACATAATAAATGAAAGACTCTGACTCAGATACTCAAATTATTACGTTTTGACATCACTACCGGGAAATAACCTGATTTATTAATAAAGTCATGTAAACGCGGTTTACTTGCATTGATGGGTTATTGGTTTGCATGTAAACCCAGAAAACGTCTCGGTTACGTATGTAACCCTCGTTCCCTGAAGGAGGGAACGGAGACGTACGTCGGACGTCAATGACGATTGGGATCACTTCTGGGAGCCCCTATCAGCTTCGAGTGTATACAGAACGGGCCAATGGCCATTGGCGTGCGAGATTTGCATCTCGCGCTCCGCCCCGCACCGCGGGTATAAAGCGGAAGGAGATGCAGCGCACCTTTGTTTTTCACTGAGGAGCCGAACTAGTGACTCGGCCATGCAGTGATGGTACAGCAACTGTGGCGACGGGACGTACGTCTCCGTTCCCTCCTTCAGGGAACGAGGGTTACATACGTAACCGAGACGTTCCCTTTCAGTCGGTCACGTTCGACGTACGTCGGACGTCACCGACGAATTGGGATCCCTATGGAAAACGCCACAGTTACTACCACTTCCAGCGCCCAGCGAAAGCCCCTCAGACCCCCGTCTGTTCGGGGCGGTGAACTTACGCAGGGAGAGTCACTGCTGCTGTTCTGCAAGACCCACTCAGCAGAGTATTGGATAACGCTGGGAAAGCGTGCCCAGGGGGGCCGCTGCGGAAGCCACATCCTACCCGTAGGGAGGTATCCTGTGGAATATACATGTATGGACTGGCCGTGGGCAGTACAACATACGGAAGTCCCAGGGGTGGCCCCGGCCAATGCAGGCGGGAGACTACACCGCACAGAGACGGCAGAGCGAGCTCTGCCAAGGGAAAGACACGGGCTCGCCGCAGGGAGCTGTACCGTGGAAGAATACACATATGGGACCGCCGTAGGGGTCACAACATATGGATACCCAGCCTAACACAAGTTCCACCAATGCATACGAGTGTTAGACCTGGCGTCGGACGCTCCGCCACGTCTGACTGCCGCGGGTTGCGGAGGACTCAACAGGGTTCGCCGTTCTGGGGAACTCGACTGGAGCATATCAGCGCACGTATCCGGTCCAGAGGAGGGGAATGGCGCAGCAAGCCGACACTAGAACGGGCCCTTCGGTGTTACTGGCTATTTGAAGCGAGCACACAGGATAAAACCGGCTCTACACGGAGGCTATAGAATCTAGCAAACGTGTTAGGTGTCGCCCAGCCCGCAGCTCTACATATATCTGTCAGCGAGGCGCCGTGCGCCAGCGCCCAGGAAGAGGCCACACTCCTGGTGGAGTGGGCCCTCAACCCAAGCAGGCAGGGCACGCCTTGGGTTTCATACGCCAAGGCGATGGCATCCACTATCCAGTGAGCCATCCTCTGCTTGGAGACAGCCTTTCCCTTCTGCTGGCCTCCGTAACAGATGAAGAGCTGTTCTGAGGTCCTGAAGCTTTGCGTTCTGTCCACGTAAGTCCGCAGAGCGCGAACGGGACAGAGAAAAGCCAGGGCTGGGTCTGCCTCCTCCGAAGGCAGCGCTTGCAGGTTCACCACCTGGTCCCGAAAGGGAGTGGTGGGAACCTTGGGCACATATCCGGGCCGGGGTCTCAGGATTACATGAGAGTTACCCGCCCCGAATTCCAGGCACGATTCGTCGACCGAAAATGCCTGCAGGTCTCCTACCCTCTTGATGGAAGCCAATGCAGTCAGGAGTACTGTCTTCCAAGACAGGATTTTTAACTCTGCTGACTGCAAAGGTTCAAAGGGAGCCCTCTGCAATGCGGTTAGCACCAGAGATAAGTCCCAAGAGGGTATAGAGTGAGGGCGAGGCGGATTTAATCTCCTCGCCCCCCTCAGGAACCTGACGACCAGATCGTGCTTCCCTAGGGACTTACCATCAACCATGCTGTGATTTGTGATATCGGCTGGAGGGACCGGCTCTATCGCGTCCTTCGCCAGTAGGACTGCGATCTCCGCCTGTAGCACGGGGGCATCCTCCTTCAACACGGAGGTGAAGTGAATGCCCCTGAACTTGGGGGGCCGCCGGGCGAACTGAATCGCATAGCCGAGTCTGATAGTACGGATGAGCCAGCGGGACGGGCTGGAAGCGCTAGCCAGGCTCCCAGCGACTGAACCAGCGGAACCAGCGGGACCAACGGCACCACAGACGTACCCACAGCGGGGCAGCGCAGCGGAGTGCAGGGACCCGACTCGGACGGCATAGCGGCCCGAAGTGGGGTCTGAGTGTGCAATGCAACACTTACCTGCTTCCGCTGAGGGGGCGCACGGGTATAAGGAGGCCTCTTGTGTGCGTCCTGGACACAGCCAGCACCCCCTGCTGGCGATAAGAGAGGCACCAGAGGGTGACAAGGCATGGGAGCGTCGTACACCGCCAAGCGCGCTCTCTTGGCACCCAGAGATTTTGGAAACAGCTCTAGTGAAGTTTTGGGTACCACTGGCATGAAGGCCAGTGGCGGAACAGAAATCAAAATTTGAACAAAGGATTCTCTCCCTGCCCTCCTCCGGGAGAAGGAGCTGTCCCCTCCATCTCTGGGTGCCAAGGGTGTTTCTGGACCAGGGTGGACATCGTCTGGCCGAGGGCCAGCGCTGTGACTTTAAATATGATCAGTCACTGTGCGCAGCTCAACCTCGGCTCAGAACTACCCTCTGGCAGAGGTGGCCTGCCAGTGGCACTGCCACCCCACCGATGAGGGTAGTGAGAGAGAGGAAAACTTTATACAGAATTATGGCCCCTTTGGTGTTCCATATTTTGGCACCAAATAGTTCCACACTGCCAAAGCTTTCCAATGCACATCCGGGGAAAAGGCAAGGGGGCGGGCAAGGCGATTTACGCGTTGCACTACGCCTCAGCCACCCGGGAAAGCATGGCTGTCAAGTCTGAATCTGATTCAGCATGAGCACACACTATTATAGTGGGAATCTCAGCCTCATCTCATTTCCAGCACATAACAGCCCTCTCTCCGATGTAGCGATTGACATCTGTCCTCTGCTAGAGCCCCAAATGAAACGCTAAGTCCCTTTTTTAAAGACCAGCAATTCCATCTGAAAGCTACCAGCAGGCATGTGAGACAGTGAGCGTGGCCGTTAGACGGCACACAGCGCGCTGGACATTCAAGCCCCTATGAAAGGCAAGGCGAACAACGCGCTGACGTGGCCATGCTCTCATGAGAGAACATGACCACCCACGAACACAGTCTCAACATGCTCGCGATGCGATAGAGGAGTGGGGGCCCACGGAGATGTACTCGGCAGGGAAGCCCCACTGTAATCCTCAGGTCACCCAGGCTTATTAGCCGAAGTAGCTCTTTTCTGGTGCACCAGAAGAGAAACTAGATCGGGGAATAGGCGAAGGGACTCAGCCCCGTTTGAGGTTGCGAGTCTCGACCGCGCATCTAAAGCGCCGAGTGACGCACTGGGTTGCCGTGACAACCCGCGCTGTCAACTGGCAGCTAGACGGCACACGGCGCGCTGAACGCTCTAACCTTACGAGGAAGGAGAAACGAACAGCACGCCGACGTGATCACATTCTCCTTTTCTGAGAGAACATGGATCACCCACGAACACAATCTCAACATGCTTATGTGAGAGAGGTCGTGGCCGTCAAGAAGGACAGGAAACAACCGCATCCAGAAACGCACGGGTGGAATGACATCTTGAAAAAGACGCAGTGTCACACCCGTGTACTCTTTTAGGGAAAAAGCTCTTTTAACGTGCTGAAGCACCCAGGGAGATAGCCGCGGCAAAAACACAGGGAATAGTGCAGCCTGTGTTTTGCACTCAGAGTAATATGAACGCCCACCAAACTGAAAGTTGCTGTAATAACAGCAGTTTTTGCGCTCAGTGAGCTCGCGGTCCTCGCTGCTGTGCCTTCACACCAACACTCAGAACTTCTCCTCTCTCGTTCTGATTATTTCTGTATAATACAGGAACACTCTTCAGCAGCACACAATCGGCTCCGAAGTGAATGACAAACGTGCGCTGCATCTCCTTCCGCTTTATACCCGCGGTGCGGGGCGGAGCACGAGATGCAAATCTCGCACGCCAATGGCCATTGGCCCGTTCTGTATACACTCGAAGCTGATAGGGGCTCCCAGAAGTGATCCCAATTCGTCGGTGACGTCCGACGTACGTCGAACGTGACCGACTGAAAGGGAACAGGTTATTTCAATAAGCTGATTTTTTGTGAGTTATCAGCGAACTGGTGTGCATGTAAACATGCTCACTTCGTGATTAGTGTTCCCTTTAGTTGGGTACTTGGCCATTGACTTTGGTGGAGTTAATTATCTTTTAGCAATTGTTGAAAGTGCATGCTATCACTATTTTCAACAGTTTCTTTCTTCTCCTGAACACAAAAGAAGATATTTTAAAGAACGTTGGTAACCAAACAGTTGATGGACTCCTTTGACTCACATAGTAGAAAAAAAAGTACTATGGAAGTCAATGGGGCCCATTGACTGTCTGGTTACCAGCATTCTTAACAATATCTTCTTTTGTGTTCAGTAGAAGTAAAAAACTCATTCAGGTTTGGAACAACATAAGGTTCACAGTTTGTTAGTTAGCCATAAAAAACTCTAGAGATGAGCTTATTTACTTATACATTTTGGTTTTGGTCTTTGTTTGCACTCTGAATATTGAGAGAGTACTTTTATTATGGTTGCACTTATTGTTTGCACTTGACAAGACTAAGAAAAAATTTATTTTTCATTTATGTAAATTGAGTGATACTGAATATCACCTGCTATTCGTTGAACCTTTTATTTCAAATCACTGAATATCACAACAGAGCAGATTTAAACAGTTGATTGAGTTACTTGAATAAATAAATGTAGCAAAGTGATTCAGTGTCAATTGGTTTATTTTGT
Source organism: Coreius guichenoti (assembly GCA_039654105.1). Lineage (NCBI taxonomy): Eukaryota > Metazoa > Chordata > Actinopteri > Cypriniformes > Gobionidae > Coreius > Coreius guichenoti. Next base: position 24,280,832 of record CM077181.1, read on the forward strand.
TAACTGGAAACATATGTAAAATATAATTTGAGTAGGATTTTCAAAGGCATTGTTGAATATTAGCTAATCTCTACTATTTTAATATTCACAATATATTACCATCTGACAATGTGGGAAAATCAGACTAATTAGCCTGACTTTGTTCCACCCCTTCTTGTCCTGATTCATGTCCTGACTTATGATATTATTGGCTATGTTCTCAATCATTCATCCATACTAATTATGTCTATAAAAGTGCAACTACTCTATCAGGTCATTTGTATTTGGCATTCACAGTTGAGCTACATTTTTGGGATGCTTCTCTTTCTTTACATACTCCTGCTCTTCCATCAACTTCATACGAAGGCAGGAAACACTGTTTGTCGAATAATGGGAGATCCTCAGTATCCACTGTTTTCCAAGGATGGAGACATAACCATTGGAGCACTTTTTCCAGTCCACAGCATAGAAACATTACCTTCATTTGAATTTACGAAAAAACCTCAGCTGCTATCATGCTCCAGGTTTGTTATATTGGAAACATTAGGGAAGATAATGTATTTAAAGCAAAAAGACATTTAAAAATTAAAATGTATTATATCTATGAATTCATTTTATTAGAGCAACTTATTAATGGCATTTGAAGCATAATGGTTTTTATAATTTAATGTTTAATTTCGCAGTGTGTATCTGAGAGATTTTCGACTGGCACAAATTATGATATTTGCCATTGAGGAGATTAACAGAAGTGAAAATTTGCTCCCAAATGTTTCTATTGGTTATCGAATATATGATACCTGTGGTTCAAGACTCTCTACCATGAGTGCAATTTTGGGACTGATGAATGGTCAGGAGTTTGGAGCAGGACACAGATGCAATGGACAGTCTCCTTTACATGCTATCATAGGCGAATCCGAGTCTTCTGCCACAGTGATTCTGTCTAGAACTACAGGACCTTTTAAGATTCCAGTGGTAAAGAGCAATAACACTAGATGTTTAACTCAATCACAGATGACTGTATCACTGTTTCCTGTGCTTTCTTTTTCAGATAAGTCACTCTGCTACATGTGAATGCCTCAGTAACAGGAAAGATTACCCTTCATTCTTCAGGACTATGGCTAGTGATTTCTACCAGAGCACAGCACTTGTATACATCGTCAAGCATTTAGGATGGTCCTGGGTGGGAACTGTGAACAGCGACAATGACTTTGGAAACTATGGAATGGCCATATTTCTGAAAATAGCCCAGGAGGAGGGGATTTGTGTGGAGTACTCTGTAAAATTCTATCGAACAGAGACAGAAAAACTCCAGAAAGTGGTAGACACAATAAGACAAAGCACTGCAAAAGTGATTGTTGCATTTGCTTCATTTCCTGAGATGGGCTTACTTGTTGATCAGTTAAGTATTCAGAACATTACAGGCCTCCAAATTATTGGTGTGAGGTCATGGATAACTGTAAGGAGTTTGATCACTCCAAACAGTTTCCGTGTGCTTGGAGGGTCACTGGGGTTTGCAGTGAGAAAAATCGATGTTGAAGGGTTTGCAGAATATGTCATGAAAGAATTTTGGAAAACAGCTTTTCCATGTTCACAGAGTAAAGGGAATTATTCTCAATATGCCTTAAGTTGCAGCAGATATGAAGATCTACTTTTGCTAAAAAATTACAATGAAGATGTGCCTGAACAAAGATATGTAAGCTACGTCTACAAAGCAGTTTATGCTGTGGCTCATTCACTACACAGTCTACTCAAATGCAAAGAACAAGAAGGATGTGAAAAAGGCCTGACAATACAACCACATCAGGTAAAAGATTAGACAGTTGAATAAAAATTGAGAAAGTGAGGGAACAATATATTAAAATGCCTCAGTGATAATGTCATTGCCTTTTTCTGCTAGCTTGTTGAGGCTCTGAAAATGGTGAATTTCACCATAAAGACGGGAGATAATGTATGGTTTGACAGCACTGGTGGTGCAGTAGCCCAATATGAAGTTGTCAATTGGCAGCAGGACTCAGATGGATCAATACAGTTTAAATCAGTGGGATACTATGATGCCTCACTGCCCCCTGACCAGCGCTTTGTGCTTAACACTGAAAACATAATCTGGGCTGGAGGACAAGTAGAGGTAAATGCAAGTAATCTGTTTGTCCAACAGGGTTTGTTTAAAGAAAGCACTCAGCAGATTATTGCAGCAGATAAGTGAAAGCTTTTTTTTTTTTTTTTTTAAATTGAAAAGTTATGAAAGTTTAAATTTACTGTGAATCAAATGTACTAAATATTGTTTTATTTTATATAAATATATATTTTACAAAATAATTTTTACTGAAATTACTATCAAATCAAATCCATATGTCTAACCATGTTGTGTTTTAAAGTTGATGTTGTCACAAAAATGTAAATTACTATGAGATTTTGTTTTGGCACTGTACCAAAATGGCCACTGAGTGTCACCCACATTCCATTTATTTATTTATTTTTACAACAAATTAATACATTTCTGTCCAAATATCACTTCTATCAAAAAATATTGAACCTTGAGACTTTTATGATATATTTTGTCAAGATTAGAAAAGATTATAAAGAAGCTTTGATTATAAAGAAGTTAAAATACATTTTGTAGTATGAAACCTGGCACCGCCCACTAGAGGAGGAGCTGCTAAAATAATTTAGAGTACTGTTTTCATGGTAACGCAACATCCAATTTTTTAAAAAATTTTTCACAGAATGAATATGTGATATGAAAAAAGGCGATAAATAAAAAGAGTGCCAAGCGCCCCACTAGCGGGACAGTGACAGTTAAGTGGTTTAAATTAAGGAAACATAATAAGAAAAACTTAAAAAGGAAATACTTGTATTGACCTTCATGAAAGGCATGAAGAACACATAATTATATGGGTAAATCTATTTTCATCGTTTATTGAAAGTTTAGGACAGATAATATGGTTCCACCACACAAAACTATTCAAATTTGTGTCTGTAATTTGGTTTGAAAGACGTTAAAATGCCATCAACTTGCCGTTATGAGTCACATCTATGAGTCAACACTTTACAATATTTTTCAATTCATTAACATTAGTTAAGGCTTAAGACTATCTTGAACAATAAACAACTAATAATAAATAAGTAACATTTTAATAGCATTTATTGTTTATTTATGTTTGTTCATAATGCATTAACTAAACTTAATTTTAACTTTATTAAAATGCTAAAACTGTATTAATGAAGGTACATACCTAATGCATCAACTAATGTAAAGCTTATTGTAAAGCGTTGCTGAATCAATATGAAAATTAACATTGCATTAATTCCTGATGGAAAGGATTAAACATTCTGCATATCTTAAAATTATCCCCCCAAAAAATAATAATTATAAAAGATACTTAAATGTCCTAATTGAATTAAGGCCTAATCCTGGATTAATCTAAGACATGTCTGTGACACCAGGCCTGTAAAACATTTCCAATTAGTTAAACTTAAAAAACAAAAGTTCACTTGCTGCCTTAAACACATTAGTAAACTCAACTTTCAACTCACAAATAGCCAAGGCAATGGATTACTTTTTCAAGTTTAATTTTTGAAAACTTATAAACTTTAGTTCAAAATCCAAAATTCAAAATCATTCAAATCATGACAATTCGAGTTAAAAAGAATAAGTAAGTTTAAATAACTTGTACAGTGTAGGTTGACAAACACAATGCTGCATTTTTTTTGTGCTCAACTTCTATAATAGCACTTCCACAGCATTCACAACACATTAGCTCACAATACATTATCATAATTCATGATTCAAAGTCGCAAGATTCTGTAATCACTATTACTAATAAAATTAATATTTTTCAGTTTCAGTATAAATATATCAAGGTACATTTTTTTAATGCAGAAGCCAAGGTCTGTGTGCAGTGAGAGCTGTCCTCCAGGCACTAGGAAGGCTGCACAGAATGGTAGACCTGTCTGCTGTTATGACTGTATTCCATGTGCAGAAGGAGAAATCAGTAATGAGACAGGTAATCTTTAGTCTACCTCAGCTTCAAAGAAAATTGGTTAGTTGCTCTTTTACTGCTCATAAATGAAATTGTGTTTCCTTTTTTTTTCTGACTAGTAATTACAACTTCCTTTTCCAGATTCAATTAACTGCAAGCAGTGTCCAGAAGAATACTGGTCTAATGCTGAGAAAAATGAATGTGTGTTAAAGGCTGTAGAGTTTCTGTCATTCACAGAAGTTATGGGTATAGTGCTAGTCTTTTTCTCAGTGTTTGGAGTAGGATTAACTGTGATGGTGGCCATCCTTTTTTACAGCAAGAAGGACACCCCCATAGTAAAAGCCAACAACTCAGAGCTGAGCTTCCTGCTGCTCTTCTCATTGACTCTGTGTTTCCTCTGTTCACTTACTTTCATTGGACGGCCCACTGAGTGGTCGTGTATGTTGCGTCACACAGCGTTTGGGATCACTTTTGTCCTCTGTATCTCCTGTGTTCTGGGGAAAACAATAGTGGTGTTAATGGCCTTCAAGGCTACACTTCCAGGAAGTAATGTCATGAAATGGTTTGGGCCTTCACAACAGCGACTCAGTGTTCTTGCCTTTACACTTGTACAGGTTCTTATCTGTGTGCTTTGGCTAACAATGTCCCCTCCATTTCCTCACAAAAATATGAAATATTATAAGGAAAAGATCATTCTTGAGTGCAGCCTGGGTTCTACTATAGGATTCTGGGCTGTGCTGGGTTATATTGGCCTACTGGCTGTGTTGTGCTTTATTCTAGCTTTTCTGGCTCGCACGCTGCCTGATAACTTCAATGAAGCCAAATTCATCACATTCAGTATGCTTATATTCTGTGCTGTATGGATCACATTTATTCCAGCTTATGTCAGTTCTCCTGGAAAATTCACTGTAGCTGTGGAGATATTTGCCATTTTAGCCTCAAGCTTCGGTTTACTATTCTGCATATTTGCACCTAAATGTTATGTCATCCTGTTTAAGCCTGAACAAAATACAAAGCAAAATATAATGGGAAAACAACATCTAAGTCCTGCTGAGAAATAAACTAACATGTCTTTATTAACATTGCAATGTTTTTTTTGTTTTTTTTTGTTGGGGGGATTGTTTATTCAAAGACAGAAGATACTGATTGTTACTGTTTTATTAAATTCACAAAAATATTTAGATATAAACTGATACAATACAGGCAATACAAAAAAGTATGCAGACATTAACACCTACAGTGGTGGTCAGAATTATTGGCACCCCTGGTAAATATGATCAAATATGGCTGTAAAAAATAAATCTGCGTTGTTTATCCTTTTGATCTTTTGTTAAAAAAATTCACAAAAATCTAACCTTTCATTGAAGTAAAAGAATTGAAAGTGGGGGGTAAATCACATTATGAAATAAATGCTTTTCTCCAAAACATGTTGGCCACAATTATTGGCACCCCTAGAATTTTTTATGAGTAAAATATCTCTGAAGTATATTCCCATTAATATTTACATTTTTTAGCACACCAGGGTGACTAGGAACATGAAATTGTCCAGCTATGATGTCTTGTTCCACAGGAGTATAAATATGAGGAAACACAAAGGCCAAATTCCCTTAATCATTCATCACAATGAGTAAAGCCAAAGAAATGTAGTTCTGATGTGCAGCAAAAGATCGTTGAGCTTCACAAAATAGAAAGTGGCTGTAGGAAAATAGCTAAAGCATTGAAAATTCCCATTTCCACCATTAGGGCAATAATTAAGAAGTTCCAATCAACTACAGATGTTACGAATCTGCCTGGAAGAGGACGTGTGTCTATATTGTCTTAATGCACTGCGAGGAGGAAAGTTTGAGTGGCCAAAGACTCCAAGGATCTCAGATGGAGAATCGCAGAGATTAGTTGAGTCCTGGGGTCAGAAAGCCTAAAAAACAAAAAAATCTAACAACCCCTACATAACCTCATGTTGTTTGGGAGGGATTCAAGAAAAATCCTTCTTGCTCATCCAGAAACAAACTCCAGCATATTCAGTTGTCAGACACGACTGGAAATTCAAAAGGGACCTGGTTCTATGATCAGATGAAACTATAAAAAGAGCTTTTTGGCAGCAAATCCACCAGATGGGTTTGGTGCAAACAGGGATAAAAAGTACCCCATGCCCACGGTTAAAAATACCGCTGGATCTTTAATGTTGTGGGCCTATTTTTTTGCTGGAGGTCCTGGACATCTTGTTCAGATACATGGTATAATGGATTCTAGCAAATACCAACAGATAAAAAATCAAAACCTGACGGCCTCTACTAGAAATCTTATAATGGGCCGTGGTTGGATCTTCCATCAGGACAACGATCCAAAACAAACATCAAAATCAACACACAAATGTGTCACTGAGCACAAAATGAAGCTTCTGCCATGACCATCCCAGTCCCCTGACCTGAACCCTATAGAAAATGAGTGGGGTGAACTGAAGAGAAGAAGCACCAACATGGATCTGGGAATCTGAAGGATCTGGAGAGATTCTGTATGGAGGAATGGTCTCTGATCTCTTGTCAGGTGTTCTCCAAACTCATCAGAAGAAGACTCAAAACGGTTATCTTGGCAAAAGGAGGTTGCAAAAAGTATTTAATAAAAGGGTGCCAATAATTGTGGCCAACGTGTTTTGGAGAAAAGCATTTATTTCATAATGTGATTTATCCCCACTTTCAATTCTTTTACTTCAATGAAAGGTTAGATTTTTTGAATTTTTTGAATAAAAGATCAAAAGGATAAACAATGCAGATTTATTTTTTACAGCCATATTTGATCATATTTACCAGGGGTGCCAATAATTCTGACCACCACTGTACATACATACTGTCTTAGACATAAATTCAACATTTATCATTTCTGAGGTTATACTATATAAACTGGATACAGTGTTGAAATACTGACAAATCTATGAAATGCCTAACCCTTGTAGCAATTTAGCTCAAAAGGGAAATATGAATAATTAATCATAACTTGTTATAATTAATTATAAATATTTGGATCAGTTAATCGAATTAGCTTGATGTAGCTGAAGTAATATTACAATCAATTAATCTGTTCGTCCAGCAAACACTCAGTATTGATAGTCTGTCAACTCTCAGAAAGTATAGTGTTCGTGGCCACAGAAAAATAACTGTGAACTGTGACTAAACATATGTGTTGTCTATGTGTTAAACTATGTGTTTAAACATAGCTTGCTGTAGTCGAGGCCTGCTGGTGTGGCTGCGCCGGCCCTGGGGCCGGGGAGGCCCCATAGAACAGCAACCAGAAGGTGCGGAGAAGGGCAGTGGAATCTGTGCATGGGCTCTTTAACATCTGGGGTTGGTCTCTCCTCCCAGGGGTCAGTGAACAAATGGTAACTTAAGCTTCCAGAGGGAAAGTTTACGACTCTTTGTCTTCGAGCATGGTAATTTACATATTTTTTTTTACTTTATTTATGAGTTTTATGACAATGTTACAGAGAAGAAAAACAAAGCAAAACAAAATCAACAATACAAATAGATAAAAAAGAAGGGGAAAAAAAGGAGGGGGGGTTGGTAAATAAATATATAAAGTGTGGCTTAACAAAACAATTAAAGCATGATAAAAGAAATTTTAACTGAAAATGACTGCTGGAAATGAGATTTAGTCTAGGTCAGACAATAAAACATGTTCCATGACATATTGCTTAAAAGGGTCCCAAGCTTTATTAAACTGGTTGGATGAGCCTCTTATGGAGTGTTTAATTTTTTCTAACTTTAAGAAAAAGAGGACATCTCGAATCCACTGTGTTGGAGTTGGAGGCCTCTGGTCCTTCTACCTCAGCAAAATTAATCGTTTGGCTAAGAGCATGATAAAAGCTATACAATCAGATTGTACCTTTGTAAAATTATATGATTTAGAAGTGATTCCAAAAATAGCAATCATCGGGCAAGGGGAGTGATCAAAATCACGAATTTGGAGGTAACGGAAAAAATTAGTCTTAGCGATATTAACTTCTCACAAATCTGCTGAAATGAACAGAAAGCCCCCTCATAGAATAAGTCATTAATTTCCCTAATACCATTAGCATGCCAAGATGTAAAATACTTATCAATTATTGAGGGACTAAAGACATGATTAGAATGAATAGGGGATTTAGGGGACATAGTTTGCCAGCCAAAATGACGCCTCACCTGTTTCCAGATTTTAAGTGTAGATTTTACAAGTAGGTTTTTAGTAAATTTTTAGCCGGGAAAGGACAGAGGATCGTAAACTTAAGCTGCTAGGGAGGAAGGCAAGCATGAGACAGACTCAATGGCTACCCATGACAGGGCATCAGCCCCGGGATCTTCGTAGAGCCAGTGCAGTATAAGGCGAATATTTGAAGCCCAATAATAACATTGGAAATTAGGCAAAGACATTCCACCCAGTGGTTTAGGACGTTGTAGAAGACTTTTACTCATTCTAGCGGGTTTACCATTTCATATAAATGAAAATTTGACTCCATCAAACAACTGTGGTAAGTTGGATTAATCAACAAATACGGTAAGCCATGTCTTCTTCTCCTGTCATTGTCACTTGCACTGCATGTTTCATGTTTAGTATATCTTTCTCAGTCGGAGATCACCAAAATTAACATTAAAGAGGTGTGTAAATTCGCAAGTACGATGGCAGATGACGTTTTTTGCTCTGGTCCCCTCCCCGTTAAAAGGAGTGATGAGATACTTAGCAGACTATCATCACTCAATGGCTGGTTGTCTAAGTGGTGTCCGCAAAATAACATAGGGTTCATAGACAATTGGAAAAGCTTTTGGGACAGACCTGACCTGTTGAAAAAAGATGGTATTCATCCTTCCTGGGATGGTGCCGCTCTTCTCTCTAGTAATTTGGCACATAGTCTTAGAGCTAAACATTGACTAACTGGGGCCCAGGTCAGGAAGCAGACGGACTGGCTTACCCGACCGCCTGCTAGCTGTCTCACGTCACAGAAGTCAGATAAATCCCAGCACATAGAGACTCTTTCACCTAGATATTATCACATAGAGACTGTGTCTGTTCCACGAATTAGTACATACAAAAAACCATCAAAACCATTCAACGGTAAAAATTTAATTGATGTCCAACAAATAAACAACAGATATAATACAGATGATCAAATGATAAAGCTCGGGCTGCTGAATATTCGATCCCTTTCCTCAAAAGCGCTTATTGTTAATGATATGATTATAGATCATAACCTAGATGTGCTGTGTTTGACAGAAACCTGGATAAAACTTGACGATTACATTACTTTAAATGAGTCCACCCCCCAAGATTATTGTTATAAACACGAGCCGCGTCTGAAAGGTAAAGGGGGAGGTGTTGCTGTAATTTATAATAATATCTTCGGTATTACTCAGAAGTCGTTTCAAATATAATTCTTTTGAAGTTTTGGTGCTTTATGTAACATTATGTAGTGAAATTGATAAATCCCATTTGACATTTGTGCTGGCTACTGTATACAGGCCACCAGGGCACCATACAGACTTTACCAGAGAATTTGCTGATTTTCTATCAGAGTTAGTACTGGCTGCAGATAAAGTCCTAATTGTTGGTGATTTTAATATCCATGTAGACAATGAAAAAGACGCATTGGGATTGGCATTTAGAGACATTCTAAACTCTACTGGAGTAAGGCAACACGTGTCAGGACCCACTCATCGCCGTAATCATACGTTAGACCTAATACTGTCACATGGAATAAATGTTGATACCATTGAAATTCTGCAGCAGAGCGATGACATCTCAGATCATTACCTAGTATCATGTACACTTAATTTAGCAAAGGCTGCAAAGCCGTCCCCTCGCTTCAAATATGGCAGGACTATCACTGCTGCGACTAAAGGTTTCTTTGTAAATAATCTTCCTCATCAGTTTCATCTCCTCAGCATCCCAGATAGCCTAGAGGAACTCGATGTTGCAACAGAAACTATTGACTCTCTCTTTTCCAGCACTTTAGACACAGTTGCTCCCCGGCGCTTAAAGAAGATTAAAGAAAATAGTCCAACGCCGTGGTACAACGAGCACACCCGGGCCCTTAAAACAGCAGCCAGAAAAATGGAGCGCAGCTGGAAGAAAACAAAACTAGAAGTTTTTCGCAGTTCGTGGAAAGAGAGCATGATTGCATACAGAAAGGCCCTAAAAACTGCTAGATCTGCTTATTTCTCGACTCTCTTAGAAGAAAACAAACACAACCCTAGGTATTTATTCGATACAGTGGCTAAATTAACCAAAGATAAAGCTTCACCTTCTGATGTTTGTAAACAGCACAGCAGTAATGACTTTATGAACTTATTTACTTGTATTGATAATATTAGGAAAAAAATTATAACCATGCAGCCGTTTACTACAGTATCACATCAGACAGTGCATTGTAGTGTCACTGAGGAAAAATTACATTCATTCACTGCTATAGGAGAAGAGGAATTGGCTAAACTCGTTAAATCATCAAAATCAACAACATGTATGCTCGACCCTATACCTACTAAACTACTAAAAGAGATGCTTCCAAAGGTCATAGATCCTCTTCTTAATATCATTAATTCATCCTTGACATTAGGATATGTACCGAAAACTTTTAAGTTGGCTATTATTAAACCACTTATTAAAAAACCGCAACTTGATCCTACAAAATTAGTCAGTTACAGGCCAATCTCAAATCTACCCTTTCTGTCAAAAATACTAGAAAAGGCAGTGTCCTCACAATTATGCTCCTTTTTAGAAAGAAATGGTATCTGTGAGGATTTCCAGTCAGGATTTAGACCGTATCATAGTACTGAGACTGCTCTCATTAGAGTTACAAATGATTTACTCTTATCATCCGATCGTGGTTGTATCTCTCTGTTAGTGTTACTCGATCTTAGCGCTGCATTCGATACTATCGACCACAACATTCTTTTGAATAGACTCGAAAATTATGTTGGCATTAGTGGAATTTCATTGGCATGGTTTAAATCATACTTATCTGACCGTTATCAGTTTGTAGCAGTAAATGAAGAGATGTCACACCGAACACAGTATGGAGTATGGAGTATGGAGTACTGCTAGGACCGTTGCTTTTCACCCTGTACATGCTACCACTGGGAGATATTATTAGGAAGCATGGCGTTAATTTTCATTGTTATGCTGACGATACTCAGCTCTATATTTCTTCATTCCCGGACAAAACTTACCAATTCACAAGATTAACGGAATGCATAGCTGATAAAAAAAATTGGATGACTAGTAATTTCCTGCAACTTAATTCAGAAAAAACAGAATTTTTAATCATTGGACAAAAAAACTCCACAAGTAATAACCTAGAATACTGCCTAACACTCGATGGCTGCTCTGTAAAGTCCTCGTCGTCAGTTAGGAACCTGGGTGTGCTCTTTGATACCAATTTACCAAATTTGAAAGCCACGTTTCTAGCATCTGTAAAACTGCATTCTACCATCTTAAAAATATATCTAAATTACGGCACATGCTTTCAATGCAAAATGCTGAACAGTTAGTTCATGTGTTCATGACCTCAAGGCTAGATTATTGTAATGCTCTACTGGGTGGTTGCCCTGCTCGCTTAATAAATAAACTGCAGCTTGTCCAAAACGCAGCAGCTAGAGTTCTTACTAGAACCAGGAAGTATGACCATATTAGCCCGGTTCTGGCAACACTGCATTGGCTCCCTATTAAACATCGTATAAATTTTAAAATCTTGCTGATTACTTACAAAGCACTAAATGGTTTAGCTCCCCAGTACTTGAGCGAGCTCTTAACGCATTATACTCCATCACGTCTATTGCGGTCTCAAAATTCTGGCCAGTTGATAATACCTAGAATATCAAAATCAACTGCAGGCGGTCGATCCTTTTCCTATTTAGCACCTAAACTCTGGAACAGTCTTCCTAGCATTGTTCGGGAAGCAGACACACTCTGTCAGTTTAAATCTAGACTAAAAACACATCTCTTTACTATGGCATACACATAAAACATTTTTAATTTCTATTATTCAATTAAATGATTGTTTTAGGCTGCATTAACTAGGTCAGCCGGAACCGGGAACACTTCCCATAATACCTGATGTGCTCGTTACATCATAAGAAGAATGGCATCTACGCTAATGTTAGTCTCTCTGTTTATCCCGAGGTTTACTGCAGTCGGCCGGATCCGGGCCGTATCCAGACCAGATGGTGGACCTGCACCTAGACATGACCAACGCATCCCTGAAATGTCTGCAGAGACCGTCTCAATTAAACTCCACCCTGTAAATGCCGCATTGACACGACATCCTCATTAAACCCGTCTCTGGCGTGACGACTCCAATCTTTCGAATAATCTTGCGAATATCTTTCGATCTAATATGACTTCAGACCTGTAATGTTGCCATAATCATACACTATTTGTTCGTCGGCCAGAGGAGAACTGGCACCCTGACTGAGCCTGGTTTCTCCCAAGGTTTTTTTCTCCATTCTGGCCACTGAAGGATTTTTGGTTCCTTGCCACCATAGCCTTTGTCTTTTGGCTTGCTCAGTTGGGGACACTAAAATTTCAATTATATTACTGATCTGCCCGCATTGACACTATATGATAATTGAAATTAGCTGGATGACATCACCGTTTTCTCCAGAGCGGCTGTACAGCCGAATCAAATTCTATTGCATTATTTTCCTGTTAACACTGTGAAGCTGCTTTGATATAATCGGCATTGTAAAAAGCGCTATATAAATAAAGGTGACTTGACTTGACTTGACTCCCTCGCATGATCCAAGGAGCCAGGTAAGACTTATACCACACTCATTGCCTCTACTTCAGGTTGGGACACAGCAGTTTTCAAGGTTTCCATCTCCTGCATGTAGAGATTGCGGTCCTGTTGTCCTTCCAGCCGAGATGAAGTCGGGTTTCTACAGCCCTTACTTCTCACGTGCGTTCACCCCCAAGATTTCGGTTTCTTCAGTTTGCTTTCTAGGTTCGATCTTATCAGTACAGGGTCCTCCTCTTCCGGCTGTCCCTATCCCTTCATGAAGGTCGCGGAGGCTGCCCTTGCCCCGCTAAGGGAATTGGGCATTCGTATTGGGAACTGGCTCAGTCTAGCTCACTCTCGAGATTTCTTGTGCGAACACAGGGACCTGGTGCTCAGACACCTCAGCCATCTGGGCATCAGATCAACTTGGGGAAGAGTGTTCTTGCAAGGAGCGACTCCAGATTTCTGCCCCATTCGCAAATATATACCATACATCCTTTCCCAAAATGGTAACACAACCTATGGATATTCTTAGACATATATTTTACCATGTGACATTAGAACAGCACATTCCAGGCCTTCTGGCCAACTTTATGTCTCCTGCAGCTTTGCAAGCTTCAGAAAGTCAGCACACAGTATAAAGTAATAGTGTTTACAAATATATCTTATATTATATGAAATTACTAATTTTCTAAATAATAAAATCTTCTATATGAGCAAGCTCTCTCCTGTGCAGAGTATCTCTTTTCTCTGTATGGTGCTGGACTCGGTTAATATGACGGTGTGCCTCATGAACGAGTGTCACAGTCGGTGATGAATTGCCTGTTCCTGGATAGGACCTCGATTGCAGTAGCATATCAATTGCATGGCGTTTCGACCATTGCTTCAGGGCACAGCGACAGTTGTGTATATCAATCGCCAAGGCATGTCCTCCTCTGGAGTCAAAAGCGGCTCAGGTTGCTCCATGCCATTTATATCCCAGATGAGCTCAATGGTGCAGCTGACGCGTTCTCACAACAGCTTACACTTGGAGAATGGAGACACCATCCCCAGGTTGTCCAAATGATCTGGAGTTGGTTCTGTGATGCACAGATAGACCTGTTGACTTTCCAGGAGTCCTCCCACTGCCCGCTCTTTTACTGCCTGACCAAGGCACCCTTCGGCACACAGCTGGCCCCAGTGCCTATGAAAATGTGTGTTTCTCCCAGTGAGTCAGGGAGGATGAGGAGCAGGTCTTGATAATTGCGCCTTACCGGCCCACCCGGACCTGATTTTCGGACTTGATGCTCATTGCGACAGGCCCTCCCTGGCGGATTCCCCCGAGGAAGGACCTTCTTTCTCAGGGACGGGGCCTATCCAAAAGCAGGCAGTTCATCACCGACTGTGCATGCTCGTTCATGAGGCACACTGTCATATTGACCGAGTCCAACATCATACAGAGAAAAGAGATACTCTGCACAGGGGAGAGCTTGCTCATGTAGAAGATTTTATTATTTAGAAAATTAGTAATTTAATATAATATAAGCTATATTTGCAAACACTATTATTTTATACTGTGTGCTGACTCTGAATAAACTTTCTGAAGCTTACTCCCAGGGCAGTGATTGCAAGTTCAACACCTGGTCCCGAAAAGGAGTGGTGGGAACTTTGGGCACATATCCAGGCTGGGGTCTCAGGACTACGTGGGAGTAAGCCGGGCCTGACCGAGGGCCGGCTTGGTGGTAGACACTGTCACTCTAGCCAGAGCTCCCTCTATGAGGTGAGCTTATGCTTTGAAGTGAAGTTTCTTTCCTGCAAGATAGTTTCAAGAGGAGGCAGTCCCCCTCCACCTTGAAGTTGTATGTTGCCCCCATCGCACATAATGCTGCAGTGGACGGTAGGTCCTCCGGAATGCATGACCTAAAAAATCCTCTCAGACTGTGCCTCATCCCCCCCGGGACCTCTCTTTGGTCCTCTCGGGATTGCAGAGGGCCCCCTTTGAGCTGCTGGAGTCAGTTGAGCTTCAGTTCCTGTCTCTTAAAACAGCAATCCTGGCCGCGCTCACTTCCATCAAGAGAGTGGGGGACCTGCAGGCATTTTTGGTCAGCGAAAAGTGTCTAGAATTCAGGCCGGCTTAATCCCACATAGTCCTAAAACCCCGGCCTGGATATGTGACCAAAGTTCCCACCACTCCTTTTCGGGACCAGGTGGTGAACTTGCAAGCACTGCCCTGGGAGGAGGTAGATCTAGCCCTGGTGTTGTTGTGTCCCGTTTGTGCTTTGTGTATCTACGTGGACCGCACGCAGAGCTTCTGAAGAAAAGCTCTTTGTCTGATTCGGAGGTCAACAGAATGGAAAGGCTGTCTCCAAGGAGGGGTTGGAGATCTAAGCCACTGGAGTGTTGCCACCTCCTGGACGTTGGCGCACGGTGCCTCTCTAGCAGACATCTGCAGAACTGCGGGCTGGGTGACACCTACACCTTTGCAAAATTTTACAATCTCCGAGTTGAGCCAGGTTCTTCCTGAGTGTTGGGTACAAACAGGTAAAAGGTGGAAAGGCTGGCTCGATGTCTCGTTTGCAGCGCCATTCCCCTCTAAGAAGGGGATGCGAGCGCCTCTTATGCTCCTCCATGTGAGTTCCCCAGTGAACCCTGGATTGAGGGATTGAGTTCCTCCAAGCATCCTTCAGCAGACGCCAGGCCCAGTACTCGGCCGGTCAGCCCTTGTACTGGGTTAGAATCCCCTTCGGTATTCCCACATATGTATTTTTCCCTTGGCAGATCTTGCTCTGCACCCTCTCTGCATTTGTAGTAGTTCCATCCCTTTTCAGGTAGGACCTACCACAGAAATTCCTCAATATGTAGTACTTCCCCCTGGTCAGTCCATGAATGTTACCTCCCTACAGGCAGGATGTGGCCTCCGTAGCATCCTTCTCCATTGGACTAGGTACACTTTCCCACAAACTCTGATCATGGCTGAAAAAAACGGAATTGAATACTGAATCACTCTTACCCGTTAAATAAATTATATCTAAAGGAACAGCAGCTACGACCGTCTCCATGGTAAGCCCTGTCCTTTCCACCCTAAAAAAAGCTTGGATGACTAAAATTTTGGGCTTACATGGGGCTCTGGGTAGGTTACGACTTAACGAGAGCAGTTGCCAAAAGGGCACGCTATAGCTTGCCAGCATCTGCATCTCCAACACTCATAAGGCAGTTCAGTGGTTGTGGCACTTTCCATAGGGACCCCTAATGTTTTCACTCGACATAACGTTGACCTGACAAAAAAAAGAACATATCGGTTACTGACGTAAACTTTCTTCCCTGATGGAGGGAGCAGAGACGTTATGCCCTCCTGCCACGAGCCTGAACCACTGCTGAATGGACGGGACCACATCTTGGCTCCTCAGCATAAACCTGAATGAGCAAATTATTAACAAGAATTATTAACATTAAGAATTATTAACATTGTGTGCCAAGGAATCCCTATGCCATGGCAGAGCTGGTGACTGAGAGTCCCAAAGCAGATCTGGGTTGCATGGTGGAGTCAAAGGGCTGAAGGAATCCAGTGGATGCGGGGCCGAGGAACCCCACTCCTGTTACCACAAATCTCTGTAGCCTGGGATGTGAATTAGTGATGGCACTGGACACAAGATAAAGAATTTAAATGAGGATCTTTTATTCCAAACTGCATTTGGAAAAGCGCAGCATTAACTATGCAAAATTTGGGGACTCGGAAAATTAAAGCTTGTATACAGTTGTTAAACAAAGTTTGTTTGTCATCAAAATGAGTCTGTCTCTCTCGTTTTCTCTTTCACAACAGTCATAAATCACAAAACTAGTTAACATAGACAACAGTAGCAGCCTCTTATTCTGGAAAACAAATACACACATTAGTAGCATTTGCCAGCACAAAAGACCAAATAAGGCTGCTTAAGCCTTACATGAAAAGTACATTAAAATGAAATACTCCATTACATGTTACATTCTTGAGTACAATTAAATTTCAAACATTCTGAAAATAATTCCACAATTTAACACTCAGTTGATCTTACATCACAGTGAATAAACACACTCGTACAATTTCAAAAATAAAATAAATGATTCAAACGTACTGTTCATCATCACACTGGCACAGCATATGATGAACTAATTTCTCCCTGCATACAGTAAAAGAAACTAAATACAAAGCATTTGGAACATATGAAATTAGAATACACTATTATTCTATTCGTTTCAATGAAAAACGCATGTACATAAGTAATAAACACTTTTTGAAATCAATAAAAGTCACCAAACTCACTCTGATGCTTCACGCTGGCCCTGAAACACACAGAGGGCCTACGGAGCACTTTTCTCCCCTCTTGATTAAACAAGAGTACCACATTTGAATAACAGTGGTTAGTGATAGACTACATAGATTATACAGAAAAATAGTTTCTATATTACGCTGACATTGCTATTTCATCACTTGTGCTTCTTTGAAAAACAATGCGAGATTTACTTCCACCATACAAGACAGAAATCGCTGTTAATCGGCAAAACACAGCCATCTGAACAACAAAAACACTTAGAAACAGTTTAACTCACTAAAAGTGCATATTTCTCTATATTTTGCTATTTAATGGACTTTAATGGCATCAATTCTCCTCCACATGAGCACCATCCAAAATTGCGTTGTGAATTGCGCCGCTCACAGGTAAATCTCGCGACACTTCTGAACAGTAACACAGTCACGTTTCTTAAAGGGCCAGTGTAACATTTCATCACTGCACGAGAAAGGCATTATTACACACTGTATGTGCAGTACACTTAAACCAGGGCTTCGCTAACCAGTCTCCTGACAGAAATGTCAAACATTTCCACCATGTTACACATACTTCTTTTGAAAAGTATTTTTTTTTTTGTAAATATTGTATTTGTCAATATTCTAGCTACTGCATAGAACTAACACCAGTTTCTATATGTTTTCCTTTTCTTTTACTTTATGATAGAGACCATCTTCTGCTAGTGGCATCGCCGTTTGGATCTGGTTTCTCTCCTGGAGGCACCTCCTTGGGAGGTCAGAGCCAACCTGTTGTCTCAGTCTGGCATCCTCAAAAGAGAATGTGGAAACTTTGGGTTTGGCCCATTAACAGAGCTTTCTTTGGTCTTTTACTTTAAATGGCCCTAACATCTCTCAAAAGCATTGGTGACCTGCAGGCAGAACATTCTGCCTGGATTTCGCTCCTGGTTTAGTTATGGTGACCTTTTTCTGACCTAAATTAAGTTATGCACCTAAGATTATTTCCACTACTTCCCGTTCTCAAGTGAGGGTGTTACATTCATTTCCTCCCCTGCCTTTAGTGTTGCAGAAAGATGAGAGACTGAGTGATTTGAAGATTTACGTTGACTGCGCAAGCCAGTGACTGACCCAGTCTGTGAAAACGCAGCTAGTCATTTTTTTGTGATTCATTGTTTTCTACATAAAATCATTCTACATAATATAATGAACATTCTGTGAAAATATAATGTAAAGATAATGATATCTTTTATATTTTATCTTTTATATTTTATCTTTTATATTTTTATAAAGTCTGTTTATTATGATGTGCATGTCCAAAAAGCATAAAAACATTGAAACGAATGGGGGGTACCATAAGAGTTTACAACAATTACCAAGTCAATTCACTGGAATGACTTGAATGACTTTATTACTAAAATGACACAGCAGTAGAAAAAGTCAATAAGATATAAATTAATTAATATAAAAAATACCAATAGAAAATCTCATTAAACTCTTTCTGGGCTATTGTGTAACATTTGGGGTAAATCTGGGACTACACGAAAAAAAGCCCAGTTAACAGGTCAATAAACACACTTTACATATTTTCATAATTTTTATGGCTTTGACTATATTGACGCACTTAATCTCATAATTAGATTAAGTGACTTTAGCTGGGATTTTACAGACGGGCTCACAGTTATTTCTTTGTTTTGGTGGTGAGGCGCGTGGATTGACTTTGCCTCTAGGAGTTAAAGACCACTCTACTAGGAGTTTGGCTTCCTTGGAGCAGGAAGAGGAGAGAAGCCAAACTTCAATACATTAAAACAATAGGATGGTGCAGGTATGACGTCACATTGTAGGCCGGCAGTAAGAATCACACTGGTTCCCTTAACAAAAATCTAATAGGAATTTTTCAAAGGCTTTTGGATTATCGTAAAAAAACAAGCTCTGTGATCAACAACAGTTTATGATACTTACTGTACGTTTTGACAATCAAGATAATTTTCACAAATGAATGCAACTTTTATTTTGAAGCCTAAATGCAGTCGCCAGAAGTAAAAAGCTAAAGGTAGGCAATAAATAAACTACACCACGATCCTACGACTTCAACATCACCATCACTAATCTTACGACAACTCTTTCAGTTTTTATCTAACATTTTCCCAGAAAGTTAGAGTTAGAATAGTTTATAAGAGCACAATTATAAGCATAACAAGGCTGTAAAACCCACTTGTTAGCAACTGCCTTTTTCAAGAAACGTAACAGCTTAAAGAAATCACGAGTGGGATAATACTGATGTATTTTTATGTCATAGAATAAAACGTGAAAAAGTGTTTTGATCTTGAGTTCACCACAGACCTTATTTCTGGCATTTAACCAAAATCCCACTTGTTTTCTGCGTTTTGGCCTACAAAAGTGATGTCATACCTGCGCCACTCTATTAGCTAGCTAAATGAAAAAGATTAATTATCAAATTTACAAAAGAACATTGGCCTAAAAACTTTCAATTTTCAATTATTTTGGCAGCAAAAACAAATTTCAGAATTTTGCAGTCAATAGATTTGCTTTGCCAAAGCCTAAATATGTAATAACCTTACATAAGCAGAGATGTTAATGTTTGCAGTTTATTAATTTTTGGCTTTGCTCACAAATATCATCAATATGAAACTTTACATACCTTGTTGAACTAACAGATATAGGCTAGATTTGTCAACATTTCAACAGTGCATGCTGTTTATATGGTATAACCTTAACCATAAATTTAATGCATTATGTATGTATGGTACTAATGTCACTTAATATAACTTACATGGCTGTATCATTTTTCTGTGGTTAAAATAGTCATTTTGTAAATAAAATCAGTTATACCTATTCCTTTGTCTTTGAACAAATAATTAAAAATATTGCAATATTAATATCGATGTTATTCTATTTTTCAGTAGGACTTAGATGTAGTTTTCCCCATCATATGTTGCTTTGTATTTTGTTCAGGCTTTAACAGGATTATATAACATTTAGGTGCAAATATGCATAATAATAAGCCAAAGCTTGAAGCTAAAATGGCAAATATCTCCACAGCTACAGTAAATTTTCCAGGAGAACTGACATAAGCTGGAATAAATGTGATCCACACAGCACAGAAGATGAGCATACTGAATGTGATGAATTTGGCTTCATTAAAGTTATCAGGCAGCTTACGTGCCAGAAAAGCCAAAATGAAACACAAAAAAGCTAGGAGGCCAATGTAACCCAGCACAGCCCAGAAACCTATAGTAGAACCCAGACTGCATTCAATAATGATCTTTTCCTTATAATATTTCATATTTTTGTAGGGAAATGGGGGAGATATTGTTAGCCAAAGCACACAGATAAGAACCTGTATAAGTGTAAAGGCAAGAACACTGAGTCGTTGTTGTGAAGGCCCAAACCATTTCATGACATTACTTCCTGGGAGTGTAGCCTTGAAGGCCATTAACACCACTATTGTTTTCCCAAGAACACAGGATATACAGAGGACAAAAGTGATCCCAAACGCTGTGTGACGCAACATACAGGACCACTCAGTGGGCCGACCAATGAAAGTAAGTGAACAGAGGAAACACAGAGTCAAAGAGAAGAGCAGCAGGAAGCTCAGCTCTGAGTTGTTGGCTTTTACTATGGGGGTGTCCTTCTTGCTGTAAAACAGGATGGCCACCATCGCAGTTAATCCTACTCCAAACAGTGAGAAAAAGACTAGCACTATACCCATAACTTCTGTGAATGACAGAAACTCTACAGCCTTTAACACACATTTATTTTTCTCAACATTAGACCAGTATTCCCCTGGACATTGCTTGCAGTTAATTGAATCTGGAGAAGAAGTTGTAATCACTGGTTAGAGACAAATGGAAACAATTTCATTGATGAACAGTGAAGAGCAAATAAACTATTCTCTTTGGATCTGTGAGATGGGCTGAAGATTACCTGTCTCATTGCTGATTGCTCCGTCTGCACATGGAATACAGTCATAACAGCAGACAGGTCTTCCTTTTTGCACAGCCTTTCTGGTGCCTGGAGGACAGCTCTCACTGCATACAGACCTTGGCTTCTATATGTAAAACATTATACATACAGATATTTTTACTGACTCTGAAGAATTAAGATAGATTTATCAATACTATTAATTAATAATGCTGATATTGACACAATATAATAATTTTCACACCAGAATCTGTTTTTCAAAGTGGTTATACAGGCATTACAGCTGGTTGGATGCTAAGTGGTGCTATGGGGTATTTTTCTTTGAGCAACTGCCCACACAGTAACACAAAGCAGTTTAATTTTAAACTTTGAACTAAAAAATTAAATTGAATTGTTTATTTACATACTTAAAGGATTTTTTCAACCAAACCAAATTCAACCCAAAATGAAGGACATGTGCAGTGGAGTGTCAGAGCAGAGTGCCAGAGAGACACACTTACACAGGTTTTACTTATTTTTTATTGCTAATATTAGTGATAGCCTCAAATGCAGGATAATTTCACTTGCAGGTATCATATTTGGTTATTACCACAGCAACCGCTTGTGTCCGTGTTAAATTATCTTCCTGTGTACGCAAGAGTGCAGGATAAGCTTGACACATATTGGTGACTATACTTTAAGACTATTGTATTTGTTAAGATTTTGATATACAAACATTTGTTGTCAAGTAAGTTCCATAATTCTACTTTAAATCATAACATTTCATAGTGGTATTGACATTTCATAACATTTTCATATTGGTATTGACCCTCGTCCTATGCCGTGAAGTCACAAAAAGTAGCCTAATAATAAAAAAAAATGTATCCCTGTTTTCCAAATAATTCAGCCTTACAAAAAGGTAATAGTTTTGATAGACTAACCATGTACAAATACAAAATCCTTTTTTTTTTTACATTTTGTTTTATAAACAAACATGAATTAACAGTTAACAAAAGTACAACTATCAATTAAACTGTTAAAAAGTTATCTATCTATTCTTGGTTGTTTATTGTTCAAGATATTTAATCCCTATACCAGTGGCGAGTGGTGACTTTTTTAACTGGGTATGCTGGGTGGTGCGTTATGTCAAAAATGCACCTGGTGCAGATCCGTTGGATGGGTTCATAAGCGAGATGTTCGCTCTAGACTATAGTGTTATCTGCTCAGTTGCTTACTCTCATGACACACAGAAACACAGCTAAAGTATTCCTAATATGTTTGACCTTTTATTGAAAAGTAGCCTACATTTACCTGTTAATGCCTTCACAAGCACCTGTAAAAGCTGTTGAGTTGTGAGAAGAAACATCATGGCAGGTGTCAATTTAAATGTATGACATAAGTTTTTTTTTTTTTTTTTTAACAATTAAAAATAAGTATAATATAATTGTCAGGGTTTGGGGTGATGAAAGGAGCGAGGACTCAATCGCAGGAGAAATGGGCTTTTTATTAATAATAAAATAAAACAAAACAAAAAAACAGAAACAACCCGAGGGGGAAAACAAGACTTGACTTGACTTGACTTGGACTTGACTCATGGAGCAGGGAAACACAAAGCACATACGACAGGTAACAAATGACGACGATCCAGCACAGGACTGCAAACACAAGGAGAATAAATAGGGAGCAAACAAAAGAGGGTAAACGAGGGAAGACAGGCGGGGCAAATGAACCAATAATCAGGAAACAAGGTGGGCGGGGTTAGACAATAGACAGGAGATCACATGGCACAAGGAAATACATGACAAGCCATGTGCTCACACCGAACATGACAAAAACACGAGCACATGGCCAGTGAAAACAAATCACAAGCCATGTGCATACACCAAACGAGACATGAACACACAACTATGAGAAAAACTCATAAGCTGCGTGTTCACACAAACAACATAAGAGCGCCTGGCCAATGAAAACAAACCAAGCGCTCCAAAACACACGAGACAAGAGCGCATGGAGTGTGAGAGGACACAACCCGTGCGCACACAATAAAGACAGAACAGGGAGCGCGAATGTCCAAACCCTGACACGAAACCGAAACTTAACTAGACATGAGTGCCAGGATCCGAACACCACGCTCCCAACATGAAACAAGACATGCAGACAAGAGAGCGCATGGCTCGAGCACACTCGAGACCGTGCGCTCACACAAAGACAAGACAAATACAGGAGTGTCAGGGCTCTGTCACAAAACCAAGTATACTATAATGCATATTAGTAGCCTATTATAAATATAAGTAAAATATAATGAGAATAACTGCAAGAATAATAAAACTTTAAGTATTCTTTAAAAAAATAAGTTTAAATAATGCAAATAGATGACTTTAACAAACACAGACTAGCGATTACTAGCCTCGGATAGTTACAGTAGGTCTGCTCACAGTAGGTCTGTCTTTAACAGTTTTTAAGTTTTCGCTAAAAATACATTTCCTTATGGAGAAAATGAAATGTATGAAAATGGTTTCAGTTATGACTTTTTCACTTGATTTAGTCTAGTTAGTTTTGTATCAAATACAATGTGATTTTCATTGATCGAGATCTGGCAGCAACAGCACATTTTTCCCCTTGGGCGAATGACTCTCAGACAGCTTTCCCTGCACATGAAATCCCCCATATGCCAGCAAACCAGTGAGAACGCAGAACAATGATGACGATGGATAACAACAGAGCGTAGGCGCTAAAGCTGCTGTGGATCCGCTTACCCGAAAACCTCCATAAATGGCAGATTTGAATAAAATTACCGGCGTTTGTCAGATAAATAAATGACGGAAAAATTACAAACGTATTTCCAACCTTTTATCATGTAAGCTTTATGGTACACCTCAAACAAGGAAATTTATAGTAATTTATAGTTTTAATAGTAATCAGCGAGCCCACAAATGGTTTGGCTATGCAGAGCATTGGCAGCTTATATGGACCGCACGCCCCTGCCCTATACTAATGTTAATGAATTAAACATTATTGTGAAGTGTTGACTTACAGAAATGCAACTCATAGCTTAATAGCACATTAGCTTCTTATAGTACACAAATGTAAATTGTTGTGTTGTGAATCAGGGTATCTTGATGATTTAATATTGAAATCCGAAAAATGAAAAAACAGCACTTTTTTTTCATTTTTTCAAAACAAAACCAGAAAAAAATACAAATTGGCTTTATTTTATATTTTTACGTTCTAGGGTTGAAAACGAATAATCAGATTGATTATTTGTTCTCTACATGTGAGCAGGAATGAAACCCCTTTCTGCTGATTGATCAACCAAACATCAGTTCCTTTCAACAGAATAATAGTCCTTTAGGTTTTTAACGCGTTTATTGCAACTACAATTCATCTCTTTCCCATCAAACAACCAGACTAGCTAATGGCTTGACACAAACCGTGCCGGGGCAGAGCCTAGTCAGGCCTTTCTTTGTAGGCATAAATTCAGCAACTTACACGTGAAATGTTAGTTTATCTAATAGATATTAATTTATTTACTTAGCATCTGCCCCCACAACTACACCCTAGCCTACATCTTTCGAACACTGCCTGTTTTATTTAGCTGAACAACTATAAAAATCTGTGTGGCAAAGCTGCGCGATGCACTGGACAGAGTTTGCACTAATGTTGAGTTTTAGACAGTGTGCTGAGTTTATTTCATTAATATTGAGTATTAATGGATGTCACACAAAACAGTGTTTTATTTTCTCTGCCAACTAAATTTCCAAAGCAAATCAGAACCGTTGTGTGACTGAACACTGCGCACAGATCAGTGTTTCGTTCCTGAATGAATCTTTGAGTCTTTGAATGAATCAGTTGACAGAGTGATTCAATGATATAGACATCCACTTGATTTTTTATTCCTGAATGAATCAGCTTTTTGAATGAATTGGTTGAATAAATGACTCATTCATTAACACAATGACTTGCCGCCACCTACTGGTGATACTACTTTCATAATCCAAGTATTGTTTCATTTTGTAATTCATTTTATATTTCTGTATTCAAAATGTTATGTTTAAAACATTAATCTCATTATATTATGCAGATGTAATTGCTACGTTTTCACTGCCCTCTCTGAGCAGCATTACATCTAATATCTCATTACAAATATAACTAAAAGCAAATTCAGATGCAGCTTTGCCACCTCTGAAAATGCTTTGGTTGATACTGATTTAATTGGTAACAGCCTACAGTATATATTATTTAAATTTAATTGACTAAATGTAAGAATTTAACATTAAAGACTGCATACATATTTAATAAGATTAGAAAAAAATATCCTAAGGTAAAAAATACACCTGGAAATCAATTGCCCCTTATGGGTAAGTAAATTTCTGAAAACGAAAGATGGCAATAAATAGCCTATAAAAATACTCTTTATCTCTGGCTTTATTGTTCAAAGTGTTATTTCAGGGTTTGTTTTGATATGTTCTTATGACCGAGAGATAGAGCACTATATTATAACGGCTATATTTAGCTTTATATTTATTTAACATTACCCCTAAAATGTAACTAGGCTGAGCATTTTTTTTTTATGTGTGATATTTCAAATTGGCATCTCGAGTTGACATCTCCTTCATCAAATCATGACGTCAAATTCACATTTCAATAAAGTCCATCATAGAAACAACACCACCGTTATTATATACATGTATATGACATATTATATGCCAGTGGTAACCTACATTTTTATAAAATTCTCTATAAAAAAAAAACCCTCAGTAGAATAGGCCTAATAGAGAATAGGCATGCTGTGACTATAAAATACACTGATACGAAATAATGTAATATATTTTCATATCTGTCATATAATTTCAAATTCATCTCTTGTCCAAAACTCAGCGTGTTGTCTAAAATAAAAGTTATGACTGCTGCACATTTATCGATACTGGTTTGCGCTTTACTACAAGCGCAGCTTTGCCATACAGATTTTTATAGTTGGTCAGTTAAATAAAACAGGTGGTGTGCCAAAGTTGTCAAGCCATTAGTTAGTCTGGTTGTTTGATGAGAAAGAAATTAAATGTGGTTGCAATAAACGCATTAAGAACCCGTACAGCTGTAGCAGTGGAGGACTATTATTCTGTTGCGTGGAACTGATGAATAACTGATAATGGCACAGTTTGATGTCTGGTTGTCCAATCAGTGAAAAGGGGCGTTTCATTCCCCCCACATGTAGAGATCAAATATTCAAGTTGATTTTTCGCTTTCTACCCCAGAACGTAAAAATGAAAAATCAAGCCACATACTTGTTTTTGTTTTTTTTGGTCCCACTTTATATTAGGTGGCCTTAACTACTATGTACTTACATCAGCAAATAAGTACAATGTACTTATTGTGTTCATATTGTATTGCAAAACACTTTTGCTGATATTGAGATATTGCTGATATACGGGTAAAGTTAGGGACAGGTGTGGTGGTAGGGGTAAGTTTAAGGATAGGGTTAGGTGTAAGGGAAGTATCAATGGTGTAATTATAAATAACTACAGAAATAAATTACAGATGTAATTACATGCAGGTAATTTTTAAAATGTAAGTACAATGTAAAAATGTACATAATAAGTGCATTGTATCAAATTATTCATTTAAATGTTAGTACATAGTAGTTAAGGCCACCTGGGCCCTTTTTTTTAAATGAAAAACAAAAAAAAGTGGCATTTTGTCATGTTCTCAAACGAATGAACACAATATAACCTGATTGTTGTGGAACCATTTTCAAACCTAAACTAATTTGGTCTTCCTCATACCTATCATAAAGGCCCATACAAGTATTTACTTTTTTAGTTTTTGATATGACGTTCTCTAAATTAAAAATAATCCTTTAGTAGAAACAGTTTATTGCCATTTACCTTCAGCTGTCCTCCAGTCCAAATTATCTCTTTATTATTAAGCTCTAAGCGCTGGTCAGGGGGCAGTGAGGCATCATAGTATCCCACAGGTTTAAATTGGAATGATCCATTTGAGTCCTGCTGCCAGTTCACAACTTCATATTGAGCTACTGCACTACCAGTGCTGTCAAACCATACATGATCTCCCATTTTTATAGTGAAATTGACCTTTTTCAGAGCCTCAACCACCTAGCGAAAAAAAGAGTCCGTTTTGATATTATCACTGTGGCATTTAACATATTCAACAAAAATATTGTTCCCTCTTTTCTCCCTCATATGTCTTTTATCTTTTACCTCCTGTGGTTGTATTGTCAGGTTTTTCTCACAGCCTTCTTGTTCTTTGCACTCAAGTAGCCTGTGTAGTGAATGAGCCACAGCATAAACTGCTTTGTAGACGTTGCTTGCATATCTTTGTTCAGGCACATCTTCAGTGTAGTTTTTTAGCGGAAGTACATCCTCATATCTGCTGCAACTTAATGCATATTGAGAAGAATTCCCCTCACTCTGTAGGCATGGAAAAGCTGTGTCCCAGAATGCTTTTCTAACATAATCTACAAATCCTTCAATATTGATTTTTCTCACTGCAAATCCCAGTGACCCTCCTAGGGAAGGAAAACTATTTGGAGTGATATAATTCTTTGTAGTTATCCATGATTCTACACCGATCACTTGGAAGCCTGTAATGTTCTGAATGCTTAACTGATCAATAAGTAAGCCCATCTCAACAAATGAAACAAAGGCAACAATCACTTTTGCTGTGCCTCTTTCTATAGTGTCTACCACTTTTTTCAGTTTTTCAGTCTCTGTTCGGTAGAATTTCACAGAGTACTCTACACAAATTCCCTCCTCCTGGGCTATTTTCAGAAATATGGCCATTCCATTGTTTCCATAGTCATTGTCACTGTTCACAGCTCCCACCCAAGACCAGCCAAAGTGCTTGACAATGTATACAAGTGCTCTGCTCTGGTGATAATCACTAGCAATAGTCCTGAAGAAAGAGGGGTAATCTTTTCTATTACTGAGACATTCACATGTGGCTGAGGGACTTATCTGAAAAAGAAATCACAGGAGACAATGATACAGTCATCAGTATGGTGATTATATCAAACATGTAGTGTTATCGTTGCTTACCACTGGAATTTTAAAAGGTCCTGTTGTTCTGGACATAATCACTGTGGCAGAAGACTCTGATTCACCTATGATAGCATGTAAAGGAGACTGTCCATTGCATCTGTGTCCTACTCCAAACTCCTGACCATTCATCAGTCCCATAGTTGCACTCATGGTAGACAGTCTTGAACCACAGGTATCATAGATTCGATAACCAATAGAAATATTTGGGAGCAAACTTTCACTTCTGTTAATCTCCTCAATTGCGAAAATCATGATTTGTGCCAAACGATAATCTCTCAGATTCACACTGTGAAAATAAACATTAAATCAGTTAGCTAAATAGAAACTAAGTTAACAAACAGTTTCAAATGTAACAAACCTTGAGCATGACAGAAGTTGAGGTTTTTGTGTAAACTCAAAAGAAGGTAATGTTTCCTTTCTGTGGATTGCAAAAATTCCTCCAATAGTTACATCTCCATCTTTAGAAAGCAGCGGGAACTTAGGGTCTCCCATTGTTTGACAAGGAGTGTTTTCCGCCTTTGTATGAAGTTGATGGAAAAGCAGGAGTGTATAAAGAAAGAGAAGCATCCCAATGAGTGTGCACTGCAGTGAATGCTAAATGCAAATGATCTGATACAGTATTTGTACTCTTATAGACATAATTATTATGGTTGACTGATTGAGAATGTAGCCAATGACCCGATTGGACAAGTTAATCCGGTCAAACAGGGGTGTAATAAACCAGAGTTTGGTTTTATCATGCTATCATAAGCTAGTAAATTGTGAGATTAGGTAGTATCTAGTAAAGTATTTGAAAATCCTACTCAAAATACATCTAACATGTTCTTAGCCTCATCTTTTGTCTAGTTTCTAAGTGTATGCTCAGTTGGTTTCTTGTTTTTGAAAAGCATATTTTGGCATTTGTAATAATTTATTCTACTGTATAAACACTATTCATTTCTGTCTATATTTGATGTTTAAAGCATTAAAGCCCCTTGGTTTTTTTTTTCTCTTTTTAAGTCAAAATGACCTGTCAGGGCTAGGTTAAGGGATGAGCCGAGGTGGAGGACAAGACAAGGCAGGAACCAACTGGAAACATGGCCACATCAGATGACGAAATGGCACAGGACTGAAAACACAAGGAGAATAAATAGTGAGAGCAAACAAAGCAGAGGCCTGTTGCACGAAGCTAGCTGAACAAACTCTGACTTTCAGAGTAGGTTTAGAGTTGACACATCCAGATAAATCCAACCTGGTTTAGTGGTCCCACAAAGCTTGGTAGAAATGTTCTCTGTCAACTCAGGGTTTGATCCAGAGTTTGTGATTAACTCTGAAGCGCATGCACCTGAAACTATGACACGTGCGGCAAACAGCCAATCACACGAAACTGTCACAGAGTCAGCCACACCGTCACAGCCCCAATCATCAGGACCCGCCCACTCGTTCACAATCACCAGAATACTGACTCGCTGCACCTGCACCTCATCAGAGACTCTCCCTATATATTCACCCAGTCACCATTCACTCATTGTCTGGTCTCGTGTCAGTATACACTGTATACACTGTTCACATCAGACTCCTTACTAATCTACCTACCTGTGATCGTCTCGTCTCCTGTCTGATTCACCTTCACTCTGCTTAATAAACATCTATTGCACTTACCTGCCTGTCTGTTCCCTTCTGTGTTGTGACAGAAGACCAGACCACAATGCAGAGTCCGGCTGAACCCAGCGCGGAACATCCTCCGGATCCCCTCACGGAACCCATGTAAGCAATTCGTCACCACATCTCCACTGCACCTGCCACTTCTTCTCCACCTGCCTCTGCCTGTCCCATGGCCCGACCAGCGACATACACCGGTGAGGCGGAGGATTGCAGCGGGTTTCTGCTTCAATGTTCTCTCTATTTTGAGATGCAACCACAGCTTTCCCGAAGTGCGTCACCAGATGGTCATCTATGATGACACCGTTGGTCTGGAGAGTTTCATTCAAAAAGATGTACGCATCTCACAACGACTGTCCACCTGTTCTCTGGATCTGCCCGCTCTGCATCCTCTGCCCACCGATCCATCTGTCGCCCTTCCAGCACCTGAACCCATGCAGGTGGACTCCTATCATCTGTCCCACGCGGAGCGACAAAGAAGATTGCTCAACCGCTTGTGTCTCTATTATGGGGGAGAAGCCCACGCCCAGCGGTGAGTACACTCCAGTTCCTTCCCAAAATTGCACCTCTCACTCGAACTCCTGTCCAAACTATAACCCCTAAACTTCTCATTCCAGCGCAAGCGCTCATCGATTCCGGCTCCGCAGGGAACTTCATCTCCCATCAACTTTTCCAAAGACTCAATCTCCAGAGGAAACGCTGCCCACAGGAATTAACCATCCACACCATTCTCGGCAAACCGCTGGGCCGTGGTCGAGTTCGTTACTTCTCCCCCACCGTCGCGCTCCGCATCGGCTGCCTGCATGAGGAGAACATCTCGTTCATGGTGCTGGAAGGTTCAACCACTGACATCATCCTGGGACGCCCCTGGATGACTCAACACGAACCCACCATCAACTGGAACTCTGGAGAAATTCTACAGTCAAGTGAAGCCAGAGTACCGGGCGTTCCAGGATGTCTTCAGTAAGCGGTTGGCGACCCGTCTTCCACCTCATCGGCCATGGGACTGCGCCATTGACCTGCTGCCTGGGGCATCTCCACCTAAGGGTAAGATCTACCCTTTGTCTATCCCGGGAACAGAAGGCCATGGAGGAGTACATTCAGGAGGCTCTTAACCAGCACTTCATCCGTCCATCTACATCCCCTGCCGCATCTAGCTTCTTCTTCGTGGCTAAGAAGGATTGATTACTGGGCCCTTAACTCCCAAACAGTCAAGTACATTTATCCTCTTCCTCTGGTCCCTGCTGCATTGGAACAGCTCCGTGGGGCTCGCATCTTCTCCAAGCTGGGCCTGCGGAGCGCTTACAACCTCATCCGAATACGCGAGGGTGCCGAATGGAAGATGGCATTCATCACTCCAGCAGGCCACTACGAGTACCAGGTGATGCCGTATGGCCTGTCCAACTCACCCTCCGTATTCCAGGGGTACATGAATGAGGTGTTCCAGGAGTACATCCAATGCTTCGTCATTGTCTACATCGATGATATCCTGATCTACTCCCGGAACCAGGCCGAACATCGCCAACACGTGACACAGGTCCTCAAGAAGCTGAGAGAACACCACCTATACCTCAAGTTGGAGAAGTGCGAGTTCCACACACCATCCGTTCAGTTCCTGGGGTACATCATCGACCAACAGGGTATCCAAATGGACCAGAGGAAGGTGGACACCATCCACAACTGGCCCCAACCTGTCAAGCAACTCCAACATTTCCTAGGATTCGCCAACTTTTATCGCAGGTTCATCCAGGTCACCATTCACTCGTCTGGTCTCGTCTCAGTATACACTGTTCACGTCAGACTCCTTACCAATCTACCTACCTGTGATCGTCTCGTCTCCTGTCTTCAGTCCGTCTGCCTGGTTCCCGATCTCCTGTCACCTGCAAGATACAACTACCAGTATCATCACCAGCTGAGTCACCATCCTCTTCCCATCACCTGGTTCCTGCTGATTCACCTTCACTCTGCTTAATAAACATCTATTGCACTTACC
The DNA here is from genome assembly GCA_039654105.1 of Coreius guichenoti. NCBI lineage: Eukaryota > Metazoa > Chordata > Actinopteri > Cypriniformes > Gobionidae > Coreius > Coreius guichenoti. Next base: position 24,312,399 of record CM077181.1, read on the forward strand.
TGCCTGTCTGTTCCCTTCTGTGTTGTGACAGGAACATGGAGAGCGTCAGTTTTATTCACTTCTCGTGAGAGAGGCGGCGCAATTCACTTCTCTTTAGAGATCGTTTTGAAAATTAGCATGAAATTAAATGCGTTTACAAGGCAGGAATAAACACTTCTGCTGCAGTGAACTTTGAGAAGGCAGCTGAAAGGAAGTATCTGAATGTATCAATGCCTGATGTGACTCAAAGAAATATGCCTAACATTTATAGGTTTGCAAAGAGCTCAAATGAATACACGTTGTTTAAAAGCATTATATATGAATGCCTGTATTATATTTATATTAATTTAAAAACAAAGTTTAATATTACTTGTCAATTTATATAATAATTATATTAATATGTTATATGAATTAAGAGTAATTATAATCAGGGTTTGAAATTAACACCCGCCAACCAACCAAATGCGGTAACGCTGTCAAATCACTAGCAAATTTGACAGGTTACTTATTATGTTCACTCACTCTGCTGGGTAAGTTCATGTAAGCCAAATCTACACAGATTTAGAGCAAATACTCAACTCGTGAGTCATCATGATATATTAAATACAGTGTATTGCGCAGAATATGCGCATATCTGACTTGCTTGAACATACGCGTCACAGCGCGCTTATCATTTGCATTGAAGCAATAGCGAAGATTAAAAAAAACATAATAATGTGGAGATACTTGCCTGGGGTAACTAACACCAATGAAAAAAGGAAAGACCCGCCAAGCAACGAAGGAAACCAAAAAAAGAAAATTAGAAATTTTAATACCATTGGCAAACTGGGCGCGAGTGACAGACCACAGGTTAGTTTTGTTCCGCATGGTGTTTAATGTTCTTTGTACTGTATTTATCTGTCCACCTAAAATACATTTTTGGTGATGAGGATGAAAGAGGAAGGGAGGAGATGGCTGGATGACAGGATTTTGTTTGAATAAGAAATTAATGTATGAAATCCAAATTTTAAAATAAATAAATATATTTAAAAATGGCAAAACATCATTTAACATTTTCATATAAAAACTATCTATTCATGCTTGTTCAACAATATATAGTAATGTACCCCCTCTGTTGTCTCACTTTTTTAATTTCTATTATATTGTGAAGCATGTGATGTTCTTCTGATGTAATATGAAGTTACCCTTGTAGGTTTGCAGTGTGTGTGTTGACTACTCACTACTCCTAATGTGTGTGCACTAACTTGGATGGGTTAAAGGACAAATTCTGAGTATGGGTTACTTGGCCATCACGTCACTTTAATTTTAACTTTAATTTACATGCTATTTGTTGATAATAAAGCATTAAAATAGCCATTGAAAAATGTTATATATATATATATATTTAGTTGCCAAATTGGCCGGTGAGTAAAAAAGTTAATTTCAAACCCTGATTATAATATAAATATAATAAATAATTAGCAGCAAAAGATGAGAAATTTTGTCTCTAAAGTTTTTTCACTATAAACTGCTTTAATTTGGAGCGGTAGATACAGGGGGAGTGACTTTATTGCATCAGATACATGTCACTTTGCTCACAGCTGATTTGACCAGTTTGGGTTTGCGATCTCTAACCCAGAATAAAACCTGCTCTGGAGCAGGTTTGCCATGTAACCTAAGTTAACATGGCGATGAACACAGCTAAAAACCAATCTACCTTTTTGAGCCCAAAAAAGCAGAGTTTGATCAAGAACTTTTCTAAGAGTAGAAGACTTTTATAAAGAAGCTAAAAGCAACTTTCAACAAAGTCTAAGACTGATTCTTAAGTGCTAACTGAGGTGGAACTTAAGTGTTGCGAACTAAGGACTACAATGATATCAACACAAAATGGCCGCCCTCAACCGCTGAATCAGCCAATAGTGAGCCTGCAAGGGTGAAGTCACAGCAGCATGACACCAATCATTTAATGTAATTATAATAAAATCATTTAATTAAGACACTGAAATGTTTATTTTAGTATTTAAATTTATTTAAAAATGGATTTGCATTGTGCAAAAATTATCACAAATTAGTATTGACGCTGTGGAATCCTTTTCTATTGATATATGTCTCCTCATTTACAGTTGGAGCAATGATGCATAACGTAAGTTCCATTAATGGCTCCAACATCTCCAGGAAAGCCCGAAATCCTCATAAAAGTGGCTTGATTTTGCCGTGTGGTATGAAGATCAGTTGGAAAGTCAATTAACTGCCATACAGTAGTGGCCAAAAATGATTTCAGCCATAGGAAAATTGACATTCACACTTTATTCAAATATTATTTGTCACATGTCTGTCTTGTCTTGTTTAGCACGTTTTTGTTATTTTCTAGCCATGTGCTTGGGTTTGTCATGTTTGGTCTTACGTCATGTCTCCGGTCTATTGTCAACCCCGCCCATCTTGTTATCTCATTATTGGTTTAATTGCCCCACCTGTTCTCCCTCATTTACCTGCCTTGTTTGTCCCCTATTTAATCTCCTTGTGTCTTGAGTCCTGTGCTGGTTCGTTGTCGTTGGTACGTCTCCTGTTTTCATGCTCCTTGTTCCCGACCCTGGTAGTTTGTCTTTGTTATGTTTGATTTCCCCCTCGTGGGTTTTGTTTTGTGTTTATTTTTATTTTTGTATTTAATAAATACCCATTTCTTGCACTTGAGTCCTCGCTCCCTCTTCATTTGTACCACACCCTGACATTATTCAAATGTGTTAAAGATTTTGTAAGAATATTGCATTCAATTGTTTAAGTTGTGATGAAAGATGCCAAATTTTGCGAAAATAATTTTTGGACAGGCTGTCATACAAAGAAATTGGACCAATGAAATATTAATAACTGGTTATGTTGCAGTAAATGTATGATTTTTTTTTTTGTTTTTCTAAAACCTGTAGCTATAATAATTTGTCAGATAAGTTTAGTGTTTTGTTCTTCCCTCATATTTTAAAATAATTTAAAAAAATGTATAAATATAAAAATAATTTATTTTTTTATACTGTTGTCTGAGGTCAACTTATGATGTTCGCGTGGTTTTTACATTCAAAAACATCATAATGAATAAGTAATAGGCTATTTTCTACCCTGGTTTTGAGCCTCTCTCCTGGAACGCTCGGTGTTTATGGGCGTGCCGCACTGAAGACTTGGAAGTAAACGCACACTGCTATGATTGGATAAGCTTTGCGTATTATAATGAGCTTCGGCTCCCCCGTGAGTACACGTGAGGAATTGTTTTGAAAGCGTGTGGGAAAACGGCAACCGGAATGATTTGCCCACAGGGCTCGCAAAATGTCTTTATCAAACAAACACAATGATTTATCTCTCATCAATTAATTGGAATGTTATTTTTTATTACTTGGCCCGCCTGATCGGTGGATATAACCGCGAACCGTGCATCCCTAACACACACACACGCATGCACGCACAAGCCTCACTGCAGAGTCAGACAAATCAGCATGATCAAAACTTCAGCGATTGTATTTTTCCTTCAAATATCAAGTCAAGAGAGTGAACAACGCACATCAAGAAAGGAATGCTATTTCACTATTTAAGATAGCCCGTCGGCAGGCCGGTGATACGTTTTGGTAGCCCGTCTGGAAAACACATAGCCCCGGGACGCTGGGCTTTGCGAGCCCTGGCCCAAACATGTCCGAGTCTGATCCCGAATCGCAGCACAATGAACCAGCAACACCTCAAATAAAGGATTCTCCAGCCTGTGACAGCGTGCTAAGTTATGTTCAGTTAGACACGTACACATAATCAATAGATATCAAACGATCTGTAACAATGCAATACTATCACATAATTGTGTTGCATCATTCCTGTCAGATCCAGAAGCCACAGCATAGTTTTTTAATCTGATCCTGTCTGCAAATCCAGTCTCTTGTTTACAAACGAATCCGTGGTGGAATGAAGGAACAAATGCGCAATGTCTTACCCACGTGAGCTGGATATTCATTAAAAATAAAGTTCATCCATGCATTCATAATATTGGAATCCGAATGAAGCTTATGCAGCATGTTTATTGCTTGGAAGTTTGAACCGGTTTAGCTCCACGTAGGCCTATGTTATTTATCTATAACATGCCATGTACAAATCGGTGGGCGGGGCTACAGAATCAGGCGTTCGTCTTCTTCGGTTAAGGCGGTGTTTCACCACACTCTGACGTCACAGGGAGGCGCATTCCCAGATCAAGCGTTTGCTGAGCCAGCTGTCAATAAAAGCTTTTCTTTGATTAACAAGGAAGTTTTCAGCTCTGAAACTTACAGGATATTCTTATATTACCATGACCTTTTATATATCAAAAGCTCAAGGGAAAGTTGATTTCTCAATTCATGACACCTTTAACTCCAATACATTATATTTTCATTGGAAAGTGTGTGGTCTCCTCCTCTCTGCTGCCATCTTGTTACTCCTAACTAGGTTAGGATACCTCTCCAGCTCTCTTAAATAATTTAGGAGCTGAGACCTAGTCTTAACACTTAGGAACCTGTATGAATCACACTTATTCTTAAGTATAGGAATACGAATAAAATTACATAATTCTTAGAATTTTGACATTCTTAAGACTAAAATTTTACCCTGGTGTGTTAAATATGGGAGACACAAAATGTGCAGAGCAGAGGGTCATGGCTGGGTTTTAGAGACGAGGAGAAAGATGATCTACTTGCAGCAGCTTGACTTTATTTTCCAAGAATATAAAAGAAACAAAACACTCAGGTAAATAACCTCTGGATGTGAAACAGAACATTCAAGCATCTAGCGACGATGACAGACAACTGAACAGGACAAAACACGGCTTAAATAGACAGAGAACTGAGGAGCTAATTAACAAGACACACCTGAACAGAACTAACAATCAATTAGAAACCATAGTGACAAACACAGAGAGAACAGAGGAGAACTGAACCAATTAAAAGATTAGGAGATTAACAATGAAACTCAGACGTGAGCTGAACAGAAAAAAAGATCAAAAACAAACTAATAAACTCAAAACGTGGCAGTCCCCAGGATATTGGCTGATGTTTAACTGCATTTCTTTTCTTTCTCTCTTCTGTCATTCTGAATTGAATCAAGTACCGATATTCTCTTCCTATGGTCCCTGCAGCTCTGGAGCTGCTGTACTTTGAGAATCGAAGGTGATCACAAAGCTGGTCTTGAGCAGTGCCTACAAACTCATCCGGATACAGAAGGGAGATGAATGGAAGACTTCTTTTCAGACCCCCACTGGCCATTATGAATGTTGGGTCATTCCATATGGCCTAGCCAACGCTCCCTCGTATTTCACAAATTCATGAATGAGGTGTTTGGGGAGTACCTCCATCATTTCATCATCATCTACAGCAGTGGTTCCTAACCCTGGTCTTGGAGTACCCCCAGCACTGTACATTTTGGATGTCTCTCTTATGCCGAGTTCACACTGCCCGATTTTTAGCCCCGATTTTGACTTGATTTTTTTTATTTTTGACTCTGCCGCAGCGACAAGCAAACGAGGAAAAGCCAGGGCGCCGGAGGACTGAGTTTGAGGTAGAGTGACGAGGACCAGGGTGAAGCCAGAGGGAAGGTGGAGCCAGACAAAGCCGCAGATGGGAGTTTTACTTACTCAAAAATGTTCTGAGGGCAGAAAGGAAAATGATTGGTTTACAAATTCAACCAATGAAATTGAAGCAGAGGCGGGCCGTGTGGAGGGAATCCCCCAGACTGAGCCGTTATCACGTTCTTGAGAGAATGCATTTATTGCAAGGTAAGTGTATTTACTTTATATTTTGTTAAAATTCAACATCCTCCAATGTTTACTAAGATAATTAGCGAACATTAGAAATGCACAGAACTAATAATCATCATCTAAATGTCCTACCACATCCATTTTATTTTGACTGCTTCATCACTCGACCACATCAAAGCTACTTATGGTGTCACTGTGGTGAAACATGCTTTTCCAAAACTGCCCGCTGTCTGTGGAGCTAATATATGCGAAAATGTGATATCATCAGGTGATATCATATGTCTTTGCGACATTTAATCCTTCAAAATAATACATCTCCTGCCCTTAGTGCTGCTTTTAAGGCAGAAGTACTCAATAGGTTCATATCGCGGTGTTGTTTTTAGTGTTTAAAGTGCTGCCCTCAAGGCAGGAGTACTCAATAGGTTTGTATCGCTGTGTTATTTTTAGTGTTTAACGTGCTGCCCTCAGAGCAGGAGTACTCAATAGGTTTGTATCAATGTGTTATTTTTAGTGTTTAACGTGCTGCCCTCAAGGCAGGAGTACTCAATAGGTTCATATCGCTGTGTTATTTTTAGTGTTTAACGTGCTGCCCTCAAGGCAGGAGTACTCAATAGATTTGTATCGCTGTGTTATCATTGTGTTATTTTTAGTGTTTAACGTGCTGCCCTCAGAGCAGGAGTACTCAATAGGTTTGTATCAATGTGTTATTTTTAGTGTTTAACGTGCTGCCCTCAAGGCAGGAGTACTCAATAGGTTCATATCGCTGTTATTTTTAGTGTTTAACGTGCTGCCCTCAGAGCAGGAGTACTCAATAGGTTTGTATCAATGTGTTATTTTTAGTGTTTAACGTGCTGCCCTCAAGGCAGGAGTACTCAATAGGTTCATATCGCTGTGTTATTTTTAGTGTTTAACATGCTGCCCTCAAGGCAGGAGTACTCAATAGGTTTGTATCGCTGTGTTATCGTTGTGTTATTTTTAGTGTTTAACGTGCTGCCCTCAAGGCAGAAGTACTCAGTAGGTTCGTATCGCTGTGTTATTTTTAGTGTTTAACGTGCTGCTCTCAAGGCAGAAGTACTCAATAGCTTCGTATAGCTGTGTTATTTTTAGTGTTTAACGTGCTGCCCTCAAGGCAGGAGTACTCAATAGGTTCGTATCGATGTGCTATTTTTAGTGTTTAAAGGGTTAGTTCACCCATAAATGAAAATTACCCCATGATTTACTCACCCTCAAGTCATCCTAGGTGTATATGACATTCTTCTTTCAGACGAATAAAATCGGAGTTATATTAAAAAAAGTCCTGGCTAATCCAAGCTTTATAATGGCAGTGAATTGTTGCCTCGTTTATGAAGTCCATAAAAGTGCACCTATCCATCATATAACTGCTCCACACGGCTCTGGGGCCTTAATAAAGGCCTTCTGAAGCGAAGTTGCACGTTTGTGTAAGAAAAATATCCATATTTAAAACTTTATAGACTAAGATAACTAACTTCCGGCAAATTGCCTTACGCATCGATTTACGGCGAAAGAGTTTATCAAATTAGTCCAGCGATTTCCTCTCTCTAAGTATGGACCAATGACAGCTTCTGCTTTTTCAATAATGTTATTCTGCAAAGAGAGGAAAAAAACTACATGAAACAGTCAATGACAGGTTTATTGTCATTATTAGAACAATATGTGAAAATGGGAAAAAAATAAATACAGTTTCTTAGAGAATCTACAATGCAGCCTACAGTGCACACATTAGTCATTTAGTCATTTGTCCAGGACTATAGACAAGCATGGACAGTATATACAGAAAATCAATACCCAGTCTGTTTGTAGTTACCAATGCATAATGGATAGGATAACAAATATACATTTCAGTTTTTGGTAAACCATGTGCACTGTATTGCAATAGATACTACACTCCAAAAAATACTACATCTAATTTATAATCAACATAGAAGAAACATGGAAAAAGTAATTCTTACATTGACAAAACTATGGGCTTTTGCCCTGACCCTCCACATTTATAAAAAGTGTGTACACACATTTGATCTGATTTCATGTGTACAGTAAAATCGTTTCATCGCACCAAGTAATAAAATAACACTCTGATACGAACCTATTGAGTACTTCTGCTCTAAGGGCAGCACGTTAAACACTAAAAATAACACAGATATGAACCTATTGAGTACTCCTGCCTTGAGGGCAGCACGTTAAACACTAAAAATAACAGCGATACGAACCTATTGAGTACTCCTGCTCTGAGGGCAGCACGTTAAACACTAAAAATAACACAGCTATACGAACCTATTGAGTACTCCTGCTCTGAGGGCAGCACGTTAAACACTAAAAATAACACAGCTATACGAACCTATTGAGTACTCCTGCTCTGAGGGCAGCACGTTAAACTCAGGGTTGCCAACTCTCACGCATTTGGCGTGAGACACACGCTTTCAGGCTCTGTCTCACGCTCTCACTCTACCCAAGTAAATCTCACGCCAAATTGCCAAACCTGCTTTTGATATGAAACAAAGTCTAAGCTTTTACATTTTTTAAAAGTTTTAATACAAAATTCAAACAATAAATACCGTTTTGGCGCACTTAATCTGGCATAACAGCCAGAGCCGTTTAAAAACAGAGTTGCTACGTGCTTTCATCTCCCGGCGACGCGCGCGGTCACGTGGTTCATGGAGCTCTCAACAGTTCTAAACAAACCAGCGCTGTCAGTACATTTGAACGGCTTAAGCGGATAGACAACAGCTTCACTATACAGGTATTTGCAGCAATTTTTGGTAAACAGTACAGCATAGTGTGGATTGATTATTACGTCAAGCACATTTACAGTATCACTTTATTATGGAGAGTGATGGAGATGCAGCAACATTGTTAACATTAATGTTAATGTTTTTCTTGTATTTAGACCTCAGGTATTCCTTACTAATTGGTCACACTCATACTCATTGGTGGTCAAATGTGACCATACACTAACTATTTTTCAATTAAATAAATGTATATTTATATATTTAAGTTCAATAATATTTATTGAATATTTTGATATCTTTTGGTAGTAAATAGGCTACTATTTGTGCAATAATTATGGTCCATTAATGACCGCTTAAAATATTTTGCTTCTAATATTTTTCTTATTTATATTACAATTAGTGTAGTAATTAAGGTTAAAATAGAGAATTCCAATGCAAAGAGGCAACTTAGAGTCATTTTGGGGCTGGAAAAATAATTTTCATTTGTAATGCCATTACCCACTAGGAGCCTGTATGGCCCTTTAATAAATATACATGTAGGCCTATCTAGTCTAGTTGCTCAAAAGTATTGCAGATCATAACTGCTTACTTATTTTTAGGTTTTGCATTTGAATAAATATTTAGACATGATCAAACACTAGATTTCCTTAAATGTGAAATTTTAAAACGTTCATAACCCACATCCTAATATTTTAATGATACTTATATAAGCACACACAAGTGAATATTAATGAATGCGAGCAAATATAATTTAACCCAAGAAATGTTTAAAATAGTGCTAAAAAGGCAAACTTATTTTTCCTTATATGTACAGTAGGCTATATACATATGAATTGATACTGAATCAAGATTGAAATCAATATTTGTCAATTTGCCCCCGCAAAAAAAAAAAAAATCTCACTTCAACCTGAACTTAAAAGTTGGCAACCCTGGTTAAACACTAAAAATAACACAGCTATACGAACCTATTGAGTACTCCTGCCTTGAGGGCACCACGTTAAACACTAAAAATAACACAGCGATATGAACCTATTGAGTACTCCTGCCTTGAGGGCAGCACGTTAAACACTAAAAATAACACAGCGATACAAACCTATTGAGTACTCCTGCTCTGAGGGCAGCACGTTAAACACTAAAAATAACACAGCGATACGAACCTATTGAGTACTCCTGCTCTGAGGGCAGCACGTTAAACACTAAAAATAACACAGCTATACAAACCTATTGAGTACTTCTGCCTTGAGGGCAGCACGTTAAACACTAAAAATAACACAGCGATATGAACCTATTGAGTACTTCTGCCTTGAAAGCAGCACTAGGGTGGGATTAAATGTCGCGAAAACATATGATATCACCTGAATTTTCACATATATCAGCTCCACAGACAGCGGGCAGTTTTGGAAAAGCATGTTTTACCGTAGTGACACCATAAGCAGCTTTGATGTGGTTGAGTGATGAAGCAGTCGAATTAAAATGCATGTGATAGGACATTTAGACGATGATTATTAGTTCTGTGCATTTCTAATGTTCGCTAATTATCTTAGTAAACATTGGCGGATGTTTAATTTTAACAAAATATAAAGTAAATACACTTACCTTGTAATAAATGCATTCTCTCAAGAACGTGATAACGGCTCAGTCTGGGGGATTCCCTCCACAAGTACAAACCTCTTGGCCCACCTCTGCTTCAATTTCATTGGTTGAATCTGTAAACCAATCATTTTCCTTTCTGCCCTCAGAACATTTTTGAGTAAGTAAAACTCCCATCTGCGACAAAGCCAAATGAGTGGAGGGGCAAGGCGCAGGTGAAGGACCGGAAGTCCATGGCGCAGGCATGCGTCCATGGCGCAGGCGAGTGACAACTGACCAATGTGGAGCCGGACAGACGAGGAAGCCCAGTGGAGCCAAAGTGACAATGGTCCCAGGTGTAGCTGAGGGAGGGAGGAGCCACGGTGGAGCCATCTGCTCGACAGGCCTAGGTGAAGTGGCGGAGGTCCTAGGTCCTGAGCTGGTGAACACTAACCGAGGCAAACAAATGATGACCAGAGAGGGCAACAAAGGGCTGAGGTAAGGCAGTGCAGGCAGGACTGGAGGACTGGTCAGTACAGGTGGGGGTGGACAGACAGGCTTAACAGGTTCACACGGGACAGGCCTAAAATTCAGGAACAGATCTCTAGTCTGACACAAAACAGGCAAACTTGGAATAGGCAGAGGAGATAAGAGTGGGAAGCAGGGCTGGAATTCAAATTCTAAAATTTCAGTAATTATAAAAGAGACAGGCTTGGTGCAGGAAACATAAATGGGCAGGATGCGCTCACTCTCAAAGTCTATAAGCATTTTGTCAGCCGTTGTCGAGGGGGCACAGGTGATGTTGCCAGGTCACGCACCTGGTCAGACGTTTCTTTGGGCTCACCTTAACATAAGCAGAACATAGAAAATCCCTTACAGTATAACTACTTTCCAATTTTTTTTGGATAAGTTTTGTACTGTTTAGGGATTTTTCCCACCTTGTTATCCTTGTGGTGTTCCCGGTCAAAAACGGCTGGCCTACAAACAATAGCTTATAAATCGCTCATTATCCTATAACTCATCACCAAATATTGGATTCAATCTTTTTTCAACTAGTTTTCTTTCAATTAGGACAGGTTTTCTTTTTGGAACTTATTGATCATATGCCTCATTGATCTGAGCTTTTTTGTCAATAAAATATGAAAAAATGCAGTTTATCACACTAGTGTGGTTTAATTTTTCTAACCAGGAAGTTTCTTTTAAAGGGCATCTATTATGCAAAATTCACTTCAGTCAGGTCCACTTAAGTCAAAAACACCATAGACAAACTTTTAGTCAAAAAGTTTTTATTGGCATATTTTGCAAAATTTACATTTGGCGAAATTTACATCTGTTCTAAATTCCACATCCTTATCATGAGCTCCATGAAAAGCCAAGACAGGGAACAGCAGCAGCTTCTGGGGACAACCTCCCATTTTTTTAAACTGGGAGGGCAGCGTAAATCCCCCAACAGACCATACCAGGCAATCCTCCCTGGGTCGTCCTGCTAATTGAAGAGACAGCAGAGGATCCAAAAGAGCGTTTCAGGAAGCCAATCTAACTGAATTTAATTGTAAATAGCCAATCGATCTATGTGAAGCTAGTATGAGTAATGTAGCTAGAGCTAATTATAGAAGTAAATAAATAGTAGATAGGCGATATGGCTCTGTTCTAAATTCCCTGTCCTTATTTTGAGCTCCATGAAAGCCAAGACAGGGAACAGCAGCAGCTTCTAGGGACGATCCTCCTATTTTGTAGACTGGAGAGTAGCGTAAATCCCCCAACAGACCATACCAGGCAATCCTCCCTGGCTCTTCCTGCTAAATCGAAGAGCCAACAGAGGATCCAAAAGAGCGTTTCCATCGCCTCATGGCCTTCAATGTAGAGACAGGAGTAGAGGAAGCTGCAGTTGTAGCAGCCCCTATGCGCAGAAAATGAGCCGTATAACGCTCTGAGGGAAGCTTGCAGTATTGGCAGAGCAGGCGGAGACAGGAGGCAAGCCAGGCTCTGGACATGGGCTTTCCCTCCTCCATGGCAAATAATGGGTCCTGCTGACCAGCTTCTGGACGGCTCCTCAGGTAGGCCAACATAGATGACATAAAAAGCAGAGTCAGATTCAGAGATAAAAACAACTGTTCATCCCCTTTTCCTATCAGTTTAGTGTGCTTAGAATTATGATGAAGTGGTAAGAATAAATTGATACATCAGAAATGTGAGGTCATGTGACGGATTAAAAGAATCTGTGGAAAACTCACCACCTGAGAAAGTGTAGAAAGCCGTGAACAAAACATATCTTAGGATAAGGCCCAAAGAACACCTCTATCAGCTTTAAACTATCGCTTTAAGAATATCATATTTTCAATAGCGACTATAGCTTTAAGAAAGTCATATTTCCAATAGTGACTACAGCTTAAAGAAAAGCATATTTCCAATATCAACTATAGCTTTAAGAACAGCATTTTTTCCAATAGCAACTATAGCTAAAGTATATAACTAAAGTCCTCATGAAATCAAAATTGACCCTATTTACTTTGTTAGCACACATTACAGGTCTTAGGGTGAACAATTAATCCGTGCAAGTTGATACACAGAAAAAAAATAATAATAATTGTTCGTCGTGGTAATCTTTAATCGAAATCTTAAAAGTTACCCCCGGTCTGGAATGGTGTTCCTTTCCGAAGACGTCAGTTTGACAGCTTGGGTTTGAATATCCTTAACCACTCTCCTCCAACCGTTAGTCTGCTATGAGCGAGAGATGGAGAGGAGGTGTGCTGAAGTAAAACCCCGCCCACTATTCAATATTCCGTTTCACTTGGAAATACATCACAGCACTGAAGAAAACTCAGTTGCTACTTCCGGTTCACGGGGACTTTAAAGAACCAATAGCAACTATAGCTTTAAAACAAGCGAGTTTCCAATAGCACCTATAATTTTAAGAAGCACGTTTCCAATATCAACTATAGCTTTAAGGCAAGCGCGTTTCCAAATAGCACCTATAGCTTTAAGAACAAGTGCGGCATTTACAGGGGGGAGTTTAATTGACACGGTCTCTGCAGACATTTCAGGGATGTGTTGGTCATGTCTAGGCGCAGGTCCACCATCTGATCTGGATATGGCCCGGATCCAGCTGACTGCAGTAAACCTCGGGATAAACAGAGAGACTAAAATTAGCGTAAAAGCCATTCTTCTTATGATGTAACGAGTAAATCAGGTGTTATGGGAAGTGTTCCCGGTTCCGGCTGACCTGGTTAATGCAGCCTAAAACAATCATTTAACTTATTTGAATAATATAAATTGACAATGTTCTATGTGTATGCCATAGTAAAGAGATGTGTTTTTAGTCTAGATTTAAACTGACAGAGTGTGTCTGCTTCCCAAACAATGCTAGGAAGACTGTTCCAGAGTTTAGGTGCTAAATAGGAAAAGGATCGACCGCCTGCAGTTGATTTTGATATTCTAGGTATTATCAACTGGCCAGAATTTTGAGACCGCAATAGACGTGATGGAGTATAATGCGTTAAGAGCTCGCTCAAGTACTGGGGAGCTAAACCATTTAGTGCTTTGTAAGTAATTAGCAAGATTTTAAAATTTATACAATGTTTAATAGGGACCCAGTGCAGTGTTGACATAACCGGGCTAATATGGTCATACTTCCTGGTTCTAGTAAGAACTTGAGCTGCTGCGTTTTGGACCAGCTGCAGTTTATTTAATAAGCGAGCAGGGCAACCACCCAGTAGAGCATTACAATAATCTAGCCTTGAGGTCATGAACGCATGAACTAACTGTTCAGCATTTTGCATTGAAAGCATGTGCCGTAATTTAGATATATTTTTAAGATGATAGAATGTAGTTTTACAGATGCTAGAAATGTGGCTTTCAAATGAAAGATTGGTATCAAAGAGCACACCCAGGTTCCTAACTGACGACGAGGACTTGACAGAGCAGTCATCAAGTGTTAGACAGTATTCTAGGTTACTACTTGTGGAGTTTTTTTGTCCAATAATTAAAAATTCATTTTTTTCTGAATTAAGTTGCAGGAAATTAATAGTCGTCCAATTTTTTATATCAGTTATGTATTCCTTTAATCTTGTGAAATGGTAAGTTTCGTCAGGGCATGAAGAAATATAGAGCTGAGTATCGTCAGCATAACAATGAAAATTAACGCCATGCTTCCTAATGATAGATCCCAGTGGTAGCATGTACAGGGTGAAAAGCAACGGTCCTAGCACTGAGCCTTGCGGTACTCCATACTGAACTTGTGATCGGTGTGACATCTCTTAATTTACTGCTACAAACTGATAACGGTCAGATAAGTATGATTTTAACCATGCCAATGCAATTCCACTAATGCCAACATAATTTTCGAGTCTATTCAAAAGAATGTTGTGGTCGATAGTATCGAATGCAGTGCTAAGATCAAGTAACACTAATAGAGATATACTACCACGATCAGATGATAAGAGTAAATCATTTGTTACTCTGATGAGAGCAGTCTCAGTACTATGATACGGTCTAAATCCTGACTGAAAATCCTCACATATATAATTTCTTTCTAAAAAGGAGCATAATTGTGAGGACACTGCCTTTTGTAGTATTTTTGACAGAAAGGGTAGATTTGAGATTGGCCTGTAATTGACTAATTCTGTAGGATCAAGTTGCGTTTTTTTAATAAGTGGTTTAATAATAGCCAACTTAAAAGTTTTCGGTACATATCCTAATGACAAGGATGAATTAATGATATTAAGAAGACGATCTATGACCTCTGGAAGCATCTCTTTTAGTAGCTTAGTTGGTATAGGGTCGAGCATACATGTTGTTGATTTAGATGATTTAACGTGTTTAGCAAATTATTCCTCTCCTATAGCAGTGAATGAGTGGAATTTTTCCTCAGTGACACTACAGTGCACTGTCTGAAGTGATACTGTAGTAGATGGTTGTATAGTTATAATTTTCTTCCTAATATTATCAATCTTGCACATAAAGAAGTTCATAAAGTCATTACTGCTGCGCTGTTTGCAAACTTCAGAAGTTGAAGCTTTATTTCTTGTTAATTTAGCCACTGTATCAAATAAATACCTAGGGTTGTGTTTGTTTTCTTCTAAGAGAGTCGAGAAATAAGCAGATCTAGCAGTTTTTACTGCCTTTCTGTATGCAATCATGCTCTCTTTCCACGAAATGTGAAAAACCTCCAGTTTTGTTTTCTTCCAGCTGCGCTCCATTTTTCTGGCTGCTGTTTTAAGGGCCCGGGTGTTGTCGTTGTACCACGGCGTTGGACTATTTTCTTTAATCTTCTTTAACCCCTTAGCAGTCAAGTATCACCGACGGCCCCAGATTACTGTTGTTCAACATTCACTGCTCGTTAAAACATCACACACTTACTTCATCTGGAAAAAATTGGTATAATTATAAAGATTAAAGCCTCCAGCTTCGTTATTTGACCACTATTTATGATAAAATGAGGTTGCAGTGACATTAATTTCTTAATTTATGTCAGGAGTGAAAAATAATCGATCTGTAATGAACAATATTTTGAATGAAATATCAACAAGAATCAAAAGCCAGTCACGTCTTCTCCGTTGTATTTGTGGTCACATACATGCACTAAACAGCATCCGTTCGGGCTCTTAGTCCAAACGTGCGCATATTTGGACAGATATAGATTTATTACGTTTGCAAAATATTTCGTCATACAGAATAACATTTCTATTCATTTCTAACTGAATTATGCTGATCTGAAGAGCTGAATGACATTCAGAGCGATCTCTGTGTCTGTTGCTTCCTGCTGCACGTCACTTATGATCTCAGAGCTCTCTCATTTGCTGTACAGCTGTCAATCATCTTACGTGACTCAACGTGACAACAATCCTGCCCCATCTGGTCATGCTGTTCAGTGCACTTCCTCATTCTCATCTCTCTGTTGTAAACATTGCCAACAGGTGAAAACGAAGCTAATAAACGCAAGATCACGATGGCATATGGTTTGTGTGTGTTTTGCATGCGATTTGGTGTATTTTCATATGAATAAAGAATGTTTCCAGTAACATGATAAGCAGGTGTAGCGATTAGCTCCATATAAAATGCTAAATATAACATTTTAACATCATTGAACTTCATTGAAACCCACATTATATCGTGATCGGAAGTAAATACAAACACTCGCTGGCTGTTTAAAGGGAGTTTGGAGTTAAAGTGTAACATTAATCTTTTATTTTGTGTTATGTAGCTTGATGCTACCTGTAGCTCTAATGCACCTGTCACGCCAGGAGCTATATTTTATTTCACATAAGGTACCAAAAGCATGCTTTTTTTGTTTGTCTGTTTGCTAGAAAGACTTCAGATAGTAGGTTTTAATGTAAAGTGGGATGAATGTGGGCTTGATGGCCAATTCAGAATGCCTGAATAGGCTATAATGGATATAATACAAACAAAAGAATTACTATAAAAGAATAATGAGGATTAAGTCATTCATGACAGACGTGTGAAAAGTTAATTGAGTGAAAACAATAGAGTATGAATTAAGCAGTTGAAAGACTAGTTAGTAGACTGCAAGTATGTGTTTTACAGGCCAATAACATAATGATTAGCATCTTATCTTAGCATTCGCTAAAAACTCACATGACATGCCATACAATATGCTTCATAAAATGCATAATTTTAGAGATTTCATCCTCAGATTTGAAAATGAAGCATGACCACACTTGTGGCTTTACTTTAGGTTATAAGTTGTTATACTACATTCACATAATATTTTTATACATTTAAAAATATATTATTAATATTTTTTATTTTTGTTTTAATCTTTGAGCCTATATATCTCCATATTAATAACAGTCTGAGTAATTCTGAGTCTTGAATTGTAAACTCTTAAGCGTTGGCTTTCTAGATATATGTTACTTATGTGTATATTCAGAAAGACTTGCAAGCAGCAGACCTTTTATTTGGGGTATGTCAAAATGCCCCACTTGCCAAAATGGGGGGTGACAGGCAAGGGGTTAAGCGCAGAGGAGTAACTGTGTCTAAAGTGCTGGAAAAGAGAGAGTCAGTAGTTTGCAACATCGAGTTCCTCTAGGCTATCTGGGATGCTGAGGAGATTAAATTGATGAGGAAGATTATTTACAAAGCAATCTTTAGTGGCAGCGGTGATAGTTCTGCCATGTTTGAAACGAGGGGACGGCTTTGCAGCCTTTGCTAAATTAAGTATACACGATACTAGGTAATGATCTGAGATGTCATCGCTCTGCTGCAGAATTTCAACGGTATCAACATTTATTCCATGTGACAGTATTAGGTCTAAAGTATGATTACGGCGATGAGTGGGTCCTGACGCATGTTGCCTAACTCCAATAGAGTTTAGAATGTCTCTAAATGCCAATCCCAATGCGTCTTTTTCATTATCTACATGGATATTAAAATCACCAACAATTAGGACTTTATCTGTAGCCAGTACTAACTCTGATAGAAAATCAGCTAATTCTTTGGTAAAGTCTGTATGGTGCCCTGGTGGCCTGTATACAGTAGCCAGCACAAATGTCAAACGGGATTTATCATTTACACTACATTTACATTACATCATTTACGTAAAGCACCAAAACTTCAAAAGAATTATATTTGAAACTAGACTTCTGAGTAATACTGAAGATATTCTTGTAAATTATAGCAACCCCTCCCCCTTTGCCTTTCAGACGCGGCTCGTGTTTATAACAATAATCTTGAGGGGTGGACTCATTTAAAGTAATGTAATCGTCAGGTTTTAGCCAGGTTTCTGTCAAACACAGCACATCTAGATTATGATCTGTAATCATATCATTAGCAATAAGCGCTTTTGGGGGAAGGGATCGAATATTCAGCAGCCCGAGCTTTATCATTTGTTCATCTGTATTATATGTTTTTTATTTGTTGGACATCAATTAAATTTTTACCTTTAAATGGTTTAGATGTTTTTTTGTATTTACTAATTCGTGGAACAGACACAGTCTCTATGTAATAATATCTAGGTAAAAGAGTCTCTATGTGTTGGGATTTATCTGACTTCTGTGACGGGGATTGCAGATCTCATCTGAAATTGTTCTTGAGTCAGTCACATACATTAGTAGGCCTATAGCTTCAACGAGTCCATGACAATAATGCAGCGATGCTAACTCCAAATCAGGCAGCTTATGATCAATGCCGTGAATTCGCTCGTTCAAATTTACAAACCTAAATGAATCTGAGGTGAATCTGTGTGGGGGCGAATTCCTCTCGCTAAATTCCCACTTGCACAATTCCTTGTGAGATGATTCTGTTTTGCCTGCCGAATTCGCAATTTTAATTAGCTCCTGACAAATTCTGTTATTAAAGTAAAACATCGCGTTTGAGCAGTGAGTGATTCTGACTAATATTAAACACCTCTAATGGCCACCGCTCAGGATCAAACATGTCCGTGACGATCGGCCACTGCCCATGGCTGCTAAACATGCCGCAAACGGAACCCAAGACACAGAAACCCAGTGAAATGTTTGCCAAATGATATCATTACAGCATCAACTGGTGTGCTCTGCTTTCGTTGAGAAATAGCCTGTGATGTTAGACCTTGAACCGCCACACTCCGGGTAAGTTGAAATAATTATCATTCTCACGAGACAGCAGTGAAGTCTAGTAATAAGCTGACGATAAAGTATCCGACATTATCATAATTGCTGTTGCTCCCATAGTTATGAAATAGTATATGCCCTGATATAATTCTGCTGAAAATGCAGCTGCTCGCGTTCGTACTTCGTTCGTATGTAAATAGTGAATACATTGTTTGCAAAATCATGATAATGCTCAAATTGCGCAAATCATTAGCCAACACATGACTCATCTCACTCAAAAGCAAACATAGAAATTGCTGTAGCTCCATTTGATATGCGAATACAAAAGTGAACAGCAATTTCACTTTAAAGAGCCTTGTGTATAGTTACTTTATGACGAATTGATAAAGCAGACCACACAAAAATGCATAGTGATATAGCATAGGAAAACCAATAAGATCACTTATCCTGATTGCAAAGCAGCGTGCAGTGGAAGCAGCCAAGCAGGCAGACTGAACTTAATCTGCGCTTAAGTAAGGCGCCCTGTTTGAGAGTTGCCAATTGAGTGCATAGGAAT
Source organism: Coreius guichenoti (assembly GCA_039654105.1). Lineage (NCBI taxonomy): Eukaryota > Metazoa > Chordata > Actinopteri > Cypriniformes > Gobionidae > Coreius > Coreius guichenoti. Next base: position 24,331,527 of record CM077181.1, read on the forward strand.
TGGATCAGCTGATATGGGCGGAGTTGGAATTTTTCCAATCAGCTGATAGCAGAGCTTGACTACGTGGCCTGCCTGAACTAACGCAGAAAGCTTGATTTTTACATGGTGTTTGAACATAAATGTGTGTTGGCAGTGTGTGTACACAACCACCTTATAATGGTAAAAATCCACTTACTCCTTTTTTTTAATCCCCATAAATCATAATTGCAGATTCCTGGCAAAGTGACATCACATTTCACAGGCCCCGCCCACAAGTGTTGATGGACACTGCCGGATTAGCATAGACCCCGCCCTCAGAGAGCTGTACAAAGTCCGCCATGTTTATCTCGTCGCCAGAGAATTTAACAGCAGCATTCAAGTAAGAAATGTTCTTAATAAAGCTACTAAAGTTCATTCAGTCAAGAGCAGTGAGTGATTTTCTGTTTATCTTTTGTTGTTTGATTCATATTAACATATTAACACATGAAAGAGAACTAGTCTAGTTTAATAGCCTACTCACGGACGCACCGACATCCAGCTCTCTGTGAGCATGCGCCGAGTGTGTGTGTGTGCTCAAGTTGAGAGCATAGACTGTAAGGTTGAGAGTGATATGGCTTTAAAACGCATGCAGATGATAATATTTCATGATGATGAAGAACTGCAATGTCACGTGAGCGTGTCCGCGATAGAGATGATAATCAAAGCCAAACAGATGTATCATGTTTCAGTTTTCATTTGCATGTTCACTGGTGTTCACGAGCTGTGAAGGCTCCGCCCTCTGCGGTGGGGAGCAGCAGCTCATTTGCATTTAAAGGAGACACACAGCTCATTTTTCTCAAACCCAAAAAATTGGCATTTTCAAAATGGTATATTAAATGATCTGTTGGGAATTTTGATCTGAAACTTCACAGACACACTCTGGGGACACCTGAGACTTATATTACATCTTGTAAAAAGGGGCATAATAGGTGCCCTTTAAAATGCTTTTATCTTTTATCATTTAACTGGCCTACAAAAAATAGCGTATAAATCTCTCGTTATGCTATATTGTCACCAAATATTGGATTCAATCTTTTTGTCAACTTGTTCCCTTTCGAATGGGAACTCTAACTGCATCCTAGTATGCTATGGAGAACGCCTCCAGCATGACCGGTGTCTGAAGCACCTTGGCCAAATAACATTGACCGACAACAGGCTATGATGCACTACCGGTGCGACCAGAGTATAAAAGGGTTCCTGTAGTACACATAATCTTCTTTCTTGTCTTCAGGAGCCGTTTGTTTGTGATGTGTCGAAGGCAGTGAAAAGTTTCAGGAAGTGTGTACATCTGTGTCAGCACTATCTGACACCTTATCATTCACACAATCTGTGCGTTATTTGTTTGGGTGAGAAGCATGCATGCTCAGTCCTCAAGGGGGCTGAATGCGTGCATTGCGAGAGTTTCTCTATCAAGAAATTGGGACAATCGTCTGTGTCCCGCAGATCAGGGCCTGCTGCAGCTCAGGCAAGGAGGAAGCTGAGATTGTGGGGCTCACAGATGGAGCTTGCCGAGGAATTCGAGAAAGGTATGGATCTTTTTCATTCTTTAGTAGCTGACATGGGGGAGCTGCTGGACGAGGATGTGTTATCTCTCACATCCTCTGATCCGGCAGTGAGTGTGCTTCTGGATTCAAGCCAAGAAGAGCAGGATGTGGCTGTAGAGGATGAAGATGTCTCTGAGTCCTCACAGCCTGCCTGCCCTGCATATGATGAGCTGCTGGAGGTTATGTCCCACGCCACAGACAGATTGACCTGCCTATGGAAGCGCACTGAATCTGCCAATGGAGGTGCTAGAGATGTAAGATCGCTTTTGGCAGGTTGGAAGAATGATTTCTATCCGGAAATAGTCATCCTGCTCTCACAAGCCTTCCATTTCTTATCTTGGAAGAAACCATATTCGGCCCACATTCATCTATTTCAGCATGCGAGTTATGCAAGGGTAGAGGGAATGCGTGAACATGGATATGAGTCAATGCCACCTGTTGAAGAGACGCTGGCCAGCTATCTCTCACTAGGGGAGGCACTTCGAGGAGTAAAGCACAGAAAAGATGTAACACTAGGGGAAAAAAAACAGGATTTGAGGGAAGTATCCAGAGTTAACACGTTCAGCATTCTCGGGTTGCAGGGGCCAAATAACATCAGGCTCCTTCCTCACCCCCCACCTCCGAGGTCAGTTGGCCTCCTCTTGCTTTAGAGAGTTGTCCTGCTGACACCTCCGCTCCCCAGAGCACCGCTTGGAAAGCAATATCCAAGTCATAGAGATCCTGTTGAGCCTTCTTGGTAAGCAGTCCTTAGCGTAGAACGTAGTTAGGCATCCTTTCGTTTTAGAGAGTCGTTCTGCTGAGCCCTGCATTCTTAGAGCTCGGTCGGGGTGGTCACGCCAGATTGTATGGCTCTCTGTGTATGGCCTCCTTGGTGAGGTGGTCTTTTGTGTTGAGCATAGTTAGGCTTCCTCCCGCTATAGAGGGTCAACATGCTGAAGCCTCTGTTTAGACAGTGGACTAGGTTGTAGGCTCTTTCTTGAGCCTCCTTGGTTAACTGTGTTCAAGGTGGGTGTTGGGTGCTAGGCTTCCTCTCACTCTAGAGAGTCTTCTTGCTGAGGCCTCTGTCCCCCAGAGCTCCGCTTGGGTAGCAGTATCGAGTTGTCATGCTCTTTTTTGAGCCTCCTTGGTAAGCAGTCCCTATCCTAGAACATAGTTAGGCCTCCTCTCACTTTAGAGAGTCGTCTTGCTGAGGCCTCTGCTCTTAGAGCTTGTTCAGACACTTATGGCGGCGTGCATAAATGCTGCGGCTCAGTGCTCTCATTTTCTGTGTTTTCAGTGTTTTGATATGTTGTTTGTTTACGTGTTGTTTCTCGTCCCCACTATATTTTGTTAGGAAAACTACGTTTATGGCCAGCACAATCTCCTAAAGATAGGAGTTTTGAGCAAGAGGAGCGTTACAGCAGAGTCTCCGCTCACACAACATACCGGCGGATATAGCGAGGAGTCCTGGCTCTCCGTGGATTATCAGCCCCATGGAAAGGAGGCGGAGGCAGTGCAGGGAGAGGAAACAAAGGCGAGGCTGCAGGGCCGGCATGCTAGCGAGGCTACGTAAGCAGCCACACAAACCACCACTTCCCATTCTTTTCAAATAAAATGGATGAACTGAGGCTAAAGGCTGCAACAGACATCGTCGTCAGGGACAGTTGCATCCTACTTGTTACTGAAACCTGGCTATTCATCCATTCCGCACTCTGCTATCAAGTTAACAGGCTACACAGTAAAGTGTCAAGACAGGACCAGCGACTCCGGTTAGAGCAGGGTGGGGAACTATGTGTGTACATTCATAACAACTGGTGCACTAACATAGCGACTGTAGCAAGTCACTGCTTTCCGGACTTGGAGTTTGTGACTGTCAAATGCCTTTTACCCAGGGAGCTTACTGTGCTCATTATAACTGCCTTGTACATTCCACGGGATGCAAATGCCAATTCGGCTCTCTGGCACTAAAATAGCAGCATTAGTCTACAGCAGAGCATGTATCCTGACGCCATACATATAATAGCCGGGGACTAATAGCACTGCGGGGACTAATAGCACTGCTCCCTACATTTCACCAGCATGTAAAGTGTGCTACCAGAGGAGCTAACACACTGAACAAGGTCTATACCAACATAAAGCTGGGCTACAGGGCCAGACCATTGCCACACCTAGGCCAGTCTGACCACATGTCCCTGCTCTTAATTCTGGCATACACCGCCCGCAAGTAAACTGCTCTTACCACCACCAGGACTGTTAAAACATGGCCGGATGGAGCCTCGCAGCAGCTACAGAGCTGCTTTGACAGAACCAACTGGGATATTTTTGAACACCAGGACCTGGAGGTGTTTACAGACACTGTCTTGTGTTACATAAAGAACTGCACAGACAGTGTCACAGTAGTCAAACACATCCTGGTCTATCCTAATCGGAAGCCCTGGATGATCAGGGAGGTCCAGCAGCTTCTAAAAGAGAGGAACACCACCTTCAGATCTGGTGACAGGGCACTTTACAGCGCGGCCTGAGCCAACCAGAGGAGAGGCATTAAAAGAGCAATGGCTGACTACAGGAGGCGGATCGATGACAGCAGGCAGGTGTGGCAGGCAGTCCATCACCTCACCAATTTCAGGTCCAGCCTCAAAGCTGCTGAGGGTGATGCCTCTCTGGCAGAGGAGTTGAACCTCTTCTTTGCCTGCTTTGAGGTGGAGTCACAAGACACAGCCGTGCTGCACCAAACAGCCCACAGCAACTTCAACTTCACCTTCTCAATGGAGGAGCATGATGTGAGGCACACGCTGAGGGCCATCAACCCCAGGAAGGCTGCGGGCCCTGACTGTGTCCTTATCTCAGTCTCCTTTTCCACCCTGCCTGAAATCCTCCACTTTAGTCCATCTCCTCAAAAAATCATCAATTACTAGCCTCAACGATTACCGGCCAGTGGCACTCACCCCCGTGGTGATGAAGTGCTTTGAAAAACTGGTATAGAGACAATTTAGAAAAATGTTTGGAGCATTTTCTGTTTGTTAAATTAAAGTCTCTGTTTTTTAAAGTGACGACCAAACGGCCAGCGGCCGACAGTGAGTTAACCACATGTTTGATCAATTTTGCCTCTCAAATCAACACTTGACTTGTCTTGCCTATAATAAAATCCATAGACATAATATACTTCAAGCATATCAGAATGTGAGTTTAAACGTTTACTATCAGTAAAAAGGCATTTTTGTCAAGCTGAGGCAGGCTGCTGCTGCTCGCAACGGGGCTCGCAAACGAAACGGGCTATACAATCTAAACAAATAAACAAAATAAAAATAAAAAACATGCAGTTTGTCTTACCTTACACCCCTCCACAAAATTAATATAAATCTGATCTTCAATTCCTGCGCTATATGCAAATTTAATGCAGTTCATGTCAATGAAAGCAACAGATATGAGCTGCATTTTATTTATCAGCTAATTTCAAGATCAAAGACCGCAATAGGAGAAAGAGTGAACCAAGCACTGGTCAGATCATTTAGTTTTAATTAAGATGATTGTTTTTGAGCATCTGAGACTTGCGTTCAGTTTCACTTGCTTTATACTCATTTGCGGCAATGCAGGTTGCAGTAGCGCTGTCATATCTGACTACAACATGTCGCCTATAACATGCTCTCATACGTTTATTTTTTTAACTATTTGCCAGGAGTCAAATTTACATATGTGGTTTAAACAACCAGATGCATTTACACTTGGCCAGTTCCGTCTGAAATGCGTCCCAGACCACCTTCTGAATTGGTTTGTTTGAGTGATCGGATTTAAATCCGTCTCGACAGAATTTCAGAAGGCATTTACTCCTGGTCTTGTCTTTTTTAAATAAGTCAGGGCCCGTCGGGCTCGGGCTGAAATGCAGGGCTCTTCTTTTACTTTCTGAGGGTCCTCAGGAAGAACAACATCGCCCAGAGTCTGCTGGTGTCCTTCTACCGCTCCACTATAAAGAGCATTCTTACTTATTGCCTCTGTGTGTGGTTTTCAAGCGGCACTGTGGCATACAAAAAAGATCTTCAGAGGGGCATCAGGACTGCAGAGAATATTATTGGGTGCCCTCTCCCAACCTTGGAGGACCTACACAGTTCCCGCTGCCTCAAGAGAGCTCAGCATCATAAAGGACACATCCCATCTAGGTCATTTTCTGTTTAATCTGCTACCGTAAGGCAGATAGTACAGAGCCATTAGAACAAGGACAAATCAATTCAAAAACAGTTTTTATCCAACAGCTGCACAAGCTCTAAATGCCACATAACATAATGTTCATGTTATATGTGAAATAAGGGTGTTGTGCAATCAATTATATTCTTTTTCTTTTTGCACTTGCCCTATTCTGCACTTTATGCATATATCCACTTACATTGCTCTGTTTTACTGTACCTATTGGTTACTTTTGCACTGTTTACTGTACTATCTGTTTACATTTGTTTATATTTCATTTTTGTATGTGTGTGTGCACTTTTTTCGAATGAGAGACAAACTTCGTTGTACAGCTGGACAATGACAATAAAGGTATTCATTCTTTCATTCATTCATTCATTCATTCATTCATTATGCCGGCGTGTATGGTTCTCTGTGAGCCTCCTGGTGAAACCACCTTTAGGGAAATGTTGCCATGTTTCCCCTCGATTTAGAGGGTCATTATGCTGAGACCTCCACTTCCTAGAGCTCTTCTTAAGTTGAGAGCCTCCTTGGTTAACTGTCTTCAAGGTGGGCATTGATAGGCTTCCTCTCATTCTAGAGAGTCATCCTGCTAAGGCCTCCGCTCCTCAGAGCTCTGGTTGGATAGCAGTATTCAGTTGTCAGGCTCTTTTTTTGAGCCTCCTTGGTAAGCAGTCCTTAGTGTAGACTGTAGTTAGGCCTCTTCTCATTTTAGACTTCTCTTTGGATAATATATAAAGTTGTTGGCTCTGTAAGACTGGAAAACTGGAAGATGCCGAGACATCTGGGCTAAGGAACAACTACTCCCGAGAAAACAAAGGACGTTTCTGGAAAGTAACATTTGAACTCTCTCTTGTGAAATTAGCATCCCCATCCGAGACGCAGTCACACTGAGTCAATCACCTTAATTTACATTTCATTCCCTTCACCCTCATCTCTCCTCTGAAATTCACCAAAAATCTACATGGTTTATTGTGAACAATTATCATATAACACTATACCTGTTTGGTATCTTTTGAAACGTCATAGTGCGACTGGTACAAATGTCTCATTCCCACAGAAGTAAACCAAAAGGTAATAATGTTTTTAGGAGTTATTTTGTTATTTAGATATTTTGCTTTCAGTGGAGGGCAGATACTACCAATTGGTGTTTCGTGCATATTGCCCTCATTCCCAAAATGTAAACTACCGATGTCACAGTGATGTTCTGTTTAGTTTCATTATCATGGACTTTCAGTTTGTTTTCAGATGTCACATGTTTCTTTGTTCAGTTTCCCGCCACTCGTCTGTCTCCCTGGTTACCGTCATTGAGTTCATTTAGTTCAGCTGTGTCTTGTTAATTATCTCGTTTTTGTTTGCTATTTAAGTTCTTCCCTTTTCACTCAGTCTTTGTCCGGTCACCGTTATGATAGAGGTGTTGTGCTTTTGCCTGTCTTTAGTGTATTTGAGGTTAAACTACTATTTGAACTGTATCGGCATGTCTTCGTCTTCCTGCCTGCACAAACCCGTGACAACTGAGAGGACTCTAGTCAATACAAATTCCTATTTTAAGTTCCTGTCTCACTTTGGGGAATGCTTTGTCTGACTCTAGTAGATTACGTTGTATCCATTGTTACCGCACATCTGTGTCAGGTTAGTAACAGACTAAAGTCCAGCTTTGAGTGGAGCATTGGGACACGCCAACTGAGATTTTAGAGCTCCTTCTAACGCTTGGAATTAGTTCAAGTGTACTTAGACTGTGAAGGATAATAAAGGGAATTTCCGTTCAGGGCAACAGAATGAATCTAAATAGGGTAAGCCTTACCTCTGTTTAATGTAAAGTTACTCTAGCTAAGTGTACATGGGAAGCCATGGCACGACCATACCAAAACTACTATTAGAGAAAGTATTGGTCAGTTTATATCTGAAGTAGTGGACATGACCTCTGACTAAAGATAAAATAAAATACTTTTAGAGTGAGTGAGCATGGGAGCAACCTTCTAAATAGTATAGTCAATTACCTCTGTCTAAATGACTAAGACTGGCGAGTTTGTGATTGCAGGCCTGCATAAAAATGAACGGCCAGTGCGAGAACCCTGTGCGACTTTGGCACCCATATGAATGAGTACAATAAGAGTAAAGAATTAAATAGAATAATCAGATGTCTGGATAAAGTATCATATAATTAATCAGTAATGATTTGGCATTCTAACCGAGATAAAATGAAGTCAGATAAAATTTAACTGGAATTAAACTACTTTGCCACGCTGAAATGACTGAACACGCAGAAACCTTCACCCACGGAAACCTTTGTTGGACTGATTGGGCGGGCCTTACAGCTCTCTGTGAGCCTCCTTGGTCTTATTTTTATGAGTGTTGCCAGGTCTCCTCTTGTTTTGAGAGTGTTATTTTTTGAGATCTCCACTCATCAGGAAATTGTCCCCTGAAGTGACAGGCATGATATGCTTTATCCTTTGCCATATTCCTTGGCCTTGATGGTATATCTAAGAATACCCGGCCTTAACCCTCTGAACCCGCGTGCGGTTTTGCGTTTTGCTTGATTTTTCCTCATGACAGTGTAAAACAACTTAAAATACTCCGTCATTTTTGGCCTCACAGACATGAAAGATATGTCTTTACAAAGCTTAAAGTGTCTACTTTTATTTGTGTACACTCAAAATAAAAACTAAATGTTGTGCTTTTCTCTAAATAAAGAAAACAAACAGGATGCGCGTTCTCCCGTCTGTCTCTCCGTGAAGTCCACCCTGAAATGTGTCTGAAAATGAACTGTATACTTGCCACACAGACACAACAGATATCTCTTTATAAAGCTTAGAATGTCTACTTTTAAATTAATTAATTTATATAAAAAAACAAATATTCTCTGTGTAGTGTCACGGGGTGAATAATCACACGACAAGGATAGCTCAAACAAGATGCCCGGAGGGTGGATTTATTTACAAGGTGATATAAAAATAATATTCTCTACTCCGGTGAAGTGCGTGCTCTCTTCCTTGTGAGGCAGCGAATCTGGGCTCTGCTTCTGGGAGGCTGATCGGTCACCTGCTGCTGTCTGGAGAAAGATAGAGAACAGGCGTTAGAGTTCTGTCTCATGGAGAGGTCCAGGTGGTCCTCCCATGCCTCGGAGTGGATCACAACGTCATCGAGGTAGGCGGCGGCGTAGGCCTGGTGGGGTCGTAGTAAGATGTCCATCATTCTCTGGAACGTGGCCGGCGCCCTTTGAAGGCCAAAGGGAAGGGTCCGGTACTGCCAGTGGCCGCTAAGGGTGGAAAAAGCAGTTTTAGGCCTTGCATTTTCAGAGAGCGGTACCTGCCAGTAGCCCTTGGTGAGATCCAGTGTTGAGATGTACCGGGCCCTTCCCAACCGGTCCAGTAGCTCATCGACCCTAGGCATGGGGTATCCATCGAATTCACAAACCTTGCTGAGGCGACGGAAGTCATTGCAGAAGCGAAGGGTGCCGTCAGGCTTTGGGACCATCACAACTGGGCTGGACCATGGGCTGCATGAAGGTTCTATCACCCCTAACCTCAGCATTTGTTGTACTTCCTCCTCAATAGCCTGCCGACAAGCCTCAGGGACACAGTAGGGCCGCTGCCTGACGATGACTCCTGGAGGCATGCGGATGTCATGCTGCAGGACGGTGGTCTGCCCGGGGAGAGAAGAGAACACATCAGAGAACTGGCCTATCAGGTGCTGCAGCTCCCCCTTTTGGGCAGCCGAAAGATGGGGGTTGACGTCTACCACCACGGGATTGGAGGTGGCGAGGGCGACGAGCTGGTCTCTAGTCCCGACCCATTTCTTAAGGAGGTTGATGTGGTTGACAGCTGCTCTGCTCTCCTTCTCCCCGGCTGCCGCACATGGTAAGTAACCGTTCCAATTCTTTCCAGCACCGTATAGGGGCCCTGCCATGTGGCCAGGAATTTACAGGCAGCGTTGGGGACTAGGACCATTACTTGATCTCTGGGCTGGAACTCCCGTGGTTGGGCGGCCCGGTTGTAGTGGTGCTGTTGGGCCTGCTGCGCTTTCACCATATGCTCCCGTACCACTGGCATGACTCGGTCGATCTTTTCCCTCATCTGTTTCACGTGGTCCACCACGGAGCGAAGGGCTGCAGGCTGTTGCTCCCAGGCCTCCTTCACCACATCCAGGAGGCCGCGGGTCGCGGATCCCAAAGAGGACATAGGATATCATGAGGTCCCAGTCGTGCTTGTCCTCCGCGACCACACGTCTCAGCATCTGCTTCAGGGTCTGATTAAATCGTTCCACCAAGCCATCGGTCTGGGGATGGTAGACGGTCGTCCTCAACTGTTTCACCCGCAGCAGCCTGCAAAGGTCAGCCATTAGTCGGGACATAAAGGGGATACCCTGATCGGTCAGGATCTCTGCTGGAATGCCGACTCGACTAGAGAGCAGGAAAAGCTCCTGGGCGATGGCTTTGGCAGTGGCCTTTCGGAGTGGGACAGCTTCCAATTTAGTCGACAATCACCAGGATGTGCTCATGTCCCCGGGCAGACTTAGGCAGCGGCCCCACGATGTCCATCCCGATGCTAACGGTGTTAGCGGCCCCCAGATGTCCTGCCATGGGGTGTGAATGTGCGAGTTCTAGTACGGTCTCCGTCCTCGTACGCGGCACAACTAACAACGATTTCTCCTTCCCCCTTCACTAAGCGACACAATAGACCAGGCAATTCTGGACATTGACGTGTAGGAGAGGATGTGGGCCAGGAACACCTGTTGGAACACATCATAAAAAGGGTTAGGATTTTGGGAGGGGGACTCACCATCTCTCCCGCTATCCGAGACCAGAAGGACAGGCGCTGGCGAGGTTCCCGAGTCCGCCTTCGTCTTTGGCGGCTCCCTCTAAGGCTGGCAGGCGGCGTCGCGGCGGCCAGCAGGCGGTCAAACCCGGGCCAGTCTCTCCCGAGCAGCATGGGAACTGGAAGATCCTTCATCACACCTACTTCCACCGGCCAGGCCCCAGGGCCGGCCGAAATGGTCACTCTGCGAGCTGGTACTTGTCGGGTGTCCCCGTGGACACAGGTTATAGGAAGGAAGGCTGTAGACTCCGTATGTGGGGACAGAATGTTCGACTGAACCAGGCTTACCGCACTGCCGGAATCCAGGATGGCCCGAAACAGCTTCCCGTTGACCCTGACGTCAGCTTCTGGAGCTCCAACTGCCAGATTGCTGTGAACAATGCAGCCAGCCAGCCAGGTTCGTACAGGAGGTGCGGAGGCCTCCGTTGGCATGGGCTTGTCCCGCGGTGAGGGAGCCGCTGGTCGGCGCGTGTTGCTCCAGGACCACCCTCCAGGGAAACTGCGGCGCTCGCTCCCCTACCTCCCGCTGTAGGGCAGCATCTGCCAGCTCGATGGCCTCGACGAGTTCCAGGGTGGTGCTTGGGTTCCTCATCCCGACCGCCTGACGGTGCGAACAGGGAAGAGCACGAAGCAGACGATCAATGACAGCGCGTTCCGCCACCTGACTGGCCGTTGGATCCCCCTCCAGCAGCCAATGCTGTGCGAACCACGTGAGTTCAGCGGCCTGGGTACGGGCTGGCCGACGGGGCTTATATTCCCAATCGAAGAAGTACTGAGCAGCGCATATCGGAGACAAACCCAGGTGGGCCAGAATTTCCTGCTTCACGTCGTCATAGCGCTTGGCGGTGGCGGTGGGGAGAGAAAAGTATGTGCGCTGCGCCTCACCGGTCAGAAGAGGGGCCAACACTTGTGCCCATTCATCGCGCTGCCAACCTTTATTGGTGGCCGTGGCTTCAAACATCTGTAGGTATGCCTCTACGTCATCGTGGGGGGTCATCTTCGGTAACAACTTGGCGGCTTGTGCTCGGGGGTGCGGCAGCGGATGTGTTGAGAGGCCCGCAGCACTGCGAGTTCCTGCTCGCTCTCACCCTGGCGGGTGGCGAGGTGCTCAACTATTTGTTGCTGGCAAGATGCTAACCTCAGTGAGCCGTTTGAGAAATTCCTTCATGTTGGGGGAGGAGCGCTCGCCTCCCCGAATCTTCACCCCGAAGGTGCTCGTCACAGTATGTAATCCGTATGAAAACAGCGAGAGGTAGAGTTCCTCAAGCGGAGCCTCATTATCTTTAATGTGACCACACCCACGCGCGCGCAAAGAGATTCACATGCAAATCGTCCACATGGAAGGAACGCAAACCTGTAAACACCCCCATCACCTCAAAACAAAGCATCAGCTGCCTTCATCATTTCTGCTTTTCATCGAGTTTGGAAGAGACACTGAGTTTACCTTGGATTTACCTCAGAAGAAACAGAAAGCGATTTTAAGATGATAATTTTTAAGGTAAAACATTTCTTCTCACTTATATTAGCGTTATTGATGCATAAACTTCACATTGTAGGCTACTAGTTGAACTATTGCTAGACTAAACTGTGTGAAATCAACGGAAACGTTGAAAATGAAATATAGACAGGTAGGCAACCTTTCAATGCTAAATAAAGATACACGTACGACATGAGGGTATGAAGGTGATGCTCATGCGGTGCGGCGCGCTCGTTTTTCCCAGGCGCGTCTATGCGCAGCGAGATGAAAACGCTTAGCAACGACAGACACCACGGGAGCGTTTAGTTTGTTCTGCAAACTAGGTGTGTTCGAATAAAATGCCTTTAAACGTGGCAGGAACATTTGTTTGTGTATGCATTTGTAGATTATATTGCAAACAAATCATGATATTCAACTGTGATACTGTAATGGGAGATCCATGTTGAAAACAGTTGTTAATTTTTTTTCAGGATTCTTTGATGAATAGAAAGTAAAAAAACAGCATTAATCTGAAATAGAAAGCTTTTGTAACGTTAAAATGTCTTTACTGTCTCTCTTGACACGTTTACTGCATTGTTGCTGAACAAAACTATTAATTTCTTAAAAATTATTAATTAATAAAACTATTAATTTAAAACATTCTTACTGACCCCAAACTTTTGAATGGTAGTGTGTAATGCTACAAAAGCTTTAGATGGTTTGTGTGTAACAATTTACATTTATTTCTATGACGTTAAAATTATTTTTATTAAATTGTGCATTAATAGGTTATGCAAATCAAATGTGTTTATATCTGAGAACATTTTTTACACACACTTAACTGCAGACACTGAAATAACATACACTTTGAGTGTCCCTTATAAAGAACCACGATTGTCCCTTATTTTTGTCCCACTTTTTGTCCTTTGTTTTGTATATGTTTGGATTATGTTGTGTTGTAAATAAATGCAAACAATTCAAAAAGCCATTCTTTTAATCTCTTCACATTCTTTGTTCTAGTTCCCTCACAGTCATTCAGATGATATAGGGCCATTAGGATTAGGGGAGTGTCTTTGTCTTCCAGGTGTGAAACACATCAGTATTCATGATGATTCACGCCCTCCCCGCATAAGCTTTCCTGACACAAAACATGTCTTACAAATTTTAAATCAGTATATTTTTTTATGTGAATGAGTGGCCAGAGTGATTTTTACATCGTCTTGAAGCAAAAATTGTAGCCTACGTAATACAGTTTTCAAAAGTCTTGTGAACAAATATTCAGCATGGGTTTTATAGCCTTATAACAGTGACTTCATTTTTTTTTTCCTTTCCACAAACCTCGCATAAACGTAATTTTCTCAAAACTACAAACTTTTACACACATGCTGCTCACATATTATTGTAGCAGAGTTTGTGCTGAATACAGTGTAATCAGACTTTAGCCATGAAAATGTTACAAGTAACAGAAATAAGCACAAATGTCAGGGCATGTCAAAACACCTCCAGGGCCCAGAAAACAGCTCATGGCTCAGAGGGTTAAGCTCTGCCAGTGGGCATTTGTTTCCCACAGCGTCCTAGGATAACTTTTTCAGGTCTTTACAGACCTGCGAAAGGTTCCCATGCGAAAGGGAATATCTCAGGCTACGAATGTAACCATGGTTCCCTGAGAAGGGGAACGAGACACTGAGTCTCGTTGCCATGCTTCAGTATGCCCGTCACATCTCCTTCAGACAAGTGGAAGACAACCAAAGTGGATGATGTGTACTACAGGTACCCTTTTTAATATCTAGTTTCTAATTATTGGACAAAAAACCTCTGCACATAGTAACCTAGAATACTGTGCAACACTTGGATGTTTTGTCAAGTCTTCGTCATCAGTTAGGAACCTGGGTGTGCTCTTTGATACCAATCTTTAATTTGCAAGCTACTTTCTAGCATCTTTAAAACCGCATTCTTCCATCTTAAAAATATATCTAAATTACGACATATGCCCTCAATGCCAAATGCAGAACAGTTACTTCATGAGTTCATGACCTCAAGGCTAGATTATTGTAATGCTCTACTGGGTGGTTGCCCTGCACGCTTAATAAACAAACTCCAGCTGGTCCAAAACACAGCAGCTAGAGTTCTTACTAGAACCAGGAAGTATGACCATATTAGTCCGGTTCTGACAACACTGCATTGGCTCCCTATTAAACATTGTATAAATTTTAAAATCTTGCCAATTACTTATAAAGCACTAAATGGTTTAGCTCCCCAGTACAGTAACACATATATTTAACCTGGCATATACATAGAACATTTCTACTACAATTTCTTCTATGTTAGGCTGCATAAACTAGGTCAGCCAGAACCGGGAACACTTCCTATAACACCCGATGTACTCGTTTCATCATAAGAAGAATGGCATATTTCGATATGTTCTGGGATTTTATCGATAACGATAATTTGATTTATTATGAAGATTTTTACCTTTAGAAAACCATTTTTTTTCTAACCTGATTATATGTATGCATCATCTTTTGTGTCAAATTCTTACATTTAATCAATAAATTAAATTCTAATAATAAGACACAATAGGGCTGTTACCAATCAAATTAAATCTATATCAACATAATTCATCTTTGCAATGGAGAGGAAACACAGAATCTGCAACTGAAGTGGCATTTAGATGTATTTACAGTCTGTTTAATGAAGCTCAGAGATGACATAAATGAATATTTACAATTACAATAATTACAACCTGCAATTACAAATGCATAATGTTTTGATGTGTTAAACATGAAACGTTGAATATTGATATTTGAAATTATTTGAAACTGAAAAATGAAAAGATACACTGCCAAAAGTATTTGGACACCCCTCCAGATCATTGAATTCAGGTGTTCCAATCACTTCCATGGCCACAGGTGTATAAAATCAAGCACATAGGCATGCAGACTGCTTCTTCAAACATTTGTGAAAGAATGGGTCACTCTCAGGAGCTCAGTGAATTCAAGCATGGTACCGTGATAGGCCAAGTGTAAAGTTTGGTGGAGGGGGGATTATGGTGTGGGGTTGTTTTCAGTGGTTGGGCTTGGCCCCTTAGTTCCAGTGAAAGGAACTCTTAATGCTTCAGCATACCAAGATATTTTGGACAATTTCATGCTCCCAACTTTGTGGGAACCGTGTGTTGCTTAGAGATGCACAACAGTGCTGTGTCTTTGTTTCGAACTATTTTCATTGGCAAAAGAGCAAAAACAGGCAATATGGTGTCTTAATGTATTAAAATGTAACTTAATATTATCTTCTTGTTTATTTATCTTGTATAAAATCAATATCACATTTGTTTTCATGCTGATATCTGGAGAAAAAACAGCACACTTCATGTGATATTGGTTAACTATATTAAAGGGATAGTTCACCCAAAAATGAAAATTAGCCCATGATTTACTCACCCTCAAGTCATCCTAGGTGACATTTTTCTTTCAGACGAATACAATCGGAGTTATAATAAAAAAAAATGTCCTGGCTCTTCCAAGCTTTATAATGGCAGTGAGCCTCGGTAAGGCTCAGATCAATAAGGCCTACGATCAGTTTCAAAAATAAATACAAAACCTGTCCTATTGGAAAGAAAACAAGTTGACAAAAAGATTGAATCCAATATTTTGTGTTGATATAGCATAATTAGATTTATACAGTTTTTTGTAGGCTGGTCATTTTTGACCGGGAACACCACATGTGTGACTTTAGTAGAAAATAAAATCATTTCAAAACAAACTTCCTGGTTAAACATTAAAGCATGCTAAAGCACACTAGTGTGATGAACACATAGTGAATATTGACAAAATTATCCACAAATATTGTTTTGTGTTAGATGCATAAGCTTAGATAAATAAGGCCTATGATCAATCAGTTCCAAAAAGAAATGCAACCTGTCCAAATTGAAAGAAAACAAATTAACAATAAGATTGAATCTAATATTTGGTGATAATATAGCATAACAAGCGATTTACAAGCAATTTTAACCCCCTGGGATCAGCGGTCGCGTCCTCACGACCACCTCGCTTTTTTTTTTTACTTATCAGTGTGAAAGAGACTCATACAGATAAGTTACGATAAGTATATTTTATTTGTGTACACTCACAATAACGACAAAACTTTGTGCCTTTATTCTGTTCCGACCAATTGTGTAGCTTGAGCAAAGGCTTAACTTCTTCAGAAAAGAACTCCAGAAAGTGACTTTAGTGACTTTACTGGTGATTGTTCTTCTCAATTCTTTTTGTAAAACTACAAACAAAAAAAATATGTATGAACATTATGTTCACATTTACATGCACATATCCAGCTTAACATTACAGTTTGATTTGTACATAATTCCTTGTTAACATAATTTTAAGTAATATACATAAAGAAATTATATTCACGAACAGAAGAGAAATTAGCATGCTAAAACATGACACGTTACCAACAATGTAGAGCGTGCTTATAAAAAAATATATAAATAATCTTGATCTAATAACACTTGGTGTTATTAGTGTAGGACATAGAGACTTAGTACTTAGGGTCTGTAATCTGGACTTCTTTGAGATCTGTTAAAGAATCTGTCCATGCTTTCCACTGAGCCTCTTTATCAGCTGGGAGTGGCATGTTCCAGTCAAGCTGCTCTGATGACAGCTCTCTTACTAAGGCCTTACCCTGCATGGTAACATGGGTAACAAGTCCCAAAGAATCATAGAGACTGTTAACTGTTGAAAGTATGCCCCGTCGTGTGAATGGTTTAACCTCTGTAGATACCTGAAGCGTGAAACAGTCAGTCTGGTGCTAGAACTACCCACGACTGCTGTAGTGTTTCTCTGAACTTGTGCAAGGTTTTCAATCGAACAATAATCTGAAGAATCCTGCATAAAATTGCAATTTTCTGTTGAAGATTGTGCTAAGAAGAGTCAAATCAACTCTAAATAGCAAAATTGTGGTCTTTAATTGTATTTTGTGGAGGCTTTTGGCTTCAGGTGAACTTCGGGCCTAACAGGCCTTAATGACCAAACCATGCCACCTAAAGCTGCAAACAACAGCACTGAGGAATATGTTACTATGACTCAAGTGCGTGAATTGCTGGAACAGCAGAAAGACTTTCACAGAACCTTGCTTGAACAACAAGAAATAAAGTTTTAAAACTTGTGTACAAATTGTAGTGGATTCTTCAAACAGGAGGATTGATGACCTGTTGAAGCAAGTTTTTGATTTTAAGGTGAGTCTAGAAATTACTCAAAAAGAACTTGACGATCTTAAAATATAATGTAAAACTTGGACCATGAATTGTAATGAAACCAGGACAGATATAGACACAATTTGCAAAAGTTTGATCTCAATTTCAGACAAGACAGAACATCTGGAGGGCCAATCAAGACGGCATAGTATTGTTGCGGATGGCATTAATGAGTGCGTAAGAGAAAAGGTGTCTGAATCAGAAGAAAAAGTGAGAAAACTTGGTAACGCTTTAGATTACATCCCGGAAAGTACTGTGTAACTAAAGCGAATTTACAGCGTAACTTTCAGTAATTATAGTGTAACTATAAAGTAAGTATGTGTAATTATAAGGGAACAATATGTAATACTTGGGGAATAAAGGGGTACAGTGGGGAGAACAAGTATTTGATATACTGCCGATTTTGCAGGTTTGCCCACTTACAAAGCAAAAACCAGAAAATCACATTGTATGATTTTTAAATAATTAATTTGCATTTTATTGCATGACATAAGTATTTGATCACCTACCAACCAGTAAGAATTCCGGCTTTCACAGACCTGTTAGTTTTTCTTTAAGAAGCCCTCCTGTTCTCCACTCATTACCTGTATTAACTGCACCTGTTTGAACTCGTTACCTGTATAAAAGACATCTGTCCACACACTCAATCAAACAGACTCCAACCTCTCCACAATGGCCAAGACCAGAGAGCTATGTAAGGACATCAGGGATAAAATTGTAGACCTGCACAAGGCTGGGATGGGCTACAGGACAATAGGCAAGCAGCTTGGTGAGAAGGCAACAACTGTTGGCGCAATTATTAGAAAATGGAAGAAGTTCAAGATGACGGTCAATCTCCCTCGGTCTGGGGCACCATGCAAGATCTCACCTCGTGGGGCATCAATGGTCATGAGGAAGGTGAGGGATCAGCCCAGAACTACACGGCAGGACCTGGTCAATGACCTGAAGAGAGCTGGGACCACAGTCTCAAAGAAAACCATTAGTAACACACTACGCCGTCATGGATTAAAATCCTGCAGCGCACGCAAGGTCCCCCTGCTCAAGCCAGCGCATGTCCAGGCCCGTCTGAAGTTTGCCAATGACCATCTGGATGATCCAGAGGAGGAATGGGAGAAGGTCATGTGGTCTGATGAGACAAAAATAGAGCTTTTTGGTCTAAACTCCACTCGCCGTGTTTGGAGGAAGAAGAAGGATGAGTACAATCCCAAAAACACCATCCCAACCGTGAAGCATGGAGGTGGAAACATCATTCTTTGGGGATGCTTTTCTGCAAAGGGGACAGGACGACTGCACCGTATTGAGGGGAGGATGGATGGGGCCATGTATCGCGAGATCTTGGCCAACAACCTCCTTTCCTCAGTAAGCGCATTTAAGATGGGTCGTGGCTGGGTCTTCCAGCATGACAACGACCCGAAACACACAGCAAGGGCAACTAAGGAGAGGCTCCGTAAGAAGCATCTCAAGGTCCTGGGGTGGCCTAGCCAGTCTCCAGACCTGAACCCAATAGAAAATCTTTGGAGGGAGCTGAAAGTCCGTATTGCCCAGCGACAGCCCCGAAACCTGTATCTGGAGAAGGTCTGTATGGAGGAGTGGGCCAAAATCCCTGCTGCAGTGTGTGCAAACCTGGTCAAGAACGTCTCGGTTACGTATGTAACCCTCGTTCCCTGAAGGAGGGAACGGAAACGCCACGTCGGAGACCGATGAATAGGAATCTCGCTCGCGAGAGCCAGTCTACTTCGAGTGTAACTAAACGAGCCAATGCACATTGGCATGCAATGATTGTACCAGGTGCTCATGCCACGCAGTGGGGGTATAAATGAGACACAGGTGCTTGCATCAAATTAGCTTCTTTTGCTGAGGAGCCGAGTAGGTAACTGGCACCCCAGCAGGGTACAGCGGACATGGCGACAGGATGTGGCGTCTTCGTTCCCTCCTTCAGGGAACGAGGGTTACATACGTAACCGAGACGTTCCCATTCAGTCAGTCACTTCCGACGCCACGTCGGAGACCGACGAATAGGAATCCCTACCAAAGCGCCATGGCCTCTGCCCCCTTCCAGTGCCCTGTGTGAGCCTCCTGAGCTCTCTCACCTGATGAGACGGGGCTCAGAGAAGATCATTCTCACACAGAGAAGTTCATCACTGCTGTTCCGCATGACCCGCTCAGTGACTATTGGATAACACTGGGAAAGCGTGCCCTAGTGGAAGGAAACGCTGCGGAACCCACATCGTCCCCCGAAGGAGTTATGTGGGGTACAATGCTGAGCCGTAGCTCGCAACCGAGAGGGGGCTCCAGCCCCACTGAAGGGGGGGCTCTCCCAAGGGAAAGACACGGGCTTCCGTTAGGAGCAATCGTGGAATAATATATGGGATCCCCGCAGGGTCACTATATAACCCCAGCCCAGTACCGATTCTCCAGGATTCAGCGGCCAAGGGCCTGATGCCAGACGCTCCGCCACGTCCGGCACCGAGAGTGATGGAGGACTCGACAGAGTTTGCTTCTAGAGAATATAAGCGCCGTAGCGCAGCAAGCCGACAAGAGCCAGGGCCTCTCAGTGCTTCTACCCGTTTGAGGTGAGAACACAGGAGGAAACCAGCTCTACACGTAGGCTATAGAATCTAGCGAACGTGTTGGTTGTCGCCCAGCCCGCAGCTCTACAGATGTCTGACAGCGAGGCGCCACGTGCCAGCGCCCAGGAGGATGCAACACTTCTAGTAGAGTGTGCTCACACCCTGAGCGGACAGGGCACACCTTGTGCTTGGTAAGCCAAGGTGATGGCATCCACTATCCAGTGGGCCATCCTCTGCTTGGAGACAGCCTTTCCCTTCTGCTGGCCTCCGTGACAGACAAAGAGCTGATCTGAGGTCCTGAAGCTTTGCGTTCTATCCACGTAGATCCGCAGAGCGCGGACGGGACAGAGCAAAGCTAGGGCTGGGTCTGCCTCCTCTAAGGGCAGCGCTTGCAGTTTCACCACCTGGTCCCTGAAGGGAGTGGTAGGAACCTTGGGCACATAGCCAGGCCGGGGTCTCAGTACCACGTGGGTGTCACCCAGCCCGAACTCTAGGCACGATTCGTCGACCGAAAATGCCTGCAGGTCCCCTACCCTCTTGATGGAGGCCAGTGTAGCCAACAGCAAAGTCTTCATAGACAGAATCTTTAGCTCTGCCGACTGCAAAGACTCAAATGGGGCATTCTGAAGTGCTCGGAGCATCAGAGCAAGATCCCAAGAGGGTATGGAGGGAGGTCGAGGAGGATTTAACCGTCTCGCCCCCCTGAGGAACCTGACGACCAGGTCGTGCTTCCCAACCGACTTACCTTCTATGTGATCGTGATAAGCAGATATTGCAGCAACATGGATTTTGAGGGTGGAGGGCGACAGCCTACGCTCCAACCCCTGTTGCAGGAAGGAAAGCACAGACGCGATCGAACATCTTCGGGGGTCTTCTCGGCGAGAAGAACACCACTCGACGAACAGGTTCCACTTCGAGGCATAAGCCTGTCTCGTAGACGGTGCTCATGCTGAAGTGATGGTGTTAACTACCTCTTGAGGTAAGTCACCTAGAACCTCCGCGTCCCGTCCAGGGACCAGACATGAAGAGGTCTGGACGCGGGTGCCAAAGGGTGCCCCGTCTCTGAGTCAGAAGGTCCTTCCTCAGAGGAATGGGCCAGGGAGGGGCTGTCGCGAGGAGCATAAGCTCCGGGAACCAAGTCCAGTTGGGCCAGTACGGCGCCACCAACAGGACCTGCTCCTCGTCCTCCCTGACCTTGCACAGTGTCTGTGCAAGTAGGCTCACTGGGGGAAACGCATATTTGCACAGGCCCGGGGCCAGCTGTGCGCGAGTGCATCCGTGCCGAGTGTGGCCTCGGTCAGCGAATAAAACCACTGGCAGTGGGACGTTTCTGGGGAAGCAAACAGGTCGACCTGTGCCACCCCGAACTGTCTCCAGATCAGCTGGACCACCTGGGGGTGGAGTCGCCATTCTCCCGGGAGCGCAGCTCGTGACAGCTCGTCGGCCACACGGTTGCGCACACCAGGGACATGAATGGCCCGAAGCGACCTCAGACACTTCTGACTCCAGAGGAGGAGATGGCGGGCGAGTTGCGACATGCGCTGGGAGCGCAGACCACCTTGTCGCAGTGTTGTCCGTACGGACCAATACATCTTTGCCCCATAACAGCCTTTTGAGGCGGCTCAGTGCAAGATGTACTGCTAGCAACTCGAGGCAGTTGATGTGCCAATGCAGGTGCGGGCCTGTCCAAACCCCTGAAACTGCATGCCCGTTGTACGTGGCCCCCCAGCCCATGGCAGAGGCATCTGTGAAAACCACAGCATGCCTGGACACCTGTTCCAAGGGCACCCCGGCCCGAGGGAACAAGGGGTCTGACCACGGGCTGAAGGTTTGGCGGCAGGCCGGTGTGATACTCACCCGGTGAGTGCCGCGTTGCCACGCCCATCTCGGGACCCGGCCGTGAAGCCAATGCTGAAGCAGTCTCATATGAAGCAGGCCGAGCGGTGTTACTGCCGCCGCGGCCGCCATATGCCCCAGGAGCCTCTGAAATTGTTTCAGTGGGACCGCCATCCTGCCTTGAAACGTGTTCAGGCAGTTCAGCATCGACTGGACGCGCACCTCTGTGAGGCGCGCTGTCCGTTTGACCGAATCCAACTCCATACCGAGAAAAGAGATCCTGCACGGGGGCGAATTTGCTCTTTTCCCAGTTGACCCGAAGACCCAGCTGGCTGAGGTGTCTGAGCACCAGGTCCCTGTGTTCGCACAACTGATCCCTGGACTGTGCTAGAATGAGCCAGTCGTCGAGATAGTTGAGGATGCGAACGCCCTGTTCTCTCATGGGCACAAGGGCCCCCTCCGTGACCTTCGTAAAGACACGGGGGGACAGGGACAGCCCGAAGGGCAGGACTTTGTACCGATATGCTCGACCCTCGAACGCAAAGCGCAGAAATGGCCTGTGTCGAGGGAGAATCGAGACATGAAAATACGCGTCCTTCAGGTCGATCGCTGCAAACCAATCTCGGGGACGGATGCACTCAAAAATATGTTTCTGCATGAGCATCTTGAACGGTAGCTTGTGAAGGCTCCGATTCAGAACTCACAGGTCCAAGATTGGCCGTAACCCACCGGTTTTCTTGGGTACAATGAAGTACGGGCTGTAGAAGCCTGTCTTCATATCGGCTGGAGAGACCGGCTCTATCGCGTCCTTCGCCAGTAGGACTGTGATCTCCGCACGCAGGACATGGGCATCTGCAGCATTCACCGAAGTGAAACAGACGCCCATGAACCTGGGGGGACGCCGGGCGAACTGAATCGCATAGCCGAGCCTGATGGTTCGAATGAGACAGCGAGACGGACTGGGGAGTGCTAGCCTGGCTCGCAGAGACCGTACAAGCGGGACCAAAGGAACGACCGGCATACCCACCGTGGGGCAGCGAGGTGGAATGCAAGTACCGGGCTGGGGCGGCTGTCTCGTGGAGGCGGCCCGCAACGAGGTGAGAGTGTGCTGTGCAACGCTTACCTGATTCCACGAGTGGGCAGGGGGTACATGAGGAGGCTTGGTTGCGTCCTCGAGCCGTCGACTGCTGCCCGCTGGTGAAGGGGGAGGATGAGTGTGGTCCGGCGTTTGACTGGCCACAGCTCTCCGAGCCCCCTGAGGACCCGGAGATAGAGGAAACTGCTCTTTTATTGAAAATTTGGGTACCGCTGGGACTGGGCCCAGTGGCGGAACACAAAGAAAACGGAACCAAAGATTCTCCACCCGGCCCTCCTCCGGGGGATGGAGCGGTGCGATCACCGTCTCCTGAAGAGCAGTCCTCCCCATCTCCGGGTCGCCCGTCTCAGGGCCGCTTGCCCTTGGCCTTGCCACCCCTCTTGGCGGGGGCCTGGACGGGCGGGGCGGCCTGCTTGCGCCCGGCTCCTCGACGTCGCTTGGGTGGAGGCTGCTGCTGTGACGCGGGAGCGGAGGCAGACGCAGACGCAGACGCAGACAGGAGCTGACCACCGTGGCAGGATGTGACTGATCGCCTCTGTCTGCTTCTGTGCGGCCGAGAACTGCTGGGCGAAGTTCTGGGCCGCGTCGCCGAAGAGGGCGGTCTGGGACACGGGGGAATTAAGGAACCTGATCTTGTCGGTTTCCCTCATGTCAGCCAGACACAGCCAGAAATGGCGTTCCTGGACCACCATCGTGGACATCGCACGACCAACTGCCCGCGCCGTAACCTTCGTCGCACGAAGCGCGAGGTCCGTTGCAGTTCTCAGTTCGTGCAGAACTGCGGGATCGTGACCACCCTCGTGCAAGGTCTTCAGTGCCTGGGCCTGATGGATCTGCAACAACGCCATGGCATGTAAGGCGGACCCAGCATCTCCACAAGCCTGGTAGGCCTTTCCGATCAGTTCGGACGAGTACCTACAGGCCCGGGAGGGGAGACATGGGTTCCCCCTGGATGTGGAGTTAGGGCACAGTTGCATAGCAACGGCCCGTTCCACGGGAGGAACCTGCGTGTAACCCTTTGCAGGTCCGCCATCGAGGGTGGTGAGGGAGGAGGATCCACCAGGCCGGTTTCGGGCAGTAAAAGGTGCCGTCCATGACTTGGTGAGCTCCTCGTGCACCTCCGGAAAGAACAACACAGTCAGGGAATAGTGCAGCCTGACGTGCGCGCTCTCTCTCACGAAGGCGCTCTCTTACCAGCCGTAGGAACGGCTTTTCAGCGCTCTCCACCTAGCGCACCGAACCAGCTGTGAGAACAGCCTTTGTGTTTGCTCTATCAAACAAAAAAGAGAGATGATCAAAGAACCACACGACCCGCTGCAGCGCTGTCACACCAACACCGACTGAAGAGATCACTTCAAAAAGGCAGGCTTCAGTCAGTCAGTAGAAGAGAGTGATATCTGGACGAACCATTTACCACTCGGCTCCGAAGCAAAAAGCTAATTTGATGCAAGCACCTTTGTCTCATTTATACCCGCGCTGCGTGGCATGAGCACCTGGTGCAATCATTGCATGCCAATGTGCATTGGCTCGTTTAGTTACACTCGAAGTAGATTGGCTCTCGCGAGCGAGATTCCTATTCGTCTGTCTCCGACGTGGCGTTGGAAGTGACGACTGAATGGGAACTACAGGAAACGTATGATCTCTGTAATTGCAAACAAAAAAGGTTTCTGTACCAAATATTAAGTTCTGCTTTTCTGATGTATCAAATACTTATGTCATGCAATAAAATGCAAATTAATTACTTAAAAATCATACAATGTGATTTTCTGGATTTTTGTTTTCGATTCCGTCACTCACAGTTGAAGAGTACCTATGATAAAAATTACAGACTTCTACATGCTTTGTGACTTCTACATGCTTTGTAAGGCAAACCTGCAAAATCGGCAGTGTATCAAATACTTGTTCTCCCCACTATAACTATCAGGAAAATTAACAAATGATTTACTGAAAGTATTTTTTAATTAAGGGGTAATTATCCATGTAGTTACAGGGTAAGTGGTGCTTATTTCATGTAGTTACAGGGTAAGTATGAATCTGCGGGTTGTTAATAGTTTTATGTCTACAATAAAAAACACGTACAAAATCTCATATCACTCGGAAACGTTTATTGAAAAACAACTTAATTCAAAACAGATTTATGACACTTCTTATTAATTTTTTTTTAAATAAACTTTTCATTTCAAATAATAACGTCCTGACAGAAAGTGGCACGTTTTTTCCCTTTTTTGTTTCTCTTGATTGGCTTCTCCTCCTCTTCTTTTTTTTCGTTATTTCCACTGATGGATCTTAAGAGCAATCCCATGTCTTTTGATATTCTGTATTATTATTTATTAAAAGAAAAAGTACATCCAGAGATGATCTCATAATTTACTAATCTTTTCACATCTGACCAACTGTTACCAGCGTGTGCGTGAGTAAAGAAGCTTCAAGCTTTCATGACGGTCTCGCGCGAGTGGCGACTCTGTCTCTTTGGCGTCTCTGTCTTCTAGTCTTGTTTGTTTCTCATTGCTATTATCATATATTATGTTATTGTTTGTTTACTGTTGTGAGTATTAATTAAAAAAAATGAAAATAAAAACAGACAGCATCCGACATCCGCGTGACCAGTCACACTTCAAGTTACATCAAGCGTGAACTCAACCCTCTCATTCACGCAGATGACTGCTGGTTGGAAGCGATAGTTTACGGTTTAATTTTTTTTTTTTAAATATTGGTATTTTTCTTACAAACACTTAACGTTTCACTTCAGAAGACATTGATTCATCAATTGGGATCGTATGGATTGCTGTAGTTATTGCTGTATGTGCTGTTTGATGCTTCGACTTTTGGGAACCCAAATGAGTTTTCATTATCAGAGATTATTTATTTTTCTGTGTTCATCTGAAGAAAGAAAGTCGTATACATCTCGGATGGCATGAGGGTAAAAGATGAGTAAACGGTGAGGACATTTCTGCGTGCACTGTATTTTCTTTAAATACATAATATAGCTACAGAATAGCTAGAGACATAGGATTCCTTCTTAAGATTCATCTGTGTCAAGAACGAATAAGAAGAGGAACAAGAGGAGGAGAATCCAAGAAAGAGAAATGAATGTGTTGTAAATCTGTTTTAAAAAAGTTGTTTTTCAAATAAAGATTTCCGAGTGATATCAGATTGTGTATGTGTTTTTATTGTACTTACCCTGTAACTACATGAAACAAGAGGGTAACAAGCACCACTTTAATTTACAGCCCGTAGATTCATACTTACCCTGTAACTACATGAAACAAGAGGGGAACAAGCACCACTTTAATTTACAGCCCGTAGATTCATACTTACCCTGTAACTACATGAAACAAGAGGGGAACAAGCACCACTTTAATTTACAGCCCGTAGATTCATACTTATCCTGTAACTACATGAAACAAGAGGGGAACAAGCACCACTTTAATTTACAGCCCGCAGATTCATACTTACCCTGTAACTACATGGATAATTACCCCTTAATTAAAAAATACTTACAGTATAAATAGTTTGTTAATTTTCCTGATAGTTACCCCTTTATTCTACACGCACTTACTTTATAGTTACACTATAATTACCGAAAGTTACGCTGTAAATTCGCTTTACTTATGCAGTACTTTCCGGGCTGTAATCTAAAGCGTTACCGAAAACTTTTCACTGAAAAATTACAACTGGATTATCGGAAAATTTAGTTGGATTCTTGCGGCTAAAGGACAAACTTGCAGTTTTGGATGAAGCTAAAAACTTGTTCATCCACCTAGCCAAAATCCACCAAAACAAAGGAAGGCAAATGTCCAGAGTTTGGCTTACTAGATTTATACCAGACACTTAGAGTATTTTGATTAGTTAATCACATATTTATTGTACTACTCTTTATATACATTATTGATTCTAACAAATTTGATTTTGAAGCTGAGATCTTTAAGCCATTTGATCTCTCTACAGTTGACTCTTATAATTTTGATGTTGACCAAGATTTTAACTTCTTTTCCTCAATACATGCTTCAAATTTTTGTAGTTCTTATACTGAAACTCAGTTTAATGATTTATGTAGATCTCTGGCTTCAAATGTTTTTTTTCTACTTTTCATTTGAACATAAGTGTGACGATGCGGAGGCTGATTGAGAATCCATATGCGGTAGTTTTACTTAAAGGAGAACAGACACAAACCAAAACGGCAGGCAGATAATCAGGCTCGTAGAAGCAGGCAAAAGGTCCAATACACAGTAAGCAGATCAGTCCAGAACGACAAATCAGAAGGGCAATACAAGAGTCAGAATTTGGGGAAAACAGGCAATGGGTCATACACTATAAGGCGAACAGACGTAGGCAAGATAACTCTCGGTAAAGCAGGTAAACTGGCAATACTTCGCAACTACTGTTTGGCATGGCTAGGCTATATGGCTACAAGACCGGATGTCACAGCAGAGCTAGCGGAGGGAGTGAGCTCAGTCAATACTCCGGCGAGGGCTCCCTCTGCTGGCGTGGCGTTACAATAAGTCTTTCTAGGAATTATGACAATCTTATTCATTATTTATTTTTACTTAAACACCAGTTTTCTATTATTGCTTTATCTAAAACATGGCTTACAGAGAACTCTAGAGGAGTCTTTAAATTATCTAAATATAATTCGGTTCATTATGTTAGAGAGAACAGATTGGGAGGTGGAGTATCTCTGTTTATTACTGAAGACTATGAATTTAAAATTAGGGATGATCTGGCCTTAATGTCAGATGGGAATGGAATGGAATCTTTATTTGTTGAGTTCTCTGCTGGTTCTGGAGGAAAGAACATTAGTGTTGGTGTTATTTACTGACCACCTGATTCTAGTATTCAAGATTTTAATGAAAGTTTGGTCAGTACACTTGATTTGATAAATAATGAGCATAAATACTGTTATATTTTAGGTGATTTTAATATAAATCTATTAAAAAAGAAATTTGATACTGCTACTGCAGATTTTCTTAATACTCTTTATTCTAGTTATTATTTCCCTCTTATTCATAAACCTACAAGAGTTAAAGAAAATTCCAAAACCTTGATTGACAACATTTTAACCAATTCTTTAAGTGAAGGAATTCAATCTGGTGTTTTGTATTCTGATCATGTCCCCATATTTCATTATTCTGTAATTAAGACTAATAGAGTAAAACTTTCAAAAGAAGTACAGTATAAGAGAATCATGAGTAAGTCAAATATTGCTAAATTTAAAGATTTGATTGTCAGTACCTCTTGGGATATGATGCTGATAGAGCATATCAACAATTTATGACTATCATTAGTTCTAGTTTTAATAAATGCTTTCCAGTTAGTAGTTCTGTTAAGAAACTCAGTCAGGACTTTAATAAGCCTTGGTTTACAGCTAGCTTACTGAAGATGCTAAAGACTAAGAATAAAAAGAAAATTCTAAATCATACTCCTTTCACCTTTGGGGTTTATAAATCTTATAGAAATAAATATAATTATTCTATTAGATATGCAAAAAAGCAATATTTTAGTGAAAATTTTAAGAGGTGCTCAAATGACATTAAAACTACATGGAAAGTAATACATCAGTTGTTGCAAAAAGAGAATATTACTTCAGAGCTACCTTCAGACTTTGTAGATGGCAACAATTCTTTTAATAATCCATTTGACATAGCTCAAAAATTTAATGAATTTTTTGTTAATGTTGGTCATGAATTAGCTAGTAATATTCCTTTTGGTAATGGCGAAGCCTTGGATTATATATCAGGAACTTTTCCTACTATCTCTACTTTTAAGCTACCCGAGATTCAAGAAATAAGTGAAATTATTGATGAATTAAAAATATCTTCAGCTGGTCATGATAATATCTCTGTATTTCTTGTCAAACAGGTGAAATGTTTAATATTGCAGCCTCTTGCTCACATTTTTTCTCTCTCTTTGCAAACAGGCATTGTGCCAGAGGATTTAAAAATAGCAAAAGTTATTCCTCTGTTTAAAGCAGATAATCCACAATGTTTTAACAACTATAGACCTACATCTATTTTGCTATGTTTCTGAAAAAATGTTGAACAAAATTGTATATAAACGGATTCTTTTTCATTTATATTCATATTCCATTCTTTACAAACATCAGTATGGTTTCCGTAAAAAAACACTCTACTTATATGGCTTTGCTTCACCTGATTGACAAGGTTACTCTTGCACTTGAAAACCATGAATTTACTTGTAGTATTTTTTTATAGGTCTGTCAAAAGCTTTTGATACAGTCAATCATTACATTTTATTGGAAAAGCTGTATAAATATGGTTTTCATGATATTACATACAAATGGTTGAACAATTAAATTTTTAATAGAAGACAGTTTGTTTGCCTTAAGGGTTGCTATTCTAGCAAATAAAGATTACTATGTGGGGTTCCTCAGGGGTCCATTCTTGGACCCTTATTATTTCTTATTTATATAAATGATTTGTCAAATGTTTCAAATATTCTTACTCCAATAATGTTTGCTGATGACACAACCACTCAAATTTTTATTTATTGATTAAGAATGTAAGTGATAGTTTAATTGCTTATACTAATTGGTTTAATCCAAATCAATTTTCTTTAAATATAAAAAAATCTAATTTTATTATTTTTAGTGGTAAAAAAAATATACCCTAAGGATTTATCAAATTATAATTGAATCTATTGCGGTGCCTCAAGTGTCAACTACAAAATTCCTGGGAGTTTTTGTTTACGAGAGCCTGAGTTGGAGGGAACAAGCTGACTATGTGAGCAGAAAAATGCATAAATCTACTGGTATAATAAGAAGGGTTAGGCATCTTGTTACTACAGAAGGTCTTCTTACTCTTTACTATAGTTTAATTTATCCGTATTGTAATAAAGTTTTTTATTTTAAGTTACTTTTTCCTACTACTCTTCAAAAAAAATGTATCCTTCAGAAACGTTTTGTTAGGATGCAACCCGTTCAAATGCATATACTTCATCTGCTTCTTTATTTTAGAAACTTCAAGTTCTTATTATGATTTTAATATTTCTCAAATATGTGTTTTCATTTACAAGATTTATCTACAGACAACAAAATGCAGTTTACTGGATGGATATGTTCAAAGAACTGCAGTCAACTTGTGATTTCACAGGCGATGCAACTGACAAATGCCTCATACGGTTCTGTTTCCTCTCATTAATTCAGGTAACTGTTGTTTAGTCTGCTATTAATATATCTTAATAATTTCCATTTGTCCAAGACAATTTAAACGGGGCACATCTCTTTTGGCAAGTTTATTAGGCCCATGTAGCCCAACTGTCCAATTGACCTTTATTATTATTGCTGTTGGTATTATCTGCTTGTATTTATTCAGTACAGATATAGTATGCTTTTTTTTAGGAAGAATCATTAAATGTTTTTTAGGTTCATGGGTTTCATTAATCATGCATAGGCTTAGATAAGTCGGGTTATTTGTTCAAAAGATATTTTTAATGGTATTTAATTAATATTTTTTAAAAGTAAATTCATCTCTCTGCCATTTGCGTTTTTTTTTTTTTTTTGGTTGATCAGGTGCTGTTCGTTTGCTGTGGTGCTGAATCGCATGACCACATCTGCGGCGTCTACACGGTGAATTGGCAATAGACCGCGGTGGGATTCAGCACTAAATAATATTGCTCCTTGTTCACATTTGGAATCAAATGTCATGCATAAAATTACTGTAAACTATTTATATTTTTGTATTTTAATTTTTTTCCTATTAAAAAAACTTTATCCAAAACAACTTACAAATGAGGGGGACAGACTGCTGACAATCGTAATAGACAGACGTTGCTTTGCTATGATTAAAAAGTGTAAATACAGGGATGTTCATTGTTCAATCCAGCTCATGAATGACCAACTTCCTGCAGAGTTTAGTTCCAACTTGCCCCAATAAATTTGCCTGGAAGTTTCTAATGATCCTTGATTAGCTGGTAAAAGTGTGTTTAATTGGGGTCAGAGCTAAGCTCTGCAGGACAATGGCCCTCTAAGAGCAGGACTGGTTTATTATTATTTTAATTTATTATAACATTTTTATCTGCTACTAGATAATTATGCTATTTGGAAATGGCCATACATATTGAGCTATTTGCAATTAACGTTCAAGTTCTAGTGCTTCTGTAAGTAGCTTTTCAGTTCACTGCATGTCAATATACCCCTTTATTAATCCCTATAATATGCTTTGTTTTTAGGATGAACTGGACACTGTTGTAAACATGTGGAATAACCACCGAATCCGACGTAGCAATGGTCGTGACTTACAACATGGGAAACCCTTCCTCATGTACAACTTACCAGAACTGTATCAGTCAAAAGACTACTTGAATCCCGTAGATGCTGAAAGATTGGATGTGATTATCCATGAAAATGTCTGCCTGTGGAAATCAGACATACCCTGTAATCGTGACTTCTATGACCTCTGCATTCTTGTTATGGAGGACAATAATCTACAGCCAAGTGCAGCAGCCACAGAGGCATTGAAACTCTACAAAAACATTCGACCTCTGGTTAGAGAACTTTTGGGTTTATACAGTGGGTAGAACAAGTATTTGATACACTGCCGATTTTGCAGGTTTGCCCACTTACAAAGCATGTAGAAATCTGTAATTTTTATCATAGGTACTCTTCAACTGTGAGTGACGGAATCTCAAACAAAAATCCAGAAAATCACATTGTATGATTTTTAAATAATTCATTTGCATTTTATTGCATGACATAAGTATTTGATCACCTACCAACCAGTAAGAATTCTGGCTTTCACAGACCTGTTAGTTTTTCTTTAAGAAGCCCTCCTGTTCTCCACTCATTACCTGTATTTACTGCACCTGTTTGAACTCGTTACCTGTATAAAAGACACCTGTCCACACAGCCAATCAAACAGACTCCAACCTCTCCACAATGGCCAAGACCAGAGAGCTGTGTAAGGACATCAGGGATAAAATTGTAGACCTGCACAAGGCTGGGATGGGCTACAGGACAATAGGCAAGCAGTTTGGTGAGAAGGCAACAATTGTTGGCGCAATTATTAGAAAATAGAAGAAGTTCAAGATGACGGTCAATCTCCCTCGGTCTGGGGCACTATGCAAGATCTCACCTCGTGGGGCATCAATGATCATGAGGAAGGTGAGGGATCAGCCCAGAACTACACGGCAGGACCTGGTCAATGACCTGAAGAGAGCTGGGACCACAGTCTCAAAGAAAACCATTAGTAACACACTACGCCGTCATGGATTAAAATCCTGCAGCTCACGCAAGGTCCCCCTGCTCAAGCCAGTGCATGTCCAGGCCCGTCTGAAGTTTGCCAATGACCATCTGGATGATCCAGAGGAGGAATGGGAGAAGGTCATGTGGTCTGATGAGACAAAAATAGAGCTTTTTGGTCTAAACTCCACTCGCCGTGTTTGGAGGAAGAAGAAGTACAACCCCAAGAACACCATCCCAACCGTGAAGCATGGAGGTGGAAACATCATTCTTTGGGGATGCTTTTCTGCAAAGGGGACAGGACGACTGCACCGTATTGAGGGGAGGATGGATGGGGCCATGTATCGCGAGATCTTGGCCAACAACCTCCTTCCCTCAGTAAGAGCATTGAAGATGGGTCGTGGCTGGGTCTTCCAGCATGACAACGACCCGAAACATACAGCCAGGGCAACTAAGGAGTGGCTCCGTAAGAAGCATCTCAAGGTCCTGGAGTGGCCTAGCCAGTCTCCAGACCTGAACCCAATAGAAAATCTTTGGAGAGAGCTGAAAGTCCGTATTGCCCAGCGACAGCCCCGAAACCTGAAGGATCTGGAGAAGGTTTGTATGAAGGGGTGGGCCAAAATCCCTGCTGCAGTGTGTGCAAACCTGGTCAAGAACTACAGGAAACGTATGATCTCTGTAATTGCAAACAAAGGTTTCTGTACCAAATATTAAGTTCTGCTTTTCTGATGTATCAAATACTTATGTCATGCAATAAAATGCAAATTAATTATTTAAAAATCATACAATGTGATTTTCTGGATTTTTGTTTGAGATTCCGTCACTCACAGTTGAAGAGTACCTATGATAAAAATTACAGATTTCTACATGCTTTGTAAGTGGGCAAACCTGCAAAATCGGCAGTGTATCAAATACTTGTTCTACCCACTGTAGACTTGATGTGTGTTGTTTGTTTGGGAGTACAGCATGCCCAAGCATGCTCGAGGGAGCTGCTTGTGAGCATTGTGAGCGTTTGCCTTTGAGAATGCTGTGCTCCCGCCGAGCACTCTTTGAGGAAGGCGCTTCTGCTCGCATTCTTTGCGGCTCGGGTCCCGCTTCTGCCGAGGCAGAGTGGCGGCTTCAGTCATGGGGTTCGCAGATGGATCTGGCAGAGGGGTTAGAGATGAGCTCTGCCCTTTCTCTGCCCTCACCTGCCAGGTCCAGTGCCTCTATTCAGGTTTTGGAATTCCCGCCTCGTTGAGGCACCGGTACTACAATTATCTAGTTCTGAGGAGCTGGATGTTGTTAGTATCGCGACAGGTAGCACTGAAGACTCGCCACTTCAGTCGCCTGCCAGTGAGGAGCTAGTGGAGGTTTTAACTTGCGCTGTTGCCAAGTTAAGTTTAGATTGGCCAGCCAAGAGGCAGGAGACCCGTCCAAAAAGCAAACTCGATGAACGTTTCCTGCCCTCTCATAATGTTCAACCTCCACATCGGGGCTTGCCGTTCTTTCCTATAGCAATATAGTTGGGTTGAAAAAACATGGATATGGGGCGATGCCCCGAGACGCTTGCGTGCCATCTCTCTCCCGAGTCTGCATTGTTCCTTAAAGCCCCGACATTGCCCACCAAACCACTAAGAGCTACTTCTGCGTTGGTGGGCAACGCGTACACGGTAGTGGGTCAGGCTGCGGCATGTCTGCACACGATGTCCATTCTGCAGGCATACCAGGCTGACCTGCTAAAAGACCTGGGGGATAGTGAGGAAGTCGGAGCTGATTTAATCCAGGAGCTCCGACATTCAGCCGATTTAGCTCCCCGTGCCACCAAGGAGACGGCCAAGTCAGTGGGCGGTTCTATGGCAGCCCTGGTGGCCACGGAGAGGCATTTTTGGCTGAACCTCACTGAAATTAAGGAGAGGGACAAAAAGGTTTTGCTGGATGCACCACTTTCTCCTGATGGCCTTTTCGGTGACGCCGTTACCACAGTCACCAAAAGGTTTCAGGAGGCTAAAATGCAAGCGGCTGCGCTCCAGCAGTTCCTCCCTTGGAGACCCCAGGTCCCGGGGCTGCTAGGCGGGAGCAGCCCAAGCCGAGTGCGAGCTCCTCACATCAGGTGCAACAGAAGCAGTGCGTTTCTCAGGCGAAGTCCTCAAAGGGCAAGGCGGATCTGAGGACCGTTATTGTTTCTAAGAGGACTTCATTTAAGAAATCCTGACGCCAGCAGTGGTGTCAGGGTTCTGAGGGTAGTCCCCTCCGAAGGAAGGCGGTTGTTCACCTCATATTACGGTGCCCGTCTCCCTTCGGTGCCCTCAGGACACAGTTCTGCCAAACCCGCCACAATGCCGGGGCGTAGAAGGTCCTCGCGAGTCACCCGACGGTGGCCCGCCCCCTCTGAGGAGGGTCCCAGAGCAGTCAAGCCAGTCGTTCCCTGCCGGTTTGCCGCTTCAGGGCACTGCGATTGCTGTTCGCAGTACACCAGAGGCCAGTCTCAAGAGACTGGTACCCTTAGTAGATTTTCTGGCAGAGTGGAAACTTCTACCAAATATATCTCAGTGGGTCCTGCAAACAGTAGAAAAGGGGTACACTATCCAATTCAGAATGCGTCCACCTTGTTTCAGCGGGGTCCTACCCACAGTGGTGGGCCCCGAGCAGGCTCTAGTTATGACACAGGAAGTAGAGACTCTTCTGCGAAAGGAGGCTATAGAAAGGGTTCCTCCTCCCAGCAGGGAGTCAGGGTTTTACAGCCGATACTTCATTGTGCCAAAGAAGGATGGAGGGTTGCGTCCGATATTAGATCTGCGTCTATTGAATCGTTCTGTAGGGAAGCTCAAATTCAAGATGCTGACTCTCAAACAGATCATGTCAAACAGATCAGGTCCGAAGACTGGTTTGTTACCATTGATCTCAAGGACGCATACTTCCATGTATCCATCCTTCCATAATACATGAAGTTCCTGAGGTTCGCTTTCGGGGGCGAAGTGTACCAATGTCGTGTTCTTCCTTTCGGCCTACCTTTGTCGCCTCAAACTTTCATAAAGTGTGTGGATGCAGCTCTGGTACCCCTGCGCATTCAGGGCATCTGCATACTCAACTACATCAATGATTGGTTGATTCTAGCTCAGTCAGAGCAGATGGCGGTTCGACATCGAGATGTCATTCTCGCCCACATGAGAAAGTTGGGGTTGAGGCTGAATGCGAAGAAAAGTGTTCTTTCTCCAGCACAGAGAACCACTTATCTGGGCGTGATATGGGATTCAGTTACAATGCATGCGTGTGTCACCTGCCCGTATAGAATTGATTCTCTCAGCCATAAAAGACGCTAACGACAGATGTATGCCTCACAGGTTGGGGGGCGATCATGAGTGCTCGGGGTCTGTGGCAGGACCATCAACTGTCTTGGCACATAAACTGCTTAGAAATGATGGCGGTGTTTCAGGCTCTGAAACACTTCCTCCCAGACCTCAGAGGCCATCATGTACTTGTTCGTTCAGACAACACATCGGTGGTCTCGTATATAAACCATCAGGGGGGTCTGAGGTCATGCCTGTTATACAAACTGGCTCGCCAGATCCTCCTGTGGGCCCAAGGGAAAATGCTTTCTATCAGGGCAGTCTACATCCCAGGGCATCTGAATCAGGAAGCAGACATCCTGTCGAGGCAGGGGCAGAGGCCTGGGGAATGGAGACTTCACCCCGAGGTTGTGGAGCTCCTGTGGGAGAAGTTCGGCAGGGCGGAAGTAGATCTGTTCGCGTCTCTCGAAAATTCTCGTTGTCATCTGTGGTTCTCTCATCCAGCTCCTCTGGGACTGGACACCATGGTACAGGAGTGGCCGAAGCTACCCCTGTCTGCTTTTCCCCCGATTGCTCTGCTTCCGGGAGTTCTGGAGAGAGTCCGCCAGGACGGGGCCTGTCTGTTGTTAGTAGCCCAGTACTGGCCGGTCCGAGTACATAGTGTCTCTCCTAGACGGCTCTCCACTGGAGATTCCAATCAGGAGGGACCTTCTCTCTCAGGCGAGAGGGTTTATACTTCACCCCCGCCCAGAGTTGTGGAAACTGTGGGCTTGGCCTCTGAGAGGGCCCAGCTCATAAGTTCAGGTCTCTTAAATGAGGTTGTTTAGACCATCCTCCACTCCAGAGCTCCATCCACGAGGAAACTCTACTCCTTGAAGTGGAGATTATTCACTTCATTGTGCAGAAATCACCAGTTGGGCCCAGTTAACTGCCCGCTGGGTGCAGTGCTGGACTTCCTTGCAGGAAAGATTCTCCACAGGGCTATCCCCCTCCACAATTAAGGTGTATGTGGCAGCCTTAGCTGCTTACCACACTCCTTTGAGTGGTGTATCTTTGGGGAGACACCTGTTAGTCACTCATTTCCTTCGTGGCACTTCGTGTTTCGACGCAGCGCGAGTTCCCTTGAAAATGAACGTCTCGGTTACGTATGTAACCTTAGTTCCCTGAAGAGGTAACGAGACGCTGCGTTGCCCTGCCATACTCCCAGCATGCCGTGATCGACTTACTTCAGGCTTTTCAGAAGCTGACAGTGTTTGGTTCAATCAATCACGCAGAGGCGTTCCCGCAGCGTTTCTACGCAGCGTCACGTTCCCTCTTCAGGGAACTAAGGTTACATACGTAACCGAGACGTGTTCTGTAAAGTAAAATTAGTATTATTTTATGCAGCCCTACAAGTAGGTATATAGTTTTTTTGTGAATTTTAAATCACAATTTTAACCAGAAAAATTCATATTTTTTCCCCAAATCGTGCTGCCCTCGTTGCTCCTTAACCGCATGTTCAGAGTTGTTTTGTTGTTTTTTACAGGGACCAGATGCCACTGATGAGTCCTGCTGACTCAAACATTCACATGAGTCTCTTCAAACTGTTTTTCTCTGAAAGCCCTGTACAAACATCAGCAAGCTTCTACATGGAGATGGTAAAATAATCTCCATGTTCACTGCAAAAAGTGTTTTTCTTACTTAGTATTTTTGTCTTGTTTCCAGTCCAAATATCTAAAAATTCTTAAATCAAGATTTTACTAGATAAGTAAAATGACATAAAATATTTTTTCTTGTGTTCTGGCGGGGGAAAAAATCAAAATGAAGTGAGTTTTTGCTTAAAACAATAATCTTATTTCTGTTTGAAATCTTGTTACTTGTTTCTGTCCCAAACAGAAACAAGATTATTTTTCTTAGCCCATTGGAAGATAATTTTGCTTGTTTTAAGCAAAAACTCACTTCAATTTGATTTTTTCCAAGCTGTGAGTGTGAATGCTCTGGAGAGCTGTATCATTTGTTGTGTTTATTGTTTATTGTTTTGACTGTGAATAAAGCATGAGTCTAAGTTAAGCTGACCCTGTCCTCTTCCTTCCTTATCATTGAACTTCTTACAATTTAGTAGTGAGGAAATTTCATGAATGGACTTATTGCACAGGTGGCAACCTATCACGGTACCTTACTTAAACTCACGGAGCTCCTGGGAGCGACCCATTCTTTCACAAATGTTTGTAGAAGCAGTCTGCATGCCTAGGTGCTTGACCTCTTCGCCTCTTATCAGACAGCGCAATGTCCATTCTACTTCTCTCTCAGTCACCTAACCCCGCTGGGTCTGGATGCGATGGCTCATACATGGCCAAAGATGCGCCTGTATGCCTTCCCTCCAGTTGCTCTGCTCCCGGGAGTTCTAGCCAGGGTTCGCCAACAAGGGTCTTGCCTCTTACTGATAGCGCCGCGTTGGCCGAACAGAGTGTGGTTCTCGGAGATAGTGTCTCTCCTCAACGGCTCACCGTGGGCGATTCCGGCGAGGAGGGACCTTCTCATGCAGAGGGCACGATATTCCATCCCAGGCCCGACCTGTGGAACCTTCATGTTTGGCCCCTGATGGGCACCAACTGAGGGACACTGGGCTTTCGCCTGCAGTTATTGAGAACATTCTTAGTGCTAGGGCTTCCTCCACTAGGAAAGTTTATGCCAATAAATGGGGTGTCTTTGAAAGATGGTGTACGACACACAATGCAGATCCAGTGAACTGCCAGATTGCTTCAGTTCTTGAATTTCTGCAAGAAAAATTGTCAACAGGCACTTGCCCTGCCACTCTCAGGGTTTATGTGGCCGCTCATTTGGCATGCCATGCCTTGGTGGACGGGGTGCCGCTTGGGAGGCATGCTCTGCTCGCTCGCTTCATTCGTGGAGCCAGGCGGTTGAGGCCTCCTGTAAGAACCAAGATCCCTTCATGGGACTTAGCTATAGTCCTCGAGGGTCTGGTTGAGACCCCCTTTGAACCTTTAGAGTCAGCGTCTGACAAACTTCTGACTTTAAAAATGTTTTTTCTCATGGCGGTAACTTCCTTAAAAAGAATTGGGGATATGCAGGCTCTGTCGATATCGCCATCCTGCTTAGACTTTGCCCCAGGAATGGTGAAAGTGATTTTGCATCCTCATCCTGATTACCTGCCTAAGGTTCCCTTTTCGACTGTACATCCTGTCACTCTGGAGACCTTCTGCCCTCCACCGTTCACAACGCCGGATCAGGAGAGACCTCATAGACTGTGTCCAGTTCGTGCTCTTCAGGCCTACGTCCACCGCACTAGCCAGTGGCGTAAGTCAGAGCAACTATTCGTCTGTCATGGGAGCCGCAACAGAGGTTCTGCCGCCACGAAGCAGACCATGTCACATTGGGTCAGGGATGCTATTGCTCTTGCCTATGAGGCGCGCGGTCAAGCTTCGCCAATAGGCTTAAGGGCTCACTCCACCAGGGAGGTCGCCTCCTCTACTGCGTTAGCAAGGGGGGCCCCCTTGCAAAGTGTTTGTAATGTGGCAGGTTGGTCCTCTCCGCACACATTCATAAGGTTTTATAGTTTGGATGCTCATGCCACTCCGGGCTCTCATGTCCTTGAGTCGACATCACAAGCTAATGTCTGAGGCTTTATTGCGTTCTTGTGCACACCTACACAACCGTAAGGGGTCCAGACACCATCAAGCACGGCGGTGTGGGTATTCTCGTTCCCATTAGCGCTAAGCAGCGCAGCATTAAGTGTAGCTTTTAAAAGGGAACGCTTGGGGTTACTTGACTGTAACCCTGTTCCCTGATAAAGCGGAATGAGATGCTGCGCTACTCTGCCATGCTGATGATGTCCCAGGACTGCTCTTCAAAGAAAAAAGACCTGAAGGCATGCAGCTGGGGCTCATCTATTTATAGCCTCGTGCAGCAGGTGCGCTGATGACGTCACCAGCCGAGGCTATAATGCCTCCGGGTCAATTTCATTGACGTGTTAAACACACTATTCACAGCTGGTCGTGTTAAAGACACTTCCCATTAGCGCTAAGTAGCGCAGCATCTCGTTCTGCTTTATCAGGGAACAGGGTTACAGTCAAGTAACCCCAAGCGTTTTCACTGACCAACTTAAGTGTAAATATAAACTAATTTTGATTTTGATGGCTGCAAAACACCACAAAAAAGGTGGGACATCGCCTTTCCTTTTAATTATTATTTTTTTTAATTGTTCTGGAATTGAGGATATTAATTGTTGCATTTTTCAAGTGGAATTGTTCCCAATCTCGCCAGATAGAAGTCAGCTGCACAATGGTGGCTTCAAACTCAGCTCAACACAATAAATGATACAGCTCTCCAGAACATTCACACCCACAGCTTGGCACGAGTTCTCAGTTCGTCTCTCTCTTCCTTGCTGCTCGTCCCAGTGGCTTTATCCGGTCTATCCATGGCAGTTACTGAAACAAGACACAGGTGTTTGCACTTGACCCACTTTCTCACCGCTTGTCTCCCTGCTCTCTCTCCTGCCGCAGACCTCGCTAAACCACGCCCCTCGCTGAAGACTGGAGTAACGGCTGATGAAAATTCAGTTTTACAACACCAAAATACATTATATTTTAAAGTATATTAAAAAAAATTGTAATATTATTTTAAATTGTAATAATATTTCACAATATTACTGTTGTGAAGTTTCTTTTGTTCAATATTTGTTGTATTTTATTTCTACATATTTTTGTTAAGGACTTTTATTTTGGTGTTGAGCCCTCTGAGAGAGAGGATGATGTAATGAGAAGGGGAGTGCGGGAAGAGAGTAGAGAGTGCGCGGGCAAGGATTGTGGTGTTGCTCTGCTCCCCAGTTTCTCTGCTCAATAAAAGTGATTAGCCGTCAATATTTCAAGTCCATCGTCTTTATTCAAATCAATCCACAAGCAGCTAAACCCCACGCCTTACATATTTATTGGTGGCAGCTGTGATTTTCTCCGGCCTCTTTGGAAAAGTTGCTGTGGACGGGTATGGTGACGAAAACTAAAATATATGATATTTGCTGCCCTTTCATCATATATGCTGGATCAGTTGTACTAGTGGGTTAACCTAGAATGAAATGCGTTTTGCAAGTGTAATATTTTCATTTACATGGACTGTACTCAGACGGATTATATTTATATAACTTTAGAGCAGCTTTATTGTTTTCACCATTGTGTGAGTTTTCTTTTCAAGTTCAGTTAAAAAAAGAGTAAAAGAAGACTCCTGCATCTCTACGGTTCGAAGTTGGCTCATTGCCAGGATTTGACAGCGCTCACTTTCTGAAACGTGTGCACGTTGCTCCCTCCTGTGGCGGACTTCGGTAACTGCACATTTCCTGAGAACAAAAGGAGAAAGCATTGCAAACAAGACTTCTAAAATAGACTTATTTTACGTGTTCAGCTAGTTTTTTTGTTTTATTTTACATGCTCACTACAAAAGCTACTGTTTAAACCAATCCTGCGGGCAATATTTATCAATAAAAGACTTTCCTAGACTGAACTGGTACAAAACTGCATTAGCATCACTCTTTTCAAACATGGCAGAAGACAATGTAACAACCCCTCGAGTGCACTTCAGAGCTGTTTTACCTCCAGACTTCACTGGGGATGGCAACGAAAGCTTTTCTCAGTGGGCTCGTCGTTTTCAAGTATGCTGTGAGACCTCAGGTATGGACAAACCTCAGCTTGCCAAAGTACTTCCTTCAAGATTGGCAGGTGCTGCATTCAGTTATTGGGATAGTTTGTCAGATGACATAAAAGCTGATTATGACAGTACATGTAACAAAATGGCTGCAGTTTTTGACCAAAAACAGCTACTGAGAACTTTTCAAACATACTTGAATGCCAGGCCGCGTCTGAGTAAAGAACCATTGGAAGTGTATGCTGCTGAATTGACCCGCCTTGTTCACCAGGCTTTTCCAGATTATGGAGAATCTGCCATCAAAGGTAAAATTTTGTGACGTTTTATAGCTAGACTTTAACTTTCATTGCAAACTAAGCTGTATGAGTTTGGTGTCACTACACTTGATGATGCAATTAAAGTAGCTGGTCGGCATGCTCCACAGTCACTGAGCCTTTTCCACTGCCGACATCTTCTGCACCTCAACCTGCTGTGGTATACAGCCTTACAACTGAGTCCGCCAATATGCTCGCAGCGCAGCTCAGTGACCTCCATCTGAAAGTAGACAAACTTCAGTCTGTTGTTACTATGCTGACACAGCCTAAGTCTCATCACACCAGTGCTGTCTTATCTCCTGAACGTCACTTCATCTATCATCGAAGATCACCTTCAACGTTCGGGAAACGAGTGGTAGCTGGAGATGAGGGCCAATCTTCACTTCAGCTGTCAGCGGCCCATAGCGACAATGCAGTCACATCTGTGGACACCACAGTCTGGACACCATACATATAAGGCCTCATCGAGGACCAAGAAGTCAGTGTTTTCCTTGACACTGGTGCTGTTGTCACTCATCAGTGAGGCCTTACGTCAACGCTGCCCCTTACTGAAAAGTTTTCAGGTGGCACACACACTAACAGGACAACAGTTAGACATTTTAGGCTCATTAACTGTCACATTACGTCTTGGGTCACACATATTCAGTATGAACATGCATGTCGTAAGACACTCTAGACAGGATGCTCTTCTTGGGTGGGACTTTTTAAAAAAACATGGTGCCTCAATTGACAGCCTCTGGTGCTTTCAGGTTCAAGGATGACAGACTTTCTCTTCTCAGTTCCTCCCAAG
This sequence comes from Coreius guichenoti, assembly GCA_039654105.1. Classification (NCBI taxonomy): domain Eukaryota; kingdom Metazoa; phylum Chordata; class Actinopteri; order Cypriniformes; family Gobionidae; genus Coreius; species Coreius guichenoti. The sequence goes on from CM077181.1 coordinate 24,373,473, forward strand.
CATTGCCTTTTTGCTGTAATGTGTTCTTGCTCTCACAGGTCTCAGTGCCCCCTTTGACCGAGATTGTTGTTCCTGCCTCTGTAGCATGTACCACAGAAACAGGAAGTCAGCTCCATGGTTTTCAAGGTATTCTGGAAACGAATGTGACATTTGACAAAGATTTAGCTGTTGCTCATAGCTTCTCTAATGTCGTAAATGGGCTCCCGGTAGTTCATCTGCTTAATCCTACACACCAAGACATTGAGCTGCCCAAACAGACCCATTTGGGTCAGTTCTACACTGTGCGTAACATGCCTTCTGATTTCTATAAGCCTGTGGATGGTCTTGTAGCTCAGGTTAGTCTGCCAAGCCCTTCATGCCAATTACCTGATGTTCATATGGGTACAGACACTCTTACTCCCACTGAGGTAGAAGTAGTTAACTCCCTCCTACAAGAGAACTGTGATGTCTTCAGTGCTTCCTCTACTGACCTAGGTAGAACTGATTTGATTAAGCATAGCATACACACATCCTCTACGTCCCCTGTGCGTCAGAGAGCATACCGTACATCTCCTGTCCTACGAGAGGAAATCCACAAACAAGTACAGAAACTTCTTGATGCTGACTTAATTGAGCCTAGCCATAGCCCATGGGCCTCTCCAGTGATACTTGTTCATAAGAAGGATGGTTCTTACAGATTTTGTATTGACTACAGACGTTTGAACTCGATTACCATCAAAGACGCACACCCACTGCCACGTGTGGATGATAGTTTAGATGCTCTTTCTGGAGCCACCTTGTTTAGCACTCTAGATTTGTCAAGTGGCTATTGGCAGATTCAAATGGATGATGCTAGTAAAGAAAAAACTGCCTTTACTATGGGTGATTCCCTCTATCATTTTAAGGTCATGCCAATGGACCTCACTAATGCCCCCCCCCCAACATTTCAGAGGTTGATGGAGCTTGTTCTCCGTGGCCTCCATTGGTCCAAGACTCTGGTTTATCTTGATGACATCATAGTCTTCAGTAAGACCTTTACAGATCACATTCACGATCTCTCTGAAGTGCTTGGTAGATTGCGGCAGGCCGGTCTCAAACTCCATCCTCAAAAGTGTTAGTTTTTCAAGCAGCCTGTACTCTTTCTAGGACATGTGGTTTCAAAGGATGGCATTCAACCTGACCCCCAAGTGACTGAGAAAGTGCTGAATTGGCCTCGTCCAACTACACCTACAGAGGTTAGAGCCTTCATAGGCCTCTGTTCATACTATCGCCATTTTATCAAAGACTTTGCAGAAAAAGCAGCCCCTTTACACATTCTGACAAGGAAACAAGCCAAATTTACATGGCGTGAACAATGTGAGGACACCTTTCAGTATTTTCGCCATGCTCTATCCACCCCACCTATTCTCACCTACCCTGATTTCAGCAAGTCTTTTATTCTCCATACGGATGCATCTCATCATGCGATTGGCTCCGTTCTTGCTCAACAGCAACAGGGTGTTGAAAAGGTAGTAGCCTATGCCAGTCATGTGCTAAGTACAACGGAGCATAACTGGTCCACCTTTGACAGGTGGGAATGGTGGGCTATTGTTTGGTCCGTTAGACATTTCTCACACTACTTGCAAAGGTCCCCCTTTGTGATTTTTACAGATCCTCGCCCCTTGTTAGGGTTAAGGAAAATGCCTATTTATCGAGATCCGACAGGACGTAGGGCACGTTGGGCATTGGAGCTTGATGTGTACAATTGGGTCATAAAACACACAAAGCACAGAAATTCCTCAGCCTCCTTCTGTTCCCTTAATGTCAGACAAACCAGAACCTTCTGTAGTCACAGCCCCTCTTACCGCTCATGCTGTCATAGACCTTTCTCAGACTTTGTCAGTCGATATTGCACAGTGTCAAAAAGATGATGTCACACTGAGGACAGTGAGTGAGTGGTTGAAGGAAGGAAGGAGACCCCCAGCTTGGGTTCTAAAGAAAGGTTCGACAGAGCTCAAAGTATACTGGTGACAGTTTGATAGACTACATTTGGAGGATGGAAAAATCTACCGTTTTGCATGTAACAAACCAAAAGAGTCACCCACTCTTCATGTAGTTATTCCCAGTCAAGCTGTCCCCCAGGTGTTACAGTTTTTACATGGCCATTCTACTGTAGGTCACCTTGGTCATAAGACACTTGCAAGGGCCAGGGAGCATTTCTATTGGCCATACATGGCTAGAGACATAGAAAACTACTACTACCATCAGGCCATAAATATGTCCACGTTCTTCAAGACTATTTCACCAAGTATGTGAATTTGTACCCTATGAAGGACCAAAGAGCTGTAACGGTTGCACACTGTATTTTTGTATGTCACAGAATACAGATCAAGGCCGTCAGTTTGAGGCGGATTTAATCAAGGAGTTGTGTTCCAAGTTGGGTGTCACCAAAACTAGGACTTCTCCTTATCATCCTGAGGGAGATGGTTTAATCGAAAGATTAAATCGCACCCTGAAAGACCAGTTGAGTAAATGTCTGTATCAGCAAACAGAGCCATGGGATACCATATCGAGGTCAATCCAGTTCTCTTATAATACCAGTGTACACAGCAGTACTGGATACACCCCTTTCTTCCTTGTTCATGGACATGAAGCCAGACTGCCTGTTCATTTACTCTTTCCTTGTCCTACTGAAGCTTCCAGTGCCTCTGCTGGCACTCCAGCAGAGTATGCTGTGTCTGTCTACAGGAAACTGCAGTTTGCATTCAAGTTCCGTCAGGAGAATCAGGAACATGCTCATGTACAGCAAAAAGCTCAATATGACAAAAAGGCCAAATTCACCACGTACAGTACGGGAGACTTAGTTTGGCTGAATGATCCTGCTCATTCCCCATGTAAACTGGCCCCACGCTGGAAAGGACCCTACATTGTAACACAAATAGTTCAGCCAGTCGATGGTTATTCTGTACTGTAGAATTCAGCCAAAAGATTTTCCTGAAAAGACACTGCAAGTGGTACATCATAACCGTCTTAAAACCTACCTGTCTTCCACATCTCAGCTAGGGCGAACAGTATCGGATGCATCGTCTCCCATTACACAGCCTGTTGAAAATGAAGTACCCTCTAGTACTTCTAATTCCACTACACTTGCTGTCCGAGGGAACTTGCCTTCTGTTGTCTTTACTGGAGGAGTCCCCGATCAGAGTCCAACTAGGTCATTGCTTTTGGGACAGTCCCCGCTGAACTTAACTCAAAACACTGGACAGTTTGATGTCCCTCAGTCTGATAATATAGACACTGTAACCTCAAAAGTGGCCTGACCTACTGCTATGGCTCCACATGCTGTTCTAGACTCTAGACCGTTAGGTCGCAGGCCTGTCAAATTGCCTGCAAGGTTCAAAGACTATGTTGTGAAGTAAAAAAAAAAAGAAAAAAAAGGGGTTATCAATCTGTTGCTTTATAACTTTTGCAGAAATCCTGTAGTGCACCAATAACCTGCACATATTTTTGTATGGTTTATGAATGGCATTGTTACTTTCTGTATGTTGAAAACGTGGATGTTTCTTTTCCCACAGGGTAACTAATGTTAAGTTTCTTTTGTTCAATATTCGTTGTATTTTATTTCTACATATTTTTGTTAAGGACTTTTATTTTGGTGTTGAGTCCTCTGAGAGAGAGGATGATGTAATGAGAAGGGGAGTGCGGGAAGAGAGACGGAGTAGAGAGTGCGCGGGGGCGAGGATTGTGGTGTTGCTCTGCTCCCCAGTTTCTCTGCTCAATAAAAGTTATTAGCCGTCAATATTTCAAGTCCATCGTCTTTATTCAAATCAATCCACGGGCAGCTAAACCCCACGCCTTACACAGTTTTTTTTCTGTATTTTTGATCAAATAAATGCAGGCTTTATGAGGATGAGACTTCTTTCAAAAACATTAAAAATAGTAATGTGTCCAATCTTTTGACTGGTACTGTATATAATTTAAAATATACGAGGCTATACAAAATTTTGTTCACATGCTGTGCAATAATACATGCATGCATGAGATCACAAAAATTATGTTTTCTTTTAAAAGTGGACATTATTAAGGTTAATACAATCGTTGCTATGATCCTGTTATCAGTATGCTCACAGATGTTTTTTTTTTTTTCTTATTCTTTCTTTTATCTCACACATTTGAGAATCACAGTGACCTGATACTGGCCCCCACAGGACATTCTGCATAAATATGGTGAAGGTGAGCTCACTGACTAGAAGCAGGAGAGTTTTTTTTTTCTTCTCGGTGCATAGAAACACCAAACACCTTGGAAATGCCAGGTATGTGATGTATCTTTGAACAGGATTTATTTCCAGATATAACTGTGTACACAAAATGTCCCTTTTGCTTTCAATTTATATTGTTAACTATATTCTAAATAAACTACAATAAATATATATTTCTTTTGTCCTGTTTTGTCCTCATATTCTTTCTTGAGTTCCCTCTCAGTCACATACCTGACTCAAAGGCTCATTCATTATACGGCTCATTATGTGGTTCTTTGTCATCTGAAGTGTGAATCACAGCATTATTCATGATCATTCACACCCCCACGCATATGGCCTCTGTAAACAAAAAAGTGTCTTAAATCAAAAAAGTGATTTAAATCAATATATTGCTTTATGTGAACGATAATTTTCACATAAATTTGAAGCAAAAACTCTAGGTAACAACATCCATTAGTCTTGTGGACACATATTTACTATGTGTTTTGTGGCCGGGCTTATTTCAGTACCTTAATTTTTGTTTTTCAATAACCATGCATAAATGTTATTCTCTCAAAAATACAAATATGTACATACATGTTGCTCACATATTATGGTAGCCCAGTCCGTGCTGAATACAGTGTAATGACACTTTTGTCATTAATATGTTTATAAGCAACTGAATAAAGCACAAATGTCAGAGCAAAACTAAAGGTCCTCAAAACTGCCCGGTTACCATCATTATTAGCAGTGTGTCATCATTAACCTCATTGTGTTCACTATAATAGCTCCTCCCGTTCCTTCAGTCTCTGTCCAATCTCAGTTATGTTTTAGTGTGTTGTGCTGTTGCCCGTCTTCCTGTCTTGCGTTTATCTAAGATTAAATCACGTTTGGAATTGTATCTGCCTGTCTTCGTCTTCCTGCCTGCACACACCCGTGACAGAAGATCGGACCAAAACCACGTATAGTGTTGTGTTTGTAGGATTTTATTTTCTGTTTTTGTGTTCAGTGTTTTGTTTTCCGTTTTCACCCCTCCGTGCACAATAGACTTTCCAGCTGTCAGACTCATGTGCCTTGAGCAGGGAGAAAGCTCCCTCGAGAAACATTTAGAAGTGTTTTTGGATCTCGCCCATCAGACCACCTTCCCAGACTACTGCCTGTGCACGTTCCTGCAGGTGGGACTCAACGCCGCCACACGTGCACAGTTGTCCGGGGAGGTTCCTCGAGGGAGCTTTGCTACATATGTGGAGTGGGTGCTGGCGTCCTGCGGATCACCGTTCACTGTCGTGGATGACACCAGCCCCACTCCCAACCCAGGACCCAGCCCAGTACCACCCCTCTGTGAGGAATGGCAGGACGTGCCCACCGCAGACAAAGAGAAGACCTCGGCCGCGATGTCGAAGCCCGCACCAGAAGGAGCGATCGAGCGTGACATCTCACCCGAGCCTGAGGGGAACCTGTCTGACCAGGTGTGCGAGCCGACTGACCCTTCCATCACTGAGGGAGTCCTCGTGGAGTTCGAGGGAATGGAACCGAGCCCCGCCCTTCCTCCCGCCACTGAGAGTGAGTACGGCCTGGACATTATGGACAGTTGGTGTATGTGTGGAGAGAGAAATTTCTTGTGCCCCTTCATCTCGTCAGAATCTGAATCTTCTTCTTCAGTCTTGTTAACCCCACCCAGCCTCCCTCTCCCACCACCTCTCTAAACTGCCATCATGGACCAAATTCCTGTCATCAGTCTCTGTGTTTGTCAGTCTCCTCTTCAGCCCTCAGCCACTCCTACCATCCAGTCATCGCTACCTACCATCATCATCACCTTTATTTATATAGCGCTTTTTACAATGGCAATTGTTTCAAAGCAGCTTCACAGTGGTAACAGGAAAATAATGCAACGGAATTTGATTCGCCTGTACAGCCGCTCTGGTGAAAACGGTGATGTCATCCAGCTCATTTCAATTATCATATAGTGTCAACGCGGGCAGATCAGTAATATAGTTGAAATTTAAGTGTCCCCAACTGAGCAAGCCAAAAGTCAAAGGCGACGGTGGCAAGGAACCAAAACTCCTTCAGGGCCAGAATGGAGAAAAAAACCTTGAGAGAAACCAGGCTCAGTCGGGGTGCCAGTTCTCCTCTGGCCGATGAACATACTTGGTCATACTTCCTGGTTCTAGTAAGAACTCTAGCTGCTGCGTTTTGGACAAGCTGCAGTTTATTTACTAAGCGAGCAGGGCAACCACCCAGTAGAGCATTACAATAATCTAGCCTTGAGGTCATGAACGCATGAACTAACTGTTCAGCATTTTGCATTGAAAGCATGTGCCGTAATTTAGATATATTTTTAAGATGGTAGAATGCTAGAAACGTGGCTTTCAAATGAGAGATTGGTATCAAAGAGCACACCCAGGTTCCTAACTGACGACGAGGACTTGACAGAGCAGCCATCGAGTGTTAGACAGTATTCTAGGTTACTACTTGTGGAGTTTTTTTGTCCAATGATTAAAAATTCAGTTTTTTCTGAATTAAGTTGCAGGAAATTAATAGTCATCCAATTTTTTTATATCAGCTATGCATTCCGTTAATCTTGTGAATTGGTAAGTTTCGTCAGGGCGTGAAGAAATATAGAGCTGAGTATCGTCAGCATAACAATGAAAACTAACGCCATGCTTCCTAATAATATCTCCCAGTGGTAGCATGTACAGGGTGAAAAGCAACGGTCCTAGCACTGAGCCCTGCGGTACTCCATACTGAACTTGTGTTCGGTGTGACATCTCTTCATTTACTGCTACAAACTGATAACGGTCAGATAAGTATGATTTAAACCATGCCAATGAAATTCCACTAATGCCAACATAATTTTCGAGTCTATTCAAAAGAATGTTGTGGTCAATAGTATCGAATGCAGCGCTAAGATCGAGTAACACTAACAGAGAGATACAACCACGATCGGATGATAAGAGTAAATCATTTGTAACTCTAATGAGAGCAGTCTCAGTACTATGATACAGTCTAAATCCTGACTGGAAGTCCTCACAGATACCATTTCTTTCTAAAAAGGAGCATAATTGTGAGGACACTGCCTTTTCTAGTATTTTTGACAGAAAGGGTAGATTTGAGATTGGCCTGTAATTGACTAATTTTGTAGGATCAAGTTGCGTTTTTTTAATAAGTGGTTTAATAATAGCCAACTTAAAAGTTTTCGGTACATATCCTAATGTCAAGGATGAATTAATGATATTAAGAAGAGGATCTATGACCTCTGGAAGCATCTCTTTTAGTAGTTTAGTCGGTATGGGGTCGAGCATACATGTTGTTGATTTTGATGATTTAACGAGTTTAGCCAATTCTTCTTCTCCTATAGCAGTGAATGAATGTAATTTTTCCTCAGTGACACTACAATGCACTGTCTAATGTGATACTGTAGTAGACGGCTGCATGGTTATAATTTTTTCCTAATATTATCAATCTTACAAGTAAATAAGTTCATAAAGTCATTACTGCTGTGCTGTTTACAAACATCAGAAGGTGAAGCTTTATCTTTGGTTAATTTAGCCACTGTATCGAATAAATAAAAATGGGTTGTGTTTGTTTTCTTCTAAGAGAGTCGAGAAATAAGCAGATCTAGCAGTTTTTAGGGCCTTTCTGTATACAATCATGCTCTCTTTCCACGAACTGCGAAAAACTTCTAGTTTTGTTTTCTTCCAGCTGCGCTCCATTTTTCTGGCTGCTGTTTTAAGGGAAAGAGAAAGTCAATAGTTTCTGTTGCAACATCGAGTTCCTCTAGGCTATGTGGGATGCTGAGGAGATGAAACTGATGAGGAAGATTATTTAAAAAGCAATCTTTAGTCGCAGCAGTGATAGTCCTGCCATATTTGAAGCGAGGGGACGGCTTTGCAGCCTTTGCTAAATTAAGTGTACATGATACTAGGTAATGATCTGAGATGTCATCGCTCTGCTGCAGAATTTCAATGGTATCAACATTTATTCCATGTGACAGTATTAGGTCTAACGTATGATTACGGCGATGAGTGGGTCCTGACACGTGTTGCCTTACTCCAATAGAGTTTAGAATGTCTCTAAATGCCAATCCCAATGCGTCTTTTTCATTGTCTACATGGATATTAAAATCACCAACAATTAGGACTTTATCTGCAGCCAGTACTAACTCTGATAGAAAATCAGCAAATTCTCTGGTAAAGTCTGTATGGTGCCCTGGTGGCCTGTATACAGTAGCCAGCACAAATGTCAAACGGGATTTATCAATTTCACTACATAACGTTACATAAAGCACCAAAACTTCAAAGGAATTATATTTGAAACTAGACTTCTGAGTAATATCGAAGATATTATTATAAATTACAGCAACACCTCCCCCTTTACCTTTCAGACGCGGCTCGTGTTTATAACAATAATCTTGGGGGGTGGACTCATTTAAAGTAATGTAATCGTCAGGTTTTAGCCAGGTTTCTGTCAAACACAGCACATCTAGGTTATGATCTGTAATCATATCATTAACAATAAGCGCTTTTGAGGAAAGGGATCGAATATTCAGCAGCCCGAGCTTTATCATTTGATCATCTGTATTATATCTGTTGTTTATTTGTTGGACATCAATTAAATTTTTACCGTTGAATGGTTTTGATGGTTTTTTGTATTTACTAATTCGTGGAACAGACAGTCTCTGTGTGAGTCTTCAGTCCCTCAGCTTCACCTCAGCCTCCTCTCAGTGGCGCAGCTACCCCTCGGACCTGCTAGGAGCCATCACCACCTGGATGTCTGAAGCCCGTGGCTCCGCCTCCAGCCTCTGAGTGCTCCGCTCCACCTCGACCTGTCATCCTGGCTACTGCGCCTTCACTCCTTCCTCCCTCGGCTCCAGCGTGGACCATCAGCCATTCGGCATCGCAGGGCTCCCTCGGTACGTCGGTTCCACCTGGGTCAGACATCGTCATGCCTCCGCTGCGGACTTGCGGGCCATTCGCTACTCTCCAGCCCTCCATCCCTTCGGCAAGCTCCACCTTCCCTCAGGCTTCGCCCTACACCCTCGATTGCTCCTCAGGACCTCAGGGGGTTATCGTTGTGGCTCAGTCGCGGCTGCCGAGGTCTACGGTCTCTCTCCACCCCATCAGCTTTCCATCTGCGTGGTGGGCTTCACCTCCATCATCGTCATCGCCTCCAGTTGTCCCCAAGGTGACGTCACACACCACTCCACCATGGCTCCTCCCTCCAGCGACGCCGCCTTGGAGCACATTCCGGGCTCAGTCGCGGCTGCCGAGGTCTACGGTCTCTCTCCACCCCGTCAGCTTTCCATCTGCGTGGTGGGCTTCACCTCCATCATCGTCATCGCCTCCAGTTGTCCCCAAGGTGACGTCGCACACCACTCCATCATGGCTCCTCCCTCCAGCGACGCCGCCTTGGAGCACATTCCGGGCTGGGGCCTGGGTCTCCATCTGCACGTCCCTGTTCAAGGCCACCCCTTGGCTCACTCCACCTTCATCACCACCCTGGACTCTGTGGTTCGTCCTCCTCCAGGTTGTCCGTCCACCTCCAGAACCTCCTCCTACCTGTCTGTGCCATCCCTACCTGTCTGTCCCATCCCTGCCTCCTTAACCATCCCTTTACCATCCCCTCATCCTCATCGTCTCCACTGCGCGAGGACGCTCGCCTACCGGGAGGGGGCGTTCTGTCACAGTCACGTTTAGTTTCAGTTTGATTGGACTTTCAGTTTGTTTGTATCTGTCACATGTTCCTTTGTTCTGTTTCCCGCCACTCGTCTGTCCCCCCGGTTACCATCATTATTAGTTAATCTGTGTCAGCTGTGTGTCATCATTATCCTCATTGTGTTCACTATAATGGTTTCTCCCGTTCCTTCAGTCTCTGTCCGATCTCAGTTATGTTTTAGTGTGTTGTGCTGTTGCCCGTCTGCCCGTCTTGCATTTATCTAAGATTAAATCCCGTTTGGAATTGTATCTGCCTGTCTTCGTCTTCCTGCCTGCACACACCCGTGACACCAGGAACCATGGAGTGAAATAAAATATCAAAATAAGTGTCCTGTATATTCAGAAGTCAGAAAGTGTTGACCAATCAGATGAAAGAGATGTTTCAGTGCCACACATGTCTATCACAAGTATAAAATACATTTAAGAAATGTGCTTGGTTCATTATGTTAAGTACTGTCTAGTGGTAGTTTGAAAATAGTAGGAGATTATAGGAACAATAAAAAATATATTATACATATTTTGATATTTAGCACAAACTGTCACTGCTTGCTATTGAGTGAAACCCTTTATATTTACACACTTTATTCTTTATTTATTTATTCACATCAGCCTGAAACAATCAGGATATTGCAACTCTTTGACAGCAAAATTTCTGTCAAGGACTTATGTAATAAACTTACACAAGCACTGTTAATGTTATGACAATGCTCACAGATAACATCAGCAGATTTAGAATTGTCAGCGTTTCAACAAAATAAATTGTATAACCTCAGAATCGTTAAATATTTATACATTTTGTATTTATGAAAGGTACTATGTTTTTGATATGATTATATTTTGTTTAATATAAAAGTCTGTTTTTACCAGTTTATAAGAAAGTTTTTTTTTTTTTTTTTTTTCTTGTGAATTTGCTCAATCTTTTGTCTTTGAATAAATAATAAAAACATAAAAAAAAAACACAAACATTTTGCAATGTTAATATAGACTTTATTTTATTTGTCAGGAGGATTTAGATGTTGTTTTCCCCATCATGTGTTTCTTTGTATTTTGCTCAGGCTTATATAGAATGATATAACATTTAGGTGCAAATATGCAGAATAGTAAACCAAAGCTTGAGGCTAAAATGGCAAATATCTCCGCAGCTACAGTGAATTTTCCAGGAGAACTGACATAAGCTGGAATAAATGTGATCCATACAGCGCAGAATATGAGCATACTGAATGTGATGAATTTGGCTTCATTGAAGTTATCAGGCAGCGTGCGAGCCAGAAAAGCCAAAATGAAACACAAGACACCAAGCAGGCCAAAATAACCCAGAGTAGCCCAAAAACTTATAGTAGAACCCAGACTGCACTCAAGAATGATCTTTTCCTTGTAATATTTCATGTTTTTGTAGGGAAATGGAGGGGATATTGTTAGCCAAAGCACACAGATAAGAACCTGTATAAGTGTAAAGGCAAGAACACTGAGTCGTTGTTGTACAGGCCCAAACCATTTCATGACATTACTTCCTGGAAGTGTTGCCTTAAAGGCCATTAACACCACTATTGTTTTCCCCAGAACACAGGAGATACAGAGGACAAAAGTAATCCCAAATGCTGTGTGACGCAACATACAGGACCACTCAGTGGGCCGACCGATGAAAGTAAGTGAACAGAGGAAACACAGAGTCAATGAAAAGAGCAACAGGAAGCTCAGCTCTGAGTTGTTGGCTTTTACTATAGGGGTGTCCTTCTTGCTGTAGAACAGGATGGCCACCAGCACAGTTAATCCTACTCCAAACAGTGAGAAAAAGACTAGCACTATACCCATAACTTCTGTGAATGACAGAAACTCTATAGCCTTTAACACACATTTATTTTTCTCTGCATTAGACCAGTATTCCCCTGGACACTGCTTGCAGTTAATTGAATCTGGAAAGAAAGTTGTGATCACTATAGTTAGAGGAAAATGTTTTCATTTATGAACTCCTTTGACAAGATACTGCATCCTGAACAGCAAAAGAAGAACACAAAAAAAGCAACTAATGAATTTTCTTTGAAACTGTGAGATGGGCTGAACATTACCTGTCTCATTACTGATTTCTCCTTCTGCACATGAAATACAGTCATAACAGCAGACAGGTCTTCCTTTCTGTGCAGCCTTCCTAGTGCCTGGAGGACAACTCTCACTGCACATGGACCTGGGCTTCTACATAGCAAAATACATTTTACATAGTTATTTATACTGACTCTGAAAGATAAAATTAACATTAATTTGTCAATATTATGGAGTACAGAATATTGCATGGTTAAAGCATAAAATTAAGTAAATGGAATTTTTTTTTTTTTTTTTGATAATGTTGTGCATTAAACTTTAAATAGGTGAAGAGCTTTGAGAAGAGTCACTGTTCAGGTTTTATAGAACGTTTACCCACATGATGCAGTATCTTTTGTCTTTCTTAAAGGACAAGTATTTATTTTTTACATTTTTGATATTACATTTACTGTAATTTAAACACACCCTGTAGTACAAACAGATTGTCATTTACCTCCAGCTGTCCTCCAGCCCAAATAATATTTTTAGTGCTAAGCATAAAGCTCTGGTCAGGGGGCAGTGAGGCATCAAAGTAACCCACTGGTTTAAACTGGAATGATTCATCTGAGTCCTGCTGCCAATTCACGACTTCATAATGGGCTACTGTGCCACCAGTGCTGTCAAACCACACACGATCTCCAAACTTTACAGTGAAATTTACTTTTTTTAGAGCTTCAACCACCTGGTAAAAAAGAGGTACATTATTTTTGAGGCATGAACTATTAACACATATTAACACACATATTAATTTTTTTCTTTCTTTTACCTGTTTTGGTTGTATTGTCAGACCTTTCTCGCAGCCTTCTTGTTCTTTGCACTTCAAAAGACTGTGTAGTGAATGAGCCACAGCATAAACCGCTTTGTAGACATTGCTTGCATATCTTTGTTCAGGCACATCTTCATTGTTTTTTTTAAGTGCAAGTAGATCTTGATATCTGCTGCAGCTTAATGCATATTGAGAAGAATTTGCCTCGATCTGTGAGCATGGAAAAGCTGTGTCCCAGAATGCTTTTATAACATAATCTGAAAACTCTTCGATATTGATTTTTCTAAATGCAAACCCCAGTGACCCTCCCATCACATGAAAACTCTTTGGAGTGATCAAACTCTTTGCAGTTACCCATCCTTCCCCTCCAATCAATTGAAAGCCTGTAATATTCTGAATACTTAGTTGATCAATAAGTAAGCCCATTTCAATAAGTGAAACAAAAGCAACAATCACTTTTGCTGTGCTTTTTTTAATTGTGTCGACCACTTTGTTCAGTTTTTCAGTCTCTGTTCGGTAGAATTTCACAGAGTACTCCACACAAATCCCCTCCTTCTGAGCTGTATTCAGAAATATGGCCATAACATTGTTTCCATAGTCATTGTCACTGTTCACAGCTCCCACCCAAGACCAGCCTAATTGCTTGACTATGTATGCAAGTGCTCTGCCTTGGTGGTAATCACTAGCAATAGTCCTGAAGAATGAAGGGTAATCTTTCCTATTACTGAGACATTCACATGAGGCTGAGTGACTTATCTGGTAAAAAACAAAAACAAAACAAACAAACAAACAAAAAAACAGTGAAACAGTCATTAGTGTAGTGATTTTGTCAAACATCTGGTGTCACTACACCTTACCACTGGAATTTTAAAAGGTCCTGTAGTTCTGGACAGAATCACTGTGGCAGAAGACTCTGTTTCTCCAATGATTGCATTTATAGGAGACTGTCCTTTACAGCTATACTCTGCTGAAAACTCTGGTCCATTCATCAGTCCCATAGTTGCACTCATAGCAGACAGTCTTGAACCACAGGTATCATAAATCCGGTAGCCAATAGAAACATTTGGAAGCAAACTTTCACTTCTATTAATCTCTTCAATGGCAAAAATCATAATTTGAGCCATCCTAAAATCTCTTAAATTCACACTGTGAAAACATTAAATAATAATGATAAATAGCAAATAAATAATAATATCAATAATACTAATAATAAAAATATAAATTAAAGGTTAATAAAAATAAAATAGTTATAAAAGTGAACAATATTATTTGATTTCAGCTTTAAAAAAAGAAATTCACATACTCATGTTTGAAACACCATAATATTCCAGATATTATAATAGTTTGCTGTAATAAAATAAATGTATAGATATAATGCATTTAAGATTTCATTTAAAATATCTTTGTTTGTTTTAAAAACATTATCTGATATAATGCTTACAAATGTAACAAACCTGGAGCATGAGAGAAGCTGAGGTTTTCGTGTAAACTGAAATGAAGGTAATATTTCTTTACTGCGTATTGCAAAAAGTGCTCCAATGGTTATGTCTCCATTCTTGGAAAGCAGCGGGGATTTAGGTTCCCCCATCATTCGGCAAAGAGTGTTTCCTGCCTTGGTATGAAGTTGATGGAAAACCAGGGATATGTAAAGAAAGAGAAGCATTCTAACCATTGAGCTCAGCTGTGGCTGCCAAATGCAAATTACTTGACACAGTATTTGCACTTTTATAGACATAATTAGTATGGATAAATGATTAAGAACGTAGCCAATGACCTGAGGGTATGAGCCAAAGGGTAGGGAACTTTTTTTTAACTATATACAGTTACCTTGGTTGCTTGAAAGTATACTTTTGAATTAGTAAATATTTCTGTTACTGCATAGAAACTCACACGAGTTTAAATATGCGTTTCTGTGTTTTCAAGGAGGCCCTGTAGGTTTTTATAAAGCAACATAACAGGAAGAACATAGTCATTTTTGAGTAATTATTGTAATTTCTGACTAATTATTTCATTGAAATATGTTTCTCATGCACAGAATGAACAATTTGTGGATTTGTTTTACATTCTAATTCATAAAATGTATTTTGTTATATACATCCTTGTGTATAACAAAATACATTTTATTCATTAAAATGTTAAAAAAATACACAAATAAAATACATTTTATGTGTAAAGGATCTGCTGCTAACGTCTTGGTGCCAGATACCACAGCACACCTTCAGTGGTCTAGTGGAGTCCATTCCTCAACGGGTCAGTATTAGGAAGGTGGTCATAATTTTTTATATATACAGTATATACAAACCCGATTCCAAAAAAGTTGGGACACTGTACAAATTGTGAATAAAAACAGAATGCAATGATGTGGAAGTTTCAAATTTCAATATTTTATTCAGAATACAACATAGATGACATATCAAATGTTTAAACTGAGAAAATGTAGCATTTTAAGGGAAAAATAAGTTGATTTTAAATTTCATGGCATCAACACATCTCAAAAAAGTTGGGACAAGGCCATGTTTACCACTGTGTGGCATCCCCTCTTCTTTTTATAACAGCCTGCAAACGTCTGGGGACTGAGGAGACAAGTTGCTCAAGTTTAGGAATAGGAATGTTGTCCCATTCTTGTCTAATACAGGCTTCTAGTTGCTCAACTGTCTTAGGTCTTCTTTGTCGCATCTTCCTCTTTATGATGCGGCAAATGTTTTCTATGGGTGAAAGATCTGGACTGCAGGCTGGCCATTTCAGTACCCGGATCCTTCTTCTACGCAGCCATGATGTTGTAATTGATGCAGTATGTGGTCTGGCATTGTCATGTTGGAAAATGCAAGGTCTTCCCTGAAAGAGACGACGTCTGGATGGGAGCATATGTTGTTCTAGAACTTGGATATACCTTTCAGCATTGATGGTGCCTTTCCAGATGTGTAAGCTGCCCATGCCACACGCACTCATGCAACCCCATACCATCAGAGATGCAGGCTTCTGAACTGAGCGCTGATAACAACTTGGGTTGTCCTTGTCCTCTTTAGTCCGGATGACATGGCGTCCCAGTTTTCCAAAAAGAACTTCAAATTTTGATTCGTCTGACCACAGAACAGTTTTCCACTTTGCCACAGTCCATTTTAAATGAGCCTTGGCCCAGAGAAAACGCCTGCGCTTCTGGATCATGTTTAGATATGGCTTCTTTTTTGACCTATAGAGTTTTAGCTGGCAACGGCGAATGGCACGGTGGATTGTGTTCACCGACAATGTTTTCTGGAAGTATTCCTGAGCCCATGTTGTGATTTCCATTACAGTAGCATTCCTGGATGTGATGCAGTGCCGTCTAAGGGCCCGAAGATCACGGGCATCCAGTATGGTTTTCCGGCCTTGACCCTTACGCACAGAGATTGTTCCAGATTCTCTGAATCTTTGGATGATATTATGTACTGTAGATGATGATAACTTCAAACTCTTTGCAATTTTTCTCTGAGAAACTCCTTTCTGATATTGCTCCACTATTTTTCGCCGCAGCATTGGGGGAATTGGTGATCCTCTGCCCATCTTGACTTCTGAGAGACACTGCCACTCTGAGAGGCTCTTTTTATACCCAATCATGTTGCCAATTGACCTAATAAGTTGCAAATTGGTCCTCCAGCTGTTCCTTATATGTACATTTAACTTTTCCGGCCTCTTATTGCTACCTGTCCCAACTTTTTTGGAATGTGTAGCTCTCATGAAATCCAAAATGAGCCAATATTTGGCATGACATTTCAAAATGTCTCACTTTCAGCATTTGATATGTTATCTATATTCTATTGTGAATACAATATAAGTTTATGAGATTTGTGAATTATTGCATTCCTTTTTTATTCACAATTTGTACAGTGTCCCAACTTTTTTGGAATCGGGTTTGTATATATGTATATACATGGGCGACATTGGGGGGGGCAAGGGGTGGCAGATGCCCCCCCATATTTATTGTAGCCATGGAGTTTCCCAATGTGAGATGTCAGCTCCGCTACAAGTTGAAGCGGTTAGTCAGGCCTTGTAATATTAATTTAATAATACAAGTAGCCTAATCATAATAATAATTTAAAAGACAGCGCATGTCCTGAGCGAGATCTAAATCCACATGAAGGGCCCGTTCAGAGCATAAGCAAGAACAACTCACTGTTCGGAGAGTCAAGCTAGTCTACAGTCTAGTAGACTTGCTGCTATAGTCGGTGTTGACGGTGTTACCAGTGTTCAGCCACAAGTCCGCAACACCGGTTATATCTCGTGCCTAACCACCCCCACAGTTGTTTAGATTTTTTTTCTAGTAGTATAAATAATTTGTTCAGTTAGAGAACAGACACTACAATTAAAAACTGAACGTGCAGCGCGAGCCGAACGAGAGTCACAGCACAGACCAGCAGCAGGAGTCAGATTTCATTTATCAGAGAGTGAGGAGCTAAATGACAAGATGACGGCGGAAGATTTGGTTTCAACGCGAAATGTAAAAGCGCCTTTTTAAGTGAGTTTGTCATTGTACTGTTTTGTTGTTGTGTTTTCCATTAAGAATAACAATGCACAATTTAAGCAACTGCCGCCCCCGAATTGGCGCTAATTCTAACGTGAAAGTAAAATGCACACAGCCGTTTATAATGGTGCGTGTCCACTGGCGTGGAGCACGAGCAGAGTGAGCATTTTCAGTTCATTCCTTATGGTGTCAAAGGAATTAATAGAAAACACTATAAGGCATATTAAATTATTATTATGATTAGGCTACTTGTATTATTAAATTAATATTACAATTCATTTTCCCCGCAATATTTCACAGTGCATCAACGCATAACCGACACGCTGTGAGGAAAGATTAGTTAGATTAGCTTACTCCTCATTTAAAAAAACACGAAATACTTCTCGATTCCCAAAAATACTATTTTTTCACAATGGGCCACAAGTGAAATATTAAGAAAATAAATGTGATTAATCTCTCATCGTCTCTAAGAGAATATGCGCCGTTAATGCAGAGTCAGACGCCATAAGCTTGGTTAGTTTTTACTTTCGGTTTCTGTAGTGAATAATTGACTGGCGTTTGAGACTTCACCGGCATAACTCTCACGCAAAGTTTGTACATTGCAACATGATATACACTAGCTCACCCTCATGGTTTAACCCTCTGAGGTCGATGATAGCGCCGGCGCGACCGCCTCGATTTTTTTCTTATCAGTGCCAAAGAGACTCACATAACTCATTTAACATTCAGGCAAGTGTTATACATCATTATAATCTGTTAAGTATCTACACTGAACAAAATTTGGTCCCGGGGGGGTCCAAAAAAAAAAGTCAATATCTGGTGCGACCACCATTTGCCTCACGCAGTGCAACACATCTCCTTCGCATAGAGTTGATCAGGTTGTTGATTGTGGCCTGTGGAATGTTGGTCCACTCCTCTTCAATGGCTGTGCGAAGTTGCTGGATATCGGCATGAACTGGAACACGGCCATGCAAGAACTGGGATGTTTTCAGCTTCCAGAAATTGTGTACAGATCCTTGCAACATGGGGCCGTGCATTATCATGCATGCAGATGAGCTTCCCTGAGACGGTTTCTGACAGTTTGTGCACAAATTCTTTGGTTATGCAAACCGATAGTTGCAGCACGATAATGCACGGCATCGGACCCCCCCAACACAGTAAAACTGCACATTTTAGAGTGGCCTTTTATTGTGGCCAGCCTAAGGCACACCTGTGCAATAATCATGCTGTCTAATCAGCATCTTGATATGCCACACCTGTGAGGTGTATGGATTATCTCTGCAAAGGAGAAGTTCTCACTAACACAGATTTAGACAGATTTGTGAACAATATTTGAGAGAAATAGGCCTTTTGTGTACATAGAAAAAGTCTTAGATCTTTGAGTTCAGCTCATGAAAAATGGGGGCAAAAACAAAACTGTTGCGTTTATAATTTTGTTCAGTGTACTTTTATTTGTGTATACCCACAATAAAAACAAAATGTTGTGCTTTTTGCAAAATTAAGAAAACAAACGATGCGCAATCTGCAGTCTCTCTGTCAATGAAGTCCAATTTGATACTCTTCAGAAAATGAACTGTAACTTAGTTGATACTTGTCCCACAAACACGAGATATATGTCTAAAGAAATGTTGAAATGTCAGGTTTTAATGTAAATCAAATTGAAAACAAATATTCTCTGTTTAAAAAGAGAGAGATGTCAGTCGTTCACGAGCGCCTTCATTATCCACTAATGCGACCACACCCACAGAGAGCGAAATTCAAATACTGACGCTATCCATGCGAGTATATCCCCACCCACATCAACTCGAATAAACACATCAAGTTTAGTGCACGTACTTTACATCGTTTTGAGGAATAATCCTGGAATAATTTACCTCAGAAGGAAAGCTGTTAAATTTCAAACAGCAATGAATCCAGCTGATGATTGTGAGGTAAGTTTATTCTGTTAGTGTCTGTGAATATTAAACCGCAAAAAGACCATTTAAATGTGAATCCTGCTGCAACATAAAATGTCATAGACGTAAGACTGTTTAGACAAGATTTATTTGGCTTTTTCTGGACAGATTATGAAGTGTTTACTGTAAAATAGCCTAGTGTCACATCAATAAAGCTTTCGTTCGCAAATTTCTGCTCAGATGCTATAAATACAGTAGTCAAACGTTTTGTGTACAATAGGCTACTTGTTGTAGCAATTAAAACATATTTTGTTTCATATTTATGTTCAGATATTATAGCCTAATGTTATTTTTTTTTTCTATTTATATGTTATTTATTTCATCTATGTTGATTATGAAACGTGCACAGCATGAGTAAGAAAGGACACATCATAAGATGCGCAATATGTCAGAAGACATGGAGTGGGTCAGATATGATTTTGACACCTTCATTAAGTTTTGTTTTGTAGAAAGCCTTTCTTTAACCCCTAGAGGACTGCACAGTTTTGGGGCCCTTTAGATGTTTTGACATGCTCTGACATTTGTGCTTTTTTCAGTTGCTTATAAACTTATTAAATGGCAAAAGTGTCATTACACTGTATTCAGTACAAACTGGGCTACCATAATATGTTAGCAACATGTATGTACATGCTTGTATTTTTGAGAGAATAATGTTTGTGCATGGTTTTGGAAAAAACAAAAAAATTAAGACATTCAAATAAGCCCACAAAACACACAATAGATATGTGTCCACAAGACTTTTGACTAATGGGTGTTGTTGCCTAGAGTCTTTGCTTCAAAATGATGTGAGAATCATTGCGCCTACTCATTCACATAAAACAATATATTGATTTAAATTTTGTAAGACACTTTTTCTTTTCAAAGCCCGTATGCGAAGAGGCGTGAACGATCATGGATAATGCTGTGATTTACACCTGAGAGAACAAAAGACCTGCATAATGAGCTGCATAAGGAATGAGCCTTTGATTCAGGTATGTGACAGAGGGGAGCTCTTTACAAAATTTACAAAAGAAATACATTTTTTGTAGTTTATTTAGAATATAGTTAACAATATAAAGTGAGAGCCAAAGGCACATTACAAAGGCCTACTATATTTTAAATGATCAAAAGATTTGACATTACTATTTTCAAATGTTTTTGAAAGAAGTCTCATGCTAAAAAACAGTAATATTGTGACACTGAACACAATTCAGTATTCAGTAAATACAAATAACTGAATCATTGGTAATGATGAATGTTATAAGTAAAATATTTGGGATTTAAAACAACATAATGCAATGCAATTATGATTTCAAAGAGTATAGGGTGAATTCAGGTTGATTGGGACACTTTTTTCCCAGTCATTTCAATGGCAAAAATCATTTCTGAAACATTTGAATTTGTGAACTATCCGATACACACAATACTCAAATATAATTTCGAGTTTCGGTTCATTTATGAGACGTGCCGTGCAATGCAAGATCGCGCCGGCACCTATTATAGGCCATTGTCTGCTATATTTGCTTCTTATTTATTAAATCCAGGCAATTGGCTGATGAAACTTTGATTAAAATTAAGATACAATTTATACAAAACGAAATTCACTTTAAAGAAAGGCTTTCTACAAAACAGAACTTAATGAAGTGGTCAAAATCATGTCTGACCCACTCCATGTCTCCCGACATATTGCGCATCTTATGATGTGTCCTTTCTTACTCATGCTGCGCACGTTTCATAATCAACATAGATGAAATTAAAAATTAACATTAGGCTATAATATTTAAACATAAATATAAAACAAAATACGTTTTTAATGGCTACAAGTAGTATTGTACACAAAACGTTTGACTGGTAGGCTACTGTAGCCTATTTATAGCATCTGAGCAGAAATTTGCGAATAAAAGCTTTATTGATGTGACACTAGACTATTTTACAGTAAACACTTCATAATCTGTCCAAAACAGGCCAATAAAATCTAAACAGTCTTACGTCTATGACATTTTATGTAGCTTATTTGTTATATTATAGAGCCTATAAATGTTAATCTGCAGTTTAATACATCACACAGACACATGCATGATTCATATTTAAACGGTCTTTTTGCGGTTTAATATTCACAGACACTAACAGAATAAACTTACCTCACAATCATCGGCTGGATCCGTTGCTCTTAGAAATAAACAGCTTTTCTTCTGAGGTAAATTATTCCAGGATTATTCCTCACCGCGTCTCAAAACGATGTAAAGTACATGCACTAAACTTGATGTGTTTATTCGAGTTGATGTGGGCGTTGACTTGTTCGCATGGATCGAATCAGTATTTGCCTTTCAAAAGAATACGCGCTCCGTGGGCGTGGCCGCATTAGTGGATAATGAAGAGGCTTGCGAACGACTGACATCTCTCTCTTTTCAAACAGATTACATAAACAGAGAATATTTTCGATTTGAACCTGACATTTCAACGTTTCTTTAGACATATGCCTCATGTTTGTTTGACAAGTATTCACTAAGTTACAGTTCATTTTCTGAAGAGTATGAGATTGGACTTCATTGACAGAGGCTGCAGATCGCGCATCATGTTGTCATGTTGTTTTCTTTATTCTGCAAAAAGCACAACATTTTTTTTATTGTGAGTGTACACAAATAAAAGTAGAAACTTAACAGATTATAATGATGTATAACACTTGCCTGAATGACCAAAATCGACAGAGTATTTTGAGTCTCTTTCGCACTAATAAGAAAAAAAAACAACGGTTAAGGCGCCGACGACTTTGCCGACCTCAGAGTGTTAAAGTGAATTTCGTTTTGTATAAACTGTATCTTAATTTCAATCAATGTTTCATCAGCCAATTACCTGGCTTTAACAAATAAGAAGCAAATATAGCAGACAATAGCCTATAATCATGACATAGGCGCCGGCGTGATCATGCATTGCATGTGAACTGGAGCCCGTCTCATAAATGAACCGAAACTCGAAATGATATTTGAGTATTGTGTGTACAAAATCAAATGATTCAGAAAATTTTTGCCATTGAAATGACTGGGAAAAAAGTGTCCCAATCAACCTGAATTCACCCTATATTCTTTGAAATCATAATTGCATTGCATTATGTTGTTTTAAATCCCAAATATTTTACTTATAACATTTATCATTACCAATTATTCAGTTATTTGTATTTACTGAATACTGAATTGTGTTCAATGTCACAGTATTACTGTTTTTTTTTTAGCATTGAGACTTCTTTCAAAAACATTAAAAATAGTAATGTCAAATCTTTTGATCATTTAAAATATAGTAGGCCTTTGTAATGTGCCTTTGGCTCTCACGTTATATTGTTAACTATATTCTAAATAAACTACAAAAAAAAAATTCTTTTGTAAATTTTGTAAAGAGTTCCCCTCTCAGTCACATACCTGACTCAAAGGCTCATTCATTATGTGCCTCATTATGCGGTTCTTTTGTTCTCTCAGGTGTAAATCACAGCATTATTCATGATCATTCATGCCTCTTCGCATATGGGCTTTGTACAGAAAAAGTGTCTTACAAAATTTAAATCAATATATTGTTTTATGTGAATGAGTAGGCACAATGATTCTCACATCAGTTTGAAGCAAAAACTCTAGGTAACAACACCCATTAGTCAAAAGTCTTGTGGACACATATCTATTGTGTGTTTTTTGGGCTTATTTAAGTGTCTTAATTTTTTTCTTTTTTCAAAAACCACGCATAAACATTATTCTTTCAAAAATACAAGCATGTACATACATGTTGCTAACATATTATGGTAGCCCAGTTTGTGCTGAATACAGTGTAATGACACTTTTGCCATTAATATGTTTATAAGCAACAAATATATATAATATATGCACAACATGATGGACCAACAATTATTAATCGAGCACATTATTTCCTGTGATAACAAAATAAAATAGGCTAAATTATTAAATAGGCTAAATGAGGAGCCTAAATACAAAAGAAGGTAAATAAACAAGTAACAAGCAAAATTAAACTAGTTTGCTTAAAATTTCTGCGAATACTTTGCTGATGCATATAGGCCTACAAAAAAAAAAAAAAAATCTTGCCCCCCCCCTAACTTGAGAGTCAAATGTTGCCCATGTGTATATATATATACACACACACACCGATCAGGCATAACATTATGACCTAATATTGTGTTGGTCCCCCTTTTGCTGCCAAAACAGCCCTGACCCGTCAAGGCATGGACTCCACTTGACCCCTGAAGCTGTGCTGTGGTATCAAGGACCAAGATGTTAGCAGCAGATCCTTTAAGTCCTGTAAGTTGCGAGGTGGGGCCTCCATGGATCGGATATCCCACAGATGCTCGATTGGATTGAGATCTGGGGAATTTGGAGACCAAGTCAACACCTTAAACTCATTGTTGTGTTCCTCAAATCATTCCTGAACCATCCTGCTGAAAGAGGCCACAGCCACCAGCGAATACCGTTTCCACGAAAGGGTGCACATGGTCTGCAACAATGCTTAGGTAGGTGGTATGTGTCAAAGTAACATCCACATGGATGGCAGGATCCAAGGTTTCCCAGCAGAACATTGCCCAAAGCCGGCTAGACTTCTTCCCATAGTGCATCCTGGTGCCATGTGTTCCCCAGGTAAGTGATGCACACGCGCCCGGCCATCCACATGATGTAAAAGAAAACGTGATTCATCAGACCAGGCCAACTTCTTCTATTGCTCCGTGGTCCAGTTCTGATGCTCACATGCCCACTGTTGGTGCTTTCGGCTCGACTGGTTTTCGACTGGTCTGCAGCTATGCAGCCCCATACGCAACAAACTGCGATGCACTGTGTATTCTGAGTATCCTTTCTGTCAGAACCAACATTAACTTCTTAAGCAATAGATCAACTTCTTGAGCAAGCTACAGCAGCTCTTCTGTTTGATCAGACCACAAGGGCCAGCCTTTGCTCCCCACGTGCATCAATGAGCCTTGGCCTTGTCGCCGGTTCACCACTTTTGCTTCCTTGGACCACTTTTGATAGATACTGACCACTGCAGACCGGGAACACTCCACAAGAGCTGCAGTTTTGAAGATTCCCTGACCCAGTTGTCTAGCCATCACAATTTGGCCCTTGTCAAACTCGCTCAAATCCTTACGCTTGCCCATTTTTCCTGCTATGTGAAAAAAATGTCTTCGTTTGACCGGTTGTGAACACATGCGGCAAACACACCAAAGAATTTGGCTTAAATAACCTATGATGATGATGTCATCGGAATGCGCACGTCAGAGACTATAAATAAACGTGTGACAGGTGCGCCCGTCAGGTTCTTCTATCTTCAGAACCGTACTGTGTACTGTGTGTGCTGAAACAAACCTTTCCTCTCAAATCATCTCTTTTACTAGGAGTTAGTTTTGTCAAGCAGGTAAAAGCATTTTCTCACTCTCTTTCTCTTTCTCTGAAAATGAAAAGAAAAGAGTTAAAAAGGAAAGAAAATCATGTTGAGAATCATGTCGAAAGAATCATCAAAGAGATGCGTGCCACCCTGCTCACGGCCCATTTCGGATGATGATCCATAGGATTTTGTATTGAGTCTCACGCTGTAGCAGCCCTCAAAGACGCAGAGTGTGAGCACTGCAAGTCATTCCCCATCAAAATGCTCCACTCCAAGCTTTCCTTTGTCAAATAGGAAGAGCAAGCCTGCACGTCCTCAATAATGAAATCGTGTGTTGATCTGGCTGAGGAGCGAGAGACAGGTCCTTCCCTTTCTTTCGTTCTCTCTCCGGATCGCAACGTGCTCTCATCCGCTGCTGAAGACTGCGTTTCTTCAGAGCGGGCTAAGGACATGGGTTCCCTTCTCAATAAAGAATCTAGTGGCTCGGATCTCGCGTCTGCAGAGGCAACGCACAGATTACGTGTTCGCTATATATGTATAATACGAGGGAACTGAGCAGACGGGAGATTCCCTTTCTCTCTTGTTCCTATGATCGCGTACAAACAAATTGTAAAAAAAAAGAAGTGTGTTTGCAGGCTATGACTGTATGATCCTTTGTTGAAACTGCTCTAATTTGAAAATAACTATATTCAGCCTTTCATCTAGACCGTTTTTACTTGTCTGGTTGATATTTGGCTGCATTTAATTCTGAGAAATGATTTGATACCTAATTTGAAAAGTTAGATGCTTGTATTAATATCTTGTCTGGCTGTTTTTTGGCTACATTTAATTCTGAGGAATTAAATGGCGAAATAGCCATCTGGAGATGGACTTTGAGAACGCCACTTTTGAACACCACTTGTCTGGTTGATATTTGGCTGCATTTAATTCTGAGAAATGATTTGATACTCACCTAATTTGAAAAGTTAGATGCTTGTATTAATATCTTGTCTGGCTGTTTTTTGGCTACATTTAATTCTAAGGGATTTAATGGCGAAATAGCCATCTGGAGATGGACTTTGAGAACGCCACTTCTGAGCGCTCTTCCCACGATGATGAAGTGCATGAGGAGTTACTTGAGGTGGTCACTCGTCCAGTGGCCAGGTTACAGCTAGACTGACCACTGTTAAGCTAAACTTGAAATTGCAAAAAAGCAGAAAAATCATCATTGTTAAATAAAGAAAAAAATTGTATTAGATACTATAGCTGTGTCCCAATTCAAGGGCTGCATCCTTCGAAGTCCGCATTTGAAGGCCGATTGCGTCACTGCAGCGCGACGAAGGCTGTCCCAATTCGAAGGGGCCTTCGAATGCGGCCTGCTGTCAGTGTTGCCAAGTCTGTGGGTTTCCCGCCGAATTGGGCTACTTTTAAGTTGTTGCCGTGGGTAAACATTATTTGTAAATAATGTTTACCCGCGGGTTGATTTCCACCCCCGTAAGTATGATTTTGGCGCTCCAACACCCCCAGACAGACAAATCCAGTGGAGAATTCAGCCGCTCGATGGACAGAGTTTTGGGCTACTTTTGTTGCAGAGACCTGGCAACCCTAACTACAGTCCTTCTCCCCGGGCCACGAAGGATAGAACAAGTGGATCCTTCGCAGCCTAGCCTATCCCACGGCCAAGGAATACACTTATAAATGTAAGTATTGTGTTTTAATTTACTCAAATAACCAACGAAACAAGTGTTAAAAGCCAGGGGTCTTTATTTCTTAAAATGTGAACTTGACCCCTGCGTTACCACTGCACGGCTTCATTCGTTAGGTGATATTAGGCAAAACTTCTTGTAATATTTCATTTTGTTTTATGGAGCAAGTAGCAGACAGCTTTATTAAAATGAGGGCAGCAAATGAGTATTTATTTACCGGGCCGAAAAACTCAGCCAGTGTGGATTGGAGGTAACGACCCATTTGTAGTATTTCCACTAGGTTCTCGTGTATTTTAGCCCTCATCCTATACAGAGCCCACAACAAAAAGACAACCAGTAGATAAGGCAATAGTCTGACATGCAAGCTGTGTCTACAAATGTTTTAACCAGATCTGAGAATCCAGAAATATGATTTCTGGAGTATTTTGTATGTATGTACTGATGCATCATATTTTTTTTATTTTCTTAAGATTGCACCCCTGCCTTGCAGGTAAAAACCTGGGTACAACCATTTCTCAACAGAAATATAACATGGAAAAGTATAAAAAAAAAACAATTAATACACTTTCCTTCAATACATAACTATTAATAGCACTACATGACATATTAACTTAATTTCAGCAACAATTATAGAACGTCAAGAGCAATAATCTTCATAAACAACAGTTTCCACCCCTTTCCCATCATACTTGGTATCTCCCACCACCATGATGCAACAAAGCAAAGATATAAAAAGCATGATAAAAGTCCTTTCTGATCTTTTACTTGGTTTACTTGGTTCATCATGTATGCTGATCCAGGTAATTGTCAAGAGTTTAAGGCATCTCTCCACCTCGCTGACACTTCAAGGTAAATAAAGAGTCTTTTAAAAACCCAAGTATGTGCTCATGTCTTTATACAGAGGAGCTAAGAAAGGGAACACGGGGCAGCTTCCCCCCCCCCCCCTTCTGCAGACGACCACCGTCTTCCTGAGTGTCAGACCTCCACCCCTTCAGGAACCGGGGATGAAATGCCCATTTTAGTATTTAGCTCCTCTGGGATACCGGACAAAAAGCCAGCCACCTTGTTCCTGGCTCCCGGGCAGTATTTCACAGTGAACTGGTAGGGCTGGAGAGAAAGAGACCATCTCATAATCTGGGCATTGGAATCTTTCATGCGTTCCAACCATTGCAGCGCTCGATGGTCGGTTTCTAAGACAAAGGGCCTCCCTAGAAAGTAGTACCGAAGTGAATCCGTGGCCCATTTAATGGCCAGGCACTCCTTCTCCACTGTCGAATAACATGTTTCTCGAGGGAACAAGAATGCCACTGGCCTACGATCTCCATCCACTTTCTGCAGTAACACCACCCCCAGTCCGACTCCTGAGGCATCTGTTTGCAGGATGAACAGTTTCTGGAAATTCGGGCTAAGCAGAACAGAGCCTCCACACACCGCCTCTCGTAAGTCCTGGAAAGCTTGCTCGCATTGCTCCGTCCAGACCACCTTGTTAGAAGCGGTGGTTCTAGTGAGATCTGTAAGCACAGAGGCCCTGGCAGAAAAGTTAGGTATAAATCTACGATACCATCCCAACAAGCCCAGGAAAGATCTCACCTGTTTCTTTGTTTTAGGGGGACGGTAACTGCGGATGGCCTCTATCTTCTCCAGCTGTGGGCGGATGACTCCTCCACCAATGACAAAACCCAAGTAGCTGATCTCTTGCTTGGCTATTGTGCACTTCTTTGGGTTGATGGTAAGACCTGCTGCCTTAATTCTCCCTAGGGCTTGCCTCACTGAAGATGACCACATCATCAAGACAGGCTGCAGCAAACTCTCGGGTGGTTCGCAGGATCTGATCCATTAAGCATTGAAAAGTCGCTGGGGCCATTTTCCATTTCCTGCAGGCCAAATGGCATAACCCGGAAATGGTATAGCCCAAAGGGGGTTTTGAAAGCTGTCTGTTCTTTGGCTCTGGCAGTTAAAGGAACCTGCCAGTACCCCTTGCATAAGTCTACAGTGGATAGGTACTTGGCTCTGCCCAGTCTTTCCACCAACTCATCAATTCCTGGCAACGGACAGGGGTCTACCTTAGACAGGCTGTTAATTTGTCTGAAGTCAATGCAAAAACTAAGGATGCCATCCTTTTTGGGGACCAGAACAATGGGGCTACACCACTCACTAAGGGATGGTTCAATCACACCCACGGAGAGCATAATGTCTAATTCATCTTTAAGCACTGTAACCAGGCGTTCAGGGATCCGATAACTCTTCTGGCGGGCTGGAGTTGCCTCCCTAAGGATGACATCATGTAGCACCAGGGTAGTACACCCCGGGTTTCTCCTGAAACAGCTCGGGATCCAACAGCTGCATTACCTGGTCTCTTTGGGGTTGCTCTAGATGAGATATTTCCACAGCTTGTTGGGTGCAGCTTGTTGGAAAATACTGCTCTGCTAGTTCCTCTTCCTCACCGACGACACGAACAAAGAGTTGTACAGCCCCCGACTCAGCCCTGGGGTAGAACTCTTTCAACAAATTAATATGGAAGTTTTGCTTTTCCTTCCCCCCGCTCCGGCATGGAGATCTCATAGGTGACACTGCCAGTTTTACACACTACCTCGTAGGGTCCATGCCACTTAGCTAGCAACTTATTCTCATTGGTGGGCAGTAGCAGCAGTACCTTTCGGCCCGGCTCAAAGGATCTCCCCCTTGCTCTCTTATCATACCAAACCTTCTGAGTTTACTGGGCTTTTTTGATGTTCAACAAGAAAGTCTGCCCCTGCACTGTTAAATAAATCTCAGCAGTGAGATACTCCTGAGATACTCCCTAACTTCTCCATGCACACAGCAAACCTTAATGGAGTTCTGAGTAATATATTCATCTTCAGGAACCAAGCTGTTACAAACCTGATTCCAAAAAAGTTGGGACACTGTACAAATTGTGAATAAAAACAGAATGCAATGATGTGGAAGTTTCAAATTTCAATATTTTATTCAGAATACAACATAGATGACATATCAAATGTTTAAACTGAGAAAATGTAGCATTTTTAGGGAAAAATAAGTTGATTTTAAATTTCATGGCATAAACACATCTCAAAAAAGTTGGGACAAGGCCATGTTTACCACTGTGTGGCATCCCCTCTTCTTTTTATAACCGTCTGCAAACGTCTGGGGACTGAGGAGACAAGTTGCTCAAGTTTAGGAATAGGAATGTTGTCCCATTCTTGTCTAATACAGGCTTCTAGTTGCTCAACTGTCTTAGGTCTTCTGTGTCGCATCTTCCTCTTTATGATGCGCCAAATGTTTTCTATGGGTGAAAGATCTGGACTGCAGGCTGGCCATTTCAGTACCCGGATCCTTCTTCTATGCAGCCATGATGTTGTAATTGATGCAGTATGTGGTCTGGCATTGTCATGTTGGAAAATGCAAGGTCTTCCCTGAAAGAGACGACGTCTGGATGGGAGCATATGTTGTTCTAGAACTTGGATATACCTTTCAGCATTGATGGTGCCTTTCCAGATGTGTAAGCTGCCCATGCCACACGCACTCATGCAACTCCATACCATCAGAGATGCAGGCTTCTGAACTGAGCGCTGATAACAACTTGGGTTGTCCTTGTCCTCTTTAGTTTGGATGACATGGCGTCCCAGTTTTCCAAAAAGAACTTCAAATTTTGATTCGTCTGACCACAGAACAGTTTTCCACTTTGCCACAGTCCATTTTAAATGAGCCTTGGCCCAGAGAAAACGCCTGCGCTTCTGGATCATGTTTAGATATGGCTTCTTTTTTGACCTATAGAGTTTTAGCCGGCAACGGCGAATGGCACGGTGGATTGTGTTCACCGACAATGCCTTGACCCTTACGCACAGAGATTGTTCCAGATTCTCTGAATCTTTGGATGATATTATGCACTGTAGATGATGATAACTTCAAACTCTTTGCAATTTTTCTCTGTGAAACTCCTTTCTGATATTGCTCCACTATTTTTCGCCACAGCATTGGGGGAATTGGTGATCCTCTGCCCATCTTGACTTCTGAGAGACACTGCCACTCCGAGAGGCTCTTTTTATACCCAATCATGTTGCCAATTGACCTAATAAGTTGCAAATTGGTCCTCCAGCTGTTCCTTATATGTACATTTAACTTTTCCGGTCTCTTATTGCTACCTGTCCCAACTTTTTTGGAATGTGTAGCTCTCATGAAATCCAAAATGAGTCAATATTTGGCATGACATTTCAAAATGTCTCACTTTCAACATTTGATATGTTATCTATATTCTATTGTGAATAAAATATAAGTTTATGAGATTTGTAAATTATTGCATTCCTTTTTTATTCACAATTTGTACAGTGTCCCAACTTTTTTGGAATCGGGTTTGTATGTACTAGAGTGCTACCCGTATCCACTAAGGCCTTGGCCGACTGACCATTCACAAGTACTGGCATCAGTATGTCTGCGGTGCATGTTTGCAAAGACTCTCGGACTGAATTATATGGTGGGTAAGAGCGGGGAACATGACAGAAAGCAGAATGCTTAACCTTCTTAGATGGGCAAACAGGCTTAGTATGTCCTATCTCCCCACAATAGTAGCATCTAACTTCCTGCTTGTTAGTTCTATCCCCTTGCTTACCAGCATAACTCATTTTGCATTGGGCATGACCACCCTCACCCCCAGACTTACTTGGCCATCTTTGACTCCGCCTTCCGAAGCTGCGCTGGGCATCTTGGTGTGCAGCCAGATAGGTCCCTTCTGCAGTGGCTGGATCATGCTCTTTAATCCACACTGCCATGTCGGGGCTTATCATTCTCATAAATTGCTCCAGGATAATGAGTTCTGACATCTGCAGAATAGTGCACGTCTCTGGCTGCACCCATTTGGAGAAGAGATCTTTCAATCGCACATAACACACATGCTTGTGGAGATGAAGATTAAAGGCTTATGATGGTCCAGAAAATAAAGCTGGTGCAAAGGACAAGAATAAGAATCAACATTGTCAACACAAGTCATCAGTTAATTAATTGAGCTGCTTTAAGATGACATATCATTTGACTTGAAAATAAGTCAAATGTTCTTATTCAGCAGGCTAGCTATGGCTACCAGTCCTTCTTTGCAAATAGAATTGGAGAGATCCAGAGAACTACACCTGTTACCCTGTTACCTGTACACTCTGAGCCCTGAACTGTTTTCTGGGCTCTGGAGGTGTTTTGACATGCCCTGACATTTGTGCTTATTTCTGTTACTTGTAACATTTTCATGGCTAAAGTCTGATTACTCTGTATTCAGCACAAACTCTGCTACAATAATATGTGAGCAGCATGTGTGTAAAAGTTTGCAGTTTTGAGAAAATGACGTTTATGCGTGGTTTGTGGAAAGAAAAAAAAAGTTAAGTCACTGTTATAACGCTATAAAACCCATACTGAATATTTGTTCACAAGACTTTTGAAAACTGGATCACGTAGGCTAGAATTTTTGCTTCAAGACGATGTAAAAATCACTCTGGCCACTCATTCACATAAAACAATATGTTGATTTAAAATTTGTAAGACATGTTTTGTGTCAGGAAGGCTTATGCGGGGAGGGCGTGAATCATCATGAATATTGATGTATTTCACACCTGAAAGACAAAGACACTCCCTATCAGCTGAATGGGACTGTGAGGGAACTAGAACAAAGAATGTGAAGAGATTAAAAGAATGGCTTTTTGAATCGTTTGCATTTATTTACAACACAACATAATACAAACATGCACAACGAAGGACAAAAAGTGGGACAAAAATAAGGGACAATCGTGGTTCTTTATAAGGGACACTCAAAGTGTTTGTTATTTCAGTGTCTGCAGTTAAGTGTGTGTATAAAAGGTTCTCAGATATAAACACATTTGATTTGCTCAACCTATTAATGCACAATTTAATCTTAAAAAGAATTTTAACGTCATAGAAATAAATGTAAATTGTTACACACAAACAATCTAAAGTTTGGGGTCAGTAAGAATTTGTTTTAAATTAATAGTTTTATTAATAATTAATAATTAATAATTATAATAATTAATAAATATTAATAAATAATTAATACATGTTTAATAAATGTTTAATAAATAATTAATAAATGTGAGATTCTGGAAACGAAATCTAAATTTAGCGGGATCCGTCGGGTCGGGAAGAAAATCATTCTAAACAGATAGCGGATGAACACAGAGTGAATTTTAAGCGGGAGCGGGAGGGTGCGGAATAGAACCTATAGCGGGAGTGGGACGAAAAAACAGTCCCGCGCAGACATCTAATTTGTATTTAAAGAAAATGCACAAAAACGCACAATAAAAGAAAAAGAAAGAAAGAGCAGGGAGAGAATGGACAGACTGTTTCCTCTTCTTGAGAGAATGGTTGAGAAATAAAATGTATGCAAGTTAAAACTGAAACATTATATTGCCAGGTTGCATGCTCAGGGCAGGGAACTGGGAATTGTGTGAATGCCACCACTACAGGATGTTTTGTTCACTTCAAGTTCAAGTGTGGTTGCGCTGTTGTGTCCCGACACACGTTTTAATTTTTCAGACCGCCCGCTCCCGTCCAAAGTACACCAGAGTTACCGACCGCCACCTTCTTTCCCTGGGAAATTGAATCCTGCACCGCAAGAAAGCTGATCGGGTGCTGCGGGATTGCAGACCAGTCTATACAAAGCCTGTCGTCACCGGCGCAATGAATTCTGGGGCAGGTTAGGCCGTGAAGGATCCATCAGTTATATCCTCCATTGCCCGACAGTAAAGGAGGGCGCATTTCAAGTCGCTTTCGAATTGCGGCAGCTTTTGTCACACTGTGGTGACGCAATCGGCCTTGGAATGCGGCCTTCGTAGGGTCAGACTTGAATTGAAACAGCCTTCTTCCCGCTGCGGTGACACAATCGGTCTTGGAATGCAGCCTTCGCAGGGTCAGACTTGAATTGGGACAGCCTTCTTCGCGCTGCGGTGACACAATCGGCCTTGGAATGCAGCCTTCGCAGGGTCAGACTTGAACTGGGACAGCCTTCATCGCGCCGTGGTGACGCAAATGGCCTGAACCGCTGCTTGTGTATTGCGAATACAGACGAATATTGTCCATTGTGTCACCTTTTCCGGTGTTCTCCTTCGACCCCTATCTGTCTCATGCTTTGATTTATGATGGCCAGCATGTATCTGCTGCAAATTCGACGTGGTCCCCTCTGTCCAAAACACATATGCATATAACATGCTGTATATAGGTAGTTTACATGATAAAAGTAACCTTAAAGTTAAGATATGCCTCTGATTTTAATAATTTAAACAGGCCTTTGAAATTTGAGCAAAAACTTCTGGCAGTGATGTGTTTTCGTGTAGTTTATTTTTTTTTTTCACAGCGCTGGATGTCATATGGTAATTGTGAAACACACGGAACACTTTACTACATGATTTCATGGAGAAATTTGTTATTTTTCATGTTAATCAGGTCAACAATGCACTGTGGCTTTAATTCAGCATGAGCAGAGCAGCAAAAATAGACTCGGCGCCGAAACAATCGCGGCACTGCCGCTTCTGCTCTGCTCCTGCGACGTGCTGCCGCACCGACTCTGCGTGCGGTGTGAATGCTCTAATCTGTTAACATGGGCACCGAAAAAAAAAGTGCTGCTTACGCTCTGCTAAGGCGTGCAGTGTGAAACCGGCCTCAGACTTGAATTGGGACAGCCTTCGTCGCGCCGTGGTGACACAATCGGCCTTGGAATGCGGCCTTCGCAGGGTCAGACTTGTATTGGGACAGTCTTCGTCGCGGTGACGCAATCGGCCTTGGAATGCGGCCTTCGCAGGGTAAGACTTGAATTGGGACAGCCTTCGTCACGCCGCAGAATGGGTATTGGAATGCGGCCTTTGCAGGGTCCAGACTTGAATTGGGTGGTGACGCAATCTGCCTTCAAATGCATCCTTCCAAGGATGCAGCCCTTGAATTGGGACACAGGTAATGAGTTTAGATTTGAGATCAGAATGAATGGACGCTATTGGTTGTGAGCACAGTGCAACCTGGAAGAAACAAGGAAGCTGATTGGCCACTGAAACTGAACATGTCACATAGAACCAGGTGTGTTGTAGCCGTTTGTCTATAAGTTTATTTATTATAAGTTATGTTATTTGTTTATTATTGTTATTGTTATTATTATTATTTACTATGTGCATATTTATACTTGTATTTAGGAATTTGTTTAGTTCATTGTCGTACACCTGTAAGGTGCGTAAGGTATATGTCACTGCGTATGGGCGGGATAGGAAGTGGCAAAGAACAAATGTTTGGATTTTGGAATGGTGGTTATTCACAGTTTTTTTGACCACACTTCGTTTCTTTTGCTAGAATTTTCATTTGTTGGAATTATGAACTTAATTTGGAAATAATTTTGAAATAAAACTTTTTGTGTTTAATAAACAAATTTAATTTTGAAATGAAGACGACGGTGGACTGGAGCAAAATAGGCTAATCACTGTTCCCTGAATCCATGGCCTACTACAAAAGGCCGACACATTAAAGTAAAAAAACTTGAATATGAAGTTTGTACCACGGGCTGGAGGAGAACGTGGATTTTCGTGAGTACATGGTGAAGAGTTTAATTCATTAAGCCACCGCGCTTGTGTTGTGGAAGCGGATCACTGATTTACAACGCTGATGCAGCGGAATATTGTACACGGTGGAATTATTGCACAAGCATGATTTGATGCTTGATGAAGTGAAGTTTATGCTTGATGGACAATGGATGATGTTGCTGAAAAAGTGATTATGGAAGAAAAGGAATTAAGTTGCTCGCGTCTCGCAGAGGAAAGCTTGGAGCTTTGACGAGAAAGCGAAACTAAATAAATGCTTTGATTGAAGCTGGCGAACATAAAGATGCTGTTGCTAAACATGTTGAAACTTTTAACACCGTGTTGGCGGATTTTATGGAATCGCAAGCATCTGTTCAGAGTTTGTTGGATGAGGATGAAAAGGAGGCTGACCACGTAGACTGGTATGAGCCAAAATTAATTCTCTTCAGGCAATTTCTGAATGGGATTGAAACATGGATGGGTGAAAATTCAACAGGTCCAAATGATGATGTCTTGGAAGGTGCTGTTGGGCCTAACGATAGTGCATCTCAGGCCACTAATAAAGCCTCTAAAAGAACTTTCCGAAAATCATCTAGTGGTTCTTCTAAAAGCAAAATGAGTGCCTTTGCTGCTTTTCTGCAAGCTGAAGCTGAACGTGCTGCACAAAAAGCTAAAGCCCAAACTTTGGAGCAAATGCATGTTTTAGATATGGAGGAGGCTAAATTAAAAGCTAAAAAGGAAAAGCTTGCTTTGGAATTTGAAATGGCTGCAGCAGATGCAAAGGTAAATGTTTTCCTAAAATCTGAATCATTCCTCAAAAAATGAGCTCAAAAAGCACAAAAGGAAGTGAAAAGTCTGATACCAGCAGTACTTATCCATCTACTGAATATATTGTACCTGCAAGAACACCAAAGGTTCAAACAAATCAAGATAAACAAGAAAAAAAAAAAAAAAGTAAATCTAAAATACATCAAAGCGTTGAGAAAAAAAATCAGAAACATAAAAGGGACTCATCTACTTTGGACAATTCAACTCTTGCAGATGTTTTGAAAAAACTAAATTAAATAATTGCTTTGTTGGTAAAGCAACAGCAATCATCCCTTCTTCCAATGAGAGAAATTCCTATGTTCGGTGGAGATCCTCTGCAATTAAGATCCTTCATTAAAGTGTTTGAACAGGGTATTGAAAGCAAGACAGACTCTAATATCTAGAGCAATTTACAGTTGGACAACCCAAAAATTTGGTGCGCAGTTACATGCACATGGATCCTGTAAGAGGATACAAAGAAGCAAAGGAGCAACTTGAGTGGAATTTTGTTAACAGTATAAAGATAGCACCTGCTTTCATGGAAAAGGCTTTGAATTGGACTGCTTTGAAAGCAGAAGATGGACCAGCTCTAAGATCATATGCACTCTTTCTTCGTGGCTGTTTTAACACTATGCAAGAAATAAATTTTGTTAAAGGAGCTGGAAAATTCAGCCAATTTGAGAACAATTGTTTCCAAGCTGCCTTTCAAGCTTCGTGACAAATGGAGAACAATTGCTTGCAGCATACAGGATAGTCACAACAGAAAAGTCAAGTTTAAAGATCTTCTTGAATTCATTGAAAGACAGACACGAGCTGCATTGGATCCTGTATTTGGCGACATACAAAGCCCAACAGACAAGAGGGGAATCTTTAAAGTAACAACAACAACTGCAAAGCCCAGTATCAAATCTGCCAGCAGAGGCAGCAGTTTTGCTACCACAGTTACTACAGTGACGGAAAAGATGAATGACACGCTGAAATTAAGTTATACTGCCTCAAATGCAGTGGAAAAGCCATGCATGTTTTGTGGTAAAGACCACACAATGGAAGTTTGTGCTGTATAAAAAGGTAAACCTAACAAAGAATTTATGAAGGCAAAAGAATTGTGCTTTGGATGTTTGGGACATGGGCATATGAGCAAAACCTGCCAAAACCGCAAGAATTGTTAGATTTGTCACCAGCATCACCCAACCATTCTACACATCGAGAGTAAGGAAATTCAAAGAAAAGACTAAAACCCCTAAAGTCTTTTCAAAAGATCAAATAACAAGCGTATTGGTTTCCATGAAATATGGGAAGTATATTGGGGCTGGTTCAAAAGATTGTACTCTATCTATAGTTCCTGTCAATGTGAAACTGAGTTAAGGGAACCAAAGTTGTGCAGACGTATGTCCAGAAGAATTTATGGCCCAATTAAATGCTCCAGGAAGAAAAATGAAAATACTTCTGAAAACTATGGGTCAGGAGAAGCTTGTGACCAGAGTTTCTGGATTAGAAGTGGCTGCTCTAAAGGAAAACGAATTCATAAAATTACCTTATGTGTATACACAGAAATCCATCCCAGTCACCAAAGACAACATTCCTAAAGAAAAGGACATTAGAAAGTGTTCTTACCTGAGGGATGTTGATTTGACGCCAATGAATGCAAGTATTGGGCTGCTTATAGGTGTCAATGTTCCAAAGGCACAGGAACCATGGAGAATAGTCAACAGCGAAGGTAATGGACCGTATGCTGTGAAAACTCTCCTTGGTTGGGTCATTAACGGTCCGCTTGATCATGGTATGAATGATGATGAAGATAATGCCCCTGAAATGCGAGTGAATAGAGTGTCCATTGAAAATTTGGAGGAGCTGGTGATCAAACAGTACAATCAAGATTTCACTGAACAACAGTACGATGAAAAGACAGAAATGTCAGTAGAAGATCGGCAATTAATGGACATGATCTCAAAGACTGCAGAACTCAAAGACGGACATTACTAGTTAAATTTGCCTTTTTGTGAATCCGATGTAAAAATGCCAAACAATAAGAGCATAGCATATCAGCGAGCACAGCACTTGTTGAAAAGGTTTAAAAGAGATGCGTCGTTCTTTGCTGAGTACAAGGAGTTTATGAACGATGTGATTGCAAAGGGGTGTGCAGAAATCTTACCAAGTGACCAGCTGGAGCTAGAAAAGGGAAGGCTTTGGAATATACCACATCATGGACTTAAGCACCCACGCAAAAAGACGCTGCGTGTGGTATTCGACTGTGCATAAACATTTGGGACTTCCTTGAATAAAGAACTATTGCAAGGCCCAGACTTGACAAATAACTTGGTAGGAGTTCTACTTAGTATTCGTCAAGTTCCCATTGCCTTTATGACCGATATTGAAGGGATGTTCCACCAGGTTAGAGTGGCCAAGGAACATGTAAATTTTCAGCGTTTCCTTTGGTGGCCAGATGGAGACATTACAAAGGACCTCGAAGAGCACAGAATAGTTGTCCATATATTTGGTGCAGTATCATCACTGAACTGTGCAACCTTTGCCTTGCTAAAGCCAGCTGATGATAACCAAAATGATTCTGCCGAAGATGTAATTTACACCATCAGGCAGAATTTCTATGTTGACGATTGTTTAAAAGCTGTAAATACAGTGGACCAAGCTTTATCTCTGTATAATCAACTAACGTGTAGCAAGGGTGGTTTTCGATTTAAATGGATTTGCAGTGACAGTTCCGTTCTCAGTGTAATTCCTCAGGAAAACAGGGCCAAGACAGTGAAGATGCTGGACCTCAGTAAAGACCAGCTTCCCATGGAGAGAGCTCTGGGTGTTCAGTGGGACGTAGAACAGGATGCTTGGCTTGATGAGTTGATTCCTTTAAACACCTTTAGCTTGAGCAGATGCTTTACATGCAAAGAATACGGGAGCATAGCATCTGCACAGTTGCACAATTTTTCGGATGCAAGTGAGGCTAGGTACGGAGCTGTGTCATACCTCAGACTTCTAAATGACAAAGGAGAAGTAAATGTGGAATTTGCCATAGGAAAGGCCAAAGTAGCACCACTTAAACAAACGACCATAACAAGACTTGAATTAGCAGCAGCTGTCCTAGCTGTACGCTTAGATAGGATGTTGAAAGCAGAGTTGCAGTTCCATCTGGATGAATCTTTCTTTTGGTCAGACAGCACTACTGTACTGGAATACATAGCCAGCACAACAAAAAGATTCAAAAATTAAGTAGCAAACAGAATCTCAATTATTCACACCCATTCAAAAGCCTCACAGTGGAAGTACATGTGTTCTAAACTAAATCCTGCAGATGCAGCTTAAAGAGGCATGGAAACTGAAGAATTCCTTCGAACTCAAGTTTGGATCAATGGACCGGACTTCCTCTTAGAGCCACCGTCTCAATGGCCTGAAGCAAAGGAAGAGGTGAGCTTAATTCTGGATAATGATCCAGAAGTAAAAGAAAAGATCTGTGCTTGTGTTACTGTGACTTATGAAAAGGAACCTCCTACAAGTCAACTCTTGAACTACTTCTCAGACTGGACTCATCTGAAAAGAGTGGTATCATGGATTCGTACATTTCTGGAAGTTCTGAAATGGAAAGTGAAAGAAAAGAGAATGCAGAACCTCTGTGAACAGAAAAGTTGTAAGCAGAAAACAAAACTACAGTTACCTGAGAATCTGAGTTTGACACTTTGTGTTAAAGATTTGAATGTGGCAGAAAAAGCCATTGTATCTTTTGTGCAAAGAGAACATTTCAGGGAGGAAATTTCTGCTTTAAAAGGAGGCATTCAAAAATGATATAGTCATTTGTACAAACTTGACCCAGAGATTCTTGATGGAGTGTTGAGAGTGGGTGGAAGGCTAAGCAGGTCAGCTTTGCCAGAAGAGGTGAAAAATCCTGTCATTTTACCAAAATCTTGTCATGTTTCAAAACTCATCCTCTGACATGTGCATGAAAAAATAGGGCATAGAGGAAGAAACCACATGCTTTCAACTCTTTGTCGGCGCTACTGGATTCCTCATGCTAACTCAGCTTCTAGGAAAATAATCAAGGAATGTGTGATTTGTCAATGAAAGGGGCA
The DNA here is from genome assembly GCA_039654105.1 of Coreius guichenoti. Taxonomy (NCBI): domain Eukaryota; kingdom Metazoa; phylum Chordata; class Actinopteri; order Cypriniformes; family Gobionidae; genus Coreius; species Coreius guichenoti. The sequence goes on from CM077181.1 coordinate 24,413,141, forward strand.
AAAGCCAGATGAACAAAAAATGTCAGATCTACCTGCTGACATAGTTTCTGTGGACAATCCTCCATTTACATACGTTGGTATACACTTGCTGATACAAGAACTGCAAACTCTGCTGGACAAAGAGGCCATAGAACATGTCCTCTCCCAGACAGACAGTCAGGTTATAACAGCCACTATTTTCTGGTTCCCAAAAAAATATGAAGGGTTGCATCCAATTCTAGACCATCACGGTTTGAACCGTTGTCTCAAAACATCCAAGTTCAAAATGTTTACAGTCAAAATTATTTTGTTTAAGATTCAACACAAAGATTGGTTTGTCACAAATAACTTAAAGGGCACATATTTCATATAGAAATTCTGCCACAACACAGGAAGTTCCTGAGGTTTGCTTTCAGGGGCGAAGCTTACCAATATCGGGTTCTTCCATTCGGCCTAGCCTTGTCACCCCGCACATACACAAAATGTATGGATGCAGCTCTGGCTTTGTTGCGCCTCCAGGGCATCCTCATTTTAAATGACATAGACTAAGTCTCAAGAGTTTGCGCTTCGACATCGGATATCATCCTCGCTCATCTTGTATATCTGGGGTTGAAACTCAACGCCAAGAAAAGCGTTCTCTCCTCAGGCCAGATAACTATGTATTTAGGGGTTGCATGGGACTCGGTCACCATGCAGGCACAGCGCACAGCTGTCCCCCGCACGTGTCGAGTCCATCTTAAACACTCTGAGCAAAATTAGGCTAGGTCAGGAAATTACTTTCCATCACTTTCAAAGAGTTCTAGGTCTTATGGCAGCTGTGTCCACGGTGATACCTTTGGGCCTTCTGCACATAAGACCATTTCAGCTGGCTCAGAGCCAGGGGATTTCATCCAAGGGCTAGTCTCCAGAGGCAAAAAAGGGTAAGGGCACACGCCGAGTGCTTTGTGCCCTTTCCAAAAATTCATGTTTATGGTGCACTTTAGAGCTTTGTGCACTTCGTGCGCTGCAGGCTTCATACCCTTTTTATGTGGCCAGACCCCGTTTCCTCACCTTGGGTGCCATTCTAGGTGCATGTTGTCGTCACAGGATGCTAACGACAGACGAGGCTGGGGAGCGGTCTTAGATGGCCATATAACCCAAGGGGTCTGGAGAGGCCGTCATCTCGATTGGCACATCAATTGTCTCAAAAAGATGGCTGCGTTTCTGGCCCTGAAATACTTCCTCTGGCAGTTAATAGGCTATCATGTCCTAGTGTGGATGGGCAACACAGCAGTAGACACTTATATAAATCACCATGGCGGACTGCGTTCACGCCGTTTGAACAAACTAGCACAGCAGGTTCTGCTTTGGGCTCAGGACAAGTTCCTGTCCCTCAGGGCAAAGTACGAATGTGGGAGCAGATCTGTTATCCAGACGGGAGGTCACACACGGGGATTGGAAGCTCCATCCCGATGTGATTAGTCAGATCTGGGTAAGATATTACAAAGCAGAGGTGGACCTCTTCGCTTCACAAGAAACCCCAATGTCCTCTCTTTACTTCTCAGTGACTCCTCCAGCCCCCCTCCGTCTGGACGCCATGGCCCAGGAAGCGTCTATATGCATTTCCAACGGTTGCTCTGCTCCCGGGAGCCAACAAGGGTCATGCCTCTTGTTGATAGCACCTCGTTGGCCTTCTCAGAAATAATATATCACCTCAATGGCTCGCCTTGTGCGATACCGAACAGGAGAGATCTCCTGTTTTAGGTGCAGGGGATGATATTCCATCCCCGGCCCGAGCTATGTAACCTTCATGTTTGGCCCCTGAGGGGGACCAGCTACGAGATCCTGGACTTCCAGCAGATGTAATAGAGACCATTCTGAGTGCCAGAGCTCCCTCCACCAGATGAATGTACTCCCTTAAATGGCGCTTCTTTGAAAGGTGGTGTACTATACATCATGCAGACCCAGTTCACTGACAGATTCAGTGTTTCAGTGTTTGGAGTTTCTGCAGGAAAAGCTGTCGAGTATCTGTGGCCATCATTTCAGCTTGCCACGCTCTGATTGACGGGGTTTCAGTGGAGAAACACCCTTTGAAAGCCCGCTTCATTCGAGTTCATTCGATGACTAGCCCCTAGTCGTCGTGTTTTCTTATGGCTATCTCGTCATTAAAGAGAATCAGGCTCTGTCAGTTTCGCCAGTTTCTGCTTCTACTTTGCCCCTGGACTGGTCAAAGCTCTTTTGCACCCTCACCCTGCATTTTCGACCATACATCCGGTCATCCACATTCTGTTCTCCGCCGCTCACTTCGCCGGAGCAGGAGAGACTCCACTTACCGTGTCCAGGTCGTTCTCTTCAGATTTACGATTTAATTCTATAGCTTGGATATTAACGTTACTCCGGGCTCACATGTCCTTGAGTCGACATCCCAAACTCATGTCTGAGGCCTTTCTCGTGTTTGTGCACACACACTACACAACCTTGAGGGGTCCACACACTTCCAGTGTGAATGATATTTATTTAATATTTCAAATGTTTGTAAAGTCATGAAACCTACATCCATGAACCTTTTATGCTTAAAGCTTTACCTGATTGAATTATGTTTTTATTTTTAATTTTAAGCTGCTGCCACATTCTTTTTTTGCCTGTGGGATACCAAGAAAATTAAACTTAATTAAACTAATTAAGAATTAAACTTACATATTGACCCGGAAGTATGCAAACGTCTTTTTGTTGGGTGCTGTTGCCATGGTGAATCATAATTTCGGAGCTCCATTGATCGTGGCTTTTCATAGTCGTGGTGCACGCACTTAACTCAGCACGTCAGTCTACTCAGAGTTGATTGAACTAACTCAATTCAGCTGTTCTGAAACCCAAAGCTCAGAGTTTCCCATCTCAGGGTAAGTCAACTCAGTTCAAGTTTAAACTCAGAGTTGGTTGAACCTCCTTATTGAAACGGGTCCCAGGTGGTCCAACGGTTCAGGTTTTAAAAATCTGGCTTGCATCAGACTACTGCCTCTTTTCCTTTTGGTTCTCTGGAATCTGAAAAAGAAATCATGATATTACTTAAGAACAAGTCAGTTCAGTTGTCATACATAGTCGCATTCAAGAACGTTAATTATACTAAACTCAATATGATTCACTTTTTTAAAAAGTTGCTCAACGCAAAATATATAAATAGCCATATCAGTAGCCAAGTTCCTATCCACTTTTTCCACTTTTGTTATCGACAAACAAAACATGCGTTAAAAAAAGATTGCCCAATTTGCTATTACTAAATTAGGGAATATTAATCGGAAGATCACGGGAAAGTGGGACAGTTTGTCTGACAGGACTGCATGTAACTGCCTTTATGACGAATTCCCATGGGTGTGGACACAGAGCAGCTCATTTGTCCTGTGTGCAACATTTTACTATCCATAAAAAAGACTGGTACAGTAAAATGTTCGGTCATATAGCAACAATCTTTAATGTAAGCCTTGAACATGCAGTCAAGCCAGTCGCGCTTTGATGTGGCTGAGAATGCATGTATTCAGATCTTTCAAACCAAAGAAAGTTATTCGTTCTGGTTTCAGAGTTCAATAACATCAAATCCATCAAAAACATCAAATCGCTGATAATCTTTTTTTTCTCAGAGACAGATGAAGCTGTAACCTAAAAGTTTTATTTGTGTAACCTATATTTAACTTTTTTAAATAGTCTAGCTTAGGCTAACTGATGCTGTTTTAACAATCCTAAAATTCGTTTAGAGATTTTTGGATTCAACCGACTTTATTATTATTTTTTTTTATTTGTTTGAGACAAAATTATTTTACATATTAATAAATTCTATTTATAAAATTATTTTATTAACAAGTGTCATGTTTGTGATTTTTCATTTGTCAATTAGCCAGATTCTGCCCATGAAATCGTGATTTTATGGCATTCATTTTATTTATTCAGATACAGACGTAACATGTTGTGTATTTTATCTTTCTTTTTGTCAGTATTAGAAACTCCAACAGCCTTCCACATTTTTATTTATGAAGAGCTGCAGAGATTTTTAAGGCGCTATATTTTCCTCATCCATTTTGAAATAAAACTTTATTATATATTATTAAATTGTAGGCCCTATGCATAAAATATTTTTTATTAACAAGTGTCATGTTTTTTTTTTACTTCGTTATAAACACTGTTTAGATCAATACTTGATCAAGCAATATTCAGAAACAGGTGCAGTTAGCTATTATCCAAGTTTTTCTGATTATTCTGAAGTTTTATTAGATTGTAAAAAAACGTCTCGGTTACGTATGGTAACCCTCGTTCCCTGAAGGAAACGAATCGGGATCACTTCTGGGAGCCCCTGTCAGCTTCGAGATATAGAGAACGGGCCAATGGCCATTGGCGTGTGAGATTTGCATCTCGTGCTCCGCCCCGCACTGCGGGTATAAAGCGGAAGGAGATGCAGCGCAGTCCAGGAACCGATATTTATCGGTCTCCCTCATGTCGGCTAGGTTGAGCCAGAGGTGTCACTCCTGGACCACGAGCGTGGACATCGCCTGACCGATGGAACGGGCGGTGACTTTCGTCGCCCGGAGGGCGAGGTCCGTCGCCGTCTGGAGCTTCCGGAGGAGCTCTGGGTCAGGCCTACCCTTGTGCATGTCCATGAGTGCCTGGGCCTGGTGCACTTGGAGCAACGCCATGGCATGCAAAGCGGACGCAGCCTGCCCACAGGCCTTATAAGCCTTTCCAGTCAGACTGGAAGAGAACTTACAGGCCTTGGAGGGGTGGCACGGGTCACCGCACCAGTTGGAAGCGGACGCCAGACACAGTTGCATCGCGACGGCCCGTTCCACCGGCGGGATTCCCATGTACCCCTTGGTTGGCCCGCCGTCGAGGGTAGTGAGGAGGGAGGAGCCACTCGGCCGGTTTGCCCTAACCGTGATCCTCAGGTCACCCTGGCTATTCATCGAAGTAGGTCTATTCTGCTGGGCAGGAATAGCACTAGATCGAGGCATAGGTAAGGGGACTCCACCCTCCCGAAGGTAGGCGAGTCTCGACCTAAGCGCCGAGATAATCATGTTCCCGCAGTGGGAACATGAACTATCCACAAAAGCTGCCTCAGCGTGCTGAATGCCCAGGCACGTGAGACAACGATTGTGACCGTCAGCTGGCGACAGGGAACGACCGCATCCAGAAATGCACTGGTGGAATGACATCTTGAAAAAGACGCAGTGTCACACCCGTGTTGCTCTTTTAGAGGAAACCGCTCTTTTAGTAGTGCTGAAGCACGCAGGGACAACCGTGGCAGAATCACAGGGAATAGTGCAGCCTGTGTCTGCTCTCACTGTGTGGAACGCCCTCACCGAACCAACAGGAAATGCTGTGAAAACAGCAGTTTTTTAACCCGGAAGTGAGCACGCGGTCGCGCTGCAGTGTGCCTTTTCCCCAGCACAATGCAATCTCTCTCGAACTCGCTCTGCTTGATAGGCGCAGGAACAGTCTGTCTTCATCAACGCAGTTCGGCTCCGAAGTGAATGACAAAGGTGCGCTGCATCTCCTTCTGATGCAAATCTCGCACGCCAATGGCCATTGGCCCGTTCTCTATATCTCAAAGCTGATAGGGGCTCCCAGAAGTGATCCCAATTCGTCGTTGACGTCCGACGTACGTTGAACGTGATCGACTGAAAGGGAACACAAAATTACAAAAATAAGGATGAATGATGTTTGAGAGGTAACACGTCTTATTCTTACCAATGGTAATAAAATCATTTAATATACAATTTAATAATATGAATATAATAGATTTAATGCGCCTTTGAACTACAGAGAAACGGGAGCAATGGCACGAACGCAAACGCTGTGGTATAGGCTAATTCTGTCATATAACACCAGATTTATTTGCGTTAAAGCCCTTTTACTTGAGAAAAAGTGTTTCCAAACTAGTTTTCGCGACATTTGAAGTATTGACATATGAGCTAAAGTTAAACGGAAAAAGATTGTGTCAATATTTGCAAAAAATTATCGATAATTGCCATTTCCATCAGCTATATCGGTAAACATTTTGATGCGCTAAACCTTTTTTTGCAAAAAAATCCTTGGATGGAAACCTGGCTAGTCACTTTCTCAATAAACACAAGATGTTTTTTTGTGATTGTGTTTCAGTAGAAACAGGCTAAACTGAATGGAAATCAGTTACATTCCTCAAATTTAATAGGAATATGAATGATTACCTGATGGAGCAGGAGATAAGGCACAGGATATCATCAAGTCCCAGGTCAGGGGGGTATTCCAGAAAGCATGATTAACTTACCACAACATATACCTTAATATACCATAACATATCAACTCTCGGTTGATTAACCCAAACCTTGCTTACTCGAGGTATGCTGGTTCCAAAAACGAGTCCGGGAATAAGTTCAGCCAACCCAGAGTATGGACGTTTCTTAACCAGTTCAACTCTGCGCCCCCCCGCGGACCCACCGGTGGGTCCAATATTGCATCATCATAATCATTTAAAAAAATCTGTAAGTTATGCAGCACAAAGCTAGACATATATGGTATTCTTTGAAAGCTCAGCTTTATTGATAACACAATCACTTTTGCGTTTATGTTACATAGAAAAACATAATAAGGTCTGAATTCGACCCCCCCGCAACGACCCCCCCTTGGGAAAATCATGTGAATAATATTAAATTTCATATTTATATCACACAAAACAAGTCATATATCAGATGAAAGCTCTCACTTGCAAGAATATCACTGTGCAGTTTATTTCACCGATCCAACACTTTACAGTAACGTTATTATCAAAAGAATTACGAAGATGGAAATGACTCATTTGAACAAGCAAACACGAGTCATATTTCTGATCGGATCACTACCTCCGTGTGGAGTTACTAGCCTCAAACGCTACAGTGCATCCGAAAAGTATTCACAGTGCTTCACTTTTTCCACATTTTGTTATGTTACAGCCTTATTCCAAAATCGATTAAATTCATTATATTTTTCCTCAGTTCTACAAACAATACCCCATAATGACAACGTGAAAGAAGTTTGTTTGAAATCTTTGCAAATTTATTAAAAATAAAAAACGGAAAAGAAAAAAAAAAAATCACATGTACATAAGTATTCACAGCCTTTGCTCAGTACTTTGTTGAAGCACCTTTGGCACCAATTACAGCCTCAAGTCTTTTTGAGTATGATGCTACAAGCTTGGCACACCTATTTTTAGGCATTTTCTCCCATTCTTCTTTGCAGGACCTCTCAAGCTCCATCAGGTTGGATGGGGAGCATCGGTGCACAGCCATTTTCAGATCTCTCCAGAGATGTTCAATCGGGTTCAAGTCTGGGCTCTGGCTGGGACACTCAAGGACATTCACAGAGCTGTCCCATAGCCACTCCTTTGTTATCTTGGCTGTGTGCTTAGGGTCGTTGTCCTGTTGGAAGATGAACCTTCACCCTAGTCTGAGATCCAGAGCGCTCTGGAGCAGGTTTTCATCAAGGATGTCTCTGTACATTACTGCATTCATCTTTCCCTCGATCCTGACTAGTCTCCCAGTTCCTGCCACTGAAAAACATCCCCACAGCATGGTGCTGCCACCACCATGCTTCACTGTAGGGACGGTATTGGCCAGGTGATGAGCGGTGCATGGTTTCCTCCAGACATGACGCTTTCCATTCAGGCCAAAGAGTTCAGTCTTTGTTTCATCAGACCAGAGAATTTTGTTTCTCATGGTCTGAGAGTCCTTCAGGTGCCTTTTGGCAAACTCCAGGTGGGCTGTCATGTGCCGTCTGGCCACTCTACCATAAAGACCTGATTGGTGGAGTGCTGCAGAGATGGTTGTTCTTCTGGAAGGTTCTCCTCTCTCCACAGAGAAAGGCTGGAGCTCTGTCAGAGTGACCATCGGGCTCTTGGTCACCTCCCTGACTAAGGCCCTTCTCCCCCGATCGCTCAGTTTGGCCTGGCGGCCAGCTCTAGGAAGAGTCCTGGTGGTTCCAAACTTCTTTCATTTACGGATGATGGAGGCCACTGTGCTCATTGGGACCTTCAATGCTGCAGAAATATTTCTGTATCCTTCCCCAGATCTGTGCCTCTATTCGATCCTGTCTCGGAGGTCTACAGACAATTCCTTGGACTTGGCTTGGTTTGTGCTCTGACATGCACTTATATACCTTATATAGAAAGGTGTGCGCCTTTCCAAATCATGTCCAATCAACTGAATTTACCACAGGTGGACTCCAAACAAGTTGTAGAAACATCTCAAGGATGATCAGTGGAAACAGGATGCACCTGAGCTCAATTTTGAGTGTCATGGCAAAGGCTGTGAATACTTATGTACATGAGATTTTTTCGCTTTTTATTTTTAATAAATTTGCAAAGATTTCAAACAAACTTTTTTCACATTGTCATTACGGGCTTATGGTTTGTAGAATTGAGGAAAAAAATAATGAATTGAATCCATTTTGGAATAAGGCTGTAACATAACAAAATGTGGAAAAAGTGAAGTGTTGTGAATACTTTCCGGATGCACTGTATATCAGCTTGTTCCTTAGGTTGTTTTCTTCTAAATGAGACTATTTTCACATTTCTGTGAGCATGCATGGCCAAACGACACTGTAATATGTCACCGATGTCCAGATCAAAACATGCGATGCAGACAAATACTCTTATTATCCATAGTTTTGATTGTCTGTTAGCCGCGATTGTTGGTGACGTCATCACAAATTGCGTCATACGTCAAAAAAGCTGAGCATCTCAGCTCTCTATAGACACGTCGATCATGCTTCTAGACCAATCAGAGCCCGAGATCTCCCTTTGCAAATTTGAGGAGGCGGGGCCTACTTTTCGATTTTCCAGCGGCTGGCATCAATCAATGCAGATGAGTAGGAGTTATTATTGAGTTAGTTGGATAGTTTGGACAGTGTTTTTACGAGTTATTGCGTGCTTTTTACAACTGGTTGGAGTGATTTGTTTTTGGACAATGGCTTCAAGAAAGGTTTTTGTTGGTGTGGAGGCGGTTTTGGAGGAGCTTGATCGACTGAGTGACAGTGAAACTTGCAGCGATAATAGTTTTGGCTCGGTCAGACAAGCTGCATACGACACGGGTGAAGTAAGTACACATTTCAAACTTATAAACGTTGTATTTGTGTATTTCATTAACAAATGCATGCAACAATACAAAATATGCATGCAACAGACATGAAGAAATACATGTGCGTGCCAAAATAATTGATCACAACCCATGCACAAATGCGCGCTCTAATTCAAATTAGCATGGGTGCTTTTGCTAAGCACGTGCTAAAATAATATTACATGCATATTTGTAGTTTTGCATGCATTTGTTCGTCAGTTGTGTGTGTGTGTGTGTGTGTGTGTGTATACACGCATGCATCAATCCAACTGATGAATAAATGCATGCAAAAAGACAAATATGCATGTAACATTATGAAGTGAAGTGGTTAATATGCGTTCTTGTCTGTACTTGTGTTCTCGTGGACTTGTAATACGTCATCAGTTGCTGCCCAAGTACTGTTCCATTTCAAAGTTCACATCTAGCCAAGTACAGTTCAAATCCCAGGATGTGTCCTTGATCCGCCCCTTTTATCGAGGATGCATCGAGAGGTGACTTGAGCGGACTTGAGACAGACAGGTATCCCAGAATGCATCTCGCACCAACCAACAAGCGTCAATAGCGGATAAGAAACCCCGCGTTATTTAAAAATGCTACTGTTAATGTGTCACAAAATGCAACTTTTTCAGGCGAGAATGTACTTGTTTAAAGCTCAAATCTGTGGTTTATTTATAAAGACATCGCCTATTTGAAAATTTTATCTGGCGTTTTCGGAGTTGTGAGATCCAGTCAATCACCGACCACTCAGTGCTCGTTAACCCCTCCGAGAGCAGCCTTTCCTCTACTAGTCCTGCTGACGTTTGCCGCTGACTTTGATGTCTCTGTAGTGGTTAAACATGAGCTATAATTCGTCTTGTGTAGATCTAACGGCCAATTTTTGGTCTCATGAATCTATAATTTGTTCCCTGGCAAATCGTTTTGGCTGAGGGCAAAGTTTCATAACTTTATATATTTAGGCTATTTAACTTTACTATTGTAGCCTACTAGCGCTGACTTTGTATGTTTGACTGAATTGTTTGCTTTATTTCTTGTATAGCTTCTTATACATTTTACTTATACTTTTATAATGTCTATTATTGATCATACATAAACTGACATTTAACAAAAAGAGACTGGGTTGTGTTTTATGTCATATTTAATTTTATTACAGTGATAATCATATATATGCAGACTTATTGTCTGAACCACATATTAATGTTTACTTTTTTTTTTTTTTTTTTTTTTTTTTTTACATAGTGTACAGCTATATGAGTACAAAGAAAAGAAAACCAAACAAAACAAAACAAAACGGAGGTCTAACATAAGCAAGGCATAATCGTCGATTCAATGGATTATTACAGTGAGAACAATAATAATACACTATTCAGACTTGAGGAAATCCACGAAGGGCTGCCATACAGTTTGGAACTGGCGATAAGATTTGGACTCCAAGGAACGTATCCTCTCCAGCTGTATGACCAGAAACAGTTCACGCAACCAAAATTTGAAACATGGAGAGTCTGAGGATTTCCAGTTTAAAAGTATTATTTTTTTCGCAAGAGTCATACCCATCACTAGAGATCGCTGCTGAGAGTATGGAAGAATGTTTAATGTCTCAGAAAATCTGAGAATTGCAAGACTATGGTCTGTGTAGGTATTTAGCTCAAAGGGGAAATATTAACTCATTATGAATATTCATTATGATTAATTATGAATATTTGAACTAGTTAATGAGATTATCTTGATGTAGCTACATAAATATTACAATCAATCGACCAGTTCATCCGGTGAACACTCAGTATAAACTCAGTATAACACTCAGTATAAAAAACCCATCAGTTTCTTACTGCAAACTCCTTTGTTACCAAAGGAGCTCGCAGCTTTACTAACCACACAGCGATTTAGTATATTGTACGTTACTTGCATTGTGCAAGTAAAGTGGAATCTGGGAGGAAAGTGTCCAGATATACAGTCGCGTGAGAAAGTCCTGATAGTTCGGTCCGATGCTGCTGAGGTTGCGATCGATTTCTTCTGTGTTGCCTGATGAAGATATGAAGAATTTGCAAAGTTAGTTTGACTTCGTCATGGTCGAGGAATCTGCACATGGCTTGATGTGCATGTAGGCCCACCATGCTTGGTGGCCTGCCGGGCCCGCAGGCGCAGCGTGTCCGTCGAAGGCGCGAGAGAGAGAGAGAGAGCTGTGCATCTCTCTTTTAAAGTTTTGGGGATAAGTCCCGCCTCGTAGGGTCGTTTGACCAATGGGAAAGGTCGAATCTCCAAGTGGGAAGATTCCTCAGTTGGAGACTTTGTGGCTCTTTGTTTCAGCTTACTCATTTGCATGTGCGGCCTCTATTGGTGGCCGATGAAGAAACTATTAAAGATTCTTGTAACACTACTATATTGCACAGGTATCGATATATCATATACACAATCATTCAGATCTGTAAATTACAACTTCATAGACACCAAACACAGTATAGGTGAGGTTACATTAACCGCTGGTTCTGTCATACAATGTGCATTAAATCAAACATCCCATTCAGAGAACACTGCGCAAGACAGTTGTAAACACACACACAATGTATAGGGGTGCATGTTAATTTATAGAGCAGTTTGTCTATAATTTGAGTCAAAAGAGTGTGTTTTTACAGGCTTTGTCTCTTAAATGTGGCCTTTTTCTTCCTCCACGTGGCTACATTCCTTGGAGCAATAAACAGTCTTATCAGTTGGTATCCATGGTAACTAAGTCGCTTGTGGCTTTAGATGGTCTTTTGGGGGATGGGTTTCTAGGCCCAGAGTGAGTTTCACCGATTGTTTGTTTAAATATAACAAAATAATTATGTCTGATTTGTCTTAGTTACTACATAATCCCCCCTTTCGATCGTTGTTGTCCCTCCGATGGTCATCAGCGAGCGATATCGAAAGTACAGAAAGATCAGACCCATCTCCGGCACACAAGGCTGGAAGGCAGAGAGTGGTGGTTGTTTTCATTGTTTCACAGATGATGTAGAAAGTAAACAAGTTCAGGTCTATGAGCTTGTGCAGCAGGTGTCGAGGCAGCAGGTGCCCTGACAGTGTCTCACCTGTCACCCTTGAGGCTGACCTAGCGTGGGTGGCAGGAGGGCAGCAGGTGGTTGTTAGCCTCTCAGTCATGAGAAGTCTGAAGGATTGGAGTTTTGCTCTGCTCTTGTGGCGGTGCTGACGTGAGCTTGCCTGAGCTGTGTTGGGCAAGGAGTCGGAGGCTTGTCCTTCGCAGTACTCCTCGGGTGAGTCCTGTTCAGGGAGCTATTTTGCTTGTGTCAGCAGCTCCTGTAACTCTGATATAGTCGTGTCCAGCTGTCCTTGTGCAGCCTCCGCTTGACACCTGTGTTGAAGGGTTCAGAGGAGGATGTTGTCGTTGACAGCTGTGGGACATCCCGTGGTGTTGGCAGGTTGGAGGTGCTGTCTTCCATGGCTCCTCCCAATGGCTTGTCTGGTGCCTGGCTGTTGCCATAGTGACAGTTTTGCACCGGTCCTGCGCTTGCTCTGTCCAGCTGCTCTCATTGTTCAGCAGCTGTCTGAGCCGTTTAAAGTCTTTTGATTCTGGTCCTCAGTCTCTAGCTGATCTGTGAGGCTTTGAGCATGTGTCCGCCCCTTGCGTGATCTGATGCGTGAGGTTGGTTACCTTCTGTTTCATACCCTGAGCTGGGCTGAGGAGATGATAATCTTGTGGCTGTAATTCTGGCCTGAGTCATACGTCGTTGGTCCTCTTCTCTCATTGTCCAGTTGCGCTTGGCTAGTTCGGTTGGTTGTCAGCGGCCTTAGGTGGAACAGTGTTCCTTGCGATGGCCAGTCAGTTCTTTAGGTCTCCCTCCTGGGAGGTTAAGCTGCAACATCTTGGCACCGTTGTTGTTGAGAGTAAGGGTGAGAGACCATTGCCTGACCCAAAGGGGTTCATAGCCAATGGGTCAGCTAGGGATATAGCATACAGCTTGATGCTTCAGGCATAGCTTGCTATTTGAGAATGTTTCTGAAAAGTATAAGTCGAGATTTAATAACTTAAGACTTGAGACTTAAGATGGTTCTTATTGTCAAATTATTTCTCAGAATCTCCTAATGGCTCGTACAGGCTAGATCTCTAAATAAAAATATATAAATAAATAAAAAAAAACAGCTTTCCTATTTAGATTGTTTATTACCGGTGCTCAGGACTATAGTTACGTTCTAGTAGTAATTGAGATTACTTGTGTAGCGGGGTCGTAGAACTTAGTGCACTCGTTGAGAGTAAACAGAATCACAAATAAGAAATGTCTCTGGTTCTTTTCGGCTCTATAGGGAGACAAGACCTCACTGTAACAAGTTATGCATCGAGCTCAAATGTGGCGCTTATACTCATATATTCAACTTTGTTATATTCAGTAAAATGCAAATATTGTTTGGCATTTGCAAATTTTACTCATGTAGACTCTCTCTGTAGGTGTTTCACTCTACAATAGGCTTCTTGCCCTTGTCTAAAGAGTCAAACAGTTTCGCTACAAGTTAGAACTCGTTTACGCACACAGACTTATATCAGTCTCGTGAATGAATACTGATGTTTCTTTCAGCGAAGGGAACAGTATTGGTGACCAGGTAGTTACGCTTGTAGATGCAGCCAAAGTTTAGATGAATGGCATCAATCTGACTATAATTTCTAAGGCCTTTACACTGTCGAAAGAGGAGTATCACCCAAATCTATATCTATATAACACTGTGCTGAGATTTCTTCATCAGAAACAGGTTAAGCAATGCTGCGAATGGTATTTCTTCAACCAAGGCCGACTAATTAACTCTGGTTACAGTTTTTATGCTGCTGAGCTGAGATTCTTTTGTCAAAACAGATTTATGCTTTCAGGCAGTGTTGCCTAAAAGGTGACTAACTGGTGTCGGAGGAGAAGGTTCTTGAAGCTGGTGTCCTCCTTCGTTCCAGGTTCGTCTGAGTCTGTAGTAGAAAACATAGGAAGTTTCATGTCCGCCCTGTTTGGTGTCTAGGGCAGCACTCAGTCCACTTTCAGGGTCTGAAAATTCCTTTATGATGGCCTGGTTCAGCTGCTGGTAGTCCGAGTGGATGTTTCCTGGCTGCCGAGCCAGAAAGCGTCGCAACTCTGGGCTGGATGTGATCCAGAGCAGATAGAGTCTATCTTGGTGGTTCACACTCGCCGAAGACTGCAGGCGAAGGTCAATGTCTCGTAGGAAGGCCTGGACGTCGTGGTCTCCTGCAAGCTTTGGTGTGAATGCAGGAATGTGTCTGGCCTTTTGTTTGAGGTCTTTGAGTGTCACTTCATGTGCCATTTCAGGGTGTGTCTGAATTAATCCTTCTGCGGCTGCAGACGTTTTTAGGAAACTGGCTAGTGAAATGTTAAGCGGTGGGCTTTGGCTCCTCCCCCCCTTTTCGTCTGTACGTAGGGCTGGAGGAGCTTGCACTGCTGATGTGAAGTTCAGCAGGGTACATCTTTCTTGTGGGGTTCATTGGCAGTTGGTCGGGCCATTTTAGTTATTTTCTGACCACATCGAGCTCGTCTCTAACGCTGCAGAATTGCTGAGTCAGTGTTTGGACTTCAGCTTCTGGCTGCACACAGATGGCCTCCAAGGCCCTTAGCTTTAGGGTTTTCTCTCTTTGAGTTCCACATGGTCTTTGTGTGAAACAGTTCTCTTTCGAGGTCTTGTACGGTGGTGTTATCCAGCTGCTCTTGGTGCCCAGCAGCTGTCAGAGCCTCCTCAAGACCAGTGATCTCCTCTGGTAGCTCCCTTCTGTCAGCATCCTTGCATCTGTGCTGTGCCTTCCATGCTGAGCGGGGATTGGTTCTCTGGGGAACTCTGTGACTTACAGCGTCAGTCCGTTTACCTCCCTTTTGAGGCTTGTGGGTGTGTGGCCAAGGAGACGATGATGCTGATCAAGTCTTCGTAGCTCAGGCTGGGTGCCTGGTGTCCACTTGTGTTGCAATTTCGCTGTTCCTTTCTCTGCCGTTGCAGGTTGTTGGCTGCTTTGGGCTTAAGGATGTCCATCACACGCTCTGCCGGGTCTCCAGGGGATCCTGGTGGGTGGCAGGGCTGGATGTCTGAGGCATACTGGCACACTTGTGGGAACACGAGAGAGAGATGGCAAGTTTGTACAGAGGTGGTAAGCTAACTGTGTGGGAGAACGGCTATGTGGGCCGCTTAGGGCGTGAATAGCTGATGTGGGGCAGCTAGTAAGGCAGGGCGTTAAGATTTTATGTTGGTAAACACAAATGACGAATTTGAGTATCTTTGTTGACGGGCTGTAAGCAGTCAGCTAATGACTGGGCTGTACGTATGGTCGAACTATTACTCAAAATACTGATGGTTCTTTCTATAAGTTGTCACCATGAGGGTAACAAATAAAACAAAACTGAAATAAAACAATAAGAGGAAATCAGAGAGGAAAAGAAGGAAAAAAGGGTTTTGCCTATTTAGTTTTCGCTAGGAGATATGGCTAAGCAGATGTCACTTGTTCAAGTAATTGCTTCTGTAAACTCATAGACCAAGGGTTAGTAGGTTAGCTAGGCTAACAGAGACACAAACACCTCAAGGTTAAAAGAAAAAGACACAATGGGAAGTGTTTCTAGCCCTTTCTAGGGCTTACAGTGCATTGGATGGTGACCGTACTTCATGTACTTGGCCTGGCACTAAGGAATGAGGAGGGGTCGTGAGGAGGTAGGAATTGGGATCCTAATAACCTATAACTCACTAAGGGAACAACAGTGACTGGAACTGCTGTAATCCTATACAGAGAGGGAAGATGGTGATGGTAGAATAACTAAAATAGGGTAAGAGTAGAAGGTCTGAGCTTATTACCACTGCTAGGGTTTATGACAGGACCAACAGAGTGAGGGCGTGGTCAAGCTATAAAGCCTAGGGAGATGGTATGGCTTAAGAGAGGAAGATGGGGCCAAACACTTAAATGACAGAGGAATATCTACAATTCTATGGCTTACAATAAGTGGATGGGCTTTACCCTTTTTAATATGCCTGGGGGTGAATTGGGGTCACTTAGGTGAGAACCAGTGGCGAGGTCAACCTCACCGGTAGTCCGAACACTCGACTGTGGTGTCCCCGGATCCTCGTCCCCCCTTGTACCATGGTGCGCCCACTCAAACAGCTTGTGACTTTTAGCGCAACTGGGCAGCACTCAGGTGAGGCATGTCAACGGCCAGACTGCAGGGTCAAAATTGGGTTTCCCCTGAAACCACTTTGGAGTCCAAATGGGCGGATCAGAGTAATTAACCAAAATTGCCCTTGTGGTCAGCTGGACTCGTTGACTTCTCCCTGGAGTGCCCAAATTGCTGATGTCGGCTGCGTGCCGCCACCAATGGTACGAGGACAGAGGTGTCCGAGATTCACACACAGCCAGTGTCAGTTACGGCAGCCAGGTGACTCCATTCACCGGAACCCAACCAGAAGATAACCGTCGCTTCACCACCGAGCACTAGGGGGAGTACTACCTGTAAGTACACAAATGGATGAACAAGTGAGACGTAACGTCAGCTTAAGCTTAAACTTGTTTAAACCAAATTTAAATAATTAGGTAAAGTAAGTGAGGTAAAAGACTCTTTATCAAATAGTAATAATAAAAAAAAGATGATAATATTGGTAATCATCAGAATAACCTGGCAAAAGGGAGAAACAGAAATAAATCTATTCAAAGTAGGGCCCAAGGATGAGAGAGGGGAAAGCCCACCTACAGTGGGGAGAACAAGTATTTGATACACTGCCGATTTTGCAGGTTTGCCCACTTACAAAGCATGTAGAAGTCTGTAATTTTTATCATAGGTACTCTTCAACTGTGAGTGACGGAATCTAAAACAAAAATCCAGAAAATCACATTGTATGATTTTTAAGTACAAACCCGATTCCAAAAAAGTTGGGACACTGTACAAATTGTGAATAAAAAAGGAATGCAATAATTTACAAATCTCATAAACTTATATTTTATTCACAATAGAATATAGATAACATATCAAATGTTGAAAGTGAGACATTTTGAAATGTCATGCCAAATATTGGCTCATTTTGGATTTCATGAGAGCTACACATTCCAAAAAAGTTGGGACAGGTAGCAATAAGAGGCCGGAAAAGTTAAATTCTTTGCAACTTATTAGGTCAATTGGCAACATGATTGGGTATAAAAAGAGCCTCTCAGAGTGGCAGTGTCTCTCAGAAGTCAAGATGGGCAGAAGATCACCAATTCCCCCAATACTGCGGTGAAAAATGGTGGAGCAATATCAGAAAGGAGTTTCTCAGATCATCATCTACAGTGCATAATATCATCCAAAGATTCAGAGAATCTGGAACAATCTCTGTGCGTAAGGGTCAAGGCCGGAAAACCATACTGGATGCCCGTGATCTTCGGGCCCTTAGACGGCACTGCATCACGTACAGGAATGCTACTGTAATGGAAATCACAACATGGGCTCAGGAATACTTCCAGAAAACATTGTCGGTGAACACAATCCACCGTGCCGTTCGCCGTTGCCGGCTAAAACTCTATAGGTCAAAAAAGAAGCAATATCTAAACATGATCCAGAAGTGCAGGCGTTTTCTCTGGGCCAAGGCTCATTTAAAATGGACTGTGGCAAAGTGGAAAACTGTTCTGTGGTCAGACAAATCAAAATTTGAAGTTCTTTTTGGAAAACTGGGACGCCATGTCATCCGGACTAAAGAGGACAAGGACAACCCAAGTTGTTATCAGCGCTCAGTTCAGAAGCCTGCATCTCTGATGGTATGGGGTTGCATGAGTGCGTGTGGCATGGGCAGCTTACACATCTGGAAAGGCACCATCAGTGCTGAAAGGTATATCCAAGTTCTAGAACAACATATGCTCCCATCCAGACGTCGTCTCTTTCAGGGAAGACCTTGCATTTTCCAACATGACAATGCCAGACCACATACTGCATCAATTACAACATCATGGCTGCGTAGAAGAAGGATCTGGGTACTGAAATGGCCAGCCTGCAGTCCAGATCTTTCACCCATAGAAAACATTTGGCGCATCATAAAGAGGAAGATGCGACAAAGAAGACCTAAGACAGTTGAGCAACTAGAAGCCTGTATTAGACAAGAATGGGACAACATTCCTATTCCTAAACTTGAGCAACTTTTCTCCTCAGTCCCCAGACGTTTGCAGACTGTTATGAAAAGAAGAGGGGATGCCACACAGTGGTAAACATGGCCTTGTCCCAACTTTTTTGAGATGTGTTGATGCAATGAAATTTAAAATCACCTTATTTTTCCCTTAAAATGATACATTTTCTCAGTTTAAACATTTGATATGTCATCTATGTTGTATTCTGAATAAAATATTGAAATTTGAAACTTCCACATCATTGCATTGTTTTTATTCACAATTTGTACAGTGTCCCAACTTTTTTGGAATCAGGTTTGTAATTAATTTGCATTTTATTGCATGAAATAAGTATTTGATACATCAGAAAAGCAGAACTTAATATTTGGTACAGAAACCTTTGTTTGCAATTACAGAGATCATATGTTTCCTGTAGTTCTTGACCAGGTTTGCACACACTGCAGCATGGATTTTGGCCCACTCCTCCATACAGACCTTCTTCAGATCCTTCAGGTTTTGGGGCCTGTCGTTGGGCAATACGGACTTTCAGCTCCCTCCAAAGATTTTCTATTGGGTTCAGGTCTGGAGACTGGCTAGGCCACTCCAGGACCTTGAGATGCTTCTTATGGAGCCACTCCTTAGTTGCCCTGGCTGTGTGTTTTGGGTCGTTGCCATGCTGGAAGACCCAGCCACGACCCATCTTCAGTGCTCTTACTGAGGGAAGGAGGTTGTTGGCCAAGATCTCATGATACATGGCCCTATCCATCCTCCCCTCAATACGGTGCAGTCGTCCTGTCCCTTTTGCAGAAAAGCATCCCCAAAGAATGATGTTTCCACCTCCATGCTTCACGGTTGGGATGGTGTTCTTGGGGTTGTACTCATCCTTCTTCTTCCTCCAAACACAGCGAGTGGAGTTTAGACCAAAAAGCTCTATTTTTGTCTCATCAGACCACATGACCTTCTCCCATTCCTCCTCTGGATCATCCAGATGGTCATTGGCAAACTTCAGACGGGCCTGGACATGCGCTGGCTTGAGCAGGGGGACCTTGCGTGTGCTGCAGGATTTTAATCCATGACAGCGTAGTTTGTTACTAATGGTTTTCTTTGAGACTGTGGTCCCAGCTCTCTTCAGGTCATTGACCAGGTCCTGCCGTGTAGTTCTGGGCTGATCCCTCACCTTCCTCATGATCATTGATGCCCCACGAGGTGAGATCTTGCATGGTGCCCCAGACCGAGGGAGACTGACCGTCATCTTGAACCATTTTCTAATAATTGCGCCAACAGTTGTTGCCTTCTCACCAAGCTGCTTGCCTGTTGTCCTGTAGCCCATCCCAGCCATGTGCAGGTCTAAAATTTTATCCCTGATGACCTTACACAGCTCTCTGGTCTTGGCCATTGTGGAGAGGTTGGAGTCTGTTTGACTGAGTGTGTGGATAGGTGTCTTTTATACAGGTAACAAGTTCAAACAGGTGCAGTTAATACAGGTAATGAGTGGAGAACAGGAGGGCTTCTTAAAGAAAAACTAACAGGTCTGTGAGAGCCAGAATTCTTACTGGTTGGTAGGTGATGAAATACTTATGTCATGCAATAAAATGCGAATTAATTATTTAAAAATCATACAATGTGATTTTCTGGATTTTTGTTTTAGATTCCGTCTCTCACAGTTGAAGTGTACCTATGATAAAAATTACAGACCTCTACATGCTTTGTAAGTAGGAAAACCTGCAAAATCGGCAGTGTATCAAATACTTGTTCTCCCCACTGTATATGAGAACGCCCAGAAGGGTGCATGCTACTGATAAGGCTGGAAAGAGAAGGCTTAATTTAAATCTAAGTTCAAACTTGTTTAAACTAACTGTAAATTAGCACTAAGTACTAGAATGTTACCAAATGGAAATAAAGTAATGATAAAGTAATAATGAGAAGAATAAAATAGAAATAGGAGGAGGGATTAAAAAGTGAAATTAGAATTTCCTTATAGTTCCAGGAATCTAAAGAAAAGGTAAATAGACAAACTGATTTAATTAAATTCCAAATTTAATTAAATTCAACTTGGCTGAATAGGGAGATTCAGGCTAAACAAAGTGAGTGACTGAGATAAAGTAGAATAGAGGAGGAATAAAGTCAAAAAAAAAAAATAAAACAGACACACACAACACAAGCACAATGGTTGAGGCACGCCCTGTGAAGCTTCGGGACTCGCGCAAATCATTTGTCTTGAATCAGTGATTCGAAGTGCGCATCAAACTGCTAAAGTCACGTGATTTCAGTAAACGAGATCGTTAAGCATCATAGCAGTTCCAAAATGATTTCAAACTTCAATGGTTCGTCATTAGGTCTTGTGAACCAATGTCTATGTATAATTTGTATATGAGCTCGTTTCAATTATAAATCTAGACACATTTGATGATGCTTTTGATTGATAAAGGGAAGAGGCATATTTAACATTCTCTTACTTGTCTGGTTAGCCCAGCTTTCACAAAATGAGCCCTCAGTTTACTGAAATATCACGCCTTACAAGAAACCTCATGTTTAGATGGTTCATTGATTGTCTTTAATTGATTACACCTTCAACAAAACATTTGTGAATGGTTTGTTAAGGATGTTTCATCAAGTTTTCGCTGCGCTTCCTGTTCTGACCAGCAGGGGTCGCCAGCTTGTGGCGCTTTAAGTGGTTCAAATCAGTGAATCATTTGCGATGCAATGGATTCGTTTGACTCGGAGCTTCACAAAGCTTCGGATCCCTCATCAATGGTTCAAATCAAAGTCCCTTAGTCTAAAGGGTCCCAAAGTCTGTAGAGTCTTTGGTTCGAATGTTACACTCTACGCTCAAACGTGTCTAGGTGTTAGCAGGGTGCTAACAGCTTTAATTGAGGTAAAGGGCTTTAATTTATACGTGTAGGTTTGCTTAAGAGCTAGCTTTGGCTACACGCAGGTCTGTGATGTGAGTGCTGCTATCAGATTATCAGAAGTGTCTGCTCACACGTTCTGTTGTCATGCGTTGCCAAGAGACCAGTGCTTGCTCACAACACAACCCGAACGGAGCAGACGTTCGAGCCGTGCTGAGAGCACGCACTGAGAACTCTAACGTGGTCAGTCATGAATCACAAATCAAAACGGCACATCACTTCACAGACAATGGTGAATTACTAGTTAGCTAGGTTAGAATTTACACCACTAATTCGACGCGATTGTTTCATATGAGCAGTTTAATGCATCAATATGAATACGATGACGTAACAAATGATAATAATAAGGCCTTGATCAGTGACTGAGGAGCATCGCTCAGTTCACCATTACAAACACTGTAGTGAGATTTCATCGTCACACAGGTTAATTCATGCTGCTAATCTGAGATTTCTTCGTCAGGAAAAGACTTATGCAATTAAAGCTGAAATTGGTGTTTTCTTCACCCAAGATCAGGATAATTTATTCTGGTACCGTTTATACGCGCTGCTAATCTGAGATTTCTTCGTCAGAAAAAGGCTTACACTCGTTTAATGACTGAAATTATGATTTCTTAGATAATTTCAGGTTAGTTTCTTATCGTACGATTTAAACATGCATTCTAGCACTGAGAAACTTTCTGCCGTTCGTTGGAAGGCGCACTTAAGCTATAGTTTGGCTGATTTTATCAGAAACTTGTACGTGCATTTATGATGTCAATAAAGTTTATGGAACAACACATGCTTGATTACTGGGTCCGTCTGCAAACAATTGTTTAAAATGATTCCCGCATTCCTCTCCACCATTATGTAGGTATTTAGCTCAAAGGGGAAATATTAATAATTATTCATAACTCATTATGAATATTCATTATGATTAATTATGAATATTTGAACTAGTTCATGAGATTAACTTTATGTAGCTACATAAACATTACAATCAATAAAGCAGTTCATCCGGTGAACACTCAGTATTGATTATTAATTAATTCTAAGAGAAGGATAATTTTCTAAGAGAAATAATTCTTCCTTAGCATTTACAGTGCTTAGAGCATGTAACAAAATCGATCATTTAAGTGACAATTTGTTTGCAGCAGTGAGTCAGAATCAGAGATGTATTGTGCACAAATTTTATTAACTAAATCACAAACAAAACTATTCTAACACAAACACATACACACGAGTCACTCATACCTTGGTCAGATGGAAATGGACAGATTGAAACAGAAAAAACGGAAGTTAAGAATGAGGTTATAAAAAAAAGTGTCCAGCACTTAGAAAAAAACCCATCAGTTTCTTACTGTAAACTCCTTTGTTACCAAAGGAGCTCGCAGCTTTACTAACCACACATCGATTTAGTATATCATACGTTACTTGCATTGTGCCTTCGCGGGGGAGGAAAGCGTCCAGATATACAGTCGCGTGAGAAAGTCCTGATAGTTCGGTACGATGCTGCTGAGGTTGCGATCGATTTCTTCTGTGTTGCCCAATGAAGATATGAAGAATTTGCACAGTTAGTTTGACTTCGTCATGGTCAAGGAATCTGCACATGGTTTGATGTGCATGTGTCCGTTGTAGGCACGAGGGATAAGAGAGAGAGAGAGAGAGAGAGAGAGAGCTGTGCGTCTAGTTTTGGGGAGAAGTCACGCCTCGTAGGGTCGTTTGACCAATGGGAAAGGTCGAATCTCCAAGCGGGAAGATTCCTCTGTTGGAGACTTTGTAGCTCTTTGTTTCAGCTTACTCATTTGCATGTGCGGCCTCTATTGGTGGCCGATGAAGAAACTATTAAAGATTCTTGTAACACTACTATATTGCACAGGTATCGATATATCATATACACAATCAATCATTCAGATCTGTAAATTACAACTTCATAGACACAAACACAGTATAGATGAGGTTACATTAACCGCTGGTTCTGTCATACAATGTGCATCAAATCAAACATCCCATTCAGAGAACACTGCGCAAGACAGTTGTAAACACACACACAATGTATAGGGGTGCATGTTAATTTATAGAGCAGTTTGTCTATAACTTGAGTCAAAAGAGTGTGTTTTTACAGGCTTTGTGTCTTAAATGTGGTCTTTTTCTTTCTCCACGTGGCTACACTCCTTGGAGCAATAAACAGTCTTATCAGTTGGTATCCATGGTAACTGAGGCGCTTGTGGCTTTAGATGGTCTTTTGGGGGATGGGTTTGTAGGCCCAGAGTGAGTTTCACCGATTGTTTAAATATAACAAAATAATTATGTCTGATTTGTCTCAGTTACTACAGTCTGGCTTAACCTCCTTTTGAAAAACTTGAGAAAAAAAATAAAATATGGCAGTCCAAAAATTAAACAGTTTGGGACAAAATCAAAACGTGTGACAAAGAACCCTCCTGTATTTTACATCTGTCGCAAATTGGAGAAATAAAATTGTATATTTTACTCAATTTAGTTTTGGAATAATACAATTTGTGTACCACTTTAAACTGAATCAACCTGTTTCTCACATTTGTTGAGCAGTCTTGAATCTTTTTGAGACTTTCATTCCAAGTTTCATTGGACACTTCTTCATTAAAGTCTTTAGCCCAGACTTCTTTTATATAATTTGTATTCACAGACAGTTGAAAAGCATTAACACAGCGTGAAACCAAGTGTCTAGAGCTAGGATTTACCCCAAAACATTGGTCAAATGTATTAGACTTTGGTTTGTCAATAAATTGTGGAATAACCGTTTGAACATAATGTCTCACTTGTAGGTACCGAAAAAAAACGGAGCCTGGGAGATTAAAAGCAGATTGCAATTGATCAAAAGATGCAAATTTACCATCTATATAAAGATACCCAATAGATATCAGACCTTTGCGTTTCCATTCAATAAAACCTTGGTCTAGCTGAGAGGGTTTAAACATGTGATTGTTAGCGATGGGTGTGAGGACAGAGACATCATTATTTTATTTTTTTAAATGTAAATGAAAAGAGGCAGCGTTGTGTTTTATATTTCGTTTTGTTATAAATATACATGCAGTGAAGATAAGGTACACGTTGCCTAAACCACATTTGTGTGGCTATTAATATGTTTAAGATTTTTTTAAATGAAAATGAAAAGAGGCAGAGTGGTGTTTTATGACATATTTCGTTTTATTGTAGCCTAAAATATACATACAGAGATAACCGGAGTAGCCAGAGCGAGCTGAGTGATACTATCAAGAACGCTGCTGTTCCATTAGCAGAATTACCGGACTTGTGTCCTCCTGTCTTCGGGAGTTTGTTCTCCTGAGTCACACTTGGCAAGTCTGAACTACCAAGGACGCAAGTCAGAAGTTCGCGTACTTGGTATTGAGAAGGTTAACACACAAGACATTCTTAACAGAGCGACGAATCGATGATTCACCATGGAAACAGACGTTAAGAAAAAGCGCTGCATTCTACTTCCTCCTTCTTCTCGTTTAATGGCAATTTACATAACCTACTTGGTGCACATTGCCACCTATTTGGTAGTTGTGCAATCATTTTTGTAACCTTTTCGTTTAATAAGTAATCTTTATTCACTGAGAATAAGGAATATATTGTTTGTTTGATGCTAATTAATTGAACGCAGATCCATGATGATCCAGATGACAATAAAATAAATATATTAAAATTTTATTTAAAATTGTTAGTTTTTTTTTTTTTTTTTTTTTAATTGTCCATCTTTATCTGCCTTCACTCCTACTAAAGGAGCAATGTTCTCTGCAAGCACTGATGGATACAAGACATGGGCTATGTGTGCAGTGTGACATTCTTGCTTCATGTCTCTTGCACTTCAAGAAATCTGTTAAATTATGTTTCTGAACTTTATTCGTAATAAACATTACTAAAGCAAGATACATTTTTTAAGAATGTAGAAAAATGGATGCTTTATTCAAACACTTTAATAACTTTTTAATGTATCTAATTACAGTCAGTAACAACACAAATCAAACGCAAATAACAAGCACACAAAACAAAGGAACAGAGAAATAATAAGGTAGATGCACCATTGTTTGAAACTGTGCTAGAGAAGTCATGTATGTCAGGTTGTTCAACACACATGACTTCTGTATAGAATGCACCTGTGTTTTCTCTCTAATGAGGAAGCATAATTTAGACTACTGAGAAATGCACATGCAAAACCAAAATGGCCTTTTACCAATCAGTGGCCAATTTCAAACTACAATAGATGTTTTTCAACCATTTTTCAACAGACTTGCTAAAACCATGAAGCCCCCAGTAGATTAGAGCAAATCGTGTTTGAAAACGCCGCACTGATTGGGAAACACCCACTAGTGTTCTGCAGAGATACATACCTGCATGATCTTGTGCTCATCAACTACAAATCACTGTTAGTTCAATGTCACTGTATCCACCCATGTGTGCTGTCAACTTTCATCAACTTTTAAATGCTGATCCAACACACTTTAAACATTGAAATTTCAATTTCAACCAAAATGACAGTTTGGATCAAAACTCAACATTGTATCAATGTCACCATGCTATCTGGGAAGTCTTGACTGGAAACAAATCATCTAATTCTTGCAATATTTTTGAGATGATAGTATGCTGATAGTTATTGCTTTTACATGACTACTGAAACTAAGGATTCTAAAATCACACCAAGATTCCTGACTTGTTTTTTTGTTTTTAGACCCCTAGCCTCAAGGTATGCGTTCACGTTGAGAATTTCATCTTTGTTTCCAAATGCAATGAGTTCAGTTGTCTTTGTTTAACTAAAAAACGTTTTGGCACATCCAATTGTTAATTTCATCATTGCATTTGCACAGGGAGTCAATCGGGCTGTAGTCATTAGGTGATAGGGCTAAGTAGATCTGGGTGTCATCTGCATAGCTGTGGTAAGCAATTTGGTTCTCTCTCATTATTTGGCTCAGTGGGAGCATGTACAGGTTGACTGGAAGTGGCGCAAGAATTGAGGCTTGTGGGACTCTGCATGTCATGGATATCCACTCAGATTTATGCTCACTTAAGTTCAAATGGTAACCTCACCCTTCTAAGTTCCTGACCTGAACCATTTTAGGACTATCCCAGAAAGCCCGACCCAGCTTTCCAGCCTGTCAAGAAGTATGTTGTGATCGACAGTGACAAATGCAGTGCTGAGATCGTCTCAGGTTACGTATGTAACCTCTGTTCCCTGAGAACAGGGAACGAGACATTGTGTTGATGTATGGGGAACGCCTCAGGCGTGAGAATGTCTGAAACACAATCGAATCACGGCAATTGTATTGGCCGGAAACAGCCTATGACGGCATTACTAGTGCGACCCGGAAGTATATAAAGGGCGCCTAGAGAACATGTCATCCACTTTTGTCTGAAGGGAATGTTCAGCAGGCAGCCCCGAGGCATGGCAAGAGACGCAGTGTCTCGTTCCCTGTTCTCAGGTAACAGAGGTTACATACGTAACCTGAGACGTTCCCTTTCGAAAGGGAACTCGCATTGTGTCGATGACGCTATGGGGAACGATATACCCACGCTGCCATGCCGAGGGGAATGCATGCCATGAATGGCTGTGACAAACATCAGAAATGGCAGTTTCAACTGAAATGCCAGAACCACTCCGCCTCTGCTCAATGCTGGATCTACACGGCGCTTGTTTTTCGCCATGGAGGCTGGGCACTCTAATAGGGACACTTTTGCTTAACAGACCGCCTCCAATATCCATATTCCTAGCCTAGGCCAGCTATTGAGGTGGCCCTTGTGAGGGCATTGTAACAAGCATAGGTCTACCTGGGGCTCCTACAGAGCGGTGGCCTCTGCAGAACGACTCTCAATTTTGAGACTCACTCACTCTGTATGTACAACAGCTAAGGTGACCTACATGATGGCCAGCCTATCAGGAGCTCAAAGGAGCAATGGCTCAACCCAGGCAAACGATGTCATGGCGGCCCAGAGGGCCGACACCAAACATCTGATCTATCTGAAGTTCACAAGTGCTAGTCTCAATACACTGACTCTCTAAACGAGAGGAGACCTGCTACTCTACCATGAGTTGGCTAACAAGGTGGCCCGCCAAGGGCCAGCGCTTGTATCTAAAGCTTGACAGAGCGGTGGCCTCAATACACTGACTCCCAGACTGGGAGGAAGCCAACTCACTCAACACCAAATTAAACTGTTTGAAGCTCAAATGAGCGATGGCCTCACCAGTGAATTACAATAATGCGAAGCCAACACACTCAATAAAGGCACTACTCCTTATATATCGTACTGGCCAACCTACAATGGGAACTCCAGGGCCCTATTGTTAAATTTTGTTTACCTACTTAACATACCCCTAACACTTTAATACAGAGAACTGAGGTCTACTGTATTCATAATAAATAAGACCTACCAAGCTCATACCTTCAGGCTCAAGCCTAAAAGGGGCACTCACTACCAAGCCTGAAGGCAGGCCATCAGAGCGGGAACAGCTCATCATAGGCCTCTCTGAACTTTCCCACCACTGCCTCAACAAAAGTTCAGATGGCGAAACCGGCGCATCGAGGAGAAAGTCCTGCTCTTTCTCCCCAATGTCGGCCAAGTTCAACCACAGGTGCCTCTCTGTGGCCACCATCGCTACTATCGACCTTCCAATCACGGCAGCAGTCTGTTTAGTAGCCCGGAGAGCCAAATCTGTGGTGTGGAGCAGCTCGTCCACTGCTTCAAGGGAGAGATCCTGACCCTGGTCCAAATCCTTCAGCAGGTCTGCCTGGAATGCCTGCAACACAGCCAATGTGTGCAGAGCAGCACCAGCCTGACCCGCTGCCGCGTATGCCCTGCCATTCAAGCGTGATGTCATTTTAAGGGCTTGGAAGGCAGGGCCGGAGCTTTCAGTGTCGACGCCTCTCCAGCTGCGAGATAGTTCGCGAACGTCTCATCAACTGGCGGCATCGACACATTCCCATGCTCACTGATTGCTATGGATGCGTGCCAAGTATGGGTTCTTCCATGCCTTCTCGATCTCAGAATGCAGATCGGGAAGAAATGGAAGGCTCACGGGAGCTGGGGGATTATGGCTGGAAAAGAACCATTCATCGAGCTTGCCACTAGCAGCTGGAGCCTTGCTTAAGTGCGTTCCATAACCCCCAGTAGCTTTACATACGTGGGGCAGGGAGGCTGTGAGGGTACATCCTCTTCACCCTCAGTAGCCATCTCCTGCTCTCCTGGACTAGACGCCAGTAGAGCACTCACTGCTGGATCAGAGGATGTCAGTGACAACACATCCTCTTCCAGCAGCTCACTCTCGTCAGCTGCCACAGGGCGTGAGAGGTTTACACCCCTCTCAAATTTTGCGGCGAGCTCCATCTGGGAACCCCATGATATGAGTCTCCACTCTGCCTCAGCACGAGCAGGACCCAAACCACTTGGCCCAGATGCCTGTCCCTCTCCCCTCGAGAAGAAGGCCAAACAAGAGCGGAGCGTCCTTAAAGGAAAACGCTCACAATTAGCACAAACAGATCCCTCAAGAACTGATCGTGCATGCTCTTCGTCCAAACATGAAACTCACAAGTCGTGAGTGTCATCAGGTGTCAGAAACCTGGGACACGGATCCACACTCTTCTTGAAACGTTTGTCACTTTCTGCCATGATTACCCTTATTCACACAGTAAATAGTGATCGGATAGGAACTAAGAATACACTTCAACATAAAAGTCCTTAAAAAACACAAGAGATAGTACAGGGATCATGACAACTGTCAGGATTTACTAAAATTTGTGCTGAAAATGCGTGGACAGAGTTATTTTTGCGGCTGAACTTATTGCATATGCATTTGTAGTAGTTTCCTTTTCAGACACAAGATTTATAGGAGGAGAGTATTTAAATGAACCATGCAATGTGATTTTACTAAGGTTTGCCCTTGTCAAATTACTGGTGTTTGCGACCATTATTTACCGCCCCAAAAAGCACGTCTTAAACCAGACGCATTATCGAAATGATCCGGCTGCGCCTGGGTTCTTTAATTTGCGCGTTGTCAGTAGATCACTCATAGAACTTTCCACTCCCATCTGCACTTTTTTGGAATTAAGCTAATTTGCCCTGTTTAGTAAATCTGGCCCTTAGATTTAGGATTTTGGATATCTCTTTTTATCACTCCATAAATCAGAAAATACTGTCAAAAACCAGAAAAAAAATCATATTTTTTGTATATATGTATAATAAATAAAATTTATAAAATCAGGCAAATTATATATAAACAAACCCATCTGTAAAAACCTTCCAAATTTACACTATATTGCCAAAAGTATTGGGACACCCCTCCAAATCATTGAATTCAGGTGTTCCAATCACTTCCATGGCCACAGGTGTATAAAATCAAGCACCTAGGCATGCAGACTGCTTCTACAAACATTTGTGAAAGAATGGGTCGCTCTCAGGAGCTCAGTGAATTCAAGCATGGTACTGTGATAGGTTGCCACCTGTGCAATAAATCCATTTGTGAAATTTACATTTACAATACACAACTAAATATTTCACGGTCAACTGTTAGTGCTATTCTAACAAATGTGGAAGCAATTGGGAACAACAGCAACTCAGCCACGAAGTGGTAGGCCACGTAAAATCACATCACATGTGAGCTCTGTGGTGAGATCAGATGTGCTCCAACAGTGGCCACATTCAATTCCAGAGTCAAAACACATCTGTTTATCTGTGCATTTACTGAATGAGCTCTGTACCACTGTACGTCCAACTGATTGCACTTTATCTTATCTATGTATCGTATTTTTATTCTTTTAATTCTTTTTATAACTGTTTTAATTTAAACTTGTTTTTATTTTTGGTTACGATTTTATTTCTAATAAAAAAAGTGGGGGACAAACCATAGTGGTTGGGCTGGCTCTGTGGTAATGTAGCGTGGTTAAAAAGTTTCTGGAAGAGAAATTGAGATCACGCAGCGTGGTTAAGAAGTTTCTGGAAGAGAAATTGAGATCACGTGGGTAAGTGCAGCGCAGTTAAGAAATTTCTGGAAGAGAAATTGAAACTGCTTGGGTGATAAATCGGAGCATGGACTGAAATAATCCTAGCTCTGCCTGGCCGATTTTAGGTGAACGATCGGATCTGCTGGAGATGTCTGACAGATTATTTAGGCGCGCCGAAAGAAAACCACAGAGAAAGAGACAACCAGTATAGGGTCCCAGAGCAAGTGGGTAAATAAATTAAATATAAGAGACAAACATAAATTATTCTGAAATGTTAACTGGGAAATTGAGAGATATAACCATGTTGATGATCTGAGTCTGTGGTAGAGTATAATGTGAAAACTCGAGGTCAGGGACCAAATCTGCTCTTCCTGGCCGATTTTAGGTGAAAGATCGGATCTGCTGGAGACGTCTGACAGATTATTTAGGCGCGCCGAAAGAACATCACAGACACAGTACAATCAACATGGGAAAATTTCACAGTAAAACAAGCAACTGTAAAAAATATGATACACCAGTGTTCTGCCAGATGAGAAGTTTATCTATGTATCATCTTTTTATCTCTTTTAATTCCTTTTATAACAGTTTTAATTTTCCTTGATTTTATTTTGTGATAATTTTAATTCCCATTTCTGTGTAAAGCACTTTGAATTACCATAGTGTGTGAAATGTGCTATATAAATAAACTTGCCTTGCCTTGCCAGAGCGGGGTCAGTGCATGCTGAGGCACACTGTATGCAGAAGTTGCCAACTTTCTGCAGAGTCAATAGCTACAGACCTCCAAACTTCATGTGGCCTTCAGATTAGCTCAAGAACAGTGCATAGAGAGCTTCATGGAATGGGTTTCCATGGCCGAGCAGCTGCATCCAAGCCTTACATCACCAAGTGCAATGCAAAGCGTCGGATTTGACCACTTTGACTCTATTTGACTCTACTAGCGGAGACATGTTCTCTGGAGTGACAAATCACGCTTCTATGTCTGGCAATCCGATGGACGAGTCTGGGTTTGGCGGTTGCCAGGAGAACGGTACTTGCCTGACTGCATTATGGTGTGGGATTGTTTTTGAGGGGTTGGGCTTGGCCCCTTAGTTCCAGTGAAAGGAACTCTTAATTCTTCAGCATACCAAGACATTTTGGACAATTTCATGCTCCCAACTTTGTGGGAACAGTTTGGGGATGGCCCCTTCCTGTTCCAACATGACTGCGCACCAGTGCACAAAGCAAGGTCCATAAAGATATGGATGAGCGAGTTTGGTGTGGAGGAACTTGACTGGCCTGCACAGAGTCCTGACCTCAACCCGATAGAACACCTTTGGGATGAATTAGAGCGGAGACTGACCTCACAAATGCGCTTCTAGAAGAATGGTAAAAAATTCCCATAATCACACTCCTAAACCTTGTGGAAAGCCTTCCCAGAAGAGTTGAAGCTGTTCTAGCTGCAAAGGGTGGGCCAACTCCATATTAAACCCTACAGATTAAGAATGGGATGTCATTAAAGTTCATGTGCATGTAAAGGCAGGTATCCCAAAACTTTTGGCAATATAGTGATAAAATGGGATCATGCAAGGGAGACCAATCCTCTTTCAGTGTAACTAAACGAGCCAATGAACTGATAACTGTCAGCGAGGTGCCTTGAGCCAGTGCCCAGGAGGAAGCAACACTCCTAAATGAGTGTGCTTGCAACCCGAATGGGCAAGGCGTGTCTTGGGCTTGGTCCGCCAAGACAATAGCATTCATTATCCAGTGGGCTAACCTCTGCTTGGAGACAGCCTTTCACTTCTGCTGGCCTCCGTAACAGACGAAGAGCTGCTCTGAGGTCCTGAAGCTTTGCGTTCTGTCCAAGTAGCACCGCAGAGCGCGGACTAGACAGAGAAAAGCTAGGGCTGGGTCTGCCTTCTCCGAGGGCAGCACTTGCAGGTTCACTACCTGGTCTCTAAATGGAGTGGTAGGAACCATGGGCACATATCCGAGCCGGGGTCTCAGGATCACGTGAGAGTCAGTCGGCCCGAACTCCAGGCACGATTTGTCAACCGAAAAAGCCTGCAGGTCCCCTACCCTCTTGATCGAGGTCAATGCTGCAAGGAGGACTGTCTTAACTGACAGGATTTTCAACTCCACCCACTGCAAAGGCTCAAAGGGAGGCCTCTGAAGTGCCCTGAGCACCAGAGACAGGTCCCAAGAGGGTACGGGATGTGCTTTATAGCCTCCGTCTGCTTCTGTGCTGCCGAGACCTGCTGGGCGAAATTCTCTACTGTGTCACCGAAGAGGCCGCCCTGGGAGATCTGGGAGTTAAAAAATCAATTTTTTGTCGGCCTCCCTCATATCTGTCGGGGTCAGCCAGACCCTGTTCTCCACAGGCTTTGTAGGCCATGCCCGCAAGCGAGAACGAAAACCTACAGGCCTGGGAGGGGAGTGTGGGGTTACCCCGCCAAATGTTTGCGGTCTTAGGACACAGTTGCATCGCAACCGACCGCTCCACTGGGAGGACACCCACGTATCTCTTAGCTGCCCCGCCATCGAGGGTGGTGAGGGGGTAGGGGGGAGGTGGGACCAGACCTGTTTCTGGCAGTTAACGGTGCCGTCCACGATATAGTCACCTCCTCATGCATTTCACGAGTTCACGCTTACAAATAATCAGATATAATCAAATGTATGCGTATTTGGCGTGCTGTCCGAGGGGAGGGAGAGCTTGGAATTTTGGGCTGAACCCAGAGTACCCCCCCTATATATATATATATATATATAGGCCTCATCTCGTACTGATTGGCTCTCTCACAGCGCACCAAACCAGCAAAGACTGCATGCCAATGTTCACTGGCTCGTTTAGTTACAATCAAAGAGGATTAGTCTTCCCTGCGTGATCCCATTTCATCTGATCATCTCTGACGTACATCGAGAGTGACCGACTGAAAAGGAACTATGTTTTTTCCTGTAGTGTCTCTCCTTAAATCATCTAAATTCAACATTTTTTATGTATTTATGTCCCTTTTTTCAATATTGCATACCTAATTTAACCTGAATATGTACTTTAAATCATACTTTAAATCATGAAGACCAAAAATTTAATAAATAAATACACCCCATTCAACAGTTAGTTTCATGTGTTTTGTTTTTCTTTGTTGTTTGGAAAAATGTGACCCCATGATGTTAATGAGACTAATTATGGTGCATCTTCCAGCTGGGGTTTAATTAAAGGGTTATTTATTTGTGTTTTTCTATGACAATCTTTTGCGTCAGCCTATTTTTCAGGTTGCTATGTGTCACAGTTCAATGTTATAGACCTGAGACTTCAGCTTGACCTGTCCCAACACCCACATACTTTCTTGAGGAGAAAAAAAAAACACCTCCATGTAAATAGACATGTTGTTTTAATTTCTCAGTAGGGCTTGAGGGCTACGGACATAGATGGTGTTTTTCCCATCACATGTTGCTTTGTATTTTGTTCAGGCTTAAACAGGATGATATAACATTTAGGTGCAAAAATGCAGAATAGTAAACCAAAGCTTGAGGATAAAATGGCAAATATCTCCACAGCTACCGTAAATTTTCCAGGAGAACTGACATAAGCTGGAATAAATGTAAGCCATACAGCACAGAATATGAGCATACTGAATGTGATGAATTTGGCTTCATTGAAGTTATCAGGTAATGTGCGAGCCAGAAAAGCCAAAATGAAACACAAGACTGCCAGCAGGCTAATATAACCCAGCACAGCCCAGAATCCTATAGTAGAACCGAGGCTGCACTCAAGAATGATCTTTTCATTATAATATTTCATATTTTTGTATGGAAATGGGGGAGAAATTGTTAGCCAAAGCACACAAATTAGAACCTGTATAAGTGTAAAGGCAAGAACACTGAGTCGCTGTTGTGAAGGCCCAAACCATTTCATGACATTACTTCCTGGAAGTGTAGCCTTGAAGGCCATTAACACCACTATTGTTTTCCCTAGAACACAGGAGATACAGAGGACAAAAGTGATCCCAAACGCTGTGTGACGCAACATACAGGACCACTCAGTGGGCCGACTGATGAAAGTAAGTGAACAGAGGAAACACAGAGTCAATGAGAAGAGCAGCAGGAAGCTCAGCTCTGAGTTGTTGGCTTTTACTATGGGGGAGTCCTTCTTGCTGTAGAACAGGATGGCCACCAGCACAGTTAATCCTACTCCAAACAGTGAGAAAAAGACTAGCACTATACCCATAACTTCTGTGAATGACAGAAACTCTACAGCCTTCAGCACACAATTATTTTTCTCAGCATTAGACCAGTATTCCCCTGGACACTGCATGCAGTTAACTGAATCTGGAAAGGGAGTTGTGATCATTAGTTAGAGACAAAAAAGTCATTTTTTAACTCCTTTGATAAGAAGCAGCATCCTTAACATTAAAAAAAGAAAACAAAAAGAGCAACTAACCAATTTTCTATGAAACTGTGAAATGGGCTGAAAATTACCTGTCTCATTACTGATTTCTCCTTCTGCACATGGAATACAGTCATAACAGCAGACAGGTTTTCCTTTCTGTACAGCCTTCCTAGTGCCTGGCGGACAGCTCTCACTGCATACAGAACTTGGCTTCTACATAGAAAAATACATTATAAAAATAAATACATTACATCATAATATTGTAAACAGAATATGAATAATGTCTTTAAAGAATAAATGCACAAGGGGGGATTTTGCAAAATGATTTCTTATTATGAATACTCAGGGTTTTTCCTGCATAGAGAATTACGAGGCGGCCGCCTCCGTCAAATTTCATGCCGCCTCTGGCTGTCGACAAAACTCGAATGCTCGGATTAGGCCTGACGTGATAATTAAATAATCAGAAATATATATCAGTGGCACATGATCCTTCCGTAATCATTCTAATATAATGATTTGCTGCTACAAAGTCATCTAAAGCCATCCCATAGCTTAATGTGAGGGACAGAAGAATATTTACATCGTTAAATTAAAGTTGACGGAAACTCATCTTCCCTCCGCTGCAGCTGTCAATCATTCATCGTTCAGCATTCAAACAGCGCTTCCCGTTCGGTTACAACCTCTTTTTTACAGTCTATGGTTACGACCATCAGTACAGTAAAACGCTCTCCAATATGATATATTCCTATTATAATACTTGATCTGTAGATAAAGGGCTGTGGATTTGCATAAAATGACTTTATCTTGCTGGAGTTTATTGCCGTTTCTAAACGATGTTGTACTCACTAGTACCGGGTGTCTGTTAGATCACACAACACAAGGACTATGAATTGGCATCAGACGCACACTAACTGGAATTTAAAACTGTGAAGAAACAAATGATCAATAAACTGTAGGACAGATATACACTAGGTGTGCGCTCAACATCTCTTCGCTTTGTGCCGTGAACTTTTCAATGCGCACTTGTGCAGCACTGCGCACTCTGACTCCTTGTTGCTTTAAGAACATCATAATGCACCCGAGATGCGCATAAGCACATAAGAACTGTGCCGTTCTGTTTTGAAGCATTTCATATTATCATAGTTTTTTGCGCACTGAAAGATTATTAAAAGCCTATCTTGTTCTGTCGTATCTATCATATCTTGTTGCCCCATTAAAAAGCTGCACAATACATGTAAAATAAACGTCTTGTAATGTTATATTATTTGTGTAGGCCCGCCTATATACAATTATTTACATACATATATAAATATAAATATAATAATATAACTTGTTTTTCATGAATGTATTTTATAAGAACACAAATAGTAATTTGTACCTTTTTATTAACATGTTTAGATTTTATAAAATTACTGTCCAAAGATCTTTTTTCAAGAATTACTTTTTGCTGCTGAACTATACACTCACTAATATTTTTTTTTTTTTTTTTTGTCATAGCTTATGATTATATATTTTTATTCATTTGTTGTTTTCTCTATAATGAAGTAGTGTGTACTTAGTGGATTCTGGATTGTGTTTAACAAATAAAAGAATGACCATTAGTTCCACAAACACAGATGTATAGATATTCTATACTGATGTAGAAATATATGTATGATACATTTATAACCCTTTTCTTTGGCCAGATTGTTGTGATTGTTTCAGTTATTTACTGAATTGAATAAATACTTACATATTTAAAGGTGTTAGCTGTAATCTTACACTGCAAAATGATAATTTACAAAGGATTAAATTCATCACAATTATTTAATGAACAAAGCACACAGAATATGTATGACAAAGCCCTAAATCAGACAATTAATCGGCATAATCGCGGGCCGCTGGTCGGCCGGGCCAAGCAGGATTTTACCACCTCCACCTCATTTTGAGCCAGGAAAAACCCTGATACTTCTCGGGAACAAAATAATACTTTGAAAGTGTTTTAGAAATTGACCACAATTTCTCAACATTTTAATGTTATTGATTTTAATGATTAATGTTTTGCTCTTTTTTTATAAAACATTCCCTTAATTTAAAAACAAACACAAGGACAAACAGGTTATTGCAGTTTACCTCCAACTGTCCTCCAGCCCAGATGATTTTTTCAATGCTAAGGTCTAAATTCTGGTTAGGAGGCAGCGAGGCATCATAATATCCGACTGTTTTGAACTCGAATGATCCATCTGAGTCCTGCTGCCAGTTCACAACTTCATATAAAGCCACTACACCACCAGTGCTGTCAAACCACACATGATCTCCTGTCTTTATGGTGAAATTTATCTTTTTCAGAGCCTCAACCACCTAGCAAAAAAAAAAAAAAAAAAGACATTATCATTGGGGCATTTTAACATACTGGTCCCTTTTTCTCCCTTTCTATTCATTGCTCTTTTATCTTTTACCTGCCGTGGTTGTATTGTCAGGCCTTTCTCACAACCTTCTTGTTCTTTGCACTTGAATAGACTGTGTAGTGAATGAGCTACAGCATAAACTGCTTTGTAGACATTGCTTGAATATCTATGTTCAGTCACATCTTCATTGTAATTTTTCAACGCAAGTAGATCCTCATATCTGCTGCAACTTAATGCATATTGAGAAGAAGTTCCATCACTCTCTAAGCATTGAAAGGCTGTGTCCCAGAATTCTTTTATAACATATTCTGGAAACCCTTCAATATTGATTTTTCTGCTTGCAAACCCCAGTGACCCCGCCATTGCATGAAAACTGTTTGGAGTTATGTAAGTCTTTGCAGTTATCCATGGCTCCACACCAATCATCTGGAGGCCTGTAATGTTCTGAATACTCAACTGATCAATAAGTAAGCCCATTTCAACAAAAGAAACAAATGCAACAATCACTTTTGCCGTGCCTCTTTCTATAGTGTCTACCACTTGTTTGAGTTTTTCTGGCTCTGTTCGGTAGAATTTCACAGAGTACTCCACACAAATCCCCTCTTCTTGGGCTGTTTTCAGAAATATGGCCATTCCATTGTTTCCATAGTCATTGTCGCTGTTCACAGCTCCCACCCAAGACCAGCCAAAGTGCTTGACTATGTATGCAAGTGCTCTGCCTTGGTGGTAATCACTAGAAATAGTCCTGAAGAATGAGGGGTAGTCCTTCCTATTACTGAGACATTCACATGAAGCAGAGTGACTTATCTGAAAACAAAAGAACAATAAACTGTAAAAAAGTCATCAGCATCGTGATTGTCAAACATTTACTGTTATTTCTCCTTACCACTGGAATCTTAAAAGGTCCTGTAGTTCTGGACAGAATCACTGTGGCAGAAGTCTCTGATTCTCCTATGATAGCATGTAAAGGAGACTGCCCATTGCACTTGTACCCTTCTGCAATCTCCTGACCATTCATCAATCCCATAGTTGCAATCATGGTAGACAGTCTTGAACCACACGTATCATAAATTATGTAGCCAACAGAAACATTTGGGAGCAAAGTTTGACTTCTGTTAATCTCCTCAATGGCAAAGATCATGGTTTGAGCCAGCCGAAAATCTCTCATATTCACACTGTAAACAGCAACAAAATGAATAAACATATTTAAGTGGAAAGGGAATAAAAAGAATATTTGTTATGCTTGAAACATGATAATATTTCAGATATTATTGGTAGTTTGCTGTTGAATATTAATTTACAGATAAGCAAATGTGTTTTTTTTGTTTTTTTTTTACAGATCAGTTTATATGAAATACATTATCTGCTCTAATGTTTCACAAACCTGGAGCAAGATGGAGACTGAGGTTTTTGTGTAAACTCAAATGAAGGTAATGTTTCTTTTCTGTGGACTGCAAAAATTCCTCCAATAGTTACATCTCCATCCTTGAAAAACAACGGGTACTTCGGGTCTCCCATCATTCGGCAAAAAGTGTTTTCCACCTTAGTATGAAGGTGATGAAAAACTAGGAGTGTGTAAAGAAAGAAAAGCATCCCAAAGATGATGTCAAATGCACCTGACAAATGCAAACGACCTGATACAGTATTTGCACTTTTATAGACATAATTATTATGCATGAATGATTTTGAACATAGTCAGTGTTCTCATAGGGCAAGACGTGATTCAGGTCAAGCAGGAGTGGAATAGAGTCAAGTAAATTTGATGATAAAGTTTTGTTTTCTCAAATTATCGGAAAGATGTAAATTGTGAATATTGGAATACTATAATTACTACGGAAGCCCTGAACCGCATGGTGAAAAAAAAAAAAAAAAAAACTTATGGTGGGAGGAAAAAAAAAAGTTGAAAACTTATCTCATTATTTCAACATAATAACTCGTTATTTCAAGATAATATCTCGTTATTTCAACATAATATCTCGTTATTTCAACATATCTCGTTATTTCGAGATATTAAGTCGTTATTTCAACATAATAACTCGTTATTTCAACATAATAACTCATTATTTCAACTTATATCTCGTTATTTGAACATAATAACTTGTTATTTCAACATAATATCTAGTTATTTCGAGATATTAAGTCATTATTTCAACATAACTCGTTATTTCAACATAATAACTTATTTCAACATAATATCTCGTTATTTCAACATAATAACTCGTTATTTCAAGATAATAACTCGTTATTTCAAGATAATAACTCGTTATTTCAACATAATAACTCGTTATTTCGAGATATTAAGTCGTTATTTCAACATAAGTCTCACATGTTAAGCTTTGTTTTTATTTTGATATTAGCCACTAGAGGGCAGAATAAGACAGGGAATCAATTAACGCATTGTAGTTATACTGACCTACTGTTAAGTTAAGCACTTTTACAAGTTGGTGCTCCAAAATCCCAGAGGTTTATCATGGGAATTTGTATTAATGCCAGGCATATGCATTCATTCCAGGCTAACTCTTATTGAGGTTAAATTTATGTTGCCCATATGCTATTACCGTAAAAGGTTGTCATAAATACTCTAGGCGTACTAGCTATATCAAAAGCGAAGTGTTGGTATAAAAAACTGCCTATGAGCACACTTTCAAATTAAATAATATGGTTGAATGTTTGTAAAAACAACAATATAAAATTTTAAGTTATAAAAGTGCCACAATTGTGCAGGGGTGGCATTTTGCTCCTATGAACGGGTCATAGAACTACAAAATTAGTTTTAAATTCATTATTTAATATTCATGATTTTTTTGTTCATGTAATGTTTTAATTCTAGATGTTTACTAGGAATGTAGTGTAATTTTGTACTTAATATACTAAAAATTAATTGTTTGATAAAAGATAATTGTTAGAACATCTAAGTGCACTCAACTGTGCTAATTTGAGACGCCATGAAATATTAACTAAAATATGCTAAAACAAGTGTACTAAACACAGAGATAGTATGTTAAAAGCATATTTTAACATTTTATTTTTGAGAGACATTTTTGTTGCTTGTCAGTTGTTGTTTCTCCGTTTCCATGGCAACTCTGTGCCTGTTTGAATGTGGTTCGAATGTTCGCACACGCATTCAAACACGTCACAGTAATGCAGCATTTACATAAACATCTAGAATTAAAACATTACAGTTATTATGTTGAAATAACGAGATATTATGTTGAAATAACGAGATATTATGTTGAAATAACGAGTTATTATGTTGAAATAACGACTTAATATCTCGAAATAACGAGATATTTTGTTGAAATAACGAGTTATGTTGAAATAATGAGTTATTGTGTTGAAATAACGAGATATAATGTTGAAATAACGAGTTATGTTGAAATAACGAGATATGTTGAAATAATGAGATGTTATGTTGAAATAACGACTTAATATCTCGAAATAACAAGATATTATCTTGAAATAACGAGTTATTATGTTGAAATAACGAGATAAGTTTTCAACTTTTTTTTTTCCTCCCACCATAAGTTTTTTTTTTTTTTCACCATGCGGTTCAGGGCTTCCGTAAATTACATAATTAGAAAGCAGAAACTTTTTTTTTTTTTTTTAAATTTAGTGCATAAAACATAAAATGTGTTTCTGGGTCAAAGCAATTTAAAATGATCTAATAATCACAAAGTGAATACAAATTGTTATGAAAAAGTTGAGCTCACAATGAAGCATTGCAAATTACATTTTTTTTTTGCTCAGATGTATTATATTGAAAGGTAAGTATTATATTACAGTAGTACATTGCTACAGTGTGTAACCTGTATGTATGTATGTATGTATGTTATGTATGTAACCATTATGTGAAAATTTTTTATTACATTTAACATAATGAACATTTTATTACATGTAGTAAGTGTTACATTTATTCATTATATGCAGTTATTACATTATGCTTTGTTGTTACATTACGAATTGTTACACGTGTTGTATACAGTATATGCAGCTTGGTCAGTAAGCAGTGTCATAGATTTTCCCCTATGTACCTGATATATGTTAACTGTTCATTACACTGTATTCAGCACAAACTGGGCTACCATAATATGTGAGCAACACTTATGTACATGCTTGTATTTTTGAGAGAATAACGTTTATGCATGGTTATTTAAAAAAAACAAAAAAATTAAGTCACAGAAATGAGGCTACAAAACACATAGTAAATATATGTCCACATGACTTTTGACTAATGCAGTGGTTCTCAAACCTGTCCTGGGGACCCCTCACCACTACACATTTTGTATGTCTCCCTCATCAGACATACCCAATTCAAGTCTTGCAGTCTCTACTAATGAGCTGATGATTTGAATCAGGTGTGTTAGATGAGGGAGACATGCAAAATGTGCAGTGGTGAGGGGTCCCCAGGACAGGTTTGAGAACCACTGGACTAATGGATGTTGTTGCCTAGAGTTTTTGCTTCAAAATTACGTAAAAATCATTCTGTCTACTCATTCACATAAAACAATATATTGATTTAAATTTTGTAAGACATTCTTGTTTACAAAGTTCATATGCGAAGAAGCGTGAACGATCATGAATAATGCTGTTATTCAAACCTCAGAAGACAAAGAACTGCATAATGAGCTGCATAATGAATGAGCCTAACCCTAACCCTAACCCAGCCTGCATTTATTTGATCAAAGATACAGAAAAAACAGTAATATTGTGAAATATTATTACAATTTAAAATAATAGTTGTATTTATTTTTTTAAATACTTTAAAATATAATTTATTTTGGTGATGTAAAACTGAATTTTCATCAGCCATTACTCCAGTCTTCAGTGTCACATGATTCTTCAGAAATCATTCTAATATGTTGATTTATTATCAATGTTGGAAACTGCTGTGCCTCTTAATATTTTTGTATAACCTGTGATGCTTTATTCAGGATTTCTTGGATGAATAAATGAAGTAATGGCTGATTAAAATTCAGTTTTGCATCACAGAAATAAATGATATTTTACAGTATATTAAAATAGAAAACCATTATTTTAAATGGAATTTTTCTGTATTTTTGTAATTTTTCTGAATTTTTCTTGAACACAAAACGTTTAACTGGTACTATATTTATAGCATCTGAGCAGAAATTTGCTAACAAAATCTTTATTGATGTGACGAATGCCCTTGAAATGCTTTAATCGGCCGACGGAGTTCTCAAACAATCTCAGAGA
Organism: Coreius guichenoti; assembly: GCA_039654105.1. Classification (NCBI taxonomy): domain Eukaryota; kingdom Metazoa; phylum Chordata; class Actinopteri; order Cypriniformes; family Gobionidae; genus Coreius; species Coreius guichenoti. The sequence continues at coordinate 24,455,109 of CM077181.1, forward strand.
ATCTCATCCAGCAAAGAGGAATACATCAGTTTATATAGGATACACATACATAGTAAAAATAACATGACATATTACTCATGGTCATCTCTTCAATTTTCTCAAATATTATTGGTTCAATCTGTGCAAAACAAGCACCCACACACCTGTTACTGACAAAGAAAATTTAGATATCAAAATCATCAAAAAAAATAATGGGGGTTAGTAGTGTCACGGAACAGAAGAATGCAACACACAGATCACAACAAGAGGTTTATTTGCAGGGTATGCAGAAAACAAGCGTAAGCAGGTGAGTAGTAGAGTTAAAGGATATATGGTTTGCAGACAGCAGTGAATGACAGTTCTTATCTTTCTTGCAGATGGAGATGGCGGATGACTGGAAGACTTGATAATGGGAGCAGGTAGAAGATGACCAATGAAGACAGATGACTGACGAGTAGATACAAGAATCACACTGCTAAGTTTCTCTGAGATAGGTAGTCGGGTAAGACCAATGGTGAACTGATGGGTGACTGCTGATGAGTCCGTGCAGGTGATGCCGATCAGAACTCTGGTGATTGGGAACGAGTGGGTGGAGTGTGGAGGTCTGGTGCTGAGGGTGTGACTGACTATGTGACAGTAATCTCGCATAATCTCGGAACTCGCATTTCTCGAGCTTCAGGTATAGATGGAATTCTCAAAGTTTCTGCACGACCTGCGTCACATGGTGGCGATGGTCGGCCAGGTTCTGGGAGTAGGATGTCATTGATATAGACAATGACGAAATGATGGAGGAACTCCTGGAACACCTTGTTCATGAATCACTGGAATATGGAGGGTGAGTTGGACAGCCCGTATGGCATAACAAGATACTCTTAGTGGCTTGACGGTATGAAGAACGGCATTTTCCATTCATCACCCTCACGTATCCGGACGAGGTTATAGGCAGTCCGCAGATCCAGCTTGGTAAAGATGCTGGCGACAGAGGGGGCCGAGAGCGGTCGAGAACTGTTGGGCGAAGTCCTGGACCGCCCCACCGAATAGCCCATCCTGGGAAATGGGAGAATTGAGGAAACGGGTTCGCTCAGATTCTCCCATATCAACCAGGTTGAGCCATAAGTGGCGCTCCTGGACCACAGAAGTGGACATCACCTGACTGAGCGAGCGAGCGGTCACCTTCGTCGCTCGTAGAGCGAGGTTGGTGGCTGCCCGCAGCTCCTGCATTAATGCGGGGTCAGCATTGCCCTCGTGCATGTCTCCGAGCACCTTGGCCTGGTAGACCTGAAGGGTGGCCATCGCATGCAGGGCGGACGCGGCCTGGCCCGCAGCTCTGTGGGTCTTCGCCACCAAAGTAGACGTAAACCCACAGGCCTTGGACGGGTGCTTTGGGTCACCACGCCATGTCGCAGCGCTCTGCGGACACAGTTGCATCGCAACAGAGCGCTCAACAGGGGGAACCCCAGTGTACCCTTTCACCGCGCCGCCGTCGAGGGCAGTGAAGGTGGAAGTGGCTGCCGAACGATTGCGAAAAGTCAAGGGAGACTTCCACGACTTCGACACCTCATCATGCACTTCCGGGAAGAAGGGCACTGGGGGCTGACGGGCGCCTTCGACACGGGCCGCCCCCAGATACCAATCATCTAGCTGAGAGCGCTCGGGACATGGTGGAGGGTTCCACACAAGCCCAAGAGCCTTGGCCGCCCGGGAAACCATGGCTGTGAGCTCTGGATCAGACTCGGGCAATGCTGGGACTCCCGAAAGAGGCAACACAGCCGAATCGTCATCTCCGGAGGAATCCAGCCCACCTTGTGATGCGGCGATCGACATAGTATCCTCCGCCGGTGCTCCAAATGAAACGCAGGGCCCAGGACGGGAAACACCTGCGCCCTCATCTGGCAACACCACAGGTTGCAGTGTGCTAGAAGGGGGTGTGGCCCGAGGAGGATTCGTCGGGTTGGCCCACACCGTCACCCTCAAGTCACCCTGATCACCAGCCAAAGTATTCCCACTCGTGGTGGGAATAGATTGGGGTGTGGTAGAGGGGACTCTCCCTCCAGCACGGAGATCATGGAGTCTTGACCGCAACACTGCGATGGCCTTGTTCCCGCAGTGGGAACATGACTCATCCATGAACGCGTGCTCGGCGTGCACGAGGCCCAAGCACGCCAAACAGCGATCATGCCCGTCAAACGGAGGAACCAGCCGACCGCACCCAGAAACGGAGCACGGGCGAGACATCTTGAAAAAGACGTGCCACGTGCAGCTATTTTAGAGAGGAGTCTTTGCTCTGCAGAATGCCGAAGCGCCTAGGGAGAACACACACGCTGTGCTAGATCACTGCACAGATCAGACAGGAATGCGGAACTCGCTAGAATGCGCCGTAACACCAACACTCTGGAGAGACACTCGTCTTGAAGAGAAAAACGCTCAGGCGGTAACACTCGGCTCTGAAGCAGAAACATAATGCGAGATTGCCACGCAACGCCCTTTATACCCACGCGGTAGGGCGGGGTTGCGTTATGCAAATTCCGCAGACCCATGGCATCTTCATGCCATTGGCTCGTTTTGTAGAGCTCAAAGGCGATTGGCTTCTAAGCGAAACCCCCATTTCGTCAGTAACTGACGTAACTCGTAGTGTACTGACTGAAAGGGAAAGTGTCTTACAAAATTTAAATCAATATATTGTGTTGTGGGAATAAGTAGGCACAATGATTCTCACATCAGTTTGAAGCAAAAACTCTAGGCAACAACACCCATTAGTCTAAAGTCTTGTGGACACATACAGTGGGGAGAACAAGTATTTGATACACTGCCGATTTTGCAGGTTTGCCCACTTACAAAGCATGTAGAAGTCTGTAATTTTTATCATAGGTACTCTTCAACTGTGAGTGACGGAATCTAAAACAAAAATCCAGAAAATCACATTGTATGATTTTTAAATAATTAATTTGCATTTTATTGCACGACATAAGTATTTGATCACCTACCAACCAGTAAGTATTCCGGCTCTCACAGACCTGTTAGTTTTTCTTTAAGAAGCCCTCCTGTTCTCCACTCATTACCTGTATTAACTGCACCTGTTTAAACTCATTACCTGTATAAAAGACACCTGTCCACACACTCAATCAAACAGACTCCAACCTCTCCACAATGGCCAAGACCTGTGAGCTGTGTAAGGACATCAGCAATACAATTGTAGACCTGCACAAGGCTGGGATGGGCTACAGGACAATAGGCAAGCAGCTTGGTGAGAAGGCAACAACTGTTGGCGCAATTATTAGAAAATGGAAGAAGTTCAAGATGACATTCAATCTCCCTCAGTCTGGGGCACCATGCAAGATCTCACCTCGTGGGGCATCAATGATCATGAGGAAGGTGAGGGATCAGCCCAGAACTACACGGCAGGACCTGGTCAATGACCTGAAGAGAGCTGGGACCACAATCTCAAAGAAAACCATTAGTAACACACTACGCCGTCATGGATTAAACTCCTGCAGCGCACGCAAGGTCCCCCTGCTCAAGCCAGCGCATGTCCAGGCCCGTCTAAAGTTTGCCAATGACCATCTGGATGATCCAGAAGAGGAATGGGAGAAGGTCATGTGGTCTGATGAGAGAAAAATAGAGCTTTTTGGTCTAAACTCCACTCGCCGTGTTTGGAGGAAGAAGAAGGATGAGTACAACCCCAAGAACACCATCCCAACCGTGAAGCATGGAGGTGGAAACATCATTCTTTGGGGATGCTTTTCTGCAAAGGGGACAGGACGACTGCACTGTATTGAGGGGAGGATGGATGGGACCATGTATCACGAGATCTTGGCCAACAACCTCCTTCCCTCAGTAAGAGCATTGAAGATGGGTCGTGGCTGGGTCTTCCAGCATGACAACGACCCGAAACACACAGCCAAGGCAACTAAGGAGTGGCTCCGTAAGAAGCATCTCAAGGTCCTGGAGTGGCCTAGCCAGTCTCCAGACCTGAACCCAATAGAAAATCTTTGGAGGAAGCTGAAAGTCCGTATTGCCCAGCGACAGCCCCGAAACCTGAAGGATCTGGAGAAGGTCTGTATGGAGGAGTGGGCCAAAATCCCTGCTGCAGTGTGTGCAAACCTGGTCAAGAACTACAGGAAACGTATGATCTCTGTAATTGCAAACAAAGGTTTCTGTACCAAATATTAAGTTCTGTTTTTCTGATGTATCAAATACTTATGCAATAAAATAATAAAATGCTCTTCACTCACAGTTGAAGAGTACCTATGATAAAAATTACAGACTTCTACATGCTTTGTAAGTGGGCAAACCTCCAAAATCGGCAGTGTATCAAATACTTGTTCTCCCCACTGTACATACTAGATCTAGGATTGTATGGAGCATGGGGCACATCTGGCGAGATTCTAGATTTCTGACTAACTGCTCGACTTTAAGTTGTTATGCAGTCGCATTCACTATAGGGGGCCAGATAAAATACTGAGATAATATGGCATTATTTTATGGTACTGGCCCTAACCTCTGGTTACTGTTTCAGCTTTAACTAAGTTGTTATATAGGCGACTGTAGGGGGCTACATGGGTACTTTTTAACAATAGCAAGCATGGGCGGCATTGTTAAATTGCTTTAGCCATAACCTCTGGTTAATGATCGGACTGGCGAGTTTGTGATCGTGGGCCCGCATAAAGGACAGTGCGAGGATCCTGTGCGACTCTGAGAACCGAATGAATGATTTCAGTAAGAGTAAAGAGTTAAATAGAATAATCAAATGTGTAGTTAAATTGTTATACAAATGACCTAATAACCAATCAGCAACCAATCTAACTTAAATTTGAGGTCATGATAAAATGGAGTCAGATAAAGGTAAATTGGAATTAAATTCCTTTACCCTCTGGACAGGGGCTGGAGCCGTCTCAGGACTCTGGACAGGGGCTGGAAACCTCCACGGCAGATCTGGAAAGACTGGCGAAACTATAACAGAAGGAACAGGCAGGTTAGTATTGGCTCCTAAGGCCAAAGAGAGACAGGCAGGGAATTCAAAATCTGTCTCATTGGTCATGACAGGGCTGGCAGAAAGTTTAGGAGTGATAGTCCTTTCTAAACGGACAAGGAGTTCATAAGTGATCTCTGTAGTTGCAGCTGGACATACACTAATGTCAGGGGACACAGAGAGTTCAAAAACAGCTTCAGTAGCCAAAACGGAGCCATCAGGGGACACATAATTCAGAAATGGTCTCCATGGCCTCAGAGCTTTCAGGGAACACAGAGAGTTCAGAAACGGACCGAAACAGAGGCAACTGGGGGCTCAGAGGATTCAAAAACAGTGTTAGCAGACAAAACCGAGGCATCAGAGAACACAAAGAGTTCAGCAACAACGTCCCCTGGCCATAACAGAGGCATCAGAGATCACATGAGTTTTAAAAATAGTGCTCGCAGCAGAAACCGAACCATCTGGAGACAAAGAGAGTTCAGAAAAACCTGCCGCCGCTGCCTCGGGGGGAATAGGTGATGTGTGTGCGTAGCAACTGGCCGGCTTGAGTGCGTAGCAACTTGGGTACTACAGAGCGCAGCGGTTGGTGAAGGCCTCGGGATGCCAGCTGCTCGTGCTGAAGTCAGTGGTGGATCGTCCACACTGGACACCAATCCTCTTCGCCCTCGGATGGATCCAGTGGCCACGGTGGTGCTGGCTCATGATACAGTCTGCGGTGGGCCACGCTCCGCAGCAGACGGAACTTTGGCCATATAGCCCCCCCCCAAAACAATGTTTTAGGGGTGGATCCTCCTCCACTTCGCCCATGGTGAAGGAAGATCCACACAGCTGCAAAGCCAGATCAATATATTGGGCCAGGGTCCAGCCGATGGTTTCCCACAGCATCAGCTGGGCGATGTTATTGTCCAGCCCACTCCAAAAGCAGTCTATCAGAGTGTTTTCCTCCAGTGGCGCGAGATGGCAGATAGCCAAAAACTCCTCCACATAACATTCTATCAACCGCCCGTCCTGAAAAACAGCACAAAAAGCACTTAAGGGGTCCTGGTATGATCCTGCTAGATCCATTTTTGTTCAGTTGTTTTGTAACGCAGAGTGTGGAATGAGCAGGCAGGGAAGCAAATCTAAGTGCAGGGACATTTAATGACAATACTAGAAAAACACAAGGAACTCATAATACCACATACATACGTACAACAACTAATAAAACACAAGTGGAACACAAGGACTATAAATACACAGGGAAAACTAGCTAAACAAGATAACAAGGAGGCGTGGCAGATAGGAAACACCTGGAGAACTAAATTAGCATAAAAAACTAGAAAGAACTACAAAGCAAAACACACAACAGGAAATAACATAAAAGTCTACAAATAGAGAGGGGATATGTTACAAGATGTTTCAGTTCATACCTCACATTTTCTTTGGTTTGCACAAAAAGAAAGTTTCATCTAAAAAAAAAAAAAAAATTTACATAGCATCATCTAAAAATAATTTCATCATTCTCAAATTTGAAATACATGGTGAGACTTGTGTCATCAGCTGCAATGAGTTTCTAGACTCTAAAGGTTTCCTTCTGACAAATGTGTCAAATCTGCAACACAGATTCCCAATAGTGTGAATGAATAAACCAGTAGTGTTCCCATACTGAATGTTACGAATTTTGGCTTCATTGAAGTTATCAGGCAGTGTGTGAGCCAGAAATGCCAGAATAAAGCACAAGACTGCCAGTAGGCCAGTATAACCCAGCTCAGCTTGTTGTTGTAGTTGTAGTTGTTGGCTTTAACTACAAATATGTATATGGATGTTTATCATAAATGGTGGCAAATGTTGTTATATTTTATTTTGTGAATTGTGCCGCTAACTACAGGGAAGTGTATTGCTTAATATAGAGAACTTTAAAAGAGTATCATCTGTAAATGGAACCTATAGGAAATGGAAAAAAGTGACAATTTGGCAAAACAGCACAGTGTTCTCAGAAGTCAGAGTAAACTAAAGTCTGTAGTAGAGATCGACCGATATTGATTTTTTATAACCGATACTGATACCGACTATTTGCATGTTTATGTGCCTGATAACCGATATATAGAACCGATATTTATTTATTGTGTTATTTCTGTTTTTTACAATTATAGCAACAGCACTGAACTGAAAAAACTGTTTTATTTAACAATTTTTAAACACTGTAATTTTTGCAATTTCACTCCCTTCTTACATACAAAACAAAACACACTTCTACATCAATAAATAGAGTCTGAAAGAGTGCAAAAAAACAAAAAAAAAACAAACCGCAAGTAAAGTCTTTTTAACATTACAACTGTTGCATCTTTTTATTTATAACAACAGCATATTAACAACAGGCAAAATAAATTCAAATGGAGAACATAAATAAATGACAGGCGAGTCTATCAACTTCCCATAAATATAAGCATTCGTTTTAAACTACAGTTTTATAAGGTTTATGTATTGTTTAATAGACTAAAGAGTGAAGAGAATGGAACGCGCTGGAATGTTCTCTGGAATAGCAAACATTGTCAGAAAAAAAAAAAAAAAGAGCGAATACATCATCGCTATTAGGCTACATCGCTAATCCATCTCATCTGGCACGTTATCAGAATTATTAATTAATAATGTTTTTGTCGGTCTCTAGATTATGAACTACCTGCTGATGACAGAGTGCTGTTTTCATCTATGCATTTACACAGAACGTCTCTCGCGGAGATAGGCCTGATAATTCATTTCCACAGAGCTGTAATTTAGATGTTTTTTATATAAATGTTATACAGCAGATGTTAATATAATTTAAGGAGTTTTAAACGAGTGGGTCTTGTTAAAAGTTACATACGGTGACTATGCTGGAGCATCAACCCGGTGAGTGAACAGCTATGAATGCGACTTCACGAGATGAGCATCGACAACAGAGAGAGGAGAGAGAGAGAGAGAGAGAGAGAGAGAGAGAGAGAGAAATTCAGCGCTTTTATTTCCAACATGCACTCATTCGTGGCTGTTTTATTTCATTTATGTAAAGTTACGTCTTTATTGGGACATGACAGATTACGTGACTGTGAGTTTGTCTCTATTTTTAGCGCCAAGTTTAAACTACATATAACATAGCTTATTTGTGCATACCTCATTTGTGAATTGGCTGTTATGTTAAATAAAGTTTATTAAATAAGGGATGCAAGTTATTTTACCTTCGAACACCGTTGTTGACTCATTTCCCCTCAGACCCAGTGCTTTAATGGTGGGTTTGTACGCGATTCTCAGAACGTCCATAAGATGGCGCCATTTATCGGTGAATCCGATATTACAAAACCGATAACCAATTATGGGAAAATGCTTAAATATTGGGAAAAATATCGGGAAACCGATATATCGGTCGATCTCTAGTCTGTAGTAAGGCATCTAATTGAATGTTAAGAATTTTGTTTCTTGTGCTTTGTCAAATATTTTAAATTTTACTGTTTGAGAAAATACCACTTTTTGACATCAGGTTTTGCATATACACCCGTAACAGTACACTGGACTACAGTCAGCCTTTAACCCCTCCAGGTCTGCACAGTTTTGGGGCCCTTTAGAAGTTTTGACATGCTCAAAACTGAATTAAGGCCACAAAACGCACGGTAAAAATGTGTCCACAAGACTTTTGACTAATGGATGTTGTTGCCTATAGTTTTTGCTTCAAGATGTAAAAATCATTGTGCCTGCTCATTCACATAAAACAATATATAGATTTAAATTTTGTAAGACACTTTTTGTTTACAAAGCCCATATGCGAAGAGGTGTGAACAATCATGAATAGTCCTGTGATTCACACCTGAGAGGACAAAAGAAGTCACCTTTATTTATATAGCGCTTTTTACAATGCCGATTTTTTTCAAAGCAGCTTCACAGTGGTAACAGGAAAATAATGCAACAGAATTTGATTCGGCTATACAGCCGCTCTGGAGAAAACGGTGATGTTATCCAGCTAATTTCAATTATCATATAGTGTCAATGCAGGCAGATCAGTAATATAGTTGAAAATTTGGTGTCCCCAACTGAGCAAGCCAAAAGCCAAAGGCGACGGTGGCAAGGAACCAAAACTCCTTCAGGGGCCAGAATGGAGAAAAAAACCTTGGGAGAAACCAGGCTCAGTCGGGGTGCCAGTTCTCCTTTGGCCGACGAACAAACAGTGTATGATTATGATTCTGGCAACATTACAGGTCAGAAGTCATATTAGATTGAAAGATATTCGTAAGATTATTCGAAAGATCGGAGTCGTCACGCCGGAGACGGGTTTAATGAGGATGTCGTGTCGATGCGGCATTTACAGGGGGGAGTCTCTGCAGACATTTCAGGGATGCGTTGGTCATGTCTAGGCTCAGGTCCACCATATGATCTGGATACGGCCCGGATCCGGCTGACTGCAGTAAACCTAGGGATAAACAGAGAGACTAACATTAGCGTAGATGCCATTCTTCTTATGATGTAACGAGTACATCAGGTGTTATGGGAAGTGTTCCCGGTTCCGGCTGACCTAGTTAATGCAGCCTAAAACAATCATTTAACTGATTTGAATAATATAAATTGATAATGTTCTATGTGTATGCCGTAGTAAAGAGATGTGTTTTTAGTCTAGATTTAAACTGACAGAGTGTGTCTGCTTCCCGAACAATGCAGTTGATTTTGATATTCTAGGTATTGTCAACTGGCCAGAATTTTGAGACCGCAATAGACGTGATGGAGTATAATGCGTTAAGAGCTCGCTCAGGTATTGGGGAGCTAAAGCTAAAGCTTTAGTGCTTTGTAAGTAATTAGCAAGATTTTAAAATGTATACGATGTTTAATAGGGAGCCAGTGCAGTGTTGACAGAACCGGGCTAATATGGTCATACTTCTTGGTTCTAGTAAGAACTCGAGCTGCTGCGTTTTGGACCAGCTGCAATTTATTTATTAAGCGAGCAGGGCAACCACCCAGTAGAGCATTACAATAATCTAGCCTTGAAGTCATGAACGCATGAACTAACTGTTCATCATTTTGCATTGAAAGCATATGCCGTAATTTAGATATATTTTTAAGACGGCAGAATGCAGTTTTACAGATGCTAGAAACGTGGCTTTCAAATGAAAGATTGGTATCAAAGAGCACACCCAGGTTCCTAACTGACAACGAGGACTTGACAGAGCAGCCATCAAGTGTTAGACGGTATTCTAGGTTACTACTTGTGGAGTTTTTTTGTCCTATAATTAAAAATTCAGTTTTTTCTGAATTAAGTTGCAGGAAATTAATAGTCATCCAATTTTTTATATCAGCTATGCATTCCTTTAATCTTGTGAATTGCTAAGTTTTGTCAGGGCGTGAAGAAATTTAGAGCTGAGTATCGTCAGCATAACAATGAAAACTAACGCCATGCTTCCTAATGATATCTCCCAGTGGTAGCATGTACAGGGTGAAAAGCAACGGTCCTGCGGTACTCCATACTGAACTTGTGATCGGTGTGACATCTCTTCATTTACTGCTACAAACTGATAACGGTCAGATAAGTATGATTTAAACCATGCCAATGCAATTCCACTAATGCCAACATAATTTTCGAGTCTATTCAAAAGAATGTTGTGGTCGATAGTATCGAATGCAGCGCTAAGATCGAGTAACACTAATAGAGAGATACAACCACGATCAGATGATGAGTAAATCATTTGTTACTCTGATGAGAGCAGTCTCAGTACTATGATACGGTCTAAATCCTGACTGGAAATCCTCACAGATACCATTTCTTTCTAAAAAGGAGCATAGTTGTGAGGACACTGCCTTTTCTAGTATTTTTGACAGAAAGGGTAGATTTGAGATTGGCCTGTAATTGACTAATTCTGTAGGATCAAGTTGCGTTTTTTTAATAAGTGGTTTAATAATAGCCAACTTAAAAGTTTTCGGTACATATCCTAATGACAAGGATGAATTAATGATATTAAGAAGAGGTCTATGACCTCTGGAAGCATCTCTTTTAGTAGTTTAGTCGGTATAGGGTCGAGCATACATGTTGTTGATTTAGATGATTTAACAAGTTTAGCAAATTCTTCCTCTCCTATAGCAGTGAATGAGTGGAATTTTTCCTCAGTGACACTACAATGCACTGTCTGAAGTGATACTGCAGTAGTTGGTTGTATAGTTATAATTTTCTTCCTAATATTATCAATCTTGCACGTAAAGAAGTTCATAAAGCCATTACTGCTGTGCTGTTTGCAACGTCAGAAGTTGAAGCTTTATTTCTTGTTAATTTAGCCACTGTATCAAATAAATACCTAGGGCTGTGTTTGTTTTCTTCTAAGAGAGTCGAGAAATAAGCAGATCTAGCAGTTTTTACGGCCTTTCTGTATGCAATCATGCTCTCTTTCCACGAAATGTGAAAAACCTCCAGTTTTGTTTTCTTCCAGCTGCGCTCCATTTTTCTGGCTGCTGTTTCAAGGGCCCGGGTGTGCTCGTTGTACCACGGCGTTGGACTATTTTCTTTAATCTTCTTTAAGTGCAGAGGAGCAACTGTGTCTAAAGTGCTGGAAAAGAGAGAGTCAATAGTTTCTGTTGCAACATCGAGTTCCTCTAGGCTATCTGGGATGCTGAGGAGATGAAACTGATGAGGAAGATTATTTACAAAGCAATCTTTAGTGGCAGCGGTGATAGTCCTGCCATGTTTGAAACGAGGGGACGGCTTTGCAGCCTTTGCTAGGTAATGATCTGAGATGTCATCGCTCTGCTGCAGAATTTCAATGGTATAAACATTTATTCCATGTGACAGTATTAGGTCTAAAGTATGATTACGGCGATGAGTGGGTCCTGACACGTGTTGCCTAACTCCAATAGAGTTTAGAATGTCTTTAAATGCCAGTCCCAATGCGTCTTTTTCATTGTCTACATGGATATTAAAATCACCAACAATTAGGACTTTGTCTGTAGCCAGTACTAACTCTGATAGAAAATCAGCAAATTCTTTGGTAAAGTCTGTATGGTGCCCTTGTGGCCTGTATACAGTAGCCAGCACAAATGTCAAACAGGATTTATCATTTACACTACATAACGTTACGTAAAGCACCAAAACTTCAAAAAAATTATATTTGAAACTAGACTTCTGAGTAATACTGAAGATATTATTATAAATTATAGCAACCCCTCCCTTTTATAGCAACCTCCCTCCCTTTTGCCTTTCAGACACGGCTCGTGTTTATAACAATAATCTTGAGGGGTGGACTCATTTAAAGTAATGTAATCGTCAGGTTTTAGCCAGGTTTCTGTCAAACACAGCACATCTAGATTCTGATCTGTAATCATATCATTAACAATAAGCACTTTTGGGGAAAGGAATCGAATATTCAGCAGCCCGAGCTTTATCATTTGTTCATCTGTATTATATCTGTTTTTTATTTGTTGGACATCAATTAAATTTTTACCGTTAAATTGTTTTGATGGTTTTTTGTATTTACTAATTCGTGGAACAGACACAGTCTCTATGTGAACCACATAATGAGCCGCATAATGAATGAGCCTTTGAGTCAGGTTTGTGACTGAGAGGGAGCTAAGAACAGGACAAAAGAAATATATATTTGTTGTAGTTTATTTAGAATATAGTCAACAATATAAAGTAAGAGCCAAAGGCACAAAGTCCTATGTGGGCCAGTATCAAGTCACTATGATTCTCAAATCTGTGAGATAAATAAAAAAATAAATAGAAAAACATCCGTGAGGATACTGATAACAGGATTAACCTTAATATAATGTCCACTTTTAACAGAAAACATGATTTCTGATATTGAACATATGCGAACAAAATATAGGCCTATTATATTTAAAATTATATACAGTACCGGTCAAAAGATTGGACACATTACTATTTTTAATGTTTTTGAAAGAAGTCTCATGCTCATCAAGCCTGCATTTATTTGATCAAAAATACAGAAAAAAACATTAATATTGTGAAATATCATTACGGAGTGTCTATTTACACCAAGTGCAAATAGCATGCCTTGTTGGCAAGTACTATTCGCACTAGCTCCGCCTAACAATGCCTGTTTGGGAAAATTAAGATTGAAAAAATAACAATCATAATTCAATGTTTTCAGTGGTGTAGTCAGTAAAGCATAAGGCTTAAAGATCTAGGTTTTGATGCGATTGACTCAGGTTCGAATCCGCCTTTTGCAGAGCTCGCTCTTCTCTCTTTTCCTATCACATATCACATCGGAAAGGCATTTACTTTCAATAAAAATTAAGAAAATGCTCTAAAAATGAAAATAAAGTGCCTAACGAAATGTTTAATAATAATAAAAGCATTTATTGGGTAGGGTTAGGGATAGGTGTAGGGAGGACTTTTATTGTCCCATTAAGGCGGCATCCATTTAATAATTTTAATAAATATAATCATTTACACTCTATGTTCTTATTGCATCCTGTTTATGATCGATCGGATCGATTGCTCCTGTCTGCCTCCTGTTTGTCCTGCTGACTGCTGTGCTCGCGTGTGCTTTGCTTGCTTTTGAATCTTTATTTGATATCATTCCCTGTTGTTTAAACTGATAAATATAATTTACCCATCACCATATATTGTCTAATATTGCCTACCACATTAAATCTGACACCGCTAGCTTTTAATCTAAATCACTATCACGCGTTAGCATTTCGTTAGCCTGTTAGCTTGCCATCTCTGCACTAGGGTCTCTTGTTTTCTGAGTTCATTAAACAACTGTGGTGAGTTGGATTAGTAAATAGACTCCATCAAACAACTGTGGTAAGTTGGATTAATCAACAAATACGGTAAGCAATGTCTTCTCCTGTCATTGTCACTTGCACTGCATGTTTCATGTTTAGTATATCTTTCTCCGTTGGCGAACAGGGCTTCACATGTGATAAATGTAAGGAGATAGTCAGGCTGACGGAAAAGATTTCAGAATTAGAGACACGCATCCAGACTTTATTTGAGAGTAGTGAGAACGTAACAGCTTTAGACACTGCTTTGGATGCGAATAGCTTAGTGAACTCTGTACATTGTTCGGTTCTGGCTGTAGAGCCCATGCAGCAGGGCAACTGGGTGACGATGAGACGGCATAGTCGCGGATCAAAAAACCACTCTTCCGTTCCGATTAGAACATTAAACAGGTTCTCCCCACTCAGTGACGCACCCACTGAGAATCCTGTTGAAACTGCCCTAGTTATTGGCGATTCTATTACACGGAACGTGAAAATAGAGACACCAGCCACCATAGTCACATGTTTACCGGGAGCCAGAGCGCCTGACATCAAAGCAAATTTAAAAGTGCTGGCTAATGCTAATCGTAAATTCTCTAAGATTATTATTCACGTCGGCACTCATGATGTTCGACTTCGCCAGTCGGAGATCACCAAAATTAACATTAAAGAGGTGTGTAAACTCGCAAGTACGATGGCAGATGACGTTTTTTGCTCTGGTCCCCTCCCCGTTAAAAGGAGTGATGAGATACTTAGCAGACTATTATCACTCAATGGCTGGTTGTCTAAGTGGTGTCCGCAAAATAACATAGGGTTCATATACAATTGGAAAAGCTTTTGGGGCAGACCTGACTTTTTGAAAAAAGATGGTATTCATCCTTCCTGGGATGGTGCCGTTCTTCTCTCTAGTAATTTGGCACATAGTCTTAGAGCTAAACATTGACTAACTGGGGCGCAGGTCAGGAAGCAGATGGACTGGCTTACCCGACCGCCTGCTAGCTGTCTCACGTCACAGAAGTCAGATAAATCCCAGCACATAGAGACTCTTTCAACTAGATATTATCACATAGAGACTGTGTCTGTTCCACGAATTAGTAAATACAAAAAACCATCAAAACCATTCAACGGTAAAAATTTAATTGATGTCCAACAAATAAACAACAGATATAATACAGATGATCAAATGATAAAGCTCGGGCTGCTGAATATTCGATCCCTTTCCTCAAAAGCACTTATTGTTAAAGATATGATCACAGATCATAACCTAGATGTGCTGTGTTTGACAGAAACCTGGCTAAAACCTGACGATTACATTACTTTAAATGAGTCCACCCCCCAAGATTATTGTTATAAACACGAGCCGCGTCTGAAAGGTAAAGGGGGAGGTGTTGCTGTAATTTATAATAATATCTTCGGTATTACTCAGAAGTCTAGTTTCAAATATAATTCCTTTGAAGTTTTGGTGCTTTATGTAACGTTATGTAGTGAAATTGATAAATCCCGTTTGACATTTGTGCTGGCTACTGTATACAGGCCACCAGGGCACCATACAGACTTTACCAGAGAATTTGCTGATTTTCTATCAGAGTTAGTACTGGCTGCAGATAAAGTCCTAATTTTTGGTGATTTTAATATCCATGTAGACAATGAAAAAGACGCATTGGGATTGGCATTTAGAGACATTCTAAACTCTATTGGAGTAAGGCAAGACGTGTCAGGACCCACTCATCGCCGTAATCATACGTTAGACCTAATACTGTCACATGGAATAAATGTTGATACCACTGAAATTCTGCAGCAGAGCGATGAGATCTCAGATCATTACCTAGTATCATGTACACTTAATTTAGCAAAGGCTGCAAAGCCGTCCCCTCGCTTCAAATATGGCAGGACGATCACTGCTGCGACTAAAGATTTCTTTGTAAATAATCTTCCTCATCAGCTTCATCTCCTCAGCATCCCAGATAGCCTAGAGGAACTCGATGTTGCAACAGAAACTATTGACTCTCTCTTTTCCAGCACTTTAGACACAGTTGCTCCCCGGCGCTTAAAGAAGATTAAAGAAAATAGTCCAACGCCGTGGTACAATGAGCACACCCGGGCCCTTAAAACAGCAGCCAGAAAAATGGAGCGCAGCTGGAAGAAAACAAAACTAGAAGTTTTTCGCATTTCGTGGAGAGCATGATTGCATACAGAAAGGCCCTAAAAACTGCTAGATCTGCTTATCTCTCGACACTCTTAGAAGTAAACAAACACAACCCTAGGTATTTATTCGATACACTGGCTAAATTAACCAAAGATAAAGCTTCAACTTCTAATGTTTGTAAACAGCACAGCAGTAATGACTTTATGAACTTCTTTACTTGTAAGATTGATAATATTAGGAAAAAAATGATAACCATGCAGCCGTCTACTACAGTATCACATCAGAAAAATTACATTCATTCACTGCTATAGGAGAAGAAGAATTGGCTAAACTCGTTAAATCATCAAAATCAGCAACATGTATGCTCGACCCTATACCGACTAAACTACTAAAAGAGATGCTTCCAGAGGTCATAGATCCTCTTCTTAATATCATTAATTCATCCTTGACATTAGGATATGTACCGAAAATTTTTTAGTTGGCTATTATTAAACCACTTATTAAAAAAACTTGATTCTACAAAATTAGTCAATTACAGGCCAATCTCAAATCTACCCTTTCTGTCAAAAATACTAGAAAAGGCAGTGTCCTCACAATTATGTTCCTTTTTAGAAAAAAATGGTATCTGTGAGGATTTCCAGTCAGGATTTAGACCGCATCATAGTACTGAGACTGCTCTCATTAGAGTTACAAATTATTTACTCTTATCATCCGATCGTGGTTGTATCTCTCTGTTAGTGTTACTCGATCTTAGCGCTGCATTCGATACTATCGACCACAACATTCTTTTGAATAGACTCGAAAATTATGTTGGCATTGGTGGAATTTCATTGGCATGGTTTAAATCATACTTATCTGACCGTTATCAGTTTGTAGCAGTAAATGAAGAGATGTCACACCGATCACAAGTTCAGTATGGAGTACCGCAGGGCTCAGTGCTAGGACCGTTGCTTTTCACCCTGTACATGCTACCACTGGGAGATATTATTAGGAAGCATGGCGTTTTTTTTTATTGTTATGCTGACGATACTCAGCTCTATATTTCTTCACGCCCTGACGAAATTTACCAATTCACAAGATTAACGGAATGCATAGCGGATATAAAAAATTGGATGACTAGTAATTTCCTGCAACTTAATTCAGAAAAAAATGAATTTTTAATCATTGGACAAAAAAACTCCACAAGTAGTAACCTAGAATACTGTCTAACACTCGATGGCTGCTCTGTCAAGTCCTCGTCGTCAGTTAGGAACCTGGGTGTGCTCTTTGATACCAATCTCTCATTTGAAAGCCACGTTTCTAGCATCTGTAAAACTGCATTCTACCATCTTAAAAATATACCTAAATTATGGCACATGCTTTCAATGCAAAATGCTGAACAGTTAGTTCATGCGTTCATGACCTCAAGGCTAGATTATTGTAATGCTCTACTGGGTGGTTGCCCTGCTCGCTTAATAAATAAACTGCAGCTTGTCCAAAACGCAGCAGCTAGAGTTCTTACTAGAACCAGGAAGTATGACCATATTAGCCCGGTTCTGGCAACACTGCATTGGCTCCCTAATAAACATCGTATACATTTTAAAATCTTGCTGATTACTTACAAAGCATTAAATGGTTTAGCTTCTCAGTACTTGAGCGAGCTCTTAACGCATTATACTCCATCACGTCTATTGCGGTCTCAAAATTCTGGCCAGTTGATAATACCTAGAATATCAAAATCAACTGCAGGCGGTCGATCCTTTTCCTATTCAGCACCTAAACTCTGGAACAGTCTTCCTAGCATTGTTCGGGAAGCAGACACACTCTGTCAGTTTAAATCTAGACTAAAAACACATCTCTTTACTATGGCATACACATAAAACATTTTTTTCTATTATTCAAATCAGTTAAATGATTGTTTTAGGCTGCATTAACTAGGTCAGCCGAAACCGGGAACACTTCCCATAACACCTGATGTACTCGTTACATCATAAGAAGAATGGCATCTACGCTAATTTTAGTCTCTCTGTTTATCCCGAGGTTTACTGCAGTCGGCCAGATCCAGGCCGTATCCAGATCAGATGGTGGACCTGCACGTAGACATGACCAACGCATCCCTGAAATGTCTGCAGAGAGCGTGTCAATTAAACTCCCCCCTGTAAATGCTGCATCGACACGACATCCTCATTAAACCCGTCCCCGGCGTGACGACTCCAATCTTTCGAATAATCCTACGAATATCTATTGATCTAATATGACTTCTGACCTGTAATGTTGCCAGAATCATAATCATACACTATTTGTTCGTTGGCCAGAGGAGAACTGGCACCCCGACTGAGCCTGGTTTCTCCCAAGGTTTTTTTTCTCCATTCTGGCCCTGAAGGAGTTTTGGTTCCTTGCCACCGTCGCCTTTGGCTTTTGGCTTGCTCAGTTGGGGACACTTAAATTTCAACTATATTACTGATCTGCCCGCATTGACACTATATGATAATTGAAATGAGCTGGATGACATCACCGTTTTCACCAGAGCGGCTGTACAGCCGAATCAAATTCTGTTGCATTATTTTCCTGTTACCACTGTGAAGCTGCTTTGAAACAATTGCCATTGTAAAAAGCGCTATATAAATAAAGGTGATTTGATTTTGATTTGATTTATGTACAATAATACTGAGGTGCAAATAGTATGTATCTGTCAAAATAAAGTATAAATAGCATCTAATTACTATTTACACATATTGCAAAGAACTACTTTTACATGGTGTAAATAGAATATCACTACTTTCACTTAGTATGCTATTTCACTTAGTAAATAGCATTTACAGCTATTTGCAATTATCGCTATGAAAATATGCTATTTTCACTGAGTGTAAATAGAATTTAGTTGCTATTTACACTTGGTGTAAGTAGCATCTATCGCTATTTGCACTTAGCCTTTAAAATAATGGTTTTCTATTTTAATATACTTTAAAATATAATTTATTTTGGTGATGTAAAACTGAATTTTTTTTGAACAAAAGCTTTATTGATGTGACACTAGGCTATTTTACAGTAAACACTTCATAATTTGTCGAAAACAGTCCAAAGAAATCTTGTCTAAACAGTCTTACGTCTATGACATTTTATGTTCATATTTACCAATGAACTTCATATTTAAACATTCACAGGATTCATATTTAAACATTCACAGACACTAACAGAATAACTTACCTCACAATCCTCAGCTGGATCCATTGCTATTTGAAATGAAATAGCTTTTCTTCTGGGGTAAATTATTCCAGGATTATTCCCCACCGCGTCTCAAAACGATGTAAAGTACATGCACTAAACTTGATGTGTTTTGTCGAGTTGATGCGGGCGGGGAAACTTGCATGGATCGTGTCAGTATTTGACTTTCAAAAGAACACGCGCTATGAGGCAGCTCAGGAACGACTGACATCTCTCTCTTTTCAAACAGATTACATAAACAGAGAATATTTGTTTTCGATTTGATTTACATTATTTAAAACCTGACATTTCAACGTTTCTTTAGACATATGTCTCATGTTTGTGTGACAACTATTCACTAAGTTACAGATCGCGCATCATGTTTGTTTTCTTTATTTTGCTAAAAGCACAACATTTTGTTTTTATTGTGAGTATACACAAATAAAAGTGGAAACTTAACAGATTATAATGATGTATAACACTTGCCTGAATGACCAAAATCGACGTATTTTGTGTCTCTTCTGCACTGCTAAAAAAAAAAAAAGCGAGTGGGTTGCGCCGTCACGACCGTCGACCTCTAGGAGTTAATGCTTTTGAGCAGCAAATAACCCAAAATAAATAATTAATTTGACATTATATTTTCCAAAGTGGCTTTACTGCATTTTTTCACTTCATGCATTGCTTGGAAAATTGAACGCATGACTGTTCAAACAGGGACTCTCCATCCCTGGCCTTCCCTTACTCTTGACAAAACATGACATGATTTGTTTAAAAAAATAGATTAAACTGGAAACAAACAAACAAACAAAAACAATTCCTTTTGAAGAGTAACAGCAAGTTAGCAAGTAATTACTGTATGTTGTCAGACTTTTCTTTCTAAATTTATATAAATGCTTCAAGTGGTATCAAAGCACCAGTGGTGTTTGTTTCTTGATATAACTCACACACTTGCATACTATTGTGTAAAAAGGTTTGATAGTTTATTTAATCAGTTTACATGAAAAAAAAAAAAGATTATAATCTTAATTCATCTTAAAATAAAATTAGAATAATTTTTTTTTTATTTTATTTCTCAGTAGGTCTTAGATGTTTTTCCCATCATATGTTGCTTTGTATTTTGTTCAGGCTTAAGCAGGATGATATAACATTTAGGTGCAAATATGCAGAATAGTAAACCAAAGCTTGAGGCTAAAATGGCAAATATCTCCACAGCTACAGTCAATTTTCCAGGAGAACTGACATAAGCTGGAATAAATGCAATCCATACAGCACAGAATATGAGCATACTGAATGTGATGAATTTGGCTTCATTAAAGTTATCAGGCAGTGTGCGAGCCAGAAAAGCCAGAACAAAGCACATAACAGCCAGTAGGCCAATATAACCCAGAACAGCCCAGAAACCTATAGTAGAACCCAGACTGCACTCAAGAATGATCTTTTCCTGATAATATTTCATATTTTTGTTGGGAAATGGGGGTGATATTGTTAGCCAAAGCACACAGATAAGAACCTGTATAAGTGCAAAAGCAAGAACACTGAGTCGTTGTTGTGCAGGCCCAAACCATTTCATAACATTGCTTCCTGGAAGTGTAGCCTTAAAGGCCATTAACACCACTAATGTTTTCCCCAGAACACAGGAGATACAGAGGACAAAGGTGATCCCAAACGCTGTGTGACGCAACATACATGACCACTCATTGGGCTGACCAATGAAAGTAAGTGAACATAGAAAACATAGAGTTAATGAAAAGAGCAGCAGGAAGCTCAGCTCTGAGTTGTTGGCTTTTACTATGGGGGTGTCCTTCTTGCTGTAGAACAGGATGGCCACCAGCACAGTTAATCCTACTCCAAACAGTGAGAAAACGACTAGCACTATACCCATAACTTCTGTGAATGACAGAAACTCTACAGCCTTTAATACACATTTATTTTTCTCAGCATTAGACCAGTATTCCCCTGGACACAGCTTGCAGTTAGCTGAATCTGAAAAGGAAATTGTGACCACTAGTTAGAGACAAAAGGAAAATGATTTATGAACTGCATCCTGAGTAGAAAAAGCCAGCAATTAACCAATTGTTTGGAGATTACCTGTCTCATTACTGATTTCTCCATCTGCACATGGAATACAGTCATAACAGCAGACAGGTCTTCCTTTTTGTGCAGCCTTCCTAGTGCCTGGAGGACAGCTCTCACTGCACACAGAAATTGGCTTCTAAAAGGAAAAATATGCATACAATCATTTATACACTCAAGATATTGAGTACAGAATAGTGCATCATTGGAGCATGCAGAATGTGACATTCATAGTGATGTGATAATGGTACATTAGTTTATTTCAAACCAACTTCACTTCTAATGATGCACCACATTCTCTGTACTAAACTTTTTTAAACTTTTTAAACTTCATGTCTTTCATAAAGGTCAATTCAGGTAGTTTTTTTATTTATTTATGTTCCCTCAATTTAAACAAATGTTGTGTTATTGTATAGTTTATTTACTTCCAGCTGTCCTCCAGCCCAGATTATGTTTTTAGTGTTAACCATAAAACGCTGGTCAGGGGGCATTGAGGCATCATAGTATCCCACTGATTTAAATTGGAATGATCCATCTGAGTCCTGCTGCCAGTTCACAACTTCATAATGGGCTACTGCGGCACCCGTGTTGTCAAACCACACATGATCTCCAAACTTTACGGTAAAATTTACTTTTTTCAAAGCCTCAACCACCTAATGAACAAGAAGACAGTTCTAGCACATTGTAATTTGTTCACCAAAAATATTGTTACACCTTGCTCTCCATCTCTGTTATCTTTTACCTGCTGTGGTTGTATTGTCAGGTCTTTCACACAACCTTCTTGTTCTTTGCACTTGAGTAGATTGTGTAGTGAATGAGCCACAGCATAAACTGCTTTGTAGACATGGCTTGAATATCTTTGTTCGGGCACATCCTCATTGTAGTCTTTTAGTGTAAGTAGATCCTGATATCTGCTGCAATTAACTGCATATTGAGAGGAATTCCCTAAACTCTGTAAGCATGGGAATGCTGTGTCCCAGAATGCTTTTATAACATAATCTGAAAACCCTTCAAAGTTGATTTTTCTCATGGCAAAACCCAGTGTTCCTCCCATCACATGAAAACTATTTTGACTGAATAAACTCCTTGAAGTTATCCATCCTTCCACTCCGATTATTTGTAAGCCTGTAATATTCTGAATACTTAGCTGATCAATAAGTAAGCCCATCTCAATAAATGAAACAAATGCAACAATAACTTTTGCTGTGCTTTTTTTAACAGTATCTATCACTTTTTTTAGTTTTTCTGGCTCCGTACGATAGAATTTCTCAGAATACTCCACACAAATTCCCTCCT
Organism: Coreius guichenoti; assembly: GCA_039654105.1. Classification (NCBI taxonomy): domain Eukaryota; kingdom Metazoa; phylum Chordata; class Actinopteri; order Cypriniformes; family Gobionidae; genus Coreius; species Coreius guichenoti. The sequence goes on from CM077181.1 coordinate 24,477,464, forward strand.
TCTGTGCTTTATTCATAAATATGGCCATTCCATAGTTTCCATAGTCATTGTCACTGTTCACAGCTCCCACCCAAGACCAGCCAAAGTGCTTGACTATGTATACAAGTGCTGTGCTCTGGTGGTAATCACTAGAAATAGTCCTGAAGAACGAGGGGTGATCTTTCCTATTACTCAGACATTCACATGAGGCTGTGTGACTTATCTGAGAAAAACAAAAAAGAGAACAGGAAACAGTGAAACAATCATCAGTATGGTGATTATGTCAAACATTTGGTGTTATTGCTCCTTACGACTGGAATTTTAAAAGGTCCCGTAGTTCTAGACAGAATCACTGTAGCAGAAGACTCAGTTTCTCCAATGATAGCATGTATAGGAGACTGTCCATTGCATCTGTCCCCTCCTGCAAATTCTGGACCATTCATCAATCCCATAGTTGCACTCATAGAAGACATTCTTGAACTACAGGTATCATAGATTCGATAACCAATAGATACATTTGGGAGCAACGTTTCACTTCTGTTAATCTCCTCAATGGTAAAGATCATTATTTGAGCCAGACGAAAATCTGGAAGATTCACACTATAAAAACATTAAAACAGTAAGATAAATAGCTAAGAAATAAACAAGAGATAAATAAAGTTATGGATATGTTATATGGTAGTATTTGCATTAAATAAAATAAAAAAAAAATAAAAAAACAGTTTCAATTAATCCTTTGAAAGACAATACCATTCCAGATATATTTGTAGTTCATTGTAATAAAATTAACATATAACATCTGTTTGTTTAAAATGCATCTGCTGTAATGTTTCCAAAGTAACAAACCTGGAGCATGATAGAAGCTGAGGTTTTTGAGTAAACTCAAATGAAGGTAATGTTTCTTTACTGTGCATTGCAAAAATTCCTCCAATATTTGCTTCACCATCCTTGGAAAGCAGTGGGTACTTAGGGTCTCCCATCATTCGGCAAAAAGGATTTTCTGCTTTTATAAGAAGGCAATTGAAAAACGCCAGTGTGTAAAAAAAGAGAATCATCCCAACAATTGATCTCAACTGTGACTGTCAAATGAAAATGACCTGATACATTGTTTTCATATATATATATATATATATATATATATATAGATAGATAGATAGATAGATAGATAGACAGATATTATAAGGATGAATGATTAAGAAAGTAGCCAATGATCTCATAGGGGAGGACATAAGTCAGGTCAATCAAGAGCGCAATAGAGTCAAGCTAGAGTCTTCATATTATCAGAAATAAATTGTAAAACAGTGAATACTGCAATATTCAGTTTTTGTTGTAGACGTACATCTACATGAATAAAGTTCATAATAAAGCCTTTAAAACTCTATATAGCATGCTTGCATACTTGGTTGCTTAATTGTTTATGAAAGTTGTTAGTCTGGGCTTGCCATGTATATTGTTAAGACCAGTCACACTCAGAGGGAGATGCAGGTATGAACTTAAAAAGGCAAAACATTAGTAAATCGTTTAAAAATGGGTAACATTATGAATAAAATGTGCTTAATAGCAACACTATCAACAGCCTGTCATGTGTTGAGTTTGTTTTCATTCATGTTTGTATTTCTGTTCTAGTGTTTTGCTGTCAGTTTAATTAGTTTAATTCTCTCTGTTTCCCTGCTTGTTTGTCACCATAGTTACTGATTGATTTGAGTTTCAGTTTAGGTGTGTCTCGTTAATAATGTCACATCCTTTGGTTTCCCTGTGTATTTATGCCCTGTGTTTTGTTCTGTTCAGTTGTCTGTTATTGTTGTGTTTGGAAGGTTGTTCTATTCCATGTTCTTGATATCCTGAGTTCTGTTTAAATAAACTGAAGACTGCTGCACTTAGATCCAATTTTAACTTGATTTGCAACCGACTGTGACACAGCTAGGGATGGGCAGACAGAGGCTTCGTGAAGCACTGAAACAGTTGAAGCAAATGTGCCATATTGTTTCGAAGCTTCGAAACAATCCGACACCCGTCTCATCGGCAACACCTAGTGGTCACTTACATGTGTTGATCTGAAATAACCTTTACAATGATCCATGTAAAAAAAATAGTTTTTAACATCTGTCTGACAGCTACATGATCTTGGTTTTGTAACCTGTAGCCTCCACATTGTGAATAACTATGTATTTTTTGGTAACGCTTTAGATTACAGCCCGGAAAGTACTGCGTAAGTAAAGCGAATTTACAGCGTAACTTTCGGTAATTATAGTGTAACTATAAAGTAAGTGCGTGTAGTTATAAGGGAACAATATGTAATATTCGGGGAATAAAGGGGTAACTATCAGGAAAATTAACAAATTATTTATACTGTAAGTATTTTTTAATTAAGGGGTAATTATCCATGTAGTTACAGGGTAAGTATGAATCTGCGGGCTGTAAATTAAAGTGGTGTTTGTTACCCTCTTGTTTCATGTAGCTACAGGGTAAGTATGAATCTACGGGCTGTAAATTAAAGTGGTGCTTGTTCCCCTCTTGTTTCATGTAGTTACAGGGTAAGTACAATAAAAACACATACACAATCTGATATCACTCAGAAATCTTTATTTGAAAAACAACTTTTTTAAAACAGATTTACAACACTTATTCGTTTCTCTTGCTTGGCTTCTCCTCCTCGTTCCTCTTCTTATTCATTCTTGACACAGATGAATCTTAAGAAGGAATCCTATGTCTCTAGCTATTCTGTAGCTATATTATGTATTTAAAGAAAATACAGTGCACGCAGAAATGTCCTCACCGTTTACTCATCTTTTACCCTCATGCCATCCGAGATGTATACGACTTTCTTTCTTCAGATGAACACAGAAAAATAATCTCTGATAATGAAAACTCATTTGGGTTCCTAAAAGTTGAAGCGTCAAACAGCACATACAGCAATAACTACAGCAATCCATACGATCCCAATTGATGAATCAATGTCTTCTGAAGTGAAACGTTAAGTGTTTGTAAGAAAAATACCAATATTTAAAAAAAAAATTAAACCGTAAACTATCGCTTCCAACCAGCAGTCATCTGCATGAATGAGAGGGTTGAGTTCACGCTTGACGTAACTTGAAGCGTGACTGGTCACGCGGATGTCGGATGCCGTCTGTTTTTATTTTCATTTTTTTTAATTAATGCTCACAACAGTAAACAAACAATAACATATGAGAGACAGAGTCGCCACTCGCGCAAGACCGTCATGAAAGCTTAAAGCTTCTTTACTCACGCACGCGCTGGTAACAGTTGGTCAGATGTGAAAAGATTAGTAAATTATGAGATCATCTCTGGATGTACTTTTTCTTTTAATAAATAATAATACAGAATATCAAAAGACATGGGATTTCTCTTAAGATCCATCAGTGGAAATAACGAAAAAGAAGAAGAGGAACAAGAGGAGGAGAAGCCAATCAAGAGAAACAAAAAAGGGATAAAACGTCAGGACGTTATTATTTGAAATGAAAAGTTTATTTAAAAAAAATTAATAAGAAGTGTCATAAATCTGTTTTGAATTAAGTTGTTTTTCAATAAATGTTTCCGAGTGATATGAGATTTTGTACATGTTTTTTATTGTAGACATGAAACTATTAACAGCCCGCAGATTCATACTTACCCTGTAACTACATGAAATAAGCACCACTTACCCTGTAACTACATGGATAATTACCCCTTAATTAAAAAATCATTTGTTAATTTTCCTGATAGTTACCCCTTTATTCCCCAAATATTACATATTGTTCCCTTATAATTACCTCATAATTACACTTACTTACTTTATAGTTACACTATAATTACTGAAAGTTACGCTGTAATTTCGCTTTAGTTACACAATACTTTCCGGGCTGTAATCTAAAGCGTTACCTATTTTTTTTTTCATCCGAAATGAAGATTAATAAAATAAATACCACAATGCGTCACATTTGTTACATAACATTTTTATTCAAAAATATTAATTGCTCTGCTGTTGAAGGACTTAGCCGACTTCTTTTTTTACATATAATTTCTCCAGCCTTTGAAAAAATCCTCTCACAAGGGACACTTGTTGCTGGCATGCACAAATATTTTTTAGCAACTACATACAAATGAGGGAAAATTACTGCTCTCTCTTTCCAATAAATTAATGGATCATGCGTTCTGGACAAAAACGCATCTTTGAGGTACTTTTTCACTTTTACTGTCGCATCAGCTGTAGCACTGTGTATCGTCTGGGTTTCACGGATACGACTATCAAACAGTTCCCATAAACTGTCCTGGGTTTCTGCTGGTGTTGTTGTTGATGATGATGATGATGATGGGCCTGATGTTGACATTTGTGGCTCTGGATGAAAATTAAAACAACAATTAGTTACAAAGCATAAACTGACAGCATATATGAAGTTTAAGTTACATAATTATTCATATGACCTATCTCCATAAAGTTAGATGAAGACTGAAACTGCTCACCAGGAGTTGCTGTGTTTGAACACATCAGCGAAGCGCACTCCAGTGTGATGTTCTTTTCAGCCTACTAGGCTTTGGCAGGATTTCCAAAAGCCACATTTTTGAACCTTGGGTCCAGCAGTGTAGCAAGTGCCAAGGCTCTGAAGTACTCATATCCACCACATCTGGAGTGCAGACCTTCTTGCAGGTGTGAGCCTGTTCAAAACAGGAGCAAACCATATTAATTATATTAAATGACAATAATATGACATTTATAGCCGATTACATGGGTAGAATGGTCATTGTGGCCTACCTAATTGTACAGTTGTTTCCTGTGTTGCATGTCCTTTTTTCTGTGCAAGCTTGTGCTGCAACATCCTGTACAGTGGTATAACTTTTGAAGCTGACACCCTCTGTTCCTCTGACAACTCTGTTGTTGCTAGTTTAAACGGTTGCAGTAGTGACAACGATTCTTGAATAATGTCATACTCAAAACTTGTCAGCGGAGCAATATCACTCTTTAAATTGGAAAGTGCAGCACCCACTGGCTCTCGTTGCTCATACAAGCGTTGCATCATGTCGAAAGTGCTGTTCCATCTCGTCTCAACCTCCTGTATCAGTTTCAGAGTTGGTCTGCCCATCAAGCCCTGCATCTCCACAAGCTTGTCCTTTGCTTTGCAGCTGGATCTAAACAACCCCACAATCTTTCTGGCTTTCGTATTTCATCGATGACTGGGGTTTGATCTAGGGCCTTCTTCACAATCAAATTTAAAGTATGGGCAAAACATGGGACACGGCGAAGGTTGAGTAGCTGGGCACTTAGGATCATGTTGGATGCATTGTCAGTCACCATACACTGAACTTTGGATGTTATTCCCCACTCAGCCATTAGCAAGGATTTAGCCTCCATGAGATGCTGGGCTGTGTGGGTTTGGTAAAACCTCCTTACACCCAGTACAACAGTTGCCAGCTTTGCCTCTGGTGTTATGTAGTGGCAAGTTATACCAAGGTATCCGTCCATATTAATGGAGGACCACATGTCAGCCGTAAGGCTAACAAATTCTGCCTTTTGAGGTCCTCCATTGTCTTCTCCTTGGTGTTGTTGTACCTTTCGGTGACCATTGTTTTAAGCACCTTCCGGGATGGGAGAACATAGCTTGGATCAAGCTTGTTCACAAAGGCCATGAAACCCTCATCCTCCACGACAGGTGAAGGGGTGCAAATCCTTCACCACCATATTAACAAGAGCCTCATCCAATTCCCTCTGTCTGCCTTTAAAAGAAGATAAAGATAAATGATGAAACCTACTTTCAGACAGATACATTGAAATAAAATAGAGAAATAGTGCACAGCTATTAAAAGTAGCCTACAGGTTCATTATTTGGTAACCTTTCTAAACAAACAATTTATGTTTGGTAAAGTTTATGCTCAGACAGAGACAGATCAAACTGAATTTAGAACTACAACAATTATGAAAACCAAACTGATGTCTTCACTGTCTGTTGATGGGTTAATCATATGTAGGCCTATCAATGTTTTTCATTTAATACAGTGGCTAAGTTTGTGAAGTGTTATATTTAAATATTCACAGTGAAGCGGTGTTTAACACGATTGGGAGTTGTGACTGGGACGTTAGTTTTTAGGGGTGGTTGACCTATTAAAAACTATGGACTTTCTAAACAGTGTCCCAACACTTTGTGATTTTATCTGAATTATTTTTCAAACAATGCATACCTTGCTTAGACGGCCCAGCAGTGTCAGTAGCAGGCCTAGGTACAGGGGGAATATTACCATCCTCTGCACCCTCCAAAATGGCAGGATGAGTGCTCCTCAAATGGCGCATCATGGATGATGTTGGAGAAGGCTAGCTGCCTATCACAATACACACATCTCACTTTATTTGGTGTCTCCAAATGGAAATGCTCCCACACCACAGATGTACGGCATATCTATCTGTATATCTATCTATATATCACCTATGAATCTATATCTATATAATTCTATATCTCTAACTTATGCTGTGCTATCTGTCACTATCTAACTTAGCCTATATAAATGTGTCACTATATCTATCCTAACTATCTGTCACTGTCTATACCTATCAGTCAATATATCTATTTAAAGCTAACCTAAATATAACTAACCAAAGCGCATTATAAATCTCACTTATATCACAAAATCACTGTATCACAAAATCACTGCTATCACAAAATCGCTCTCCTCTCACAAAAACCCACGAGGTGAAGATGGATTAACTTTACTTTTAAACTGTGGGGAATTAGGTTCATACAGATGTGTGACTGTGTGGTTTGTTCCCTCCCCTTTCAATCAAACGCAGTTTCGACAGGCGGCACCTGATGAAACACTTGAAGCTTCATTTAGCCGTAGTCACGTGACATGGGTGTTTTCAATCACAGTTCGGAGCAGTGTTTCGAAACATCTGCGCTTCGGGATCTCAACAAAGCTTCGTAACGTCAGTTTTGCGTCAGCCATCCCTAGACACAGCCCAACAAACAGAATAGCTGAAAGTATGTACAGTCAACTAAAGCAGGGTTTAGGTGATTTGCACTGCAAATAGCACAGAAATGTTTCAAGGGGACTCCAACAAGTGACGAACCTGGCTGGGACCGCATATTGTGTAATATATACTCATCAGTGGTGCTATCGATGACCTGAAAGGTGAGGTTTTTTGTTTATTTTAACATCCTGATCATATGTGCATTATGAGTATTTTGCAACGCATTTCTGTATTTGGTTGCGTTGTGAGTATTTGCATCACATGTGCTGTCAACTGATGAAGATGTTTTCTCTATTAGTTTTTTCTTCTGTAGATGCTTGGTTAACTTTGCTGAAAAATCCAGCATAAATCCAGCATGGATTCCAGAATAAAGATAAAAAGAGATTGCGTACGTTGCAAAACAAATACATTTAGAGATATGAAGGCAGTGCTTAACAGAACTGTATAAACTTTACTTTGTCAGTCTCGTTGCATTTCAACACAAAACAGCATACAGTCACTTCTCCCTTCTTTGCAACGCACAAGCGTGCTCTTAAAGTGGCAGCATAACAAAAACTAGAAGCTTTCTTAAAGGTATCCTAACCCATTATCATAACATCTCTCCTCCCTAAGAATCAAAGTTACCAACCCCGAACAGTCCAGTCAGAACATCTCTCTTATTTTAGCATCCCAGCACAGGCTATTCAACGGTGATCCCCACTATGATCTACAGATTAAGCCTATTAGGTGCTTTCTTTTGGAGACTTGATCTCCTTAAAGTCTCTGAAGTTTCCCCATGGAAGGTTGGTACAGTTCCTGGAGGCACAGGTGCCCCCTGTGGTACAGAAACAGCCGTTACCTCAGAGCTCTGTGTGAGTGGCAGTAGTTGAGGAACCCACCTTCCTTCTAATTCAGAACTCTTCCTTTTTTCAGCCCCTTCAGCTTGATCGAAACAATAGCACTGCTCCGCCACTTGACAGCTCCTCACATGATCCTGATGACGACGGACATCACATCCATCTGACAGCCTCACTACACATGAGCGGGGACCACTTTTTTCACAATGGCTCTCGGCAACTAGCACTGACCTCTGGCGAAATTCCTGAGAAAGACAGTCTCTCCTTCCCCGAAACAACTCCACTGCTCTGCCACTTGATGGCTCATCACATGATCCTAGTGATGACGGACATCATGTCCATCTGATAGCCTCACTACACATGAGCAGGGACCATTCAAGGAGACCTTGTTTTCAAGATCTCGATCCATATTTGGCCACCAGACGTGTGCCCTCAGTAAGCTTTTCATGCGTGAAACCCCAGGATGGGCTATGTGGACCTCCTGTAATACTCTGGCTCATCCTGGTGGAGGTACCACCATTCTTGAACCCCACAAGATGCAACCATTCTGAACTGAGAGCTCATTTTTTCTTTTCTCAAAACGTTTTCTTCAAAGTCAAAGTCTAAGCAGGATGGAGCCTGCAAATCCCCAATTCTTTTCAAAGAAGGGTTAGGTTAATGATAGCCATTAAAATATATAATATTAGCAGAGGATGCTTCTTAAGTGGCACCCCGTCAATCAAGGCATGGCAAGCCGATAAAGCAGCCACATAAACCCTGAGAGTGGTGGGGCATTTGCCTGCTGATAATTTCTCCTGCAGGAAGTCCAGAACTGAAGCAATCTGGCATTTAACTGGATCTGCAATTACGTGCAGTGCACCACCTTTCAAAGACACCCCATTTATTGGCATAACTTCTTCTAGTGGAGGGAGCCCTAGCACTGAGAATGGTCTCTGTAACTTCAGGTGAAAGCCCAGTGTCCCTTAGTTGGTACCCTCCCGGGGCCAAATATGAAGGTTCCACAACTCAAGCTGGGGATATTGTCTCTGCATTTAAGACTGAAAGTCTCTCCTGTTTATTATCACCCAGTGCGAGCTGTCGAGGAGAGATATTTCCGAGAACCAAACTCTGGCCCTTGATGACTGTAACAGAAACAGGGGTGTGCCAACTGCAACAAAGAGGGCCCCAAAGATATTTCGCACAGTAGCAGCACCACTGCTATGAATTTACGGGCAAGAATGAAGTGACGTGATGAAGTCAAAAGTTCAGTGTTTATTCCAAAAAAAAAGTTTTCCAATCGACTGCAAATGGTATTTAGAGTGAAAATCCAAAAAGGAAAAAATAAATAAATAAACTGTTGAAAAGTTATATATAAATAAAATATTTGGCTATGCCAACAAATTGACCCAAAATACAGCAATAACTATACTCCAACTCGGCCGCCAGGCCAGAGCCTCGTCACACCACACCAGAGCCTCGTCACACCACGCCAGAGCCTTGCCCTGCCACGGCCGCCACGCCAGAGCCTCACCATGCCACGGCCGCCATGCAAGTTTCCCCATTCCCGAGAATTTTTTTGGGGGGGGGGGCTATAGGTACCAAGCTCCAGTGGATGCGGAGCTTGGTCCTCCATTGCTCCAAAGACCAGGCCTGCCACTGCTCCACGGCCCAGGTCCACCAGTGTACCACGGCTCAGGTCCTCCATTGTGTCACGGTTCAGGTCCTCCACTGCTTCATGGCACAGGTCCGCCACTGCTCCACAGTCCATGCCCGCCACTGCTCCACAGTCCATGCCCGCCACTGCTCCACAGTCCAGGCCTGCCACTGCTCTACGGTCCAGGCCCGCCACTGCTCCACGGTCTAGGCCCGCCACTGCTCCACGGTCCAAACCCACCACTGCTCCATGATCCTGGTTTAGTTCCCTTTCACGGGCCTGGCCCTCCATCCCTCTCCCTGGACCACCTCCGCTCCTTCACCCTCCAGGACTTTTTGTGTGTTTTGGGTTGTTTGTTAGGGTGTCAGGAGCTGCCCTTAGAAGGGGGGATATGTCACGGTTGGTTTTGGGTTTTGTTTGTTTCATGTCTTTTATTTTGTAATTTCATAGTCATGTTTCAAGTTCCTGGTCATGTCATGCAATTCCCTTATCCTATCATTGTGCTTCCCCTGTATGTGTCATGTTCGGTGGTTTTGGTCATGTGTCCTTTGTTCTTATTGGTTCCTTGTCTTATGTGTGTTTATCACAGGTGTTCCCCTTGTTTGGTCATTAGTCTTTGTGTATAAATAGCCCTTATGTTTCCATTGTCTCTTGTCAGGTATTTTTCATGTAAACTGCTGTTGGTGAGTTTGTTTCTGCTCAAGTTTAGTTCATGTAGTGTCAAGTTAAGTTTTGTCAAGTCTTTTGTTTATTTTGTATCTGTTCAAGTTTTCAATAAACTGCACATGGGTTCATCACCAAGCTTACGTTCAGTGGACTTCCATTACAGTATTAAACTGCAGATTAACATTTATAGGCTCTATAATATAACAAATACGCTACATAAAATGTCATAGACCAGGCCTGCCACTGCTCCACGGCCCAGGTCCACCAGTGTACCACGGCTCAGGTGGCTCAAAAGAGAGATTGGCTCTTTGATACCAATCTCTCTTTTGAAAGCCACGTTTCTAGCATCTGTAAAACTGCGTTCTACCATCTTAAAAATATATCTAAATTACGGCGCATGCTTTCAATGCAAAATGCTGAACAGTTAGTTCATGCGTTCATGACCTCAAGGCTAGATTATTGTAATGCTCTACTGGGTGGTTGCCCTGCCCGCTTAATAAATAAACTGCAGCTGGTCCAAAACGCAGCAGCTAGAGTTCTTACTAGAACCAGGAAGTATGACCATATTAGCCCGGTTCTTTCAACACTGCATTGGCTCCCTATTAAACATCGTATACATTTTAAAATCTTGCTGATTACTTACAAAGCACTAAATGGTTTAGCGCCCCAGTACTTGAGCGAGCTCTTAACGCATTATACTCCATCACGTTTATTGCGGTCTCAAAATTCTGGCCAGTTGATAATACCTAGAATATCAAAATCAACTGCAGGCGGTCGGTCCTTTTCCTATTTAGCACCTAAACTCTGGAACAGTCTTCCTAGTATTGTTCGGGAAGCAGACACACTCTGTCAGTTTAAATCTAGACTAAAAACACATCTCTTTACTATGGCATACACATAAAACATTTTTAATTTCTGTTATTCAAATCAGTTAAATGATTGTTTTAGGCTGCATTAACTAGGTCAGCCGGAACCGGGAACACTTCCCATAACACCTGATGTACTCGTTGCATCATAAGAAGAATGGCATCTACGCTAATGTTAGTCTCTCTGTTTATCCCGAGGTTTACTGCAGTCGGCCGGATCCGGGCTTGCTCAGTTGGGGACACCTAAATTTCAATTATATTACTGATCCGCCCGCATTGACACTATATGATAATTGAAATGAGCTGGATGACATCACCGTTTTCTCCAGAGCGGCTGTACAGCCGAATCAAATTCCGTTGCATTATTTTCCTGTTACCACTGTGAAGCTGCTTTGAAACAATTGCCATTGTAAAAAGCGCTATATAAATAAAGGTGATTTGATTTGATTTTGATAGACGTAAGACTGTTTAGACAATATTTCTTTGGCCTGTTTTGGAGTATTTGGAGTAATTTCGATTATGAAGTATTTATTGTAAAATAGCCTAGTGTCACATCAATAAAGCATTTGTCTGCAAATTTCTGTATCAAAAATACAGAAATATTCTATTTAAAATAATGGTTTTCTATTTTAATATACTGTAAAATATCATTTATTTCTGTGATGCAAAGCTGAATTTTCATCAGCCATTACTTCATTTATTCATCCAAGAATCCTGAAAAAAGGTATATCACAGGTTATAAAAAAAAATATTAAGCAGCACAGCAGTTTCCAACATTGAAAATAAATCATCATATTAGAATGATTTCTGAAGGACCATGTGACACTGAAGACTGGAGTAATGTCTGATGAAAATTCTGTTTAAATAAATTATATTTTAAAGTATATTGAAAAATAGAAAACCATTATTTTAAATTGTAATAATATTTCATAATATTACAGTTTTTTTCTGTATTTTTGATCAAATAAATGCGGGCTTTATGAGCATGAGACTTCTTTCAAAAACATTAAAAATAGTAATGTGTCCAATCTTTTGACCGGTACTGTAAATAATTTAAAATATAATAGGCCTATACAAAATTTTGTTTACATGCTGTGCAATGATATGTGCATGCATGAGATCACAAAAATCATGTTTTCTGTTAAGAGTGGACATTATATTAAGGTTAATACATTAGTTTGCTATGATCCTGTTATCAATATCCTCACAGATGTTTTTTTTTTTTTTTTTTTATCTCACAGATTTGAGAATCACAGTGACCTGATACTGGCCCACATAGGACGTTCTACATGAAGGTGAGCTCGCTGACTGGAAGTGCATAGAAACACCAAACACCTTGGAAATGCCAGGTATGTGACGTATCTTTGAACAGAATATTGCCTTTGTAAACAAAAAGCGTCTTACAAAATTTAAATCAATATATTGTTTTATGTGAATGAGTAGGCACAATGATTTGTACATAATTTTGAAGCAAAAACTCTATTCTAGGCAACAACACCCATTAGTCAAAAGTCTTGTGGACATATTTACTATGTGTTTTGTGGCCTTATTTCAGTGACTTAATTGTTTTGTTTTTTTTAATAACCAGGCATAAACGTTATTCTCTCAAAAATACAAGCATGTACATACATGTTGCTCACATATTATGGTAGCCCAGTTTGTGCTGAACACAGTGTAATGACAATTTTGCCATTAATATGTTTATAAGCAACTGAAAAAAGCACAAATGTCAGAGCATGTCAACTTCTAATGGGCCCCAAAACTGTCTCAGACTGCTCTTGGTAGATTGCGTTGGTAATTATGGAAATTATCCAGCTTGTTCATATAATCGGCTGTTATATATAATCATGCGCAGAACTTTTCACTCCCATCAGCACTTTTTTGGAATTGCGCTCTGACGTTAATTTGCTCTGTTTAGTAAATCTGACCCTAAGAGTCCATGAAAATGAAACAAAAAAAAGTCTGTGACATAAACACACTCGTTTGTAGCGCTAAAAGTTTTATCGTTTACTGCACTTTAAGTCAGTCACACACCAGACAAGACGTGCCATGCTGTGCTAAAGCTAATGAAAAAGAATTCTCTTACATACACAGAAAATATCTTGCTTCCATGCTGACAAATTAAGTCTTTCTTTCCATCAAAACTGATTTTAAAACCATAATATAGGGCCTCATCAAACAAATTAGGTTAAATATTTCAAGTGGGTTACCAACGGTTGTGTTTTGGGTTAGGGGTTGGTTAGAACAATATATAAATACAATTTAAATAATTAAACAACTACAGCATACCTGAAAATTGTTAATACAAACACAGAATTGAATAGTAAGTGCTCTAAAATAGTATAAACGTCTAAAGTTACATATGTAACCTATGTTCCCTTTCGTTCAGTCACTCCGATTAACGTCAGTGACTGACGAATGGGGGTTTCGCCTAGAAGCCTATCATCTTCGAGATCTAGAAAACGCCCAATGGCAGTGCCAAAGCCATGGGCATGCGGAATTTGCATAGCGTAACTCCGCCCCACAGCGTGGGTATATAAGGAAGTACGCTGGCAACATCGCATTATGTTTCTGCTTCGGAGCCAAAAGTATCTCTCTCTTCACTCCTTAAGCCTTCTGAGTTATTGTCAGCTTCTTCGAGACGAACAGCTTTCCAGTTGGTGTTGGCGTGATGGCGCGTTCCAGCGATCGTTTACTGCCTGCCTGCTGATCTGTGCAGTGATCTGCATCCAGCTGGTATTCGGTCCCTGGGCGCTTCAGCATCACTGCGAAGCTTCCTCTCCTAAAAGAGCTCACACTTGGCACGTCTTTTTCAAGATGTCTCGCCAGTGTGCTTCTGGGTGCGGTCGATTTCTGCCGCCCTCTGATGGGCACAATCACTGCCTGATGTGCTTGGGCTTTCAGCATGCTCAGGCAGCGTTTGTGGATGAGACATCTTCCCACTGCGGGGACATGCCCATCTCGGTGCTGCGGTCGAGACTCAATGACCTCCGTAATAGAGTGAGAGTCCCCTCTGCCACACCCCAATCTGCGGTCTCTACGCGAGGCGGCACTTTGGCTGGTGGCCAGGGTGACCTGAGGGTGACGGTGTGGAACAAAGCCCCGATGCTCATGCCTCGGACCACACCCCCCTCTAGCGCACCGTTCCCGCCGTGCGCCCAGATTGAGACACCGGAGCCGGCACCTGCTGTTCCGAGTGTGTCGTTTGGGCCCGCAGAGGACGAGCAGATGTCGATCGCCGCATCACAAGGTGGGCTGGAGTCCTCCAAGGATGATGATTCGGCTGTGCTGCCGCCTTCCGGTGTGCCAGCATTGTCCGAGTCGGACCCAGAGTTGACAGCCATGCTTTCCCGGGCAGCCGCGAGTCTCGGGTTGGAGTGGAACCCTCCGCCCCGTCCTGAACGCTCGCGGTTGGACGATTGGTTTTTGGGGGCGCCGCGTTCTGACACCCGTCAGAACACGCCCCCAATACCTTTTTTCCCGGAGGTGCATGAGGAGGTCACGCGGTCCTGGAAGTCCCCGTTGTCTTCCCGTGACCGATCAGCGGCCTCCTCCGCCTTCTCTGCCCTCGACGGGGCCGCGGCCAAAGGGTACACTGGGGTTCCCCCGGTTGAACGCTCTGTTGTGATGCAACTGTGTCCTCAGAGTGCTTCAACATGGCGTGGCGACCCAAAGCACCCCTCCAAAGCCTGTAGCTTCACATCAACCTTGGTGGCGAAATCCTACAGAGCTGCGGGGCAGGCTGCCGCCTCTCTGCATGCCATGGCCATCCTTCAGGCCTACCAGGCCCGGATGCTCAAGGACATGCACGAGGGTAGAGCTGACCCAGGGCTCAGAAATGAGCTGCGTGCCGCCACCGACCTCGCCCTCCGGGCGACGAAGGTGACCGCACGCTCCCTGGGCCAGGTGATGTCCACAGCAGTGGTCCAGGAGAGACACCTATGGCTCAACCTGGCTGATATGCGGGACGCCGAGCGGACTCGTCTCCTCGACGCTCCCATATCCCAGGATGGGCTATTCGGCGGCGCGGTTGAGAACTTCGCCCAACAGTTCTCAGCCGCCCAAAAGCAGACTGAGGCTATTAAACACGTACTGCCCCGGCGGCCAGCTGCTGCTTCCACCCAGCCACCGGCACAGTTGCCTCAGTCTGCTCGCCGCCGAGGGCGCCCTCCCGCGGCTCCCGCCCCTCCCGCGCCGCCCAAGCAGCAGCCTCCACCTGGGCCACGCCGTGGAGGACGCCGTAGGAAGGCGCCCCAGTCCGCTCCAGCCCCGCAGCCCGCCAAGCGCCAGGCTAAGCGGCGCTCCTGACGCGGACAGCTCAGGGATGGGCAGTTCTTTCCAGGAGATGGTAGCAGGGCCACTCCTTCCCCCGGTGGAGGGCCGGGGGAGAATCCTTTGTTCCGCTGCTGGCCCCCGGGTCAGCAGCACCCTATTATGGTCAAAGAAAGAACTGACATGCCCATCCCTGAGCAACCAGAGACCGATGGCAGTGTGCGCCGCCCCCGGGCCACGCCACTTTCGTCCCTCTCTGACGCCAGTCTCCTCTCAGAGCAGACCCCAGTGGAACGCGCGTCCTTCCCTGGTCTCCTCTGTCAGGACGCGGCTGATGACCATGCCCCCACACCGGGACGCTACGCCTCCCACGTCTGGGCCAGTCACGCCGCCTCGCTGCCCCACCCGGGGTACGTCTATGGTTCGCATGACCCCGCTGGTGCAGTTTCTGGGCGCCTGGCTTCAGCTTCCTGGACTGTCCCGCTGGGTCGCGAAGACCATCAGGCTCGGCTATGCGATTTAGTTCGCTCAGGCTCCTCCTCGTTTTCGGGGAGTCCGATACACCATGGTGGGGTCCAACGCCCCCCTCATGCGTGCGGAGGTTGCTACCTTGCTGGCGAAGGGTGCGATCGAGCCTGTCCCTCCAGCCGAAATGGAGTCCGGCTTCTACAGCCCTTACTTCATTGTACCCAAGAAAACCGGTGGGTTACGACCGATCCTGGACCTGCGCGTCCTGAACCGATCCCTTCACAGGCTTCTGTTCAGGATGTTGACAGCAAAAAGCCTTTTCGAATGCGTTCGTCCAGCAGATTGGTTTGCAGCGATCGACCTGAAGGATGCCTACTTCCATGTCTCCATTCTTCCTCGACACAGACCGTTCCTGCGGTTTGCTTTCGAGGGGCGGGCATACCAGTACGTGGTCCTCCCATTCGGGCTAGCTCTGTCCCCTCGCGTCTTCACGAAGATGGTCGAGGCAGCCCTTGTGCCACTCAGGCAACACAGGGTTCGCATCCTGAACTACCTCGACGACTGGCTGATCCTCAGTCACTCTCGAGAGCAGGTGTGCGAACACAGAGACCTGGTGCTCCAGCACCTAGCCCGTCTGGGCCTTTGGGTCAACTGGGAAAAGAGCAAACTCTGCCCAGTGCAGAGGATCTCTTTTCTCGGTATAGAAATCGACTCGGTCGCCATGTGTGCGCAGCTTACAAGCGAGCGCGCGCAGTCACTGCTGACTTGCCTTCGTCAAATCGAGAGCAAGAGTGCGGTTCCACTGAAGTTATTTCAGAGGCTCCTGGGGCATATGGCATCTGCAGCCGCGGTAACGCCACTCGGATTGCTTCATATAAGACCGCTTCAGCACTGGCTTCGCGATCGAGTCCCGAGATGGGCATGGCAGTCGGGCACGCTCCGGGTCCCAGTGACTCGGGCCTGCCTGCAGACCCTCACCCCGTGGTCGAACCTCAGTTTTCTACGAGCCGGTGTGCCCTTAGAACGAGTTTCCAGGCATATTGTTGTGTCAACAGATGGCTCCACCACGGGCTGGGGTGCCATGTGCAATGGACATGCTGCCGCGGGCTCCTGGACAGGACCCCAGCGCCTCCTGCATGTCAATTGCCTCGAGTTGCTGGCAGTACGGTTCGCCCTGCACCGCTTCCGAGCGCTGCTCAAGGGTCAACACGTGCTAGTCCGGTCAGACAACACGGCCACAGTAGCGTACATCAACCACCAGGGTGGTCTACGTTCCCGCCGCATGTCTCAACTCGCCCGCCATCTCGTCTTATGGAGTCAGAAGCACCTGAGGTCCCTTCGTGCCATCCATGTCCCGGGAGTCCTGAACCGTGCAGCCGACGAGCTCTCACGGCTTCAGCCACTTCCTGGAGAATGGAGACTCCATCCCCAGACGGTTCAGCTGATTTGGGAACAGTTCGGCGACGCACAGGTAGATCTGTTTGCCTCCCACGACTCTTCCCATTGCCGCCTGTTTTATTCCCTGACCGAGGGCCCCCTCGGCACGGACGCTCTGGCGCACAGCTGGCCGCGGGGCCTCCGCAAGTATGCGTTTCCCCCAGTGAGCCTTCTCGCACAGGTTCTGTGCAAGATCAGGGAGGACAAGGAGCAGGTCCTTTTGGTCGCCCCGTATTGGCCCGGCCGGACCTGGTTCTCCGAACTTGTACTCCTTGCGACAGCCCCTCCCTGGTCGATTCCTCTGAGGAAGGACCTCCTTTCTCAGAGACGGGGCACCCTTTGGCACCCGCGTCCCGATCTTTGGAACCTCCACGTGTGGCTCCTGGATGGGATGCGGCAGGTTTGAGTACCCTACCACCTCAGGTGGTGGCTACCATCACTTCCGCTAGGGCCTTGTCTACTCGACACGCCTATGCGTTGAAGTGGAACCTCTTCGTCACCTGGTGTTCTTCTCGCCAAGAAGGCCCCTGGAAATGCCCGATCGGGTCCGTGCTCGCATTCCTCCAGGAAGGGTTGGAACGAAGGCTGTCTCCTTCCACCCTCAAGGTTTATGTGGCCGCTATTTCTGCCTACCACGACCTTGTGGAGACGAAAAAGGTAAGTCAGCACGACCTGGTCATCAGGTTCCTGAGGGGAGCGAGGAGACTGAATCCTCCTCGCACTCCCCTCGTACCCTCTTGGGACCTCTCAGTAGTCTTAAGCGCTCTGCAGAGGGCTCCCTTCGAGCCATTGTGGTCAGTCGAGCTTAAGTTCCTGTCTATGAAGACAGCGCTCCTGATCGCCTTGGCCTCCATCAAGAGGGTAGGGGACCTGCAGGCATTTTCGGTTGACGAAGCGTGCCTGGAATTCGGGCCGGCCAACTCTCACGTGATCCTGAGACCCCGGCCTGGATATGTGCCCAAGGTTCCCACCACTCCCTTCAGGGACCAGGTGGTGAACCTGCAAGCGCTGCCTTTGGAGGAGGCAGACCCAGCCTTGGCACTGCTCTGTCCAGTACGCGCCCTCCGTGCTTACGTAGACAGAATGCAGTGTTTCAGGACCTCAGACCAGCTCTTTGTCTGTTATGGTGGGAAGCTGAAGGGAAAGGCTCTCTCCAAGCAAAGGTTGTCTCACTGGATAGTGGACGCCATTGTTTTGGCTTACCAAACGCAGGGGCGTCCATGCCCCCTAGGGGTCAGGGCTCACTCCACCCGGAGTGTGGCCTCCTCTTGGGCCCTAGCGCATGGCGCCTCGCTAACAGACATTTGCAGAGCTGCAGGCTGGGCGACACCCAACACATTCGCCAGATTCTATAATCTCCGAGTGGAGCCAGTGTCCTCCCATGTACTCGCCTCTACTAGTGGCCAGTAATGGACTAGGCTCAGGTATCTTCGCTTGCTCGCCATTCCACTCCACGGACTGGATACGTGCGATATTTTCCTCAGGTAGTTTCCCTGAAGCCCTGAGTTCCTCCAGCACTGTTGATGCCGACACCAGTACGTCTGCCCACTCGCTCAGACCCTCGTGTTGGCTAGGTGCCACCGTGTGCATGGTTCCCCCGTTGGGTGACCCCCACATGTGTATTTCCACTGTAAGTCTCCCTGAGAATGTGTCTTTCCCTTGGCAAGCCCCTTGCCACCCCTGGGGGTAAAAATTCTTCCACCTTCGGCTGGTTACCCCAGAGTTCTCCATATGTAGCCCTGAGCGGGTCATATGTGTTCCTTAAGTCCTCCCTACGGGTAGGCGTTTGGCGCATACTTCCACCTGGAATATGCTTCCCAGTGTACCTTGGTATTCCTGTGTTAAGTGGGAGTCCTTCGTCCGTACCAGCTTACGACAGGGAGCTCACGCTTACGCAGGGCACTGGATGACAGCCGAGTGGCGTGATTACATTGGGACCCCCATTCGTCAGTCACTGACGTTACTCGGAGTGACTGAACGAAAGGGAACGTCTCGGCTACGAATGTAACCCTCGTTCCCTGAGGAGGGAACGGAGACGTAACGTCCCTCTGCCACTTCCGCTGTACCGCTGGAACAGCCGGGAGTTCAGTCTTGGCTCCCCAGCAGGTAAACATAATGCGATGTTGCCAGCGTACTTCCTTATATACCCACGCTGTGGGGCGGAGTTACGATATGCAAATTCCGCATGCCCATGGCTTTGGCACTGCCATTGGGCGTTTTCTAGATCTCGAAGATGATAGGCTTCTAAGCGAAACCCCCATTCGTCAGTCACTGACGTTACGTCTCCGTTCCCTCCTCAGGGAACAAGGGTTACATACGTAACCGAGACGTTCCCTGGGGAACAAGACGCTGTGTCCTAGAACGCTTTGGGGAATGCCTCAGCGTGACAGATGTCTGAAACTACTATCGAATCACGGCAATCCTATTGACCGGCGGCAGCCCATGATGACATCAACGTGCGACCTGGAAGTATATAAGGGCACCTTGCAAACATGACATTCACCTTATCGTCTGTGGGATTACAAATGTAAGAATCTGTTTAAAACTAAGGGAAGTACATTGTATTTAGTATTTAAGGTAAAGATGGTGACATCAGATGAATTATTCTGTTAAGAAAAGTTTCCAGCAAGAGTTTTCTGCCAGTTCCTGTTGTCTTTATTGTAAATCAAATGAGCCAGATTACTGTGATTCTCACCTTTTGTCTTTAATGGCTCTTGGAGCCCCTGTCCCATTTTTGAATCGTTATGCTGATTGGATTAGGACTGGTGATACTCTAGAGTCTGGGGCGGGTCCCTTTACCTGGATACTTAATTTGCATGCTTTGTTTAAGGTCGTCACCCATTTGCTTTGTCTCCCCTGCACCCTAAAATCTATATAAAGTACAATGTATACTGCCTTAGTGAGACATGATGGACTGCAGCTACCGACAGCACATGTTCTCAATAAAGAATCCTGCTGAAGATACATCCAAGTCTTCTGGTCTTAGCTTCTGAGTTTCCAACAGTCTGAAGGGACTGTTTGGTAGGCAGGCCCCGAAGCATGGCAAAGAGACGCAGTGTCTCGTTCCCTGTTCTCAGGGAACATAGGTTACATATGTAACCTGAGACGTTCCCTTTCGAAGGGAACGAGACACTACGTCCTAGAACGCTTAGGGGAACGATATTCCCACGCCGCCATGCTAAGGGGAGTGCATGCCAGTGGCAGTGACAACTGTCAGAACCAGCAAATTCAACTGAAATGCCAGGACCACTCTCCCTCAAGTCACACTGGGCTGCTATCTTCAGTGACAGCATTCCCTACGGTCATAGCCCAAGCTATAAGCCTCAAGAGGAAACCTTCATACACTTTACATGAAGTCCTACCCAGGCCGCTCAAAGGCCTGGAACCAACCACTTCAACAGAAGGGGTCCCTTTAAGGGAATGTGGCTAGGGAACCCGAGGGAGCCCCAGCCAATCACTACTCGGTGAACATATTCACCCAAATGCCACCAGGGAGGCCTGACCTGGTGTCACTTACATTGGACACTTCAGTCTGGCCAACAACCTGTCTGTTCAGAAACAGAGCCTCTGGACACTTGCCTCTAGGTAAGGCATCCAGACAGAGGGACTGTGAAGCTGGCAGTAACCAACTCATACCGGATCTCAAAGACGTGTATCCTGGAGAGCAATACTCAGCGTAGCGCTTTACAACCCTTGCTAGTGAGGGGAGTCTATCTGCTCGATCCAAGGATCTACAAAGCACCTATCTTTCAAAGCGCTAAGGAGGCCGGACAGGCCTATGGACTGATCTAACTGGGAGGCCTCATGAGAGGCCTGCAACCATCTGACCAGACTCAGGAGGTGATCACTTTTTGTCATGCTAGGGTGCAAACTAGCAGGTGCTGCCTGCTAAGGCCAGATCAACTGATAGCAAGCATCCACTAGCTGCCAGCGTCATGCTAGCTGTTTAGTGCCCAATCTCGGGAACTCGCCTTCAGGGAGGCCTGGTGAGGCCTACTACCTGATAGCAATTCATGCTAACTGTCAGAGTAACCAAATTCGGGAACTCGCCTTCAGGGAGGCCTGGTGAGGCCTACTACCTGATGACAAGTCATGCTAGCTGCCAGAGTATCCAAATTCGGGAACTTGCCTTCAGGGAGGCCTGGTGAGGCCTACTACCTGATAGCAAATCATGCTAGCTGCCTTCAGGGAGGCCTGGTTGGGCCTACTACCTGATATCAAATTAAAACTGTCTGCTATGAACCCAGACTTTCTGGGGCTCAGTCTCAGATAAGGCCAACTGCCTGACAGTACGTCTGCTGGCTGACAAAATAAATACCCACACTGCTGGGGACTCGTCCTCAGGGAGGCCTGGTAGGGTCTACTAGCTGATAACAAGTCTTCTGCTACAAATACCAACATCATTGGGAAGCATACCACACCAACACATATATTGGGGCCGCCCACAGGAGGCCTCTCGAGGCTAGCTACCTGGTCGCAGCTGCTATGCATGTCCCCCAAGAGTCAGGACTCTCTTCCAAGGAGGCCTGCTACTTGTCAGTGAGTCTACTGCCTGGACTGCCAAGGCCAACCCTTTGAAGCAAGCTGGCCTAACAAGCCCTTCTGGGGCCGGCCGTCATGGAGGCCTACTGAGGCCTACTACGTGACAGCGCAGTCTTCGCTGGCAGCGCCTACAGACCTGATACCTAACTACATTGCCAATGGCAGTGTACTCAGCAAAAAACGCAATAAACCCTTTAAGCAAGGGGAGTACAACTTACGCCACCCTGCCTCAATGGAGGCCCTGGATTCAGGGGCCTACCATCTGTGTGCATGGGCGTTAGCTCATGGCAATGCTCTGCCTTCAAGGGAGCGTACTTCTAGAACCAGCATGAAGTGAAGGTTAGAAATTTCCGCTCGACCTGAGCCATAGTGGTGTGAAGCAGAAGGATACAGAGCTGAGAGTGGAGTACTCAGGAACACCCTGCTTTAGTAGGGGAGTACTAACCACATGACCCTGAAATTTATAGTGTGAGGGCCTGCCAGTGGCTCTAGATGTGCCTGGCGGCCTACGTCCATGAAACTAGCTCTGAGGGGCGGGGTCAGGCGAACCAAACAGTCTCTTCATGACACGAAACACGGCCTAACCCTGCCCCACGACCATTGCTAGGTCACTAACAAATTCTGCCTCTGCACTAACCTGCATTACTCATCTCACCCCAGAATGCAGAAAGGGGGCGGGCCTTGGCCGAACAACTTTCACTATGAGAGGAGGCTGACATTAGGGATGCTAGAAAGCCTACATTCACGTAGTGAAGGGCCAGAGGCGGCAATGCTTTAGCAAAGTGCCTCCATCATCCCTAGTACAGCCTGGGCCAGCTACCGAGGCAGCCCTGGTGAGGGCCAGCCTGCAAGCATAGATCTTTACCTGAGGCTCAGAGGAGCAGCAGCCTCAAGAGGAAAACTCTCCCATGAGAGGAGGCACTCAGGCAATACAATGTCAACGGCCCCCTGGGCCAGACATAAGATCTAACTGAAGCTCCAGCGTTAGTCTCTAATTTACATATACCCTCCAATGCTTTTGATAGATAGGAGACAAACTACTTTACCCTGAGGTGGCTAACATCCCAAAAAGGCCTATAAGCTGTTTAGAAGCTAAACCAAGCGGCGGCATCAAACCTACTCCTAGTCTGGGAGGACGCCTCACCACCTAGTACTGCACTACATACCAGTAGGAATGAGCGGTGGCCTCAAAACTACTCTCACACAACACATACTCACATACGAAGCCCATATAACTGGTGCTTCTATTCTTATCGTTCTAGCCACCTAACAGGGGAACATCAGGGCCCTAATATTCCTTCCTCTTCTTACATCTATATACTTTAAACACATAATCCCCTTAACTCTATACAGGGAATGGAGGTCTGCAGAAAAACATTTTCTGTTTTCTTTCTCTGTTTAGAATGAAAAAGGAGACCTACCAGCTCAGCCTGCGGCGTGCAGAATGAAGACTCACCCGTTCAGTTTTATAAACATGAGGTCTATCACCCTTACAGGCTTGAAAGGGGCGCTCTCACTGATCAAGCCAAGGCAGGCCGTAGAATGTCGTTTCCACTCATCACGGGCCCTGGCCCAGGCCTGATGTAAGAAGTGCCTGGGGAAACAATGAAGAAGAAAGATGAGGGTCAGGTTTTTAGTTCACCCTCAGGGAGGAGACCCATCACCGACGCTGACTGCGTTTGTGATGGATCATCTCCCTCAAATCTTTCTTCTTCCGGGAGTCCCGCCTCTTTTGCGACCTACTACTTCCTCTGAGGGGGCGCACGAGAGGCGACGCTGGCTCTCTGGCCCTGTCTCCAGCCCTTGGACCGTAAAGGGCCAGGCCCTCCTGCCTGCCTGGGCGCAGACCCAGATCTCAGCGGTATGCAGGTTTTGAACGCTGCTGAACGCGCCTTCACCTCCCCAAACTTTCCCGCTTTGTTTGGTGGCACGGAGAGCTAGATCTGTGGTGTGGCGCAGTTTGACCACCGCATCAGGGGACAAACCCACCCCCTGATCGAGATCCCTCAGCAGATCTGCCTGGTATGCTTGCAACACCTCCATGATGTGCAAAGCAGCACCAGCCTGACCTGCTGCCGTGTATGCCCTGCCATTTAAGTGAGATGTCGTTTTGAGAGGCTTAGATGGCAGGGTTGGAGCTCTCAGTGTCGATGCCTACCCAGATGCGAGATAGTTTGACACATACCCATATTCCCCTATCCCCTTTACATCAACGAAGTTAACCCACTGATGTCGGTGAATACGCGCCGAATATGGGCTCTTCCATGCACTCTCAATCTGTGCAGATCAGGAAGAAAAGGAAAGCTCACTTTTTCAAAAGAAAAAAAAGAAAAAAAGGGTCCTAGAAATGCATTTCTAGGACTGCAGACCTGAAACTGCTGCCTCTGGTATTGCTGGAATACCCTACTCTCTAGAGGCGGCAATTTTTTTAATTTATAACGAGTGTGGGATTTGCCGTTTATGAACGCTGCTGAGAATGGAGATGAACATTGCTGAATAAAGGCTTGAATTTGGGTCTGTTGCTCGCAATCGTCTGGATTCTAAAGATTTGAATTACAGAACACAAAATTAATTACATAGTATAGAACTATATTGAGAAAATGCCTTTTGTGTCCCATGGCAAACAAAATTGAATGATAAATAATGGTTAAACAATTACAGAAATATTATTAATTTGAAGTATTAAAAGTCTAGTTGTCACAGTCATCTGTCACCTTCAGGACTACATTACCCAGAATCCTTCCTGGTCCACCACCTGCATGCATTCTTCAATCACCACCAGCTGTCTTCTATCACCTCGGCTGCGTTCGAAACCGCATACTCATTGAGTAGGTACTCAATTTCAATAAGTACTTACTTAACGAGCGCTAAAAGAGTAGGTACTATATAGCTTGATCACGTTAACTATGAATGCGATCCGCACATCATGCGCCATGTTGACGTTATCATGTGACCTATGACGTTATCACAAGTGCAACAACTTAAAAGATATGAGTTACAGGTTTAATTCATACATAAATGTGATTTTTGTAAATCCTTTTTTGAAAGTGTCTTCGGCACAAACGCTCAATAAAGCTAGTTTAACTAATGCATAATTCCGGACCCTTAAAATGTAAAGTTAATCATTAATTACTAGTGTGTTAGTGCTTAACTAATGCTTAATTGTGAACAAGTTAATCATTAATTAATGCTTAACTAATGCATTATTTTGGACCCTTAAAATAAAGTGTTACCAGAAAAAAAATTATCTTACTTTATATTTTTGTTTCAGGTTTTTTCCTTTTTTGCCCCACACATGCCACCGTCACCGTGTCTTGCAGGCCCTGCTCCACCACAAAAGCTCTGCAGCAAATGCACAGAAATCAAGAATCAGAAAAGTGCTGTAATAAATCTGTTTGAAATTACAATAATTAAAATAAACTACAGCTTAAGATTTAAATAGATGTTTTATTAATTTATGTAGTATACTCACTCAAAGCCTTTGATGACAGCATTCTGCTTCATTAGCTACTCTCCACCGGATAAACACACGTGTGCTCATCTGTCCCTGTAACATCCAGACAAGATTCACGTTACCTCTGTGATTTATGTGCTCAATACTGCATTTAAATGTTGAGGTAGTTGCTGTTGCTGATGCTAACCCGCTTTTTATCCTACACAAATGTTACATAATTTATCAACAGTAATAATGGACAAATAAAATAGATAACTTATGTTTAGTTACTTTATGTCAATTTGTTTATTTACATTACTTTTTACATGCATGTAATGTAAGCAGTGTTGAACAGTGAATTCTACATAATAGCACACATTTATCATTCTGATCAGATGTCTATTTCATGCTGTGATGTGCTCATCTGCAATACTTATCGAAAATGTTCCTGTCAGATGTTAAATAAACATTTAGTAAGCATCTTTAAGATGTATATGGTTTATGTAAATCCACTTTGGAGATGTATGTGTGTTACTGGAGCTCCCCTGTTAGCTATACATAATAAAACATGTTTTTACAGCAAAAGCACAACTATACTATATTGCCTAGCGTCTTTACACCTTCAACAATTCAACTGTTTACTCTACAGTAGTTTTAACACAAGGGACCGTGTTTACTCACATTTGAAAATGCGTCACTGTTGTCCTCCGTGTTTCTCCAGTTCCACCTCAGCCCTCCGATGCCCTGTTTCCTCCTCGGAGGGGCGTCACTGTGGCTCCGTCACAGCCTCTGAAGCCTCCAGCGTCGTTCCGCTCCATCGGCTCTCTGTCTGCACAGTGGACCCCACATCCATCAGCTTCGTCACCTCAACTCGTCCCCAAGTTGGCATTGAGACCTTCACCACCTTGGCTCCTCCCTCCATCAACACTGCCGTGGGACGCCATCCTGGCTGTAGCCTGGGTCGCCATCTGGCTCTTCCTGCTCGTGGCCGGCTCTTCCTGCTGCTTTTTCCCTCTCCTGGACTCTGTGGTTCACCAGAGCCTCCTCCTTCATTCATCTGCCGGCGTGAGGTCGTGCCTTTCCGGGAGGGGTTGTAGTGTCACGATCATCTGTCACCTTCAGCACTATATTAACCAGAATCCTTCCTGGTCCACCACCTGCATGCATTCTTCAATCACCACCAGCTGTCTTCTATCACCTCATCACCCCAGCACCAGATATATGTTCTTCTGTTTCATTCTTTGTTTGTCGGGTATTGTCAATGAATGGCTGTGCTTCTTCATTTGCCTGTATATGGATTTACTTATGGATTTATTAATGACAGTTTGAATCGCCATCTTCCTCGTTGTGCGTGTGATTGACAACCAGTTGTGACAGTAGTCTTGTTTAACATTATGCAAATAAGTCACTTTGAAATAAGTATGCATCAGAAGTCACACTGAACAGAATGAAATGTCATAATTTCAAAGCAATTAAATGAGTCAACTGCATTAAATGCGATTTAAAAATGTCTCAAGTTACACATGTAACCATGGTTCCCTGAGAAGGGAACGAGGCGCTGCATCCAATGAGGATACTTTGGGGAGCGACTCTGCGTTACTGCATCTGAAGCACATGTGCAACTAGTTTAATCTTGATTGGTGCTGTGTCAGCTTATGACATGTGACGGCATAATGTGGAAGGCACAAAGGGAAGCTGGCAACACAGCAGCATCAGCTTCTGATAGGCTGAAGCAAGCCACTCCCAAGTATGTAGGAAATATGGCAAGGGGATGCAGTGTCTCATTCCCTTCTCAGGGCATCATGGTCTCATGCGTAACCTGAGATATTCCCTTTCAAGGGAACTTGTGCTGTGTCCAATGACGACACTTTGGGGAATGAATTACTCACTTCACCATACTGACAAATGCCTGTCCTGGTGTGAAGCTGGTCAGGCACAACTCAAGACGATCTTTATCTGATGCAGAGTCCAAAGGCTCGAAGCATGCAAGGGACAGCCCTTCTAATGTTACTGGTAGGTCCCAAGACGGGACTCTAACCTGAGCCACGGGCCTCATCCACAAAGTGCCACGAAGGAAATGAGTTACCAAGTGGTGCTTCCCCAGTGGTCCTCCACTTAACGGTGCATGGAAGGCAGCTATGGCCACTAAGCGTGTATGGGGAAAGACCAGTAGAGAAACGGTTACTGCTGCCAGAATCGACTTGATGTGCAGGAGACAATCGTGTCTGCATCGTGAACGAGTCCCAAACGACTCCTAGAAAAGTAATTATCTGAACTGAAGGAAGCATACTCTTGTTGGCGTTGAGTCTCAACCCCAAACACTTTATGTGTGTATCTCTATACAGGGATGTCATCTCCTGAGACTGGGCTAATATTAACCAGTCGTCTATGTAAATGAGAATATGGATGGCCTGAAGTCTCAAAGGAGACAGAGCTGCATCAATACATTTCGTGAAAGTGCAAGGGGGTAAAGCTAGGCTGAAAGGAAGAACACGATTTTGGTATGCTTTGCCCCCGAAAGCGAACTTCAGGAATTTCTTGTGTTGTAGAAGGATGGAAATATGGAAGTAAGCGTTCTTTAGATTGATTGTGACAAACCAGTCCTCAGACTAAATATGAGACATGATAAGCGTTATGGGCATCATATCTGTTCTTCTTGAGCCCCACGATCGAAAATTGGCAGTGCTAGAAGTTAGAAACTGACATACAGTGGGGAGATCAAGTATTTGATACACTGCCGATTTTGCAGGGTTGCCCACTTACAAAGCATGTAGAAGTCTGTAATTTTTATCATAGCTACTCTTTAACTGTGAGTGACGGAATCTAAAACAAAAATCAGTGTTTCGTTTGGGCCCGCAGAGGATGAGGAGATGTCGATCGCCGCATCGCAAGGTGGGCTGGAGTCCTCCGAGGATGATGATTCGGCTATGCTGCCGCCTTCTGGTGTGCCAGCATTGCCCGAGTCGGACCCGGAGTTGACAGCCATGCTTTCCCGGGCAGCCGCGAGCCTCGGGTTGGAGTGGAACCCTCCACCCCGTCCTGAACGATCGAGGTTGGACGATTGGTTTTTGGGGGCGCCGCGTTCTGATACCCGTCAGACCCCAATACCTTTTTTCCCAGAGGTGCATGAGGAGGTCACGTGGTCCTGGAAGTCCCCGTTGTCTTCCCGTTACCGATCGGCCGCCTCCTCCGCCTTCTCTGCCCTCGACGGGGCCACGGTCAAAGGGTACACTGGGGTTCCCCCGGTTGAACGCTCTGTTGCGATGTAACTGTGTCCTCAGAGTGCTTCAACATGGCGTAGTGACCCAAAGCACCCCTCCAAAGCCTGTAGGTTCACATCAACCTTGGTGTCGAAGTCCTACAGAGCTGCGGGGCAGGCTGCCGCCTCTCTGCATGCCATGGCCATCCTTCAGGCCTACCAGGCCCGGATGCTCAGAGACATGCACGAGGGATCAGGTCAGAAATGAGCTGTGTACCGCCACCGACCTCGCCCTCCGGGCGACGAAGGTGACCACACGCTCCCTGGGCCAGGTGATGTCCACAGCAGTGGTGCAGGAGAGACACCTATGGCTCAACCTGGCCGATATGCGGGACGACAAGCGGACTCGTTTCCTCGACGCTCCCATATCCCAGGATGGGCTATTCGGCGGCGCGGTTGAGAACTTCGCCCAACAGTTCTCAGCCGCCCAGAAGCAGACTGAGGCTATCAAACACATACTGCCCCGGCGGCCAGCTGCTGCTTCCACCCAGCCACCGGCACAGTTGCCTCAGCCTGCTCGCCGCCAAGGGCGCCCTCCCGCGGCTCCCGCGCCGCCCCAGCAGCAGCCTTCACCTGGGAGGACGCTGCAGGAATGCGCCCCAGTCCACTCCAGCCCCACAGCCCGCCAAGCGCCAGGCTAAGCGGATGGGCAGTTCTTTCCAGGAGATGGTAGCAGGACCACTCCTTCCCCCCGTGGAGTGCCGGGGGAGAATCCTTTGTTCCACTGCTGGCCCCCGGGTCAGCAGCACCCTATTATGGTTAAAGAAAGAACTGACATGCCCATCCCTGAGCACCCAGAGACCGATGGCAGTGTGTGCCGCCCCCGGGCCACACCACTCTCATCCCTCTCTGACGCCAGTCTCCTCTCAGAGCAGACCTCAGTGGAACGCACGTCCTTTCCTGGTCTCCTCTGTCAGGACGTGGCTGATGACCGTGCTCCCACGTCTGGGCCGGTCACGCCGCCTCGCTGCCTCACCCGGGGTACGTCTGTGGTTCGCATGACCCCGCTGGTGCGATTCAGTTCGCTCAGGCTCCTCCCCGTTTCCGGGAAGTCCGATACACCATGGTGGGGCCCAACGCCCCTGTCATGCATGCGGAGGTTGCTACCCTGCTGGCGAAGGGTGCGATAGAGCCTGTCCCTCCAGCCGAAATAAAGTCCGGCTTCTACAGCCCTTACTTCATTGTACCCAAGAAAACCGGTGGGCTACGACCGATCCTGGACCTGCGCATCCTGAACCGATCCCTTCACAGGCTTCCGTTCAGGATGTTGACAGCGAAACGCCTTTTCGAATGCGTTCTTCCAGCAGATTGGTTTGCAGTGATCGACCTGAAGGACGCCTACTTCCATGTCTCCGTCCTTCCTCGACACAGACCTTCCTGCGGTTTGCTTTCGAGGGGCGGGCATACCAGTACGCGGTCCTCCCATTCGGGCTAGCTCTGTCCCCTCGCATCTTCACGAAGATTGTCGAGGCAGCCCTTGTGCCACTAAGGCAACACGGGGTTCGCATCCTGAACTACCTCGACGACTGGCTGATCCTTAGTCACTCTCGAGAGCAGGTGTGCGAACACAGAGACCTGGTGCTCCAGCACTTAGCCCGTCTGGGCCTTCAGGTCAACTGAGAAAAGAGCAAACTCTGCCCAGTGCAGAGGATCTCTTTTCTCTGTATAGAAATCGACTCGGTCACCATGTGCGTGCAGCTTACGAGCGAGCACGCACAGTCACTGCTGACTTGCCTCTGTCAAATCGAGAGCAAGAGTGTGGTTCCGCTGAAGTTATTTCAGAGGCTCCTGGGGCATATGGCATCTGCAGCCGCGGTAACGCCGCTCGGATTGCTTCACATGAGACCGCTTCAGCACTGGCTTCGCGATCGAGTCCCAAGATGGGCATGGCAGTCGGGCACACTCCGGGTCTCAGTGACTCGGACCTGCCTGCAGACCCTCACCCCGTGGTCGAACCTCAGCTTTCTACGGGCCGGTGTTCCCTTAGAACGAGTTTCCAGGCATATTGTTGTGTCGACAGATGCCTCCACCACGGGCTGGGGTGCCATGTGCAATGGACATGCTGCCGCGGGCTCCGGGACAGGAACCCAGCGCCTTCTGCATGTCAATTGCCTCGAGTTGCTGGCAGTACGATTCGCCCTGCACCGCTTCCGGGCATTGCTCAAGGGTCAACACGTGCTAGTCCGGTCAGACAACACGGCCACAGTAGAGTACATCAACCACCAGGGTGGTCTACGTTCCCGCCGTATGTCTCAACTCGCCCGCCATCTCGTTTTATGGAGTCAGAAGCATCTGAGGTCGCTTCGGGCCATCCATGTCCCGGGAGTCCTGAACCGTGGAGCCGACGAGCTCTCAGGGAGCTTTTATTCCCTGACCGAGGGCTCCCTCGGCACAGATGCTCTGGCGCACAGCTGGCCGCCGGGCCTCCGCAAGTATGCATTTCCCCCAGTGAGCCTTCTCGCACAGGTCCTGTGCAAGATCAGGGAGGACAAGGAGCAGGTCCTTTTGGTCGCCCCGTATTGGCCCGGCCGGACCTGGTTCTCCGAACTCGTACTCCTTGCGACAGCCCCTCCCTGGTCGATTCCTCTGAGGAAGGACCTCCTTTCTCAGAGACGGGGCACCCTTTGGCACCCGCGTCCCGATCTTTGGAACCTCCACGTGTGGCTCCTGGATGGGACGCGGCAGGTTTGAGTACCCTACCACCTCAGGTGGTGGCTACCATCACTTCCGCTAGGGCCTTGTCTACCCGACACGCCTATGCGTTGAAGTGGAACCTCTTCGTCACCTGGTGTTCTTCTCGGCTGTCTCCTTCCACCCTCAAGGTTTATGTGGCCGCTATATCAGCCTACCACGACCTTGTGGAGACGAAAAAGGTAAGTCAGCACGGCCTGGTCATCAGGTTCGTGAGGGGAGCGAGGAGACTGAATCCTCCTCGCGCTCCCCTCGTACCCTCTTGGGACCTCTCAGTAGTCTTAAGTGCTCTGCAGAGGGCTCCCTTCGAGCCATTGCGGTCACTCGAGCTTAAGTTCCTGTCCATGAAGACAGCGCTCCTGATCGCTTTGGCCTCCATCAAGAGGGCATTTTGCAGGCATTTTCGGTTGACGAAGCGTGCCTGGAATTCGGGCCGGCCAACTCTCACCTGATCCTGAGACCCCGGCCTGGATATGTGCCCAAGGTTCCCACCACTCCGTTCAGGGACCAGGTGGTGAACCTGACCAGCTGACCAGCTCTTTGTCTGTTTTGGTGGGAAGCTGAAGAGAAAGGCTCTCTCCAAGCAAAGGTTGTCTCACTGGATAGTGGACGCCATTGTCTTGGCTTACCAGACGCAGGGGCGTCCATGCCCCCTAGGGGTCAGGGCGCACTCCACCCGGAGTGTGGCCTCCTCTTGGGCTTTAGCGCATGGCGCCTCGCTAACAGACATCTGCAGAGCTGCAGGCTGGGCGACACCCAACACATTCGCCAGATTCTATAATCTCCGAGTGGAGCCAGTGTCCTCCCATGTACTCGCCTCTATTAGTGGCCGGTAATGGACTAGGCTCAGGTGTCTTCGCTTGCTCGCCATTCCACTCCACGGACTGGATACGTGCGATATTTTCCTCAGGTAGTTTCCCTGAAGCCCTGAGTTCCTCCAGCACTGTCGATGCCGACACCAGTGCATCTGCCCACTCGGCCAGGCCCTCGTGTTAGGCTAGGTGCCACCGTGTGCATGGTTCTCCCCATGGGCGACCCCCACATGTGTGTTTCCACTGTAAGCCTCTCCAAGCATGTGTATTCCCTCGGCAAGCCTTGCCTCCCCTGGGGGTAAAATTCTTCCACCTTCGGTTGGTTACCCCAGAGTTCTTCCATATGCAGCCCCTCGCGGGTCATATGTGTATCCTTAAGTCCTCCCTACGGGTAGGCGCTTGGCGCATACTTCCACCTGGAATATGCTTCCCAGTGTACCTTGGTATTCCTGTGTTAAGTGGGAGTCCTTTGTCCGTACTAGCTTACGACAGGGAGCTCACGCTTACGCAGGGCACTGGATGACAGCCGAGTGGCGTGATTACATTGGGACCCCCATTCGTCAGTCACTGACGTTACTCGGAGTGACTGAACGAAAGGGAACGTCTCAGTTACGTATGTAACCCTCGTTCCCTGAGGAGGGAACGGAGATGTAACGTCCCTCTGCCACTTCCGCTGTGCCGCTGGAACGGCCGGGAGTTCAGTCTTGGCTCCTCAGCAGGTAAACATAATGCGATGTTGCCAGCGTACTTCCTTATATACGCTATGTCACGCTATGCAAATTCCGCATGCCCATGGCATTGGCACTGCCATTGGGCGTTTTCTAGATCTCGAAGAGGATAGGCTTCTAGGCGAAACCCCCATTCGTCAGTCACTGACGTTACGTCTCCGTTCCCTCCTCAGGGAACGAGGGTTACATACGTAACCGAAATGTTTTAGATGCTGTAAATACGTCAATAAGTTATCTTTCAGTGTTGTCTATACATCAATATGGTATGTTTCAGTGGCTATGCAAACACAAGTAAATGTACTGTTGCAGAGCTCATGGGCTTGCAAGCTCGCCAAAAGTGTGCATCAAGGGTGCACATCGGCCATTGTAAGTCCAAGTTTAAGTTCAAGTTCAAGTTCATTTTATTTATATAGCACATTTACAACAGCCACTAGGCTGACCAAAGTGATTTACAGAAGAATAAGATTAAAAGAAAATAGAACATCCATAAAAACAAATAAAACAAAAAATAAAAGCAACATAGTTAAGAGTTACTTAAAATCAATATACTAAAGAAAACAGGTAAGTTTTTAGAAGAGACTTGAAAGCAGACAGAGCAGGGGCCATTCTAATCTCTAAATGCAAGGTGTTCCAAAGTCGTGGCCCTGCCACCACAAATGCACGCTCCCTTCTATGCTTGAGTCTAGTGAGGGACTACCAGCAGAGCCCGGTCGCAGGATCTTAGGCTTCTGGATGAAGTGTAGGGATGAAGAAGTTCAGAGAGGTACAGGAGCTAGGTTATGTAGAGATTTATATACAAAAAGGAGAATTTTAAAGTCTATTCTCTGGTGAACTGGCAACCAGTGTAGAGATCTGAGAATAGGAGTAATATGTTTATGTTTAGAACACTTGTGAAGAAGTGTTTTGGACTAGCTGAAGGCGAGCAATTTGAGACTTAGATATACCGCAATATAAAGAGTTGCAGTAATCTAGCTGAGACGTAACAATTGCATGAACAGCCAGTTTTGGGAATGGACAGACTCTCCAAATCAGGGCTTATACACTGACAATTCTCATTTGGGCCCAAAACAATAACCTCAGTCTTATCTTCATTTAGGTCTAGATAATAATGTAGGGTGGTCGATAGTATCAAAAGCAGCCGATAGATCTAAAAGAATCAGAACCACAGTATCTCCGGAATCAGTAGAGAGATAAATATTGTTTAACACTCTCAGGAGGGCGGACCTCCTTTGAAATGTGCAATTTTGGACAGGGCCTTAAAGTCTCAGCTTGTGGTCCTTCCCAATCCCATCTCCCTCTCGCTCCCTCTTACTTTGCTTCCTGTCAATTCTTTTTACTGTCCTGTCCCAATAAAAAGGCAAAAAAGTTTTAGTTTTATGCAGCCTTAATCACTGCAGGAAACTGCTGGCCTACCCGTATCTGAACTACACATACCTAAATTCAACATAGTGTATATACTTTGGAAGATATAAATGTGATTTAAAAACTTATAATACTTGACATTTCAGAGACCAACCATAAACAACTCAATAATCACACCTCATTTAATAGTCAGTTACATCATGTGTTTTGTTAATTTCCTTTGTTGTTGAGAACAGTTTAACACCCTTGATATTTATGACACTAATATGGTATATCTTCCAGCTGTGGTTTAATTAATGGGTTTATTATTATTATCTTTCCATGTTTGTGGAGATGCCAAAAATGTCCTCTCAGGTGAGTACATGCAACAGAAGCATTTGCGTCAGCCTGATTTTCAGGTTGAAACATGTTCTGTGTCACAGACCTGAGACTTGTTGTTTCTGCTTCTGTCAATGCACTCCCCATGGTCCGCACAAACAAACACACTTTCTTGCAAATAATAAAAAACACTACAATATTAATATAGACATGTTTTATTTGTCAGTAGGACATAGATGTTTTCCATTATATGTTGCTTTGTATTTTCTTCAGGCTTAAGCAGGACGATATAACATTTAAGCGCAAATATGCAGAATAGTAAACCAAAGCTTGAGGATAAAATAGTAAATATCTCCACAGTTACTATGCATTTTCCAGAAGAGCTGACATAAACTGGAATAAATGTGATCCAAACAATAAACAATAAGAATAAAATATAAGCATATTGAATGTGATGAATTTGGCTTGATGAAGTATGGGGGTGCCATGCGAGCCAGAAAAGCAAGAATGAAGCACAAGACAGCCAGTAGGACAGTATAACCCAGAACAGCCCAGAAACATTTAGTGCAACCCAGACTGCACTCAAAAATTATCTTTTCCTTATAATTTTTCATATTTTTGTTTGGAAATGGAAGAGATATTGTTAGCCAAAGCACTCAAATAAGAACCTGTATAACTGCAAAGGCAAGAAAACTGAGTCATTGTTGTGCTTGACATTATTTCTATATATATCTCTTCCTGGAAGTGTGGCCTTGAAGGCCGTTTATACCACTGTTGTTTTCATCAGAACACAGGAGATACAGAGGACAAAAGTGATCCCAAACACTTTGTGACACAACATACAGTGCCACTCAGTGGGCCGACCAATGAAAGTAAGTGAACAAAGGAAACACAAGAGTCAAGTCAAGTCACATTTATTTATATAGCACTTTATACAATACAGATTGTACTTTACGAGCAGCTTTACGATGATAAACAGTAAAATAATGATGTCATCGTCTAGCTCAGTTCAGTTTTTATCCAATAGTGTCAGTCAGTAATATTACTGAATATTATGTAAGTATCCCAACTAAGCAAGCCAAAGGCAACAGTGGATTGAAACCCAAAAATTAACCCAAAATCCACTAGGTGACTGAAATGGAGAAGAAAAAAATCCTTGGGAGAAACCAGGCTCAGTCAATGACAGTCAATGAGAAGAGCAACAGGAAGCTCTGATCTGAGTTGTTGGCTTTTACAATGGGGGTGTCCTTCTTGCTGTTAAACAGGATGGCCACCAGCACAGTTAATCCTACTCTGAACAGTAAGAAAAAGACTAGAACCATACCATAACTGTTATGAATGACAGAAACTGTAACAGCCATTTATTTTTCTTAGCATTAGAGCAGTAATCTCCTGAACACTGATTGCAGTTAACTGACTCTGGAAATTACCATTTTTGTTGGGAAATATAGGAGATATTGTTAGCCAAAGTACACAACATTACTTTCTGGAAGTGTAGTCCTGAAGGCCAATAACACCACTTTTGTTTTCCCCAGAACACAAGAGATACAGAGGACCAAAGTTATATGATGATATCAATGTTATCGACAACAGTGTATTGTATTTTTATAACATATAATAATCTAAACGCAGAACATTAGTAATTGTACTGAAAATATATTTGGAAGTACTGTGTATGTACTTTCACAGTAATGTGAAAATGCTATCATGGGATCTGAGGTCAATTATTCAAGTCTGCTTAATATGTTTGCTTAAGACTCATTATCATGTGATTTATGTCAAAATAGCTTAATTCAGGCCACCAGGGAGGCAAATTATTTACAAATGCAAATGGTTTTTTAATTATTTTCTTTGGTAGAACCACATTTTCTGTCTTGAACTTTGAAAAGACATAGAGCTTTGAGAAGCAGTGAAGGACACTGTTCCCTTTTTCCCTTAGTAAATCTTCTCTTAAAACATCCTAGATATCAATGCTAACAGTTGCCTGTTTTTAGATGTCATTATGGTTACCAAGTTTAAACTTGAGCAACAGATTATTAACGTTTACATTCAGCTTTCCTCCTGCCCAAATTTTGTTTTCATTGTTCACTGATCATCTTCTTGTTGTCTGCCCCGAATGTGTATGGGCATCACAGACCGTAAATCATTGAGACACCAAACTTGGAAGGATGTGCCAAATGTGCAGATCATCACAGGGCCGCAGACACACATCTCTCTGACATTAGGTGGCGCTATATTATGCTGATTTTCTGTTATGACGTTTTGGATTATTACTCTGGAATAAAAAAATATTATGGCATTTTTTTATGGCAGTTATTAACAGCCTGAAACTGCATGTGTTTCATGATTTGACCCATATCTCCTGAATGCAACGTCCAAACTTAACGAAGCTTGATACAAAAAGAGGGCATTTTAAACACACATATCACATCGTCAAAAAAAATTAACCTATAGGGGTGCTACAACTTAAAATCTTTAACACCGTAACTGTATAATCTGTATAGAGTATTAGTAGACTGGTTAGTAGAATAATTTGACATTGTACTTGCAAAGTTACTTATTGTCAGTAGTAGAATGTCTGTTGGTGGACCATCACAATAAAACATTAGCAGATATTAAGCAGACAGTCTACTAATACTCTAATGAGAGTTAGGTGACATGTAGGTGCAATGTTAATCATAGTCAACAGAAAGTTTGAAGGGGATCATGCTTTTATAACATTCTGCAAACCCTTCAATATTGTTTTATTTATTTATTTATTTTTTTGAGTGATAAAACCCTTTGTAGATATCCATCCACATACCCCACACTGATCATTTTGAGGCCTGAAAACTTAACTACTTAACTCTTTCCCTACCAGCATTTTTTTTTTTCCTTTTTTTTTTTTTTTTTTTTTTTTATGCCAGCCAGCACCAGTGCCAAAATTTTTGGTCATTTTCACAAAAATGTCATGGCCCCCAGAATATTTTGTTGTTTGAATATCCAAACATATATAAAAAGAAAGAACAGACCATCTGCTTTTAAAGTGTGTTTTGATCTGGAGATACTGTACTCGTTCAGGAGGTGTAATAGTGCCCCCTAGTGTATTGCAATGAAAACACAGAAAGCCGTAAAAACTCATCAATGGCAGGGAAAGAGTTAACTGCTCAAGTAAGCTCAAGTTTTTTTTTTTGCCAGGCTCTGTTTGCTATAATTTCACAGAGAACTCCACACAAATCCCATCCATCTCTCCTGAATTCAGAAATATGGCCATTCCATTGTTTGCTTAGTCACTGTCACTGTTCAAAGCTCCCACCCAAACCCATTTTGTCCATCATGATAACTGTCACAAATGAACACAACTTTTATAAATTTTGAAGCCATAATTCAATCGTCAGAAGTAAAAAGCTAAAGGTAGACTATAAACGAACTACACCACGGGCGCAAGACTTCAAACTCACCAACATCAAGCTTATGACAACTCTTTCAGTCTTTATAAAAAAAAAACTAAAAAAAAACAAAACATTTTGAGTTAGAAGAGATTGCAAGAGCATAATTTTTAACACATTGAAGCTCTAAAAAAGTGTACTAGGGAGCAGAATATTTTTCCTGTTGAGCGTGATTGCGTTTATTGTCCCTGACAAACTCTGTAGTCTCATTTAGCCACTTGTTAGCAACCTACTTCTTCAAGACAAGAAAAAGCTTTAAAAATTTACAAGGGGGTATTACTGATGTATTTTATGTCGTGGAATAAAACATGAAAAATATATTGAGTTTGTGTTAACCACAGAACTTTTTTCATGCATTTAACCAAAAACGCAATAAAAAAAACCCCTATCTTCTTAGACACAATGGAACCCACAATGGAACCCAATGCCGAAATGCTAACTCAAACAACATATACTATAGTTGCATATATTTTAATATTTTGTATTAAACTTTAAATGTATTGTGTACAATATAAAATACCTCAAAATAACAATTTAGAAATGTCCTACACTTTCAGTATTTTCAGTGAATTTGGCCAAAATATTTCTTTTTAACAACTAAAAATTTAGAATCCTTTTTAAAAAAAATACATTTATCAATTTCGAATGTGGCCCATGGTCACAAGCCTGATCTGGGTCACATACCCTCCACACACAATAGGCCCTGATGTTGTCTGCTTTCACTGATGCTGTGCCATCATTGCCACACATGGCCCAGCTTTGGCCAACAGGATGCGTGCTGCTGCCGACAGGAGACCAGCAGTGCCAGCTTGAGGCCACATTCAGGACAATATTGTCTATTATGTGGACAGATTCTATAGCCAATAGAAACTAGTTAATTTCCTCAATGCAAAGATCATGATTTGAGACAACATTAAACAGAAGAATAAATAGCAATTAATAAGGTGGACAATTAAACAATAGGTCTGTTTACATTAAATTTATGCAGATTTACATGCAGTCCTGCAGTTTGATAATACATTTTTTAAATCATGTACAGTTATATGAAAA
Source organism: Coreius guichenoti (assembly GCA_039654105.1). NCBI lineage: Eukaryota > Metazoa > Chordata > Actinopteri > Cypriniformes > Gobionidae > Coreius > Coreius guichenoti. Next base: position 24,516,199 of record CM077181.1, read on the forward strand.
TATGAGTTATTAAAACTGCATGTATAGTAATTACAAAAGAAAATGATGTTCATAATAGTTTTATATTAATTTTAATTATTTTATTATTAATTTTATGTTATTTTATTATTGCAGCCTTAATCACAGCAGAGAAATGCTGTCATTGCTTGACGTTGTGTCAACTACAAATATCTGAAGGTAGAAACTTTGGAAGATATAGATGTGATTAAAAATCTCACTTGTATATTTCTTTCTATTCTCTTCTTTCACAATATAACTGAATGGAATTTTTCACATTTTCATACTTTATTATATATTTACACTTCATTCAGAATTTGTATTTGACATTTCAGAAACCATAAACAATAATAATACCTCATTTAACAGTCAGTTGCATCATGTGTTTTGTTCATTGTCTTTGTTGTTGAAAACAATTTCACTCCCTTGATGTGTATATGGTGTATTTTCCAGCTAGGCTTTAATTAAAGGTTGTATTTGCATCATTCTGTGTTTGTAGAGACACCTATGAAATTTTACCTCAGATGAGTAGAAATGACAGGGGCCTTTGTGTCAGCCTGTTTTTCAGGTTTCATCACATCCAGGGCCGGCGCGTGCCTATAGGCGCCTAGGGCGGCAGCACAGTCAGGGCGGCAAGAATAAAAGAGATTTTTTTTTTTGTTTAATTTATTTATTTATTTATGTATTTTTTTTTTTTGACATTCGTTTGAATTATTGCACTTCCATCATCAAGTTATCACTCCATTAGTTATTCTAAATCTAAATTAACTTTCCTTCATTCTAGTAGCCCACTCCATCCCACCCCACACTAGAGCGCCATCGGTCTACATGAAAAACTCCCTGATGTACATCCAAAAATATCATCAAAACTAAAAAAAGAAAAAAAAAATCCGTACATGAATACAAAAGATGACTACTTTTACTGCTGGTGATGGCTAATGATTTTAAAGCCCGACACGCGTTTCTGAAAGGTGTTTTATTTTATTTATTTATACAGTTTAGAGTTACAGGGACAGTGCAAATTAATAAACATTTAGGTAGGCTTATGCATGTGTAGCTATGTGAGAGAAAGCGGGGGAGAAGTTATGTGGCTCACCTTATTGTGTGCGTTTATATATTCCAGCTAACATTTGGGCGTTTAATGACCGTTGAAAAGACATCCCTCCAACACGTCCTGTCATGGTTTTAAAATAGTTCCAAAATGAAAGTTGACTGGACGTACATTGAGCATATCTGAATGCATTTTTTGGAAATGTAATGTTACATTTTTTCCCGATTTATGCCGTCCTACAGCGGCTATTTTCGGCCAGAGACACAATGTTGCCGTCGGACCAATGTTTGCTGGAATGCCAACCCCTCTAGGTGCACACAAACATTCAAAAATTCTTGCAAACAATAAAAACAATATAACTTGCAAAATAATATAAACATGTTGTTTTATTTGTCAATAGAACTTAGATGTTGTTTTTCCCATCATATGTTGCTTTGTATTTTGTTCAGGCTTAAGCAAGATGATATAACATTTAGGGGCAAAAATGCAGAATAGTAAACCAACACTTGAGAATAAAATAGCAAATATCTCCACAGCTACCGTGAATTTCCCAGGAGAACTAACATAAGCTGGAATAAATGTGATCCATACGGCACAGAAAATGAGCATACTGAATGTGATGAATTTGGCTTCATTGAACTTATCAGGCAGCGTGCGAGCCAGAAAAGCTAGAATGAAGCACAAAACAGCCAATAGGCCAATATAACCCAGAACAGCCCAGAAACCTATAGTAGAACCCAGACTGCACTCGAGAATGATCTTTTCCTTATAATATTTCATATTTTTCTGGGGAAATGGAGGAGACGTTGTCAGCCATAGAACACAGATTAGAAGTTGTATAAGTGTAAAGGCAAGAACACTGAGTCGTTGTTGTAAAGGCCCAAACCATTTCATAACATTACTTCCTGGAACTGTGGCCTTGAAGGCCATTAACACCACTATTGTTTTCCCCAGAACACAGGAGATACAGAGGACAAAAGTGATCCCAAACGCTGTGTGACGCAACATACAGGACCACTCAGTGGGCCGACCAATGAAAGTAAGTGAACAGAGGAAACAAAGAGTCAATGAGAAGAGCAGCAGGAAGCTCAGCTCTGAGTTGTTGGCTTTTACTATGGGGGTGTCCTTCTTGCTGTAAAACAGGATGGCCACCAGCACAGTTAATCCTACTCCAAACAGTGAGAAAAAGACTAGCATTATACCCATAACTTCTGTGAATGACAGAAACTCTACAGCCTTTAACACACATTTATTTTTCTCAGCATTAGACCAGTATTCCCCTGGACACTGCTTGCAGTTATTTGAATCTGGAAAGGAAGTTTTATTGCTGTAGTTAGAGATACAATGAAAGTTATTTTATTTATGAACTCCTTTGATAAAAAACTGCAGCCTGAACAATAAAAGAAAAACACAAAAAGAGCAACTAGCCAACTTTCTTTGGACCTTTGAGATGGGCTGAAGATTACCTGTCTCATTGCTGATTTCGCCATCTGCACATGGAATACAGTCATAACAGCAGACAGGTCTTCCTTTCTGTGCAGCCTTCCTAGTGCCTGGAGGACAGCTCTCACTGCACACAGAATGTGGCTTCTACATAGAAAAATACAATAATTTGTACAAAGTTATTTATATTGATTCTGATTCTGAAGAATGAAGATAAAAATAAATAGCAACATCGGGGTCATTATTCAAGTCAGCTTAATATATATATATATATATATATATATATATATATATATATTTTTTTTTTTTTTTTTTTTTTTTTTTTGCTAAAAACTTGCTCTTTAATGCCCTCTGCAGTTGCGTTTCTGCTTTATCAAGGTTTATTATCACTTACACATTCAAGTCACATTAATTTGTTTTAAAACACGAATTTGGCATATAGTTTGCTTTTTTTTGTTTCTTTTTCTACATTTTCTATCCTGAACTCTGAACGTAATGTAGATCTTTGAAAAGCATTGGAGGATACTATTTTTCCTAATAAATCTGCCATTTTAATGTCCTCCTTTTTTTTAATTGTAACGTCCTTCCATAATGTCTTAGATGTCAGTACTAGCAGTTGCCTATTTTTAGATTTTGACATTATGGTAACCATTTTAAACTTTGAACAAAAAAGTGCCGCTTGCCTTTAGCTGTCCTCCAGCCCAGATTATGTTTTCAGTGTTAAGCACAAAGCGCTGGTCAGGGGGCAGTGAGGCATCATAGTATCCTACTGGTTTAAACTGGATTGATCCATTAGAGTCCTGCTGCCAGTTCACAACTTCATATTGGGCTACTGTGGCACCAGTGTTGTCAAACCACACACGATCTCCCATCTTTACGGTGAAATTTACCTTTTTCAGAGACTCAACCACCTAGTAAAAAGACAAATGAGCTTTTATTGAGAAATTCATTGTCACCCTGAAATAATTATTTCTTTGACATCACTAACTGTTTAGCTCTATTCTGTTTTACCTGCTGTGGTTGTATTATCAGGTCTTTCTCACAACCTTCGAGTTCTTTGCACTTCAGTAGACTGTGTAGTGAATGAGCCACAGCATAAACAGCTTTATAGACGTTGCTTGAAAATCTGTGTTCAGGCACATCTTCGTTGTAATTTTTCAACGCAAGTAGATCCTGATATCTGCTGCATTTTAATTTAACCTGAGAATCATTTCCCTGACTCTGTGAGCATGGGAAAGCTGTGTCCCAGAATGCTTTTATAACATAATCTGCAAAACCTTCAATATAGATTTTTCTCACTGCAAACCCCAGTGACCCTCCCAGAACACGAAAGGTTTTTGGAGTGATTAAACTCTTTGAAGTTATCCACCCCTCCACACCGACCATTTGGAGACCAGTAATGTTCTGAATACTTAGCTGATCAATAAGTAAGCCCATCTCAAGAAATGAAATAAATGCAACAATCACTTTTGCAGTGCTTTTTTTAATTGCGTCTACCACTTTTTTGAGTTTTTCTGGCTCTGTTCGATAAAATTTCACAGAGTACTCCACACAGATTCCCTCCTTCTGTGCTGCATTCAGAAATATGGCCATTCCATAGTTTCCATAGTCATTGTCACTGTTCACAGCTCCCACCCAAGACCAGCCAAAGTGCTTGACTATGTATGCAAGTGCTCTGCCTTGGTGGTAATCACTAGCAATAGTCCTGAAGAATGAGGGGTAATCTTTCCTATTACTAAGACATTCACAGGAGGCTGCATGACTTATCTAAAAGAAAGAAAGAAAGAGAAAGAAAGAAAGAAAGAAAGAAAGAAAGAAAGAAAGAAAGAAAGAAAGAAAGAAAGAAAGAAAGAACATGAAATGAGTTCACTGTATGGTGATCTTGTCAGACTTTTTTTTAATTTCCACTTACCACTGGAATTTTAAAAGGTCCTGTAGTTCTGGACAGAATCACTGTGGCAGAAGACTCTGTTTCTCCAATGATGGCTTGTATAGGAGACCATTGTCCATTGCATCTGTTCCCTGCTACAAACTCTGGACCATTCATCAGTCCCATAGTTGCACTCATAGAAGACATTCTTGAACTACAGGTATCATAAACTGTGTAGCCTATAGAAACATTTGGGAGTAAACTTTCACTTCTGTTAATCTCCTCAATGGCAAATATCATGATTTGAGCCAGACGAAAATCTCTCAGATTCACACTGTGAAAACATTAAACCAGTAAGTATCAACTAAATGAATAAATAGATAAAGACAGTGGTAAAGTAATGGACATACATGTACACACTATCTAAATTTTACATGACATAACAAACCTGGAGCATGATAGAAGCTGAGGTTTTTGTGTAAACTCAAATGAAGGTAATGTCTCTATGCTGTGGATTGGAAAAAGTGCCCCAATAGTAACATCTCCATCCTTAAAAAATAGCGGGTACTTTGGGTCTCCCATCATTCGACAAGGAATGTTGCCTGTCATTGCATGAAGCAGACTAAAAAGCAAGAGTGTGTAAAGAAAGAGAAGCATCCCAAAGATTGAGCTCAACTACAGCTGCCAAATGTATTTGCCCTGATACAGTATTCACACTTTTATAGACATACTTATTATGGATGAATGATTGTGAACGTAGCCAATGACCTCATAGGGCACATGAGGCAGGTCAATCATAGGTAAAATAGAGTCAGGTTCATTTTACAGTGTCTAATTTTCTTAAACTGTCAGAATGCAGTAGATTTTAAAACTGTGGATATTGGATCATTACAGTTTATGCTGTGCGCTCAGATTTGCATTACCTGTTTTTTTTTAAATCTTTAAACGCCTTCCTCATTTAATAGCTCTAACATACTCTTTGCTTTTTTTTTTCTCTATTTTCCACACCTGATTACACGCTTGGTTGCTTGCTCATTTGGGAAATTATTTTGGCATTAATAAAAATTTCTGCTCCTTTAAAGAACTCACAGGAGATTATATATGTACTCTTGTCCGAAGGTCAGTGTCACAGACCTAGTTTTGTGCTTATGTTCTCAATGGCAAAGATTATAGCTTATGTGAATCTGAATTTTAAATTAAATCTAAATTAAGATTATAATAGTGAGGTTTAAAAGAGGTGGCTTATTTTATGAAAACCATACTGGAAAAAGTAAATGTCATATAATTACCTATTGAGTTCACCTGTTTCTTGCTAAGTTACTCATTTCCTTTGTGTATTTAACTTTATTTGTGTATTTAATAACTTTTGTCTTATCTTTATTTAATTAAAACTGCTACAAAGATCCTAATCTCTACTCTTCCCTGTGCCTCAATCTGACACCTATAATAAAATAATTTCACACATTAATTTTTAAAATTGCTGTAAAATTGCCAGATTAACATTTCCAGTAAAGGCCCACATAATGCTAGCAAAAGTAAACTTTAAAAAGTAAACCACTAAAATGCTATTAAAATGTAATCTTTTTTTAAATTTTATTTTTAATCTGAAATCATTTTTTAAATCAGAATCAGAAAGAGCTTTATTGCCAAGTGTGCTTGCACACACAAGGAATTTTTAATGTAATATTTATTTATTTATCTTTATACCATAGGGCATGGTATAAAGACAAATGGTATTTATTTATTTTTATACCATGGGGCAATGGACTGTCTTAATACTCAATTCTGATTGGCTGGAAGGTGTGCAATAAAACCATTTAATGCACATGTAGTTCCAAGTCAGTTTTATCACCATTCTATATTAATGTGCTGCTTTCATTGAAGCACACACACACACACATAAGTAACTCGTACACATAGATCAGAGACCATGCTGCACACACACAGAAACATTCAGGAGCACAGGAACTTATCAACGTTGCCCTGCGACTTTTATTAATAAAATAACTTTGCTACTGAAACGCTACATTATATTTCTAATTAATGAGGGGGTAACATCACTGGTTTTTAAGTAATTACTCTCAGGGCCACATTAAGACCTACCTGGGGGGGATATAAATTACCACGAGTAATACTGCAGAGGTAATTGTATTAGCGCAGAACAAGCTCAGCCACAAGTTTAAATATGCACACTTGAAACTTTTGTCTTCCTGACATTGAATCTGGCACAGATGGCTCATCTGGTTGCTTTTTACGTTGTCTCTCTCTTTGTGTGCCGCTTTTGTATGTTTGTGATACACGACACATTTTTGCTGGTTGACTCAACTGATTAAAGGATCTGCAAAAAAAAACTCTCAACGAGCCCACCAAATCAACAGCATCAGACAGATCAAGGGCAACCATTGTGATCAGGTTTTGATGATCATCTTCTGCTATTGTTTAAATGAAAAATAATTCAGACAAAGGCTGCTTGCACGCACCAGCTTGTATTTTTATACGCACCTTCTCATTTTGTTCTAGGTTGTTCGTAGTAATCTGCCATCTCCAGTGGATTTTGAGCAGAAGTTAAAAACAGATTGTACAAATGTGAAAAACTCATCAGTCTCAAGACAACAGTTCACAGCATTTACCCCAACTTAGTTCAGAGCATGTGCAGCACAGGGAATGGGGCTCAGCTAATGTGTTGACTTCATGTATGCGAGATTGCACACCTTTATAAACACCAGACATGTTACTGACATTGTCGAAGCAATGTCCACAGCAGTTTTCTATGTTTATGTTCATCGCCGTCAGAACTGAAATAACTGAATTGAACAGTGTGACTGCTTATGGGTAGAAACTGTCCTCTGTGCTTCCATCTTCATGTGGTGAAATGCTGTTCGCTGATATATATATATAGATATAGTGAAGGGTGGATCATAAACGATTCAACGATTATAGAAATATATTGGACATCCTGATTTTATCCATGATTACAGAGAGCAGCTTTTTACCCATCAAATCAATGAACTCTTCACACACAGTAGATGAAAGATATGAAGGAGTGCCCCTGCTTGCAGTGCCAAATCATACAATATGCTCTCTAAGAAATTGATCAAATTGACTAATTAGCTCAAGGCACCCCAGGTAGTTTCCATTCTGGGGCGATACAAATATTTAGTTGTGTCCTCTGAAAGCAAGTCCTTGCTCAGATATAAATTTAATAACTGCAACTACTCTTTTTAACCCCTAGAGGACTGCACAGTTTTGGGGCCCTTTAGAAGTTTTGACATGCTCTGACATTTGTGCTTTTTTCAGTTGCTTATAAACATATTAATGGCAAAAGTGTCATTACACTGTATTTGAGCACAAACTGGGCTACCATAATATCAAATCAAATCACCTTTATTTATATAGCGCTTTTTACAATGGCAATTGTTTCAAAGCAGCTTCACAGTGGTAACAGGAAAATAATGCAACGGAATTTGATTCGGCTGTACAGCCGCTCTGGTGAAAACGGTGATGTCATCCAGCTCATTTCAGTTATCATATAGTGTCAATGCGGGCAGATCAGTAATATAGTTGAAATTTAAGTGTCCCCAACTGAGCAAGCCAAAAGCCAAAGGCGACGGTGGCAAGGAACCAAAACTCCTTCAGGGCCAGAATGGAGAAAAAAACCTTGGGAGAAACCAGGCTCAGTCGGGGTGCCAGTTCTCCTCTGGCCGACGAACAAATAGTGTATGATTATGATTCTGGCAACATTACAGGGCAGAAGTCATATTAGATCAATAGATATTCGTAGGATTATTCGAAAGATTGGAGTCGTCACGCCGGGGACGGGTTTAATGAGGATGTCGTGTCGATGCGGCATTTACAGGGGGGAGTTTAATTGACACGGTCTCTACAGACACTTCAGGGATATGGTCGTCATGTCCAGGCTAAGGTCCACCATCTGGTCTGGATACGGCCCGGATCTGGCCGACTGCAGTAAACCTCGGGATAAACAGAGAGACTAACATTAGCGTAGATGCCATTCTTCTTATGATGTAACGAGTACATCAGGTGTTATTGGAAGTGTTCCCGGTTCCGGCTGACCTAGTTAATGCAGCCTAAAACAATAATTTAACTGATTTGAATAATAGAAATTAAAAATGTTTTATGTCTATGCCATAGTAAAGAGATGTGTTTTTAGTCTAGATTTAAACTGACAGAGTGTGTCTGCTTCCCGAACAATGCTAGGAAGACTGTTCCAGAGTTTAGCAATATGTTAGCAACATGTATGTACATGCTTGTTTTTTGAGAGAATAACGTTTATGCGTGTTTTTAAAAAAAAAAAAAAAAATGTAAATCACTGAATTAAGGCCACAAAACACACAATAGATATATTTCCACAAGACTTTTGACTAATGGGTGTTGTTGCCTAGAGTTTTTGCTTCAAACTGATTTGATAATCATTGTGCCTGCTCATTCACATAAAACAATATATTGATTTAAATTTTGTAATACACTTTTTCTTTACAAAGCCCATATGCAAGGAGGCGTGAACGATCATGAATAATGCTGTGATTTACACCTGAGAGAACAAAAGACTTCTTTGTTGTAGTTTATAATGAACTGCATAATAAATGAGCCTTTGAGTCAGGTATGTGAGAGGGAGCTAAGGAACAGGACAAAATAAATATATTTTGTTGTAGTTTATTTAGAATATAGTTAACAATATAAAGTAAGAGCCAAAGGCACATTACAAAGGCCTATTATATTTTAAAGTATCAAAAGATTTGACATCTTATGATGTGTCCTTTCTTACTTGTGCTGTTCACTTTTCATAATCAACATAGTTTAAATTAAAAAAGAACATTAGGCTATTATATTTAAACATAAATATGAAACAAAATACGTTTTAATGGCTACAAGTAGTAGCCTATTGTACACAAAACTTATAGCATCTGAGCAGAAATTTGCGAACAAAAGCTTTATTGAGGTGACACTAGGCTATTTTACAGTAAACACTTCATAATTTGTCCAAAACAGGCCAAAGAAATCTTGTCTAAACAGTCTTATGTCTATGACATTTTATGTTGCAGCAGGATTCATATTTAAACAGTCTTTTTGCAATTTAATATTCACAGACACTAACAGAATAAACTTACCTCACAATCATTGGCTGGATCTGTTGCTCTTAGAAATAAACAGCTTTTCTTCTGAATTATTCCAGGATTATTCCTCACCGTGTCTCAAAATGATGTAAAGTGCATGCACTAAACTTGATGTGTTTATTCGAGTTGATGTGGGTGGGGATACTCGCATGGATCGCATCAGTATTTGACTTTCAAAACAACGCGCTCTGTGGGCGTGGCCGCATTAACACTAATGAAGAAGCTGGTGAACAACTGACATCTCTGACAGAGAATATATGTTTTCGAATTTGATTTACATTATTTAATGATTATCAGTATGATTTACTGACATTTCAACGTTTCTTTAGACATATGTCTCATGTTTGTGTGACAAGTATTCACAAAGTTACGGTTCACTTTCTGAAGAGTATCAGAATGGACTTCATTGACAGAGAGGCTGCAGATCGCGCATCATGTTTGTTTTCTTTATTTTGCAAAAAGCACAACATTTTGTTTTTATTGTGAGTGTACACAAATAAAAGTAGAAACTTAACAGATTATAATGATGTATAACGCCTGAATTATAAAAATCGACAGAGTTATTTGAGTCTCTTTGGCACTGATAAGAAAAAAAATAGAGGCAGTTGAGCTGGCGTGATCTTCGACCTCTAGAGGATAAGAACCTCTGACCAATACTGGCTCTCTGTTTCATACTGCTGTTACAGTTCATTGTAAATTTTACCCTTTTCCACAGTTCCTGTAATTCACACAAGCATGCATTTGTGGTGCGAATCAGATCCTTTATTCTTTACAATCTGGTCATTTGTGTGCTTCCAATTGTTAAAGCCATCAGCACTTCCAAATTTTGAATGGGCGTTCTAGTCATTTCCACCAAATAGCCGACACACAAAACAATACACGGCTCCCTTAGATGGGAAATAAAGCATCCGATCTCGTCGCACATTTTCACCATTTAATAGTCTATGATTAAAAGGAAAATTAAAAATCTTTTTTTTGAAAATCTTCTCTTTTTATTTTTGTTCTGATGCAAAGAAATCAGCTGTCGTTTATCTCTCCATAAGTTCCAGGTTCAGTGCTTGTGTATTCTAGGAGATCAACAGCGTGGAGGGCATGTGGTGAAGATGAAAGAAGGCCGCAAGCAGCTGGCATCAAAAATGTTGCAGCGATACCACAGACAAACTTTTAAAAAAAAGACAACAAGTACAAGCCAACAACAGAAAACAGTACAAAGGAAACAACAGTCAACATGCAGAAATTGTGGTGGCTCTTTTCCACATCCTGGTGGACAATCAGCATGTCCAGCTAGAGGTCTGTCATGCAAATATTGTGGCAAACCAAATCATTTTGCACGTTGTTGTTTCAACAAACTACGCATGGAACAAGACCACAGAAAATACACAAAACCACAACAAAAACCTAATATAACACAATAGGTGAGAGCAATACAGATAAATGAAAACAGCCCACCAAGAGACCTGGAGTCAGTTGCGACCTCAAGCACAGATGATGAATATGTCTATGTCATGCAAGCACCTTCAAGATCAAACAACCAGTGACAAAAGTGTGGATATCCCAACAACCTCTGGACATACTAATCGACACTGGAGCCACAGTCAACCTTCTCGACAAAAATTCCCATGACAAAATAAAAATGTCAACAAAACTGGAACCAACAAACAAGAAAATACTACCATATGGCAAGCAACACCCTCTTCCACTGCTGGGAAAACTAACCACTGATGTTTCAGTTCATGGAAGAACCACTGAATCAACATTCTATGTGGTTCAAGGAGATCATGGCTCTCTACTCAGTCATAAAACAGCTTCAGAATTCAAGTTAAGCTACACATCGATCACACTGTCAAACCTGTCGTCCAGCCACATCATCGTATCCCTTTCCATATCCGTAAAAAAGTGGAGAAAGAACTGCAGATCCTTGAGAATCAAGGCATCATCAAAAAAGTGGAAGGTCCAAAACCATTGGTCTCACCCATCGTAGCAATGCCCAAGCCCAAAAATCCAGAGAAGATACGCATTTGTGTCGACATGTGCTTGCCAAACCAAGCAATACTTAGAGAGAAACACATTTCACCAATGGTAGATGACATCATCCACGATCTCTGGACCTCAGCTCAGGTTATCACCAGTTTGAACTAGCACCTGAGTCCAGATACTTCACAACATTTTCAACCCACGTTGGACTGAGAAGATATACAAGGCTTATATTCGGCATCTTATCGGCGGCTGAAGTCTTTCAAAATACTACCCAACAGGTCCTGCAGGGAATCCCAGGAGTCAGAAATTTTAGTGATGACATTCTGGTGTATGGCACCACAGCAGATGCCCACAACAGATCTCTTGAAGCAGTTTTTCAACGATTGCATGAAAACAACCTAACAATCAACAAGGATAAATGTGAATTTCACAAAACATCCCTGGAGTTTTTCCAATCGTGGCATCGCACGTGACCCTAAAAAAATTGAGTCAATCACCTGTATGCCACCTCCACAAACCCAGAGTGAGGTAAGAAGCCTCCCAGGAATGGCCAATTACAGTGTAAGGTTCATTCCTGATGTGGGGCGAATGTGTTGGGTGTCGCCCAGCCTGCAGCTCTACAAATGTCTGTCAGCGAGGTGCCACACGCTAAAGCCCAAGAGGAAGCAATACTCCTAGTGGAGTGTGCTCTAACCCCAAGGGGGCATGGCATGCCCTGAACCTGGTATGCCAGGACAATGGCGTCCACTATCCAGTGAGACAACCTCTGCTTGGAGAGAGCCTTCCCTTTCTGCTGCCCTCCGTAACAGACAAAGAGCTGGTCTGAGGTTCTGAAACACTGCGTCCGGTCTACATAAGTGCGAAGGCCGCGTACTGGACAGAGCAGTGCCACGGCTGGGTCTGCCTCCTGATCCCTGAAGGGAGTGGTGGGAACCTTGGGCACGTATCCAAGCTGAGGTCTCAGGATCACGTGAGAATTGGCCGGCCCGAATTCCAGACACGCTTCGTCAACCGAAAATGCCTGCAGGTCCCCTACCCTCTTGATGGAAGCCAGAGCAATCAAGAGCGCCACTTTCATTGAAAGGAACTTCAGCTCCACAGACTGCAGGGGCTCAAAGGGAGCTTTCTGCAGGGCAGATAAAACCACTGCAAGATCCCAAGAGGGTATTTGAGGAGGACGAGGAGGATTTAATCTCCTCACTCCTCTAAGGAACCTGCTGACCAGGTCATGCTGACCTACCATTTTTGAATCCACCAGGTCATGATGAGCCGAAATTGCGGCCACATAGACCTTCAGGGTGGAGGGAGACAGCCTTCGCTCCAACCCTTCTTGGAGGAAGGAAAGCACAGACCCAATTGAGCATTTCGTGGGGTCTTCTCGGCGAGAAGAGCACCAGGTGACGAAGAGGTTCCACTTCAACGCATAGGCCTGTCTCGTGGACAAGGCCCTAGCGGAAGTGATGATAGCCGCCACCTGAGGTGGCAGGGTACTCAAACCTACCGCGTCCCGTCCAGGTCCCACATGTGTAGGTTCCAAAGGTCGGGACGTGGGTGCCATACAGTGCCCCGTCTCTGAGTAAGGAGGTCCTTCCTCAGAGGGATCGACCAGGGAGGGGCTGTTGCAAGGAGTATGAGTTCTGAGAACCAGGTCCGGCCGGGCCAATATGGGGCGACCAAAAGGACCTGCTCCCTGTCCTCCCTGATCTTGCACAGAACCTGTGCGAGAAGGCTCACTGGGGGAAACGCATACTTGCGTGGGCCCCGCGGCCAGCTGTGCGCTAGTGCATCCATGCCGAGGGTCCCCTCGGTCAGGGAATAATACCAGCGGCAATGGGAAGAGTCGTGGGAGGAAAACAGATCTATCTGTGCTTCGCCAAACTGTTCCCAAATCAGCTGAACCGTCTGGGGATGGAGTCTCCATTCCCCCGGAAGCGGCTGAAACCGTGACAGCTCGTCGGCTGCACGATTCAGTTCTCCCGGGATTTGAACGGCACGAAGCGACCTCAGATGCTTCTGACTCCATAGGAGGAGATGGCGGGCGAGTTGTGACATCCGGCGGGAGCGTAGACCACCTTGTCGGTTGATGTACGCTACTGTCACCGTGCTGTCTGAACGGACCAGTACGTGCTTGTCCTTGAGCAGGGCTCGAAAGCGGTGCAGGGCAAGACGTACGGCCAGCAACTCGATGCAATTGACATGCCATAGGTGCTGGGTCCATTGCACATGGCGCCCCAGCCCGTGGCAGAGGCATCTGTTGTTACAACAACATGCCTGGAAACTTGTTCTAGGGGAACACCTGCCCGTAGAAAACTGAGGTTCGCCCACGGGGTGAAGGTCTGCCTGCAGGCCCGAGTAACTGGGACCCGGAGCGTGCCGTGTTGCCATGCCCATCTCGGGACTCAATCGCGAAGCCAGTGCTGAAGCGGTCTCATATGAAGCAAACCGAGCGGCATTACTGCGGCTGCGGATGCCATATGCCCCAGGAGCCTCTGAAAATATTTCAGTGGAACCGCACTCTTGTCCTCGAACTGGTGAAGACAAGTCAGCAGTGACTGCGCGCGCTCGCTCGTAAGCTGTGCGTACATGGCGACCGAGTCGATTTCCATACCGAGAAAAGAGATCCTCTGCACTGGGGAGAGTTTGCTCTTTTCCCAGTTCACCCGAAGGCCCAGACGGGCGAGGTGCTGAAGCACCAGGTCCCTGTGTTCGCAAACCTGATCCCGAGAGTGGCCTAGAATCAGCCAGTCGTCGAGATAGTTCAGGATGCGAACCCCGTGTTGCCTGAGCGGCACAAGGGCTGCCTCGACAACCTTCTTAAAGATGCGAGGGGACAGGGCTAGCCCGAATGGGAGAACCGTGTACTGATATGCCTGCCCCTCGAAGGCAAACTGTAGAAACGGTCTGTGTCGAGGAAGAATGGAGACATGAAAGTACGCGTCCTTCAGGTCGATCGCTGCAAACCAATCCAATGGACGAACGCATTCGAAAATGCATTTGGCTGTCAACATCCTGAATGGAAGCCTGCGAAGGGTTCGGTTCAAGATGCGCAGGTCCAGGATTGGCCGTAACCCACCGGTTTTCTTGGGTACAATGAAGTAAGGGCTGTAGAAGCCGGACTCCATCTCGGCTGGAGGGACGATCTCGACCGCACCCTTCGCCAGTAGGGTGGCGACCTCCGCACGCATGACAGGGGCATTGCCACCCACCATGGTATAGCGGACTCCCCGAAAGCGGGGAGGAGACCGTGCAAACTGAATCGCATAGCCGAACCTGATGGTGCGAGCGAGCCAGCTGGACAGATTGGGAAGCGCTAGCCAGACTCCCAGAAACTGTACCAGCGGGGTCATTCGGACCACAGGCGTACCCCCGATGGGGCAGCGAGGCGGAATGACCGGCCCAGACATGGGAGGCGTGGACCAGGGAAGCCCCCTGGCAGACGAGGCCGCCCCCAGATACCAATCATCTAGCCGAGAGCGCTCGGGACATGGTGGAGGGTTCCACACAAGCCCAAGAGCCTCGGCCGCCCGGGAAAGCATGGCTGCGAGCTCTGGATCAGACTCGGATAATGCTGGGACTCCCGAAGGAGGCAGCACAGCCGAATCGTCATCTCCGGAGGAATCCAGCCCACTTTGTGATGCGGCGATCGACATAGCATCCTCCGCCAGTGCGCCAAATGAAACGCAGGGCCCAGGACGGGAAACACCTGCGCCCTCATCTGGCAACACCACAGGTTGCAGTGTGCTAGAAGGGGATGTGGCCCGAGGAGGATTTGTCGGGTTGGCCCACACCGTCACCCTCAAGTCACCCTGACCACCAGCCAAAGTATTCCCACTCGTGGAGGGAATAGATTGGGGTGTGGTAGAGGGGACTCTCCCTCCAGCACGGAGATCACGGAGTCTTGCGGAGTTCCGCAGTTGGAACATGACTCATCCATGAACGTGTGCTCGGCGTGCACGAGGCCCAAGCACGCCAAACAGCGATCATGCCAGTCAAACGGAGGAACCAGCCGACCGCACCCAGGAACGGAGCACGGGCGAGACATCTTGAAACAGACGTGCCACGTGCAGCTCTTTTAAAGAAGAGTTTTTACTCTGCAGAATGCCGAAGCGCCTAGGGAGAACACACACGCTGTGCTAGATCACTGCACAGATCAGACAGGAATGCGGAACTCGCTAGAACGCGCCGTAACACCAACACTCTGGAGAGACACTCGTCTTGAAGAGAAAAACGCTCAGGCAGTAACACTCGGCTCTGAAGCAGAAACATAATGCGAGATTGCCACGCAATGCCCTTTATACCCACGCGGTGGGGCGGGGTTGCGTTATGCAAATTCCGCAGACCCATGGCATCTTCATGCCATTGGCTCATTTTGTAGATCTCAAAGGCGATTGGCTTCTAAGTGAAACCCCCATTTCGTCAGTTACTGACGTAACTCGTAGTGTACTGACTGAAAGGGAACAAAGATACTAATTACAAGCAATAAAAAAAAAAAAAACTACAACAGAACAGACAAAAATGAAATTGACCTACCTAAAAAAGTTAAAGCACTGAAATAAGAAATACTACATTGTATAAAGTAATTAAATGTACAAAAAACACTGAGTCTTCACTGTGTAAATTCAATATACATTTATTCATATTAAAGTTAACGAAGTGATTCAGTCAAGGGCAGTGAGTGATTTCCTTTTTGGTGTTTGATTAACATTAATGTCACAGATAGTAGCAGGTATATTAGGGTGCTGTCACTTTAAGACATTAAGCATGAATCTCATACTGATACACATTATGCGTTTTCTTGCTGAACTATTAACATTCATTTAAGACACAAATGACTGTGTTTATAAGGATACTCACAAAGACAGCATAAGTGTGTGTGGTTGCACTTTATTTTACAATACGTGTACTTACAGTGTACTTACCTAAGAAAGTACTGAGTAATATAAAGTAGCTACATGGGTTAAGATTTAGGGGCTGGTTTAGGGTTAGTACCTAGTTATTACCCAGTTATTATAATTACTATAATAGGTACATAGTATGTACATAGGGAACGGAACTGTAAAATAAAGTGCTACTGTGTGTATTTGTGTAATCTCACAGGTTTGATTAGAACGTTCAGTGCGTCACGTGATCAACTGCTAAATTCAAATGTGCTTTCGCACGTTCGCTGGCTCTGAGCCAGAGACGGACGCTCTCAGCGCTTGTCATATATAACAACTATTCAGTGTTTTCAATCACATAAGGTTTATTTTAGGTTTCAGACATTTAAATACACATAAGTACTAGCAAAATAATACATTTATAGTTTATAAAATACACACTATGAAAGCGGCAAAAACAATCTGTTCAATTATAAATAGACAGCGTGTTTTATTCATATCAGATACTGTACACATGGTGTAGGTAACTATAACATTTACTCTATTCTCCCACTTTACTGGCCACTTTTTTTTTATGTATTTCGGGAGAAGTTGATGAATTTACGTGTTGTAAATCTGACAGATCCGATTCTCTGAACTGCGGTGCAAACTAACATGGCGCGCACATCGCGCGTTATAGATTAACTAACATGATCATCATAAAGGTTTTTAAACAAAACCTATTTACTTACACATATTTGAGAATCGGAATACCAGGGAAAAAACGGAAAGGAAAAAAGGAAAAACGTAATAAAAGCTATACAGTATCTGCCATACAGCGCTATTGTGGCTGCTGTGTGTCACATGAAAAGTGTGATGCGTCGCCATGGAAATAATAAGTATATATGGTCTCCTTAACAGTCGCCTTAAAAAACTCACACTGAGGGTTCAGCTAGAATATTTTAAACTTACCTGTGTAAGGGTTAAACCACAAAGCTTAAAAAAAAGCATTCATGATTCTGGCCACATTACAGGTCAGAAGTCATATTAGATCAATAGATATTCGTAGGATTATTCGAAAGATTGGAGTCGTCACGCCGGGGATGGGTTTAATGAGGATGTTGTGTCAATGCGGCATTTACAGGGGGGAGTTTAATTGACACGGTCTCTGCAGAGACTTCAGGGATGTGTTCGTCATGTCCAGGCTAAGGTCCACCATCTGGTCCGGATACGGCCCGGATCCGGCCGACTGCAATAAACCTCGGGATAAACAGAGAGACTAACATTAACGTAGATGCCATTCTTCTTATGATGTAACGAGTACATCAGGTGTTTTGGGAAGTGTTCCTGGTTCCGGCTGACCTAGTTAATGCAGCCTAAAACAATCATTTAACTGATTTGAATAATATAAATTAAAAATGTTTTATGTGTAAAGAGTAAAGAGATGTGTTTTTAGTCTAGATTTAAACTGACAGAGTGTGTCTGCTTCCCGAACAATGCTAGGAAGACTGTTCCAGAGTTTAGGTGCTAAATAGGAAAAGGATCGACGGCCTGCAGTTGATTTTGATATTCTAGGTATTATCAACTGGCCAGAATTTTGAGACCGCAATAGACGTGATGGAGTATAATGCGTTAAGAGCTCGCTCAAGTACTGGGGAGCTAAACCATTTAGCGCTTTTTAAGTAATCAGCAAGATTTTAAAATGTATACGATGTTTAATAGTGAGCCAATGGAGTGTTGCCAGAACCGGGCTAATATGGTCATACTTCCTGGTTCTAGTAAGAACTCTAGCTGCTGCGTTTTGGACAAGCTGCAGTTTATTTATTAAGAGAGCAGGGCAACCACCCAGTAGAGCATTACATTAATCTAGCCTTGAGGTCATGAACGCATGAACTAACATTTTGCATTGAAAGCATGTGCCGTAATTTAGATATATTTTTAAGATGGTAGAATGCAGTTTTACAGATGCTAGAAACGTGGCTTTCAAATGAGAGATTGGTATCAAAGAGCACATCCAGGTTCCTAACTGACGACGAGGACTTGACAGAGCAGCCATCGAGTGTTAGACAGTATTCTAGGTTACTGCTTGTGGAGTTTTTTTGTCCAATGATTAAAAATGCATTTTTTTCTGAATTAAGTTGCAGGAAATTACTAGTCATCCAATTTTTTTATATCAGCTATGCATTCTGTTAATCTTGTGAACTGGTAAGTTTCGTCAGGGCGTGAAGAAATATAGAGCTGAGTATCGTCAGCATAACAATGAAAACTAACGCCATGCTTCCTAATAATATCTCCCAGTGGTAGCATGTACAGTGTGAAAAGCAACGGTCCTAGCACTGAGCCCTGCGGTACTCCATACTGAACTTGTGATCGGTGTGACATCTCTTCATTTACTGCTACAAACTGATAACGGTCAGATAAGTATGATTTAAACCATGCCAATGAAATTCCACCAATGCCAACATAATTTTCGAGTCTATTCAAAAGAATGTTGTGGTCGATAGTATCGAATGCAGCGCTAAGATCGAGTAACACTAACCGAGAGATACAACCACGATCGGATGATAAGAGTAAATCATTTGTAACTCTAATGAGAGCAGTCTCAGTACTATGATACGGTCTAAATCCTGACTGGAAATCCTCACAGATACCTTTTCTTTCTAAAAAGGAGCATAATTGTGAGGACACTACCTTTTCTAGTATTTTTGACAGAAAGGGTAGATTTGAGATTGGCCTGTAATTTACTAAATCTGTAGGATCAAGTTGCGGTTTTTTAATAAGTGGTTTAATAATAGCCAACTTAAAAGTTTTCGGTACATATCCTAATGTCAAGGATGAATTAATGATATTAAGAAAAGGATCTATGACCTCAGGAAGCATCTCTTTTAGTAGTTTAGTCGGTATAGGGTCGAGCATAAATGTTGTTGATTTTGATGATTTAACGAGTTTAGCCAATTCTTCTTCTCCTATAGCAGTGAATGAATGTAATTTTTCCTCAGTGACACTACAATGCACTGTCTGATGTGATACTGTAGTAGACGGCTGCATGGTTATAATTTTTTTCCTAGTATTATCAATCTTACAAGTTAAGAAGTTCATAAAGTCATTACTGCTGTACTGTTTACAAACATCAGAAGTTGAAGCTTTATCTTTGGTTAATTTAGCCACTGTATCGAATAAATACCTAGGGTTGTGTTTGTTTTCTTTTAAGAGAGTCGAGAAATAAGCAGATCTAGCAGTTTTTACGGCCTTTCTGTATGCAATCATGCTCTCTTTCCACGAAATGTGAAAAACTTGTTTTCTTCCAGCTGCGCTCCATTTTTCTGGCTGCTGTTTTAAGGGCCCGAGTGTGCTCGTTGTACCACGGCGTTGGACTATTTTCTTTAATCTTCTTTAAGTGCCGGGGAGCAACTGTGTCTAAAGTGCTGGAAAAGAGAGAGTCAATAGTTTCTGTTGCAACATCGAGTTCCTCTAGGCTATCTGGGATGCTGAGGAGATGAAACTGATGAGGAAGTTTATTTACAAAGCAATCTTTAGTCGCAGCAGTGATAGTCCTGCCATATTTGAAGCGAGGGGACGGCTTTGCAGCCTTTGCTAAATTAAGTGTACATGATACTAGGTAATGATCTGAGATGTCATCGTTCTGCTGCAGAATTTCAATGGTATCAACATTTATTCCATGTGACAGTATTAGGTCTAAAGTATGATTACAGCGATGAGTGGGTCCTGACACGTGTTGCCTTACTCCAATAGAGTTTAGAATGTCTCTAAATGCCAATCCCAATGCGTCTTTTTTATTGTCTACATGGATATTAAAATCACCAACAATTAGGACTTTATCTGCATCCAGTACTAACTCTGATAGAAAGTCACCAAATTCTCTGGTAAAGTCTGTATGGTGCCCTGGTGGCCTGTATACAGTAGCCAACACGAATGTCAAACGGGATTTATCAATTTCACTACATAACGTTACATAAAGCACCAAAACTTCAAAGGAATTATATTTGAAACTAGACTTCTGAGTAATACCGAAGATATTATTATAAATTACAGCAACACCTCCCCCTTTACCTTTCAGACGTGGCTTGTGTTTATAACAATAATTTTTTTTGGGGGGGGGACTCATTTAAAGTAATGTAATCGTCAGGTTTTAGCCAGGTTTCTGTCAAACACAGCACATCTAGGTTATGATCTGTAATCATATCATTAACAATAAGCGCTTTTGAGGAAAGGGATCGAATATTCAGCAGCCCGAGCTTTATCATTTGATCATCTGTATTATATCTGTTGTTTATTTGTTGAACATCAATTAAATTTTTACCGTTGAATGGT
The DNA here is from genome assembly GCA_039654105.1 of Coreius guichenoti. NCBI lineage: Eukaryota > Metazoa > Chordata > Actinopteri > Cypriniformes > Gobionidae > Coreius > Coreius guichenoti. The sequence goes on from CM077181.1 coordinate 24,536,860, forward strand.
TTTGATGGTTTTTTGTATTTACTAATTCGTGGAACAGACACAGTCTCTATGTGATAATATCTAGATGAAAGAGTCTCTATGTGCTGGGATTTATCTGACTTCTGTGACGTGAGACAGCTAGCAGGCGGTCGGGTAAGCCAGTCCGTCTGCTTCCTGACCTGGGCCCCAGTTAGTCAAGGTTTAGCTCTAAGACTATGTGCCAAATTACTAGAGAGAAGAGCGGCACCATCCCAGGAAGGATGGATGCCATCTTTTTTCAACAGGTCAGGTCTGCCCCAAAAGCATTTCCAATTGTCTATGAACCCTATGTTATTTTGCGGACACCACTTAGACAACCAGCCATTGAGTGATGATAGTCTGCTAAGTATCTCATCACTCCTTTTAACGGGGAGGGGACCAGAGCAAAAAACGTCATCTGCCATCGTACTTGCGAGTTTACACACCTCTTTAATGTTAATTTTGGTGATCTCCGACTGGCGAAGTCGAACATCATGAGTGCCGACGTGAATAATAATCTTAGAGAATTTACGATTAGCATTAGCCAGCACTTTTAAATTTGCTTTGATGTCAGGCGCTCTGGCTCGCGGTAAACATGTGACTATGGTGGCTGGTGTCTCTATTTTCACGTTCCGTGTAATAGAATCGCCAATAACTAGGGCACTTTCAACAGGATTCTCAGTGGGTGCATCACTGAGTGGGGAGAACCTGTTTGATGTTCTAATCGGAACGGAAGTGTTTTTTTGATCTGCGACTATGCCGTCTCACCGTCACCAAGTTGCCCTGCTGCACGGGCTCTACAGCCGGAACCGAACAATGTACAGAGTTCACTAAGCTATTCGCATCCAAAGCAGTGTCTAAAGCTGTTACATTCTCACTACACTCAAATAAAGTCTGGATGCGTGTCTCTAATTCTGAAATCTTTTCTGTCAGCCTGAATATCTCCTTACATTTATCACATGTGAAGCCCTGTTCGCCAACGGAGAAAGATATACTAAGCATGAAACATGCAGTGCAAGTGACAATGACAGGAGAAGAAGACATGGCTTACCATATTTGTTGATTAATCCAACTTACCACAGTTGTTTGATGGAGTCTATTTACTAATCCAACTCACCACAGTTGTTTAATGAACTCAGAAAACAAGAGACCAGAGTGCAGAGATGGCAAGCTAACAGGCTAGCGAAATGCTAATGAGTGATATTGATTTAGATTAAAAGATAGCGATGTCAGACTTAATGTGGTAGGCAATATTAGACAATATATGGTGATGGGTAAGTTGTATTTAGCAGTTTAAACAACAGGGAATGATATCAAATAAAGATTCAAAAGCAAGCAAAGCACACGCGAGCACAGCAGGCAGCAGGACAAACAGGAGGCAGCTGTTGACTAATTACCAGACCGGCTGACTAATTTATACCGGTTTACTGCCCACCCCTAAGCAAATAGAGTTTGTTTAAACACAAAAAGCAATATACATCCATCAAGTTAATAAGTAAACTAACCTAAATTGGTGAGCACGATGGTCCATGTGCCCGGTCCAATTGCTGTTCCACTTCGTCATCAGCTTTAGTAAAATAACCTCATTGTTTTGGAATTGGAGTAATTCATGTTTTCTCTGTTGTTTTTCCCTTTTTGAGCCCCACTCTCACATTTTTTAGCTGACGTTATAACCTATCAAAGATTGTTCTTCTGTGTGACCATTTCCAGATTAGACTAGAACTACAATGTGAAGCTGTTACAAAGAGTGGAGGTGATTGATTGGTGGATGCGGACATCCTAATAAGGTGCAGCGATCACCCGATAGGTCTACGTGCAGGTCTTTTAAAAGTTAAATATAGAATAAATGTATTTGATCAAATTTTCCACTAAATAACAGCGCTTATGAGGGGGCATGATGGAACTTTGGCCATCGGCCCACTGGGAAAAGTTAGGGTGCTCTTGATGGCCAGTCAATCTACTCCACACTCACAGCTTCGTTAATAAAGCCCTGCATCCCAACGTGCATACTATCCATCCTAAAGCATAGCAAGTTGAAAAGAGTATACTAAAAGTCCCCAAATCGTCTACTGATTCCGGTAGATTTTTGAAGTGTGGATCCGTGCACACTAGGACTGCATTTAACTCCACTTTTAGACATACACTCGTGAACTTCCCTAACCACTTCCCCTTGGGGAATCCCCACTGTCATTTTGCAGTGCGTTAAACTTCGTCAAGTGGACGAGGGAAGTTTATTCATAAGGGGAAAAAACTGTAAATAATAAATTAGCTCCATTGCGGATTCCAAGTGATCAAGGGCTTAGGGTATTACTTTTAAACATATTCCAAGGGTTCCGCCAGTCGTGGGCACTCATGCAACGTAAGCAATGACATGCATCTGAGTGAATGAGATGGAAGTTAACGAGGGAAGGGCAGTACCGCAGGAAGTAGTGGTGCAGAGGGTGCTGCAGCACCCCCTGGCATGGAAAATTCCTCTTACTTTAAAACGAATGCTTAGTTTGTGGTTCATTATTATTTTTTAATGAAAACACAACACCAATAAAACAAAGACAAACTGACTTATATTAAACACAGAAATGAAACTTTTATTAACAACAGTTCTCTTGCGCTTTTGCGATATAAATAAAACATGCGCCTCACATTATAAATGTAGCATCTGTTGTCCAACTGAAGTAAATTAATTTTATTTCGGTAATCGGTTTATAGCCGAACACCGTGTCGAACACTACTGTGTCAAGCCTACTATGCACAATCATAACTTCAATCTTGGCAAAGCTCGACCCCCAAAACTATCCCCCCCACCCCATACCCAAACTTTTTTTCTCAGCTCCCCACTCAAAATATGTTCCCGCGACTATGGGGAAGGGTGTAAAAAATTGACTTAAACGCAGCCTAGAGCGGCTAATATTGCCCACAACCCATTGCGCTTTGGAGGAGGATTCGGTTCAGAACTACAAAAACGAATAAAAAATATAAAATAATAAAAAGTGTTAAACTACAAACATGGTGGGTGTGCGCAACGGATGGTTAAATAGAGAGGTTTAGATAACGGGGTTTGAGTGACTAATAATCAACATTTAACTTGATTAAAAAATATATATATATATATTTATTTAATGTTATCCGTGTTATATTTTATCTGCAACAACATGATAATTCAAACAAATGATATAATTAATTTATTCAAATAAATCTTACGCACTACTTTATCTCTGTGTCTGATTCAAAGCGGGCAGAATCCAAGATCTAACGAGCCTTAAAGGGGGGTATCACACACAGTTTCTGTCAATCTCATGTCAATCTTGAGTACCTATAGAGTAGTATTGCATCCTTCATATCTCCGAAAAGTCTTTAGTTTTATCATATTTATAAAAGACAGATACGCTGTACCAAGTCTTTCCGAATAAAACCGAGCAGCTGGAGGCGTATTGTGTGGGCGGAGCTAAAGAGTCACGTTCATGTTGTTTACTTGATGTGCACTTACGCGCCGATAGCCAACAACACACAGACATTTGAAGCAGTTTTACTCACCGCCTGCGGTTCCAACGCATGTCCGTGAACCTTTATCGTTGGGACCGTTCCATCTTTCAGCATTAGACGATCTGCAAATCCGGAGTTGAACTGGGCCTTGTTTATAAAACAATCATCGCCGAAATGCAGGGAACAAACAAAAACACTTGCACAACTCTGTTGCTGCTCCGGAAAAACAAACTCCATCCACTGTCCCCTTAACGCTGGGTTCTTTGGGAAGCTGAACAGGTTGTCTTGCCCTGACAACCAAAAACACACTTCTTTGGCGACATTGTTGAAGTCCTGTGACCTCTGCAGCGCAGCCGACGACTTCCCTAAAGCCGAGCAAAGCGCGTTGATGGGCGTGCTTTTGCTCTCTCGCTCTGGTCGACGTGTGCGCGCACGCCCTTCCGGGAGAAGTGCCCGTACAAGGAAATTCTGCCCTTGTTGACGTCACATAGGCCCATACTCGGAAAAAACTTTCCGAAACTTGTGAGAAACCCGAAGGAGTATTTTTGGCACAGAAATACTCCATCAAATGTCCAACTTATTTTTTTTAAACTTAAGCCATGTTTAGCATGTTTAGCATCATCTCAGAATGCATGAAATAGCATTATACCCCCCCCCCCCCCCCCCCCCTTTAACTGAGGAAAATAACCGTCACTTTTACCCTTCCGGTCAAATATTGCACTGCAATTACAATGACAGCATTATGTTGTAAATGCTGGCAAAGGACCATTTGGACCAAGTGGGATAAAGCTGTGCATTCGCTGTGCAACTTACTTAATCATTCATTCATTTTCACTTAATTTGATGACATTTCTTTCAAGAATAGATTTACAGCTTGCATCATAGCTTAACAAAGAATAACAAAGATTCATAACTTCTATATGAATAATTGCTATTAGATTTAAGTCCATAAAATATATGTGAAAGAGAATGTTTGTCTCCATTATTTGACAGCAGAATTTGTACTGTACTGGGAAAATATCCTTTGTACACAGGATTATCATACTACGGGTATCTGTTTAATTTTTTCTTTAAAGTCACCATAAAATCAAAATGTACTTTTTTATTTTACAGTGTTTATTATAAATGATTTATCCATGCACATCAATAATTAAAAAAAAACAAATTGTGTGTCCCATCTTTTAATCAAAAACATGAACTTCCCCTTCCCCATGACGTGTGCACCAGTGTCAAAGCTGGGCAATAATCCCTCCCCTCCAGCAATTAGCAAACAACAATCCAATCAATTTCCGATGGACAAAATCAAGTCCCGTCCTACATTTTTTTTTCTTGTTTGAGAAGATTTTTCATTTCATAATAGGAAAATAAAGAAGTCGACTTTGAATGGTGTAAACAGCATTTACCCAAGAATAAAAATCACAGACCCTTCCTTACTCTTCTGGTGCAATTGAGTTTACTCATGATGTATGTCAGGGTCAAACTGGGGACATCATGTACAAATGAAATGAAGTAATCATATGGTCAGCCTTCTTTTTTTTCTGCATGAATCAAAACTTTGAGCAATGTGATCTTTGCTTTTTCTCTTCTGTCTATGGATATCACTTTATAGTTGAAGGATACTTAAGTGTTTAGTTTAACACTTTTTTTAATATTGTAATTTTATTTCTCAATATGACTTAGATGGTACTTCCCCATCATATGTTGCTTTGTGTTTTTTTCAGGCTTAAACAGGATGATATGACATTTAGGTGTAAATATGCATAACAGTAAACCAAAACTTGATGCTAAAATGGCAAATATCTCAACAGCTACAGTAAACTTTCCAGGAGAACTGACATAAGCTGGGATAAACGTGATCCATACAGCACAGAATATGAGAATGCTAAATGTGATGAATTTGGCTTCATTGAAATTATCAGGCAGCGTGCGGGCTAGAAAAGCCAGAATGAAGCACAAGACAGCGAGTAGGCCAATATAACCAAGAACAGCAGAGAAACCTATAATCGAACCCAGACTGCACTCAAGAATGATTTTTTCATGATAATATTTCATATTTTTATAGGGAAATGGAGGAGATATTGTTAGCCAAAGCACACAGATAAGAACCTGTACAAGTGTAAAGGCAAGAACACTGAGTCGTTGTTGTGAAGGCCCAAACCATTTCATGACATTACTTCCTGGAAGTGTTGCCTTAAAGGCCATTAACACCACTATTGTTTTCCCCAGAACACAGGAGATACAGAGGACAAAAGTGATCCCAAATGCTGTGTGACGCAACATACAGGACCACTCAGTGGGCCGACCGATGAAAGTAAGTGAACAGAGGAAACACAAAGTCAATGAGAAGAGCAGCAGGAAGCTCAGCTCTGAGTTGTTGGCTTTTACTATTGGCGTATCTTTCTTGCTGTAAAACAGGATGGCCATCAGCACAGTCAATCCTACTCCAAACAGTGAGAAAAAGACTAGCACTATACCCATAACTTCTGTAAATGACAGAAACTCTACAGTCTTTAACACACATTTATTTTTCTCAGCATTAGACCAGTATTCCCCTGGACACTGCTTGCAGTTATTTGAATCTGGAAAGGAAATTGTGATCACTAGTTAGAGACAAAAGGTCAATGATTTTTAATTATGACCTCCTTTGATAAGAAACTGTACCCTGATCAGTAAAATAAGAATACAAAAAGAGCAACTAACCAGTTTTCTTTGAAACTGTGAGATGGACTGAAGATTACCTGTCTCATTACTTATTTCTCCGTCTGCACATGGAATACAGTCATAACAGCAGACAGGTCTTCCTTTTTGTGCAGCCCTCCTAGTGCCTGGAGGACAGCTCTCACTGCACACAGACCTTGGCTTCTACAGTACATGGAAAATATACATATAGTTTTTACTGACTCTGAAGAATCAAAATACATAAGTCAGTATTATTTAGAACAGAGTACTGAATATTTGAAGCATAAGATTTACAACTGTAATATGAGCTATTGTAAACTGATTGATTGTGAATATATCTTGAGAATATAACAATAGCTCCCACTTTATATTAGGTGGCCTTAACTACTATGTACTTACATCAAAAAATAAGTACAATGTACTTATTGTGTTCATATTGTATTGCAAAACACTTTTGCTGATATTGAGGTGGGATACAGGTAAATTTAGGGACAGGTGTGGTGGTATGGGTAGGTTTAAGGTCAGGTAGGGTTAGATGTAAGGGTCAACAGTGTAATTATAAAAGTAATTACAGAAATTAATTACAGATGTAATTGCATGCAGGTATTTTTAAAAATGTAAAAACATGTATGTACACAATGAGTGCATTTTATCAAATTAATAATTTAAATGTTAGTGCATAGTAGTTAAGGCCACCTAATATAAAGTGGGTCCAAACAATATTTTTGCTGTTACAGAAAATTAGCAACCTTACTCAGCATCAAGACTCTTACTCTCTTACGCAGACTCTCAAACCAACTGATTCACTTTTTCACTAATTGCTCTGAATGTCCAACTGTAGGTTTTTTTTAGAAATTATGATATAAGAATATATGAATTATATACAGTGGGGAGAACAAGTATTTGATACACTGCCGATTTTGCAGGTTTTCCTACTTACAAAGCATGTAGAGGTCTGTTATCATAGGTACACTTTAACTGTGAGAGACGGAATCTAAAACAAAAATCCAGAAAATCACATTGTCTGATTTTTAAATAATTAATTTGCATTTTATTGCATGACATAAGTATTTGATCACCTACCAACGAGTAAGAATTCTGGCTCTCACAGACCTGTTAGTTTTTCTTTAAGAAGCCCTCCTGTTCTCCACTCATTACCTGTATTAACTGCACCTGTTTGAACTCGTTACCTGTATAAAGGACACCTGTCCACACACTCAATCAAACAGACTCCAACCTCTCCACAATGGTCAAGACCAGAGAGTTGTGTAAGGACATCAGGGATAAAATTGTAGACCCGCACAAGGCTGGGATGGGCTACAGGACAATAGGCAAGCAGCTTGGTGAGAAGGCAACAACTGTTGGCGCAATTATTAGAAAATGGAAGAAGTTCAAAATAACGGTCAATCTCCCTTGGTCTGGGGCACCATGCAAGATCTCACCTCGTGGGGCATCAATGATCATGAGGAAGGTGAGGGATCAGCCCAGAACTACATGGCAGGACCTGGTCAATGACCTGAAGAGAGCTGGGACCACAGTCTCAAAGCAAACCATTAGTAACACACTATGCCGTCATGGATTAAAATCCTGCAGCGCAAGCAAGGTCCCCCTGCTCAAGCCAGCACATGTCCAGGCCCATCTGAAGTTTGCCAATGACCATCTGGATGATCCAGAGGAGGAATGGGAGAAGGTCATGTGGTCTGATGAGACAAAAATAGAGCTTTTTGGTCTAAACTTCACTTGCCGTGTTTGGAGGAAGAAGAAGGATGAGTACAACCCCAAGAACACCATCCCAACCGTGAAGCATGGAGGTGGAAACATCATTCTTTGGGGATGCTTTTCTGCAAAGGGGACAGGACGACTGCACCATATTGAGGGGAGGATGGATGGGGCCATGTATCGCGAGATCTTGGCCAACAACCTCCTTCCCTCAGTAAGAGCATTGAAGATGGGTCGTGGCTGGGTCTTCCAGCATGACAACGACCCGAAACACACAGCCAGTGCAACTAAGGAGTGGCTCCGTAAGAAGCATCTCAAGGTCCTGGAGTGGCCTAGCCAGTCTCCAGACCTGAACCCAATAGAAAATCTTTGGAGGGAGCTGAAAGTCAGTATTGCCCAGCAACAGCCCCGAAACCTGAAGGATCTGGAGAAGGTCTGTATGGAGGAGTGGGCCAAAATCCCTGCTGCAGTGTGTGCAAACCTGGTCAAGAACTACAGGAAACATATGATCTCTGTAATTGCAAACAAAGGTTTCTGTACCAAATATTAAGTTCTGCTTTTCTGATGTATCAAATACTTATGTCATGCAATAAAATGCAAATTAATTACTTAAAAATCATACAATGTGATTTTCTGGATTTTTGTTTTAGATTCCGTCACTCACAGTTGAAGAGTACCTATGATAAAAATTACAGACTTCTACATGCTTTGTAAGTGGGCAAACCTGCAAAATCGGCAGTGTATCAAATACTTGTTCTCCCCACTGTATAATGTATAATATAAGAATTAATGAGAGGGTTAGTTCACCCAAAGATGGAAATTCTGCCATTTACTCACCCTTATGGTGTTCCAAACCAACCTGTAAGACTTTTGTTCATCTTTGGAACACAAATTAAGATATTTTTAATGAAATCTGAGAGATTTCTGTCCCTCCATTGACAGCCTACGTAATTACCACTTTGACACTTCGAAAAGTTCATAAAGAGATCATAAAACGAATCCATATGAATTTGGCGGTTTAGTCCGAAATTTCCAAAGAGACGTTTGCTTTATGTTATGAACAGTTTGAATTTAGGCTTTTATTTACATATAAACATTCATCAACGCACACACCAGTTATGGTAAACGGAAGATCAAGCATTCTTGCTTAAAGTGCGAAAACCAATTTAGGTTAATTCTCGTGTGTTACGCAGCACATTTGAGCTTCCACAAGAATTAATGAGGTTTGTTCTCGTGTGTCAAGCCAGTGTGGTTGAGGATCTGTTTATGTTCTCTGATGAATGTTTATATGTATATTTTTGAACTTTTGGAAGCATCAAAGTGGTAGTCATTGGAGGGACAGAAATATCTCAGATTTCACTAAAAATATCTTCATTTGTGTTCTGAAGATTAACGAAAGTCTTCTGGTTTGGAACGACATTAGGGTGAGTAAATAATTACATTTTTTTCTTTTTTTTTTTGGTGAACTAACCCTTAAAGTTCATTTTCCAGGACTAAGATCACATTAGCTTCCTTCAAACAAATTTGCAGTCATACAGTATGCACAGGTAAATGTTTTTTGCCGCACCAGTTGAAATAATCTATAAACAGTATTTATCATTTACCTCCAGCTGTCCTCCAGCCCAGATTATGTTTTCAGTTTTAAGAACAATGCGTTGGTCAGGAGGTAGTGAGGCATCATAGTATCCCACTGGTTTAAATTGGACTGATCCATCAGACTCCTGCTGCCAGTTCACAATTTCATACTGGGCTACTGCGCCACCAGTGTTGTCAAACCACACGTGATCTCCAAACTTTACTGTGAAATTTACATTTTTCAGAGCCTCAACCACCTAGCAAAAGACAAATTTGTATTACCTTTACACTGTCAGACATATAGGGTTAACCTCTCCCTGTCTATGCCTCTAGAATTGTCTTTTTTTTTCTTATATATACCTCCTGTGGTTGTATTCTCAGGCCTTTCTCACAACCTTTTTGTTCTCTGCATTTGAGTAGATTGTGTAGTGAATAAGCCACAGCATAAACTGCTTTGTAGACATTACTTGCATATCTTTGCTCTGGCACATCTTCATTGTAGGTTTTCAGCTCGAGCAGATCCTGATAAATGCTGCAATTTAATGCATATTGAGAAGAATTCCCCTCAATCTGTGTGCATGGAAAAGCTGTGTCCCAGAATGCATTTATAACATAATCTGAAAACCCTTCAACATCAATTTTTCTCACCGCAAACCCCAGTGACCCTCCCAGAAAATTAAAGGTTTTCGGAATTATCAAACTCTTTGCAGTTATCCATGCCTCCACACCAATCATTTGGAAGCCTGTAATGTTCTGAATACTTAGCTGCTCAAGTAGATTGTTCATCTCAAAACTGGTAAGAAATGCAACAATCACTTTTGCAGTGCCTTGTTTTATTATGTCTACCACTTTTTTGAGTTTTTCAGTTTCTGTTCGGTAGAATTTCACAGAGTACTCCACACAAATGCCCTCCTCCTGGGCTGTTTTCAGAAATATGGCCATTCCATAGTTTCCATAGTCATTGTCAGTGTTCACAGCTCCCACCCAAGACCAGCCAAAGTGCTTGACTATGTATGCTAGTGCTCTGCTCTGGTGATAATCACTAGCAATAGTCCTGAAGAAAGAAGGGTAATCTTTCCTATTACTGAGACATTCACATGTGGCTGACTGACTAATCTTAAAAAAAGAAGAAAGAAAGAACAGGACACAATGAAACAGTCATCAGTATAGTAATTGTGTCAAATATTTAGTGTTATTGCTACCTACCACCGGAATTTTGAAAGGTCCTGTAGTTCTGGACAGAATCACTGTAGCAGAAGACTCTGATTCTCCTATGATAGCATGAATAAGTGATTGTCCATTGCATCCGTCTTCTGCTGCAAACTCATGACCATTCAGCAATGCCATAGTTGAATTCATAGAAAACAGTCTTGAACCACAGTTATCATAAATTTGGTATCCAACTGAAACATTTGGGAGCAAACTTTCACTTCTGTTAATTTCCTCAATGGCAAAGATCATGATTTGAGCCATCCGGAAATCTCTTAGATTTACACTGTGAAAATATTAAACAAATATTATAAATAACAACAACAAATAAACAGATAAATATGGTAATATATATATATATATACATTCATTAATACAATTTATTGAATAATAGTTTTTATACATAATATTCTCTAATGTTTCTTAATGTTTACAATGTAACAAACCTGGAACATGATAGAGGTTGAGGTTTTTGTGTAAACTCAAATGAAGACAATGTTAATTTACTGTGAACTGCAAAAATTCCTCCAATAGTTACGTCTCCATCCCTGGAAAACAGTGGGTACTTAGGTTCTCCCATTATTCTGCAAAGTGTGTTTTCCACCATGGTTTGAAGGTGATGGAAAAGCAGGAGTGTGTAAAGAAAGAGAAGCATCCCAAAGATTGAACTCCTCTGCACCTACCAATGCAAATGATTTGATACAGTATATGCATTTTTATAGACATAATATATATGGTTGAATGATTTTGAATGTAGCCAATGAACTCATAGGGTAGGCAGGGCCATCGCTACAGGGGAGAAAGGTGGTGATGATTCTCAGGGCCCCTGTGATTTCAGCTATCAGAAGAATAGGAATGTTTAGTTAATGTGGGCTAATGTGAAGTAACTCTTTTGGATTACACTATCTGCCACATTGAAGAACTCCTGGTTATGTGAATTATCACTCCTACCTCTAATAAGCAATCATAGGTAGGGTGACCACCTGGAAAGTCCTGAAAATTGGAAGAAATGTACAATACTACATTTTTTTTTTTTTTTTTTTTTTTTTTAAAAAAGAAGAAAAGAAAAGAAAAAAAAGTAAGTGTTTTTAAAGTAAAGCTGTTACATTTGAATCCCTAAGGTTTTTCCTTATTCCTTTATTCCTTGGATTATCTTGGTTATTTTTGTAAATAAAGACTGCATATAAAATAAAGCATATAAAATAAAGCTGCATTTAGATCCACTGTTCCTCTCTCCCTGCCTCGACCAAGCCATAACAATGACAGTGTAAACAGAGCAAAGGAACCAGTGTGAACCTCATCAAAATTCTTAAATACAGCTACACCAGCAAGGACTTCTTCTAGACACCTACTGGATAAGAATGACTTGCTCAAAGCCGACAGATCCACAAGATACATTGAAACCGTTAAAATGCATTTAATGTTCGTATAGTCTAATAAAGGAACATGATGTAAGGAACGTAAAATGTGATTTTTTCCCGGTAACACTTTAGAATAATGGTCTGTCATTAATAAGTAACTATGCAGGAAGTAATGCAAGACTAATGAGTAGTAGGGTATAACGGGGCTAAAGGCACCGTGGGGAAAAAGGTGTCTTTAATTTTATTTTCTTCCAAACCACTAGATGGCATAAAAACCTGAATGTAGTGCTTGTCCATACACACGGCTTTCATTTGCATGTGGATTTGCAGCCAATTTGTGACGCATTCGCTGTCAAGGACAGAAAGACGATTCTAATTATTATAAAATTTTATGTTTTTTGAAATGTTGTAGATTTTTGTAGCTAATTAGAATCGTCGAAATGACGTTATATATTTCTAGAGTAGCATCTCTTATTTTTAGTATTTTTTTGTGGCAGTAAAGTACACAATTTCTCATTAAATGTAAAATAGGTAAAAGTATGGTACTTGGGGTAAAAAGCACACCTATTTTGGGGGCTAAAGGCCCACCCTGTGCGTTTAGCCCCATGTCAACGCTTTAGCTGGTCAGAATAGGCCTAATTGAAGTGATCCTAAATCTCCTGACTGACTTTTGTATTTGTTAACAACGTGCTTCTGTTTAAATACCACTTTTTGATTTAAATATATTGGCTTTTCCATTAAATAGCATCTAGTAAGTTGAGATAATCAGCTTTTTGTTTTGTTTTTTAATATTTGAATGGCTATCTAACATTTTCATTTACAGACATGGTTCGATTCAAATGGTAATAAATATCATGTATTGAATTAATGAGTGTTTGCCTTAGAGATCACCATATATTTAATGAAATTCTTCTATTTGTTATTATTACAGTGGGCCATATTTAAGTTAAATTGGAGATCTCATTTGAGCAGTGTAAGAAACTTTCAGAATCTTTTTGTTTATTATTTTTTTAACTTTATTTTAAAGAATTAGCCTATATTTTAATGACAGTATTTGCTGATACCAGTTTACATCTGGTTTACTGTAGCCAAATATCAATAAATGGTTTACATGATCAATCTAGAATGTAAGGTTAAACTTGAAATCTAACTTCAGATATTGTAACACTGTATGAATGTTGGATATGAGAATTTTATAAATATACTTAAACCTTCTTGTATTTGCAGATGCGGACATATCATAGGAAAACAGCCCGAGCGGTTTATTAATTTTCAATGCTTTTAAGGCAAGCTCTTAAAAGCATTGAAAATGGACAATCATTTCGAGGAGCGTCTCGCACATTCAACATACCTCGTAAGACATTATACCATCACACTAAGGGAAAAGTTACATGCACTGGAGAAGTATGGGGAAGTCCCCTGTGTTTTTAAAAGCATATGAAGATGAACTGACTCTACATATTCAGGAGATGGAAAAAGCTTTGTTTGGTTTAACCCCATTGGATGTTCGGAAGTTGGCCTTTGACTTTGCTGAGCACATCAATCTTGATCATCCCTTTAACAAAACAGCAAAGTTGGCTGGTCGAGATTGGTTTGCTTCCTCCACCCTCAACTTTCAATAAGAGAAGCTCAACCTACAAGCCTGTCACGAGCTGTGGGCTTCAATAGAGTAAAGGTCAATGAGTTCTTTGATGTTTATGAGTGGTGTCTTGGGCAGGCAAGTGGTATAACACCAGGTCGGATATGGAACATAGATGAAAATGGCTTTCAAAGTGTTCAACAACCTCATCCCATTGTGGCAACAAAGGGAGCCAGACAAGTTGGAAGAATCACTAGTGCAGAGCGGGGTATAAATGTGACGGCTATTTGTGCAATGAGTGCTGCTGGCCAGTATGTTCCAGCCATGTTTATTTTTCCGAGGAAGAGGCTCAATGATCAACTTATGAATGGTGCTCCTGCAGGTTCAGTGGCTGGAGTTTCGGATTCAGGGTGGAGTGATGCTAAGCTCTTCATTAAGTGGCTCAAGCATTTCTGTGATTATGTGGGATGCACTCCTGAGAGGCCCCACATATTAATTTTAGATGGTCACCACTCGCATAAGACACTGGAAGCGGTCACACTTGCTCAACAAAAAGGAGTCATCATGATTACATTAGCCCCACACACAAGTCACAAAATGCAGCCTCTTGATCGAACATTTTTCAGAAGTTTGAAGTTTTACTACAACAGGGCAGCAGACACTTGGATGGGGTTAAACCCCGGTAAAAGGATTTCTATCTACCAGATGGCTGGACTGTTTGCACAGGCTTATTATAAGTCTGCAAATGTGGAGAAGGGAGTTGAAGGGTTCCGAACGTGTGGCATCTGGCCCTTCAATCGAGAGATATTTACAGACCAGGACTTCGCAGCAGCACAGCTTACAGATGAGCCTTCCCCTGACTGCCAGACAGACAACAGAGGTATGGAATATTGTTTTCTACAATATAGGACTACACTGAAGAACGTCTCGGTTACGTATGTAACCCTCGTTCCCTGAGGAGGGAACGGAGACGTAACGTCAGTGACTGACGAATGGGGGTTTCGCTTAGAAGCCTATCATCTTCGAGATCTAGAAAACGCCCAATGGCAGCGCCAATGCCATGGGCATGCGGAATTTGCATAGCGTAACTCCGCCCCACAGCGTGGGTATATAAGGAAGTACGCTGGCAACATCGCATTATGTTTACCTGCTGAGGAGCCAAGACTGAACTCCCGGCTGTTCCAGCGGTACAGCGGAAGTGGCAGAGGGACGTTACGTCTCCGTTCCCTCCTCAGGGAACGAGGGTTACATACGTAACCGAGACGTTCCCTTTCGTTCAGTCACTCCGAGTAACGTCAGTGACTGACGAATGGGGGTCCCAATATAATCACGCCACTCGGCTGTCATCCAGTGCCCTGCGTAAGCGTGAGCTCCCTGTCGTAAGCTAGTACGGACGAAGGACTCCCACTTAACACAGGAATACCAAGGTACACTGGGAAGCATATTCCAGGTGGAAGTATGCGCCAAATGCCTACCCGTAGGGAGGACTTAAGAACACATATGACCCGCTCAGGGCTACATATGGGAACTCTGGGGTAACCAGCCGAAGGTGGAAGAATTTTACCCCCAGGGGTGGCAAGGGGCTTGCCAAGGGAAAGACACCTGCTCAGGGAGACTTACAGTGGGAATACACATGTGGGGGTCGCCCAACGGGGGAACCATGCACACGGTGGCACCTAGCCAACACGAGGGCCTGAGCGAGTGGGCAGACGTACTGGTGTCGGCATCAACAGTGCTGGAGGAACTCAGGGCTTCAGGGAAACTACCTGAGGAAAATATCGCACATATCCAGTCCGTGGAGTGGAATGGCGAGCAAGCGAAGACACCTGAGCCTAGTCCATTACCGGCCACTAGTAGAGGCGAGTACAAGAGAGGACACTGGCTCCACTCGGAGATTATAGAATCTGGCGAATGTGTTGGGTGTCGCCCAGCCTGCAGCTCTGCAATGTCTGTTAGCGAGGCGCCATGCGCTAGAGCCCAAGAGTGAGCCCTGACCCCTAGGGGGCATGGACGCCCCTGCGTCAGGTAAGCCAAAACAATGGCGTCCACTATCCAGTGAGACAACCTTGCTTGGAGAGAGCCTTTCCCTTCAGCTTCCCACCATAACAGACAAAGAGCTGGTCTGAGGTCCTGAACACTGCGTTCTGTCTACGTAAGCACGGCGGGCGCGTACTGGACAGAGCAGTGCCAAGGCTGGGTCTGCCTCCTCCAAAGGCAGCGCTTGCAGGTTCACCACCTGGAACGGAGTGGTGGGAACCTTGGGCACATATCCAGGCCGGGGTCTCAGGATCACGTGAGAGTAGGCCGGCCCGAATTCCAGGCACGCTTCGTCAACCGAAAATGCCTGCAGGTCCCCTACCCTCTTGATGGAGGCCAAGGCGATCAGGAGCTCTGTCTTTTCATAGACAGGAACTTAAGCTCGCTGACCGCAATGGCTCGAAGGGAGCCCTCTACAGAGCACTTAAGACTACTGAGAGGTCCCAAGAGGGTACGAGGGGAGCGCGAGGAGGATTCAGTCTCCTCGCACCCCTCAGGAACCTGATGACCAGGTCGTGCTGACTTACCTTTTTCGTCTCCACAAGGTCGTGGTAGGCTGATATAGCGGCCACATAAACCTAGAGGGTGGAAGGAGACAGCCTTCGTTCCAACCCTTCTGGAGGAATGCGAGCACGGACCCGATCGGGCATTTTCAGGGGTCTTCTTGGCGAGAAGAACACCAGTGACGAAGAGGTTCCACTTCAACGCATAGGCGTGTCGTTCTGTAGACAGGGCCCTAGCGGAAGTGATGGTAGCCACCACCTGAGGTAGTAGGGTACTCAAACCTGCCACGTCCCATCCAGGAGCCACACGTGGAGGTTCCAAAGATCGGGACGCGGGTGCCAAGGGGTGCCCCGTCTCTGAGAAAGGAGGTCCTTCCTCAGAGGAATCGACCAGGGAGGGGCTGTCGCAAGGAGTACAAGTTCGGAGAACCAGGTCCGGCCGGACCAATACGGGGCGACCAAAAGGACCTGCTCCTTGTCCTCCCTGATCTTGCACAGAACCTGTGCAAGAAGGCTCACTGGGGGAAACGCATACTTGCGGAGGCCCCGCGGCCAGCTGTGCGCCAGAGCGTCCGTGCCGAGGGGGCCCTCGGTCAGGGAATAAAACAGGCGGCAATGGGAAGAGTCGTGGGAGGCAAACAGATCTACCTGTGCGTCGCCGAACTGTTCCCAAATCAGCTGAACCGTCTGGGGATGGAGTCTCCATTCTCCAGGAAGTGGCTGAAGCCGTGAGAGCTCGTCGGCTGCACGGTTCAGGACTCCCGGGATATGGATGGCACGAAGGGACCTCAGGTGCTTCTGACTCCATAAGACGAGATGGCGGGCGAGTTGAGACATGCGGCGGGAACGCAGACCACCCTGGTGGTTGATGTACGCTACTGTGGCCGTGTTGTCTGACCGGACTAGCACGTGTTGACCCTTGAGCAGCGCTCGGAAGCGGTGCAGGGCGAACCGTACTGCCAGCAACTCGAGGCAATTGACATGCAGGAGGCGCTGGGGTCCTGTCCAGGAGCCCGCGGCAGCATGTCCATTGCACATGGCACCCCAGCCCGTGGTGGAGGCATCTGTTGACACAACAATATGCCTGGAAACTCGTTCTAAGGACACACCGGCCCGTAGAAAACTGAGGTTCGACCACGGGGTGAGGGTCTGCAGGCAGGCCCGAGTCACTGGGACCGGAGCGTGCCCGACTGCCATGCCCATCTCGGGACTCGATCGAGAAGCCAGTGCTGAAGCGGTCTCATATGAAGCAATCTGAGCGGCGTTACCGCGGCTGCAGATGCCATATGCCCCAGGAGCCTCTGAAATAACTTCAGTGGAACCGCACTCTTGCTCCTGATTTGACGGAGGCAAGTCAGCAGTGACTGCGCGCGCTCGCTCGTAAGCTGCGCGCACCTGGCGACCGAGTCGATACTGAGAAAAGAGATCCTCTGGACTGGCAGAGTTTGCTCTTTTCTCAGTTGACCCGAAGGCCCAGACGAGCTAAGTGCTGGAGCACCAGGTCTCTGTGTTCGCACACCTGCTCTCGAGAGTGACTCAGGAACAGCCAGTCATCGAGGAAGTTCAGGATGCGAACCCCGTGTTGCCTGAGTGGCACAAGGGCTGCCTCGACAATCTTCGTAAAGACGCGAGGGGACAGAGCTAGCCCGAATGGGAGGACCGTGTACTGATATGGAAGTAGGCGTCCTTCAGGTCGATCGCTGCAACCCAATCTACTGGACGAACGCATTCGAAAAGGCGCTTCGCTGTCAACATCCTGAACGGAAGCCTGTGAAGGGATCGGTTCAGGACGCGCAGGTCCAGGATCGGTCGTAACCCACCGGTTTTCTTGGGTACAATGAAGTAAGGACTGTAGAAGCCGGACTTCATCTCGGCTGGAGGGACAGGCTCGATCGCACCCTTCGCCAGCAAGGTAGCAACCTCCGCACGCATGACAGGGGCGTTGGGCCCCCCATGGTGTGGCGGACTCCCCGGAGCGGGGAGGAGCCTGAGCGAACTGAATCGCATAGCCGAGCCTGATGGTCTTCTCGACCCAGCGGAACAGTCCGGGAAGCTCTAGCCAGGCTCTCAAAAACTGCACCAGCAGGGTCGTGCGGACCACAGACGTACCCCGGGTGGGGCAGCGAGGCGGCGTGACCGGCCCGGACGTGGGAGGCGTAGCGTCCCGGTGTGGGGGCACGGTCATCAGCCGCGTCCTGACAGAGGAGACCAGGGAAGGACGCGCGTTCCACTGGGGTCTGCTCTGAGAGGAGACTGGCGTTAGAGAGGGACGAGAGTGGCGTGGCCCGGGGGCGGCGCACACTGCCATCGGTCTCTGGGTGCTCAGGGATGGGTGAGTTAGTTCTTCCACATAGGGTGCTGCTGACCTGGGGGCCAGCAGCTGAACAGAAGATTCTCCCCCGGCCCTCCACCGGGGGAAGGAGTGGCCCTGCTACCAACTCCTTGGAAGAACTGCCCATCCCTGAGCTGTCCGCGTCAGGAGCGCCGCTAGCCTGGCGTAGGCGGGCTGCGGGGCTGGGAGCGGACGGGGGCGCCTTCCTGCGACCATCCCTACGGCGCGGCCCGGAAAGGGCGGCGGGAGGGTCGAAGCCGCAGGAGGGCGCCCTCGGCGGCAAGCAGACTGAGGCGACTGAGCCTGCGGCTGAGTAACAGCCGCCGGGGCAGTACGTTTAATGGCCTTAGTCTGCTACTGGACGGCCGAGAACTGTTGGGCGCAGTTCTTGGCCGTGCCGCCGAAGAGGCCGGCCTGGGATATGTGAGCGTTGAGGAACCGGGTTCGCTCAGCCTCTCTCATATCGACCAGGCTGAGCCTCGTCTCTCCTGGACCACAGCTGTGGACATCACCTGACCCAGGGAGCGCACGGTCACCTTCGTCACCCGGAGGGCGAGGTCGGTGGCGGCACGCGGCTCATTAAGAGCCCTGGGACAGCTCTACCCTCGTGCATGCCATGAGCATCCTGGCCTGGAAGACCTGAAGGATGGCCATGGCGTGCTGAGAGGCGGCGGCCTGCCCCGCAGCTCTGCAGTCCCTCGCCACCAGAGTAGACGAGAACTACAGGCCTTGGAGGGGTGCTTAGGATCACCGCGCCACATTGAAGCACTCTGTGCAAGGGGGGGGTGTGGCCCGAGGAATACTCGTCGGGGTTTATGCCACACCGCAGCCCTCAGGTCACCCTGGCCACCAGCCAAACATCCCGTCACGTGGAGAGGATAACTGGGGTGTGGCAGAGGGGACTCTCCCTCCATACGGGGGTCATTGAGTCTCGACCGTGATTGCAACTGAGCGTCAACAGGGGGGACCCCAGTGTACCCTTGGCCGCGGCCCCATCGAGGGCAGAGAAGGCGGAGGAGGCCGCCGAACGGTCGCGGGAAGACAACGGGGACTTCCAGGACCACGTGACCTCCTCATGTATCCCGGGAGAGAAAGTAATTGGGGGCGGGGCCCAACAGCTGTCAGGACGCGTCACACCCAAAGACCAAACATCCCCCGAGATGACATGGCTGTCAACTCCGGGTCGGACTCGGGCAATGCTGGCACGCCCGAAGGCAGCAGCATAGCCGAATCTTCATCCCCAGAGGACTCCAGCCCACCTTGAGATGCGGCGATCGACATCTCATCACCAACTGGAGCGCCGAACGAAACACACGGGGCGTCCGCAGACGGTCCCGCTGCTTCAGTCCGATCACTCGCGGGTAGCGATGTGCGAGAGGGGGGTGTGGCCCGAGGAATGATCGTCGGGGTTATGCCACACCGTAACCCTCAGGTCACCCTGGCCACCAGCCAAAGTACCATCTCTCTCGGAGACGGTAGATTGGGGTGTGGCAGAGGGGACTCTCTTTCCTTGCGGAGGTCATTGAGTCTCGACCGCAACATCGCGATGGTCATGTTCCCGCAGTGAGAACATGACGCATCCACAAACGCTGCTTGAACGTGCTGAAGCCCAAACACGTCACGCAGCGATTGTGCCCATCAGATGGCAACAGAGATCGACCGCACCCAGAAGTGCACGGGCAAACCGTCTTTAAAAAGACGTGCCACATGCGAGCTCTTTTGTGAGAGGGAGCTTCACAGCGATGCCGAAGCGCCCAGGGAACGAATACCAGCTGGATGCAGATCACTGCACAGATCAGCAGGCAGGAAGTAAACACTCGCTGGAACGCGCCGTAACACCAACACCGACTGGAAAGCTGTTCGTCTCGAAGAAGCTTGACGATATACTCAAAAAGGCTTAAGGAGTGAAGAGATAGATGCTCTTGGCTCCGAAGCAGAAACATAATGCGATGTTGCCAGCGTACTTCCTTATATACCCACGCTGTGGGGCGGAGTTACGCTATGCAAATTCCGCATGCCCATGGCATTGGCGCTGCCATTGGGCGTTTTCTAGATCTCGAAGATGATAGGCTTCTAAGCGAAACCCCCATTCGTCAGTCACTGACGTTACTCGGAGTGACTGAACGAAAGGGAACTACTGTAATGCATATGCCACAAGTATTTTTCTCAATTTGAAATCCTTGTAGGATGGTATAGGGAAATATTGCTGCATCCTTGTGTGATGTAAACAGTTCTCTCACCTTTATAGATACTCACCCATCGACCTTTGCTGGTGCGTCCACCTCTGCTGCCAGAATTGCACATGATGGTAAGGAAAACTTTATGTTTTGACATTGTGTAATACAGTAATCCCCAGGTCAGATATTTTGACTACTGGAGCTCAACTATATGTGTGACATGAAAATACTCTCACCTTTACAGATACTCCAGCTCACCCATTGACCACCTCTGTTGTCAGAATCTATTTTCTTTCTTTCTTTTTTTTTCTTTGAGCTTTTTCTATTAGAAGAATAGATCAGCTAGATTTATAATATTTTACCTACTCATGTAAAAAATGTTTTCTAATTTGTGAAAACTTGTTTTGTCAGTTGCTGCACTAAAAGAACTGTCTCCACGTCCAAAATTGCAACAGCACAGACCACGAAAGAGGAAAGCGGAGTCTGCCACCTAACATCTTCTCCTTTTAAAAGCATATTAGTACGGTGGCCGAGAGAGCTCAACGCGCTGCAAATGAAGAAAACACATGCAAATAAAAAAAACACCAGCAAATAAAGAAAACACATGCGCTGCAAAATCCACAACACATGCAAATACAAAAACGCGCTGCAAAAGTTCACAACACATGCAAATACAAAAACGCCCTGCAAAAGTTCACAAAACATGCAAATATAAAAACGCGCTGCAAAAGTTCACAACACATGCAAATACAGAAACGCGCTGCAAAAGTTCACAACACATGCAAATACAAAAATGCGCTGCAAATACTCACAACACATGCTAATAGAGAAACGCGCTGCAAATACACACAACACATGCAAATACAGAAATGCGCTGCAAATACTCACAACACATGCAAATACAAAAACGCGCTGCAAAAGTTCACAACACATACCAGGCCTGGCGATCACAAGCCCCTTCTGCGATGATCTGAATGATGATGATGATGATGATGATGATGATTAGACTACTTTTTGAATTAAATTAATATTTTAATTTGCCCTGCAATAATTTATATCGCATCACGCATAACCAACGTCCGCGCTGTAATAAGATTAGCTAACTCCTCATTTAAAAAACAAAACAAAAAAAACAACTTGTTTAACACCTACATCTCTTCTCATTTTTTTTTTTAACTACGGGCCACAAGGGAAATGTTAAGAAATAAATTAAGGTTAAATAGTGTTATCAGAACATGTTGAAGTAGAGCTCTCATCGCTGAGTTTTTAGTTTCACTTTCTGCAGTGAATAATTGACTGGGATTTGAGACATAAAATCAAGTAAATAATAATCAAGTTCCCTTATAACACTTTCGTTGTGGTCTGTGCCAGTCCCGGCGCCAGGACAAACGGGTAATATTTTGCTTTAAAAAATATTATTAATAAATTATTAATAATGAATAATATATTTTTTAAAGCAAAATATTACCCGTTTGTCCTGGCGCCGGGACTGGCACAGACCACAACGAAAGTGTTATAAGGGAACACCAACAAGTGACGTAGCTGGCTGGGATCGCTGGCTGGGATTGTTCAATGTTTACTCTTCAGTGGTGTGCACCTGAAAGGTGAGTTTTTTTGGGGGGGGGGGGAATTATTATCAACTGGCCAGAATTTTGAGACCGCAATAGACGTGATGGAGTATAATGTGTTAAGAGCTCGCTCAAGTACTGGGGAGCTAAACCATTTAGTGCTTTGTAAGTAATTAGCAAGATTTTAAAATGTATACGATGTTTAATAGGGAGCCAGTGCAGTGTTGACAGAACCGGGCTAATATGGTCATACTTCCTCGTTCTAGTAAGAACTCGAGCTGCTGTGTTTTGGACCAGCTGCAATTTATTTATTAAGCGTGCAGGGCAACCACCCTGTAGAGCATTACAATAATCTAGTTTTGAGGTAATGAACGCATGAACTAACTTTTCAGCATTTTGCATTGAAAGCATGTGCCGTAATTTAGATATATTTTTAAGATGGTAGAATGCAGTTTTACAGATGCTAGAAACGTGGCTTTCAAATGAAAGATTGGTATCAAAGAGCACACCCAGGTTCCTAACTGACGATGAGGACAGAGCAGTCATCAAGTGTTAGACAGTATTCTAGGTTACTACTTGTGGAGTTTTTTTGTCCAATAATTAACAATTCTGTTTTTTCTGAATTAAGTTGCAGGAAATTAATAGTTATCCAATTTTTTATATTAGCTATGCATTCCTTTAATCTTGTGAATTGGTAAGTTTTGTTAGGGCGTGAAGAAATATAGAGCTGAGTATCGTCAGCATAACAATGAAAACTAACGCCATGTTTCCTAATGATAGCTCCCACTGGTAGCATGTACAGGGTGAAAAGCAACGGTCCTAGCACTGAGCTTTGCGGTACTCCATACTGAACTTGTGATCAGTGTGACATCTCTTCATTTACTGCTACAAACTGATAACGGTCAGATAAGTATGATTTAAACCATGCCAATGCAATTCCACTAATGCCAACATAATTTTCGAGTCTATTCAAAAGAATGTTGTGGTCAATAGTATCGAATGCAGCACTAAGATCGAGTAACACTAATAGAGATATACAACCACGATCAGATGATAAGAGTAAATCATTTGTTACTCTGATGAGAGCAGTCTCAGTACTATGATACGGTCTAAATCCTGACTGGAAATCCTCACAGATACCATTTCTTTCTAAAAAGGAGCATAGTTGTAAGGACACTGCCTTTTCTAGTATTTTTGACAGAAAGGGTAGATTTGAGATTGGCCTGTAATTGACTAATTCTGTAGGATCAAGTTGCGTTTTTTTAATAAGTGGTTTAATAATAGCCAACTTAAAAGTTTTCGGTACATATCCTAATGACAAGGATGAATTAATGATATTAAGAAGAGGATCTATGACCTCTGGAAGCATCTCTTTTAGTAGCTTAGTCAGTATAGGGTCGAGCATACATGTTGTTGATTTAGATGATTCAACGAGTTTAGCAAATTCTTCCTCTCCTATATTGTCTGAAGTGATACTGTAGTAGATGGTTGTATAGTTATAATTTTCTTCCTAATATTATCAATCTTGCACGTAAAGAAGTTCATAAAGTCATTACTGCTGTGCTGTTTGCAAATGTCAGAAGTTGAAGCTTTATTTCTTGTTAATTTAGCCACTGTATTGAATAAATACCTAGGATTGTGTTTGTTTTCTTCTAAGAGAGTCGAGAAATAAGCAGATCTAGCAGTTCTTATGGCCTTTCTGTATGCAATCATGCTCTCTTTCCACGAAATGCGAAAAACCTCCAGTTTTGTTTTCTTCCAGCTGCGCTCCATTTTTCTGGCTGCTGTTTTAAGGGCCCGGGTGTGCTCATTGTACCACGGCGTTGGACTATTTTCTTTAATCTTCTTTAAGCGCAGAGGAGCAACTGTGTCTAAAGTGCTGGAAAAGAGAGAGTCAATAGTTTCTGTTGCAACATCGAGTTCCTCTAGGCTATCTGGGATGCTGAGGAGATGAAACTGATGAGGAAGATTATTTACAAAGCAATCTTTAGTGGCAGCGGTGATAGTCCTGCCATGTTTGAAACGAGTGGACAGCTTTGCAGCCTTTGCTAAATTAAGTATACACGATACTAGGTAATGATCTGAGATGTCATCGCTCTGCTGCAGAATTTCAACGGTATCAACATTTATTCCATGTGACAGTATTAGGTCTAAAGTATGATTACGGCGATGAGTGGGTCCTGACACATGTTGCCTAACTCCAATAGAGTTTAGAATGTCTCTAAATGCCAATCCCAATGCGTCTTTTTCATTGTCTACATGGATATTAAAATCACCAACAATTAGGACTTTGTCTGTAGCCAGTACTAACTCTGATAGAAAATCAGCAAATTCATTGGTAAAGTCTGTATGGTACCCTGGTAGCCTGTATACAGTAGCCAGCACAAATGTCAAACGGGATTTATCAGTTACACTACATAACGTTACGTAAAGCACCAAAACGTCAAAAGAATTATATTTGAAACTACACTTCTGAGTAATACTGAAGATATTATTATAAATTATAGCAACCCCTCCCCCTTTGCCTTTCAGACACGGCTCGTGTTTATAACAATAATCTTGAGGGGTGGACTCATTTAAAGTAATGTAATCGTCAGGTTTTAGCCAGGTTTCTGTCAAACACAGCACATCTAGATTATGATCTGTAATCATATCATTAACAATAAGCGATTTTGGGGGAAGGGATCGAATATTCAGCAGCCCTAGCTTTATCATTTGTTCATCTGTATTATATCTGTTTTTTATTTGTTGGACATCAATAAAATTTTTACCGTTAAATGGTTTTGATGATTTTTTGTATTTACTAATTCGTGGAACAGACACAGTCTCTATGTGATAATATCTAGGTAAAAGAGTCTCTATGTGTTGGGCTTTATCTGACTTCTGTGATGTGAGACAGCTAGCAGACGGTCGGTTAAGCCAGTCCATCTGCTTCCTGACCTGGGCCCCAGTTAGTCAAGGTTCAACTTTAAGACTATGTGCCAAATTGCTAGAGAGAAGAGCGGCACCATCCCAGGAAGGATGGATGCCATCTTTTTTAACAGGTCAGGTCTGCCCTAAAAGCTTTTCCAATTGTCTATGAACCCTATGTTATTTTGCGGACACCACTTAGACAACAGGCCATTGACTGATGATAGTCTGCTAAGTATCTCATCACTCCTTCTAACGGGGAGGGGACCAGAGCAAAAAACTTTTTGTGACATTGTACTTGCGAGTTCACACACCTCTTTAAAGTTAATTTTGGTGATCTCCGACTGGCGAAGTCGAACATCATTAGTGCCGACGTGAATAATAATCTTAGAGAATTTACGATTAGCATTAGCCAGCACTTTTAAATTTGCTTTGATGTCAGGCGCTCTGGCTCCCAGTAAACATGTGACTATGGTGGCTGGTGTCTCTATTTTCATGTTCCGTGTAATAGAATCGCCAATAACTAGGGCACTTTCAACAGGATTCTCAGTGGGTGCATCACTGAGCAGGGAGAACCTGTTTGATGTTCTAATCGGAACAGAAGAGTGTTTTTTTGATCCACGACTATGCCGTCTCACAGTCACCCAGTTGCCCTTCTGCTCTACAGCCGGAACCGAACAATGTACAGAGTTCACTAAGCTAGTCGCATCCAAAGCAGTGTCTAAAGCTGTTACATTCTCACTACTCTCAAATAAAGTCTGGATGCGTGTCTCTAATTCTGAAATCTTCTCCGTCAGCCTGACTATCTCCATGCATTTATCACATGTGAACCCCTGTTCGCCGACAGAGAAGGTAATACTGAATATGTAACAGGCAGTGCAAGTGACAATAACAGGAGAAGATGACATGGCTTACCGTGTTTGTTGACTAATCCAACTCACCACAGTTGTTTGATAGACTCTATTGACTAATCCAACTCACCACAGTTGTTTGATGGACTCAGAAACAGGAGACAGGAGACCCGGATGCACAGATGGCAGGCTAACAGGCTAGCGAAATGCTAACACGTGATAGTGATTTAGATTAAAAGCTAGCGATGTCAGATTTAATGTGATAGGCAATATTAGACAATATATGGTGATGAGTAAGTTATATTTAGCAGTTTAAACAACAGGGAATGATATCAAATAGAGATTCAAAGCAAGCAAAGCAGACGCAAAACACAGCAGCAGGCAGACAGGAGCAATCGATCCCAGGAGCCCAAGGAGACGGCATATGAAGAGCTGGTTGAGGTTGTGACGCGGGCTGTAGAATGTTTAAACATCGACTGGCCCGCAGATAAGCAGGACGTTCGTTCTAAGAGCAAGCTAGACGAACGCTTCCTGCCAACTCGGTCACAACCTCAATGCCGGGGCCTGCCATTTTTCCCTGCCGTTTTTCCACACTGAGGTGTCGAGATCATGGGAGAAACCGGTGTCATATAGAGTTTATAGTTCACAGACCTCCAACTATTCCTCTATAATGGACTATAAGGAGCACGGTTATGGGGAGATGCCTGAAATTGAAGATAATTTAGCTAGCTATCTTTCTCCTGAGTCGGCATCTTCCCTAAAGGCCCTGGCATTACCCACTAAGCCAGTCCGTACTACATATATGCTAGTGGGTAAAGCATACTCAGCGGCTGGTCAGGCTGCAGCATGCCTTCATACCAGGCTGAGTTGCTTAGTGATATGGATGAGGGTGGGGGTATTGGGCCCAACGTTGTCCACAGATTTGTCTCTTAGGGCCACCAAGGAGACGGCTAAATCATGGCAGCCTTGGTGGCTACTGAGAGGCATCTCTGGTTAAACCTTAGTTCTATAAAAGAAAAAGACAATAACTTTCTCTTGGATGCACCCATCTCCCACAGGCCTATTCAGCAACACCGTGAACTCCAGGTTCCAGGAGGCATCGAAACATGCGGTCGCATTCCAGAAGCTCCTCCCCCGCCGCTCACATATCTCCGGGGCTGCTGACCACAGAGAGCAGCCCCAAACATCTAAAGCCAGCTCTTCGTACCGTGCCACACAAAAACAGAGTGTGGCTTCCCGTGCTCCCCCTCAAAAAAATTGGGGACGGGGGAAGTGCAATCTGCTGCAGCCTTCGAGGAAAAGGTCCTGACACCCAAGGGGTCAGGCCGATGGGGGCAGTCCCCCCCCGAAGTGAAGCGGTGTACACCTCAGTATACGGTGCCCACCTCCCTTCGGTGCCCTCAGGGGACCATTCTGCCAACGCTGCCACCTCCGGTGTTACAGGGCGCAGTGGTATCCGGCGAGCACATATGTCAGGGTCCACCCAGAAACGTAGTGGCCCTGGGATGCCCACCCCCTCCAAGGAGGGTCCTAGAGCAGTCAGTTCGGTCGTTCCCTGCCGGTTCGCTGTTACAGGACGCTGGACTGACAGCACAACAAAAACCAGAAGCCATTCTCGAGATGATGGTACCTCTAGAAAAGTTTTTGGCAGTGTGGAAGCTACTGCCAAATGTTTCTCGTTGGGTCCTGCATACGATAGAAAAAGGGTATCAAATACAGTTTGGGTCTCGCCCGCCCAGGTTTATGGGGGTCCTACCCACCGTGGTGGGCCCCGAGCAGGTTCTGGTAATGGAACAAGAAGTGAAAGCTCTGTTAGAGAAAGGGGCCATAGAACATGTACCTCACTCGGACAGGGAAACCGGGTTTTACAGCCGGTATTTCATAGTTCCAAAGAAGGATGGGGGGTTGCGTCGCACTTT
Source organism: Coreius guichenoti (assembly GCA_039654105.1). NCBI lineage: Eukaryota > Metazoa > Chordata > Actinopteri > Cypriniformes > Gobionidae > Coreius > Coreius guichenoti. The sequence continues at coordinate 24,564,756 of CM077181.1, forward strand.
AGATCTTCGGGTGCTGAACGAGGCGGTCATGCAACTAAAGTTCAAAATGTTAACCTTGAGACAAATCATGCCACAGATCAGGTCCGAGGACTGGTTTGTCACGATAGATCTCAAGGATGCATACTTCCACATTTCCATCCTTCCATATCACAGGAAGTTCCTGAGGTTTGCTTTTGGGGGAAAAGCATACCAATACAGAGTTCTTCCGTTTGGTCTAGCTTTATCACCCCGCACCTTCACGAAATGTGTCATACTGTCAGCAGTAAAGAGAGTAAAGCTAGGCCACTCACTCACTGTGAAACAGTTTCAAAGAATATTGGGTCTGATGGCAGCAGCATTTAACAAGATACCTTTTGGACTGCTATACATGAGACTCCTACAGTAGTGGCTCAGAGCCAAAGGGTTCTCCCCGAGGGGCAACCCTTTTTGCATGATCAGGGTCACGCGGCGATGCTTACGTGCCCTGGTTATGTGGAAGAAACCTTGGTTCCTATCCCAGGGTCCCGTGTTGGGAGATTCTGGTCGTCGCAAGACGCTAACGACAGATGCCTCTCTCACGGGCTGGGGAGCAATCCTAGAGGGTCGCTCAACTCAAGGTCTGTGGAGGAACCATTATCTCTCATGGCACATCAATCGCCTGGAGTTGTTGGCAGTTTTTCTTGCCCTCAAGAATTTCCTCACAGACCTCAGGGGCCATCATGTGCTCGTCCGCACAGACAACAAATCGGTGGTCGCCTACATAAATCACCAGGGGGGTCTGTGCCTGGGGCTGGATGCTATAGTACAGGCATGGCCGAGGCTGCGTCTGTACGCCTTTCCCCCGATTGCTCTGCTCCCGGGAGTTCTGGAGATAGTTTGCAGGGACCAAGTATGCCTAACTTTGATAGCCCCGCGGTGGCCGGGCCGAGTATGGTTTCCCGACTTAGTATCTCTCCTCGACGGGCCTCCACTTCAGATACCTGTCAGGAGGGACCTTCTGTCCCAAGCAGGGGGCTCGATTGTTCACCCCCGTCCAGAACTGTGGAACCTGTGGGCTTGGCCTCTGAGGGGGCCCAGCTCATAAGGTCAGGTCTCTCAACAGAGGTTGTGGAGACTATTCTACACTCCAGAGCTCCCTTCACGAGGAAACTTTACGCCCTGAAGTGGACAGTTTTCACTTCTTGGTGTAGTGACCGTCAGCGGGACCCAGTTAACTGCCCGGTGCTACCAGTCCGTTTTTTTTGCCTGTCATAGACGGGGCGCCATCACTGTTAATGCCTACCAGTCTGTTCCACGGCAAACCAGCATGCTCAATCGCGTCGCACAGCTGCTGAAATATATATTTTTTATATAGTTTTTTTTTTTTTTTTTTGTGCAAACAAAGCACTTGCTTCACTTCATAAAACTGAGGTTAAATCACTGGAGTCACATGGATTACTTTAATTATGTTTTTACTACCTTTCTGGGGCTTGAAAGTGGTAGTTGCATAGGCTGTAAATGCAGGGACAGAAAGTTCTCAGATTTCATTAAAAAGATGAAATATTTGAAAAAAACGTCATTTGTGTTTCGAAGATGAATGAAAGTCTTTATAGTGGTGGGCAGATCGAGTCTTCGTGGAACACTGAAAGAGTTGAAGCAAATGTGTCGTATTGTGTCGAAGCTTCAAAACAATCTGATACCCATCTCAACGGTGACACCTAGTGTGTTGATCTGAAACAACCTTGATAACGAGACATTTAATTTTTTTTTTTATTTTAAGGGTCCAGAATAATGCATTAGTTAAGCATTAATTAATGATTAACTTGTTCACAGTTAAGCACAAACACACTAGTAATTAAGGATTAACTTTACATTTTAAGGGTCCGGAATTATGCATTAGTTAAACTAGTAATTAATGATTTGCTTGTTCACAATTATGCATTAGTTAAGCATGGACACAATAGTAATTAATGATTAACTTAACATAATAGTAAGGGCATATTAGCCATTATTTTCAACTTAATAAGCCATATATTATTTTTGTGTAGTGATCTAATTATATTTCTGTGCCATTCTGTTAAGTTAAATGAACAATAAGCTAGTAATTATGTTTAATTATTGCTGATTTTGCCGTTATAAATTGCTAAAATAGTGTAATAAAGACAATTTGACCCCCTATTCTAAAGTGAAAGTTTTATCCTCATTAATTATGGCACTTATTGAGTGATATTTAAGTTTATTGACCAGAATAATCCAATAATTAAGCCTAACTACCATTAATACAGTACTACTAAACGAAATTTGACCCCCTATTCTAAAGTGAAAGTTTTATCCACATTAATTATGGCACTTATTGAGTGATATTTAAGTTTATTGACCAGAATGAGCCAATAATTAAGCCTAACTACCATTAATACAGTACTAATAAAGGCAATTTGACCCCCTATTCTAAAGTGAAAGTTTTATCCTCATTAATTATGGCACTTATTGAGTGATATTTAAGTTTATTGACCAGAATAAGCCAATAATTAAGGCTAAACTGCCATTAATACAGTACTAATAAAGGCAATTTGACCCCCTTTTCTAAAGTGAAAGTTATATCCTTAATTATGGCAGTTATTTGTTAATAAGCAGCTTTTACAGACACAAAACATACTTTTTTGTATATTTGGATAAATGGTGAAAGGTACATGAACGTATTGGCAACATTTAAACAAACGTATAATGCTTTTACAGCAAAAAACTTAAAATATATTTTATATCACAAAAAAAGATGTACAATTTCCCTTTTACCATTTTATAGATACATGTTATATCCCTAAACCCAAACATAACCATTTTACAGAGAATAAAAAAATGACAATACAACTTAATGGGCAGAAATGTTTGGGAAATTTTAAATTTTAGTAACAATATAGCATTTAAATGGTATTTTGAGCCACTAATCTCACTCAAACCTCTAAACCTACACATAACCATTTCTTAAAAGTATGTAGGGTTATAAAGAAAAACATAACTAACAAAAGTGTAATCTCAATAATTTCTTTATTGTGAAAATGTCAAAAGTGGTACCAATAGTAGTCCGAATGACGATGTGTTGCAGTCGCAGTCCTCTCTGGTTATATAGTTTTGTATGAGGTACAGAGCAGAATTTAAGTTATTTAATTTAAGCTTCACTCCACTATTTGAAGGCGCGCGTTTCTCATTCAAACACTAAAACACGGCATGTCGCAATCTGTGACGAAGCAGGCGAGAGCCAATGAGCGTTTGATATCACTGCCGTAAAACGCAATTTTTGAAATCATAACGAGTGCGAGATTTGTTTATGGTCGCTGTTGAAGATAAAAAAGATGAAGATCTCTGGGTAAAGAAGTTCCTCGTATGGATTCTAAAGATGTGGATTACAGCGAACAAATTAAATTGGTGTCTTTTGTGAATTTATGTTGCATTTTGGTGTACTTTCTAGCCATTGTGTCCCACGGCAAACAAAATAAGTATTACATGATAAATAATGGTTAAATGATTACAGAAATGTTATTCATTTTAGGGTTTTAAAGTGTAGTTTTGTTTAACGTAATCCTTTGAACCGAGTTTGCAGCAGAACTCACAAACAGAGCGAAATGTTTAGTGCTGTCAATGTTGTACGTGTTAGATGAATGTAGAACCACACTGTACATAAAAATACACATTCTCATGAGATCACGTTGCAGAATAACTGCTAAACAAACCAATAGTGTAACTAAGAACTCATCTTTAGAATAGGGGGTCAAATTGTCTTGATTTGTATTGAATTAATGGCAGTTTAGCCTCAATTATTGGCTTATTCTGGTCAATAAACTTAAATATCACTCAATAAGTGCCATAATTAATGAGGATAAAACTTTCACTTTAGAATAGGGGGTCAAATTGTCTTTATTACACTATTTTAGCAATTTATAATGGCAAAATCAGCAGTAATTAAACATAATTACTAGCTTATTGTTCAGTTAACTTAACAGAATGGCACAGAAATATAATTACATCACTACACAAAAATAATATATGTCTTATTAATTTGTAAATAATGGCTAATATGCCCTTACTATAATGTTAAGTTAATCATTAATTACTATTGTGTCCATGCTTAACTAATGCATAATTGTGAACAAGCAAATCATTAATTACTAGTTTAACTAATGCATAATTCCAGACCCTTAAAATGTAAAGTTAATCATGAATTACTAGTGTGTTCGTGCTTAACTAATGCTTAATTGTGAGCAAGTTAGTCATTAATTAATGCTTAACTAATGCATTATTCTGGACCCTTAAAATAAAGTGTTACCTATTATTCTTGTGTTTTTTTAATGTGTTGAGTTTTTAACATCTGTCTGACCTTTACATGGGCTTGGTTTTGTAACCTGTAGGCTCCTCATTGTGAATAACTATAGTTTATTTTGGTCATGAAAAATTAATATTAATAAAAGAAATCAAGCCACAATGTCTCATATTTTTACATATAATTTCTCCAGCCTTTGAAAAAAGGGACACCTGGGGAGGCCAGCAACCCAGCAGGCAAACCGGACTCGGGAGGCTCAAAAAGGACAGCTCCATTAGAGTATTCATCGGAACAAGTTGCCAGAACAAACTTAAACATGCCTCCTGGAATACCAATGCGATTTACACTATTTACAGTGTTAACATCACAACAATGTTGTAGTGCCTGAGATATGAAATGCGGAGCTTTTGACACGTCTGGCAAATCGAAAAGGGCGGGGCCATGTTGACCAAAAAGCTCCTGGTAACATCGTTTCAGAACATTCATTCCGAGAACGTCCAGAATCCAATCACACAAGCCACCAGGAGTGTCTTTGACAACAAGCACCCCGCAATTTGAAACAACTTGGCCACAGAGCTCAATATTCAGCTCCATATAACCAAGATAAGGAATGGACAGACCATTGGCAGCGCGAAGCTGTAACCACTGACATGACCGAAGTTGCTCCTGACCCAATGGTTCAAAATGCTGCAGAAAACAGCTTTCCGTAATGGTGGAGACCATCAAGCCTGTATCAACCAAACAGGGCACCAGCACGCCACCTATAGACACCACAAGATGAGGACAGGAGGACATTAAACGAGACGCAGGGACAGAACCTTTTGACAAAACGGAGCCGATGGAATCCCCAGCTGAGCTGTGGCTCTGCAGCCCGGTGGGCACTAGTTTTCCGATTGTGCAGAAGTGTAAGACTGCTTATCCCCAGCAAATGGTGCAATGGAATGCGGAGTGCGCTGGGGAACCCGCACACCATCGCACTCTCGGGCAAAATGGCCTGTCTTTTGACACCTTCTACAAATTACAGGCCCATTACGAGGAACTCGATTACACATTTCTGGGCCTTGCAATCGGGCGAAGCTTTGTGTGAGCTGATTTAATTGCTCTTGCTGTGCTTTCAGCATTTCTCTCAACTCACCCAATTCGGACGTTTGAGGCGAATTACGAGTCCCCACTCGCAAATCTCCATTAACAACATACTGAATTCCATGCGCCTATAGGACAGATAAACTTCGGGCCCTCGCACCCCCTGGCATCCCTTCATGCTCCCATCAAAGGGCTTCGCTCTAACAAAGTGGAATTGGGCTGTCGACGCACCAGCTGTTTAAGCTCTCGTCTCAAAGTAATGTCATTAACGTGTTCGACAAATTGATCACATAACACTGTTTCAGTGTTTACCATAGCATTTGGCGACTGTCGCTTAACCTTCTCCAGGAGGCTCATCAAGGCGAGGGAAAACTCCAAGAGTGTTTCCCCCTCTTGCTGCTTCCTGGAGAAGAAAGCTTCCTGCAAAGCTATATACGACAACGAGCATCCATACAACTCGCGCAGTGCTTTAATAATTTTCTCAGGATCGCCACGCTCCTCATCCGAACGATATCGTATCTCTTCTCGCGCCTCCCCCTCTAAATGATCGAAAAGAAAGAAGACCTGATCTGCAGGGGATAAATAATGAGTTCTCATACATGCCTTAGCTTCCTCAACCCATTCATTAATACTCACCCCAGACCTCCCACAAAATTTTGGGCACCTCCTATCTCTAGGTACAAATACAAACCTATCAGTTACTGGAGTATTAGTACCAGTCGATGGTGGAAGAATGGAGGAATCGACTGTGGCAGGGGTACTAGGTCCAGCAACACTAGCCCCTTGTGACTCAGACGCCCTTTCCTGTCTCAATTCATCATTGTCGGCTCTAAGTTGAGCAAGTTCTTTAAGTTCCTGCAATTCTCCCTCCATTATTATAGAATATACCTTTTTTTTAATACTTGACACTAATGAACGTTACCTAGGGGAGTCAAACTAGAAACTGCAGTCACCGGAGCACACGCTGCTGCTTTTTTCCTACAAAGAAAAAAAAAGAGAGAAAAAAAAAAAAGACCACAGCACAAGACACATGCACAAACATACAAAAGCCTGTAGTGCAGTAGAAAACCAGCCTGCTCCAGGAAGCCCTCAGCTCCTAAAAAAAAAAAAAGAAGAAACAGATGAGTCAAATTATTAATAAATTAAACAAATTTAAATAAACAAAAGTAAACACATTCAAAGTCAATTTACTAAATTAAACATAACCAATATGAAAAAAAAAAAAACGATTTACAATATACTCAAAATAAACAAAGTATGAATACTGCAAACACACATTAAGGGAAAAAAAAAAATGCACTGTTGCAAATGTAGAAAAATCACACCAAACACAAAGCTAACTGCAATATACACCTGGAGATATTGCAGTCAGATGTTGCAGTCAGACTCAGACAGTCAGGATCACGACCTCAATTTAACAAGGCAGACAAGGGTATCTAGCACTTACAAAAATAAAGTTTACCTACCCGGTGATACGATGACGTAATACTCAGACGACATATACAGAAATCATACAATAGCTTCGTTAACAGCAACAGCTGGTGCTCCGACCAGGGCTACGTTAAGCTGCATTGCCACACCGATGGGAGCCCTGAAGGCACACTGCACTGAAACGTAAGTTAAGTTGAACCAAACTTTCCACAACACCCCAAAACACAGCATTAAACTTACCTGGGAGTAAGCAGCACACCACACGCACAGGGATTCTCAGTAACCCAACGTCACACTAAACAAATGAAATCGTACAATGTCACTGGATAACACTAGGCTCAAACAGCTAAACTACACGGCTAAAAACAACACGTAACTCTGTAGTCCGTAACAACGACGCAAAGGGGCAGGCTTTCAACCTCCAAGATTCATAAACAACAGGTTTATATACTCCAATGGGGCCATAACGCATTGGCCACATCTTAAATGATAGTGACGTGTTGAAAACGTCACATGACCTCACTACATATATCACTAACTTATGCTGTGCTATCTATCACTAACTTAGTCGGTAACACATTAGAATACTGTTCCGTCATTAATGAATACGGCATTTCAGAATGTTTGTAAACAATAGGTAAACAAACTGGAGAGATCCAGCCGGCTACTGTAAACAGTTACATTTTTTACATACAGTTACATACAAAAACATTGTTGTTGATCAAAGTTGAAACTATGACGAAAACGTGTTGTGTTTGGGGTTGCGCCGCCAGATATACAGCAAAAGGTGTAGGATTTTATCGATTTCCTTCAGAAAAAAGTAAATATATCCAGCGGAACCTGTGGGTGAGGAGGTTAAAGCGAGTGGACGTAAGTAAGTAGTGAAAAGTAGTGCTACAGAGAAGATAGCAAGACTGTTTGGTGGTGGAGTAGCCATTTCTAACGGGGCAGACTGGGAACCAAACCTCCATCATCGTGTTTGTGGAAGATATTTTCTCACAGGTAATGTATAAAATGTTTGGTTTGGTTGTCTTTGAGTAATTTAGCAAAACATAATGGCTAGCCTGCTAGCTAACGTCAGCTCTAGTTTTGGCAGTGCTAATGCTGATGTGACACCCTAAAATATGTTTTTCATATTAATCATTTTGTGATTCTGGCGAAAACAATTATTTTCTTTAATTTGTTCATTTTAATAGAGCATTGTTTGGGTCTGTGAGATCGGGACTTATGTGCAATGCATACACGTTTGCTCCTGTCTCCTCAATTTTTCCTGTTTTCACAGGACTTTCTAATCTGTCAATAAGGCTTTCTGCACGGGCTAACAAACAGCAGTGTTCATTGTAAAGCTTGCTTTGTTGGGCCTAAATTGAACTCTCCAGTGTCCAAAATTGAAGTTGTAAACATTTGGTAAAATATAGTTACTTAAGAGCACATGCTTAAATGGTCTATGTCTTTATGTTTATTATGCAGGTTGTCCGAACCCTGACCCCGACCACCCTGACTTTGCTCCTTCGCAACACCTGGGACCTAAGTTAGCCAATCCAACCGCATCTGCTAAGAGAGCAGCAGATAAACAGGGTCGGTACCATCGAGCAGTGAGAAGGAGACAGCTTTATTCTGCAGCTGGACCAGGACCAGAACCAGAGATTGTTCCTGGCAGAGAAGACAACCAGGAAGAAGAAGGGGACAACCAAGACAATGCAGGACAATGTCATATGTGTGAAATGCTACAGCAAGAGGTACATAGGTTGCATTTAGAGAGAGACTCTTACAAAGACAAGCTGTCAAAATTGTCCATCTCTTCAGAAAATTTAATTGTCACAGAGAATGATGCAGCTAGTCAAATTAAGCGCAAACAGAAATTCTTTTCATTTTATTTTGGACTGCCATCTTTTGCTGTGTTTATTTGGATTTTGAACTTAATTGCACCGCTTATTTCAGAAAGAAGGGTTATCTCCAAGGAGAATCAACTTCTTTTAACTTTGATGACGCTCCGACACGGACTTGCCCATTTAGACCTTGGTTTCCGGTTTGGTGTGTCCTCTGCATGTGTTTCAAATATTATCAACGAAGTCATACATGTCCTTGCAAAGCGTCTCCAATTTTTAATCTCCTGGCCATCTTCAGAGGTTCTTCGGAAAAACATGCCACAGAAGTTCAAGAAGAGGTTTAAGAAATGCGTAGTTATCATTGACTGCACAGAGTTTTTCATTGACAGGCCATTCAATCTCAGGGCTAGAGCCCAGACCTGGTCGAATTATAAACACCATAACACTCTTAAGGCTCTAATAGGTATCACGCCCTATGGCTCAATATCATTTATTTCCAAAATGTGGGGAGGGAGGATATCAAATAAAGAGATCAGTGGTAAGTCTGGCTTTTACAGTAACATTAATCCAGGCAATCAGGTGATGGCAGATAGAGGTTTTCTGATAGGTGACCACCTGGCTAGGCTTGGTGCCACACTGGTCATGCCTCCATTCTTGAAGGGGAGAAAGCAGGTACCTGGGTGTGATGTTGAGAGGCCCCGCCAACTTTCAGCATTGCGAAGCATGTGAAGCGAGCTATTGAACGCATCAAGATCTTTAGAATTCTGAAAAACACGCTCCCTCTGACCCTTGTTCCTCTCTCCAGTGACATATTGACCATCTGTTGTGATCTAAGTAATCTTAGACCTAAACTTATTAAATAATACTGCTACCGGACTTCGATTACTTTCCTCTCACTCTTTAACAAATTGATAAGCTATAATCTCTTGTGATTACTCTTGTGAAAAGATATTTGAATCAAAACCCTTTGCTCCTTAACTTTGTTGTGTACTTCACTGATTTATTTTTGGATTATTTTATTTATTAATGTATTCATCTTATTGTTTTTCTTTCTTTTTTCTCTTTTAAGATAAATATGTATGTACATCTTTAATAAATGTCCATTATCTTTGTATACAATTTTACTTGGTTTCATTGTCATGTTCTTCCCCCCTTAATGCCGTACATAGAACTTGCCTAATCCACAACTGGATAAACAGCACCTCTCCTAACATAACTAGTAAGGTATTATTCATTTGTGAGCATAGAGGTACACAAAGATTTTTGCAACATTCAATAAACATTTATTAGGTAAGTGTTGTCTCTTTTTTTCTTTTCAGCACAAGTTGAGCTAACAGTCTACTTTCTATTTAAAACATTCAATTAAAGCACAATAAAAAAAGATAATTACAATATTTACTAGATGAGAAAGAGGCAAGAATAGATCAAATATACTAAATATGATTTACATTGAATTGAAATTGAAAAGGTGTTAGTGCTGTACATATTCATGTCTGCATTATCTACATCTGCCACATAGCCACTGCTTTGTCTTTCTTTTGATGCCTACACAACTGTAGTGGTACATTTTCACACTGCAGTTTTCATTAGAGCAGATTATGGTCCTTCCAAACTTGGGTCTGCTGCAAGTGCAAATGACTGCATCATCCTGACTTGTTTCCATTTTCTTCTTACGGAGTTCTGGGATAAGGTGTGTTTCAACAAACACTTTAGTTTGGTGCAACAAATTAGTGATATGATCTTCATCTCGTGACACATTGATGATGACAAGGCCAGGCTCTGTCCAAATAACAAAGTTGCACTGGGTACAGTTGGTCACTAGCATTTGTGTTTGTACCTGATCATAATACTGGTGGGCCTTCTTCAGATTACCATGGGTATCTAAGCAAAAAGTTGGATCTTGGATTTGTAGGATCTCAATAGAGCACAAGTCCTTGTATTTGAAAGGGCATTTAATTTCCAGAACTGCAACTCCATGACAGTCACATGTTGAGGTCCCATCAGGTGATGCTTCAAGGAATAGGTAAGGCTGGTAGATGACAAGTCCTGTGCGTTTCAAAACAAAGTTTGTGTGTACTGTTGTCATGTGCCGATAAAACTCATCTCTTGCAGTGTCTTTGTGTTCAGTACCCCATTTTACTGAGGGGATGTGGGAGATGCTCTTGGTATCATACTGCATGATGGTCCTTACAGCTGAAGCTCCATTTGCTTTGCTTTTGATGACCCTGTGGATGTTGCTGGCAGTCACTCTTCCTCTTCTCTGAGCACTCAAAAGGTGTGACTGGGACTGAGCAACAGTTGCTTGAGACAGATTGTCAATCTGTGCCTTGGTGGGAATGGCATCATCGATTATAGTCTGTGGAGAGCAATTGTCAACATTAGTTAGTCTCGCTAATCTGTATGGGAGTTGTGGGTAATCTACAGCATCCTCTGATTCTGAAGCGGTGTCGGTGTCACTGCTGTCCCTGACTAAAACTGCTGCAGTGGGTAGGATCTCTCTCAGCTCTGCAAAGGCTTGCTGTTGCTCCTGTATAGATAACCCTGGTACTTCCTTCCTTTTTTTCCTCTGTCTGCCATTCAATACCTTACCATGCTTTGGATGTGACATGTCAAGATTTTCAGCAGTACAGCTAGCTATGTTTTGCTTTTCACATTTTTTCCATTGACATGGGATATCAGTACATGACACTTCAGTTCTGTATCTGCTTTGTGTAATGCTTTCAATGGCAAACAGTAGAGCAGCAATGTGGCTGCAGGCCTCTCCTAAAGCTGCTGCACAAGTGCAGTGGGCTGCAACAATACAGCCATTTCTACTAACACAAACCCAGGGTTTGTATTTTTCTTCTTTGATCCGCTGTCCTGGAGCCACTGTGACAGCGACAAAAGCAACAGGACTTGTTTCTGATGGATCATGCTGCTTGATGTTTTGGACATGATCACAAACAAAATAGTTATATGCCTCTAGTGACTTATAGGCTCGCAAAGCCTCACCTGTACAAGGGCCTGGAGTGTTAATCAGGTAGTTAAAAAGGTCAAGATACTGAACAGGGGGCAATTTATTAGCATCAGCAGCATACCAGCCATCATCTAGACTGTATGGTCTGGCAAAGACAGAATCTGATCTTCAAACGAGAGCTTCAGTTTACTAATGTACCTATTGGAATCAGATTTGTCCAACTGAAGAACATATGCAGAAAGATTAGACATATTTCATGTGAAAACTTTCTGTCTCTCCCTCAGTCTGTCTCTGAAAGCAACTGCCTGCCTTCTTTCTGTCTGGACTGGATACTCCTGCCTGTCTTTGGGCTCCCTCTCATTTGCTCTGTCAGGTCCCTAGTGTTCAATGTAAAAAAAAAAAAGTGGTTCTGTTAAATTGCAGAGTGACTGGAAGAATGTGCAAACAACCAATATTAAAACTGCTAAGAGGAAATCTTAATGATCCCCTAAATTATATGATTCATCCAACGTTTACCTTTCTGCTGCCAACCCTGCTTGCTCTTCAACTCTACTTCATGTATTCTCAAAACTGTCCATCTACAAAATCATAGCAGAGCATAATTATCTTCAGCTGGGGAAATTCGAGACTAATTAGTAAACTTAAGGTCTCTTTTGAAGATCAAACTCATTGCCAGTCACTGCCTGAAGTAAAAGTATTATACAAGGAAGAGACAGAACTTCTAGTGTCATGTAGGCTACTGATCAAATGTCAATGGAAGAAATAGGAAAAGCAAAACATAGTTGTAGGCTACTGCTGATGGATGATTGATGCGTGTACCACATTGGTTTCATCATCACCGCGAGTTTGCTCTAGCTGAGTAGCGCTAGTCTACAGCGCGCTATCCTTTTCACCGTCAAAAGCTCACGTCTGTGCTATCCGATCCGAGCAACAGAAAACGATCATATCCTTTTTAGTTAGATAACAAGGAAATAGACCATCTACCATAGCCTAACACATTGTAAGTCAAACAGCAACAGTCACTAAAATAACTACTCAATGGTAGGCTGAGGCTCATTTAAAAATTATGGTAGTAGACTAGCGCTACATCTACTAGACCAAGGTTAGGCATTTCATGTATTGCTATCTCCTGAATTAGTTAATCAGTCCCTCAATGATCTTGTTAACTATGTCTGAATTTCCACCACGTCTGTTTTTGAATCAACTTACCTGTTGAAATGTAGATTAGGCTACTGCCGAGTGCCGACGGTGGGTCTCCCTTTGGCTTTTGCCACCCGGAAGAACGTCTATTATTGTTGTGACGTCATGGTGAATTGTCGTATAACTACTAAACAAATGAGTAATGCACTATTAGCATTCTAGTACCTACTATTACCTAACAAGAAACTCTGATTAACGAATTAATAATAGTGCTTAGTTAAATGTGGTATTTCACTATTAGCTAATCAATAACTACTATTTTTTTTCACAGGACTACTAAGAACTACTATATACAAATCCATAATAAATGTGAATAAGGCATAATATATAATTAATTCTAAAGTGAAGGTGACAGTAACCCATTAGTAATGACTCAAGTATTACCAAATCCTTCAGAAGGAATTACTAATTATTTGGATGAATATTCTAAAAACACGAAAACTCTCTAGTAATGACTGAAGTCATTGTAAGCTTTTAAGGTTTTTGTAGTTACTAATTCGTTAATTAGAGTTTCTTGTTAGTTAATAGTAGTTATTAGAGTGTTAATAATGCGTTATTCACTTGTTCCTGTGTAGTTTATCGTGATTGACAGAACAGTATTCTAAAGTGTTATGCTTAGCCTATATATGAATGTCACAATATATATCCTATCTGTCACTGTCTCAAGCCTATAAGTTAATATATGTCAATTTAAATCTAGCCTAAATATAACTAACCAAATCGCAATATAAATGTCACTATATAGCAAAAAATCCCCTATCTCAAAATCTCTCTCCTCTCACAAAAACCCACGAGGTGAAGATGCATTAACTTCAATTTTAAACTTTTTGGGAGTAGGTTGAGACAGATGTGCGATTGTGTGGTCTGTTCCCAACCCTGTCAATGAAACTCAGATTTGGCGGGTATGCCACCTGTCAAAACACTTGTGAAACGCGCCGAAGCTTCATTTAGCCGTAGTCACGTGACACAGATGTTTTGAATCATACTTTGGAGCAGTGTTTCAAAACATCTACGCTTCGGGATCTCAACAAAGCGTCGAAACGCCAGTTTCGCGCCAGCCATCCCTATTGTTTTATTAAAGATCCTTTTGTTTGTAGAAACCTGTTTGAAACGTTTTCATCATCTTCATCTGAACCAGATTGTGACAGAATATCAGAAGAATGGAGATTGCCACCATAAATGTAGCCCCTATGGGGATTTTCCTCAGGTCCTCAGGGGCTACAGTGTTTATTTTTCAAGACGGCAGAGACATGGAGGAGTATGTGGAGTTTTTGAGCGTCTGCCATTGTGCCACCTGCAGCGACATCACGCTCATGGAGGGATTCTGGGTTGGACTCGATAACGAGAGCCGGATGGTGATGCCACGTACCATCCATCACCACCCCAGAACCAGACCCAGTGCCCATGCCCACTGCGAAGATGGAGCCAGAGCCCACCACAGACCGAGAGACCCAGCCAATGCCAACTACGGGGCCTGAGCCAGCTGCCTCGTCTGTTCGGGAAGAGCTGACCAGGTGTGTGAGCTGGCCTTCACATCAGTCCCTGTGGGAGTGTTAGTGGAGCTGGAGGAGAATGATTGGCTTATAGACTGGAGTGCAGAGGTAACGCTTCCCACCCTGTGCAGAGGTAACGCTCCCCCACCCCCCGCCATCCCCCGAACCTATGCTGCCTTTTAAAATTCCGCCAATCAATGAATAATCATTTTCATCACTGGAATCCCCATCCAGCACAGTATTGTCTTCGTGGCTATCATCCCTGTCCCTTTTCAAACCTTCCTCTCCTTTTTATTCCACCGGAGCCAGCCCTTCCTTCGACCCCGCCTCCGCTGGCTCCGGAGCTTATACAACCTGGATCCACCTTGGAACTTTGAGTCACCAGCTCTGTCGTGGCATGGGGATTCCCTGGCTCCGCCTCATCCCTCCGAGCCCTCAGCTTTACCTCGGACCGTTGACCAAACAGCTTCACCCTGGCTCCTCGCCCCACCGGCTGCACCTGGGTCATTCGTCACCACACCATTGCCACGGACTTCCGGGCAGTCTGCTGTGCTTCAGCCCTCCACCCCTACAGCTGTGTCGGCCTTCTCCATCCCTCAGCCTCCTCCATCCCTTATGGGGTACTCGCTCTTACCTGCGTCTGGCCCCCTCTGTCCACCTCTGTCCACTGGCCCCCAGGCTCCACCTCGACCACTCGTTGCCGGGACTCCGCCTCGGTCTCCTTGTCCATCAACGTCACTGGGTCTCTCAGTCCATTGGACTTCACCTGGGACTCACCATCTACATGCATCACCTCAGTTGGTCGGGCTCAAGTTTCAATTCTGAATCTGATTCAGCATAAGCACACACCATTACAGTGGGCTCAGCATCATCCTCTTTTCCAGAGCACAACAGCCCTCTCTCCGATGCAGCGATCGAGATCTGATCCTCAGCCGGAGCCCCGAATGAAATGCTAGGTTCCCCCATGAGAATGACCAACAATCCCATCCGGAAGCTGCACAGCTTGCGATGCGCTAGAGGGGGAAAGGCCCTAGGGGGTTGGTTCCCTGAAGGAAGCTATTTCACTGAAGTAGACCTCTCCTGGTGGCCACCAGGGAGAGTGCTACAACAGGGAATAGGCAAGAGAACTAGCGCACCTAGAGAGCCGTGATAACCCGCACTGCAGCTCAATGGCACACGACACGCTGAGGAGTGAGAGGTCCGTCCGGGTTTTGTCCAGCAGGGGACTTAAGCTTTCCGGAAGGAAGAAGAAAGAAGAGTCAACCGGCGTGTCGACGTGGTCATGTTCTCATGCGAAAACATGAACCACCCATGAACATCGTCTCAGCATGCTTATGCCCAGGCATGTGAAACAGTGATCATGGCCATCAATGAGGACAGGAAATGACCGCATCCAGAAACACACGGGTGGAATGCCATCTTTAAAGGCCCCCTGAAATCAAAATGTAAGTTTTTTAGCTTTTAGTATGAATATGTTAGCCTTAAGGTCATGAATAAGATGGTGTGTTCCAAAACAATGACAAAATTCGCATTTAGGAGATATAAGCATTCAAAACTTACAGTCTCTCACTTCAGCTAAAATGGATCATGGATTTTAATGACATCACCGCGGACTTCAGGTTCTCATCATATCTTCTGTCCAATCAAATGTTCTCTAGAATCTGAAGTGTCCCGCCCCCTAAATAGACATTGAAGCTGCAGCTGAAATCGGTCACTTTCTCACAAATTTCCTGTTTTCTACATGGTGAATGGCACATAGTGAACTATACAGGGGATAGGGAATGATTTAGACAGTGTAAATATGCTTTCAGTTGAGGAAAATGAAGTCTGGTTTCACGTTAGTCACCTCCACAGCGCGCGCACACACACACAGTCTGCTCCGGTCCAGAGACGCGAGAGCGAGCAGATTATATGCGCGAGTCAGCACGGACAACAAAACGTATCGGACCCATTTGAATTCTGCACAGAATGCTGTATTTCAAAGCGATATGGAGGATATTATGATGATAAACTGTTAGAAGATTAGGAGTAAACTGCAGCTTTACCTAGCTGAAAGGCACTAATCAAACTGTGATATAAATTAAATGCTATTGGCTGTTTTAAAAAGGGGGAGGAGCTGCTCCCGTCCTGTCTTCCTGTTTCACGGGAAATTACGTCAACACATTGAATAATGCTGCGCGTTTCAAGGCACTTCAGTGGGCCTTTAAAAAGACGCAAACTCACACTCATGTAAGCTCTTTAAGGGAACTGCTCTCCTTGGTGCTAAAGCACACGGGAAAAGATCATGGCAACACTGACAAGGAATGTGCTGTGTAGTGTGCTCTCACTCTCGTAATAACAGCTTTTCAGCGCTCTGAAAAAGCGTACCATCACCAGCTATAAGAACAGCCTTTTAGCGCTCACTGAAGGCGCACACACATAGACAACGAGAGGACTCGATCACCGCTGTAGCACCATCACACCAACGAAAAGAAAGCTTCTTCCCTGAAGAACTGGCTCTTAGAAACACTGCTTGCAGATTAGAGAGAGGAACAAACTAACCGCTCGGCTCTGAAGCGAAAGGCTAATATGCAATCCACCTGCTACTCATTATATAGTCACAGCGCTTTTTACAATGCCACGCGAGAGAAAACAGGAGACCCGGATGCACGGATGGCAGGCTAACAGGCTAGCGAAATGTTTAACGCGTTGTGATAGTGATTTAGATTAAAAGCTAGCAATGTCAGATTTAATGTGATAGGCAATATTAGACAATATATTGTGATGAGTAAGTTATATTTAGCAGTATAAACAACAGGGAATGATATCAAATAGAGATTCAAAAGCAAAACAAAGCTGTACGGAGCTACAGACGCAAACACTCAGCAGCAGGGCCGACAGGAGCAATTGATCAGGAGCAGCATATATCTGTGCTGCGAGGCAGAGCAGCTTGTGCAATCATTGCATGCCAATGTGCATTGGCTCATTTAGTTACACTCGAAGTAGATTGGTCTCTCTAGCGAGATTCCTATTCATCGGTCATTCGACGTGGCGTCGAGAGTGACCGACTGAATGAGAGTGACCGACTGACCGACTGAGATAAACACAAATATCTGACCAACAACAGTTCAAACAGAATGAGCAGCAGAGTAAAAGTGAAGCAAGTAGAGTAGTCCCTCATGTAGTGGGTACAATGAGCAACCCGCGTCGAAATGCATCTCGAATGCCACACAGCCCAAATGAGTGCAAACTCCAGGACACTAAACGGCAAACAGGAACAGATTGTGACACTCAGGAGGTGCTCGTAAGGCACTTTGCTCAGCTCGTAATTCCTCTCACATGATGCGAGTCGTGACCACACGAGCATCAAAAGCCGCTTTTCGGCCCAATGGTGGAAAAACAGCTATAGATCGACACAATTTCTCTCACCGGAGGATACAAATTGCTTGTGAGCTACTACAACAGCAAAACTTGCACCATATACGCCCGGACGTTTTAGTCCAACTCAGTTGGTGCCATCTTGTATCTCAGGTATCTGTTGTATTAAAAATGAAACCAAGCCTATCAATATTAATAATAATGCAACTTCATTGTAGTGTTCGCCAGAACGGTTGTTTTGCATTACGGTTAACAAACTGCTTATGATCCCCCTGTGGTGAAAATTTAAGTTTTAAATGTTGTTTATGTGTCTATATGGTGTTTTTAATATGCTTTAAGACAAACCATGTGCAAATTCATAAGTCAACACCATTGTTGAGTATTTTCTTTTTTAAACCGCAGTGAACCAAAGACTCAAAAACGCGATATTGACTACCATTTTTTGTATATTACTGTTTATTCTCTGGTTTGCTGTAATAGAACTTTTTCACCTGTTTTTTTAAATGCTTTCGTATACTAAAAATGCTTCCCTGACTAAAAATAAACTGACTAAATTAAATAATTACACCTAATTTAACAGTTACATCAGGTGTTTGTGCATTACCTTTGTTATTGAGATCAGTTAAACATGTTTTTGACACTAACAGGGTGTTGCTTCAAGCTGTGCTTTAATTAAAGTGTTTCTTTAATTTTGTGTTTAAAAACTCCTATGAGCCTAGCTTCCGGGCAAGTACAAGTCACTGGAGCCTTTGCGTCAGCCTGTTTTGCAGGTTGCAACATGTCATAGCTGAAGTCCTCAGACTTTGAGTTTCTTCTTTCTGTAACTTCAGTTTGACCCCCATACCCTAATTGATTGCAAACAATGGACAAAAAATAAGTTAACAAATACACGGACAACCAGAAGAGTAGCAGACCACTAAGTTCTTTATTCCAGTCCTTCTCAAGAGCTTTGAAGTAACATTACGTGTTACAAATGGTTATGAGTTAACGAGAATACAGTGAAAAGTATTCCAACGTTTCTTCAAAAAGACATAAGCCGTGTCTCATTTTGAATGCTGCATCCTCCGGATGTCACATTTTTCGGCTGCAAGGATGTCTCATTTAAAAAAAGTAAGCATTATAAAACTGACCACTATTTCTTGTGAAGTGTAAATTTTTGTAATTTATTTATGACTTTGGAATGTAATGGTTACTTTACTAAAATGAGACTTCATCAACATATTCTGCAGAAACTAAAATAAAACTAAAAATTCATAATTATTATGATGGTTGATGTATTATTGCAAGGTTTATTAAATGTAATTTTTACAGTATAAAATTTTACTATAGCGGGAAAAAAACTATTAGTACACTTTTAAACACTTTTTATAGCATTCATCTCACATATTAACATCAATGCAGAACTTATAATATATATATATTAGGGCTGTCAATCGATTACAATTTTTAATCGTGATTAATCGCACACTTATCATAAAATCAAGCATACGCCATTTATCTCATTAAACACATCATCATTGTCATCATTTGCTATAACCAGCAAAGTAAACAATGATAAAACTGTATTTTCTGCAAGCTTCAAGGATCATTGGAGACTCCAAAAGGACACCAAATAACCAAATATAAGGAGTCCATATAATTATATTATATAATACATTTATACACACCTAAGCACCCATGAAAAAAAAAACATTACAGAAAAAAACGTTACAGAATTCACAGTGTATAGTTTGTGTACAGATCAACAACAACAAGATTGTTTTCATTTTAGATGAGTCAAGGTGCGATACCGAACAGGACCACACGGAGACGCCAAAAACTCCTAAATCAACCGCTTTGACTGCATAAACCTACGATAACTAAACACAACAACATACACATGACAAATCAAACATTATCCTTCCCGAGTGTGTGCGGAAACAACGCGAATGTACTGTGTGTCTGTGCATGAATGCAGCGCGAACAGTGATAGAGCGCGCACATACATGGTTTGTTCTTTGTGCATCAATATAACAGACTCTCACGCGCTTACTGTACGACTCCTGTACGTCACCAAAATTGCGCTCTTCAGAAACAATCGCAGAAGATTGTTTTGGGGAGGATGGATGGGGCCATGTATCGTGTATCATGTATCTACCAGCATGACAACGACCTGAAACACACAGCCAGGGCAACTAAGGAGTGGCTCCGTAAGAAGCATCTCAAGGTCCTGGAGTGGCCTAGCCAGTCTCCAGACCTGAACCCAATAGAAAATCTTTGGAGGGAGCTGAAAGTCCGTATTGCCCAGCGACAGCCCCGAAACCTGAAGGATCTGGAGAAGGTCTGTATGGAGGAGTGGGCCAAAATCCCTGCTGCAGTGTGTGCAAACCTGGTCAAGAACTACAGGAAACGTATGGTCTCTGTAATTCCAAACAAAGGTTTCTGTACCAAATATTAAGTTCTGCTTTTCTGATGTATCAAATACTTATGTCATGCAATAAAATGCAAATTAATTACTTAAAAATCATACAATGTGATTTTCTGGATTTTTGTTTTAGATTCCGTCACTCACAATTGAAGAGTACCTATGATAAAAATTACAGACTTCTACATGCTTTGTAAGTGGGCAAACCTGCAAAATCGGCAGTGTATCAAATACTTGTTCTCCCCACTGTATCATATGGTCAGGCTTTTTTTATTTATAAATGCAACAATAAAAAATAAAAAAACAACAACAGTAATATCATTGTCGTTTTTTCTCTCTTTGAGTAGCATAAAGTGCATCTATCCATCATAAAAGTGCTCCACACGGCTCCGGGGAGTTAATAAAGGCCTTCTGAAGCGAAGTGGCTACACATTTTAGAGTGGCCTTTTATTGTGGCCAGCCTAAGGCACACCTGTGCAATAATCATGCTGTCTAATCAGCATCTTGATATGCCACACCTGTGAGGTGGATGGATTATCTCGGTAAAGGAGAAGTGCTCACTAACACAGATTTAGACAGATTTGTGAACAATATTTGAGAGAAATAGGCCTTTTGTGTACATAGGCAAAGTCTTAGATCTTTGAGTTGAGCTCATGAAAAATGGGGGCAAAAACAAAAGTGTTGCGTTTATAATTTTGTTCAGTGTAATTGATAATGTTCCTAAAGTAATAAGAAGAGACAACACGTATGTATGATGTCAAAAGCATTTATTTGTTGAGGTTGACGTTAAAATTAAAAGGGGAGGAGTATGTTATGTATTGCATTCTAAGAGTTGCATGTTTTGTCCTTAAGACACTCCGTACTGGTTCCCCTGTTGTATTGCACATGCGCAGAGACACACAGTGTTACCTGTATACCTTTTACAAATTATTACAAATTACAAATTATAATAAACATTTGAAAGATACACATTTATGCTAAAAATAAACAAAAATAACCTTAATGATTAATGATTAACAGAATGTGCAGTAAACACCTTTTAGCCATTATTTACAACTTAATAAACCATATATTATTTTTGTGTAGTGCTGTAATTATATTTCTGTGCCATTCTATTAAGTTAACTGAACAATAAGCTAGTAATTATGTTTAATTACTGCTGGTTTTGCAGTTATAAATTGGTAAAATAGTGTAATAAAGACAATTTGACCCCCTCTTGTCACGGGTGTGTAGTGCAGCAGGGAAGAGAAGATCCGGGGCTTCCACAAAGACGGGTTTTATTAATAAACGGATACAGAACACGACACATACACATCAAAAATACAATATATCGAGGAATACACATTCTTGTTTGAACCTTTTCGATCTCGAAATCAGACCAATTCAAATAAAGGATCAGATTAATTGACTCGACTAGGGAAAAGGAACAGGCAGGTTCAATATAACGAATGGTATCCTCGTCCAGGCCCAGCAGGAAGCACGCGTTAAGTCGCGCATCTGGCCAGTTCACCAAATAAGATAGCGCAGCAAATTCCTCCACGTACCTCTCCAGCGAGCGACCGCCCGCCCTGCCTGAGCCCCCACAGGCGATCCACCGCCGACGTGTCTTCAAGAGGGGACCCGGGAGAGATCGGGGTGATGTAGGTCTCCATTCTTGTGGAAGTCCTGGCAGTTTTGGGTCCGTTGTTTTGTCACGGGTGTGTAGTGCAGCAGAGAAGAGAAGATCCGGGGCTTCCACAAAGACGGGTTTTATTAATAAACGGATACAGAACACGACACACACACATCAGCATAACAATACAACGGACAAGGAGTGCAGGGAGTGAGTTCAATATAAAGGGAGTACTAATGACAAAGACTAGGTACAGGGAATCCGGGGAGAGCGGGAGAGACGATGAGGAAGTGAGACAGGGAGGATCCTGGGAAATGGAATCCGGGACAGACGTGGATTGTAACACCTATTCTAAAGTGAAAGTTGTATCCACATTAATTATGGCACATGATATTCAAGTTTATTGACCAGATTAAGTCAATAATTAAGGCTAAACCGCCGCTAATACAGAACTAATAAAAACTGTTCTAAAAATAGGTTCTTATTTACACTATTGGTTTGTTTAGCAGTTATTCTGCAATGTGACAAGAATGTGTATTTTTTATGTAAAGTGTGGTTCTACAACACATACATTTACTTACGTTTTCATACACTAACACGTACAATGTTGACAGCACTAAAAACATTCCGCTCTATTCGTGACTTCTGCTGCAAACTTACGGGTTACGTTTACAAGGATTACGTTAACCAAAACTACACTTTAAAACCTTAAAATGAATAACATTTCTTCAAAAAGAATCTGAAAACATTTATTCTGTTTATAGTTTATATAAGTTTTTCAGGGTCAATCTAGGACAATCAGTCTGGGTCAATCATACACACTATTTACAAATAAAATAATGGTATCATGTGGCCAGTCATTTATGTGTCAAAGCTTTTATTACTGTTTTTATTATGTGAAATTACTATACAATTACACCATTACAATGCACATATAGCCAATATAGACATGTTATCTTCTCTCTCAATAGGACTTTGACAGAACCTTTCCCATCATATGTTGTTTTGTATTTTGTTCAGGCTTAAGCAAGAGTACATAACATTTTGGTGCAAAAATGCAAACTAGTAAACCAAAGCTTGAAGCTAAAATGGCAAATATCTCCACAGCTACAGTAAATTTTCCAGGTGAACTGACATAAGCTGGAATAAATGTGATCCATACAGCACAGAATATGATCATACTGAATGTGATGAATTTGGCTTCATTGAAGTTATCAGGCAGCGTGCGAGCCAAAAAAGCCAAAATGATGCACAAGGTGGCAAGTAGACCAATATAACCCAGAACAGCCCAGAAACCTATAGTAGAACCCAGACTGCACTCAAGAATGATCTTTTCCTTATAATATTTCACATTTTTGTTGGGAAATGGAGGAAATATTGTTAACCAAAGCACACAGATAAGAACCTGTATAAGTGTAAAGGCAAGAACACTGAGTCGTTGTTGTACAGGCCCAAACCATTTCATGACATTACTTCCTGGAAGTGTAGCCTTGAAGGCCATTAACACCACTATTGTTTTCCCCAGAACGCAGGAAATACAGAGGACAAAAGTGATCCCAAACGCTGTGTGACGCAACATACAGGACCACTCAGTGGGCCGACCAATGAAGGTAAGTGAACAGAGGAAACACAGAGTCAATGAGAAGAGCAGCAGGAAGCTCAGCTCTGAGTTGTTGGCTTTTACTATTGGCGTATCCTTCTGGCTGTAAAACAGGATGGCCACCAGCACAGTTAATCCTACTCCAAACAGTGAGAAAAAGACTAGCACTATACCCATAACTTCTGTGAATGACAGGAACTCTACAGCCTTTAACACACATTTATTTTTCTCAGCATTAGACCAGTATTCCCCTGGACACTGCTTGCAGTTATTTGAATCTGGAAAGGAAGTTGCGATCACTATAGTTACAAATAAAAATAAAATTCTCTTTGCTAAGACACTGCATACAGAAACTGCAAGAGAAGAATGAAAACAATGAAGGAAATAACCAATGTTCCCTTTCGTTCAATCACTCCGAGTTACGTCAGTGACTGACGAATGGGGGTTTCGCTTAGAAGCCTATCATCTTCGAGATCTTAGAAAACGCCCAATGGCGATGAAATGCCATGGGCCTGCGGAATTTGCATAGCGTAACTCCGCCCCATCTCGTGGGTATATAAGGAAGTACGCTGGCAATGTCGCATTATGTTTCTGCTTTGGAGCCAAGAGTATCTCTTCACTCCTCAAGACTGATACTGAGTTCGTCAGCTTCTTCGAGACGAGCAACTCTCCAGTCGGTGTTGGTGTTATGGCGCGTTCCAGCGATCGCACATTGCCTGCCTGCTGATCTGTGCAGTGGTCTACATCCAGATGGTGTGTGTTTCCCTGGGCATTTCAGCACTACTGCGGAGTTTCTTCTCACAAAAAGAGCTTGCACGTGGCGCGTCTTTTTAAAGATGTCTCGCCCGTGCACATTTGGGTGTGGTCGGTCTCTGCCGCCTTCCAATGGGCACAGTCACTGCCTGACGTTTTTGGGCTTACAGCACACTCAGGCAGCGTTTGTGGATGCGTCATGTTCCCACTGCTGGAACATGACCATCGCGGTGCTGCGGTCGAGACTCGATGACGGTGTGGAACAAAGCCCCGACGCTAGTTCCTCGGGCCACGCCTCCCTCTAGTGCACCGCTACCCGCGAGCGCTCGGACTGAAACAGCAGCCCCGGCTCCTGCCGCCCCGCGCTCCGGAGGACGACGAGATGTCGATCGCCGCATCTCAAGGTGGGTTCGAGTCCTCTGAGGATGATGATTCGGCTGTGCTGCCGCCTTTGGGTGTGCCAGCATTGTCCGAGTTGGACCCAGAGCTGACAGCCATGCTTTCTCGGGCAGACGATTGGTTTTTTGGGGGGCGCCGCGCCCTGACACCCATCAGGCCCCGCCCCCAATTCCTTTCTTCCCCGAGGTGCATGAGGAGGTCACACGGTCCTGGAAGTCCCCGCTGTCTTCCCGTGACCGTTAGGTGGCCTCCTCCACCTTCTCCGCCCTCGATGGGACCACGGCTAAAGGGTACACTAGGGTCCCCGCAGTTGAACGCTCTGTTGCGATGCAGAGTGCTTCAACATGGCGTGGCGACCCAAAGCACCCCTCCAAAGCCTGTAGATTCACATCAACCTTGGTGTCGAAGACCTACAGAGCTGCGGGGCAGGTCGCCGCCTCTTTGCATACCAGGCCAGGATGCTCAGGGACATGCACGAGGGTAGAGCTGACCCAGGGCTCAAAGATGAGCTGCGTGCCGCCACCGACCTCGCCCTCCGGGCAACGAAGGTGACCGCACGCTCCCTGGGCCAGGTGATGTCCACAGCCGTGGTCCAGGAGAGACACCTGTGGCTCAACCTGGCTGATATGCGGGACGCCGAGCGAACTCGTTTCCTCGATGCTCCCATATCCCAGGATGGGCTCTTCAGTGGCGCGGTTGAGAACTTCGCCCAACAGTTCTCAGCCGCCCAGAAGCAGACTGAGGCCATCAAGCACATACTGCCCCGGCGGCCAGCTGCTGCCTCCACCCCGCCGCCGGCACAGTTGCCTCAGCCTGCTCGCTGCCGAGGGCGCCCCAGTCCGCTCCAGCCCGCCAAGCGCCAGACTAAGCAGCGCTCCTGATGCGGACAGCTCAGGGATGGGCAGTTCTTTCCAGGACATGGTAGCAGGACCACTCCACTCCAGAATCTTTTGTAACCACCCTATTGTGGTTAAAGAAAAAACTCATACCCCCATCCCTGAGCACCCAGAGACCTCGGATGGCAGTGTGCGCCACCCCCGGGCCACACCACTCTCGTCCCCCTCCAGACTCCTCTCAGAGCAGACCCCAGTGGAACACACGTCCTTCCCTGGTCTCCTCTGTCAGGATGCGGCAGATGACCGTGCCCCCACACTGGGACGCTACGCCTCCCACGTCTGGGCTGGTCACGCCACCTCGCTGCCCCACCGGGGTACATCTGTGGTTTGCATGATCCCGCTGGTTCAGTTCTTGGGAGCCTGGCTAGAGCTTCTCAGAATGTCCCGCTGGGTCGCGAGGACCATCAGGCTCGGCTATGCGATTCAGTTCGCCCAGTCTCCTCCCCGGAAGTCCGCTATACCGTGGTGGGCCCCAATGCCCCTGTCATGCGTGCGGAGGTTGCTACCTTACTGGCGAAGGGTGCGATCGAGATTGTCCCTCCAGCCGAAATGAAGTCCGGCTTCTACAGCCCCTACTTCATTGTACCCAAGAAAACCGGGGGGGTTACGGCCAATCCTGGACCTACGCGTCTTGAACCGATCCCTTCACAGGCTTCTGTTCAAGATGTTGACAGCCAAACGCCTTTTCGAATGCGCTCGTCCAGCAGATTGGTTTGCAGCGATCGACCTGAAGGACGCGTACTTCCATGTCTCCATCCTTCCTCGACACAGAACGTTCCTACGGTTTGCTTTCGAGGGGCGGGCATATCAGTACACGGTTCTCCCATTCGGGATAGCTCTGTCCCCTTGCGTCTTCACGAAGGTCGTCGAGGCAGCCCTTGTGCCACTCAGGCAACACGGGGTTCGCATCCTGAACTATCTCGACGACTGGCTGATTCTGAGTCACTCTCGAGAGCAGGTGTGCGAACACAGAGATCTGGTGCTCCAGCACCTCGCCCGTCTGGGCCTTCGGGTCAACTGGGAAAAGAGCAAACTCTGCCCAGTGCAGAGGATCACTTTTCTCGGTATGGAATCGACTCGGTCGCCATGTACGCGCAGCTTACGAGCGAGCACGTGCAGTCACTGCTGACTTGCCTCCGTCAAATCGAGAGCAAGAGTGCGGTTCCACTGAAGTTATTTCAGAGGCTCCTGGGGCATATGGCATCTGCAGCCACGGTCACGCCGCTTGGATTGCTTCATATGAGACCGCTTCAGCACTGGCTTCACGATCGAGTCCCGAGATGGGCAAGACCCCCGGAAATGCCCGATCGGGTCCGTGCTCTCGTTTTTCCAAGAAGGGTTGGAATGAAGGCTGTCTCCTTCCACCCTGAAGGTCTATGTGGCCGCTATCTTAGCCTACCACGACCTCGTGGAGACGAAAAAGTTAAGTCAGCACGACCTGGTCATCAGGTTCCTGAGAGGGGCGAGGAGACTAAATCCTCCTCGCACTCTCCTTGTACCCTCTTGGGACCTCACAGTGGTCTTATCAGCCCTGCAGAGAGCTCCCTTTGAGCCTTTGCGATCAGTCGAGCTTAAGTTCCTGTCCATGAAGACAGCGCTTCTGATCGCTTTGGCCTCCATCAAGAGGGTAGGGGGCCTGCAGGCATTTTCAGTTGACGAAGCGTGCCTAGAAATAGGGCCGGCCGATTCTCACGTGATCCTGAGTCCCCGGCTTGGACATGTGCCCAAGGTTCCCACCACTCCGTTCAGGGACCAGGTGGTGAACCTGCAAGCGCTGCCTTTGGAGGAGGCAGAACGCAGTGTTTCAGGACCTCAGACCAGCTCTTTGTCTGTTATGGTGGGAAGCTGAAGGGAAAGGCTCTCTCCAAGCAAAGGTTGTCTCACTGGATAGTGGACGCCATTGTCTTGGCTTACCAGACGCAGGGTCGTCCATGCCCCCTAGGGGTGAGGGCACACTCCACCCGGAGTGTGGCCTCATCTTGGGCTCTAGCGCATGGCGCCTCGCTGACAGACATCTGCAGAGCTGCAGAGCTGCAGGCTGGGCGACACCCAACACATTCGCCAGGTTTTTATAACCTCCGAGTGGAGCCAGTGTCCTCTCATGTACTCGCCTCAAGTAGTGGCCGGTAGCTGGACAGGCTCAGGTGTCTTCGCTTGCTCGCCATTTCACTCCACGGACTGGATACGTGCGATATTTTGCGATATATTGCTTCCCTGAAGCCCTGAGTTCCTCCAGCACCGTTGATGCTGACACCAGAGTGCATGCCCGTCCGGTCAGCCCTCGTGTTCAGCTAGGTGCAGCCGTGTGCATGGTTCCCCCGTCGGGCGACCCCCACATGTGTATTCCACTGTAAGCCTCTCTGAGCATGTGTCTTTCCCTTGGCAAGCCTTGCCACTCCTGGGGTTTAAAAATTCCACCTTTGGCTGGTTACCCCAGAGTTCTTCCATATGCAGCCCCTCCGCGGGTCATATGTGTGTCCATATGTGTGTCCCTCCTGCGGGCGGGCACTTGGTGCATGTTTCCACGTGGAATATGCTTCCCAGTGTACATTGGTATTCCTGTGTTAAGTGGGAGTCCTTCGTCCGTACTAGTCTACGACAGGGAGCTCACACTTATGCAGGGCACTGGACGACAGCCAAATGTCGTGATTAGATTGGACCCCCATTCGTCAGTCACTGACATAACTCGGAATGACTGAACGAAAGGGAACGTCTTGGTTACGTATGTAACCCTCGTTCCCTGAGGAGGGAACGGAGACATTACGTCCCTCTGCCACTTCCGCTGTACCACTGTAATGGCAGGGAGTTCAGATCTCGGCTCCTCAGCAGGTAACATAATGCGACATTGCCAGCGTACTTCCTTATATACCCACGAGGTGGGGCGGAGTTATGCTATGCAAATTCCGCAGGCCCATGGCATTTCATCGCCATTGGGCGTTTTCTAAGATCTCGAAGATGATAGGCTTCTAAGCGAAACCCCCATTCGTCAGTCACTGACGTAACGTCTCCGTTACATACGTAACCGAGACGTTCTGTGAAACTGTGAGATGGGCTGAAGATTACCTGTCTCATTACTGATTTCTCCTTCTGCACATGGAATACAGTCATAACAGCAGACAGGTCTTCCTTTTTGTGCAGCCTTCCTAGTGCCTGGCGGACAGCTCTCACTGCACACAGACCTTGGCTTCTACGTGGAAAAATACATTGTACATACCTATTTAAACTGACTCTTAAGAATATAAATACGTTTGAAAGTATTATTGAGAACAAAGTATTGCATATTTGAAACATTAAATGACTGAAATTTTTAGGGACACAAATTATTTTTAAAAAATCATTTAAAAAATATGTAAAATTATTAAATATTTAATTTAATAAAAATATATATATATATATATGGAATCATACAGAATACATATGGAATATATATGGAATCATACAGAATAAATTTGTACATTTTCTGTCTTGAATTTGAACAGATGCAGTATCATGAGGAATGGTGTAAGGCACGGTTTAGATTAAAAAATACACTTGTGGCATCCGTTTTGTCCTTTCTATAGGTCAATGCAAGTATTTAGAAATTTTGCTCCCCTAGTAGGATAAACATTAATAAACATGTTAATGCCATTTACCTCCAGCTGTCCTCCAGCCCAGATTATGTTTTCAGTGTTAAGCACAAAGCGCTGGTCTGGGGGCAGTGAGGCGTCATAGTATCCTACTGGTTTAAACTGGATTGATCCATTAGAGTCCTGCTGCCAGTTTACGACTTCGTATTTAGCTACTACGCCACCAGTGCTGTCAAACCATACACGATCTTCCATCTTAACAGTGAAATTTACCTTTTTCAGAGCCTCAACCGCCTATTGAGAAAAAAGAAATTTTAACACACTTAAACAGAAATGGGTTATTCTCTTGCTCCTACTTGCTAAATGTACCACTCATTTGTTTACCTGCTGTGGTTGTATTTTCAAATCTTTTTCACAACTCCCCTTGTCTTTACATTTGAGTAAATTGTGTAGTGAATGAGCCACAGCATACACTGCTTTGTAGACGTTGCTTGCATATCTTTGTTCAGGTATATCTTCATTGTAGTTTCTCAGCACAAACAGATCCTGATATACAGTGCAACTTGATGCATACTGAGAAGAATATGTCTCAGTCTGTGAGCATGGAAATGCTGTGTCCCAGAATGATTTTATAACATAATCTGAAAAGCCTTCAATATCAATTTTTCTCACTGCAAACCCCAATGACCCTCCCAGCACATGGAAACTGTTTGGAATGAGCAAACTCTTTGCAGTTATCCATGACTCTACACCGATCATTTGGAGGCCTGTAATATTTTGAATACTTAGCTGCTTGAGTAGGATGTACATCTCAGAAGTGGTAAGAAATGCAACAATTACTTTTGCCATGCTTTTTTTAATTGTCTCTACCACTTTTTGGAGTTTGTCAGGCTCTGTTCGGTAGAATTTCACAGAGTACTCCACACAAATCCCCTCCTCCTGGGCTGTATTCAGAAATATGGCCATTCCATTGTTTCCGTAGTCATTGTCACTGTTCACAGCTCCCACCCAAGACCAGCCAAAGAGCTTCACTATGTATGCAAGTGCTCTGCTCTGGTGGTAATCACTAGCAATAGTCCTAAAGAAAGAAGGGTACTCTTTCCTATTACTGAGACATTCACATGAGGCTGCATGACTTATCTGAAAAAGAACAAGAAACAGTGATACAGTACGTCATCAGTATAGAGATTGTCATGTTTTGCTGTTAATGCTCCTTACCACTGGAATTTTAAAAGGTCCTGTAGTTCTGGACAGAATCACTGTGGCAGAAGACTCTGTTTCTCCTATGATAGCATGTATAGGAGATTGTCCATTGCATCTGTCTCCTGCAGAAAACTCTGGACCATTCATTAATGCCATAGTGGCACTTATAGAAGACAGTCGTGAACCACAGCTATCATAGATACGGTAGCCAATAGAAACATTTGGGAGCAAACTTTCACTTCGGTTAATCTCCTCAATGGCAAAAATCATGGTCTGAGCCATCCGAAAACCTCTTAGATTCACACTGTGAAAACATTAAACAAGTGAACAGGTAAATACAATGGAAAAGTAGAGGGTATACAGCATTTTTACTTTAAAAAAAAAAAAACTTTTTTCAAACACCATAACATTCGAGATAGTATTATATATTATTATATATTATATCCAGATGTTATTATATAGTATATTGTATATTTTCAGTGTTGAATTGTAACAAACCTGGAGCATGATATCAGCTGAGGTTTTTTTGTAAATTCAAATGAAGGTAATGTCTCTATGCTCCGTATTGGAAAAAGTGCTCCAATAGTTACGTCTCCATCCTTGGAAAACAGCGGGTATTTGGGGTCTCCCATCATTCGGCAAAGAGACTTTTCTGCTTCTGTATTAAGTTGATGGAAAAGCAGAAGCGTGTAAAGAAAGAGAAGCATCACAAAGGTTGAGCTCAACTGAATATGTCAAATGCAAGTGATCTGATTCAGTATTTACACATTTATAGACATCATTAATATGGATGAATGAGTGTGAATGTAGCCAATGACCTCATAGGGCAGCACATGAGCAAGTCGAGCAAGTCAAGCAGGGGTGAAATAGAGTCGAGCTAATTTAACAGTCTGATTTTCTGAAATTATTAGAAAGCAGTAAATTGTAAAACTGTTTATCCTGGAATATTCAGTTTTTGTTGTAAACCTGGATTCATATTATCCACCTATTAAGTCTTTTAAAGCCTTCTCAATCCATCTCACCTTTTCTTTGATTTTGTACTGATACTTTTGTACTTGCTCTCTTGGTTGCTTGTTTATTTCTGAAAGTATATTTTGGCATTAGTAAATGTTTCACTTGCTGTATGGAACTTGCATTAGCTAATGTTTGTGTTTGTTCTGTTTTCAGTAAATTATAAATCACGTCCCTACAGTTTAGGCACCTTTATATTAAAACAAAGCAAAACAAGTCAAGTATATTATTTATTACAATTGTAGCATACAGTTAGTGTTGGCAGTATGGTTCTGTTCTAGGCAAAACTCTCAAAACTTCTAACAATGAACCTAGCAGTTGTTCATCTCCTGCGTCTACGCCAGGGCAATTGTCCTCTCGAGGATTATGTCCAGGACTTTATTGAACTTTGTGATTTGGTGGGTTTTAATGATGTGGCGCTTAAGGACATTTTTAGAAATGGGCCGAATGAACCTGTTTGCTCCCAGCTGCCAGGGGGGAAAATCCACTGGTCCCTGGAGGAATATATCGATTATGCCCTTCAGTTGGGTGGATCCTCATTTACTGTGGGAACGGTGGATGAGGAGCCCCGCCATTCCACAGTACCCGCCACACAAGAGTGTCGCCATGCCCCTAGTGTCATGTCTGGGTTAGTTCACGTCATGCTTACCAAGCCTGATTTTGTTCACGTCATGCCTGCCACACCTGATTTCGTTCACGTCATGCCTGTCACGCCTGATTTCGTTCACGTCATGCCTGCCACGCCTGATTTCGTTCATGTCATGCCTGCCCTGCCACAGCCTGTCCACGTCCAGAGTCCAGCGGTGTCACTTGTCCACATCCAGAGTCCAGCAGGGACTCCGCCTCATGTCCAGAGTCCAGCGGGGACTCCGCCTCACGTCCAGAGTCCAGAGGGGACTCCAGCTCCTGATCAGATTTCTAGATCCACTCCAGGCCATGACCCTATTGCTCCGCCCAAGAATTTTTTTTTGGGGGGGGGCAGTGGGTACCTTGATAAGGCCACGAAGGCCTCGCCTCTATGGCCTCCTGAACTGTCTGCACTGCTATGGTCCCATGAACTGTCTGCACTGCCGTGTTCCCATGAACTGTTTGCATTGCCATGGTCCCATGACCTGTCTGCGCTGCCATGGTCCCATGAACTGTCTGCACTGCCATGGTCCCATGAACTGTCTGAGCCGCCATGGTCCCATGAACTGCCCGAGCTGCCATGGCTCCCTGAACCGCTCCCCGGCCCAGGTCCGCCCACGCTCCCAGGCCCGTCAATGCCATGCCAGGGTCCATGTCCTGTCCCCCTGCACGGGCTTGGCCCGCCATCCCTCCCCCAAGACCGCCCTCCTAGACTTTTGTTTGTATAGTTTTGGTTTTGTTGGGCAACGGGAGCCACCCATAGAGGGGGGGATCTGTCACGGTGTGTTTGGGTTTTGTTCATGTTCATGTTTTTTATTTTGAAGTTCATCACATTTATGGTTCCTGGTTGTCATGTGATCCCCTTGTCCTCATGTGTTATGTTCTCATTGGTTGTTTTTGTCATGTGTTCTGTTGTCATGTTCTGTCATTGGTTCATTGTTTGATCGCTGTTCACAGGTGTCCCTTGACTTGTCATTAGTCTGTGTATTTAAGCCCTCATGTTTGCCATGTGTCCTGGTCGAGTATTGAATGTTTCCTGTAACCGCTGTATGGTGAGTTTTCTGTTTTGACCATGCCATGTTAAGCCAAGTCTTTGTTTTATGTTTCGGCTCTTTTGAATAAACTGCACTTGGGTTCTCATTTTAACTTGCCTCCAGTGGATCTTTCGTTACAGTGAGATTGTAAAAGGGGGAAGCATATGCCCCTAGTAGCAGCAAGTTTAGTACAACGAGCATATTAATATGTATTTATGTACACTCACCTAAAGGATTATTAGGAACACCTGTTCAATTTCTCATTAACGCAATTATCTAATCAACCAATCACATGGCAGTTGCTTCAATGCATTTAGGGGTGTGGTCCTGGTCAAGACAATCTCCTGAACTCCAGACTGAATGTCAGAATGGGAAAGAAAGGTGATTTAAGCAATTTTGAGCGTGGCATGGCTGTTGGTGCCAGACGGGCCGGTCTGAGTATTTCACAATCTGCTCAGTTACTGGGATTTTCACGCACAACCATTTCTAGAGTTTACAAAGAATGGTGTGAAAAGGGAAAAACATCCAGTATGCGGCAGTCC
Organism: Coreius guichenoti; assembly: GCA_039654105.1. Classification (NCBI taxonomy): domain Eukaryota; kingdom Metazoa; phylum Chordata; class Actinopteri; order Cypriniformes; family Gobionidae; genus Coreius; species Coreius guichenoti. The sequence continues at coordinate 24,598,025 of CM077181.1, forward strand.
TGTGGGCGAAAATGCCTTGTTGATGCTAGAGGTCAGAGGAGAATGGGCTGACTGATTCAAGCTGATAGAAGAGCAACTTTGACTGAAATAACCACTCGTTACAACCGAGGTATGCAGCAAAGCATTTGTGAAGCCACAACACGCACAACCTTGAGGCGGATGGGCTACAACAGCAGAAGACCCCACCGGGTACCACTCATCTCCACTACAAATAGGAAAAAGAGGCTACAATTTGCACGAGCTCAGCAAAATTGGACAGTTGAAGACTGGAAAAATGTTGCCTGGTCTGATGAGTCTCGATTTCTGTTGAGACATTCAGATGGTAGAGTCAGAATTTGGCGTAAACAGAATGAGAACATGGATCCATCATGCCTTGTTACCACTGTGCAGGCTGGTGGTGGTGTAATAGTGTGGGGGATGTTTTCTTGGCACATTTTAGGCCCCTTAGTGCCAATTGGGCATCGTTTAAATGCCACGGCCTACCTGAGCATTGTTTCTGACCATGTCCATCCCTTTATGACCACCATGTACCCATCCTCTGATGGCTACTTCCAGCAGGATAATGCACCATGTCACAAAGCTCGAATCATTTCAAATTGGTTTCTTGAACATGACAATGAGTTCACTGTACTAAAATGGCCCCCACAGTCACCAGATCTCAACCCAATAGAGCATCTTTGGGATGTGGTGGAACGGGAGCTTCGTGCCCTGGATGTGCATCCCACAAATCTCCATCAACTGCAAGATGCTATCCTATCAATATGGGCCAACATTTCTAAAGAATGCTTTCAGCACCTTGTTGAATCAATGCCACGTAGAATTAAGGCAGTTCTGAAGGCGAAAGGGGGTCAAACACAGTATTAGTATGGTGTTCCTAATAATCCTTTAGGTGAGTGTATATGTATAATTATACCAAATACTGGGGGAAGTGTCACCCCGAGCTGAGCAATGAGGACGTACAGCAAGCGTGGTGCTTTGAGCTGCTTAAGGCAAATTATTTTAATGTAAAAAGGGGGAAGGATTCACCCCTAGTAGCAGCAAGTTAAATACAACAAGATTGTTGTATATTGCATAATAGTATACGAGTGGCAGTCCGGCAGGGGAAGCATACATCCTGCAGAATTAATTTCGAATGACTGTTCGCAATAGCATCCAGTGAATAGAATGACGTAACAACGATAATAATACAATAACAAAACAATAAAGGAGGGAGAGAGAGGGTATATATATATATATATATATATATATATATATATATATATATATATGTGTGTGTGTAGCCAGGTGAAAAGTTTGCTATGTCAATCACTGGACTGGATATCTAAGCTCTGGGTTAAGTGAATTGCACATATAACATGTTTTAGTGCCTTTGCCATACATTAATGAATGTTACGCTGGCCCTTTAAGAAACGTGACTGTCTGAAAGTGTCGTGTGTGAGAGTTACTGTGCGTTCACACCGCCGCCGGCGAGAGCGTCAAAATTTGCTCTGGCCGCCCTACCAACGACGCTGTAGAAAGATTTGTGGACGCGCTGGCGCTCTGACATAGATCGAATGCTTGGTCTTTTTTAAAACTGTTTTTAAAGGGGTCGCAAAGCAAACAAGCATTGAAGCAGGAGGTATTTGTGCACTGTATTTGTGACTGACCACAAGTAATAAAGGCAATTTGACCCCCTATTCTAAAGTGAAAGTTTTATCTTCATTAATTATGGCACTTATTGAGTGATATTTAAGTTTATTGACCAGAATAAGCCAATAATTAAGGCTAAACTGCCACTAATTCAGTACAAATAAAGACTATTTGACCCCCTATTCTAAAGATGAGTTTTTATTTACACTATTAGTTTGTTTAGCAGTTATTCTGCAACGTGATCTCATGAGAATGTGTATTTTTATGTAAAGTGTGGTTCTACATTCATCTAACACTTACAACACTGACAGCACTAAACATTTCGCTCTGTTTGTGACTTCTGCTGCAACTATCATTTAACCATTATTTATCATGTAACACTTATTTTGTTCGCCGTGGGACACAATGACTAGAAAGTACACCAATACGCAACATCAATTCACAAAAGACACCAATTTAATGTGTTCGCTGTAATCCACATCTTTAGAATCCATACGAGGAACTTCTTTACCCAGCGATCTTCATCTTTATCTTCAACAGCGAACGTAAACAAATCCCGTGCTCGTTATGAATTAAAAAATTGCGTTTTACGGCAGTGATATCAAACGCTCATTGGCTCTCGCCTGCTTCGTCACAGATTGCGACATGCCGTGTTTTAGTGTTTGAATGAGAAACGCGCGCCTTCAAATAGTGGAGTGAAGCTTAAATTAAATAACTTAAATTCTGCTCTGTACCTCATACAAAACTATATCACCAGAGAGGACTGCGACTGCAACACATCGTCATTCGGACTACTATTGATACCACTTTTGACATTTTCACAATAAAGAAATTATTGAGATTACACTTTTGTTAGTTATGTTTTTCTTTATAACCCTACATACTTTTAAGAAATGGTTATGTGTAGGTTTAGAGGTTTGAGTGAGATTAGTGGCTCAAAATATCATTTTAATGCTATATTGTTACTAAAATTTTAATTTTCCCAAACATCTCTGCCCATTAAGTTGTATTGTCATTTTTTATTCTCTGTAAAATGGTTATGTTTGGGTTTAGGGATATAACATGTATCTATAAAAGGGTAAAAGGGAAATTGTACATCTTTTTTATGATATAAAATATATTTTACGTTTTTTGCTGTAAAAGCATTTTACGTTTGTTTAAATGTTGCCAATATGTTCATGTACTTTTCACCATTTATCCAAATATACAAAAAAGTATGTGTTGTGTCTGTAAAAGCTGCTTATTAACAAATAACATAACTGAGGACATAACTTTCACTTTAGAATAGGGGGTCAAATTGCCTTTATTAGTACTGTATTAATGGCAGTTTAACCTTAATTGGTGGCTTATTCTGGTCAATAAACTTAAATATCACTCAATAAGTGCCATAATTAATGAGGATAAAACTTTCACTTTAGAATAGGGGGTCAAATTGTCTTTATTACACTATTTTAGCAATTTATAATGGCAAAATCAGCAGTAATTAAACATAATTACTAGCTTATTGTTCAGTTAACTTAACAGAATGGCACAGAAATATAATTACATCACTACACAAAAATAATATATGTCTTATTAATTTGTAAATAATGGCTAATATGCCCTTACTATAATGTTAAGTTAATCATTAATTACTATTGTGTCCATGCTTAACTAATGCATAATTGTGAACAAGCAAATCATTAATTACTAGTTTAACTAATGCATAATTCCAGACCCTTAAAATGTTAAGTTAATCATGAATTACTAGTGTGTTCGTGCTTAACTAATGCTTAATTGTGAACAAGTTAGTCATTAATTAATGCTTAACTAATGCATTATTCTGGACCCTTAAAATAAAGTGTTACCATGATGATTCATGTACCATAACCGTAGCTTTATCCACAATGGATAGTAAAGACCAATTTTTTTTGTGAACAAAGAAAACATCATGATCGTAAATAAAATAAATCATAATTCATGACGATGTACTCATCTTAGTTAATGTTTTAATTAAGGTTTGTTCATCCATGAAGTCATGATTGAAAGACATTGAACTCGTGTTAGTTCCTGATGATTCATGGGGTATAAATGCATGAATTCATGCATAATTCATGCATGAATGTATTCATGAATTCATGATAGTTCATGTACCCTTACCGTAAAGTGTTACCAAAATAACCTAGTAATTAATGATTAACTGAATGTACAGTAAACGCCTTTTAGCCATTATTTAACTTAATAAGTCATATATTATTTTTGTGTAGTGCTGTAATTATATTTCTGTGCCATTCTACGTCATTCAACTGAACAATAAGCTAGTAATTATGTTTAATTACTGCTGGTTTTGCAGTTATAAATTGCTAAAATAACAATTTGACAATTTAATTAATTAGACAATTTGAGCCTCTGTTTCCTTTCAGTCAGTACACTACGAGTTACGTCAGTTACTGACGAAATGGGGGTTTTGCTTAGAAGCCAATCGCCTTTGAGCTCTACAAAATGAGCCAATGGCATGAAGATGCCATGGGTCTGCGGAATTTGCATAACGCAACCCCGCCCCACCGCGTGGGTATAAAGGGCGTTGCGTGGCAATCTCGCATTATGTTTCTGCTTCAGAGCCGAGTGTTACTGCCTGAGCGTTTTCTCTCTTCAAGACGAGTGTCTCTCCAGAGTGTTGGTGTTACGGCGCGTTCTAGCGAGTTCCGCATTCCTGTCTGATCTGTGCAGTGATCTAGCACAGCGTGTGTGTTCTCCCTAGGCGCTTCGGCATTCTGCAGAGCAAAAACTCTTCTTTAAAAGAGCTGAACGCAGCACGTCTGTTTCAAGATGCCTTGCCCGTGCTCCATTCCTGGGTGCGGTCGGCTGGTTCCTCCGTTTGACGGGCATGATCGCTGTTTGGCGTGCTTGGGCCTCGTGCACGCCAAACGCGCGTTCATGGATGAGTCATGTTCCCACTGCGGGAACATGGCCATCGCAGTGTTGCGGTCAAGACTCCGTGATCTCCGTGCTGGAGGGAGAGTCCCCTCTACCACACCCCAATCTATTCCCTCCATGAGTGGGAATACTTTGGCTGGTGGTCAGGGTGACTTGAGGGTGACGGTGTGGACCAACCCTACGAATCCTCCTTGGGCCACACCCCCTTCTAGCACTTAAACACCTGTGGTGTTGCCAGATGAGGGCGCAGGTGTTTCCCGTCCTGGGCCCTGCGTTTCATTTGGCGCACCAGCGGAGGATACTATGACGATCGCCGCATCACAAGGTGGGCTGGATTCCTCCGGAGATGACGATTCGGCTGTGTTGCCTCCTTCGGGAGTCCCATGCTTTCCCGGGCGGCCGAGGCTCTTGGGCTAAATGATTGGTATCTGGGGGCGGCCCGTGCCGAAGGCGCCCGTCAGCCCCCAGTGCCCTTCTTCCCGGAAGTGCATGAAGAGGTGTCGAAGTCGTGGAAGTCTCCCTTGACTTTTCGCGATCGTTCGGCAGCCACTTCCGCCTTCACTGCCCTCGATGGCGGCGCGGTGAAAGGGTACACTGGGGTTCCCCCTGTTGAGCGCTCTGTTGCGATGCAACTGTGTCCGCAGAGCGCTGCGACGTGGCGTGGTGACCCAAAGCACCCGTCCAAGGCCTGTAGGTTTACGTCTACTCTGGTGGCGAAGACCTACAGAGCTGCGGGCCAGGCCGCGTCCACCCTGCATGCGATGGCCACCCTTCAGGTCTACCAGGCCAAGGTGCTCAGAGACACACGAGGGCAATGCTGACCCCGCGCTAATGCAGGAGCTGCGGCGAAGAAGCGACGAAGGTGACCGCTCGCTCTCTCGGTCAGGTGATGTCTGAGTGATGTCTGAGCGAACCCGTTTCCTCAATTCTCCCATTTCCCAGGATGGGCTATTCGGCGGGGCGGTCCAGGACTTTGCCCAACAGTTCTCGACCGCTAAGAAACAGACTGAGGCAATTAAGCATATTCTGCCCCGGCGGCCTGCTGCTGCCTCTACCCAGCCGCCGGCTCAGAAACCTCTGTTTGCTCCCCGCCGAGGCCGCCCTCCTGCGGCTCCCATCCCTCCCGCCCCTCCCGCCCCTCCCGCCCAGCCCCAGCAGCAGCCTTCACCCGGGCCGAGGCGTGGAGGACGCCGCAGGAAGGCGGCCCCGCCCGTCCCAGCCCCCCAGCCTGCTAAACGGCAGTCTAAGCAGCGGTCCTGAGACGGGCGGCTCGAGGTGAACTCGGTTCTTTCCCAGGAGATGGTAGCAGGGCCACTCCTTCCCCCGGTGGAGGGCCGGGGGAGAATCCTTGGTTTTTCCTTTCCCTTCTGGCCCCACGGCCAGCGGTACCCTATTCATGGTTAAAGAAAGAACTGACTTTTTCACCTTCGAGCATCAAGAGGGCGCGGCTGGCAGTGTGCGACGCCAAGCAGCCTCGCCACTCTCGGCCCCCTCTGTCGCCAGCCCCCTGGCAGACGAGACCCCCGTGGAACGCTGGTCCTTCCCTGGTCTCCTCTGTCAGGGCGCAGAATTCGACCCCGCCCACACCTCGGGACGCTCCCACGCCTCCCATGTCTGGGCCGATCATACCGCCTCGCTGCCCCATTGGGGGTACGCCTGTGGTCCGAATGACCCCGCTGGTACAGTTTCTGGGAGCCTGGCTAGCGCTTCCCAAAAACTGGCGAAGGGTGCGGTCGAGATCGTCCCTCCAGCCGAGATGGAGTCCGGCTTCTACAGCCCGTACTTCATTGTACCCAAGAAAACCGGTGGGTTACGGCCAATCCTGGACCTGCGCATCTTGAACCAAACCCTTCACAGGCTTCCATTCAGGATAATGACAGCCAAAAGCATTTTCAAATGCGTTCGTCCATTGGATTGGTTTGCAGCGATCGACCTGAAGGACGCGTACTTTCATGTCTCCATTCTTCCTCGACACAGACCGTTTCTACGGTTTGCCTTCAAGGGGCAGGCATATCAGTATACGGTTCTCCCATTCGGGCTAGCCCTGTCCCCTCGCGTCTTTTAGGAAGGTCGTCGAGGCAGCCCTTGTGCCGCTCAGGCAACACAGGGTTCGCATCCTGAACTAGACTCCATCCCCAGACGGTTCAGCTGATTTGGGAACAGTTTGGAGACGCACAGATAGATCTGTTCGCCTCCCACGACTCTTCCCATTGCCGCTGGTATTATTCCCTGACCGAGGGGACCCTCGGCACGGATGCACTAGCGCACAGCTGGCCACGGGGCCCACGCAAGTATGCGTTTCCCCCAGTGAGCCTTCTCGCACAGGTTCTGTGCAAGATCAGGGAGGACAGGGAGCAGGACCTGGTTCTCAGAACTCATACTCCTTGCGGCAGACTCTCCCTGGTCGATCCCTCTGAGGAAGGACCTCCTTACTCAGAGACGGGGCACCGTATGGCACCCACGTCCCGACCTTTGGAACCTACACGTGTGGGACCTGGACGGGACGCGGTAGGTTTGAGTACCCTGCCACCTCAGGTGGGGCCTACCATCACTTCCGCTAGGGCCTTGTCCACGAGACAGGCCTATGAGTTGAAGTGGAACCTCTTCGTCACCTGGTGCTCTTCTCGCCGAGAAGACCCACGAAATGCTCAATCGGGTCCGTGCTTTCCTTCCTCCAGGAAGGGTTGGATCGAAGGCTGTCTCCCTCCACCCTGAAGGTCTATGTGGCCGCGATATCGGCTCATCATGACCTGGTGGATTCAAAAACGGTAGGTCAGCACGACCTAGTCAGCAGGTTCCTTAGAGGAGCGAGGAGATTAAATCCTCCTCGTCCTCCTCAAATACCCTCTTGGGATCTTGCAGTGGTTCTATCTGCCCTGCAGAAAGCTCCCTTTGAGCCCCTGCAGTCTGTGGAGCTGAAGTTCCTTTCAATGAAAGTGGCGCTCTTGATTGCTCTGGCTTCCATCAAGAGGGTAGGGGACCTGCAGGCATTTTCGGTTGACGAAGCGTGCCTGGAATTCGGGCCAGCCAATTCTCACGTGATCCTGAGACCCCGGCCTGGATACGTGCCCAAGGTTCCCACCACTCCCTTCAGGGATCAGGTGGTGAACCTGCAAGCGCTGCCTGTGGAGGAGGCAGACCCAGCCTTGGCACTGCTCTGTCCAGTACGCGCCCTTCGCGCTTACGTAGGCCGGACGCAGTGTTTCAGGACCTCAGACCAGCTCTTTGTCTGTTACGGAGGGCAGCAGAAAGGGAAGGCTCTCTCCAAGCAGAGGTTGTCTCACTGGATAGTGGACGCCATTGTCCTGGCATATCAGGTTCAGGGTATGCCATGCCCCCTTGGGGTTAGAGCACACTCCACTAGGAGTGTTGCTTCCTCTTGGGCTTTAGCGCGTGGCACCTCGCTGACAGACATTTGTAGAGCTGCAGGCTGGGCGACACCTAACACATTCGCAAGATTTTATAATCTCCGAGTGGAGTCTGTGTCCGCTCGTGTACTCGCCCCAAGTGGCCAGTAACTGGACAGGCTCAGGTGTCTTTGCTTGCTGCGCCATTCCACTCCACGGACTGGATGCGTGCGCATTTTCTCTCAGGTGAGCTTCCCAGTAAGCCCTGAGCTCCTCCAGCACTGCTGATGTCGACACCAGAGTGCATGCCCGCTTGGTCAGCCCTCGTGTTCGGCTAGGTGCCTCCGTGTGCATGGTTCCCCCGTTGGGCAACTCCCAAATGTATATTTCCACGGTAAGTCTCTCTGAGCACGTGTCTTCCCTTGGCAAGACACCTTGCCACACCTGGGGTTGAAAAATTTTCCACCTGTGGCTGGATACCCCAGAGTGCTCCATATGCAGTCCCTACGGGGGTCATATGTATATTCTTAAGTCCTCCCTTCGGGCAGGCATTGTGTTGCATTTCTCCATGTGGGATATGCTTCCCAGTGTACCTTGGTATCAGCGTTGAGCCTAGCCCCTCATTCGTGCTAAGACTCACGGCAGGGAGCCCTAGTCAGCGCAGGACGCTGGAAGACAGCCGTCGTGGCGAGATTGTATTGAGACCCCCATTTCGTCAGTAACTGACGTAACTCGTAGTGTACTGACTGAAAGGGAACGTCTCGGTTACGTATGTAACCCTCGTTCCCTGAAGGAAGGGAACGGAGACGTTACGTCCCCATGCCACTTCCGCTGTACCGCTGGAACTGCCGGACGCTCATGCCTCGGCTCTTCAGCAGGTAACATAATGCGAGATTGCCACGCAACGCCCTTTATACCCACGCGGTGGGGCGGGGTTGCGTTATGCAAATTCCGCAGACCCATGGCATCTTCATGCCATTAGCTCGTTTTGTAGAGCTCAAAGGCGATTGGCTTCTAAGCGAAACCCCCATTTCGTCAGTAACGTCTCGGTTACGTATGTAACCCTCGTTCCCTGAGGAGGGAACGGAGACGTAACGTCAGTGACTGACGAATGGGGGTTTCGCTTAGAAGCCTATCATCTTCGAGATCTAGAAAACGCCCAATGGCAGCGCCAATGCCATGGGCATGCGGAATTTGCATAGCGTAACTCCGCCCCACAGCGTGGGTATATAAGGAAGTACGCTGGCAACATCGCATTATGTTTACCTGCTGAGGAGCCAAGACTGAACTCCCGGCTGTTCCAGCGGTACAGCGGAAGTGGCAGAGGGACGTTACGTCTCCGTTCCCTCCTCAGGGAACGAGGGTTACATACGTAACCGAGACGTTCCCTTTCGTTCAGTCACTCCGAGTAACGTCAGTGACTGACGAATGGGGGTCCCAATATAATCACGCCACTCGGCTGTCATCCAGTGCCCTGCGTAAGCGTGAGCTCCCTGTCGTAAGCTAGTACAGACGAAGGACTCCCACTTAACACAGGAATACCAAAGTACACTGGGAAGCATATTCCAGGTGGAAGTATGCGCCAAATGCCTACCCGTAGGGAGGACTTAAGAACACATATGACCCGCTCAGGGCTACATATGGGAAACTCTGGGGTAACCAGCCGAAGGTGGAAGAATTTTACCCCCAGGGGTGGCAAGGGGCTTGCCAAGGGAAAGACACCTGCTCAGGGAGACTTACAGTGGGAATACACATGTGGGGGTCGCCCAACGGGGGAACCATGCACACGGTGGCACCTAGCCAACACGAGGGCCTGAGCGAGTGGGCAGACGTACTGGTGTCGGCATCAACAGTGCTGGAGGAACTCAGGGCTTCAGGGAAACTACCTGAGGAAAATATCGCACGTATCCAGTCCGTGGAGTGGAATGGCGAGCAAGCGAAGACACCTGAGCCTAGTCCATTACCGGCCACTAGTAGAGGCGAGTACAAGAGAGGACACTGGCTCCACTCGGAGATTATAGAATCTGGCGAATGTGTTGGGTGTCGCCCAGCCTGCAGCTCTGCAAATGTCTGTCAACGAGGCGCCATGCGCTAGAGCCCAAGAGGAGGCCACACTCCGGGTGGAGTGAGCCCTGACCCCAAGGGGGCATGGGCGCCCCTGCGTTTGGTAAGCCAAAACAATGGCGTCCACTATCCAGTGAGACAACCTTTGCTTGGAGAGAGCCTTTCCCTTCAGCTTCCCACCATAACAGACAAAGAGCTGGTCTGAGGTCCTGAAACACTGCGTTCTGTCTACGTAAGCACGGAGGGCGCGTACTGGACAGAGCAGTGCCAAGGCTGGGTCTGCCTCCTCCAAAGGCAGCGCTTGCAGGTTCACCACCTGGTCCCTGAAGGGAGTGGTGGGAACCTTGGGCACATATCCAGGCCGGGGTCTCAGGATCACGTGAGAGTTGGCCGGCCCGAATTCCAGGCACGCTTCGTCAACCGAAAATGCCTGCAGGTCCCCTACCCTCTTGATGGAGGCCAAGGCGGTCAGGAGCGCTGTCTTCATAGACAGGAACTTAAGCTCGACTGACCGCAATGGCTCAAAGGGAGCCCTCTGCAGAGCGCTTAGGACTACTGCGAGGTCCCAAGAGGGTACGAGGGGAGAGCGAGGAGGATTCAGTCTCCTCGCTCCCCTCAGGAACCTGATGACCAGGTCATGCTGACTTACCTTTTTCGTCTCCACAAGGTCGTGGTAGGCAGAAATAGCGGCCACATAAACCTTGAGGGTGGAAGGAAACAGCCTTCGTTCCAACCCTTCCTGGAGGAATGAGAGCACGGACCCGATCGGGCATTTCCAGGGGTCTTCTTGGCGAGAAGAACACCAGGTGACGAAGAGGTTCCACTTCAACGCATAGGCGTGTCGAGTAGACAAGGCCCTAGCGGAAGTGATGGTAGCCACCACCTGAGGTTCCAAAGATCGGGACGCGGGTGCCAAAGGGTGCCCCGTCTCTGAGAAAGGAGGTCCTTCCTCAGAGGAATCGACCAGAGAGGGGCTGTCGCAAGGAGTACGAGTTCGGAGAACCAGGTCCGGCCGGGCCAATACGGGGCGACCAAAAGGACCTGCTCCTTGTCCTCCCTGATCTTGCACAGAAGCTGTGCAAGAAGGCTCACTGGGGGAAACGCATACTTGCGGAGGCCCCGCGGCCAGCTGTGCGCCAGAGCGTCCGTGCCGAGGGGGCCCTCGGTCAGGGAATAAAACAGGCGGCAATGGGAAGAGTCGTGGGAGGCAAACAGATCTACCTGTGCGTCGCCGAACTGTTCCCAAATCGGCTGAACCGTCTGGGGATGGAGTCTCCATTCTCCAGGAAGTGGCTGAAGCCGTGAGAGCTCGTCGGCTGCACGGTTCAGGACTCCCGGGATATGGATGGCACGAAGGGACCTCAGGTGCTTCTGACTCCATAAGACGAGATGGCGGGCGAGTTGAGACATGCGGCGGGAACGCAGACCACCCTGGTGGTTGATGTACGCTACTGTGGCCGTGTTGTCTGACCGGACTAGCACGTGTTGACCCTTGAGCAGCGCTCGGAAGCGGTGCAGGGCGAACCGTACTGCCAGCAACTCGAGGCAATTGACATGCAGGAGGCGCTGGGGTCCTGTCCAGGAGCCCGCGGCAGCATGTCCATTGCACATGGCACCCCAGCCCGTGGTGGAGGCATCTGTTGACACAACAATATGCCTGGAAACTCGTTCTAAGGACACACCGGCCCGTAGAAAACTGAGGTTCGACCACGGGGTGAGGGTCTGCAGGCAGGCCCGAGTCACTGGGACCCGGAGCGTGCCCGACTGCCATGCCCATCTCGGGACTCGATCGCGAAGCCAGTGCTGAAGCGGTCTCATATGAAGCAAACCGAGCGCCGTTACCGCGGCTGCAGATGCCATATGCCCCAGGAGCCTCTGAAATAACTTCAGTGGAACCGCACTCTTGCTCTCGATTTGACGAAGGCAAGTCAGCAGTGACTGCGCGCGCTCGCTCGTAAGCTGCGCACACATGGCGACCGAGTCGATTTCCATACCAAGAAAAGAGATCCTCTGCACTGGGCAGAGTTTGCTCTTCTCCCAGTTGACCCGAAGGCCCAGACGGGCTAGGTGCTGGAGCACCAGGTCTCTGTGTTCGCACACCTGCTCTCGAGAGTGGCTGAGGATCAGCCAGTCGTCGAGGTAGTTCAGGATGCGAACCCCGTGTTGCCTGAGTGGCACAAGGGCTGCCTCGACAATCTTCATGAAGACGCGAGGGGACAGAGCTAGCCCGAATGGGAGGACCGCGTACTGGTATGCCCACCCCTCGAAAGCAAACCGTAGGAACGGTCTGTGTCGAGGAAGAATGGAGACATGGAAGTAGGCGTCCTTCAGGTCGATCGCTGCAAACCAATCTGCTGGACGAACGCATTCGAAAAGGCATTTCGCTGTTAACATCCTGAACGGAAGCCTGTGAAGGGATCGGTTCAGGACGCGCAGGTCCAGGATCGGTCGTAACCCACCGGTTTTCTTGGGTACAATGAAGTAAGGGCTGTAGAAGCCGGACTCCATTTCGGCTGGAGGGACAGGCTCGATCGCACCCTTCACCAGCAAGGTAGCAACCTCCGCACGCATGAGGGGGGCATTGGGCCCCACTATGGTGAATCGGACTCCCCGGAAACGAGGAGGAGCCTGAGCGAACTGAATCGCATAGCCGAGCCTGATGGTCTTCGCGACCCAGCGGGACAGTCCAGGGAGCTGAAGCCAGGCTCCCAGAAACTGCACCAGCGGGGTCATGCGAACCATAGACGTACCCCGGGTGGGGCAGCGAGGCGGCGTGACCGGCCCAGACGTGGGAGGCGTAGCGTCCCGGTGTGGGGGCACGGTCATCAGCCGCGTCCTGACAGAGGAGACCAGGGAAGGACGTGCGTTCCACTGGGGTCTGCTCTGAGAGGAGACTGGCGTCAGAGAGGGACGAGAGTGGCGTGGCCCGGGGGCGGCGCACACTGCCATCGGTCTCTGGTTGCTCAGGGATGGGTATGTCAGTTCTTTCTTTAACCATAAAAGGGTGCTGCTGACCCGGGGGCCAGCAGCGGAACAAAGGATTCTCCCCCGGCCCTCCACCGGGGGAAGGAGTGGTCCTGCTACCATCTCCTGGAAAGAACTGCCCATCCCTGAGCTGTCCGCGTCAGGAGCGCCGCTTAGCCTGGCGCTTGGCGGGCTGCGGGGCTGGAGCGGACTGGGGCGCCTTCCTACGGCGTCCTCCACGGCGCGGCCCAGGTGGAGGCTGCTGCTTGGGTGGCGCGGGAGGGGCGGGAGCCGCGGGAGGGCGCCCTCGGCGGCGAGCAGACTGAGGCAACTGTGCCGGCGGCTGGGTGGAAGCATCAGCTGGCCGCCGGGGCAGTACGTGCTTGATGGCCTCAGTCTGCTTTTGGGCTGCTGAGAACTGTTGGGCGAAGTTCTCAACCGCGCCGCCGAATAGCCCATCCTGGGATATGGGAGCGTCGAGGAGACGAGTCCGCTCGGCGTCCCGCATATCAGCCAGGTTGAGCCATAGGTGTCTCTCCTGGACCACTGCTGTGGACATCACCTGGCCCAGGGAGCGTGCGGTCACCTTCGTCGCCCGGAGGGCGAGGTCGGTGGCGGCACGCAGCTCATTTCTGAGCCCTGGGTCAGCTCTACCCTCGTGCATGTCCTTGAGCGTCCGGGCCTGGTAGGCCTGAAGGATGGCCATGGCATGCAAAGAGGCGGCAGCCTGCCCCGCAGCTCTGTAGGATTTCGCCACCAAGGTTGATGTGAAACTACAGGCTTTGGAGGGGTGCTTAGGGTCGCCACACCACGTTGAAGCACTCTGCGGACACAGTTGCATCACAACAGAGCGTTCAACCGGGGGAACCCCAGTGTACCCTTTGGCCGCGGCCCCATCGAGGGCAGAGAAGGCGGAGCAGGCCGCCGATCGGTCACGGGAAGACAACGGGGACTTCCAGGACCGCGTGACCTCCTCATGCACCTCCGGGAAAAAAGGTATTGGGGGCGTGGTCTGACGGGTGTCAGAACGTGGCGCCCCCAAAAACCAATCGTCCAACCGCGAGCGTTCAGGACGGGGTGGAGGGTTCCACTCCAACCCGAGACTCGCGGCTGCCCGGGAAAGCATGGCTGTCAACTCCGGGTCCGACTCGGACAATGCTGGCACACCGGAAGGCGGCAGCACAGCCGAATCATCATCCTCGGAGGACTCCAGCCCACCTTGTGATGCGGCGATCGACATACGCTCGTCCTCTGCGGCTCCAAACGACACACTCGGAACAGCAGGAGCCGGCTCCGGTGTCTCAGTCTGAGCGCACGGCGGGAACGGTGCGCTAGAGGGGGGTGTGGTCCGAGGCATGAGCGTCGGGGCTTTGTTCCACACCGTCACCCTCAGGTCACCCTGGCCACCAGCCAAAGTGCTGCCTCGCGTAGAGACCGCAGATTGGGGTGTGGCAGAGGGGACTCTCACTCTATTACGGAGCTCATTGAGTCTCGACCGCAGCACCGAGATGGGCATGTCCCCGCAGTGGGAACATGTCTCATCCACAAACGCTGCCTGAGCATGCTGAAAGCCCAAGCACATCAGGCAGTGATTGTGCCCATCAGAGGGCGGCAGATATCGAACGCACCCAGAAGCACACTGGCGAGACATCTTGAAAAAGACGTGCCAAGTGTGAGCTCTTTTAAGAGAGGAAGCTTCGCAGTGATGCCGAAGCGCCCAGGGACCGAATACCGGCTGAATGCAGACCACTGCACAGATCAGCAGGCAGGCAGTAAACGATCGCTGGAACACGCCGTCACACCAACACCAACTGGAAAGCTGTTCGTCTCGAAGAAGCTGACGATACTCAGAAGGCTTGAGGAGTGAAGAGATACTCTTGGCTCCGAAGCAGAAACATAATGCGATGTTGCCAGCGTACTTCCTTATATACCCACGCTGTGGGGCGGAGTTACGCTATGCAAATTCCGCATGCCCATGGCATTGGCGCTGCCATTGGGCGTTTTCTAGATCTCGAAGATGATAGGCTTCTAAGCGAAACCCCCATTCGTCGGTCACTGATGATACTCGGAGTGACTGAACGAAAGGGAACTGACGTTCTTCAGGGAACGAGGGTTACATACGTAACCGAGACGTTCTAAAGATAGGTTCTTATTTACACTATTGGTTTGTTTAGCAGCTATTCTGCAACGGATCTCACAAGAATGTGAATTTTTATGTAAAGTGTGGTTCCACAACACGAACATTTACTTACGTTTTCATACACTAACACGTACAATGTTGACAGCACTAAAAACATTTCGCTCTATTCGTGACTTCTGCTGCAAACTTGTTTCAATCCATTAAACAAAACTACACTTTAAAACCTTAAAATGAATAACATTTCTTCAAAAAGACACTGAAAACTTTTATTCTGTTGAAACTGAGTTTGTTTATAGTTTATATAAGTTTGTCAGGGTCAATCTGGGACAGTCAGTCTAGGTCAATCATACACATTATTTACAAATAAAATAATGGTATCGTGGTGAGTCATTTATGTGTCAAAGCTTTTATTAATGTTTTTATTATGTGAAATTACTTTACAATTACACCGTTACAATGTCAATATAGCCAATATAGACATGTTATCTTCTCTCTCAATAGGACTTTGACAGAACCTTTCCCATCATATGTTGCTTTGTATTTTGTTCAGGATTAAGTAAGAGTATATAACATTTTGGTGCAAAAATGCAGACTAGTAAACCAAAGCTTGAAGCTAAAATGGCAAATATCTCCACAGCTACAGTAAATTTTCCAGGTGAACTGACATAAGCTGGAATAAATGTGATCCATACAGCACAGAATATGATCATACTGAATGTGATGAATTTGGCTTCATTGAAGTTATCAGGCAGTGTGCGAGCCAAAAAAGCCAAAATGATGCACAACATGGCAAGTAGACCAATATAACCTAGAACAGCCCAAAAACCTATAGTAGAACCCAGACTGCACTCAAGAATGATCTTTTCTTTATAATATTTCAAATTTTTGTTGGGAAATGGAGGAAATATTGTTAACCAAAGCACACAGATAAGAACCTGTATAAGTGTAAAGGCAAGAACACTGAGTCGTTGTTGTACAGGCCCAAACCATTTCATGACATTACTTCCTGGAAGTGTAGCCTTAAAGGCCATTAACACCACTATTGTTTTCCCCAGAACACAGGCGATACAGAGGACAAAAGTGATCCCAAATGCTGTGTGACGCAACATACAGGACCACTCAGTGGGCCGCCCAATGAAGGTAAGTGAACAGAGGAAACACAGAGTCAGTGAGAAGAGCAGCAGGAAGCTCAGCTCTGAGTTGTTGGCTTTTACTATGGGGGTGTCCTTCTTGCTGTAAAACAGGATGGCCACCAGCGCAGTTAATCCTACTCCAAACAGTGAGAAAAAGACTAGCACTATACCCATAACTTCTGTGAATGAAAGAAACTCTACAGCCTTTAACACACATTTATTTTTCTCAGCATTAGACCAGTATTCCCCTGGACACTGCTTGCAGTTATTTGAATCTGGAAAGGAAGTTTTGATCACTATAGTTACAAACAAAAAGAAAATTGTCTTTGCTAAGTGCATACAGAAACTGCAAGAGAAGAATGAAAACACAAAGAAGGAAATAACCTATATTCTGTGAAACTGTGAGATGGGCTGAAGTTTACCTGTCTCATTACTGATTTCTCCGTCTGCACATGGAATACAGTCATAACAGCAGACAGGTCTTCCTTTCTGTGCAGCCTTCCTAGTGCCTGGCGGACAGCTCTCACTGCACACAGACCTTGGCTTCTACGTGGAAAAATACATTGTACATACCTATTTAAACTGACTCTTAAGAATATAAATATATTTGAAAGTATTATTGAGAACAGAGTATTGCATATTTGAAACATTAAATGACTGAAATTTTTAGGCACACAAATTATTAAAAAAAATTATTGGAAAAATATGTAAAATTAATATTTTAATTTTTTATATATATGGAATCATACCCGAATACATATGGAATATATATGAAATCATACAGAATACATTTGTAAATTCTCTGTCTTGAATTTGAACAGATGCAGTATCATGAGGAATGGTGTAAGGCATGGTTTAGATTAAAAAATACACTTGTGGCATCCGTCATGTCCTTTCTATAGGTTAATGCATCTATTTAGAAATAATTTTGCTCCTCCAGTAGGATAAACATTGATAAACATGTTACCTCCAGCTGTCCTCCAGCCCAGATTATGTTTTCAGTGTTAAGCACAAAGCGCTGGTCAGGGGGCAGTGAGGCATCATAGTATCCTACTGGTTTAAACTGGATTGATCCATTAGAGTCCTGCTGCCAGTTTACGACTTCGTATTGAGCTACTACGCCACCAGTGCTGTCAAACCATACACGACCGTCTATTTTAACAGTGAAATTTACCTTTTTCAGAGCCTCAACCACCTATTGAGGAAAAAAGACATTTTAACATACTTAAACAGAAATGGGTTATTATCTTGCTCCTACTTGCCAAATGTACACCACTCATTTTTTTAAATTTGTTTACCTGTTGTGGTTGTATTTTCAAGTCTTTTTCACAACTCCCCGTGTCTTTACATTTGAGTAATTTGTGTAGTGAATGAGCCACAGCATACACTGCTTTGTAGACATTGCTTGCATATCTTTGTTCAGGTATATCTTCGTTGTAGTTTCTCAGCACAAACATATCCTGATATACAGCGCAAATTGATGCATACTGAGAATAATCTGTCTCATTCTGTGAGCATGGAAAAACTGTGTCCCAGAACGATTTTATAACATAATCTGAAAAGCCTTCAATATCAATTTTTCTCACTGCAAACCCCAATGACCCTCCCAGCACATGGAAACTGTTTGGAATGAGCAAACTCTTTGCAGTTATCCATGACTCTACACCGATCATTTGGAGGCCTGTAATATTTTGAATACTTAGCTGCTTGAGTAGGATGTACATCTCAGAACCGGTAAGAAATGCAACAATTACTTTTGCCATGCTTTTTTTAATTGTCTCTACCACTTTTTGGAGTTTTTCAGGCTCTGTTCGATAGAATTTCACAGAGTACTCCACACAAATCCCCTCCTCCTGGGCTGTATTCAGAAATATGGCCATTCCATTGTTTCCGTAGTCATTGTCACTGTTCACAGCTCCCACCCAAGACCAGCCAAAGTGCTTGACTATGTATGCTAGTGCTGTGCTCTGGTGATAATCACTAGCAATAGTCCTGAAGAAAAAGGGGTACTCTTTCCTATTACTGAGACATTCACATGTAGCAGAGTGACTTATCTGAAAAAGAACAAGAAACAGTGATACAGTACGTCATCAGTATAGAGATTGTCATGTTTTGTTGTTAATGCTCCTTACCACTGGAATTTTAAAAGGTCCTGTAGTTCTAGACAGAATCACTGTGGCAGAAGACTCTGTTTCTCCTATGATAGCATGTATGGGAGACTGTCCGTTGCATCTGTCTCCTGCAGAAAACTCCTGACCATTCATTAATGCCATAGTTGCACTCATGGAAGACAGTCGTGAACCACAGGTATCATAGATACGGTAGCCAATAGAAACATTTGGGAGCAAACTTTCACTTCGGTTAATCTCCTCAATAGAAAAAATCATGGTCTGAGCCATCCGAAAACCTCTTAGATTCACACTGTGAAAACATTAAACAAGTGAACAGGTAAATTCAATGGAAAAGCAGAGGGTATACAGCATTTTTACTTAAAAAAAAAAAAAAAACTTTTTTTCAAATACCATAACATTCCAGACAGTATTATATATTATATCCAGATCTTATTATATAGTATATTGTATATTGTATATCAGTGTTGAAATTTAACAAACCTGGAGCATGATATCAGCTGAGGTTTTTTTGTAAATTCAAATGAAGGTAATGTCTCTATGCTCTGTATTGAAAAAAGTGCTCCAATAGTTACGTCTCCATCCTTGGAAAGCAGCGGGTATTTGGGGTCTCCCATCATTCGGCAAAGAGACTTTTCTGCTTCTGTATTAAGTTGATGGAAAAGCAGAAGTGTGTAAAGAAAGAGAAGCATCACAAAGGTTGAGGTCAACTGAATATGTCAAATGCAAGTGATCTGATTCAGTATTTACACATTTATAGACATCATTAATATGGATGAATGAGTGTGAATGTAGCCAGTGACCTCATAGGGCAGCACATGAGCAGGTCGAGCAAGTCAAGCAGGGGTGAAATAGAGTCGAGCTAATTTAACAGTCTGATTTTCTGAAATTATTAGAAAGCAGTAAATTGTAAAACTGTTTATCCTGGAATATTCAGTTTTTGTTGTAAACCTGGATTCATATTATCCACCTATTAAGTCTTTTAAAGCCTTCTCAATCCATCTCACCTTTTCTTTGATTTTGTACTGATACTTTTGTACTTGCTCTCTTGGTTGCTTGTTTATTTCTGAAAGTATATTTTGGCATTAGTAAATGTTTCACTTGTTGTATGGAAGTTGCATTAGCTAATGTTTGTGTTTGTTCTGTTTTCAGAAAATTATAAATCACGTCCCTACAGTTTAGGCACCTTTTTATTAAAATAAAGCTAAACAGTAATTCAGTCAGGACCACTTTGTCAAGTATATTATTTATTACAATTGTAGCTTACAGTTAGTGTTAAATAAAGCATTTATTAACACACTGAGCAACTATTACTATATGTCTAAATAATGAGATGTATAAATGTATCAAATCAAATCAAATCACCTTTATTTATATAGCGCTTTTTACAATGGCAATTGTTTCAAAGCAGCTTCACAGTGGTAACAGGAAAATAATGCAACGGAATTTGATTCAGCTGTACAGCCGCTCTGGTGAAAACAGTGATGTCATCCAGCTCATTTCAATTATCATATAGTGTCAATGCGGGCAGATCAGTAATATAGTTGAAATTTAAGTGTCCCCAACTGAGCAAGCCAAAAGCCAAAGGCGATGGTGGCAAGGAACCAAAACTCCTTCAGGGCCAGAATGGAGAAAAAAAACCTTGGGAGAGACCAGGCTCAGTCGGGGTGCCAGTTCTCCTCTGGCCGACGAACAAATAGTGTATGATTATGATTCTGGCAACATTACAGGTCAGAAGTCATATTAGATCAATAGATATTCGTAGGATTATTCGAAAGATTGGAGTTGTCACGCCGGGGACGGGTTTAATGAGGATGTCGTGTCGATGCGGCATTTACAGGGGGGAGTTTAATTGACACTATTGTCTCTACAGACACTTCAGGGATATGGTCGTCATGTCCAGGCTAAGGTCCACCATCTGGTCTGGATACGGCCCGGATCCGGCCGACTGCAGTAAACCTCGGGATAAACAGAGAGACTAACATTAGCGTAGATGCCATTCTTCTCATGATGTAACGAGTACATCAGGTGTTATTGGAAGTGTTCCCGGTTCCGGCTGACCTAGTTAATGCAGCCTAAAACAATCATTTAACTGATTTGAATAATAGAAATTAAAAATGTTTTATGTGTATGCCATAGTAAAGAGATGTGTTTTTAGTCTAGATTTAAACTGACAGAGTGTGTCTGCTTCCCGAACAATGCTAGGAAGACTGTTCCAGAGTTTAGGTGCTAAATAGGAAAAGGACCGACCGCCTGCAGTTGATTTTGATATTCTAGGTATTATCAACTGGCCAGAATTTTGAGACCGCAATAAACGTGATGGAGTATAATGCGTTAAGAGCTCGCTCAAGTACTGGGGCGCTAAACCATTTAGTGCTTTGTAAGTAATCAGCAAGATTTTAAAATGTATACGATGTTTAATAGGGAGCCAATGCAGTGTTGCCAGAACCGGGCTAATATGGTCATACTTCCTGGTTCTAGTAAGAACTCTAGCTGCTGCGTTTTGGACCAGCTGCAGTTTATTTATTAAGCGAGCAGGGCAACCACCCAGTAGAGCATTACAATAATCTAGCCTTGAGGTCATGAACGCATGAACTAACTGTTCAGCATTTTGCATTGAAAGCATGTGCCGTAATTTAGATATATTTTTAAGATGGTAGAATGCAGTTTTACAGATGCTAGAAACGTGGCTTTCAAATGAGAGATTGGTATCAAAGAGCACACCCAGGTTCCTAACTGACGACGAGGACTTGACAGAGCAGCCATCGAGTGTTAGACAGTATTCTAGGTTACTACTTGTGGAGTTTTTTTGTCCAATGATTAAAAATTCAGTTTTTTCTGAATTAAGTTGCAGGAAATTACTAGTCATCCAATTTTTTATATCAGCTATGCATTCTGTTAATCTTGTGAATTGGTAAGTTTCGTCAGGGCGTGAAGAAATACAGAGCTGAGTATCGTCAGCATAACAATGAAAATTAACGCCATGCTTCCTAATAATATCTCCCAGTGGTAGCATGTACAGGGTGAAAAGCAACGGTCCTAGCACTGAGCCCTGCGGTACTCCATACCGAACTTGTGTTCGGTGTGACATCTCTTCATTTACTGCTACAAACTGATAACGGTCAGATAAGTATGATTTAAACCATGCCAATGAAGTTCCGCTAATGCCAACATAATTTTGAATGTAAATTTGTAATTTTGAATGTAATTTTGAATTTTACTATTTAAATGTAAAATGTACATTTAAATAGTTTATTAATCATTTACTTACACTTTCTAAATGATCTTATGAACCACTGACAACTCCTAAATAACTGGTTTGTAAATAATGTAATACTTAATTTAGAAATGATAAATTGATCATTAATAAAGTATGAAAATATAATTATTAAACACATAGATGCTTATAAATCAAGAATAAAGCATTCATAGCTGTATTTATAAACTGCTTATTATAAATGATGAATTAACTATTTACTAATGCTTAACTAATGATTCATAGTGTGCAGTTTTTATAAAGTGTTACTAACCAGGGTGTTAAATGTTTCAGACAAAAATGACAGAAGAGCACGAGATGGTTGAAAATATCTTCATTTGTGTTTTAAAGATGAAAAAAAGTCTTATGGGTTTGGAACAACATGAGGGTGAGTAATTGATGACGGTATTTTCATTTTTGGATGAACGAACCTTTAAGAGAACTGCAGAAACCTAATTGTAAAATGTACAAGAACGATAAGAAGTCATAAAAACATTTCTTAAACACCAAAAATATACGCTTTTATTTACAAATACTGTATACAATATATAAATTGTAAAAAAAAATTAACTGAAAGAAAAAACCTTGATGTTGAAAAACAAAGTTCATGTTTGTGCTATTTGTCTAATACCCACCTACAAAATACACACTCATATTTTGATATTAGAATTTACTACCTTGTGATAAAATCTAACTGTCATATTAGCATGGCTCTATTCCATCCTTGTTTGACCTGACTCATGTCCTGCCCTATGAGGTCATTGGCTAAATTAACAATCAGTCATCCATATAAATGATGCCTATAAAAGTGCAAACATTTTATCAAGTCAGTTGCATGTGACCACAGTTGAGCTCAATCTTTGCAATGTCTGTCTTACTTTACACACTCTTGCTTATCTTTCAACGTCATGCAAAGGCAGAAAAGCCTCTTTGCCGAATGATGGGAGACCCTAAGTATCCGCTTTTATTGAAGGATGGAGACATAACTATTGGAGCACTTTTTTCAGTCCACAGCATAGAGTCATTACCTTCGTTTGAGTTTACACAAAAACCTCTGCTTCTATCATGCTCAAGGTTTGTTACTTCGGAAACTATTTTATGTAATCATTACAGCAAATATGTAATATCAATAATGTAATATAACATCTGGAATGTTAATGTGTTTCAGGTGTGAACTACAAGTGAAATTTATAAAGTGTGTTTTGGTCTATATTTAACAAACTGGTTTAATGTGTTTACAGTGTAAGTCTAAGAGATTTTCGAATGGCTCAGACCATGATCTTTGCCATTGAGGAGATTAACCAAAGTCAAAGTTTGTTACCAAATGTTTCTATTGGCTACCAAATCTATGATACCTGTGGTTCAAGAATGTCTTCTATGAGTGCAACTATGGCATTAATGAATGGTCCAGAATTTACAGCAGAAAACAGATGCAATGGACAGTCTCCTATACATACTATCATAGGAGAAACAGAGTCTTCTGCCACAGTGATTCTGTCCAGAACTACAGGACCTTTTAAAATTCCAGTGGTAAGGAGCAACAACATAAAAAGTCAGACATAATCACCATACTAATGCCTTTTTAAATGTTTGCTTTTTTCTCAGATAAGTCCCTCAGCCTCTTGTGAATGTCTCAGTAATAGGAAAGAATACCCTTCCTTCTTCAGGACTATTGCTAGTGATTACCACCAGAGCAGAGCACTAGCATACATAGTCAAGCACTTTGGCTGGTCTTGGGTGGGAGCTGTGAACAGTGACAATGACTATGGAAACAGTGGAATGGCAATATTTTTGAATACAGCCCAGGAGGAGGGAATTTGTGTGGAGTACTCTGTGAAATTTTATCGAACAGAGCCAGAAAAACTCCAAAAAGTGGTAGACACAATAAAAAAAGGCACTGCAAAAGTAATTGTTGCGTTTCTTACCAGTTCTGAAATGTATAATCTACTCGAGCAACTAAGTATTCAGAACATTACATACCTCCAAATGATTGGAGTTGAGGGATGGATAACCGCAAAGAGTTTGCTCATTCCAAACAGTTTCCATGTGCTGGGAGGGTCACTGGGGTTTGCAGTAAGAAAAATTGATATAGGAGGTTTTGCAGATTATGTTATAAAAGCATTCTGGGAAACAGCTTTTCCATGCTCACAGACTGAGGGGAATTTTTCTCAATATGCATTAAGTTGTGACAAATATCAGGATCTACTTGCACTAAAAAACTACAATGAAGATGTGCCTGAGCAAAGATATTCAAGCAATGTCTACAAAGCAGTTTATGCTGTGGCTCATTCACTACACAGTCTACTCAAGTGCAAAGAACAAGCAGGTTGTGAGAAAGGCCTGACAATACAACCACACCAGGTAAAATAAGTAAAACATAAATGGTAGGGTAATGAAAAGAGAAGAGGAAGATTAAGAGGATAGTCCTATTTCTGTTTGATAATGTCTTAAAATGCCTTTTTCTCAATAGGTTGTTGAGGCTCTGAAAAATGTCAATTTCACTATAAAGATGGGAGATCGTTTGTGGTTTGACAGCACCGGTGCCGCAGTAGCGCAATATGAAGTTGTGAACTGGCAGCAGGACTCAGATGGATCAGTCCAATTTAAACCAGTGGGATACTATGATGCCTCACTGCCCCCTGACCAGCGCTTTGTGCTTAACACTGAAAACATAATCTGGGCTGGAGGACAGCTGGAGGTAAAGGGCAATAACATGATTGACCTAAAGGGTTTCTTGAAACTGGAATAACAAAATGTTAAAATACTTGCATTGTCCTATACATATGACATAAACATAAGAAGAATAAAAAAAAAAAAATTAAAAAAAAATTCTGCACCTGTTTTATTTAAAGATAGAAAATTTGGTTCCCCTATGGTCAAAAGCAACAGCAGAGGGCAGTGCAGAGCCAGTATTAAACAAAAGGACAGTACTGTGGTGGTAATGGTTATTATTATCATTTATTTATTTTTTGTAAAAGCACTTTCAAATGACTTTGTTCTGATTTCTTATTTGCATCATTTAAAGATTAAATTATGCAACAGTTAAGTAATTTTAGCAAATGTATCTTCATTTTTTATTCAGTATAAATAACTAAGAATAATGTATTTGTCTATGTAGAAGCCAAGGTCTGTGTGTAGTGAGAGCTGTCCTCCAGGCACTAGGAAGGCTGCACAGAAAGGAAGACCTGTCTGCTGTTATGACTGTATTCCATGTGCAGACGGAGAAATCAGTAATGAGACAGGTAAACTTCAGCGAATTTTACAATTTAAAAAAGTTCCTTTTTGTGTTTCCCCTCTTGCATTGCAGTTTCTGGATGCAGTTTCTTAGCAAAGGAGTTAAATTAAATGTTGTTTCTAACTATAAGTATTATTACTTTCTTTTCAGATTCAAATAACTGCAAGCAGTGTCCGGGGGAATACTGGTCTAATGCTGAGAAAAATAAATGTGTGTTAAAGGCTGTAGAGTTTCTGTCATTCACAGAAGTTATGGGTATAGTGCTAGTATTTTTCTCACTGTTTGGAGTAGGATTAACTGTGCTTATGGCCATCCTTTTTTACAGCAAGAAGGACACCCCTATAGTAAAAGCCAACAACTCAGAGCTGAGCTTCCTGCTGCTCTTCTCATTGACTCTGTGTTTCCTCTGTTCTATTACTTTCATTGGTCGGCCCACTGAGTGGTCCTGTATGTTGCGTCACACAGCGTTTGGGATCACTTTTGTCCTCTGTATCTCCTGTGTTCTGGGGAAAACAATAGTGGTGTTAATGGCCTTCAGGGCTACACTTCCAGGAAGTAATGTCATGAAATGGTTTGGGCCTCCTCAACAAAGACTCAGTGTTCTTGCCTTTACACTTATACAGGTTATTATCTGTGTGCTTTGGCTAACAAAATCACCCCCATTTCCCTACAGAAATTTGAAATATTATAATGAAAAGATCGTTCTTGAGTGCAGTCTGGGTTCTACTATAGGTTTTTGGGCTGTTCTAGGATATATTGGCCTGCTGGCTGTCTTGTGCTTCATTCTGGCTTTTCTGGCTCGCAAGCTGCCTGATAACTTTAATGAAGCTAAATTCATCACATTCAGTATGCTTATATTCTGTACAGTATGGATCACATTTATCCCATCTTATGTCAGTCCTCCTGGAAAATTCACTGTAGCTGTGGAGATATTTGCCATTTTAGCTTCAAGCTTTGGTTTACTATTCTGCATATTTGCACCTAAATGTTATATAATTCTGTGTAAGCCTGAACAAAATACAAAGCAACATCTGATGGGAAAAGGTTCCGTATAGATTGTTTTCAGAAATAAACTGACGTATATTGACATTGCATATTTTGGTGTTTATTCAGTAACATAAATAATGTTAAAACATGTACAAACAAACTGATTAACAATCAACCCTCAAACATTTACACTGAACCACATATTTATAGTTATTCAAGTTATTCAATAACAAAAAGACAAATCATAATCTCATGGGTATTTGAGTGTATTTTGCGTAAAATGTTATTCTAACACGTTGCATAGACAATGTACAACATTAACATTAACATTAATGTGTTACCTGCATCTAAAAAGTTAATAATTTATGTATGAACTTGACAGACGTACAAATATTTAAACATTATGCATCCTATTTCATCTCTGAATTTTTGATTAATGGAATTAATCAGTTGATTTTATTGTATTTATGGTCAATGAGATTGTTTTCATTCACATTTATTAAATGCAACGGCTCATTTAATTAATTAATTAAACCATTAGTTAACCATTAGTAAATATTTAATTCATCATTTATAAAGCATTAATAGACATTAATAAGCAGTTTATAAATACAGCTATAAATGCTTTATTCTTGATTTATCTATAATGTGTTTATTAATTGTATTTTTATACTTTATTAATGATCAGTTTATCATTTCTAAATTAAGTATTACATTATTTACAAACCAGTTAACTAGAAGTTGTCAGTGGTTCATAAGATCATTTAGAAAGTGTAAGTAAATGATTAATAAACTATTTAAATGTACATTTATACATATTTAGACATATAGAAATAGTTACTAAGTGTGTTAATAAATGGTTTATTAACATGTATTCCTACAGTAATTGACGATTAATTCAGGTAGTTATAAAACATTTAGTAGTTGTCAGTTAACTATCTTTGTGAGCTCATCTAAAGTGAGGACTATTTATGCCTCATAAAGCCTTTACAGGAGATTAAAGGCTCAGTTATCTTCTAAACAGAAAAAGGAAATAAACACAACACAGAGTGATACAGAACGTATAAATATTTATTTCAAGATGCAAAAATTAAACTGTACAACTGTACACTTGATATAAAAATTAAAAATAAACCTCTTCAATATCATAGAAAATAAAAATTCAAGTACACCTCCAGAAAACATAACTGTGCAGTAAAACGAAACTATGAAACCTTTGCAATCTGATATAAAAATATTTTTTTTGTAAAGTGTAAACATTGCTGAATAAAAATTTACCAGTGCCAACACTGGATTACAGGAAAACCAAAATTCAACAAATAAAATCAAACAATAATAATATAATTAAATATTTCACAGTGTCAAAACTACCTCAGTACTAACTTTAAAACATTAGAGAACAGCAGTGCAGAAGATAACTGAGCCTTTAAATCTCCTTTGTAAAAGCTTTACGAGGCATAAATAGCCTTCACTTTAGATGAGCTCACAAAAATAGTTAACTGACAACTACTAAATGTTTTATAACTACCTGAATTAATCATGAATTCCAGTAGGAATACGTAGTAATAAAGTATTTATTAACACATTTATTAAGACACATTAACTTTTTCTATGTCTAAATAATATGTATAAATGTACATTTAAACAGTTTATTAATCATTTACTTTCACTTTCTAAATGATCTTATGAACCACTGACAACATCTAATTAACTGGTTTGTAAATAATATAATACTTAATTTAATAATAATAATAATTGTAATAATAATAATAATAATTTTAATACTTAAAATACAATTATTAAAACATTATAGATATACATTATAGCTTATAAATCAAGAATAAAGCATTTATAGCTGTATTTATAAACTGCTTATTAATGTGTATTAATTCTTTATAAATGATGAATTAACTATTTACTAATGCGTAACTAATGCTTCATAGCATGCAGTTATTATAAAGTGTTACCCATGTGTCTCTGGTCAAGCAGCCTATAAAACCTTGAGTCCAGAAGAACAGAGAAGCTGGCATGAAGACATCTTTTCAGTCAATTGTCGTTCTCTCCTGACATATAATAAAGCAATATATCTCCTGGCAAAATAACTGGTGTTGCTTCTGTGATTCAACCACAACGGGGGAAAAGCTTAATTTTCAAGTCACAATTTGGAGTCGGCGAACAGGATTGCATCTTCAGGCATTTGTCTCAATCATTTCAGTTAAGACCTTTTTTTTCTTTCTAAAATAATTCTAAGTCTGCCTGATGATTAGAGACATTGACTGAAACTGCTGAAAAGAACTGTGTTATTTAAAATACCAATTGTGTTGCCAATGAATATATACACTGATCAGGCATAACATTATGACAGGTGAAGTGAATAACACTGATTATCACTTCATCACGGCACCTATTAGTGGGTGGGATATATTAGGCAGCAAGTGAACATTTTGTCCTCAAAGTTGATGTGTTAGAAGCAGGAAAAATGGGCAAGCATAAGGATTTGAGCGAGTTTGACAAGGGCCAAATTGTGATGGCTAGACGACTGGGTCAGAGCATCTCCAAAACTGCAGCTCTTGTGGGGTGTTCCCGGTCTGCAGTGGTCAGTATCTATCAAAAGTGGTCCAAGGAAGGAACAGTGGTGAACCGGCGACAGGGTCATGGGCAGCCATTGATTGCTCATTGATGCCCGTGTAGTCCGATCAAACAGACAAGCTACTGTAGCTCACATTGCTCAAGAAGTTAATGCTGGTTCTGATAGAAAGGTGTCAGAATACACAGTGCATCGCAGTTTGTTGCGTATGGAGCTGCATAGCCGCAGACCAGTCAGGGTGCCCATGCTAACCCCTGTCCACCACCGAAAGCGGAAACAGTGGGCATGTGAGCATCAGAACTAGACCACGGAGCAATGGAAGAGGGTGGCCTGGTCTGATGAATTATGTTTTCTTTTGCATAATGTGGATGGCCGGGTGCGTGTGCGTCACTTACTGTACCTGGGGAACACATGGCACCAGGATGCACTATGGGAAGAAGGCAAGCCGACGGAGGCAGTGTGATGCTTTGGGCAATGTTCTTCTTGGAAACCTTGGGTCCTGCCATCCACGTGGATGTTACTTGGACAATTACCACGTACCTAAGCATTGTTGCAGACCATGTACACCCTTTCTGTCATGCACATGAAGAGAGGACTCAAACGCAGAGGATTCGTGCAACAGTTTATTAGGCACTTCAGAAAACCCAATAAACATCCAACGTGTATAGTGACACACACACATGAACAGAAAGGAGGTGTGACAACTCCAGAGCCGTCTGTACAGACACCTGCGGACACCGGCTGTGGAGACCACCTCAGGTGCAATGCCCAACAGGACGGGGAAAGAGACTGAGGACAGCAAGGGCACGGCCAGCTGTATAATTCCTCATCTAGGCATCCTGGGCACAGCAGCAGATGAAGGTAAGACACAAGGACACACAGCACAGGTACAAGCGTACATGAAACAACAGCACAAAATCTACTGACAACAAGGGGAAGACACAGCAGAGAATATAAGGGGGAAAGGAACAAGCGACAGGTGAGGGCAATCAGCTTGTGATCTGCAGACACCCGCGCTGTAAAATCAGCACTGATTGCCCAGGTCAGGAGCTGCAGAAAATGACAGGAAAACACAGACAACAGGGAAGCCGATGAAGCACCCTGAACTGTGACAGTACCCCCCCCCCCACCCCCACCCCAGACTCACCATGACGCCGATGGAATTGGTCTATGAGAGCGTGATCCAGAATGTCACGAGCCGGAACCCAGCATCTCTCCTCCGGACCATAGCCCTCCCAGTCTACCAGGTATTGATGACCTCTACCCCTTTGTCTCACATCAAGAAGCCGCCGTACCATATAAGCCGGAGACTCCAAGATGACGGTTCTGCAGACTCCACACAACGCAAGACTCTCTCCAGATCCTGGTTAGCACGCTCAGCCTGACCGTTAGTCTGCGGGTGATACCCGGAGGAAAGACTCGCAGTCGCCCCTTGTCTGTCGACAGAACTTTGCCCAAAACTTAGACACAAATTGGGGACCCCTGTCAGAGACCACGTTCACCGGGAGGACATGAATACGGAAAACGTGATCCAGGACGATAGTCGCTGTATCCCTCACTGAAGGCAATTTGGGGAGGGGAATAAAATGGGCCGCCTTCGAGAACCTGTCCACCACAGTGAGGACTACCGTGTTGCTGCTAGACGGAGGTAGGCCTGTGACGAAGTCCATCGCTATGTGTGACCAGGGTCTCGAAGGGACAGGCAGCGGCTGGAGCAGCCCTACATGGGGTCGTTTGGAGCCCTTCCCCGCAGCACAAACCGGACATGCCGACACAAACTGATGAGCGTCCCGCGCCATGGAAGGCCACCAGAACCGCTGCTTGATTAAACTGCAGATACGAGTCACTCCTGGGTGGCAAGCTAGTACGGATGAGTGGCCCCACTGTAGGACGCTAGTTTGGACTGATTCGGGCACAAACAACAGGCTCTCAGGACAACCCGCGGGAACTGTGACGTTGCGCAGAGCAGTGCGGACTCTGGATTCCACCCTCCAGGTGACCATCGCTACCAACCGATCGGGAGGCAGGAATGGTCACAGCGAAAGCGCGTCAGACTTACCATTCTTGGACCCCGGGCGGTAGGACATGTTGACATTGAACCGACCGAAAAACAGTGCCCAGCGAGCCTGTCGAGAATTAAGCTGTTTAGCGGTGTGGATGTACTCTAAGTTCTTAAGATCGGTCCAAACAATAAAAGGGACCTCCGCGCCCTCTAACCAGTGGCGCCACTCCTCCAGCGCCAACTTAACAGCCAGTAACCCTATTCCCGATTCCTGTCGTAATTCCGTTCCGAGGGGGTTAAACGAGAACCGACGAGACGGATCGGGAGTAGCAAGGATGGGAGCCGAAACAAAGCAACTCTTTAAGTTTGAAAATTCAGCCTGGGCCTGCGGCGACCAACAGAAACGTTTTCAAGTGGAGGTGAGATCCGTCAGAGGAAGGGCGACCTGGCTGAAAATCTGAATGAACCGCTTGTAAAAAATCACTGGGCCGCTCTACAAATATCTGGGGTAGGCCAATCAGCAACCGCTTTTACCTTGGCGGGATCCACTCGGATACCTTCGGGTGAAAGAATAAATCCCAGGAACGAAACCAACCGTGCATGAAACTCGCACTTCTCCACCTTGGCGAATAAACGATTCTCAAGCAGCCGCTGGAGCGCTCACCTGACGTGTTGGACATGGTCGTGCTCGTTCTGGGAGAAGATCAGGATGTCGTCGAGGTAAACAAATACAAACCGGTCGACCATGTCTCTGAGCACGTCATTGACGAGTGCCTGGAAGACCGCCGGGGAGTTAGAAAGTCCAAAAGGCATGACCAAATACTCAAAATGCCCCGTGGGGATGTTGAAGGCTGTCTTCCATTCGTCCCCCACTCGTCCAGTCAGGCTTATGGAAAATGATGTGGTAATCCCGCCATCCAGTACACTGCGTGCCACATCGATTTCCAGCGAACGCACGCGGCCTGGACCACCCCCAGAGCCTGCGGCCGGGCAGTGATCGCGTCCACACACCGAAAATCGTTTTCGACCCCTTTCCAGAGGGCTCCGTGGGGACAGCCCTCAGAGGTTCTACCATGGCTAGGACTTCTTTCCTGAAGCCTTTCTCGCTTGAACCTTCAACCTTCTTGTCGATAGGCTTCAGGCGAGAACCCCGCTTCTGCTGCCATGAGCCCTGAAGAGGAGCCCTAGAGGCGACGCTCTCTTTTTGTGTCTGCCTGTGTGAGGATCTCGTAGATGGCTGCGGCTGCCCGCTAGGGATCTCGACCGGCGAGGAAGATACTGTTTGAAAGCTGCAGACTGTTTCTTTGTCTCCTGAAACCTATCGACAACTGTCTCAACAGCACTGCCGAATAGGCCAGAAGGCGAAATCGGGGCATCAAGAAGGAAAGACTTGTCCTTCTCCTTGATTACCAATAGATTTAAGCATAGATGTCTCTCCGTGGTTACCAGTGCTGCCACGGAGCGGCCAATGGAACGGGCCGTCGCCTTGGTAACACGGAGAGACAGGTCTGCAGCTTTACGAAGCTCTGCAATATCTTCGGGCGTGGGCCCATTGCCTTCGTCAAGATCTTTGAGATGGTCGGCCTGCAAAACTGCCATGGTGTGTAAGCAAGCACCAGCCCGACCCATGTGGCATGTAGCCAGCTGATGTTAAGTCCTGCCACAGCACGCATCACAACCTTAACAAGCGCCTCATAAGCGTGGACATGAAGTGGCGAGTGTGCTTCCCTGTCCTCCTCGATGCCGAGCACATCCGCCTCCTCAGAGGCGGATAGCTCAAGCATCGGGCTCTCACCCCAAGCAGAAGAAATCGCAGGGCGGGTGAGGGAGAGCATCAGAGCTGATGACCGAGAACGTGCCTCAGCAGTCTCGATCTCGTCCGCCAACTCTCTCTGCGAACCCCATGATCTGAGACGCCACGCCACCTCAACGGATGCAGGACCAGAACCATGGGGAACGCGGCACTCTTAAAGGCAGCTTTTCACATTCTTCACAGACAGCTCCCTCGAGAGCTGCCCGTGCGTGCTGCACTCCCAAACAGTGTACACAAAGCTGATGTGTGTCCCCACCCGTGAGATATCTAAAAGATATCTATCTTTTAAATGTATATGGGACAGACAAAACCAAACAGGACATATAACAACAGAGAGTGCTTGCTGAAGAGCGAAAACTAACGCTGTTGTGTGCCGGCGTCCCTTTGTAGCTTCTGTGTATGCCGTCACATGCTACGTCATGACGCAGCACTAATCAGGATTGGAATAGTTTCATTCATATTTCAGATGCGCTACGCTAAGGGAGCGTCCCCAAAGTGTTGTTACCGACGCAGTGCAAGTTCCTTCGAAAAGGAACACCCTTTTTTACTCTGCTTTCTCTGTCATGTTACAATTATACTGTCCCTCATTTGCTTTATTGGAGCAAGGATAAAAGAAAAGAAACAAGCATCACATTTATTCATCTGTTGAAATTTTGTTTATAAAGTTTTTCAGGGTCAATCTGAGCAGATCATGTACAAATTAAATCATGTTATCATGTGGCCAGTCATTTAACTGAATGTGTCAAAGCATTTACTTATTTAAATCCGTTTGTTCAATGATGAAATTACAATGTTAATATAGATGTTATTTTCTCTCAGTATGATTTTGATGAAACCTTTCCCATCATATGCTGTTTTGTATTTTGTTCAGGCTTAAGCAGGATGATATAACATTTAGGTGCAAATATGCAGAATAGCAAACCAAAGCTTGAGGCTAAAATGGCAAATATCTCAACAGCTACAGTAAATTTCCCAGGAGAACTAACATAAGAAGGGATAAACGTGATCCATACAGCACAGAATATGAGCATACTGAATGTGATGAATTTAGCCTCATTAAAGTTATCAGGCAGTGTGCGAGCCAGAAAAGCTAAAATGAAGCACAAGACAGCCAGTAGGCCAATATAACCCAGAACAGCAGAGAAACCTAAAGTAGATCCCAGACTGCACTCAAGAATTATCTTTTCCTTATAATATTTCATATTTTTGTAGGGAAATGGAGGAGACATTGTTAGCCAAAGCACACAAATTAGAACCTGTATAAGTGCAAAGGAAAGAACACTGAGTCGTTGCTGTGCAGGCCCAAACCATTTCATGACATTACTTCCTGGAAGTGTAGCCTTGAAGGCCATTAACACCACTATTGTTTTCCCCAGAACACAGGAGATACAGAGGACAAAAGTGATTCCAAACGCTGTGTGACGCAACATACAGGACCACTCAGTGGGCCGACCAATGAAAGTAAGTGAACAGAGAAAACAAAGAGTCAATGAGAAGAGCAGCAGGAAGCTCAGCTCTGAGTTGTTGGCTTTTACTATGGGGGTGTCCTTCTTGCTGTAAAACAGGATGGCCACCAGCACAGTCAATCCTACTCCAAACAGTGAGAAAATGACTAGCACTATACCCATAACTTCAGTAAATGACAGAAACTCTACAGCCTTTAACACACATTTATTTTTCTCAGCATTAGACCAGTATTCCCCTGGACACTGCTTGCAGTTATTTGAATCTGGAAAGGAAATTGTGATCACTGTAGTTATAAACTAAAAGAAAGGTGCATTTATGAAATCCTTTGCTATGACATTGACAGAAAAAAACTAACCAATTTCATTTGAAACTGTGAGATGTCATTTGAAACTGAGAGATGGGCTGAAGATTACCTGTCTCATTACTGATTTCTCCGTCTGCACATGGAATACAGTCATAACAGCAGACAGGTCTTCCTTTCTGTGCAGCCTTCCTAGTGCCTGGAGGACAGCTCTCACTACACACAGACCTTGGCTTCTACATAGAAAGATACATTGTACATAGCTATTTAAATGTAAATGTATCAATATGACTGAGTATTCCATATTTGAATCATTAAACAAATGCAAATACGTAATGGGAACTATTGTGGGCTGATGGTCAGGGAAAATGTTTTGTTGTTTCAGAAATTCAGCACCAGCACTACACTACTGTCCCTTTGCTCAGTAATGCTCTCTGCTGTTACGTTTATCTGCTTGATCAAAACTTTTTGTCACTTTTCCTTTTTGCTGAAAATGTTGCTGATTAGAGAGAATGTTTAATCCATGAAGTCCACCAAGAATTAATGTAATGTTTGTTTTCCAATATGTTCAGTTGATTCTTAGAGATTTCATATTAATTTATTTTACATTTATTTGTAATCATATAATTTACATACTGAATGTGAAATATGTCTTGTATAAGATGAGAACTCAGGTCCTGGAGGGCCATGAAGAGTTTAGCTCCATCCTTAATCAAACACAACTAAAAAACCTAACCGAAGTCTTCAGGATTTCTTAAAAATTTCAGCTACTGTAGGTTTGTTTGATTAGGGAAGGCGTTAAACTCTGCAGGACACTGGCCCTCCATGACAGAAGTTGCCCACTTCTAATGTGAGAAAACCAGATTTTCAGAGCTGAATTTGAACAGGTTGCACTGTTTACTTATTTTTTTCCTATCTGGTAACATTTGTGTCAAGGACTTATTTCCTCAGTTTCAACAAACCCTGTAGTATAAACATTGCATTGCAATTTACCTCCATCTTTCCTCCAGCCCAGATTATGTTTTCAGTGTTAAGCACAAAGCGCTGGTGAGGGGTTAATGAGGCATCATAGTATCCCACTGGTTTAAACTGGACTGATCCATCTGTGTCCTGCTGCCAGTTTACGACTTCATATTGAGCTACTGCAGCACCAGTGCTGTCAAACCACACACGATCTCCCATCTTTACAGTGAAATTTACCCTTTTTA
This sequence comes from Coreius guichenoti, assembly GCA_039654105.1. Classification (NCBI taxonomy): domain Eukaryota; kingdom Metazoa; phylum Chordata; class Actinopteri; order Cypriniformes; family Gobionidae; genus Coreius; species Coreius guichenoti. The sequence continues at coordinate 24,633,203 of CM077181.1, forward strand.
GAGCCTCTACAACCTATTGAGAAAAGAGCATTTGAAACATTTTCAAACAGAAGCCCATCTCCCTTCTGGGCTATAACTATCTTTTTTTTAAATTGTATTACCTGCTGAGGTTGTATTTTCAGGTCTTTTTCACAACCTTCCTTTTCTTTACACTTGAGTAGACTGTGTAGTGAATGAGCCACAGCATACACTGCTTTGTAGACGTTGCTTGCATATCTTTGTTCAGGCACATCTTCATTGTCGCTTTTCAGCAAAAGCAGATCCTGATACATGTTGCAACTTAAAGCATATTGAGAAGAATTTCTCTCAACCTGTGAGCATGGAAAATCTGTGTCCCAGAATGATTTTATAACATAATCAGAAAAACCTTCAATGTCAATTTTTCTCACTGCAAACCCCAGTGACCCTCCCAAAACATTAAAGCTGTTTGGAGTGATCAAACTCTTTGCAGTTATCCATGCCTCCACACCAATCATTTGGAGGTCTGTAATGTTGTTAGTACTTAGCTGCTCAAGCAAATTTTCCATTTCAAGACTAGTAAGAAACGCAACAATCACTTTTGCAGTGCTATTTTTAATTGTGTCCACCACTTGGCGAAGTTTTTCAGGCTCTGTTCGGTAGAATTTCACAGAGTACTCCACACAAATCCCCTCCTCCTGGGCTGTATTAAGAAATATTGCCATTCCATTGTTTCCATAGTCATTGTCACTGTTAACAGCTCCCACCCAAGACCAGCCAAAGTGCTTGATTATGTATGCTAGTGCTCTGCTCTGGTGGTAATCACTAGCAATAGTCCTGAAGAAAGAAGGATAATTTCCTCTGTTGCTGAGACATTCACATGTGGCTGAGTGACTTATCTGAAAAAGAAATAACAAGAAACAGTGATACCATCATCAGTTTACAGATCTTCATTAGACTTACTGTGTAGGCAGACCCTTACCACTGGAATTTTAAAAGGTCCTGTAGTTCTGGAAAGAATCACTGTGGCAGAAGACTCTGTTTCTCCTATGATAGCATGTATAGGAGACTGTCCATTGCATGTGTCCTCAGATTCTAATTCTTGACCATTCATTAATGATATAGTTGCACTCATAGAAGACAGTCTTGATCCACAGGTATCATAAATTCTATAACCAATTGAAACATTTGGAAGCAAACTTTGACTTTTGTTAATCTCATAAATGGCGAAGGTCATGGTCTGTGCCATCCGGAAATCTCTTAGATTTACACTGTAAAAACATTTAACAAGTAGGCTAAATACCAACAAAAGAAAATATTAAACAAATACATGGAAAAGTACAGTACATTTGTATTTTTTTTTAAATTTTACATTTGTTTCATACATGAAACATAACATTCTAGATGTCATGGTAGGTTTCTGGTATAAAATTATACATTTATAAACATTAATTGCAGCAAATGTATAAATTATCATATTAAATGATTTATCTTCTCTATTGTTTTTCAACAAGTTAAATGTAGCAAACCTGGAGCATGACAGCAGCTGAGGTTTTAGTGTAAACTCAAATGAAGGTTGTGTTTCTATGCTTCGGATTGGAAAAAGCGCTCCAATAGTTACATCTCCATCCTTCGAAAGCAGAGGGTACTTTGAGTCTCCCATCATTCGGCAAAGAGGCTTTTCTGCTTTTGCCTGAAGTTGAATGAAAAGCAGAAGTATGTAAAGAAAGACAAGCATCCCAAGGATTGAGCTCAACTGCAGATGTCTAATGCAACTGACCTAAAATATTTTTTTTACTTTTATAGATATAATTAATATGGATGATTGATTGTGAACGTAGCCAATGACCTCACATATGTAAGACATGAGGCATGTCAAATGGGGTGGAACAGAATCTAAGTAATATGATGGATTTATTATATCAAGCAAGCAAATGTAGTAAAATGTAAAACTGTCAATAGTAAAATATTTACTTTTTTCTGTGCAATCATATTTGCATTATTGAGTATCTAATAACAATTTTGAATTACCTAACCAGTTTGATGCCTCTTAAGTTTTTTTTATATTTTTAAACTTCATCATTTGGTTTGTTTGTATGAGAAAGTATATTATTGTATTAGTAATTACGGTAACACTTTACATTAAGGTTCCCTTTGTAAAGGGTTTATAAAGGTGTTGATAAGCAGTTATAACTGCATGAATAAAAAGGGAGACTTTAACGCAATACCTGCCAAATAGTGAGCCCTTTTTAACTCACATATTATAAATGCTTAATAAATTTATTCACACTTATTTAACTCAAAACCAGATTCCTGATTTATTTCATGATGCAGCAAAAATAGACTTAGTCTTAGTGAGATTAATCAATGGTTCACATGTGTTCACTTTACATTAAGGTGCACTTTCACAGGTTATTAATGTTTGTAACTCATTAATAAATGGTTCACACGTTCACTTTACATTAAGGTGCACTTTCACAGGATATTAATGTTTGTAACTCATTAATAAATGGTTCACATGTGTTCACTTTACATTAAGGTGCACTTTTCACAGGTTACTAATGTTTGTAACTCATTAATAAATGGTTCACATGTGTTCACTTTACATTTAAAAATAAAGTTTGATAATTTCATCTTGATAAGCAAGAAATCAGTTTTATACACTGCTGTGGATAGGCATGAGCCTTTTGTGGAATATCATGGGTAAGACAGTAACTTTTGGTAAGGAACATTTTAAGAAAAGTGGCAGTCATGACATATTAATGAGAAAACCACAAATACAACACCCTTCAGTCTCACTAAGATAGTCTATTTTTGCTGCATCATGAAATAAATCAGGAATCTGGTTTTGAGTTAAATAAGTGTGAATAAATACATTTATTAAGCATTTATAACATGTAAGTTAAAAAGGGCTCACTATTTGGCAGGTATTGCATTAAAGTCACCCTTTTTATTCATGCCGTTATAACTACTTATCAACGATCTATAATGCATTTGTAAATGAGTTATTAGTCATTAACAAACACCTTTATGAACCCTTTACAAAGGGAACCTTAATGTAAAGTGTTACCGTAATTACTTCTGCTATTCAGGGAACTTACAAGAAAAGTAGTTGCCAGATGTACTCCTGCTCTTTTTTTTTTTTTTTACTATTTTCATATAGATTTAGGTACCTTTGTATAAAAAAAAAAAAAACATACAACAGAACACATGTTCATTCTAATTATGTTTGGCACATTAGATACTGACTAATATTATGGAAGCCCTGAACCGCTAGGTGGGAGAAAAAAAGAGAAAACGTATCTCGTTATTTCAAGATATGAAGTCATTTCGACATAATATCTCGTTATTTCGACATAATAAGTCATTATTTCGACATAATATTTAGTTATTATGACATACTAAGTCGTTATTTCGACAAATTAAGTTGTTATTTCAACATTATATCTCGTTATTTCGACACAAATCATTTCGACATAATATATTGTTATTACGACATAATAGGTCGTTATTTTGACATAATATCTCGTTATTACGACATAAGTTGTTATTTCGACATAATATCTCATTATTACGACATAAGTCGTTATTTCGACATAATATCTCGTTATTACGACATAATAAGGGGACATTCTAATATGAGCCACGTTAAGCGTTTTCTTATAATGGTTTTCTATGGGAGGGAAATGCTTAACGTGTAATTAAACGCGTTGCGTTCATATTCTGGGCTCATCTGATTTTTTGTGCATAGTATACTTTATTAGTTTGATGTTTGCTGAGTTTGGTCTGTTAATATCACTGTCTTAATGCATTAAGCCACGTTAAGCGTTATTTCTCTGTACTGTACTATGCTATAGGCCTACGTGTTGTAGCCGACTACATTTGTCGCTCTCAGGAGCTCAGTGAATTCAAGCGCAGTAACGTGATAGGTTTCCACCTGTACAATAAGTCCATTCATGAAATTTCCTCACTACCAAATATTCTACGGTCAACTGTTAGTGATATTATAGCAAAGTGGAGGCAATTGGGAACAACGTCAACTCAGCCACGAAGTGGTAGGCCACACATGCTGAGGCGCACAGTGCGCGGAAGTCGCCAACAAGTCAATAGCTACAGACCTCGAAACTCTGTGTGGCCTTCAGATTGCGTAGTGAATGGGTTTCCATGGCCGAGCAGCTGCATCCAAGCCTTACATCACCAAGTGCAATGCAAAGCGTGGGATGCAGTGGTGTAAAGCACGCTGCCACTGGACTCTAGAGCAGTGGAGACGTGTTCTCTGGAGTGACCAATCACGCTTCTCTGTCTGGCAATCCGATGGACGAGTCTGGGTTTGGCGGTTGCCAGAAGAACGGTACTTGCCTGACTGCATTGTGCCAAGTGCAAAGTTTGGTGGAGGGGGGATTATGGTGTGGGGTTGTTTTTTAGGGGTTGGGGTTGGCCCCTTAGTTCCAGTGAAAGGAACACTTAAAGGTGCAGTGTGTGATTTTTAGTGGCATCTAGCGGTGAGGTTGTGAATTGCACCCCTAAAGCTCACCCCTCCATTTCAGAGCACATAGAGAAGCTACAGGGGGCCGACAGGACAAAAATGTCGTTGTCGGAGAGAGCAGAGAGTGACTAGCGGTCTGTAGAGAAGTTTGTCCGTTTAGGGCTACTGTAGAAACATGACGGCGCAAAATGGCGATTTTACTGTAAGGGGACTAGCGATGTATGTAGATTGAAATGGCTCATTCTAAGGTAATAAAAACATAATGGTACATTAAGTAAGTTCTTTTTACTCCACTGAAAACATAGTTATGTATATTTTATTGCATTTCTGTACTGAGTACTGACTACAACCACAGACATTCTCAAAGCGCTGAGGTGTTGAGGTCTGACAATTTAAGATGGTGGCTCGAGCATGGGTAGGCTGTTGAGAGGACTGGGAGATGGTAGGTGTCTTACAATGGGAGGTGAACTTGATTGCTCCTGTGAGCATGATGGACCTGGTTCAGGTTCAGGCATCCCTACTCCTCTGTGGAGGTCAATCCCGTCTGAGGCCAAGTATTGACAGTGCCTTTTCTTCTTCCAGTGTAAGAAGGGGGGAGTCATTGGGCCCACCACCTGTTTTATTAATTGTTGACCTCTACAGTGCCCTTGAGGCTTGTAAAGTCCTGCCACTTCTTCCTGACCTCCTTCCCTGATTTTAATGCCCCTGCTTGCGGTTAGTTTTATAGCAATTTCCTCCCAGATTTTTTGTTTTTGTTTATTTGTATGACTGCCATTAAACCTGCTGAAAATTATGTTTGTTTAGCTCCACCTCTAAAATAGCATTAGTGTCCTCTTTCTGAAAAATGCATTTTCTTTGTTTTGTTTTTTTTTGTTTTGATTCAGCCATTTTTTTTTGTCTTCACCTAGCTATATAGATTTTTGACCTCGTAGCAAATGATAATTACAAAAAATATTTAAAATATGCTGTCTTTAAGTTGTTTCTACATTAATTTGGAGAGTAACTGTGAAATTATTACAATATAAAAATATTAAAAAGTCTGATGTTTTTAATCACGACTGTGTGATTAATTTGTTTTTTTTTTTTAATCGATTGACAGCACAGTAGTAGCCAAAAGTGCTGTACTGCCTTGGAAAATTGACATCTTCATCGTTTATTTAAGATTTTGTAAGCATATTGTGTAGTTAAGTATGGAGTAATTTTTTTTATTTTTTTTTGTGATAATGCAACGAAACGTCAAATTGTGCAGACATAATATTTGGAGAGCTTGTCATACAAAGGAATTATGAACGTGTTAAAAATAAGAGAACCACCAAAATATTAATAACTGATTATGTTGTATCCCACCCAGCCTCCCTCTCCCACCTGCCTCGAGTCTTCTGGTCTCCAGCTCTGCCTTGGCAAGGGGATCCCTTGGCTCCGCCTCCAGCCGCAGAGCCCATCAATACACCTCGACTCATAGACTAGTCAGCTCCACCTTAGCTCCTTCCTCACTTGGCTTCACCTGGGACCATCGTCCTTACTGCTCTACCGTGCTCCCTCGCCCCTCCAGCTGGGCCTTGGTCAGACGTCGCTCTGTCTGCACTACAGACTTCTGGGCCTTTAGCTGTGCTTCGTCCCTCCACCCCTTTAGCGCCGTCATGCTCCGCCTTCCCTCCGGCTTCGCCTCGGTCCTCTGGCACCCTGGCTTCACCTCAGACACTTATCGCTGTGGCTCCGCCTCTGTCTCCAGAACTATCTGTGTCACCTCGCCTATGGCTCCTCGGCTCCGCCTAGGGCTCCTACTCTCCTGGCTCCACTGCTGGTGTTCAGATGTCTGACTCCACCCTGGCTCATCCCATCATCGGTTCCACCATGGGCCTTCATCCTGGCTGGGCTTTGGATCATCCTCCTGTCCGCACCCTGGCTCCTCCCACCTTGCTTTCCTCACTGGTTCCTCTGATCTGTGTCTCCATGGTGTCTTCCTCAGTCTGCTCCTTGTCCTACTCCAGAGCCCCCGCCCTCTCTCCTTCCTCAGTTGGAACTTTCATTGGCTCCTGGTAGCTTATACATTTTGTCTTATCTATAATTTCAATTTGTGTTGATTCAGAACTTCTCCCACTCCCACTCTCTCCACTGGAAGCCCTGTGGAGACGTAAACCAACCCCGCTCCTCCTTACTTCTGAGTGAGAGTAGCCTACTTCTCTGGGCGCACACTGCAACTACCAAACAGGTTAATTGACCCACAGGGTGACATCATGCGTAATGTGATGTGCAAATGAGCGGTAAAACAGATCGCGCATTCCTTGCGTATCTATGGCCTAATCACAGCCGTGCTGATATAGAGCTACTGTATATCGCACATCCAATTGAAATTGGTCAAACTGCATGGCTAAATAAATTCCAGGCAGGTCTTGAATGCACTACATTTCCATATCACTTCACCAAAATAGTCGTTATTTTAAAGCTGTTTTTTAGTGTTAGCTGCTGTTGAATGCTGCACAAACTCAGTAATTCACACGTTTAATCTTTCTCTCACACACAATCACTCACACTCTTTCTTTAACTCCAATAACTGGATATTAATGGCTCAAGCCTCTGCTGGTTCAAAAATGATGCTTTGAAATCAATGGGTGCTTGAGATAGGATGCATAAAAAAGTAGTTCTACACACAAAAGTTTTAGTGAAGCTAAATTCTCTCAAGATTAAATTAAGCTAAAGCAATTTAACAGAAATATTTTTTTTGTTTATGTGTATTAGGTTTGTCAAATGAAAACTACATTGGAAACAGTAGCGTTACTGAATGTTCACTGAATAAAATATTGCAATACAAATCCAAATATTTAGTGCACTTTTAAGAAGGGTAAAAGAGATACACACAAGGAATAAACATTTGTCAGTGAAGTTTTTCATTTTAGCTTCCATTTGCTGCAATCTCTTCCAATGAAAAGAACCAGTTTTAGCACTAAATCTGTTAAACTGCCAGATTAACATTTCAGGTAGGCCTACCACATGTCATTCATGCAAGTAACAGCTCTGTTTTACACATATTACAACAATTCATATACCACCACAAAAAATGCCATTACAACTGCCATCAGTATGAAATTTGTCAGAAATTACCCTAAACTATTATTTAGTGTAACTAGCAACATACACAACATGGTGACTGACGCAAACTCATGGACCACATCCTACAGAGCTACTTTGTACATATTCAAATTGTTATAACTTTGTCCACATACAGTATGTAGCATTGGAAAAGAACATTCAAATTAAATCTGTTTATTTGTTAAACTTTCCCATCATATGCTGCTTTGTATTTTGTTCAGGCTTACACATGATTATATAACATTTTGGTGCAAATATGCAGAATAGTAAACCAAAGCTTGAAGCTAAAATGGCAAATATCTCCACAGCTACAGTAAATTTTCCAGGAGAACTGACATAAGATGGGATAAATGTGATCCATACAGCACAGAATATAAGCATACTGAATGTGATGAATTTAGCTTCATTGAATTTATCAGGCAGCGTGCGAGCGAGAAAAGCCATCATGAAGCACAAGATAGCCAGTAGGCCAATATAACCCAGAACAGCAGAGAAACCTATAGTAGAACCCAGACTGCACTCAAGAATGATCTTTTCCTTGTAATATTTCATATTTTTGTAGGGAAATGGAGGAGATATTGTTAACCATAGCACAGAGATTAGAACCTGTATAAGTGTAAATGCAAGAACACTGAGTCGTTGTTGTACAGGCCCAAACCATTTCATGACATTACTTCCTGGAAGTGTAGCCTTAAAGGCCATTAACACCACTATTGTTTTCCCCAGAACACAGGAGATACAGAGGACAAAAGTGATACCAAACGCTGTGTGACGCAACATACAGGACCAATCAGTGGGCTGACCAATGAAAGTAAGTGAACAGAGAAAACACAAAATCAATGAGAAGAGCAGCAGGAAGCTCAGCTCTGAGTTGTTGGCTTTTACTATGGGGGTGTCCTTCTTGCTGTAAAACAGGATGGCCACCAGTACAGTTAATCCTACTCCAAACAGTGAGAAAAAGACTAGCACTATACCCATAACTTCTGTGAATGACAGAAATTCGACAGCCTTTAACACACATTTATTTTTCTCAGCATTAGACCAATATTCCATTGGACACTGCTTGCAGTTATTTGAATCTGGAAAGAAAATCGTGATGACTGTAGTTACAAACAAAAGGAAAATTATTTCATTTATGAACTCTTTGCTAGGACATTGCATGCCAAAACTGCAAGAGAAGGGAAAGACAAAGAAGGAAATAACAAATGTTTATTTGAAACTGAGAGATGGGCTGAAAATTACCTGTGTCGTTACTGATTTCTCCGTCTGCACATGGAATACAGTCATAACAGCAGACAGGTCTTCCTTTCTGTGCAGCCTTCCTAGTGCCTGGAGGACAGCTCTCACTACACACAGACCTTGGCTTCTACATTGAAAAATACACTGTACACAATTATCTAAACTTACTTTGCAAAATAAAAATATTTGTATAAAATATTTATATAACATTTTTTTGTTAATTTGTCCATTTCTGAGAACAGTATTTCATAACTGCAATGTTAATTGATGCCAGTGTGCAATGGGAGACATGCTCATGGACAGTGAAAATGTTTTTGGAATGAAATTCATTTCAAAGTGCTTTTACAGAAATTCAACACCATTACTACCGTAGTAATGTCCTTTTGTTCAAAACTTGTTCAGTAATGCCCTCTGCTGTTGCTTTTGTAAATTTGATCAAACCTTATTGTCACTTGGCCTTTTTGCTCTGAATTTCCAGTGCCAGTAAACAATATAAATGCACTGTATACAATTTAGACCAAAAGATAGAACTAGTTTCCTTGTACAATAAAAATAAATGCAAATTTTGTTTTCTTATATTCAATTGATTCTTTGTGATTTAAGTCATATTAGCTTCTTTCAAACCAATGTAGAATCATACAGCATTTCTCACATGTAAACGGTTTTGTTTGGGGGAAACCAAATTTTCTGTCCTGAATTTGAACATGAGCAAAGCCTTGAGCAATGGTGGAGGGCACTGTTAAAAATACCTTTCTAATGTGATATCCTTCAAGCTATAGGTTTATAGGTTTAGGCCAGTTCAAATGTTTTGACATTTTGTTTCCAAACTTTCAACAAACCCTCAAATATGAACATGTTACTGCCATATACCTCTAGCTGTCCTCCAGCCCAAATTATGTTGTCAGTGTTGAGCATGAATTGTTGGCCAGGGGGCAGTGAGGCATCATAGTATCCCACTGGTTTAAACTTGATTGATCCATTAGAGTCCTGCTGCCAGTTCACAACTTCATATTGGGCTACAACTGCACCAGTGCTGTCAAACCACACATGATCTCCCATCTTTATAGTGAAATTTACAGTTTTCAGAGCCTCAACCACCTATTAAGAAAAATTCATTTTCAGGCACAAATTGGTGAATCCTCTTGGTCTCTCCCTTTCAGTCTATAATCTAGTCTATCTTTTTATGTTATTACCTGCTGTGGTTGTATTTTCTGGTCTGTTTCACAACCTTCCTGTTCTTTACACTTGAGTAGACTGTGTAGTGAATGAGCCACAGCATAAACTGATTTGTAAACATTGCTTGCATATCTTTCTTCAGGCACATCTTCATTGTTGCTTTTCAACACAAGGAGATCCTGATATGCATTGCAAATTAATTCATACTGTGAAGAATTCCACTCAATTTGTGAGCATGGGAAGGCTGTGTCCCAGAATGTTTTTATAACATAATCTGCAAAACCTTCAATATTGATTTTTTTCACTGCAAACCCCAATGATCCTCCCAGCACACTAAAACTGTTTGGAGTGACCATACTGTTTGCTGTTATCCATGCCTCCACACCAATTACTTGGAGGCCTGTAATGTTCTGAATAATTAAATAATCAAGTAGATTATTCATTTCAAAATTGGTTAGAAAAGCGACAATGACTTTCGCAGTGCCTTTTTTTATTGTGTCTACCACTTTTTTGAGTTTTTCAGGCTCTGTTCTTTGGAATTTCACAGAGTACTCCACACAAACCCCCTCCTTCTCAGCTGTATTCAGAAATATTGCTATTCCATAGTTTCCATAATCGTTGTCACTGTTCACAGCTCCCACCCAAGACCAGCCAAAGTATTTGATCATGTATGCTATTGCTCTGCTCTGGTGGTAATCACTAGCGATAGTCCTGAAGAAATAGGGGTAATCTTTTCTATTACTGAGACATTCACATGATGCTGAGGGACTTATCTGAAAAAGCCATAGGAAACAGTAAAACAGTCATCAGTATTTATGTCAGACATTTTGTGTTTTTGCTCCTTACCACTGGAATTTTAAAAGGTCCTGTAGTTCTGGACAAAATCACTGTGTTGGATGACTCTGTTTCTCCTATAATAGCATGTATAGGAGACTGTCCATTGCATCTGTCCCCTGATTCAAATTCTTGACCATTCATTAATGCCATATTTGCACCCATAGAAGATAGTATTGAACCACAGGTATCATAAATTCGGTAGCCAATAGAAACATTTGGGAGCAAACTTTCACTTCTGTTAATCTCTTCAATGGCAAAGATCATGATTTGAGCCATTCGAAAATCTCTCAGACTCACACTGTAAAAAATAAGTAAAAATAAAAATCAGAAGGTTAAACAAAGTGCATTATTTGCATTATCTGTTATTATGACTCTAAAATAGATTTTAAAGAATAAAAAAAAAAAACAAACCTTGAGCATGAAAAAAGCTGAGGTTTTTGCTTAAACTGAAATGAAGGTAATGTCTCAATGCTGTGGATTGGAAAAAGTGCTCCAATAGTTATGTCTCCATCCTTGGATAGCAATGGGTACTTTGGGTCCCCCATCTTTCGGCAAAGAGGCTTTTCTGCCTTTGCATGAAGTTGAAAGATAAGCAGGAGTGTGCAAAGAAAGACAGACATCCGAAAGACTGAGTTCACCAGAGGCCAAATGCAAATGACTTAATTCAATATTTGCACTTTTATACACACAATTAATATGGATGATTGACTGTAAATGCAACCAATGACCACATAGACATGGGTCAAGTCAAGCTGAGGCAGAGGCAGAACAGAATCAAGCTATTATGATAGAGTCTGATTTAATCAAGCCATTAAAAGGTATTAAATTGTAAAACTGTGAATATTTAAATAATCAGTTATTGCTGTGCAATCATACTGTGATATCTAATAAATTATGGCTCTTTTTGGTCCAAACTGCCATTTGTCAGAGCTTACCTTCAACTGTTTATTCCAATAAATTAGCATAACTAACTAGGTAGTAAAAAACACAATATTGGATTTTTAAAAGCATTTTATGTGATTGAATCAAACTCATTGAGAGCAGCCTTTCTGCTTCAGAGCTGCCTTACACATGTTCATACTGGTAATGTTATGGCTTTGTGCAATTATAGCATCAAAAGAGAATTTTTTAAACTATTTAAAATCTATGTGACAAATCTAGTTGATAGATTTTTCAGCCTTTTTAAACTGTTTTTGGGTGAACTAATCCTCTAAGAACTACTTTAACTTTTTTTGTTTAAACAAGTTGTTTTTTTAAATAAAGCTGCTCTTAATTTTCATTGATGACTGATACATTATAGTGTTCGGACATATTATAGACTATTAATAATTTTAATTATAGGCCTATAAATATAATTGTTTAATGGACCTAAATGTTTTTAAATCATTTTCAATGAAGAATAAAAGCTTATCTGTCTAATCTTTTATTATCCTCGCAGCGCGTCGGTTATGCGGTGATGCTCTATGAAATTATTGCGGGACAAGTGAGTTGTAGCCTAATATCAATTTAATAATAAAAGTAGGCCTACCATAATAATCATAATAATAATAATATTAATAATAAAAAAATACATAAATTGGAAATGCTAAATCCTCTTGATATCTCTGATGCTTCTGACTGTATCTCTTGATACACAATGTAATGGTCTATCGGCGCAATCCGGCATGGGGGATTATCGCGCATATTTCACACGTATGTGAGCAGTCAAGTGACAGCTTGACGATCGGACCATATAGTGTGAACACATAAATCGTGAGCTTTGGCTATACATCGCATGCAAACTACTTGTACAGTGTTAGTTGGTAACCTTGCTGAAATCGCACAGAAATCGCATAGTGTATGTCTGCCTATAATCATCCATCACAAGGAGTAAAACTAAAGAATATATTTCTGATGTGCAGCAAAAGATTGTTGAGCTTCACAAAATAGAAAGTGGCTGTAAGAAAATGGCTAAAGCATTGAAAATTCCCATTTCCACCATCAGGGCAATATTTAAGAAGTTCCAATCAACTAAAGATGTTACAAATCTGCAGGCAAAGACTCTCCAAGGATCACAGATGGAGAATTGCAGAGATTAGTTGAGTCTTGGGGTCAGAAAAACTAAAAACTAAAAAAAAAAAAAAAAAAAAAAAAAAACACTTAAAAAAATAAATAAAATCAAACAGTACCTACATCACCACAAGTTGTTCGGGAAGGTTTCAAGAAAAATCCTCCTCGCTCATCCAGTATATTCAGTTGTCAGACACGACTGGAACTTCAAAAGGGACTGGATTCTATGTTCAGATGAAACTAAAAAAATATTTTTTTGGCAGAAAACCCACCAGATGGGTTTGGTGTACACAGGGATAAAAAGTACCCCATGCCCACGGTTAAATATACTGCTGGATCTTAAAGTTGTGGGCCTATTTTTCTGCTGGAGGTCCTGGACATCTTGTTCAGATACATGGTATCATGGATTCTATCAAATACCAACAGATAAAAAATCAAAACCTGATGATGTTAGCTTAGCAACATGCTAATGTCATAGTCTCTCTTCCATATTTCGCGCAGAACGCTATAGAGTCAGGTTATATAAGGCCAGAGGATAGGCTGCAGCTGGAACGGCTGATCAGAGCCGGGTACGGGGCTGATGTGAAATGTAGTGAGGGAGATAGAGTCAATACTCGGGCGATGGGGCCCTCTGGTGGTCGGTGGAGGGGATCACGGAGTTCGTCTCTGTGACAGATGACCTCTGCTAGAAATCTTATAATGGGCCATGGTTGGATCTTCCATCAGGACAATGTTCCAAAATCAACACAAAATGTGTCACTGAACACAAAATGAAGCTTCTGCCATGACCATCCCAGTCCCCTGATCTGAACCCTACAGAAAATGAGTGGGGTGAACTGAAGCGAAGAAGCACCAACATGGATCTGGGAATCTGAAGGATCTGGAGAGATTCTGTATGGAGGAATGGTCTCTGATCTCTTGTCAGGTGTTCTCCAAACTCATTTATAGAAGAAGACTCATAGCTGTTATCTTGGCTAAAGGAAGTTGAAAAAAAGTATTGAATAAAAGGGTGCCAATAATTGTGTCCAAAATGTTTTGGAGAAAAACATTCATTTCATAAGAAGATTTTTTTTTTTTTTTTTTTTACTTCAATGAAAGGTTAGATTTTTGTGAATTTTTGGAATAAAAGATCAAAAGGATTAACAATGCAGATTTATTTTTACAGGCTTTATTCGTATTTACCAAGGGGGCCAATAATTCTGACCACAACTGTACATAGCTGCATAAGTAGATTTATTATTGAAATGGCTTAATCAGTTTTTGTGGGGTTTTCTTTTGTAAATTTCATACATCAGTAACTTTTTTCTTTAAATAAAAAATAAACTGTTAATATACACTTTGTTTTATTTCTCAAAAGGATTTAGATGGATTCTTTCCCATCATATGTTGCTTTGTGTTTTGTTCAGGCTTAAACAGGATAATATAACATTTAGGTCCAAATATGCAGAATAGTAAACCAAAGCTTGAGGCTAAAATAGCAAATATCTCCACAGCTACAGTAAATTTTCCAGGAGAACTGACATAGGCTGGTATAAATGTGAGCCATACAGCACAGAATATGAGCATACTGAATGTGATGAATTTAGCTTCATTGAAGTTATCAGGCAGTGTGCGAGCCAGAAAAGCCAGAATGAAGCACAAGATAGCCAGTAAACCAATATAACCCAGAACAGCAGAGAAACCAATAGTAGAACCCAGACTGCACTCAAGAATGATCTTTTCATGATAATATTTCATGTTTTTGTAGGAAACAGGAGGAGATAATGTTATCCAAAGCACACAGATAAGAACCTGTATAAGTGTAAAGGCAAGAACACTGAGTCGTTGTTGTACAGGCCCAAACCATTTCATGACATTACTTCCTGGAAGTGTAGCCTTAAAGGCCATTAACACCACTATTGTTTTCCCCAGAACACAGGAGATACAGAGGACAAAAGTGATACCAAACGCTGTGTGACGCAACATACAGGACCACTCAGTGGGCCGCCCAATGAAAGTAAGTGAACAGAGGAAACACAGAGTCAGTGAGAAGAGCAGCAGGAAGCTCAGCTCTGAGTTATTGGCTTTTACTATGGGGGTGTCCTTCTTGCTGTAAAACAGGATGGCCACCAGCACAGTTAATCCTACTCCAAACATTGAGAAAAAAACTAGCACTACACCCATAACTTCTGTGAATGACAGAAACTCTATAGCCTTTAAAAAACATTTATCTTTCTCAGCATTAGACCAGTATTCCCCTGGACACTGCTTGCAGTTATTTGAATCTGGAAAGAAAGTTGTGTTTACTATAGTTAGAAACAAAGGGGAAAATTACTTCATTCATAAAGTCTCTTGATAAGAACCTGCATCTTTAACAGTAGAAGGAAAATACAAAAAAAACAACTAACCAATTTTCTTTGGAGCTTTGAGATGGGCTGAAGTTTACCTGTCTCATTACTGATTTCTCCATCTGCACATGGAATACAGTCATAACAGCAGACAGGTCTTCCTTTCAGTGCAGCCTTCCTAGTGCCTGGAGGACAGCTCTCACTACACACAGACTTTGGCTTCTACAAAGTAAAATAAAATTATACATTGTATTACATGGTATATGTGTCATTATTATGTTTAGTTTCACCCTCACAGACTCTAAGTTTGTTTATCTGAAGCCACGTCTCCTTTGTTCTCAGTTTCCCGCCACTAGTTTGTCTCCTAGGTTACTCATTGCGTTCTAGTTTATTACTATGGTTACTCATCATTTCCCTCTTTTGTATCACCAGTGTTTATCCAATCATCTTTGTGCTCTCTCAGTATGTATTCTGCCTGTGTTTTAGTTGTCATGGTCGGTTCTCGTTAATACTACACTAAGTTTGGTTTTGTGGAGTCTTCTGTTAAATAAAGTCTTTCATATTCTTCTTCTTATTTGTGCTCTTTTGCTTACCACTCTTTGCAAGTGTGACACTATGTGACATGATGATGATAAATCTATCAATATTATCAAGAATAGAATATTGCATCTTTGATGTATAAAATTACGCAAAAATGGAATGACAGCTATTGTATTGAGAAACCACTGCAAAAACTGAAATGGAGGCAAATTTATTTATTTAATTTTGCTCATATTAGCAACATATTAGCTTTTAACCAGTTTTAAATCAGCTAGTGGTTATGAAGTTAATAAATGCAAATGGTATTATTTTTGTGCTGGGAAAAAAGGGTTTTCTTTCCTGAAATTTCTGAGGGGCAGAGCTTTGAGGAGTATTGAAAAGTACATATAATGTATTTTTTTTTTATATTCTATTGATTAATACAACACAATCATTCCCTTTCTTAAACTTGACATGATACTAACCCCATTTAAACTTTGTATAAACAAGCTATTTACTTGCAGCTTTCCTCCAGCCCAGATTATGTTTTCAGCGTTAAGCACAAAGCGCTGGTCAGGGGGCAGTGAGGCATCATAGTATCCTACTGGTTTAAATTGGACTGATCCATCTGAGTCCTGCTGCCAGTTCACAACTTCATACTGTGCTACAACTGCACCAGTGCTGTCAAACCACACACGATCTCCCGTCTTTATGGTGGAATTTATCTTTTTCAGAGCCTCAACAACCTAGTGAAAAACAAGACAGTTCAAAGACATTTTGATACAAAAAAAAATTGTATCCTCTTGCTCTGCTTTCATTGCCATTTTTTACCTGCTGTGGTTGTATTGTCAGACCTTTTTCACAATTTCCTTGTTTCGTGCATTGGAGCAGACTATGTAATGAGTGAGCCACAGCATAAACTGCTTTGTAGACATTGCTTGAATATCTTTCTTCGTTCACATCTTCATTGTAATTTTTTAGTGCAAGCAGATCCTGATATCCACTACAATTTAATGCATATTGATAAGAATTCCCTTCAGTCTTTGAGCATGGAAATGCTGTGTTCCAGAATTTCTTTATAGCATAATCTGCAAACCCTTCAATATCAATTTTTCTCACTGCAAACCCCACTGACCCTCCAAGAACATGAAAACTGTTTGGAGTGATCAAACTTTTTGCAGTTATCCAAGCCTCCACTCCAATCATTTGGAAGTCTGTAATGTTCTCAATACTTAGCTGATCAAACAGATTGCCCATTTCAACTTGAGAAACAAATGCCACAATTACTTTTGCAGTGCCTTTTTTTATTGTCTGTACCACCTTTTGGAGTTTTTCAGGCTCTGTTCGATAGAATTTCACAGAGTACTCCACACAAATGCCCTCCTCCTGGGCTGTTTTCAGAAATATGGCCATCCCATTGTTCCCATAGTCATTGTCACTGTTTACAGCTCCCACCCAAGACCAGCCAAAGTGCTTGACTATGTATGCTAGTGCTCTGCTCTGGTGGTAATCACTAGCAATAGTCCTGAAGAATGAGGGGTAACTCTTTCTATTACTAAGACATTCACATGTTGCTGAGGGACTTATCTGAAAAAGAAAGTACAGGAAACAAATAAACAGTTCACAATCAGTATAGTATCACTATGGTCAAACTTGTACTATTATCGCTGCTTACCACTGGAATTTTAAAAGGCCCTGTAGTTCTAGACAGAATCACTGTGGCAGAAGACTCTGTTTCTCCTATGATAGCATGTATAGGAGATTGTCCATTGCATCTGTCCCCTACTGCAAACTCCTGACCATTTAGCAATGCCATAGTTGCACTCATGGAAGACAGTCTTGAACCACAGGTATCATAGATTCTGTAGCCAATAGAAACATTTGGGAGCAAACTTTCACTTGTGTTAATCTCCTCAATGGCAAAGATCATAGTTTGAGCCATCCGAAAATCTATTAGATTCACACTGTGAAAACATTTATCCAGTTTTGCATGAGTAAACAAAGTTAAATACATATAATTATACGTGCTACAAAGTAATTTAGATAAATCGGTTTTTATCAAATGCATTATCTTCTCAGTGTAACGAACCTGGAGCAAAACAGACGTTGGGGTTTTTGAGTAAAGTCAAATGATGGCAATGTTTCTTTACTGTGAATTGCAAAAAGTGTTCCAATAGTAATA
Source organism: Coreius guichenoti (assembly GCA_039654105.1). Classification (NCBI taxonomy): domain Eukaryota; kingdom Metazoa; phylum Chordata; class Actinopteri; order Cypriniformes; family Gobionidae; genus Coreius; species Coreius guichenoti. The sequence goes on from CM077181.1 coordinate 24,651,066, forward strand.
TCTCCATCTTTATACAGCAGCGGGTATTTTGAGTCTCCTATCATATGACAAATGTTCTTCTCCGCCTTTGTATGAAGGCAATAAAAAAATAAAAGAATGCAAAGAAAGATGAGAATCCTATTGATTGACCTCAGATGCATCTTCCAAATGCCAATGACCTGATACACCATTTGAACTTTTGTATATCACATCATTAATATGCATCATTTAAAGTCAATGATCCCACAGGACATGAGCTATAAAAGAACAGATTAAAAAAATTGTTATTTCCAATCTTTGAATAATGATTGGTAGTCCTTTCTACTGGAAATTTGATGTCTTGATCATGCTTTTATAAGGCCTTCAAACAATAATTGAACACTGGTATCTAAAACCTGTATTTATGAGTGAATTTAAAAATTATACCAGGGAAAGGCAGAAATTGAGTACCTCTATCACAGTTATAGAATATATGTCACAAGTTACAGTGCCCTCCACTAATATTGGCACCCTTGGTAAATATGAGTAAAGGCAGCTGTGTAAATAAATCTGCATTGTTTATCTTTTTGATCTTTCATTCAAAAAATTCACAAAATTCTAACCTTTCATTGAAGTAAAACAATTGAAAGTAAGGGGGGGAATCTCTTAATGAAAAAAAAGTTTTTTTAGAGTTCACGTTGGTCACAATTATTGGCACCCAATTATTGCAATGTCCTTTTCCCAAGATAACAGCTCTGAGTCTTCTTCTATAATGCCTGATGAGTTTGGAGAACACCTGACAAAAGATCAGAGACCATTCCTTCAAACAGAATCTCTCCAGATCCTTCAGATTCCCAGCTCCATGTTGGTGCTTTTTGTGCAAAAAAATAGGCCCACACTATTAAAGATCCAGCAGTATATTTAACCATGGGCATGGGGTACTTTTTATCCATGCACCAAACCCATCAAACTTTTTTAGTTTAATGTGACCATAGAACCAGGTCCCTTTTGAAGTTCCAGTCGTGTCTGACAACTGAATATGCTGAAGTTTGTTTTTGGATGAGCAAGGAGGATTTTCTTGAAACCCTCCAAAACAACTTGTGGTGATGTAGGTGCTGTTTGATAATTTTTTTTTTAGGATTTCTGACCCCAAAACTCAACTAATCTCTTCAATTCTCCAGCTGTGATCCTTGGAGAGACTTTGGCCATTCAAACTCTCCTCCTAAAAAATATTTTGATCCATAAGTTATATCAACATACGTTTTTACATTGCTTTAACTCATCAAAATAAGTTAAGCAATTTTCAACTTTTTAGTTGAAAAAGTTATACAAGATCAACTCATTTTTATGCAAGTCAGTTTAATGCAATTTAAGTTGAATTGACTTAAACATGCAAGTTGATTGTACTTAAAAATTTAAGGCAGCAATTTTTTTTTTTTTTACGTGTGCATTAGGACGGTATAGACACGTCCTCTTCCAGGCAGATTTGTAACATCTTTAGTTGATTTGAACTTCTTAATTATTGCCCTGACGGTGGAAATGGGTATTTTCAATGCTTTAGCTATGTTCTTCAATGCTTTAGCTATTTTTGTGACCATGGGCCATATAAATGCACTTCCCCACATGACAAATCTTATCTGGCCCAGCTCCATTCCACAAAATCCCTTTTCCCTTGGCCCACATACCGCAAAGAATGACGGCCCTGTAGTGGCCCACATCTGGATTTAAGACTAGGACCACAAACGGGCCATAACTGGCTCGAGCCTCAGCCAATTAATCACCCATAACTGGCCAGGCACTGGGCCTGAATAGGTTTTAGTATTGGTACAGATTTTCCTGAAGATTTGGATTACAGCACAGGAATTTAATACTTTTATGATCATTTGATTGTTTTTGTGGTGTATTTTACACCACACGATAATGCACGATAATGGTACAATTATCACAGAAATTATAGTTCTTTTCATTTTGTTGTAACTTGTCAATTCAAAGATTAATTTTAAACAAAACTACACTTTAAAAGATTTTATGTAATTGTCACATGACAAAAATGACTTAGAATTATTGAAAAACTTATAATATGAAAACAAAAATTTAACAAAACATTTACATTGACAATGATGCCACCTTGCCCTAATTTTATACTCATCTATTAGGCGGAAGTGGGCGGTCACTGATTTCCATGCTAACAGTTGTGATCTCTGATTGGCAGATGACTTTCAGGTGAATTTTGGGTAACACTTTATAATAACGTTCAGTTAAAAGTCACTTACTGTATAAGTTATACTGTATAGTTAATGATGAACTAATCATTTACAAAATTTGACTAAACATTCATAAATTATTAATAAGTGATATGCTAACATTTTATGAATGTCTTGTGAATTCAGTTATAAGTCATTTATAAATTATTAGTTAATACATTCATAAATGATTAATAAGTGGTATGTAAGAATGTAAGAAAGTAAGAATGTAAGAAAGGTAAGAAAGATCTACAAATGATATGTAACACATTTACAAGTGATGAATAGTTTACACTAGATTAGGGGATGCAGAAAGCTTTGTAAATGATTTATTCATGCGTTTACACATATATAACAGGTGTTGAACACTGTAGTGTGTACTGTAGTGTAAAATGTGAGGGTAACACTTCATAATAACTCACGCTATGAATCATTAGTTAATTATTAGTAAATAGTTAATTCATCGTTTATAAAGCATTAATAGACATTAATAAGCAGTTTATAAATACAACTGTAAAATATTTGTTCTTGATTTATAAGCGTATCTATAATGTGTGTAATAATTTTATTTTTATACTTTATTAATGATCAATTTATCATTTCTAAATTAAGTATTACATTATTTGCAAATCAGTTATTTAGGAGTTGTCAGTGGTTCATACGATCATTTAGAAAGTGTCAGTAAATGATTATTAAACTATTTAAATGTACATTTATACATCTTATTATTTAGACATATAATAATAGTTATTCAGTGTGTTAATAAATGCTTTATTAACACATATTCCTACTGTATTTCATGATTAATTCAGGTAGTTATAAAACATTTAGTAGTTGTCAGTTTTTTTGTGAGTTCATCTAAAGTGAGGACAGTTTATGCCTCGTAAAGTTTTAAAGATTTAAAGAGATCCATCTGTTTTGATTTCATGATTTACAATTTTTTTAAGATAACTTACAGCACATTTGTAAATCGTTAGCATACCATTTATTAATAAGTTATACAAATATAGTCATGTTTTGAAAATTATTAGTTTATCATTAACTAATAATTTATAAATGACTTATAACTGAATTAGCAAAACATTTATAAATTGTTATCATACCACTTATTAATCATTTATGAACGTATAGTCATGTTTTGTAAATGATTAGTTCATCATTAACTAATACTTATAAGTGACTTATAACTGAACGTTATTATAAAGTGTTACCTAATTGGGTTTGGAATTATTGACTATTCATGCCGAAGCGTTTTCATCGACTGATCTTGGTAAGTAAAGTTATCATTGTGTATGATCCAATGTTCATAACTTTACATATGCAACAACGTGTTGTTGAAATGTGTCATATTTATAACTGTTGGGTCTCTGGTTAAAAGCTGGTGTTGATATGGTTTTCTAATGGCTGACCATCTGCGCCACTATTAAAAACAGTTCTGGCCCAGTGCAGGCCCTGTTATGGGTTATTAAATGGGTGAGAGGGTCTCTGGTTAAAAGCTGGTGTTGATATGGTTTACTAATGGCTGAGAATCGGTGCCGCTATTAAAACCAATTCTGGCCCAGTGTAGGCCCTGTTATGGGTTATTAAATGAGTGAAACTTGGGATAGTGTTGGCCCATGTGTGGTCCATGTCTTCAGTCTGGATCTGAGCCACTACAGGGCCGTCATTCTTTGCAGTATGTGGGCAGAGGGAAAAGGGGCTCTGTGGAACGGAGCTGGGCCAGATAAAATTTGCTATGTGGGCTGGTGTGCTAAAAAATAAACACCTAAATATGAATGAGAATATACTTCAGAGATATTTTGCTCATAAGACTTTCTAGGGTTGCCAATAATTGTGGCCAACATGCATTGGATAAAAACTTTTTTTTCATAATGTGAGTTTCCCCACACTTTCAATTGTTTTACTTCAATGAAAGATTAGAATTTTGTGAATTTTTTGAATGAAAGATCAATAGAATAAACAATGCAGATTTATTTTCACAGCTGCCTTTGCTCATATTTACCAAGGGTGCCAATATTAGTGGAGGGCACTGTAGATAATAACCATTTTAGTCTCTTTACATACAGAGAGAAAAGGTAAGAGCGATATGAAAGTGACCCCCAAGGCCTTCTATGTGCCATACAGGTGTCTAAATGTAAAAAAAATAAAATAATAATAATACAAAATAATAATAAATAAATAAATAAATAATAGCCTGATCTTACCTTTTTATATTCTAATTGGGAGAAATATTTACTTTTTTTCTGGTAAATACAAGTGAAAATCACTACTTTGGCTCTCGGGGCTCAAGATTCTCATCTTTGATGACTATTTTGAGTGTTTATTTCTTTTTTTTACAAAGTACTACAGCTGCCCCGATTGAAAAGTATAACTGTTCCAAAAAAGGATTGACCGGACCTCCGCTGGAAAGGAAATATAGAGACCGGACCTCTTGGAACTTTAATTGAATACCCCTAGTATAGTGCAAAGTGCATAGACAAATGGACTGAACAGCATGCAATTGCTCTAAGCAGTTTCAATTAATCTAAGGAAAAATGGCAACAATTGCATTAAAATTTAATTTATGGCATTTACACTAAAAGAATGCACTCAAAATCTGGCAACAATACGGTCATAATGGCCTATTTGACCTACCTGCTTCAGCTCAATTTTATTTATTTATTGTTTGTTTGTTTGTTTGTTCAGTGATGTACAACCAAAATCTCCTGTAAAAGAGATTTTTAATCTTAGTGAGGTTCTCTCCTGGTTAAATAAAAAAATTAAAAAACCAAGAGAGTGCCACCTGCAGCAGTATGCACTGTGCTGCTTACCATGAGCACTCCAATGGACTTTTCCCTAAGAATATTTCAGCAATTGTGACATGTGTCTGTATTTGTGTACATTGTGTACATTTCTGGCCCTTTCCTACTACTATGATGTGCCTGCTTTTTTTCTAATGAATGAATCTTTTGCATATTCATCCTTGTTTTCTAAACAAGTCAACATGTTAAATTTAAATTTACATTCTTTGGGCCTGTTAATGCATTTTAAAATCATACTTGTGACATTTCAGAGACCAAAAATAAACAACTGAATATGTAACACAAAGTTGCATCATGTGTTTTGTTCACTGCCTTTGTTGTTCACTGCCACCCCTTCAAATGTTTATGCCATTAATATGGTGTAGCTTCCAGCTGTGCTTTAATTAATTGAAAGAGTTTCTTATGTTCCATGTTTGTGAAGACGCCGATCAAATTTGCTCCCAAGAGAGTACATGCCACTGGAGACTTTTTCGTCAGTCTGTTTTTCAGGTTGTAACCTGTCGAAGGCTTTGTGTTTATGCTTGTCTGCATAAACTACACACCCAGTCCACAAACTTCTTGAACTTTCTTTCAAACATGTGATACATGTGCCTATACAGGTCAGGGGTCAAAATCTGACACTGAGGCTATTCTGACAAATTCAGCAACAATATACTACTCTAGTGAATATCCCCCAGACATTGTGTCTTTCTATATCAAAAAGTATAGCTGAATTGACAGTAACCTTTTTAGATTGGGTTGAGTCATGGCAAGGCCTAATTATCACATGGTTGGCAATGATGCCTCAGACTTAATTCAGCATAGCCGTTCCATGCCCACTGCTTAAATCTTTCTAATACCTATCTCCTTTGGCAAGACTCATGTCCAATTCTTTGATGATACTATAGCCCACAAAGATACTGATTGGTTTATCATGCAGTCTATCCTGCTCTATGTGGAAAAAGGCTCACACAGACTTTGTATCCATATTTGGTCCCACTTTATATTAGGTGGCCTTAACTACTATGTACTTACATTAAAAATAATTACAATGTACTTATTGTGTTCATATTGTATTGCAAAACACTTTTGTTTATATTGAGGTGGGATATGGGTAAAGTTAGGGACAGGTGTGGTGGTAGGGGTAAGTTTAAGGGTAGGGTTAGGTGTAAGGGAAATGTCAACAGTGTAATTATAAATGTAATAATATAAATTACAGATGTAATTACAAGCAGGTATTTTTTTAAATGTAAGTACAATGTAAAAGCATGTATGTACACAATAAGTGCATTGTATCAAATTATTAATTTAAATGTTAGTACATAGTACTTAAGGCCACCTAATATAAAGTGGGTCCATATATTTTAAACAATCATCAGCACGATACTGAAGAATATGGCTTTAACATAAACTGTAACAAGAGTTCAACAAGGCTATTCAGTTTCAAATATGCCATTTGCAAGTGATAATTTGTGAACACACAATAATTAAAACAGCTGACCATGTATGCCATATGGCTTGCTGAACAATCATTTACAGGTAGGTCAGTTGGACTAATACATCAAGGCCTGGTTTCAAGTAGTTTTTATAAACGTGCCTTAAAAAATAAACATTACCGGTGTCCATCTTGGCATATAACAATGGCACTGACATATTGTTAGATATGCCAGTGCAAGCTGCTTTCAGTCAAAACAGCTGAAACACGCATTTAGAGGACAAGATTAACCCTTATCTGTGAAACCAGAAGTAAGTGTATTAAAATGAACAAGAATATCAGCAAATGAAACGCTTTCTAAACCAAAATTTCAGAAAGTTTAGGTTGAAAGGTAGGTTTAAATGAAAGCTGCTTCTAACTGAAACACTGATTTGGTGAAACAAAAAGTTACGTTTTGATTACGTTCAGCACAATGAGTAAAATGAGAGGATGCTGAAAAATAAAAAAACTGTATTTGATCTTTATCATTTTAAAGATTAGTTACACTTGGAAGAAGTAGCACTTAGCTGTGAAAAATGTGAAAAATGTTATAGGTACAAATCATATTGGTACCTTTTACAGTCTATTTTGACTACAGAACTGTACTGAACTCACTCACTGGCACTGCCAATGGCAGTCTACTTTCCTGGTCTCCAGTGCCCTCTACTGATCTAATGCCAGCATTAACAGAAACAGAATTAAACTAGATGCAATGATAATGCCACTAATACCACTATTAATTTAAATAAATACATGTAAACATTCATACAACATACCCTTTCTATTTTACAATATATACATTATATAAAATTATGTATTATTATTATTATTATTATGCAAAATGTAAATGAGCACTACAGTGACTGAACTATGAAAAATTATGTTTGATATGAGATTGGATGTGTCTGTTATTAATCTTTTAGTGTACAGATCTGAAAAAGTTTTTTTTTTTTTTTTGCAGTGAGCAATGAAAAAGCAAATACATATGAAATGGTTCAGTTATTAATATAATATGTAACATTGCCAATAACACTGTTTTATACATATCATAAAATTGGGTCACTATGATAAATGTGATGGTTAAATTTTAAAACTTACAGATCTATAAAATAAAAGAAATATAAAAACTGTCACAAAGATTAAAGTAGTTGTTTGTTTCAAAGTTGCTGAGTTCACTATACATTTAATTTCTTTGTTATCCGTGTCATGCACTTTAATTGTACCTTTGGGTCCAGTCTGTCACAGAAGCTCATAACAATTAAATGTTTCATTGAAAAGAACAATTCTCAAAACACCTCAAGACAGCTTCTGCTCTTGCCTAATCACTCATTTGTCTAGCCGGTTTAGTGAATCTGTTAATTAATTATGATGTAATGCTACAAATGCTGTTGTTTTTCCATAATGACACCTTGGGATCTTATTTTGTTGCCTGAGAAGAAAACACTCACTTGTCAGCACACGCCTAAGAGGCTGCTGTACACCTGTCCTACACCCTAAGGGCAATGATAAATTGGACAAGTAAAGCTGATTTCCCCAAAACGCTTGACTGATTATACCACATCACTGCTTTGTACTTTTACTTCCAATTAAATCACAACCCTGGGCGAACACTGATTAAAATATGAAACAAATAGCAACATTTTGTTAACAGGTTTTGTTATTGTTGAAAAGCTCACAAACAATTTGGCCCCCAAGACTAATCTAGTTGTTTTGGCTGTCAAAGTTGCTTTACCTTAGAGAATAAAGTAGCTCATGGGTTAATATTTTGCTGGCTGCTTGAGTTTTTGTTTTACTTGTTTTAACTAATTTTGATCTTGTGTTGTGTTAGACATTACAGAAATGTCAATAAATTCAATGTCAATAAACATGAAATTGATATAGGTTTATCAATAGTACTGCATTTAATGCATTTTGACGTGTAGCACAGGATTTTTGCATGTCTTTGCAAATGTAATGTTATAGAAATTATTTCAGTAGCGGAATTTTAACCATACTAATAGGTGTAAAGAAAGCCAAATACACGACCAAATGCATTATTCAGAACAGTGCAGCTCTCCACCACGAGATCATTATTGTAGCCAAATAAATTCACACATTTTATGTACTTGTTATGCTGAGTATGAAAAAAATCATGTTTTTAAAAAATAAAAGTTATGAAACAGACATTTGCTGTTCTGCTTCATGATGAGTATTTTCTAATAGCAACACCTAAACTATAACATATTTTCATTTTGTCATTTTATTTTAAAACCTTTTTAAAATGTCTGATTGATGTGGAAAAACAAGGATTGAGAATCATGTTCACAGGAAACAATTAAAGATTATAAAACAATTCCCAGTTTTCAAATTCTGTAAAGTATAGAGCAAGGGTGTCCAATCCTGCTCCTGGAGGGCCACTGTCCTACAGAGTTTAGCTCCAACCCCATTGAAATACAGCTGAACCAGCTAATCAAGGTCTTACTAGGCATACTAGAAACTTCCAGCAGGTGTGTTGAGGCAAGCTGGAACTAAACTCTGCAGGACAGCGGCCCTCTAGGACCGAGTTTGGACACCCCTGGTATAGAGCCTACTTTGGATAAATATTCAACAGGGTTCCCACTATTTCTGATCAAAGAATCTACATGATTATTTCAATACCTTTGCATTTGTTTGTGATTACTGTTTGAGGACTAGGCCAAGAGGGCCATATTTCTGCAACACATCTAAACACATCACAACACATCACATTCTAAATCACACACGCATGTACATGCATACACACACACACACACACAGAGAGAGAGAGAGAGCACACGTTTCTGTAATTAGTCATGACCCTTACGAAAACGAAGTTTATTCAAGTGTGCTATTAGGATACTTCTTTTAAACTAAAAACAAGAAAGTATACTTTCAGTCTACTTTGTATGTACTTCTCAGAAATATACTTTACGTAAAGTTGCACTTAAGTATACTTGGTTTATACTGACAGAAAAGTGTAAGTATATTTGGCCTATACTTGTACTCAATCTTTTGATCAAGATATACTTAAAAGTATAATTAAGTATTCTAACTATACTTGGCTTGTAGTTGTGTTTAATCTTTTGATTGAGTGGACCTTTTGCAGTTCCCCCCCCCTCATTTTGTATTTAATTATGAGGTTCAAATACTTCATTTTGGTGACTTTTTATGCACTAATTTATGCTGGATTATCTCGTCTGCTGGTTTTGTCACGAGCATGCTTTTTGATGCACCGAAAATATTTACTTCAATGTTGTCAAATTGCTTACCAAGATCATTCTGATTTATCTGATCTACATATATGCATTTTAATACATTTGAAGGCCAAAAATGGATAAGAAATAGCTTTAAAACCAAGTCAGTGGGCAGTAGATTATTTGTCAATTCCTGCTCTCTCCCCATCTCCATCACTCTTTCTTTTCCCAATGATATAAGACACTTGAGTCTATGAAAAATGGTCTAGGAGTTATGAGCAGTTTCACATTTCTCACACCCTATTGGCCGATTGGGGCCATACCTTGTCAATCTCTCCCCAAATTGAGACCTACCATCTGGCCAAGTTTCAAGTCTCTAGTCACTACGTACTTGAACCCCTAATTATAGTGTAGCCCAGGCCGCGACAACATGGTAGTTGACCTGTTGTCACGCTCCATCCTGGCTCAAAACACACATATGAGCATGTGTTAGCAATGGCACACAAGGGCCATCTGTACATAGTGAAGCTCAAACTGCTCTGTCAGGACCGGGGGTGGTGGCCAGGCATAGACAGGGTCGGGAGATTGAAACCCTAGTTAACTCTTTGCCTGCCAGCGTTTTTGAAAAAAGATGCCAGCCACCGCCAGCATTTTTGATCATTTTCACAAAAGTTTCATGGCCCCCAGAATATGATTTATATGCTGTTTAATGTTGATGATCGTATTATTTTACATATGCATTTGCTTACTTGTTTCTGCTTCTTCTTCACCTGTGTTTTGATCAGGAGATTCAGTACTCTTTCAGAAGATGCCCCAAAATATATATAATATTTGGCCACGATATTTTTACAACAGAAATGCTACAGACACTGTAATTTCTTGAACTAAAACATGTAGACATCAAAACATGCAAACTCAGAGTGAGGGTTTAAACTTTTATTTTGAAATCGCGATGAACAACAATTTGCATATTTAGAAATATTTATTGATGTATTCTCCTATGTTGGTGTAGGTTTATAAATGATTTACGTTACAAATCTGTTAATATGGCCTGACTAAAATGGTAAAATGAACGTTATAAGCAACCCAAACTCAAAGCATATCCAGAGATGGAGTTTGTTAAATGAGCTGCTGAGATGAGCTACGCACATGTAAATGATAAGTGCAACACAAATTGCATCAGACTTTATATGCGTTGCCAAAAAAGGTTATTGGAAACCCAAACAAACAGCACATGCAGAGACTGAGTATGTGTGGAACAGCATTTACTGTGAATGGAGCCACTCTGAGACTCTGGAAGCTGGTTTTCCGTCATGGGTAAATTGCAATCGAGGATCTGTTCCCTATCAAAAGCTACTCTCAATGCTGCGCTGACAGCACTATGGAAGAACATCTTTGTTTGACTGATTGTGAAGTATGTGTGGCAAATACGCCAAGAACATCATTGGAATGCACACTTGTGAGAGGCTATAAATAGACGTGAGACAGGTACGCTTTTAGGTTTCTTTGTCTTCAGAGACCATTTTGTATGTGTGTGCTACTCTCTCTATCTGTCCACTTTGTTAGGAGTTAGAGTTCCAGCTGTCAGCGTGCAGAAATTTCTCAGTGTGAAAAGAGAAAAAAAAGAGAACATCATGTCGCATGTTGCGAGTCGATCTGCCTGAGGAGCAGGAGACGGGTCCTTCCCTTTCTCTCGTTCTCTCTTCAGATTGCGACATCCTTCCGTCCGCTGCTGAAGACAGCGATTCTTCAGAGCTGGCTGAGGACGTAGGTTCTCTTGTCAATAAAGAATCTAGTGCCTTGGATCTTGCCTTTGCCGTGTTCGCGTTTTGGGTCTGATGTATATATACATATATATATATATATATATATATGCAAGGGAACTAAGCAGACGGACACATAAAAATATATTATGTAGCTCCTTCCTGACACCCTCACAACACCGCTGTTCCATCCCCTCCACCTTCTGTGTTTTGGGGGGCAGCGGTTTCCAGCGAAATATTGAATGTTCTGTTGCTTCCTGCTATCTCCCAGGACATCGAAAATGTATCATCCCCCACCAACAAGACAAGGTATCGAAATTAGTGCCCTTTTAGTGTCGCGTCCATATTAAACACCCTGAGCGATATTAGGCTAGGTCAAGAAATTACTTTCCATCACTTTCAAAGAGTTCTAGGTCTTATGGCAGCTGTGTCCACGATGACACCTTTGGGCCTTCCACACATGAGACCGTTTCAGCTGTGGCTCAGAGCCAGGGGATTTCGCCCAAGGGCCAATTTCCCCTCTACTTCTCTCTGAATCACCCAACACCCCTGAGTCTGGACGCCATGGCCCACGTTCAGTATGGAGTACCGCAAGGCTCAGTGCTAGGACTGTTGCTTTTCACCCTGTACATGGTACCATTGGGAGATATCATCAGGAAGCATGCCGTTAGTTTTCATTGTTATGCTGATGATACTCAGCTCTATATTTCTTTGCGCCCTGACAAAACTTACCAATTCACAAGATTAACGGAATGCATAGCTGATATAAATAATTGGATGACTAGTAATTTCCTACAACATAATTCTGAAAAAACAGAATTTTTAATTATTGGACCAAAAACCTCTGCACGTAGTAACCTAGAATACTGTCTAACACTTGATGGCTGCTCTGTCAAGTCCTTGTCGTCAGTTAGGAACCTGGGTGTGCTCTTTGATACCAATCTTTCATTTGAAAGCCAGTTTCTAGCATCTGTAAAACTGCATTCTTCCATCTTAAAAATATATCTAAATTACGACACATGCTTTCAATGCAAAATCATGAACAGTTAGTTCATGCGTTCATGACCTCAAGGTTAGATTATTGTAATGCTCTACTGGGTGGTTGCCCTGCTCGCTTAATAAATAAACTCCAGCTAGTCCAAAACGCAGCAGCTCAAGTTCTTACTAGAACCAGGAATTATGACCATATTAGCCTGGTTCTGTCAACACTGCATTGGCTCCCTATTAAACATCATATACATTTTAAAATCTTGCTAATTACTTACAAAGCACTAAATGGTTTAGCTCCCCAGTACTTGAGCGAGCTCTTAACGCATTATACTCCATCACGTCTATTGTGATCTCAAAATTCTGGCCAGTTGATAATACCTAGAATATCAAAATCAACTGCAGGCGGTCGATCCTTTTCCTATTTAGCCCCTGAACTTTGGAACATTCTTCCTAGCATTGTTTGGGAAGCAAACACACTCTGTCAGTTTAAATCTAGACTAAAATCTCTTTACTATGGCATACACATAGAACATTATCAATTTATATTATTCAAATCAGTTAAATTATTGTTTTAGGCTGCATTAACCAGGTCTGACGGAACCGGGAACACTTCCCATAACACCTGATGTACTCGTTACATTATAAAAAGAATGGCATCTACACTAATGTTAGTCTCTCTGTTTATCCAAAGGTTTACTGTAGTCAGCTGGATCCGGGCCGTATCCAGATCAGATGGTGGACCTGCGCCTAGACACGGCCAACGCATCCCTGAAGTGTCTGCAGAGTCTATGTCAACTAGACTCTCCTCTTTGAACAGGGTGGGCAATTCCAGTCCTGGAGGGCCACTGTCCTGCAGAGTTTAGCTCCAACCCTGATCAAACTCACCTGCCTGTAGCCTTCTAGTAATCTTGAAGACGTTGATTAGCTGGTTCAGGTGTGTTTGATTAGGGTTGGAGCTAAACTCTGCAAGACAGTGGCCCTCCAGGACTGGAATTGCCTACCCCTGCCTTTGAAGGACATCCAGTGGCACTGATCCTCAACAAACCCATCTCCTGCTTGATGACTCCGATCTTCAACCAGATGGAACTGGACAACTATTCTGAATGTTCCGATCTAATCTGACTTCTGACCTGTAATGTTTGCCTGAACCATAATCATACACTGTTTGTTCGTTGGCCAGAGGAGAACTGGCACCCCGACTGAGCCTGGTTTCTCCCAAGGTTTTTTTCCTCCATTCTGTCACCGGATGGAGTTTTGGTTCCTTGCCACTGTCGCCTCTTTTGCCTTTGGCTTTTGGCTTGCTTAGTTGGGCACACTAAATATTAAACTATATTACTGATCCGTCCGCATTGACACTATATGAGAACTGAACTGAGCTGGATGATGACATTACTGTTTTCTCCAGCCGAATCAAATTCTGTTGCATTATTTTCCTGTTAACACTGTGAAGCTGCTTTGAAACAATCTGCATTGTAAAAAGCATTATATAAATAAAGGTGACTTGACTTGACTTGACTCACAGGAGTCCTGGCCAAGGTCCGTCAACAAGGGTCTTGCCTCTTATTGATTGCCCCTTGTTGGCCGACCAGAATTTGGTTCTCTGAGATAATATCCCTTCTCGACGGCTCGTTCTGGGCGATTCCGAACAGGAGGGACCTTCTGTCTCAGGCACAGGGGACAATATTTCATCCCCGGCCTGAGCTTTGGAATCTTAACGTTTGGCCCTTGAGGGGGACCAATTGAGGGATGCTGGGCTTCCAGCTGATGTCGTACAGACTATTCTGAGTACAAGGGCTCCCTCCACAAGAAGGATCTCTGCCCTTAAACTGGGTGCCTTTGAAAGATGGTGTATAGCACGCCATGCAAACCCAGTTGACTGCCAGATTGTTTCAGTGCTGGAGTTTATGCAGGAAAAATTATCAGCATGCCCCGCTACTCTCAGGGTATTTGTGGCCGTCATATCGGCTTTCCATGCCCTGATTGATGGGGCGATAGTCCTTGAGGGGCTAGTTGAGACCCCTTTTTGAAACACAAGAGTCAGCACCTGACATCGAAAATAGCTTTTGATAGGGAAAGTCTCAGGTTACTTGACTGTAACCCTGTTCCCTGATAAAGGAAACGTGTTGCTGCGTTGCATTGGCGCACTAGTTCATGACGTCTCTTCATACAAAGTGACCTGAAAGAGCACCTGTTTTACGTCTATTTATAGCCTCTCACGAGCGCGCATTCCAATGAGTTTATTTAAAGTGCTCCTATTATGCTATTTTAAAGTTTCCTAATTTAGTTTTGGAGGTCTCCAACAATAGGTTTACATGCATCAAAGGTCAAAAAACAGTTTCATTTTCTCATAATATACATTGCACATCACCACAATGTTCAATGATTCTCTAACGACTCGATGGATGAATCAGTCTCTCTAAATCCCTCCTTTCCACGAGTCTATAGTGTTCTCTGATTGTTTAGATGGCCCAATCTGTTGTGATTGGTCTACCGTGTACAGCGCGTATTTCGGAAATAAACGTCCATTAACATAACTGCACTCCAGCTCCATCCGGAGGCTTGAGCAGACCTTGAGCAGGACGTTTCTCAGTGATGCTACTCAGTTTGAGGTACATTATGAGATGTTTCAATTCCTCACCATCAGCATTAACAAGTGTGCGTCCATCAACAAACCCATGTGTGTGTGTGTGTGTATGTGTGTGTGTTTCTAATTTATTCGGTGCACATGCGGTAACTGTATCAATGTCAGCACATACGTTAGCCGAGCACTAACGTGAATGACTAATGTAACATTAAAGTTTGCAAAACAAATCTTGCTCCGTCCTTTATCTTTACTCAAAGTAGTAAGAATGACAGACCATCTGCATTATTAGACAAAGTTTTAAGTAATACTGCAGCCCACAGCTGATTTACATTAGTATTTTAGTAAGACAGTAATAACGTGAGTTAGCCGGTTAGCCAAATACCTACACAATATGAAACACAATAAACACATTGTAGAGCACCGCGTCTTCTCGACATGATGCTATCCAGTATCCACAGGAATCAGCTGCAGTGTTTGAGGTGGTTCAAGTTTTCCCTGGTGCCCTGACGCACGCAATAAGTGGATGGGCAATATGCTAATGTTTCGTCTTGGCGTCACAACGAAACAGCTTGGGATTTGTTTAAAAAATGATTTGTTTAATTGACTCAGAGTCGACTCTTACTTTTGAGAGACAATAACTTTATATATACAGTGCACTTTTAGATTTAAAACTTTGCAGTATGTTTTCATTCACTTAGAACTATGTTACACCCTACATGAAAGATCATTTTCAAAAGTCCATAATAGGGGCACTTTAAAGCCAAGTTATTGGCGTGTTTGCCACACAGACTACACAACCAGTCAAACAAAGATGTTTTCCCATAGCGCTATCAGCGCAGCATCTCGTTCACGCTTTTTCATGGAACAGGGTTACAGTCAAGTAACCCGAGACGTTTCCCTCATTAGTCTTGTTGGGAATGGTGAGGCTGTTTCTGCAACGGGAGAGAGAGGTAGGAGACGAGCGGTGTGTAAGTAGTTTAAGTGCAAATGACAAACACCTGTGTCTTGTTGCAGTTATTGGCGTGGAGAGACCCAATAAAAGCCACCAGGAAAAGAGAAACGGGAGAGATAGACTGACTGGGCACTCGTGGAGACTGGGAGACTGAGAGCTGGAGAAAGATCACTGTGAACAAGTTATATTGATCTGAGTTATTGAGAGCGCAGTGAGCGTGACCTTATTGTGTTTGTACCACGAAAGTGCTGAATAAAAACACGAGTCCCAGTCACGCCAACCCTGTCTTCTTCCTTCCACACTTTGAACCTCATCACATTGGTGCCGAAACCCATGAAGGAAGAAGAACGCCGCCGCTGTCATGCAGTCCCCGCCAGGTTCGCCGTTTGCGGAAGTCATCCAATCGCTCACGGGTCTTCACCAAGAACACCACCAGGCACTGCTGGGCATGAGGGACGACCAGGAACGGTGTTTCCGAGCCATCGTCCAAGCAGGAGTACTGCAAGCTGTTCCGAGGGTGGATTGACCGGGGGGTTCGGGCTGCGGGAACTCCATCTACCCCAGCCCCGCCCACTCATGTGCCTCTCAATAAGATGGGTCCTCAGGATGATCCTGAGGCGTTCTTGGACCTGTTCGAGAGGTCTGTGGAGGCAGGTGGGTGGCCCCAAGCGGACTGGCCAGTGCGCCTCATTCCCCTGCTGTCCGGAGAGGCGCAAGTGGCCGCCCAACAACTGCCAGTCTAGAAGCTCCCGGTCTACGAAGACCGGAAAGGTGCCATCCTCCAGCGATTCGGCCGGAGTCCTGAACAACACCGCCAATGCTTCAGATTGCTGGACCTTGGAGAAAGCGGCCGACCCTTTGTGATGGCACAACAGTTCCGGGACGCCTGCCGCAGATGGCTGATGGCCGAAGGAAGCGTCGTCGAGCAAATCAGACAAAGTGGTGCTGGAGCAGTTTGTTGCGTGGCTGAAGATCGCACAGTGAGCCCGACGTCGCTGAACCAGGCTATCCAACTGGCGGAGGATCAGATGGTGGCATGCCCAAGGGTCGGCGAAACCCTGCCATCTGTCTCTCTCTCTCTCCCTTCCCCAGTGTTTTCCCCCTCTCCTTCTACCTCTAAACCTGTCCTGCTCCCTAGGTCCCGGGGGAGCCTTCCTCCACGATCCCCACCTCGATGGAGAGGCGGTCCAGGGACGGAACCAA
Source organism: Coreius guichenoti (assembly GCA_039654105.1). Classification (NCBI taxonomy): domain Eukaryota; kingdom Metazoa; phylum Chordata; class Actinopteri; order Cypriniformes; family Gobionidae; genus Coreius; species Coreius guichenoti. The sequence continues at coordinate 24,668,204 of CM077181.1, forward strand.
CACCTGGCCCGAGAGCGCGGCCCAGAGGGGAGGGGTTGGCCAGCAGTAGCCCAGCTGCAGCTCCCGTTTCTCCACTCTCCATGCCAATTCCTTGACCCGCTTCCTGCCACTAGGGTGGCGGGGAGGTCTGGGCCCCCTAATTCTAGTTCTAAGTTACTCGCTAAGTGGCAAGGACCCTTTGAGGTCACATGATGAGTTGGCGATCTCAATTATGAGGTAGTTCGAACAGACAGGAGTGGGACACATCAGATTTACCATCTTAATCTCCTAAAAAATATGGATCTAGGCAAAGCCAGTGATGCTGGCGACGGCGGTGAGTGGAGTGGAAGATCTCGGCCCAGAAGCTAATGTTAAAAATCAATCTCTCGCCCTGGCCCCAGGAGGAGATCACCTCTCGCCCTCACAGCTCACTGATGTGGCCAAGTTGCAAGCGGAATTTGCAGATGTGTTCTCGCCCCTGCCTGGTCAAACGAACCAGCCGTTGCAGACCCAAGACCAAAAAGGAGGTGAGGCAGGTCCTGGGGCTGGTGGGATACTATAGAAGGTTTGTACCTAATTATTCGGACCTCACCAGCCCGCTGACTGACCTCCAGATTTGTTCCAGTGGACAGAGCAATGCCAGCAGGCTTTCACCCAGATAAAGGCTGCTCTGTGTGGCGGGCCGCTCTTGCACTCTTCTGACTTTTCTCTCCCTTTTTTGTTGCAGACTAATGCATCGGACAGGGGGCTTGGAGTGGTTTACACATTTTACCTTACATTCTGCCTTTAATTGTCTATGTTATTAAAATGCATCCAATTGCTAATTCGTTTGCATGTTACTCATCTTGTTTTTTGACCTGATATTTAGGATGATCTTTCCACCACACTGCTCGACCACACGCACTCCATGCAGTGACAGAATGTTGTGTTAATGTGTAACCTACTGTATGTGTGTGCAACGAATCGAGAGCGGCGGGGTAATGTCATCACACGTGATGTGCGCACATACACATCAAAATAACATTCAGTTAGTGTATGGACTAGCCTACTTGATGTGTGGCTGAGCAGTGTAGCGCAAGGATAATAATCATATTATTCTGTCTTTTATTAATATCCCAAAAAAATGTAAACGGCTTTTAGATGGGAACCGACTTTTACCGTTCACTTAAAGTAGCCGGCTCATAGAGTCGACTCATTCGCGAACAACACATCACTATGATTCACACCTGAGAAGACAAAGAACCACATAATGAGCTGCATAATGAACGAGCCTTTCAGTCAGGTATGTGAGAGGGAACTATAAGAAAGAATATGAGGACAAATCAGGACAAAATAAATATATTTATATATTTCTAAATATATTATTTAGAATATAGTTAACAATATACACTCACCTAAAGGATTATTAGGAACACCTGTTCAATTTCTCATTAATGCAATTATCTAATCAACCAATCACATGGCAGTTGCTTCAATGCATTTAGGGGTGTGGTCCTGGTCAAGACAATCTCCTGAACTCCAAACTGAATGTCAGAATGGGAAAGAAAGGTGATTTAAGCAATTTTGAGCGTGGCATGGCTGTTGGTGCCAGACGGGCCGGTCTGAGTATTTCACAATCTGCTCAGTTACTGGGATTTTCACGCACAACCATTTCTAGAGTTTACAAAGAATGGTGTGAAAAGGGAAAAACCCAGAATCCAGTATGCGGCAGTCCTGTGGGCGAAAATGCCTTGTTGATGCTAGAGGTCAGAGGAGAATGGGCTGACTGATTCAAGCTGATAGAAGAGCAACTTTGACTGAAATAATCACTCGTTACAACCGAGGTATGCAGCAAAGCATTTGTGAAGCCACAACACACACAACCTTGAGGCGGATGGGCTACAACAGCAGAAGACCCCACCGGGTACCACTCATCTCCACTACAAATAGGAAAAAGAGGCTACAATTTGCACGAGCTCACCAAAATTGGACAGTTGAAGACTGGAAAAATGTTGCCTGGTCTGATGAGTCTCGATTTCTGTTGAGACATTCAGATGGTAGAGTCAGAATTTGGCGTAAACAGAATGAGAACATGGATCCATCATGCCTTGTTACCACTGTGCAGGCTGGTGGTGGTGGTGTAATGGTGTGGGGGATATTTTCTTGGCACACTTTAGGCCCCTTAGTGCCAATTGGGCATCGTTTAAATGCCACGGCCTACCTGAGCATTGTTTCTGACCATGTCCATCCCTTTATGACCACCATGTACCCATCCTCTGATGGCTACTTCCAGCAGGATAATGCACCATGTCACAAAGCTCGAATCATTTCAAATTGGTTTCTTGAACATGACAATGAGTTCACTGTACTAAAATGGCCCCCACAGTCACCAGATCTCAACCCAATAGAGCATCTTTGGGATGTGGTGGAACGGGAGCTTCGTGCCCTGGATGTGCATCCCACAAATCTCCATCAACTGCAAGATGCTATCCTATCAATATGGGCCAACATTTCTAAAGAATGCTTTCAGCACCTTGTTGAATCAATGCCACGTAGAATTAAGGCAGTTCTGAAGGCGAAAGGGGGTCAAACACAGTATTAGTATGGTGTTCCTAATAATCCTTTAGGTGAGTGTAAATTGAGAGCCAAAGGCACATTTTGAGTACAGTTATACCTGGAAAGAAATCATGTTCAAAGATACATCACATACCTGGTATTTCCAAGGTGTTTGGTGTTTCTATGCACTGAGAAGAAAAAAAAATCTTCTGCTTCCAGTCAGTGAGCTCACCTTTGACTATTGCAGGTGTGAAGGCACGCGGTTATACGATGCTGCCTCAGATCAGAGAAACGCTCGCGGGTTATCTCTCGAGCACATCATCAAAGGATTTCAACAGTGAGTCAGGCTGGTACTGCGTTGCACACCATGCCTGTATTACAGGCATACCAGGCTGATCTGATGAAAGATTTAAGCACAGCCTTTCATCCAGACCGTGTTTACCTGTCTGATTGATATTTGGCTGTATTTAATGCTGAGAAATTAAATAATAATACTCATCTAATTTAAGAAGTTAGATGCTTGTATTAATATACTGGCTGGCTCTTCTTTGGCTGCATTTAATTCTGATGAATTAAATAGTGAAATAGCCATAAATAAAAGATGGACTTTAAGATAGCGCGCCTCAGAGCGCTCCTCCCATTATTCTAAAGCGTGTGAGAAGTTACTCGAGGTGGTGACTCATGCAGTGGCCGCAGATTACAGCTAGACTGCCCTTCTTGAGGATCTCCATGAAGTTAACTCGTTCATGGGGAAAAACTTATTCTTCGTGTGCTTTGTGCCCTCGACGTCAACTTATTCGACTATCGTTGGTTCAAGGGCGTGTGGTTATATGATGATGCCCCAGTCCGAAGAGACGCTCTCAGGCTATCTCTTCCCTGGAGCTCATCATCACTTAAAGAGTCAGCACTCCCCACCAAGCTGTACATAATAACATACTGGCGGGGAAGGCGTTTAGGTCAGTGTGTCAGGCTGGTGCTGCTCTGCACACTATGGCAGTGTTGCAGGTGTACCAGGCTGACCTGCTGAAAAGCTCAAAAGCAGAGTGGCGAGTCCACCCTCATGAAACCACAATAAAACCCCAGCCACCTCTGGTGATTCGGGGGGCAGAGGTTTCCAGCGACATGTTAGATGTTCTGTTGCTTCCTGTTATTGCCCAGGAAAGAACATTTAACATTCCCCCAACAGGAAGTATTCAAAATTGGTACCCCTTTAAAGAGACTTTGGCAGCATGAAAGCTACTGCCAGGTATCTCTCTTTGGGTCCTAAAGACAGTAAAAAGTGGAATACACTGCCCTCCTCGTTTTAACGGCGTGGTCCCCACTACCGTGAAACTGGAGTAGGCGTATCTGCTGTCACAAGATAATCTTTCTGGACAAAGGGGCCATAGAACATGTTCCCCTCCCAGAGAGAAGAGGCAGGCTACTACAGACGATATTTTCTGGTTCCCAAAAAGAAAAAATGGGGGACTGCGTCTGATTTTAGATTTTCGAGGCTTAAACTGTTCCATCAGAACGTTCAAGTTCAAGATGCTAACTATCAAGATGATCGTGTCGCAAATTTGGGGAAGGATTAATAGATAAATGTAGGGCTTCTGAAAGAAAATTACATATTAATTGCCAGAAGTTAAGAAGCTTAGAACATGACCAAAACATGTGTGTATGATTAGCTATCTTAACTCTGCACCTATCACACAAGGAATCTATATTTGGTGAAAATTTTGCTAATTTTGCTTTTGTCCAGTGCAAAAGTTAAATTGAATTATTGTATGTCGTAAACAAATTGAGGTTGAATGAATCTTATTTATAATATCTTGCCATGTTTCTTCCGATAAAAGCAAATCAAGTTCACTTTCCCATTGTTGCTTCGATTTTGTTAAAGATGTTACATTTTGTGAAGAAATCAACGAATATATCAAACCTATATTACTTTTGGAGAATGGGTTGATTTTCAAAATAATATCAAGCAGTGATTCAGTAGGTAGAGCTAGGAAGTCCACAGTGGTAGATGTTATAAAGCTGCGAATCTGCAAATACCTAAAGAAATGTGTTTTTGGAATATTATATTTTGCTCTTATTTGATGAAACGACATAAAGTTATTGTCACTACATAGATCTTTCAACGTGAGAAGTCCTTTCTCTGCCCAGCAATTAAAAGCAGTGTCTGTAATCGAAGGAGTAAACATATGATTTCTCATGATAGGGGCCTGCATTGAGAGATCAGTAAGTGAAAAATCTTGTCTGAACTGATTCCAGATGTTAAAAGATGTTATAACAATTGGATTTAAAGAGTGTCTAGACACTGGGTCAGCAAGAGGTATTTTTGTACAAAGCAGAGCAGATAATGTAGGTTTACAAGAAGCATTTTCTAATAACAGCCATGCTGGCATGCTGGGTTATCAGAAGGGTTAATCCAATGCAACATAAATTTAATATTAGAAGCCCAATAGTAATGTTGAAAATTAGAGAGAGACAGTCCACCACAAGAACGATGTCTTTGTAGTATATCTTTACGCATCCAAGGTGTTTTCCCGTTCCAGATAAAATCAGATATCAGGGTGTCTATATTCACAAAAAAAGATTTTGTTAAAAAGATAGGGAGAATTTGAAACAAAAACAAAAATCTAGGCAACACATTCATTTTGACCGTATTAATTCTACCTCCTAAAGATAACAAGAGCAGGTTCCAGCGGTCAAAGTCCTGTTTTAAATTGTTTATTAGTGGGCAGAAGTTAGCCTTATACAGTTTGTGATATTTAAGAGTGATCCAGATACCCAAATATTTAATTTTTTCTGTGCTTATTTTAAATGGAAAAAAAGTTGGATAGTGTTGAATGAGATGTAAAATTTATAGGCATGAGTTCACTTTTCTGTAAATTAATTTTATATCCAGAAATTTTGCCAAAATCATCTAACAATCCAATTAGTGCTGGCAAGCTTGTAAGTGGATGAGACAAGTATACAAGCATATCATCTGCGTAGAGAGAAACTTTATGTTCAGTACCTCCTCTGTGTATTCCCCTAATGGCAATCTGCTCACGTAAAGCCACAGCTAGTGGTTCAATTACTAACTCAAATAAAAGGGGCGATAAAGGACAACCCTGTCTTGTGCCACGGTGTAGAGAGAAAAAAGGAGATAAGTTATTATTTGTACCCACTGCTGCTGCTGGTGAAGTATAAAGAACTTTTATTCAATGTCTAAATTTTAAACCAAAAAAGTTCAGAGTTCGAGTTCAGCTGCTATCTCACTGTCAATTGAAGGAATAGTAATCTTATCAAAAAATGAAGAGAACAGATTCTTATCCTTATGAGATTCAGAGGTATATAATTCCGAATAGAACTCATAAAAACAATTATTGATCTGTGAATGTTCGGTATACCTATGACCTAATTTATCTTTTATTTGGATTACAGTGCGATCTGCCGTCTTTTGTCTCAGTTGATGAGCCAAAACTCTCCCAGTCTTTTCACCATGTTTATACAGTGGGGAGAACAAGTATTTGATACACTGCCGATTTTGCAGGTTTGCCCACTTACAAAGCATGTAGAAGTCAACTGTGAGTGACGGAATCTAAAACAAAAATCCAGAAAATCACATTGTATGATTTTTAAGTAATTAATTTGCATTGTATTGCATGACATAAGTATTTGATACATCAGAAAAGCAGAACTTAATATTTGGTACAGAAACCTTTGTTTGCAATTACAGACATCATACGTTTCCTGTAGTTCTTGACCAGGTTTGCACACACTGCAGCAGGGATTTTGGCCCACTCCTCCATACAAACCTTCTCCAGATCCTTCAGGTTTCGGGGCTGTCGCTGGGCAATACAGACTTTCAGCTCCCTCCAAAGATTTTCTATTGGGTTCAGGTCTGGAGACTGGCTAGGCCACTCCAGGACCTTGAGATGCTTCTTACGGAGCCACTCCTTAGTTGCCCTGGCTGTGTGTTTCAGCTCGTTGTCATGCTGGAAGACCCAGCCACGACCCACCTTCAATGCTCTTACTGAGGGAAGGAGGTTGTTGGCCAAGATCTCGCGATACATGGCCCCATCCATCCTCCCCTCAATACGGTGCAGTCGTCCTGTCCCCTTTGCAGAAAAGCATTCCCAAAGAATGATGTTTCCACCTCCATGCTTCACGGTTGGGATAGTGTTCTTGGGATGGTGTTCTGGGGTTGTACTCATTCTTCTTCTTCCTCCAAACACGGCGAGTGGAGTTTAGACCACAAAGCTCTATTTTTGTCTCATCAGACCACATGACCTTCTCCCATTCCTCCTCTGGATCATCCAGATGGTCATTGGCAAACTTCAGATGGGCCTGGACATGCGCTGGCTTGAGCAGGGGGACCTTGCGTGCACTGCAGGATTTTAATCCATGACGGCGTAGTGTGTTACTAATGGTTTTCTTTGAGACTGTGGTCCCAGCTCTCTTCAGGTCATTGACCAGGTCCTGCCGTGTAGTTCTGGGCTGATCCCTCACCTTCCTCATGATCACTGATGCCCCACGAGGTGAGATATTGCATGGTGCCCCAGACTGCGGGAGATTGACCGTCATCTTGAACTTCTTCCATTTTCTAATAATTGCGCCAACAGTTGTTGCCTTCTCACCAAGCTGCTTGCCTATTGTCCTGTAGCCCATCCCAGCCTTGTGCAGGTCTACAATTTTATCCCTGATGTCCTTACACAGCTCTCTGGTCTTGGCCATTGTGGAGAGATTGGAGTCTGTTTGGTTGAGTGTGTGGACAGGTGTCTTTTATACAGGTAACGAGTTCAAACAGGTGCAGTTAATACAGGTAATGAGTGGAGAACAGGAGGGCTTCTTAAAGAAAAACTAACAGGTCTGTGAGAGCCGGAATTCTTACTGGTTAGTAGGTGATCAAATACTTATGTCATGCAATAAAATGCAAATTAATTATTTAAAAGTCATACAATGTGATTTTCTGGATTTTTGTTTCAGATTCCGTCTCTCACAGTTGAAGTGTACCTACGATAAAAATTACAGACTTCTACATGCTTTATAAGTGGGCAAACCTGCAAAATCGGCAGTGTATCAAATACTTGTTCTCCCCACTGTATGTTCTATAACGTGTTTTGTTCATCAAGTTTTTAATGTGTTTGGTACTTAAAAGATTATATTCTGTTTGAAGTGATAGTCTTTGTTTATTTAGAGTAAGTGATGATGTAAGGGCCAGGGTAGCATCTTTTTAGTATAATATTTTTTAATTCCTCAAGTCTGGCTGTTTGTGTTTTTCTAATGTGGGAACTATAAGATATTATTTCTCCTCTTAAGTATGCTTTCATTGCTGCACATACAGCTGAAAAGGGCATTCCCGGTGTTTGATTATGTTCGAGAAATGTTTTTATCTTGGATGATATCAAGTCAACAAATGCTTCATCTGAAAGCAACAAAGTATTTAATCGCCAGGGACAATATCTGTCATTTGTAACTGGCATGCACAGTGTCATTGATAGCGGGGCATGATCTGAAATGACAATAGCGTGATACTCACAATAACTGACCAAAGGGAGAAGATTCTTGTAGAAATAGACTGTCGTCATAGTTTGGTGCATACACGTTAGCTAGGACAACTGATATATTATAAAGTTTACCAACTACTATAACAAAGTGACCTGCAGAATCTGCTTCAGCCCTCTAAGCCACAAATGGGATGTTTTTTTTCAATAAGAATTGCTGTGCCTCTAGATTTAGAATTAAAATTAGAGTGATATATCTGACCTACCCACTCACACTTCAGTCTAGAATGGTCTGTTTTACATAAATGAGTTTCTTGAAGAAAGGCAATCCCCACCTTAAGTTGTTTTAAATGTAGAAGTACTTTTCTACATTTAACAGGATGATTTAAGGACTTGACATTCCAGCTAACAAAATTTATATTGCAGCTCGCTGACCTATTGGTTGTATTAACCATTTTTATTATCTGACCAAAACAGAATCCAGCCACAACAGTATGGGATCTAAACAAATATAACAGTAATCCCTCCTTCAAGTTAACAGGAAAAAAAAAAACAGAACAAATAAAGTCGAAAATATAAATTTGGTGCAGTAAAAACCCGCCCCCTGTCACTCAACGGAACAGAGTGACCCCCAAACCCACTGAAAAAACATCCACACATTTATGTGCTTGCTACGGAGAAATAACAGTGTAGCAGGTGCTCCTAAACGAAAGAGATAAAGAGCGTATAACCTATTATCAATATTTCTCAAAGGCAATGTGGTCATTTTGCAAAAATGACAAATAAATGTGGCTTACTGCAGCAGCATGCCATACACCTTTGAATGTTAACCACATTCATGATAAAGTCATCTACTCACCAACTGTGTAAGAAAGGGAAAAACAAAGCAGAAGAGAAAAAAAACACAACAACACGTTAAGTGTGTGTAATTTGTCCTTGGCAAAATTTAGTATCTGTTATGCAACACTATCCAAAACGTTGTTTCTCTTCACAAACGCCATGGCCTCCACCGGGTCGCAAAACTCCTTCTCGTTGCCATTGTGAGTGATCCTAAGCTTCGCTGGGTGGAAAATATCGTAGCGCACCCCGTCTCGACCTCGAAGCAACTTCTTTACATCATTAAACGCAGATCTCGCACGAGCCACGCTGGGGGGATAGTCTGGAAATATGAAAATTGTGGATCCTTTGAATTGAAGGGGTCCAGCCTACCTGCCTCTGCGGAGAATCTTGACACAGTCCTGGTAATAATGCAATTTGGCCACAATTACGCGGGGTTTACCACCAGGCTGCCTCGGCTGGAGACCGCGGTGTGATCTGTCGACGAGCACTTCCCTGTCCATGCCTAGGACGTCATTTAGCAGCTTTGAGACTGAGGCTGGAGAGCTCAATCCTGGTCCCTCTGCTGGTCAATCCTGGTCCCTTCTGTTAGTTTCTCCGGCGATTTTTGATCACTGCACGAGGCGCCAGGCCTACTCGGAATATTCTTCCCAGTGTAGGTGTATTGTCGCAGACTTTTTGCCATTTGCGTGCCGCAGTAACGAAAAAAAAAGTTGTGTAAATACAAGCGACACCAAAACAGAATATTTTAGTGCCAATTTTAAACCATAAGACACCCAAAAATATAATTAACTTAATGAAATTTGGCGGAGCTCACCCAAAACACAACTTACACCATACCTGCTAACTAGCGCCCCCATGTACACATTCTGATATCACTTGGAAACCTTTATTTGAAAAACAACTATCAAAACAGATTTACAACACTTCTTATTCGTTTCTCTTGCTTGGCTTCTTCCTCCTCTTGTTCCTCTTCTTTTTCGTTCTTGCCCCAGATGAATCTTAAGGAATCCCATGTCTTTAGCTATTCTGTATTATGTATTAAAAGAAAATACAGTATATCCAGAAATGTCATCACCATTTACTCGTCTTTTACCCTCATGCCATCCGAGATGTATACAACTTTCTTTCTTCAGATGAACACAGAAAAATAAATAATCTCTGCTAATGAAAGCTCATTTGGGTTCCTAAAAGTTGAAGCATCAAACAGCACATACAGCAATAACTACAGTAATCCATACGATCCCAACGGATGAATCAATGTCTTCTGAAGTGAAACAATAAGTTTTTGTAAGAAAAATACCAATATTTAAAAATTTTTAAACTGTAGACTACCGCTTCCGACCCACAGTCATCTGTGCATGCATGAGAGGGTTGAGTTCACGCTTGACGTAACTTGAAGCGTGACGTGAGCGTGCCGAGAAACTCTGGTCACATGGATGTCGGATGCTGTCAGTTTTTATTTTATTTAATTTTTTTAATTAATGCTCACAACAGTATACAAACAATAACATAATATATGATAATAGCAATGAGAAACAAACAAGACAGGAAGACAGAGACGAAACGTACAAGAGAAACAAAAAAGGGACAAAACGTGCTTCTTTCTGTCAGCACGTTAGTATTTTAAATGAAAAGTTTATTTTAAAAAATGAATAAATGAATAAGAAGTGCCATAAATCTTTTTTGAAAGTTGTTTTTCAAATAAATGTTTCAGAGTGATATCAGATTGTGTACGTGTTTTTATTGTGTTTACCCTGTAACTACATGAAACAAGAGGGTAACAAAGGCCACTTTAATTTACAGCCCGCAGATTCATACTTACCCTGTAACTACATGAAACAAGAGGGTAACAAAGACCACTTTAATTTACAGCCCGCAGATTCATACTTACCCTGTAACTACATGAAACAAGAGGGTAACAAAGACCACTTTAATTTACAGCCCGTAGATTCATACTTACCTTGTCACTACATGGAATAACAAGCACCACTTACCCTGTAACTACACAGATAAGTACCCCTTAATTAAAAATACTTAAAGTATGAATAATTTGTTAATTTTCCTGGTAGTTACCCCTTTATTCCCCAACTATTACATATTGTTCTCTTATACCTACACATACATACTTCATAGTTACACTATAATTACCGAAAGTTACACTTACGTAGTACTTTCCGGGCTGTAATCTAAAGCGTTACCGCAATCTTTTATCACTTGTTTCTCCTTCTTTGGCGGTGTTTTGATCCAGAGATTCTGTACTAGAAGATACGTAATAGCACCCCTACCATATAACAGTGAACACATGGATAGCCGGAAAATTCAGTCAATGGCAGGGAAAGAGTAAAGTAGATTTTATGTAAATTCTTATGTACACTACCAGTGGACTACCAACAGTGGATACTCTGAATTAGGAACAAATCTGTTTTCTTTATAAATCAATATTTCAAACAATGTAAGTTTATAAGACAGTATGTAAAATTATGTGAAAAATGTATTTAATAGGCTACTTAATCAAAAGATTAAACACAACTACAAGCCAAGTATAGTTAGAATACTTAATTATACTTTTAAGTATATCTTGATCAAAAGATTGAGTACAAGTATAGGCCAAATATACTTAGACTTTTCTGTCAGTATAAACCAAGTATACTTAAGTGTAATTTAAAATATATTTCTGAGAAGTACATACAAAGTAGACTGAAAGTATACTTTCTTATTTTTAGTTTAAAAGAAATATACTAATAACACACTTGAATAAACTTCTTTTTTGCAAGGGTATAGCAGTTTACAATAATCTCAAGTGCTAAATTGATCCTAAGAGAGCTCATCATAGGTGCTCATAACATACAGCATTGGCAGTCTCTTGGTAATATTAGTGTGAAGACAATGAAAACTATAGCCTGGAGGTACACTTAGTATACCCCTGTGTTTGAACATAGCTCATAGCAGTAATTGTGATAAAATGCCTCCAAGTGCTGTAGAAGAACCTGTAATGAGTTATTCAGCAGATCACTGAGTGATCTATCGAAATGGTAAGCTTTAAACTACCTTGTAAATAAAAAGCACTCTTGTATATACACCGATCAGGCATAAAATTATGACCACTGACAGGTGAAGTGAATGACACTGATTATCTCTTCATCACGGCACCTGTTAGTGGGTGGGATATATTAGGCAGCAAGTGAACATTTTGTTCTCAAAGTTGATGTGTTAGAAGCAGGAAAAATGGGCAAGCATAAGGATTTGAGTGAGTTTGACAAGGGCCAAATTGTGATGGCTAGACGACTGGGTCAGAGCATCTCCCAAACTGCAGCTCTTGTGGGGTGTTCCCGGTCTGCAGTGGTCAATATCTATCAAAAGTGGTACAAGGAAGGAACAGAGGTGAATCTGTGACAGGGTCATGGGCGGCCAAGGCTCAAACTGACGATCAAACTGACGAGCTACTGTAGCTCAAATTGCTCAAGAAGTTAATGCTGGTTCTGATAGAAAGGTGTCAGAATACACAGTGTATGGGGCAGACCAGTCAGGGTGCACATGCTGACCCCTGTCCACTGCCGAAAGCGCCAACAGTGGACATATGAGCAACAGAACTGGTCTGCTGAATCACGTTTTCTTTTACATCATGTGGATGGCCGGGTGCGTGTATCTCGCTTACCTGGGGAACACATGGCACCAGGATGCACTATGGGAAGAAGGCAAGCTGGCAAAGGCAGTGTGATGCTTTGGGCAATGTTCTGCTAGGAAACCTTGGGTCCTGCCATCCTTGTGGATGTTACTTTGACACAAACCACCTACCTAAGCATTGTTGCAGACCATGTAAACCCTTGCATGGAAACGGTATTCCCTGGTGGTTGTGGCCTCTTTCAGCAGGATAATGCGCCCTGCCACAAAGCAAAAATGGTTCAGGAATGGTTTGAGAAGCACAACAACGAGTTTGAGGTGTTGACTTGGCCTCCAAATTCCCCAGATCTCAATCCAATCAAGCATCTGTGGGATGTGCTGAACAAACAAATCCGATCCATGGAGGCCCCACCTCACAACTTACAGGACTTAAAGGATCAGCTGCTAACATCTTGGTGCCAGATACCACAGCACACCTTCAGGGGTCTGGTGGAGTCCATGCCTCGACGGGTCAGGGCTGTTTTGGCAGCAAAAGGTGGACCAACACAATATTAGGAATATTAGGTCATAATGTTATGCCTGATCAGTGTGTTTTATATATATATATATATATATATATATATATATATATATATATATATATGGTATGATATATATTCCCTTTGTAACATGTATTACTTTGCCTATTCTGCAATTTGGTCCTTTTTCTTCCAAAGTAACAGTTTTGTGAGAATCATTAATTAGTTTACTAGCCACATAATTTTGCAGAAAACATTTATTTCATATTCTCTCTCTCTCTCTCTCTCTCTCTCTCTCTCTCTCTCTCTCTCTCTCTCTCTCTCTCTCTCTCTCTCTCTCTCTCTCTCTCTCTCTCTCTCTCTCTCTCTCTCTCTCTCTCTCTCTCTCTCTCTCTCACGCATGCGTGAGCATTTGCTAGGTGAGTGTGGAGAGCGTGGTGAGTTTTGAGCGCTGATTGAGTGAGAGTGTAATTTCGTGGCTGCTGTGCCTAGAACAAGTATTTCACCCTCAACCTTTTTTCTATCTTTTCTTCTTTTTCTTTCTTTTTGGTTGACTGTATTAGTTACAAAGAATAGTTTTTTGGTGTGTTGATCCGGGCCGTGTGCTACCTGCATCTGGGCAAGCATGGTGATTCCAGATTCGCAGGTTTTGAATACACTCAAGCGGCATCATGCAGTGAAGGTGGCGTCTTCAGTGAGTGTAGAGGATTGTTGTTTAGCTATAGGAGAAACTGTGGGCCATGAGTGCATTTTGTCAGCCTCAAAAATGAATAATGCCAATGTCACATTTCTAAATAGTGTAGACAAATCAAATGAGCTAGTTAAGCAAGGGATTATTATTGATGGTTTGTTTACACCTGTTCTCCCTTTATAAATGCCATCCAAAAAAGTGACATTATCTAATGTTCCTCCGTTTATCAGTGACCAGTTATTAACACAATCTCTTTCCTGTTACGGTAAGTTGGTGTCTCAGATTAATAAAAACACCAATTGGAAGTGGATCTTCGTGGGTAAAACATGTAGTTTCATTTAGGTGATTTGCCTACATGATTGTGAAAGACGATGCTGAATTAGACCTTTTGTTTAAATTTTGTATCGACAATTTTGACTATGTTGTATTTGCAACAACAGGGAAATGAAATGTTCCACCCGAGACAAATCAACCCACTTTAAACAGTACAAAGCCAGACGCGATCGTGGCAGAGCGAGCTGAGCCTGAGCCGATTGCAACAGAGCTGCAAGCAGTAAATCAGGTTCATTCTGAGATCATTGTAACAAAGTGGTTGTTTAACAAAAAGGCAGATGATGCAGAGTCCACTGGGTCTTTTGATGATGGATTTGCCTTGACATATCAAATAGTCACTTGTTCGGACAGTAACACCTTAAACAAGGTGTCGGAGATCTCCCAGTGCGAGGGAGAAAAACAGCCTTTGATAGAGCAAATATGCAAGAATGATGGTATTGACGTAGAGGCAGAACATGCACTGTTTAAAGTACCGCTAAAACGAAAGAAAAGTGATATTACTTGTGAGTTGAGACCTGTAAAGAAAAAAGATGTAGTTGAATGTGAAGACCAGGGTGACAGAGAGTGACAGCGAATCAGATTCTAGCCTCTCTCTTTCACAGAGTGAATGCGCGAGTCGCAATTATGAAGTGAAAGAAGTGGAAAAACTGTTTCTATAAAGAAACAAAAAATAGAAGAGGAGTACGAGTGAATGAATATTTTCCTGACTTTAAACAATTAATTGAAAAGACAAGGTGTCTGATGGCTGAAGGTTTTTTTTACTAATAAGGAAATGTATAGGTTAAAGAAACTAGTGCGTAAACTCAATACTGAAATGAGCAATGATGGTGGTGGAAAAAGTTAATTTAATGATAATCAGTGGTTTGTTTTTACTGTTTTGTTTTTTAATCTTTATGGGTGAAGTTAGTGTTGCTTTAGTGAATGTAAATGGAGCAAGAGATGCGAAAAAAAGAATAATGTAACATGAAATGTGTAAACAGAAAAAAATAGATATTATTTTTCTTCAAGAAACTCACAGTTGTGTGGTCTTCGGTCACTTCTGACCGGAGAATTTTACGTTTTGAATTTTTTAATTTTTTTATGACACTTGGAATGTGAACACAAAAAAAAAATTGAGGGCATGATTCGAACAGGCTAAGTGCTCGTAAAAAATAGTCACACTCATGGTCTTCGGTCAAAAATGACCGACCATAGGAAATTAATGGAAAATTGACAAAAACATGAAAATACAGAGAATCTTTGTGCACAATCTACAAATCGGCCACAATACTGAAAAAAAGTACACAGCAGTGAAGGGATGACACTATAAAACATCAAGAATGTGATATAGACATATTCACTCACAAACAGACGCACACCTATGAACTGCTGTCTGTAACAGAGCAAAGTTTTGAGAATATGTAAAATCCATTCAATAATTCAGTCATAATGCAGAAAAAGCTCACAGCAGTGAAGGGGTGACACTCTAAAACATCAATACTGTGAAATAAACACACCCATTCACTTACACACACGTCGCTAGTGGGGTGAAAGGTGGTGACAATTATAGGGGCCCCCACTGTCCAGGGGGCCCACTAAATCCAGTAGTTATGCTATATATTTCCATACTCTTATGAATCATTATAGTATATACAGTGGGGAGAACAAGTATTTGATACACTGCCAATTTTGCAGGTTTGCCCACTTACAAAGCATGTAGAAGTCTGTAATTTTTATCATAGGTACTCTTCAACTGTGAGAGACAGAATCTAAAACAAAAATCCAGAAAATCACATTGTATGATTTTTAAGTAATTCATTTGCATTTTATTGCATGACATAAGTATTTGATTAATCAGAAAAGCAGAACTTAATATTTGGTACAGAAACCTTTGTTTGCAATTACAGAGATCATACACTCACCTAAAGGATTATTAGGAACACCATACTAATACTGTGTTTGACCCCCTTTCGCCTTCAGAACTGCCTTAATTCTATGTGTTCTTAATTCTTCTGCTGTTGTAGCCCATCCGCCTCAAGGTTGTGCGTGTTGTGGCTTCACAAATGCTTTGCTGCATACCTCGGTTGTAACGAGTGGTTATTTCAGTCAAAGTTGCTCTTCTATCAGCTTGAATCAGTCAGCCCATTCTCCTCTGACCTCTAGCATCAACAAGGCATTTTCGCCCACAGGACTGCCGCATACTGGATGTTTTTCCCTTTTCACACCATTCTTTGTAAACTCTAGAAATGGTTGTGCGTGAAAATCCCAGTAACTGAGCAGATTGTGAAATACTCAGACCGGCCCGTCTGGCACCAACAACCATGCCACGCTCAAAATTGCTTAAATCACCTTTCTTTCCCATTCTGACATTCAGTTTGGAGTTCAGAAGATTGTCTTGACCAGGACCACACCCCTAAATGCATTGAAGCAACTGCCATGTGATTGGTTGATTAGATAATTGCATTAATGAGAAATTGAACAGGTGTTCCTAATAATCCTTTAGGTGAGTGTACGTTTCCTGTAGTTCTTGACCAGATTTTGCACACACTGCAGCAGGGATTTTGGCCCACTCCTCCATACAGACCTTCTCCAGATCCTTCAGGTTTCGGGGCTGTCGCTGGGCAAAACGGACTTTCAGCTCCCTCCAAAGATTTTCTATTGGGTTCAGGTCTGGAGACTGGCTAGGCCACTCCAGGACCTTGAGATGCTTCTTACGGAGCCACTCCTTAGTTGCCCTGGCTGTGTGTTTCGGGTCGTTGTCATGCTGGAAGACCCAGCCACGACCCATCTTCAATGCTCTTACTGAGGGAAGGAGGTTGTTGGCCAAGATCTCGCGATACATGGCCCCATCCATCCTCCCCTCAATACGGTGCAGTCGTCCTGTCCCCTTTGCAGAAAAGCATCCCCAAAGAATGATGTTTCCACCTCCATGCTTCACGGTTGGGATGGTGTTCTTGGGGTTGTACTCATCCTTCTTCTTCCTCCAAACACGGCGAGTGGAGTTTAGACCAAAAAGCTCTATTTTTGTCTCCTCAGACCACATGACCTTCTCCCATTCCTCCTCTAGATCATCCAGATGGTCACTGGCAAACTTCAGACGGGCCTGGACATGCGCTGGCTTGAGCAGGGGGACCTTGCGTGCGCTGCAGGATTTTAATCCATGACGGCGTAGTGTGTTACTAATGGTTTTCTTTGAGACTGTGGTCCCAGCTCTCTTCAGGTCATTGACCAGGTCCTGACGTGTAGTTCTGGGCTGATCCCTCACCTTCCTTATGATCATTGATGCCCCACGAGGTGAGATCTTGCATGGTGCCCCAGACCGAGGGAGATTGACTGTCATTTTGAACTTCTTCCATTTTCTAATAATTGCGCCAACAGTTGTTGCCTTCTCACCAAGCTGCTTGCCTATTATCCTGTAGCCCATCCCAGCCTTTTGCAGGTCTACAATTTTATCCCTGATGTCCTTGGCCACAGCTCTCTGGTCTTGGCCATTGTGGAGAGGTTGGAGTCTGTTTGATTGAGTGTGTGGACAGGTGTCTTTTATACAGGTAACGAGTTCAAACAGGTGCAGTTAATACAGGTAATGAGTGGAGAACAGGAGGGCTTCTTAAAGAAAAACTAACAGGTCTGTGAGAGCCGGAATTCTTACTGGTTGGTAGGTGATCAAATACTTATGTCAAGCAATAAAATACAAATTAATTATTTAAAAATCATACAATGTTATTTTCTGGATTTTTGTTTTAGATTCCGTCTCTCACAGTTGAAGTGTACCTATGATAAAAATTACATACCTCTACATGCTTTGTAGGAAAGTAGGAAAGTAGGAAAGTAGGAAAACCTGCAAAATTGGCAGTGTATCAAATACTTGTTCTCCCCACTGTATATTTGTATGCCTGATAGTTCAATGAAAACCACAAAAACATGCAATTTAGTTAAAGAAGTTTTCCAAATCTCCTCTCTCTCCCCTCCCTGAAAAATGGTTTAGTCCCATGTTTATAAATTATTTCAGCTCAATCAGGGCAAACAGCAGAGAGACCCAGAAAGTCCCACCCCAGCTAGTAAACAGAACCAATCATAGTTGAGGCTGCTTTGAGAACTATGGAAGCCCGTTTCCGCCACTAAATAGAAAAATAAAAAGAGTAATTGCGACTTTTTATCTCAGAATTCTGACTTTTTTCTCACAATTGCGAGTTATAAAGTCAGAATTCTGAAATATAAACTCGCACTTGCGTGATATAAAGTCACAATTCTGACTGAGAAAAAAAAGTCAGAATTGTGACTTTATATCACGCAATTGTGAGTTTATATCTCAGAATTCTGACTTTATAACTCACAATTGTGAGAAAAAAAGTCACAATTACTCATTTTATTTTTTTATTTAGTGGCGGAAACGGGCTTCCATAGAGAACAGTAGTTGAAGTTAGAAGTAATGTTACAGTGGAAGTAAGACTGAGTGAAAATGTCAGGGGAAAAAAATCTGGGTACCAGTAACACCATGAAAAGGAAAGGGAGGCCAGGAAAATTGCTTAAGTCTATCAAAACGTTCTTTAACATTAACGTTCTTTTACATTAACGTTCTTTTAGTGCACTGTAGGGAGACAATGTGATGGGATACCGTGCCCTGATCTTTTCGCTGCCCGATTTACTTTTGCGAGAATAGGACGCCGCCCGCACACTCCGGTACTGCCAACATCTCTGTATACCTGCGTGGCGCGCACCGCCCAAACGAAACGCGCTCAAAGTCCCTGTCTTTTTGCGCTATTATGTAGTTTGTTGGTTTGTATAACATGGAGAAAAATATGAGTGTCACAAGGGTTACAGACTTGCCGGCTGCTGATGTGATATTTTTAACAATGCAATAATTGCCAGGAATTGAGCACATGGCTAAGGTATGTAAAGGAAAAAGAAGGTGTGCTAGGTGCAGTGGGGATCATGATTATGGAAAGTATGGGGAGGAAGTAAGGCCAAAGTGTTGTAATTGTGAAGGTAATCATAGTGTGGCCTTTTGGAGTTGTGAATTGATGAGAAAAGAAGTTAAAAAACAACAGATGAAAAAGAAGGAAAGCATTTCTTATGTTGAGGCTGTTAAAAGAACTGAACAGGAAAAGGAGAATCAGAGCAAAGAATGCGTAAAAAGGGGGAAAGGGAAGGCCAACAAGAACAAGGAACGATGGGAGAAGAAGAAAATAGGGTCCCACTTTATATTAGTCCTTATTGTGTTCATATTGTATTGCAAAACACTTTTGCTGATACTGAGGTGGGATACGGGTAAAGTTAGGGACAGGTGTGGTGGTAGGGGTAAGTTTAAGGGTAGGGTTAGGTGTAAGGGAAGTGTCAACAGTGTAAATATAAATGTAACTACATAAATTAATTACAGATGTAATTACATGCAGGTAATTTTTACAATGTAAGTACAATGTAAAAACATGTATGTACATTGTGTACATACATAAGTGCATTGTATCAAATGATTAATTTAAATGTTAGTACATGGTAGTTAAGGCCACCTAATATGAAGTGGGTCTATTTTGAATTCTGAAGTTACTTATAACTGTCCTTTTTTTGTAATTGCAGAGAAACAATTTTTATATTGTTTCCTCAGTTGTGAACAATTAATTCCCTTACTGATTTTTTTGAAAGAATTGTTTGATTCCTTTGAAGAGCTCTTTTGAGATGTTTGTTTTACTTTTGGAGTGAAATTTGGGAAAAACAATAATATTGATGCTCTTGTGTTTTTTAAATGTATTGTCAGAGCTAAAATATTTTTAGAATATAAATATTATAGTTTTATGGATAATATAGAGGGTTTTAAAGAGATTTGGAGTTTTGATGTAAAAAATATGTACTGTTATTGGTGAAAATTTGTCTTTTTCTGAGAAACTTGTATAATGTATGTGTTTTATTTTTAACCCTTTTTTTATTTTATTGGTGACCTTTTAGAGAGGTAAAATTAAGTTTTGTTAAAACTCAAAATGTGCTTATGTGCTGTTTATGTACTGAGAGATTCCCTCAGGGAATGTGTATGGTTTATGCAAGTTTATTTGAGGTTGCTTCTGAGTACAGTATAAAGTTGGGCTTAGGTGAATGTTGTGTGCACTGTGTTAGCGAGAGTGAGCTAGAATGTGTGTTCATGCATTTGTAAAAATTAGTGGCATCATATCATGTAGGAAACCCCTCTGTGTGTGCAATGAAGCTTTAAAGCGGTGTATAATTTGGTTCAAGCAGTGAAGTGTACAGAGAAAGAATGGCATTTAGCAGTGTGTATGTTTGTGTGACAGTGTTGTTCCTCAGCACTTTGATCTCTTCACAGCTCCTTCAGACCTGTCGTCTCATTCGCAGCACCTCAGACCTGCCTGTGCTAACCAGTGAAGGAGACATCATGATCGGTGCCCTCTTTTCTCTACACGATACTGTGCTGGAATCTCCTCCGTCTTTTACTGCAGAGCCACATCCTACGCAGTGCTCAGGGTCAGTCAGTCTTATAATAAAAGTCTTGTAATAAAATATTACAGTGCTGCATTTATGTTGAATATTTTGAAATTGTATGCTGTTTTCTTTTTTCCCCTTTGCTTCTTAATGAAATTTCAGACTGACATTCTCTCTCTAATTTATTAAGTATATTGCTGAGCAGTTTTAGAATATTTAGCCATTTACTGTAGAAATGTTATGAACATAAAAACATGCATTTTGTTGATAATTTAATGCTCTTTGTCCCAAAAAGGTTTAATTTCCGAACCTTTAGATGGATGCAGACAATGATTTTTGCCATAGAGGAGATCAACAGAGATAAAAAACTCCTAGCCAACCTAACTCTGGGTTATAAGATTTATGATTCATGCAGTACCCATTTCCATGCCCTCCGCACAGCCTTGGCCCTAATGAATGGGAATGAAGAGGGCGCAGGCAAACCAGAGTGTCGAGGCAGGGTGCCTGTTGTCATTGGTGATGGAGGATCCACATTATCCCTAGTGGTTGCACGCTTTCTGGGTGTTTTTCATGTTCCACAGGTGAGTTGTGCATTTTAATGCTCTAACAGAGGTACATTCCTGTTTTTCAGTCATGTACAGTATACTATGCTCTCCTCTCCCTAGGTAAGCTATTTCTCAAGCTGTGCATGTCTCAGTAATAAACTAGAGTTTCCTGCATTTCTAAGGACTATGCCCAGTGACTTTTTCCAAGTGGATGCTCTTGCACAGCTGGTGAAACACTTCGGCTGGAGCTGGTTAGGTACATTCGCAGGGGATGATGCTTATGGCCGTGGTGGTGCTCAAATTTTTAATGATGAGGTGACCAAACTAGGAGCATGTATTGCTTTTTATGAAATAATCCCAAAAAACCATGACCAAACAGAAATGTCCAGGATTGTAAAGAGGATCATCGATTCAGGAACCCGTGTGGTGCTTGTCTTTGCTCTAGAGCAAGATGCAAGAGCTCTCTTTTGGGAGGCCCTTCGGCAAAACCTCACTGGTATTCAATGGTTGGCCAGCGAGGCCTGGATCACAGCAGCCGTCCTCTCCATTCCTGAATTCCACTCCATCCTGCAGGGTTCCATGGGCTATGCCATCCGTAGGGCTGATATACCCGGCCTGCAGCCTTTCCTGCTACGGCTACATCCCTCCAAATACCCGCAAGACCCATTTGTTCTGCAGTTTTGGCAGGAGATGTTTAAGTGCTCTCTAGTTACAAGCAATAAGAGCTCTTCTATTAGACCCCGCTGTAATGGCTCTGAAGTACTTGCCAATACAGGTAACATCTACTCAGATGTATCTCAGCTCAGAATCTCTTATAATGTTTATAAGGCAGTGTACGCCATTGCACATGCTCTGGATTCAATGCTGCACTGTGAACCAGGCAAAGGACCTTTTTCTGGGGGATTGTGTCCCAACTCCAGCAGCATACAGCCATGGCAGGTAAAATGTACAACCTTTATATCTGTTTGTCTTAAGCTTGTGTCTTAAGATTAATGTTATTTAGTTTAGATAATACATTTTAAACAAAGGTTACAACTGTTCCCTTTTTATATTTTACTTTTATCTTTCTTTTATTCACTCTTTGTGTCTAATCCAATCACTCATACACATGAAGCTCCTGAATTATTTAAAGCATATCCACTTCACTAATGACTTTGGTGAGGAGACCAAGTTTGACGACAATGGAGATCCTGTGGCCATGTATGATCTCATCAACTGGCAGCTCATTGGCAACGGAGAGGTGCGGTACGCCACTGTGGGGAGATTTGACGAAACGATGCAGCCTAAACTAGTGATTGAAGAGAAAACCATAATCTGGAATGGAAATCAGAGACAAGTAATGCTCCAGTGTGAATTATTTGTTTTAAATTTATTTATTTATGTATACTATTGTTTTAGTTTTTTTGTTTTTTACTTTTACTTTTACTGAGAAGTTTTAGTATTCAGTGTTGGAAACTCACTTCCTTTTCCTCCCTGTAGCTCTTGTATTTGCTGGGTACTTATAAAAATGCATACATTTATGGTGTGTATCTCTGTAGTTTGTCTTTTCTCTGAATTGCAGGTCCCTATGTCCGTCTGCAGCACCAGCTGTCCTCCAGGCACTAGAAAGGCTACCAGGCCAAACTTTCCTCTCTGCTGCTTTGACTGCATTGTCTGTGCAGCTGGGGAGGTTAGCAATCAGACAGGTACATCCTAAATCAACTCTTTCCTGCTGATGTTTGTGTATAACAAAAGTAATTTAGATTTGTTTAAAATTAATTTTGCTACTGTACTTCCTCTTTATAGTAGAGGAAAAATTATCTTATACTTTCATTTATCAGATGCCTTAGAGTGTGAAAAGTGCCTGCCTGAGTTCTGGTCCAATACTAGACGAGACACCTGTATCCCGAAGCTGGTGGAGTTCCTTTCCTACAGCGATACCATGGGCATCACTTTGCTGGCTGTGGCTCTGCTGGGATCCTGTTTCACACTCGCAGTTGCTCTGATATTTGCCCTTAAACGCCACACACCACTAGTCAGAGCTAACAACTCCGAGCTCAGTTTCCTCATTCTTAGCTCACTGTGGCTTTGTTTTTTGTGTGCGCTAGCCTTTATTGGGCAGCCCACATTCTGGTCTTGTGGGCTTCGCCACACTGCATTTGGTATTGCATTCTCACTCTGTCTGTCCTGCATCCTTGGGAAGACTATGGTGGTACTCATGGCTTTTAGAGCCACTCTACCTGGCACTAACGTAATGAAATGGTTCGGCCCTCTACAGCAGCGTGGCATTATCTTCTTGTGCACGGCTGTGCAAGTTGTGATTTGCTGCACATGGCTGAGTGTGGCACCTCCCATCCCACGTAAACTCATGACTCGTGAAACTGCCCGGATTATTCTTTTGTGTGATGTGGGCTCTCCGTTAGCATTCGCCCTGGTGCTGGGCTACATCGGCCTGCTTGCAGCTGTCTGCTTCCTTCTGGCCTTCTTTGCTCGAAAACTCCCAGATAATTTCAATGAGGCTAAATTCATTACTTTCAGCATGCTGATCTTCTGTGCTGTGTGGATTGCATTTGTGCCGGCGTATGTCAGCTCACCGGGGAAATACACTGTGGCTGTGGAGATTTTTGCCATTCTGGCCTCCAGTTACGGCCTGCTGCTCTGTATCTTCACTCCAAAATGTTACATTATTTTGCTTAAACCTGAGAAAAATACAAAGAGATATTTGATGTCCAAATCCAATTCAGAAAGGAAATATTGAAATGCTTATTGACTAAAAGTTTTGTTTATATTACAATGAAATTTGTTCTTGATTTCCACCTGACCCTCAATAAAGTGTTTTTAGATTGATTTTTGTGATTTCATAACTGTTTCATGAAATAAACAATTATGTCATTCAAATATGAATGTTTATCACAATTAAAGTTTATTTTATCAAAATCATATTCCCCCAGTATTCATTATAAACCTTCCACATAAAACATGATTGAAATAGTATTAATATTTGAAGCCAAAGTCAAAATCTTTCCAACTTAGGTATTTACCCTCTACTCTACATGTAAAACCTCATCCACTTTTCGCTCTGTCATTACCCATTCTGTCCTCAATAGTGAAAGAAAACCATTTTATTTCCCCTGTGCATAAAAAGCCCATGTGCCATAATAAAAAAGCCAAACATGTAATCATCCATTCTCTTTCAATCATTGAACACTGTAATAACTGCACTAATGATTTTATACACTTTTTTGCAATCAAGTTGATCATATCTACATTTTCTTCATCTTGAGGGGAAAAGAGAGGAAATAGACACTACAGTCTGGGAACTGGAAACATTGTGATGTCATTGGATCATTCTCATTTTAGTCCCTTTATTTGAAAATGATACTGATTACATTTTAGAGTATAAGGGATTTATAAGGAAATATGGCCTCTCCCATAGTCAGAGTAGTAATCAAAAAATATATTTTTCTGATCTTAAACTATTCCACGCCATGCTAAATATGTGGTTGCCCTGCACACACACTCTCTCTCTCACACACACACACACACACACGTTGGGTTTCCATGTTTTATGGGACATTCTATAGACATATATTTATATTGTACAAACTGTATATTATATCCCCTAACCCTCCCCCTAAACTTACCCATCACAGAAAACTTTTGCATTTTTACATTTTCAAAAAACATCACTGATCATCATATGATTTATAAGCTGTTCTCCTCATGAGAACAAAAATATGTTCCCACAAGGAAAAGGATCTTGGAGGGAACATTTTTTGTCCCGATAACGTAGGGTATTCCTGAAGTGTGTGTGTGTGTGTAGGTTTATGTTATATTGTGGGGACCAAATGTCCCCACAAGGATAGTAAAACCTGAAACCACCAACATTGTGGGGACCAGCCAGCGGTACCCATGAGGGAAATAGATTAATAAACACACTAGATGTTTTTTGTTTGAAAATGTAAAAATGCAGAAACTTTTCTGTGATGTGTAGGTTTAGGGGTAGGGTTAGTGTAGGGGGACAGAATATACAGTTTGTACAGTATAAAAACCATTGCACCTATTAAAAGTCCCCACAAAGATAGCAAAACTGAGTATGTGTGTGTGTACCTGGTATTCCCCATGTTATGGGGACCAAATGTCCCAACGAGGATAGTAATACCAGTAAATTGACCTTATGGAGACATTTTTTTTTGGTCCCCATGAGGAAATCAGCTTATAAAACATTTTCTATGATGGGCAGGTTTAGGGGTAGCATAAGGGGATATAATATACCATTTGTGAATTATAAAAATCATTATGTCTGGATGTCCCCCCTAGTGAAAAAAAATACACTAAAATGTATTATTTTATTATTTTATGCTAAATATACTACAAATATATTTGTATTTATGTACTTAATATAAATACCCTGCAATTGTGCTTTTAGTATACTAAACTGGCATACTTAAAGTCTGCTAAATTGGAACAAGTAATTTTGTATTTAATGCACTTTAGTTATCCATAAATAGTGCTGAGGTCCAACTAAAGATATACTTAAGTATATTGATTGTGCTAAAGTGGAACTATTGCAAGTATACTTTAGGTGTACTTTAAATATATTGCATTTAAATTATACAGTAAGCATACTATCCTTAGTAATAGTGATATTAAACACTTTTTATAGACTTAATATTAAGAAATATGCATTGTGCAATAAAGAAGAACTCCAAATAAAGTTTAATTATAATATTTATATCAGTAAGTCTCAAGCGATATGTCAGTAAATATATTAATGGGTTTGTAGTATAGTTAGTATGAAATAAATGTAGGACTATTTTAAATACATTTTGGCATCGTTTCTTTTTTACTAGGACGGACTCTGCATCCATTGCCTCTGACGTTTTCTCACTGTCACGCACCTAACTCGGAAAGTCTTAAGAAAATCCAAAGTTACCAAATCTCATAATTACGAGTTGTGCTGATGTTCATGTGCATTTTAACTCATAAATACATTATTTCTGACATGACTTGAAAACACTGTAACTGCCGAAGCTAAACCTTCCATTGGCCTGCCCCAACATCCTACCATTGGTTGAACCAGAAGTTGACACGTCAGACCGCTATGCTTGATCTATGTTTCGAACACAGCATAAAGCTAATGCCATCACACTCACCAACAATTGCTTTTGCTGTACTTTTGCTTAACAACCGAACTCACTAGAGTGCACACAATTGGGAATGTTGCAGATTTGGCACATTTCTCAGAAAGAAAACCCTTTTAGAGTCTAGAAACTCACTGCTACTAAACACAAGTCTCACCATGTTTTTCAAATCTGAGAATGATGAAATTATTTTTAGATGATGCTATGTAATCTTTATAGATGAGGCTTTCTTGTTGTGCGAACCAAAGGAAATGTGAGGTATAAACTGAAACATCTAGTTTATATCTGCTAACAGGTGCTATAATGGCAGAATTTTCACAACCTTTGCCTACAGCGCAAATGTAACAATGAGCAATTTGCAAATAAAATGATTTAATTTGTTAAATATTTAAGTACTACTTCAGTAATTTCTTTTTGTTGAATCCTCTGTTGACCTGTTATGATTAAATGTACAATTCAATTAACTGTATTTGAGTTCTACTCGTTGAGTATAAAAACAGTATAGGCCAAGATAAAAGTTTACAAGTAAGTTTTATAATTATGACCTTAACCTTTTCAATAATTTGCCCACACTTTGAATATCAGGTAGGCTATTGTTTAATTCAATTCAAATTTATTTCTAGCACTTTCCACAATTTTGCATGGTTGCGAAACAGCTTTACATACATACAGAAAGTTACAAAAGTTAATATATGTAAAACGCTTGGGGTTACTTCACTGTAACCCTGTTCCCTTTCAGTCAGTACACTACGAGTTACGTCAGTTACTGACGAAATGGGGGTTTCGCTTAGAAGCCAATCGCCTTTGAGCTCTACAAAACGAGCCAATGGCATGAAGATGCCATGGGTCTGCGGAATTTGCATAACGCAACCCCGCCCCACCGCGTGGGTATAAAGGGCGTTGCGTGGCAATCTCACATTATGTTTCTGCTTCAGAGCCGAGTGTTACCGCCTGAGCGTTTTTCTCTTCAAGACGAGTGTCTCTCCAGAGTGTTGGTGTTACGGCGCGTTCTAGCGAGTTCCGCATTCCTGTCTGATCTGTGCAGTGATCTAGCACAGCGTGTGTGTTCTCCCTAGGCGCTTCGGCATTCTGCAGAGCAAAGACTCCTCTCTAAAAGAGCTGCACGTGGCACGTCTTTTTCAAGATGTCTCGCCCGTGCTCCGTTTCTGGGTGCGGTCAGCTGGTTCCTCCGTTTGACTTGCATGATCGCTGTTTGGCGTGCTTGGGCCTCGTGCACGCCGAGCGCGCGTTCATGGATGAGTCATGTTCCCACTGCGGGAACATGGCCATCGCAGTGTTGCGGTCAAGACTCCATGATCTCCGTGCTGGAGGGAGAGTCCTCTCTACCACACCCCAATCTATTCCCACCACGAGTGGGAATACTTTGGCTGGTGGTCAGGGTGACTTGAGGGTGACAGTGTGGGCCAACCCGACGAATCCTCCTCGGGCCACACCCCCTTCTAGCACACTGCAACCTGTGGTGTTGCCAGATGAGGGCGCAGGTGTTTCCCGTCCTGGGCCCTGCGTTTCATTTGGCGCACCGGTGGAGAATACTATGTTGATAGCCGCATCACAAGGTGGGCTGGATTCCTCTGGAGATGACGATTCGGGTGTGTTGCCTCCTTCGGGAGTCCCAGCATTGCCCGAGTTTGATCCAGAGCTCACAGCCATGCTTTCCCGGGCGGCCAAGGCTCTTGGGCTTGTGTGGAACCCTCCGCCATGTCCCGAGCGCTCTCGGCTAGATGATTGGTATCTGGGGGCGGCCCGTGCCGAAGGCGCCCGTCAGCCCCCAGTGCCCTTCTTCCCGGAAGTGCATGAAGAGGTGTCGAAGTCGTGGAAGTCTCCCTTGACTTTTCGCGTTCGTTCGGCAGCCACTTCCGCCTTCACTGCCCTCGATGGCGGCGCGGTGAAAGGGTACACTGGGGTTCCCCCTGTTGAGCGCTCTGTTGCGATGCAACTGTGTCCCCAGAGCGCTGCGACATGGCGTGGTGACCCAAAGCACCCGTCCAAGGCCTGTGGGTTTACGTCTACTTTGGTGGCGAAGACCCACAGAGCTGCGGGCCAGGCCGCGTCCGCCCTGCATGCGATGGCCACCCTTCAGGTCTACCAGGCCAAGGTGCTCAGAGACATGCACGAGGGCAATGCTGACCCCGCATTAATGCAGGAGCTGCGGGCGGCCACCGACCTCGCTCTACGAGTCTCGGTCAGGTGATGTCCACTTCTGTGGTCCAGGAGCGCCACTTATGGCTCAACCTGGTTGATGTGGGAGAATCTGAGCGAACCCGTTTCCTCAATTCTCCCATTTCCCAGGATGGGCTATTCGGCGGGGCGGACTTCGCCCAACAGTTCTCGACCTCTCAGAGACAGACTGAGGCAGCCGCCGGCTCAGAGGCCTCAGTCTGCTCCCCGCCGAGGCCGCCCTCCTGCGGCCCTCATTCCTCCCGCTCAGCCCCAGCAGCAGCCTTCACCCGGGCCGAGGCATGGAGGACGCCGCAGGAAGGCAGCCCCGCCCGTCCCAGCCCCCCAGCCTGCTAACGGCAGTCTAAGCGGCGGTCCTGAGACAGGCGGCTCGGAGGTGAACTCGGTTCTTTCTCAGGAGATGGTAGCAGGGCCACTCCTTCCCCCGCTGGAGGGCCGGGGGAGAAAGAACTGACGTTTTCACCTCTGAGCCTCAAGAGGGCGCGGCTGGCAGTGTGCGACGCCAAGCAGCCTCGCCACTCTCGGCCCCCTCTGTCGCCAGCCCCCTGGCAGACGAGACCCCCGTGGAACGCTGGTCCTTCCCTGGTCTCCTCTGTCAGGGCGCGGAATTTCGACCCTGCCCACACCTCGGGACGCTCCCACGCCTCCCATGTCTGGGCCGGTCATTCCGCTTCGCTGCCCCATCGGGGGTACACCTGTGGTCCGCTTGACCCCGCGGGTACAGTTTCTGGGAGCCTGGCTAGCGCTTCCCAATCTGTCCAGCTGGCTCGCTCGCACCATCAGGTTCGGCTATGCAATTCAGTTCGCACGGTCTCCTCCCCGCTTTTGGGGAGTCTGCTATACCATGGTGGGTGGCAATGCCCCTGTCATGCGTACGGAGGTCGCCACCCTACTGGCGAAGGGTGCAGTCGAGATCGTCCCTCCAGCCGAGATGGAATCCGGCTTCTACAGCCCGTACTTCACTGTACCCAAGAAAACCGGTGGGTTACGGCCAATCCTGGACCTGTGCATCTTGAACCGAACCCTTCACAGGCTTCCATTCAGGATGTTGACAGCCAAACGCATTTTCGAATGCGTTCGTCCATTGGATTGGTTTGCAGTGATCGACCTGAAGGACGCGTACTTTCATGTCTCCATTCTTCCTCGACACAGACCGTTTCTACGGTTTGCCTTCGAGGGGCAGGCATATCAGTACATGGTTCTCCCATTCGGGCTAGCCCTGTTCCCTCGCGTCTTTACGAAGGTTGTCGAGGCAGCCCTTGTGCCGCTCAGGCAGCACGGGGTTCGCATCCTGAACTATCTCGATGACTGGCTGATTCTAGGCCACTCTCAGGATCAGGTTTGCGAACACAGGGACCTGGTGCTTCAGCACCTCGCCCGTCTGGGCCTTCGGGTCAACTGGGAAAAGAGCAAACTCTCCCCAGTGCAAAGGATCTCTTTTCTCGGTATGGAAATCGACTCGGTCGCCATGTACGCGCAGCTTACGAGAGAGTGCGCGCAGTCACTGCTGACTTGTCTTCGCCAGTTCAAGGGCAAGAGTGCGGTACCACTGAAATATTTTCAAAGACTCCTGGGGCATATGGCATCCACAGCCGCGGTAACGCCGCTCGGTTTGCTTCATATGAGACCGCTTCAGCACTGGCTTCGCGATCGAGTCCCGAGATGGGCATGGCAACACGGCATGCTCCGGGTCCCAGTTACTCGGGCCTGCCGTCAGACCTTCACCCCGTGGGCGAACCTCAGTTTTCTACAGGCAGGTGTTCCCCTAGAACGAGTTTCCAGGCATGTTGTTGTAACAACAGATGCCTCTGCCACGGGCTGGGGCGCCATGTGCAATGGACATGCTGCCGCGGGCTCCTGGAAAGGACCCCAGCGCCTATGGCATGTCAATTGCCTCGAGTTGCTGGCCGTACGTCTTGCCCTGCACCGCTTCAGAGCCCTGCTCAAGGACAAGCACGTACTGGTCCGTTCAGACAGCACGGCGACAGTAGCGTACATCAACCGACAAGGCGGTCTACGCTCCCGCCGGATGTCGCAACTCGCCCGCCATCTCCTCCCATGGAGTCAGAAGCATCTGAGGTCGCTTCATCCCGTTCACATCCCGGGAGAACTGAATCGTGCAGCCGACGAGCTGTCACGGTTTCAGCTGCTTCCGGGGGAATGGAGACTCCATCCCCAGACGGTTCAGCTGATTTGGGAACAGTTTGGCGACGCACAGATAGATCTGTTTGCCTCCCACGACTCTTCCCATTGCCGCTGGTATTATTCCCTAACCGAGGGGACCCTCGGCACGGATGCACTAGCGCACAGCTTGCAGTGGTTTTATCTGCCCTGCAGAAAGCTCCCTTTGAGCCCCTGCAGTCTGTGGAGCTGAAGTTCCTTTCATTGAAAGTGGCGCTCTTGATTGCTCTGGCTTCCATCAAGAGGGTAGGGGACCTGCAGGCATTTTCGGTTGACGAAGCGTGCCTGGAATTCGGGCCGGCCAATTCTCACGTGATCCTGAGACCCCGGCCTGGATACGTGCCCAAGGTTCCCACCACTCCCTTCAGGGATCAGGTGGTGAACCTACAAGCGCTGCCTGTGGAGGAGGCAGACCCAGCCTTGGCACTGCTCTGTCCAGTACGCGCCCTTCGCGCTTACGTAAACCGGACGCAGTGTTTCAGGACCTCAGACCAGCTCTTTGTCTGTTACAGAGGGCAGCAGAAAGGGAAGGCTCTCTCCAAGCAGAGGTTGTCTCACTGGATAGTGGACGCCATTGTCCTGGCATATCAGGTTCAGGGCATGCCATGCCCCCTTGGGGTTAGAGCACACTCCACTAGGAGTGTTGCTTCCTCTTGGGCTTTAGCGCGTGGCGCCTCGCTGACAGACATTTGTAGAGCTGCAGGCTGGGCGACACCCAACACATTCGCAAGATTTTATAATCTCCGAGTGGAGCCTGTGTCCGCTCGTGTACTCGCCCCAAGTGGCCAGTAATTGGACAGGCTCAGGTGTCTTTGCTTGCTGCGCCATTCCACTCCACGGACTGGATGCGTGCGCATTTTCTCTCAGGTGAGCTTCCCAGTA
Organism: Coreius guichenoti; assembly: GCA_039654105.1. Lineage (NCBI taxonomy): Eukaryota > Metazoa > Chordata > Actinopteri > Cypriniformes > Gobionidae > Coreius > Coreius guichenoti. Next base: position 24,699,530 of record CM077181.1, read on the forward strand.
AGCCCTGAGCTCCTCCAGCACTGCTGATGTCGACACCAGAGTGCATGCCCGCTTGGTCAGCCCTCGTGTTCGGCTAGGTGCCTCCGTGTGCATGGTTCCCCCGTTGGGCAACCCCCACATGTGTTTTTCCACGGTAAGTCTCTCTGAGCACGTGTCTTCCCTTGGCAAGTCACCTTGCCACACCTGGGGTTGAAAAATTTTCCACCTGCGGCTGAATACCCCAGAGTGCTCCATATGCAGTCCCTACGGGGGTCATATGTGTATTCTTAAGTCCTCCCTTCGCGCGCCTCATAGGCAAGAGCAATAGCATCCCTGACCCAATGTGACATGGTCTGCTTCGTGGCGGCAGAACCTCTGTTACGGCCCCCATGACAGACGAACAGTTGCTCTGACTTACACCACTGGCTAGTGCTGTGGACGTAGGCCTGAAAAGCACGAACTGGACACTGTCTATGAAGTCTCTCCTGATTCGCGTTGAGAATGGCGGAGGCAGAAGGTCTCCAGAGTGACAGGATGTACAGTCGAAAAAGGAACCTTAGGCAGGTAATCAGGATGAGGATGCAAAATCACTTTCACCATTCCTGGGGCAAAGTCTAAGCAGGATGGCGATATCGACAGAGCCTGCATATACCCAATTCTTTTTAATGAAGTTATGGCCATGAGAAAGTCAGAAGTTTGTCAGACGCTGACTCTAGAGGTTCAAAGGGGGTCTCAACCAGACCCTCGAGGACTATAGCTAAGTCCCATGAAGGGATCTTGGTTCTAACAGGAGGCCTCAACCGTCTGGCTCCACGAATGAAGCAGGCGAGCAGAGGATGCCTCCCAAGTGGCACCCCGTTCACCAAGGCGTGGCAAGCCGAAAGAGCGGCCACATAAACCCTGAGAGTGGAGGGGCAAGTGCCTGTTGACAATTTTTCTTGCAGAAAGTCCAGAACTGAAGCAATCTGGCAGTTAACTGGATCTGCATTGTGTGTCGTATACCATCTTTCAAAGACACCCCATTTATTGGCATAAACTTTCCGAGTGGAGGAAGCCCTAGCACTTAGGATGGTCTCAATAACTGCAGGCGAAATCCCAGTGTCCCTCAGTTGGTGCCCATCAGGGGCCAAACATGAAGGTTCCACAGGTCGGGCCTGGGATGGAATATCGTGCCCTCTGCCTGAGACAGAAGGTCCCTCCTCGCCGGAATCGCCCACGGCGAGCCGTTGAGGAGAGACACAATCTCCGAGAACCACACTCTGTTCGGCCAACGCGGCACTATCAGTAAGAGGCAAGACCCTTGTTGGCGAACCCTGGCTAGAACTCCCGGGAGCAGAGAGACTGGAGGAAAGGCATACAGGCGCATCTTGGGCCATGCATGCGCCATCGCATCCAGACCCAGTGGAGCTGGGTGACTGAGAGAGAAGTAGAGGGGACATTGCACTGTCTGATAAGAGGCGAAGAGGTCCACTTCCGCTTCGTAAAATCTGGTCCAGATCTGCTTGACCACTTCTGGGTGGAGTTTCCCTTCCCCCATCTGCAATTTCTGTCTGGACAGTAAATCTGCTCCCACATTCAATTGCTCCGGAATGTACACTGCCCTGAGTGGGACCCAAGGCAAGGAACCGGGGTCTGAGCCACATAGTTAGTGTACGAAGCCTGTGGCGCGTCACTTTTATTAGCCTCTGAGGATTGGCCCTTGGATGAAATCCCCTGGCTCCACAACTAAAATGGTCTCATGTGCAACAGCCCCATAGGGATCACCGTGGATGCTGATGCCATGAAACCTAACAATCTCTGATACTGACGAACAGTGAGATTTTGGCCTAGCCTGACTTTGCTCAGGGTATGCTGAATGGTCTCGATTCGAGCGGGAGACAGTTGTGCCCACATCGTGATCGAATCCCATATAATCCCTAGATAAGTCGTTCTCTGGGCAGGAGAAAGAACACTTTTCTTGGTGTTGAGTCTCAACCCTAGAGAAATTAGATGAGCTAGCACAATATCTCTGTGCTGAAGCGGCATCTCTTGCGATTGTGCTAATATTAACCAATCGTCTATGTAATTCAGAATGCAGATGCCCTGGAGTCGCAATGGAGCCAGTGCTGCATTAATGCATTTTGTGTATGTGCGGGGTGACAAGGCTAGGCCGAATGGAAGAACCCAAAATTGGTAAGCTTCGCCCCCGAAAGCAAACCTCAGGAACTTCCTGTGTTGTGGCAGTATTTCTATGTGAAAATACGCGTCCTTCAGATCGATCGTGACGAACCAATCGCGATGTTTAATTTGCGACATGACTGTCTTTACGGTTAACATCTTGAACTTGAGTGCTTTGACTGAAAGGTTTAAGCCTCGAAGATCTAAGATTGGACGCAACCCCCCATCCTTCTTGGGAACCAGGAAGTATCTGCTGTAATAGCCTGACTCTCTCTCTGGAAGAGGAACATATTCTATGGCCTCTTTGCACAGAAGAGTTTGTAGCTCTTGTAACAGTACATGCGCCAGCTCCGGCATCACAGAAGTGGAGACCATGGCGTTGAAACGCGGAGGACAACGAATAAACTGAATTCTGTATCCATTCTGTACTGTGCTTAACACCCATGCAGAAATGCCTGGCAGAAGTTTCCACGCTGCCAGGCTCTCTGACAGTGGTATTAATCTTAACACTTCCTGTTGAGGGGATGTTAGATGTCCCGTGTCCTGGGTAGTAGTAGGATTTAGACACGGGACATTTAACATTTCGTTGGAAATCGCTGCCCCCCGAATCGCCAGAGGCGGCGGAGGTGGAGAGGTTTCGTGAGGGTAGCGGGACGAGATGAGCAGATGTTTGATGCGCCCCGTCCCGCGGGGGGCTACCCCTACCAGACTGGGCACAAGACCATCAGGACGTCTTCTTTTTACTAATAATGGTCCTGAGGTCCACCCTGGGAGGCTGCTGAGGGCGGCGAGCCAGTCCCCAATCTTTATGAGGGGGAGTGCGACTCGCCACGCTCTGCTTCTTAACCTCCCTAGCTCTTGAAGGACCAAGGAGAGGTTGAGTGGCTGACGACCCCTCCCCTTGAGCACGTCGAGGAAGGAACTGCATGAACGCTTCCTCATGCTTTTTGGCTTCTCTGAATCTGGCGACGACAGAGTTAACCGCGCCTCCAAATAAGCCAGTGGGGGAGACTGGGGAATCTAACAGGAATACACTGTTTTTATCTTTGATTCCTGATAGATTGAGCCACAGATGCCTCTCCGCGCTCACCAAAGCACGGGATGCACCCGATGGCACGGGCCGTTTATTTGGTGGCACGAAGAGACAGATCTGTGGCTCGGCAAAGTTCAGCGAACGCTTCGCCATCGATCGCCCCCCCCACACTCAAATCCTTCAGGAGGTCAGTCTGGTACGCCTGTAACACCGCCATGGTGTGCAACGCAGCACCAGCCTGACCTGTAGCTTGGTAAGCTTGGAGGGTAACGCGTTCTTTAACGAAGATGCTAACCCAGATGAGAGATAGCCCGCGAGCGTTTCTTTGACCTGTGGCATCTCCGTATACCCATGTGATTTCGCACCCACGATAGTCGAGGGCACAAAAACACGTGAGGTATATGGTTTACTCCATGACTTAGATAGTTCACCATGGAGGTCCTCAAAGAAAGGAAGAGACTGATGTTGCGTTGTCTTCCCCCTGCCACCGGATAGAAACCTATCCTCTAGCTTACTGTGTTTAGGGATCTCTTGTTCACGGGGCCAGTCAAGCTGCAACCTGGCCACCGCGCGAGTAACCACCTCTAATAATTCCTCGACGGATTTGCTATCGTGCGAGGAATGCTCAGAGACTGGCTGCTCGAAGTCTGCAGACCCAAGAGAATCATCATCATCATCCCCCGCGCAAACCGGAGCGCACTTCGAGATCACGCCAGGGGATGTATGGATCTGGTGATGGCGCAAAGCGAAAGGGACGGACCCGTCTCTTGCTCGTCAGCCAGATCCATTCTAGAGCCCCACGATGGCATTGCAAAGACGAAGCGTTGCAGGTATCCAGCAGAGGTGGGGCTGGAGGACTGGCTGAGCTTTGCGATAAAGGTGACAGATCAATAAAGGTAATTCCAATTGCCAACAGGTGAACAAAACAGTGCTGTCTTAGAACACCGATGATTCAGAACAGACAAATAATACCGGGTGGGAGGCAGTACCGCCGTGTCCAAATCCATCAGCCAGTCCTCATTGTCCAATTCCACCAGAATTCCCTCTGCAAGTTATGTCGCTGACTCACACCCCTGGTCAGACTCACTCTGGGGCTCTGGCTCTGGGATGATGGTCAGCGCTGTCCCTTCCTCTTCGGCTCTGTCTCACTCATCGCTGTGCACGGTCGCTGTCCGTCTGCAGGGGGCACTAGCGAATTCTCCGTGGTCGAGGGTGGTGGTGGGCTGGGCTCTGGGTCTGGCTGTGTTCTGTATCGGGAACAGACGCTGTCCAGACACCTGATGATGGCCTCCCTCCAGTCAAGTCCTGAGGTGTCTGGGAGATGTACAGGGTGGTGGTAGTTGTCCCCGATCCAGAACAGTGATTTGAGGGTCTCGTCGTCGTAGGGGCAGGTGACGGCAAGATGACAGAATTGTTAAAAAACAAAAAAAAAATCAATGCCGTTTTAGGCAATCACGGCAAATTTTGCTGAATAATCCATTTCTTTGTTGGGTCTACTGTTAGCAAGGTTGCAGACAGACAGATGAAGAACAGGATAAAGTTTAAATGCAGGGTTTAATAATAATCCAACAGGCAAAATCACAGACAGTATTAGCAACCCATTCACAAACGAGACCGGACCAACACTGAGTTAAGGTGAGGAACATGGTGATGAACTAAATGACAAACAGCTGTGATGAAGATTAATGTCCATGGAAACTGATGAGTTGCGGGAAACTCAAACAAAGGAACACATGTGACTAAAGAATACAAACTAAAAGTCCATGAAAACTACTAAGAACAAACACAATTGAATATGTGTAACAGTGTGTGTGTGTGTGTGTGTGTGTGTGTGTGTTATTATTATTATTTTTATCATTATTTTTTCTCATAATAGTATTAAAATATTGATATTGAGATTGACAAGGTCCACATAGTCTAAGTATAGTCTAAACAAAATTCAGTGAAGTTTGGCAAAAATGGTTTCATGAGAATGACCCAGCCATTAATTAAAGAAACATTAATTTAAAATTTGTTTTTTGTTTTTTTTCTTCAAATTCTTATATTTTATTGTTTCTGTATGTAACAAACCCTTGTTTCAGGGACTGTCATTTCTTGTCCTCTTAATGAATATTTTATTGGGTATATTTTTTTTTATGAATAGGTTGAATTGATGTCGACGTTAGGCTAACACATTGTATATCGTGTTTATGTATGGTTTTGTCCACATTTGTGTGTGTATGTGTGTGTGTCCTCATGTTATGTCCCTGTAGAGAGCATCTTCAGTCCATTACCTCTATAAAGTCCTTCACCCAGATCCCCAGTTTCCAGTTGTGGCTCAGAAGAACACTGTGCCGAGATCGAGATGAAGATGCCAGTTCTCCTGGTTTTACATTTGGTATTTTCTTTTCTCTACCCCATTCAAAGCAATGAGTTTACAGACTGTAAACTCTGGAAGGACCTAGACTCAACTGTGGTCTATAAGGAGGGCCATGTAGTTCTAGCTGGGATGTTTCCCATCCACTCCAAAGGCGTCGACCAGGAGCTGAACTTTAGAAGTCTGCCAGACCAGAGGAAATGTAGGGGGTAACAAAAAAAATCAGATGTAGTTCCTATTCATATAAGAATGCAAAACTGATTATTGTTTATTTTAGAGTTTATTGGGTCAAAGATGAAATATGTGCTGATATGCTCAATACATTTTGTTTAGAGACTAAATGCCCTGTCTTTGTATCAGCCTGTGCTTGTATAATCTATTTTAGAGTTTTGAAATGAACTGAAGCTTGATCTTTCTTCCAGGTTTAACATGCGAGTGTTCCGCTGGTCTCAGTCAATGATCTTTTTCATTGAGGAGATCAACCGAAACCCTACCCTTCTGCCAAACATCACACTGGGCTATAGGCTGTATGACACATGTGGGCTGACTGCTCTGTCTCTGAGGACTGCATTGTCTGTAGTCTCTCAACCTAAGAAGATGAACAGTTTGGGGGAATGCTCCTCCCCGAGCATCCCCATCATTATTGGGGACTCTGGATCCACCCTGTCAATGGCCATTTCCAGAATACTCAACCTGTTCCGTATCCCGCTGGTGAGGGCAGATCAGCAAGACAAAATTATTTGAAATGAAGGAATTCTGTATTTGTATACTCTTTGCCACTTTCTGTGTTCACTCCTCTTTCAATCTTTTTCTGAATCTCTGTCCACATCTCTGCTTCAGGTGAGTTATTTTGCCTCGTGTGCTTGCCTGAGTGACAAGCACCAGTTCCCTTATTTCTTTCGCACAATTCCCAGTGATGTAAATCAGGCCAGTGCTCTTGCTCGTCTGGTGAAGCACTTCGGATGGACTTGGGTGGGCACAATAGGGGCCGATGACGCTTATGGGCGCACCGGCATTGATCTGTTCACCACTGCAGTGGCACAGTTGGGTGTGTGTGTGGCTTATCGAGTAATCATACCTAAACTGCCAACTCAGCAACAGCTGCAGGATATCGTCAAGACCATTCGAGATTCTACAGCACGTGTTCTGGTGGTTTTTGCTATCGAGGAGGACATCAAGCCAGTAGTGGATGAAATAGTTCGACAGAATGTGACCGGGAAGCAGTGGGTGGCCAGTGAAGCCTGGGTGACTTCCACTCTCGTCTCCACTAAAGAGAACTACCCCTCACTAAGTGGCACCATCGGCTTCGCCATCCGCCGAGCTGAGATACCTGGCTTCAAACAATTTCTTGAAAGCATACAGCCCCTGGCTGAGCCTTACAATGCATTTGCAAGGGAGTTCTGGGAAATGCAGTTCCAGTGCTCATTAAACACAAGTCTTCCTGTTCCTTCCACAACTGACCAAGTGCACTACAGCCATAGCTGTACTGGCATGGAGAGGGTGCAGGACATTCACAGTATTTATAATGATGTGTCAGAGCTCAGGGTGACATACAACATGCATAAGGCTGTTTACACGGTGGCACATGCACTGCATAACCTTCTTCTGTGTCAAAGAGAGAATGGGTCTGCCTTGACACAGCAGTGCCCTGATATTCATAATCTACAGCCTTGGCAGGTACAGCAATGCATGCTTGTGTGTATTTCAATAAAAGCGGTGTTAATGTAATCTTTAAGAGACACATTTATGTGGCATAATATTGTGAATATTGTTATTTTATATTATTTGTATTTTAACCATATTCTTTGGATTTTTTAAATATTTGTATTTTAACCATATTCTTATACATTATGCCAAGGGTAACATTTTCTGTGCATTAATCTTCTCCAGGTTGTTGAGGTCCTGAGGAAAGTGAACTACACAAACATGTTTGGAGATTTGATCCACTTTGATAAGAATGGAGACCCCACCGGGTCATACGACATAGTGAACTGGCAGAGAGGGTCAGATGAGGGTCCGGTACAGTATGTTACAGTGGGTCGCTTTGACTCCGCTCTTTCGACAGCAGAGCAGTTAGTGCTGAACCAGGACAAAATCATCTGGCATGGAGGAACTAAGGAGGTAAAATTCAATTTTGAATTCAAAATTCAAAAATCTCATACTTGGTTGCTAATAATCAGAATTTATTTTTCTGAATAGACAAGTTCACTTATTTTAAAAAGTGTTTGATAATAATTGTTTCATTATTACATTTATTGCATTTAGCAGACATTTTATCAAAGGTGACATACTTTTTTTTTATTAGTTCTTCAATTAATTATAACTTGGTAATTTATTTTTATCAATTTATTTTATTATTATTGTGGCTATCTAGTCTGTATAATCACACAGAGATTTTGATTATAATGTTTTCTCTCTCTTATAGATACCAGTGTCTGTGTGCTCTGCTAGTTGTCCACAGGGATACAGAAAGGTTACAAGAGAGGGTCAGCCTGTATGCTGCTATGACTGTGTGCTTTGTGCAGAGGGAAGCATCAGCAATATTACTGGTATTATCATAGTGACACACACATACATTCAATGGTATTACTGTCTGTTTGCATTAGTTAACCTTTTTTAAACCATTCATTACAAATCACCATTAAAACTTAAATGTCCCTTTCTGTGTGTTTATGCATCCATTTTTAGATCAACCTGAATGCATGCTTTGCCCTGAAGACTTCTGGTCCAATCAACGTCGCAACCTTTGTGTTCCCAAGCAGATTGAGTTCCTATCCTACTCGGAGGCTTTTGGCATGGCCCTGGCAGCTATAGCCATTCTGGGTGCGGTTTGTGCGATGACAGTTGCTGCAATCTTCTTTCGCCATCGCGACACACCCCTGGTTCGAGCTAATAATTCGGAACTGAGCTTTCTGTTGCTGATTTCTCTCACTCTCTGCTTCATATGTGCGCTAACCTTCCTGGGTCAGCCATCACGCTGGGCATGCCCTCTTAGACGGACTGCTTTTGGCTTGACTTTTGCCCTCTGCCTCTCCTGTCTCCTCAGTAAGACTCTAGTGGTGCTTATGGCCTTTAAAGCCACGCTGCCTGGTAACAACACTGCACGCTGGTTTCGCCCCCCTCAGCAGAGACTGGGTGTGTTTTTATGTTCGATCCTGCAGGGTGGTGTTTGTGTGGCTTGGCTTATCACAGCACCACCATATCCAGTGAAGAACACCTGGCTGTACCGCGATCGGATCATTTTAGAATGTCACCTGGGTTCAGTTGCCCTTTTCTGTTGTGTGTTGGGTTACATTGGCTGCTTAGCTGCCTTCTGCTTCATCCTGGCTTTTTTAGCCCGAAAATTGCCTGATAATTTTAATGAAGCAAAATTTATCACATTCAGTATGCTCATATTTTGTGCTGTTTGGATCACCTTTATCCCAGCCTATGTCAGTTCCCCTGGGAAATTTACTGTAGCTGTAGAGATATTTGCCATTTTAGCTTCTAGTTATGGAGTACTTTTGTGTATTTTTGCACCTAAATGTTACATCATTATTTTCATGCCTGAGAGGAATTCTAAAAAGTTTCTCATGTCCCAAAAATGATTTACCCCATGTCATGACATACTTTTTCATGTCTTTTAATGCTTTTTAACATTCACTTATGTGTTTACATTTTTAAATGAATATAATAAAAAAGAAAGCATTGAATCGCTTTATAAGGTGATAACCTGTCTTGGCCTGTGGCAATAAATGGAAGTAAAATCTTTTATTAATCTCAGACACTCATGCAAGTATGTTGTTCTGCCACTAGAGAGCACTAATGTTCCAGTAAAATTCAGGTAGACATCACAATGATGAGAGACTCATTGGAAGCCTCTAAAAATGTAAATCAAACTTTTGAATTCATTCAAACAGATGAATCTCTCTCTAGCTAGTCTGTGAGGGAGCTGAAACTTCTGCCTGCAGATCTGAAATGTTTCGTTAAATACTGCATGTTGTTCAATACATTAAGCATAATCAGAAAATGTGCATTGCGTGAATTGTGTAAAAAAAATTCCTTTCCACCATAAAAAACCCCCCAAAAAACAAACAAAAAAAAAAAAACTTTTACACATGCAGAACGTTATAGTTACCCTTAGGATGTTTGATTGTTTCCCATCACCTAAATAAAGGTGACTTGACTTGACTTGATTGAAATGTATCCATTTCAATGTAAGTTTCAAAGGTTTTTAAAGATATATTTGATGTTTAAATACACTCCTGCTCTCTATGTAATGATGAAAGCTCAGTTATCTTGCCAGACCTCACGTTATAATATGTTTGTCCTGGTATTGTCCTGATCTTCTGTGAACTAAGGGACCTGTACATTTATAATTCTGTCCTTATTGTCCCTTACGCTGATCAATACAACATTACAGAGATGTCCTCTTTGATCTCATCCCTGACATGTTCAAGCACGCACAGGAGGCAGAGAACAACATCCATTTCCACACATCTCTAATGTGCTGGAAAATGACTGTAAATAGCCGTAGGGCTCTTTAGCTCAATGCTGTGCCACTAATGGCTGGTAATAACTTTCTACTTTCTACTTCAGTCATACTGATCCTCACATCCACTTTGCATCATTTTGCACAACTTTATCACTCTTGCTTTTTTTCTTTGAAAAAAGGAAAAATACTGATGTGCAAATCATTACTCTACCGGATTTTTAGTGTTTACAACTTTGCGATTTGCTGTTTCCACGGCATGGCTGTAAATGCAGAACATATTTAAACTGAGCACTCTGTGTTATCTCTTATGATAAAAGCTTTGCTGTTCACTTCATGAACTCTCACTGGAGTCTAAAATGGTGACTCCAAAAGTCAAAGTCAAGGTTATTTCTAGAGCACATTTAAAACAACAGAAGTTGACCAAAGTGCTGTACATCCAGAATCATAAAATAAACAACAACAAATATGACAAAACAAAACACACAGCTCTTAAACTGAATTAAATGCACGTAGCGTTTCATTTTCACCAGCAGCCCACTGCATTTACCCCGGCATCTATAACGCCTCCTCTGGTAAAGAGGAACTGGCGCACGCCAAAGGTGAGAAGGGATTACAGATAAGAATGGGGGAGCTGTTCTCTGTCGGCCCCGATCGTAGTTCACCAGGTCCTTTGTGGCAGATCTGAAACTAAGGAGTGCTTGGCGATCATATACCAGTAGAAGGTCAACATTTTTACAGATGATTGACGGAAACAACACAATCACAAGTGGGACTAGAAGCAGCAGATGGCATGCCACATACACTGGCGCCATCTTCACACACCTGCCTGATCTGTTCTGTTTGAAAAGAGTTAGGGTTAGATTTCATTAAAAACATCCTAATTTATGTTCTGAAGATGAAAGAAAGTCTTATATGTTTGGATCGACACGAGGGTGAGTAATTAATGACAAAATTTCCATTTTTGAGTGAGCTAACCCTTTAAAGCTGCAGTCTGTAAGTTTTACCTCTTTGCTGCCATCTCTTTTTGAACCCTGATGTCTGATGTTTGAGTCTAATGTCGTTTTGAACTTGCTGGATTACAAACCACCATCAAAAATGACAAGTTTAATTACATTCCAGCTGCAGTAAGAAGAGGCTACAAACGATCCGCCACCTGTTGCATCCACACACAGGCGACGTAATGACGCAAAGACAAATGGTGGAAGCTCGTATTTCCCACAAAATCCTACCAGTACCACTCAAATTATAAAACATTATTACAAGCTTAACATTGTGAATTGGACTAAGGCACAGTAAGAAGATCGTTTTGAACACTGGCTGGTTATGTACTTGCTCAAATTGATTTTGGATCATTTTTAACCAAAAAAAAAAAAAAAAAAAAAAAAAAAAAAAAAAAAAAAAAAAAAAAAAAAGTTATGGACTGCAGCTTTAAGAATAAATTAAGACACACACCTTAAGAAATCTCACTTACTAGTCAGCTGCTGGAACGATTTTTGTTCCCTTCTTCCTGACTTTGTGATGTTGGGGGCAGGTGATAGGCAGAGATTTCTGTTGAGTCTAAAATCAAACAGCAAGAAAACATCTACCTGTCAAATCATGAAAACAATTTGTTTGACTCAATTCTGTTAGCCAAATACCAACAAAGCTATGAATATTTTTGATTTTTGTGCCCATGATTCTCTCATATGTTATCTGTTAAATCTTACCATCACCAGGTTCTAGTCTGTACAGTCTTCAAACACCAAGCCAGGTACCCTTACTTGATGCATCATAGAAATGCTCCTAAAAACACAAATAGCAAAAACAATACATTTAAACATGAAGGCATATCCAAACATTAACCAAAAATTAAAATGATAAATACATTTTGCATAAATATTTAATCTGAAAGTATTTCTATTCATAATGAATCAATTATATTAAAATTCTTACCCATGTACTTCAATCATTTCAACAAGTATGTAAAGGGATAGTTCACCCAAAAATGAAAATTATCCCATGATTTACTCACCCTCAAGTCATCCTAGGTGTATATCAGACGAATACAATCGGAGTTATATTAAAAAATGTCCTGGCTCTTCCAAGCTTTATAATGGCAGTGAATGGCTGATAATGTTTTGAAGTCCATAAAAGTGCATCTATCCATCATAAAAGTGCATCCATCCACCATAAAAGTGCATCTATCCATCATAAAAGTAATACATACGTCTCTGGGGGGTTAATAAAGGCCTTCTAAAGCGATGCGATGCGTTTGTGTAAGAAAAATATCCATATTTAAAACTTTATAAACTAAAATAACTAGCTTCTGACAGTACGGCCGTAAGCATCGATTTACGGTGAAAGAGTAACCCCTGACCTGACGCATGACGTATTGACGAACGCAGAAGCGCAGAGGATAGAGCAAAACAAAACACCGGTCATGAACTAGAGTCTAAAACGAGAATTTTTAAAGAGAAATGACTTCGATATAAGAGAAGAGGGGCTTGAGTTTGTTGCCCAGCTTTATTTGTTTGAACCGCGAGAGGCGTCAAAGCTTGAGATGCTCCTGTACATCGCGTCAGGGGTTACTCTTTTGCTATAAGTGTGAGTGGGCCAAAATCCCTGCTGCAGTGTGTGCAAACCTGGTCAAGAACTACAGGAAACGTATGATCTCTGTAATTGCAAACAAAGGTTTCTGTACCAAATATTAAGTTCTGCTTTTCTGATGTATCAAATACTTATGTCATGCAATAAAATGCAAATGAATTACTTAAAAATCATACAATGTGATTTTCTGGATTTTTGTTTTAGATTCCGTCTCTCACAGTTGAAGAGTACCTATGATAAAAATGACAGACTTCTACATGCTTTGTAAGTGGGCAAACCTGCAAAATCGGCAGTGTATCAAATACTTGTTCTCCCCACTGTATCTGACTTCTGTGACATGAGAGAGTGGGTTTGGACCAGAGATGCAGTCTGCAACTTTCTTATTTCTGCTTTTAATATTTATTTCACACTGGTTTTAGTTTTATTTTTTTATAAACCATTACTTGATGAAACAAAAACAAGAAACATTAAAATATAGGGAGAGTATTCTACACAAAATTTTGTAATTAATTGAAATAATATGGATAAGGTCATTTTTAGGTATTAAAAATATTTAAAATTATTTGTTAACCACCTGTACAAGGTACAGTATCTGCACAGTTTAAAAAATTTTTTTTAAAACCTACACAAAGATTAGTGTTTATGGTAACATCCTAAACCATTTGATTGACAATTACCATTGCACACCTGTTGGTAATAGATAGGTGCGTAGGAAAGAATATAAAAAAAAATAAAAAAAATATCTCAAAAGTTAAAGGAAATCCTGTACACTATCGATACTTGCAGAAGATATCAAAAACTTTTTATTAGCAACGTTTCGGTCTCATGACCTTCATCAGGCATATACACATATTACTCAAACTCCATCACATTTAAAAAGATAACATGACCAATCACTGCAGAGAACCATTGATTAGTAATCACGCTCAATGACTGAATATATCATTAGCAAAATCATTCGCACCTCAATATCATATATATATATATATATATATATATATATATATATAGTTACATTAACAATTGTAAATAAATAAGACGACAAAAAAATTAAAAATAAATTTAAAAAAAGAATTATAACATCACATTAAATAATGCTTCATCATTCATACCCATAGGTGATAAAGTCTGAAGGGTAAAAATCCAAAACAACTCACGTCTCTGTAAGAGCAATTCAATATCGCCCCCTCTAGGTGGCACACTCACTTTTTCAATCCCACAAAAATGTAAAGAGGACACATCGTGATTCAATGTACAAAAGTGGGCCGCAATCGGATAATTAACATCTTTTCTTCTAATATAACTCTTATGCTCACTAATTCTTTGTTTTAATTGACGTGACGTTTTTCCAACATAACCCAAACCACAACGACATCGGATCAAATAAACAACATGCGTAGAGACATGCGTGATCACAGAATTAATTCTATATTTTTTACCAGTTCTTGGATGACAGAAAAAAGATGTTTTAAATGTATTATTGCACTGAGCACAATTACCACATCGATAATTACCCTTCTGTATTGGGCTGAGTAATCTCTGAGACGGGCTCGGAGTCTCACTCTGAAAACGAGCATGTACTAAGTGATCTTTTAAATTCCTAGCCCGTTTGTACACAATCAATGGAGGATGCTGGAAAATAGCACTCAATTCAGGATCAGAAGTCAACAAATGCCAATATTTTTTTTTTAAATAGATCTTATCAAATAAGACTTGGATGAATGAGTTGTGATAAAAAACAGTGAGTGCTGATGAGTCCGAGCAAAGGATTATTAGTGATGTAGTCTATGATGGAATGACAGTCCGGGTTGGAGTGCCCTCTGGTGGTGATCAGGGGCACTCACACTGGTGAATTGTTACAGAAACATTCTCTCAGCAGCGGACCCTTGTTTTTTGTAATTTGATGCAAAAGTAATATAATACAAAGTATTAGTGTTATAAATGTACATACATTTTTTTAAAAAAATGAAAATACAAAAAACTTTGCAGGATTTACGATATTGATGACCGTTAAAATGCGTCATCACAATCTGTGAAAAGGGTCTATAAAGAAGTTTCAGGTAGATTGTTTAACTCAGAAATCTTATTAATGAAATCAGTAGAATCCCTAATATAAGATGGCAACGAGTGAACAAATGGTTTAATAAAGAAATTAACATACTGAGATAAGGGAGATAAAAGAGAATTATTCTGTGCCACAATGGGATGACAATTAACCTAACAATTACTGTAGTACCTTTACTATAGTATGGTTCAAAAACACTATAGTATTTACTACAGTTAACTGTATTAAAAATACTATAGTAATTTATGGTAAACTTACAATAGAAAATGTAGTAAAATTACTCTAGTAAATACTATAATGTTTTTGAACCATATTATATTAAAGACAGTACAGTAAATTGAAGTAAATTTGCACAAATGGTAAATTTGTTGTGGTAATTCTACTATAGTACTATAAACAAATTTCCAAAACTATATAGTTGTAGCCATAACACACAGATCAGGGCAAAAGATGTACCAAAATCCATGAAATGAATGACACCAGATAACATCTTAAGAACATATATTTTTTATTGCTCATTTTTGTTGAATTTTTGCCGAATCATTGACCTGACATTGCTGTCATGAAGAAAAGGGAATCTGGCCTTGGCAGCTCCTGAAACAACACAAACACATATAATCTCATTAATTAATTACTGGTAAATATGTGCCAGTATACGGTAATACGATATATCACGATAATGAACATGCATGATATTGTTATCATGGGCACTTCAAAATACAGAGAATAATTATTTATTATGGATTATTCAGATTTTTAGAAGTTTTAGAATTTTAAGAATACTTTACCCATCAACCGTTTAATGCACAAAATTAAACTGTATGCTGTGGCACGTGCACTGATGAAAACAAGCCCACCACGCATGAGCAGCACTGATGAAAGTGCACATTCACTCTCTAACAGCAGAGGGCGCTGATGGAATAGCAGAAATGCAGCCATTTCCCTGGAAACCTTGTAAACAAAGCAGCTGCACTACTACAGTATTTAAATGTTTTAAACAGCCATTCAGATTTCTGTATTCACTATGATGCTCATCACATCACCAAATACTTAATACTTATGACTTATGGCTATTTATTTTCAAACTTAAACATTTTAATATTTTAATCTGGACTACATGCCCTAGATATTGTTTGAATATGTTCTATCTTCTATAAATTCTTTTTTGTTCAGTCACACACTTTACAATAAGCCTTCATTATTTAACATTAATTAATTTCGATAACAAACTGACAAAAATACTTAAGCATTTATTAATCTTAGTTCAATATAAATTTCAACATTTAATAACACATTATTAAAATCAAAAGTTGTAAGTGTATTATTTAATGGACCTAAGCTAACATGAACTAACAGTATGAACTAACGTTATAAAAGAAAAATTGACCCAATTTGGAATTTGGAATTGACCCGGAGGTATTATAGCCTTGGTTGGTGACGTCACCAGAGCGCACCTGCCACACGAGGCTATAAATAGATGAGCCCCAGCTGCTTCACTTCAGGATATTTTGTTTGAAGAGCAGTCCTGGGACATCATCAGCACGGCTTACGGTTGTGTAGGTGTGCACAAGAACGCAAGAAAGCCTCAGACATTAGCTTGTGATGTCGACTCAAGGACATGAGAGCCCGGAGTGGCATGAGCATCCAAGCTATAAAATCTTATGAATGTGTGCGGAGAGGACCAACCCGCTGCATCACAAACACTTTGTAAGGGGGCACCCCTTGCTAAAGCAGTAGAGGAGGTGACCCCCCTGGTGGAGTGAGCCCTAAAGCCTGTTGGCAAAGCTTGACCGCGCGCCTCATAGGCAAGAGCAATAGCATCCCTGACCCAATGTGACATGGTCTGTTTGGTGGTGGCCGCACCTCTGTTACGGCCCCCATAACAAACAAACAGTTGCTCTGACTTACGCCACTGTCTAATGCGGTGGATGTAAGTCTGAAGAGCACGAACTGGACACAATCTATGAAGTTTCTCCTGATCCAGTGTTTCGAACGGTGGAGGGCAGAAGGTCTCAGGAGTGACAGGATGTACAGTCGAGAAAGGCACCTTAGGCAGGTAGTCAGGATGAGGATGCAAAATCACTTTCACCAGTCCTGGGGCAAAGTCTAAGCAGGATGGCGATATTGACAGAGCCTGCATGTCCCCTATTCTTTTTTAGAGAGAGACTAAGAACTAAGAGACTAAGAGACTTTTTTAGGAGAGACATTATCTTCGAGAACCACACTCTGTTCGGCCAACGCGGCGCTATCAGTAAGAGGCAAGACCCTTGTTGAACTCCCGGGAGCAGGGAAACTGGAGGAAACGCATACAGGCGCATTTTGGGCCATGTATGTGCCATCGCATCCAGACCCAGCGGGGCTGGGTGACTGAGAGAGAAGTAGAGGGGACATTGCACTGTCTGATAAGAGGTGAAGAGGTCCACTTCCGCTCTGTAAAATCTGGTCCAGATCTGATTGACTACTTCTGGGTGGAGTTTCCATTCCCCCATCTGTAATTTCTGTCTGGACAGTAAATCTGCTCCCACATTCAACTGCCCCGGAATGTACACTGCCCTGAGTGACAGGAACTTGTCCTGGGCCCAGAGAAAAATCTGCCTCGCTATTCTGTTCAGATTGCATGAGCGCAGACCTCCCTGGTGATTTATGTAAGAGACTGTCGCTATGTTGTCCACCCGCACTAGGACATGACAGCCCCTCAACTGAGGGTGAAAGTATTTCAGGGCCAGAAATACAGCCAACAACTCGAGGCAGTTGATGTGCCAATCGAGCTGATGACCCTCCCATTCCCCTTGGGCTGGACGACCACTCAAGACCGCACCCCAGCCTGTCAGGGAGGCGTCTGTCGTTAACAGTGGGACCCAAGGCAAGAAACCGGGGTCTGAGCCACATAGTTAGTGTATGAAGCCGTGGCGCGTCACTTTTATTTACCTTTGAGGATTGGCCCTTGGATGAAATCCTCTGGCTTTGAGCCACAACTGAAACGATCTCATGTGCCACAACTGAAACAGTCTCATGTGCAACAACCCCAAAGGGATCACCGTGGATGCTGATGCCATGAAACCTAACACTCTTGATACTGACGAACAGTGAGATCTTGGCCAACCCTTTTTTTCTCTCAAGGTATGCTGAATGGTCTCGATTCGAGCGGGAGACAGTTGTGCCCGCATCGTGATCAAATCCCAAACAATCCCTAGATAAGTTGTTCTCTAGGCAGGAGAAAGAACACTTTTCTTGGTGTTGAGTCGCAACCCTAGAGAAACTAGATGAGTATTAACCAATCGTCTATGTAATTCAAAATGCGAATGCCCCGGAGTCGTAATGGAGCCAGTGCTGCATCCATGCATTTTGTATACGTGCGGGGTGACAAGGCTAGGCCGAACGGAAGAACCCGGAACTGGTAAGCTTCGCCCCCCGAAAGCGAACCTCAGGAACTTCCTGTGTTGTGGCAATATCTCTATGTGAAAATATCAGATCAGATCGATCGTGACGAACCAATCGTGATGTTGAACTTGCGACACGACCGTCTTTACGGTTAACATCTTGAACTTGAGCACCAGCCTGACCTGCAGCTTGATAAGCTTTACCTACGAGAGCCAAAGTTTTTCTGCACGGCTTCGTGGGGAGGGTAGGTTTCTTCAGCGAAGATGCAGACCCAGGCGAGAGATAGCTTGCGAGCATCTCCTCAACCTGGGGCATCTCCGCATATTCGCGTGATTTCGCACCCACGATAATCGAAAAAGTCGACGTCGAGGGCACAAAAACACGCAAAGTATATGGTTTACTCCATGACTTAGATAGTTCGTCATGGAGGTCCTCAAAGAAAGGGAGAGACTGATGTTGTGGTCTTTCCCACCTGCCACCGGACAGAAACCTATCCTCAGGTTTTGACGCACACCAACACAGAGTGGTCTGAAAACAAAAGACCTGAAGTGAAGCAGCTGGGGCTCATCTATTTATAGCTCTGGTGACGTCACCAACCGAGGCTATAATACCGCCGGGTCAATTCCATTGACGTGTTTACACACTATATTCACAGCTGGTCACGATAAAGACGTTCCCAAAAGCGCTAAAAAACAGCACAGCATTGAGTGTAGCTTTTGAAAGGGAACACAAATGTCCTAAATGTATCTGCATGCCTCCAACAATTTAATGACTCATATCATACAGCTAAAAGCACCTAATAAATGTAGTCTGAAGGAGACATCCTTCAAACCTGAAACAGCTGGATCAATTTGCTCATGAAGAATGAGCCAAACTACCTGTTGATAAGGGCAGAAGTCTTATTGAGAACCAATTCTTATTGAAGTTGTTGTGGTATAGTTGTATGAGTTCTCACAAGAATGTACAAGAGTTAGAAAAGAGTTGTGGGAAGTTAAAAAGAGAACGAGATTATGAGTGATTGACATGCAGAGTTTAGTTCAGTAAAGCTACTTTAATATGAAACCAAATGACGTTCTTTTTTATGGATGATTTCCCAACACTTATTTTGATTAAAATTACAAGGGCGTATCAATTTAAAACAAATAATGATGTGCACAGATAGTTCATTAATAACCAGTACAATACTCCATAAAAAACAAGAATTGTCAATTTTGATTTTTATGGTGACTTTAATAAACAAATATTAATAAACAAATGATGGATGCCAATTACTTAGATTTCAAAATTATTTCAGAGAAAATTGTGAGTTCTTTTTCTCGTTTAAGGTACCAGCAAATTAGTCCATGTCTCCAAGACCCAGATAAACTTCAAATATTTTAACATGACAAAAATGTGATATGCAATTTACTTTTCAGACATCGCTAGCTTTTAATCCAAATCACTATCACAACGCATTAGCATTTCGCTAGCCTGTTAGCCTATTAGCCTGCCAGCCGGGTCTCCTGTTTCTCTCTTGCGCGCCTTTTTCGAGTCCATCAAACAACTGTGGTGAGTTGGATTAGTCAACAGAGTCCATCAAACAACTGTGGTGAGTTGGATTAGTCAACAAACACGGTAAGCCATGTCATCTTCTCCTGTTATTGTCACTTGCACTGCCTGTTACATGTTTAGCATAACCTTCTATTTTGGCAAAGAGGGCTTCATATGTGATAAATGCAGGGAGATAGTCAGGCTGACAGAGAAGATTTCAGAATTAGAGACACGCATCCAGACTTTATTTGAGAGTAGTGAGAATGTAACAGCTTTAGACACTGATTTGGATGCGACTAGCTTAGTAAACTCTGTACATTGTTCGGTTCCGGCTGTAGAGCCCATGCAGCAGGGCAACTGGGTGACTGTGAGACGGCATAGTCGCGGATCAAAAACAACTCTTCCGTTCCGATTAGAACATCAAACAGGCTCTCCCCACTCAATGACGCACCCACTGAGAATCCTGTTGAAAGTGCCCTAGTTATTGCCGATTCTATTACACGGAACATGAAAATAGAGACACCAGCCACCATAGTCACATGTTTACCGGGAGCCAGAGCGCCTGACATCAAAGCAAATTTAAAAGTGCTGGCTAATGCTAACCGTAAATTCTCTAAGATTATTATTCACGTCGGCACTAATGATGTTCGACTTCGCCAGTCGGAGATCACCAAAATTAACATTAAAGAGGTGTGTGAACTCGCAAGTACGATGGCAGCTAACGTTTTTTGCTCTGGTCCCCTCCCTGTTCGTCAGAGTGATGAGATACTTAGCAGACTATCATCACTCAATGGCTGGTTGTCTAAGTGGTGTCCGCAGAATAACATAGGGTTCATAGACAATTGGAAAATCTTTTGGGGCAGGCCTGACTTGTTAAAAAAAGATGGTATCCATCCCTCCTGGGATGGTGCCGCTCTTCTCTCTAGTAATTTGGCACATAGTCTTAGAGCTAAATCTTGACTAACTGGGGCCCGGGTCAGGAAGTAGACGGACTGGCTTAAATCGACTGTCTGCTAGCTGTCTCACGTCACAGAAGTCAGATAAATCCCAACACATAGAGACTCTTTCACTTAGATATTATCACATAGAGACTGTGTCTGTTCCCAGAATTAGTAAATACAAAAAACTCTCGAACCCATTTAAGGAAAAAAATTTAATTAATGTTCAACAAATAAAAAATAGATATAATACAGATAATCAAATGATAAAGCTCTGGTTGATGAATATTCGATCCCTTTCCTCAAAAGCGCTTATTGTTAATGATATGATTACGGACCATAACCTAGATGTGCTGTGTTTGACAGAAACCTGGCTAAAACCTGACGATTACATTACTTTAAATGAGTCCACCCCCCAAGACTATTGTTGTAAACACGAGCCGCGTCTGAAAGGCAAAGGGGGAGGGGTTGCTGTAATTTATAATAATATCTTCAGTACTACTCAGAAGTCTAGTTTCAAATATAATTCCTTTGACGTTTTGGTGCTTTACAAAATGTTATGTAGTATAAATGATAAATCCTGTTTGACATTTGTGCTGGCTACTGTATACAGGCCACCATACAGACTTTATCGCAGAATTTGCTGATTTTCTATCAGAGTTAGTGCTGGCTGCAGATAAAGTACTAATTGTTGGTGATTTTAATATCCATGTAGATAATGAAAAAGACGCATTGGGATTGGCATTTAGAGACATTCTAAACTCTATTTGAGTAAGGCAACACGTGTCAGGACCCACTCATCGCCGTAATCATACTTTAGACCTAATACTGTCACATGGAATAAATGTTGATACCGTTGAAATTCTGCAGCAGAGCGATGACATCTCAGATCATTATCTAGTATCTAGTAAGGCTGCAAAACTGTCCCGTTGTTTCAAATATGGCAGGACTATCACCGCTGCCACTAAAGATTGCTTTGTAAATAAACTTCCTCAGTTCCATCTCCTCAGCATCTCAGATAGCCTAGAGGAACTCGATGTTGCAACAGAAACTATTGACTCTCTCTTTTCCAGCACTTTAGACACAGTCGCTCCTCTGCGCTTAAAGAAGATTAAAGAAAATAGTCCAATGCCGTGGTACAACGAGCACACCCGGGCCCTTAAAACAGCAGCCAGAAAAATGGAGCGCAGCTGGAAGAAAACAAAATTTTACGATTTCGTGGAAAGAGAGCATGATTGCGTACAGAAAGGCCTTGAAAAACTGCTTGATCTGCTTATTTCTCGACTTTCTTAGAAGAAAACAAACACAACCCTAGGTATTTATTTGAAACAGTGGCTAAATTAACAAGAAATAAAGCTTCAACTTCTGACGTTTGCAAACAGCACAGCAGTAATGACTTTATGAACTTCTTTACGTGCAAGATTGATAATATTGGGAAGAAAATTATAACTATGCAACCATCTACTACAATATCGCATCAGACAGTGTCACTCAGGAAAAATTCCACTCATTCATTGCTATAGGAGAAGAAGAATTTGCTAAACTCGTTAAATCATCTAAATCAACAACATGTATGCTCGACCCTAGTAAGCTACTAAAAGAGATGCTTCCAGAGGTCATAGATCCTCTTCTTAATATTTTTAATTCATTTTTGTCATTAGGATATGTACCGAAAACTTTTAAGTTAGCTATTATTAAACCACTTATTAAAAAACCGCAACTTGATCCTACAGAATTAGTCAATTACAGGCCAATCTCAAATCTACCCTTTCTGTCAAAAATACTAGAAAAGGCAGTGTCTTCACAACTACGCTCCTTTTTAGAAAGAAATGGTATCTGTGAGGATTTCCAGTCAGGATTTAGACCGTATCATAGCACTGAGACTGCTCTCATTAGAGTTACAAATGATTTACTCTTATCATCCGACCGTGGTTGTATATTTCTGTTAGTGTTACTCGATCTTAGTGCTGCATTCGATACTATCGACCACAACATTCTTTTGAATAGACTCGAAAATTATGTTGGCATTAGTGGAATTGCATTGGCATGGTTTAAATCATACTTATCTGACTGTTATCAGTTTTTAGCAGTAAATGAAGAGATGTCACACCGATCACAAGTTCAGTATGGAGTACCGCAAGGCTCAGTGCTAGGACCGTTGCTTTTCGCCCTGTACATGCTACCACTGGGAGCTATCATTAGGAAGCATGGTGTTAGTTTTCATTGTTATGCTGACGATACTCAGCTCTATATTTCTTCACGCCCTGACGGAACTTACCAATTCACAAGATTAAAGGAATGCATAACTGATATAAAAAAAATTGGATGACTATTAATTTCCTGCAACTTAATTCAGAAAAAACAGAATTTTTAATTATTGGACAAAAAAAAAAAAAAAAAAAAAAAACTCCACAAGTAGTAACCTAGAATACTGTCTAACACTTGATGACTGCTCTGTCAAGTCCTCGTCGTCAGTTAGGAACCTGGGTGTGCTCTTTGATACCAATCTTTCATTTGAAAGCCACATTTCTAGCATCTGTAAAACTGCATTCTACCATCTTAAAAATGTATCTAAATTATGGCACATGCTTTCAATGCAAAATGCTGAACAGTTAGTTCATACGTTCATGATCTCAAGGTTATATTATTGTAATGCTCTACTGGGTGGTTGCCCTGCACGCTTAATAAATAAACTGCAGCTGGTCCAAAACGCAGCAGCTCGAGTTCTTACTAGAACCAGGAAGTATGACCATATTAGCCCAGTTCTGTCAACACTGCACTGGTTCCCTATTAAATTTCAAATCTTGTTAATTTCATGAGTTCACACTTACAAATAAGTCGGATAGATTAAGTTAGTAAACGTATTTGGCGTGCTGTCCGGGGAGAGGGCTCTGAGCTTGGTAATTGGCCCAGGGGCTTTTTGCGGCATCCGACGGGAGTTCAATACTCACTGCGATCGGACGGGTAAGCCCCCGCTGGCGATGAGGTGGACGATTTGGTTATTTTAAAATGGGAGGGCTTTTTTGCGGCATCCGACGGGAGTTCAATACTCACTGCGATCGGACGGGTAAGCCCCCGCTGGCGATGAGGTGGACGATTTGGTTATTTTATATTGGGAGGGCTTTTTTCGGCGTCCGACGGGAGTTCAGTACTCACTGTGATCGGACGGGTAAGCCCCCGCTGATGTAGACAAGAAGACGTTTAGCTATTACCGATTGGGAGGGCTCTCGCACCATATGACGTACATTTGATGAGTAGGTCTAGCGTTAGGGGTTGTCTAGCGTCTTGGCGGGTAGGATGGGTCTTTTGGATGCCTTTAATAAGCAGTGATGTCTGTGAGTTTGTTAAAGCAGGAGAGGGTGAGCCAAAAATTAATTTGTGGAAAAATTGGATTCCACTTAAATAGCCTTAAATGGAAACCAACTTGGAGGTTTTTGGCTGTGTTGAGGTAGGAGACAAACGACATAATTGTGAGCAGAGAGAAATCAAGGAAGGGTAGGTTAAAAATTTTAAAACATCTCCAAGCTGTTAAATATGATTGGAGAGTTCTGGGGGAAAAGGCTTGGAAAATTGAATCGAGAGAAGCGTCGAGCAGTGGTCTCAAGGAGTGGTTTACGGGAAGATTAATTCTGAATAGTGAGGTACTGGCGTTGGGTTGGGGTCCGCTTCTGGAGCCAGCTGTCTGAATTTCTGGAAAGCAAAGCGTGAGAGTCAGCAATTTGATTTTTTGTTTTGCTGTTATAATAAATTGGTTGCAAGCTGCGATCCAAATGAGGCGTCTTAATAGTGGCATCATAGCGGGTGCGTGAGAGCGGGTTTTATTAATGCAATGCACGGTTGCTTCGTTGTCGCAGTAAACTGATGTTATTTGTGGACCATTCTTTACCCCATAGAAAAACTGCTGTGACGAGAGGATAAAGTTAAAACAGTGCTGAAGAGGCTGAGAAATGGGTCGTGTCTAGAAGCTGCGGTGGCCAGGTGGATGCGAACCAACAGCCTTGGTAAAACCCCCCGAAGCCAATGGAGGGGGCTGCGTCGGTGTAGAGTTGGATATCGGTTGGGAGGGACACTAAAGTATTGTAGAAGAAAGATAATCTGTTCCACTGTTTAAGAAAGGTTATCCATAACTTTAGCTCCTCACGGCATGGATTGGTTAGAGATATTTGGTCTTCTAACGCGGCAACGGAGGATGCGAGGGAGAGAAGATGTGAGATGAAAGGGCGGCCTTGCGGGATTATGCGCATTGCGAAATTTAGGTGGCCGAGCAGAGAAAGAAGTTCGAAGTTAGAGCAATTTGGGCTGTCTAATAACGTGGATGAGACCAGGATTATTCTGTCAATTTTCTCTTTGGGTAAAGAAGCCTGGAATTTAACGGTGTCCAGATTGATGCCTAGGAATTCAATGGATGTGTCTGGGCCGCTGGTTTTTTCCTGGGCGATTGGAACACCTAGCTCGGAAAAAACTTTTTGAACTGTGATGAGATGCACTGCTGGGATAGCATCGGGAGGCGATACGATTAAGAAAGTAGGTGAATAAGGTAGGGAATTGCGTAGTTGTTGGAAAGAATCCAGCAAATTGCTTCCGATAGCATGTCAAAAATCTTGGGGCTGCTTTTGCAGCAGAAAGTTAGGCGGACGGCGAAGTAATATTTTTCGTGCCATCGGACGGCGAATAAATGCCACCAATCTGGGTGGATGGGCATCACTTTGAAAGCCGAAGTAATGTCGACTTTGGCGAGCCAAGCACCACAGCCGGCGTTTTTTATCAATGAAATTTCTTGGTCAATGTCGTGGTAGTGAAGAGAAAATTCCTCTAGTGGGATTAGGCTGTTTATGCTTGGAAACGGATAATTGTGCGGGGCTGAGAGGTCGATTATTAAGCATTTTTTACCAGAGAATTTCCTTGTAGCCACTCCAATAGGGCTGATGCGAAAGTGTTCGAAAGGGGGGGGGTATCGAAAGGTCCGATCATGAAACCTGAATTAACTTCCTTATTAATCAAGTTGTCTACCGTGTCGGGTTCTATGAGAGCGGATAGGAGATTATCACAAATCATATTTTGTGAGAGAATGCTTTCGAGACCTGGTTCAAAACCATGCTCGAGGCCGGCCAGCAAATATTTGGTAAATTCAGGATTGGGGTGCTGAGACAGTTCTGATGACAAACGTAAAATATTCATGGGAGTCGACAAGTAATTTTTTGAATTTTTACTGGTGTGTTTCTTTACAGGGCATACGGTGCAGGCATGAGCGCCGCCACAATAATTGCGTTGTCTTGAGCAGCCGCCTGTATTGAAATGGTTGCAGACCTGACATCTTGTGACCAGACCGTCCTCTTCCAGAGGAGTTGAAGTTTGTAGTAGCTGGCCGTGGAACGTAACTAGTTGATCTTTCTTGGTTAGGAACTGGAATTGGAGGAATTGAATGGGCGAGTGACCTACAGACTGCGCAGGAAATACTTTGAACGCCCAAGAAGATTTTATTGTGGAGATCCGTGTCCAGCGCGCCCCAATATGGGCACTGGTTCCATTGGGCAATTTGGACGGCGCATTTTGCTGCAAACAGCTTGTGGTACGTGTAAAAATGTGATCCCCCATAGGATAACACAAGCTCTGCCACTATCGCGAGATAGTCATTGAGCTCACGCCTCCTATGGGGAAAAACAGCTCAGATGACCTCTGTATATCTGGCGAAAGCGATGCAAAATTCTGAAAATGACAAAATACGGGATGGTGTGTTGTTTGGATTTTTAAGGGTGACTAAGAAGTCGCCGCAATCGATCTGGCGATTGGAATCGGAAGGGGGAAGCAGAGAAAGGAGAGAGGATAGGTCAATATCTGCACCTGATAGAATCTGCGCTCAGATGTTGCTGGCGACGGGGGCGGTTCCGAAGCGATGGCGTTTGGAGGTATGGGCATCTGGTTTGCTGTAAACAGAGAAAATGGTGATTTTGCCTGAGGAAGCATGTTTTGGGGGAGACAATCCGGGGCCGACGTAGAAAACGGAGGGGCCCCTGGAGCTTGGGAAGCGACCGAGAAGGAGAGAGAAAGCTGAGGTGGAAAATGAGAAGACTGGGTCTGCGCCGCTAGCGGAGGCATCCTCACGCTAGGGTCTGCTGTAGGCCACGGCTGGGGAAAAGGGTTAGTGCTAGCCAAAGGGGAAGGACAGGGGAAAGTTGTCCGGGCCCGTGATTCAAGCGGAGGCAGCCTCACGTCAGGAGCCGCGGGGAAGGAATTTGGGATGGTAACAACAGGTTGCGCCTGCCCTGCTAGCGGAGGCAGCCTCACGCTAGAGGGAAGACGATCGCTGTTAGCGGCCGGTAGTTCCAGATGGGGAACAGTGCTGGAACAACCTAATGAGTGATTCTGAGCAGAAGGCAGAGAAGGTGGTGGTCTAGCGGCGGCGGAATCTGGGGCCCGTCCCAGGCTCGCTGAAGGCGCACTGCCCCTACCTGAGGATCGGCGGTGGTCCGATCTCTCTGTGGAGGAACACTGGATTTGGGAGGTACGTGTTTTTTTTACCTTTGTTGGTTTTGTTTGTCGCTTTATTGGAGACCTTAGAGAGAGATGTGGGTTTAAAGGGGGCGCACGTTGACTGAAGGTTAGTGTATAATTGGTATAATTCGGCTTTATTCATCCGTCTAGGGTAATGGACGTCCGCGTTGGTCAAAGCTTGCCTTAGACCTAGCACTGTCCGTTTCCGATTGCGGGAATGGTTGGCTGGGCCAGGGAGTAGGAGGATGATGAGGATGAGGACGAGGAAGGTGTGCGTCTCGTCGGTGGAGGTGAGCTCTGTTTTTGTCGTTCTGGAGTATGGATAGCGGAGCGGATTGGCTGGTGACCGCGCACTGGAGCTGGAGACTCGGCGACATCACCTGGTGGTGTATTGGCGCTCCTTGGGGTGGCTGGATTTGACGAAAAATCCTGGGAGTAAAGAGATTACAACATCAGACGGGAAGAGTTCAATCTTCGACATGGCGGCTGTTAGGCAAAACCTGTTCTGAAGACTGTAGAGAATCCTTAGGTGAGTTTGACTGGGATTATATATGGCTTGCCTTCGTGCTGATTGGGTAGATATGTTGATTACTGATTGTAGACAGCTGGTGATACTAGAGTATTTGTTGATTATTGATTGTAGACAGCTGGTGACACTTGAGTAGCTTATTTTGACGTGTTCCTCCCGAACTACGTTAATAAAACATCATAACTTACAAAGCACTAAATGGTTTAGCTCCTCAGTACTTGAGCGAGCTCTTAATGCATTATACTCCATTACGTCTATTGCGGTCTCAAAATTCTGGCCAGTTGATAATACCTAGAATGTCAAAATCAACTGCAGGCGATCAATCCTTTTCCTATTTAGCACCTAAACTCTGGAACAGTCTTCCTAGCATTGTTCGGAAAACAGACACACTCTGTCAGTTTAAATCAAGACTAAAAACACATCTCTTTACTATGGCATACACATAGAACATTATCAATTTATATTATTCAAATCAGTTAAATGATTGTTTTAGGCTGCATTAACTAGGTCACACTTCCCATAACACCTGATGTACTTGTTACATCATAAGAAGAATGGCATCTACGCTAATGTTAGTCTCTCTTTTTATCCCGAGGTTTACTGCAGTCAGCCGGATCCGGCCGTATCCAGATCAGATGGTGGACCTGCGCCTAGACATGACCAACGCATCCCTGAAATGTCTGCAGAGACCGTGTCAATTAAACTCCCCCCTGTAAATGCCGCATCGACACGGCATCCTCATTAAACCCGTCTCCGGCGTGACGACTCCAATCTTTCGAATAATCTTACGAATATCTTTCGATCCAATATGACTTCTGACCTGTAATGTTGCCAGAATCATAATCATGCACTATTTGTTCGTCGGCCAGAGGAGAACTGGCACCCCGACTGAGCCTGGTTTCTCCCAAGGTTTTTTTCTCCATTCTGGCCCCTGAAGGAGTTTTGGTTCCTTGCCACCGTCGCCTTTGGCTTTTGGCATGCTCAGTTGGGGACACTAAAATTTCAACTATATTACTGATCTGCCCGCATTGACACTATATGATAATTGAAATTAGCTGGATGACATCACCGTTTTCTCCAGAGTGGCTGTACAGCCAAATCAAATTCTGTTGCATTATTTTCCTGTTAACACTGTGAAGCTGCTTTGAAACAATCGGCATTGTAAAAAGCCTTTATAAATAAAGGTGACTTGACTTGACTTTTATGGACTTCAAAACAGAAACAGCCATTCACTGCCATTATAAAGCTTGGAAGAGCCAGGACATTTTTTAATATAACTCTGATTGTATTTGTCTCTGAGTGATTGAAAATAACTGTATAACTGTAATTGTATGTATCAATTAGAGAGTAGAGAGAGATTTTTTAATTTTTTTTTATTTATTCTGCTACTGGAGTCAGATACTACACTTTAAAGGCTGAACATGACAACCCACTCAACATTATGAGCATAACTGCCAACAGAATACTATGTCTGAGTAAGAAAGTTAATTATATTTTATTTAATCTAGTCCAATCATACACCAGGCAATGGCAACAATGACAGGAATGATGAAGAACCATGTTTCCAGGTGTGTATTTATTGTTAACTCTTATGCACTAATCTGTTCACCCTGATTAAAGGGATAGTTCACCCTAAAATGAAAATTCTTTCGTTACTTACCCTCATGTCATTTATCTTCGAAACACAAACAAAGCACTTGTCACTTTATAAAGTTAAGAATTTCTGGACCTTAAAAGTGTATGTTGTGTTGCTTTCAATTTTTGGGTGAACTAACCCTTTAAGGCCTCTTTGCATTGATATGTGTTGGTGGTTTTTAATGTAGCCCTCCTAATTTTTTTTTTTTTTTAAGATTCATAAATTATTAATTCATTGTTATAATTCATTAGATCATTTGTTAATTTTGCACAGAAAGCAAGAATGCATTCTCAGGGCATATTTTGCTTAAAGGGACTATATAATTCTCAACAATAACTTCTGTAGACGTCTGACAGAAATAAAGTCAGTCTGGTTAGTAATGTGTGAAGCTGGTAATGCTGTTTGTGGAGTTGTTTAATCAGGTTGAATGCCTTTTATCTTCAGTTGATTTCATCTAAGGCTGTGGCTGAAGAAAGTTGTAGTTTGTGTTCTTATTTCTCTTTCTTTCAGTGCTTGTTCACAGCAGGTGTTTGAATGATTGAGAGAATGTTTCAGGAACATCCTTTAAATAACATTCTATTAACATTAAGAAAACTGGATATTTGTATGTTCTTGGAATGTTAAAAATCAACATTCCTAAAATGTTGAATTGTTAATCAAAATTAAGTTGAAAGTACGTTTGAGGAACATCATACCTTTTAAAACACGTTCCTCTAACGACAAGAAAATGTTTTTACGTTGCCAGAACCAACACTGAATATTTGGAGAACGTTCTTATAACAAAAATCTGTTAGCTGGGTGGTGCCTGAAAACTGCTTGGTTAAAAACATTCTTCAAAAAATCTTTTGGTTTGGAACAACTTAATGGTGAGTAAATGATGACAGAAATTAAATTTTTGGGTGAACTATCCTTTTAACCTTTTTAATAACCTTTTTGCTGTCCCTTATGTTCTGTAAGACTATTGGCAACATGGCTTAACATTTAAGACATAAAGACCATTGTTTGTTTTTTAGAGCACAGTATTCAACCATCCAGACATGAACAACGAATCTATCTATCCTGGTGCATCTATCAACAGAGGACAACTTTTGTTTCTCCTGCTGGCATTTATCCTGTCACAACATAAGTGGAAATGGCCTAAAAGATTTGCTAGAACTTATTAATGCCATTGTCCCTGGTTGTGCCCCTGCCACCAAGTATTTCTTCGAGAAGTCATTTCTCATTTTGTCAAAGGCATATGAGATTCATCATTATTGCAAAATTTGTCCAGTATATTGGTAAAGCTTTCACTCCTTGTTGCAGCAATGGTAGCGAAAATTCAAAAGATAATATGAATGGTGGAAACTATTTCCTTGTAATGCCCCTGCAGCTCCAGCTTAAGGATTTACAGTATTTCAGAACAAAAATTTCTACGAGGCCCTGACAAAGAATTACAACAATCGGATCAGCGGGGTAGGTGACATTTATGGCAGTAAAATGTACAGTTCCAGATTTAAAGACTTCATCAAAGACCCTGATAATATATCTCTTTCATTCAATGTAGATGGAGCATCAGTTTTTAAGTCATCAAATTATTCTATTTGGCCCATATTGTGTACAATCAATGAACTACCATTCAGGCTGCGTCACAAATGTACTCTTTTGCATTCCCTTTGGTTTGGAAAGAAGCCAGAAATGGCAACATTATTAAAACCATTTGTGACAGAGTTGAAAGAATTATTTGTTAAAGGCTTCGAATGGTTTGACGAAACTGGATCAACACACACCACTAAAGTTGCTTGAGCTATGGTGCAAATCTTTAAACAGTTTAATGGAAAATATGGTTGTGGATTCTGTCTCCACATGGGTGATGTTGTACCCAAAGGAAATGGTTTCACACGAGTGTTCCCACAACTTGGTCATTGTCCTTTAGAACGGAACCATGAAGAAACAATCAAACAAGCATTTACAGCAACACAACTAGGCAAGGACGTTATGGGGGTCAATGAAGCAAGTCCTTTAGTCTTACTACTAAAATCCAAAATTTTGTTCCCGAATACATGCATAATGTATGTCTTGGCGTGACGAAACAGTTTGTAAATTCATGGTGTGATTCTAAAAACTCCTTTGAGTTTTGGATTAGAGCTTTTTTTACATTGTACATTATTGTTGATAAATTTTGATGTACAGTGGGGAGAACAAGTATTTGATACACTGCCGATTTTGCAGGTTTTCCTACTTACAAATCATGTAGAGGTCTGTAATTTTTATCATAGGTACTCTTCAACTGTGAGAGACGGAATCTAAAACAAAAATCCAGAAAATCACATTGTATGATTTTTAAATAATTAATTTGCATTTTATTGCATGACATAAGTATTTGATCACCTACCAACCAGTACGAATTCCGGCTCCCACAGACCTGTTATTTTTGTCTTTAAGAAGCCCTCCTGTTCTCCACTCATTACCTGTATTAACTGCACCTGTTTGAACTCGTTACCTGTATAAAAGACACCTGTCCACACACTCAATCAAACAGACTCCAACCTCTCCACAAAATTACACTGTAGCCACATGGCAGTTCTGTGCTCCTGTACATGGTTTTACTGCAGCTATATAGGAAATAGCAGAGTGTTCCACTTAGGAGACAAACAAATTCAACATAGACACACATGCAACTTGAAATTGCTATACAATTCCAGTATTACAGTTATTCCAGTTTACACAAGATACATGGCCTAGAATGCATAGCATCTACAACCTTTATCCTAAGTGTTTCATACAACACTTACAGTAAAGCAATCATGTGTTTTAAAGAATAAACTAAACTAGTCTATGTGTATCTAGTAGCACAAACAACTATAATGTGTGTCCAATGCGAAAAATGTGTTTAGTACAATTACAAATTTGAAAATACAAACAGGATCATTGCAATTTGGATGTTTAACTACTAAACTCATTGCTATGAGGCTGCTAGCCCACTAGCAAGTGAGGTTAATAGCTGAAGGCCTTGCATGAACAATGCAGTTAACTCACTAAGAGTTTTACCTGCAAATGAGCGCTGATTTTTGCCCTTAGAAAGTAATTTCCTATTTTTCTGAAAATAAGGTGGAGGTCGACCCCTACCCAGTGACCAGCATTTTTCCTCTGAATGGCCTATTTTCTGACAGGAACTGCAAAACCTGTTCTCTTTGCCATTGGGTTGTGTGCTACGTTCTCCTGGAGTTTGAGGATATTCATGACTCTCTAATGCTTGTACACCATGCATTCTGGTACATGACTCTGCGCTATTACGGTGCTGCATCACCTTAAGAACTGAAATAGGCACACTTTCTTGAGTTGCACATGCATTTTCTGAACTAAACGTTTCAGATTCATTAGAGCAAGTCACCTCCTCTAAGAAGTGAACATGCTCTTTAGTCCCATCGCTGTTAAGCGTTTTGGGAGACATGGATTTTTTAGCATTTAGCTTAGCCTTGAGATCTGCAATGGTCTCTGTGATTTTTACACTTTTCAGTCAGGGCTAACTGCTCATCTAGTAATTTATCTAGCTATGTTTGAAGATCTTGAATCTTTGCCTCAGACTTTTCTGCTTCTGCATTTTCAGAATGCACTTCTTTACATTCAGCATCTAGACTTGATAATAGAAATGGTGTCACATTATGTAGCCTTTTACAACTTATGAAGTTTAAAGCCTCAATTATTTCACCATGTTTTGATTTCTTTTGGTGTTTGCCAATTGTGTCCCAATATGTGAGCATTTCATCATCTGAATTGAGATTATTTGGTATGTATTTGCTGTTCAAGATAGGCTCAACTTTTTTGCTCCATAAAGCAAACAATACGTCACTTGAAATTTTCCCTTCCATCCCGAGGAGATAATCTGAATATTCTCGGATTCTACAGTAATGGGACTATTGAAGCTGTTTAAAACCTTCTACGTTCTGTTTCATGCAATTCATAAACAATGAAAACAGACTTACCCATTCCTTGGTCAGAAGTTCAGCTTTAATCCATTCACAAGATCAACTGTGAAAAAATTTCCTCATTCTGATGAATTTCAGAAAATTGATTGCAAGGGTTCCCGGGTTTCGGCACCATCTGTAAGGGTGGGTCGCCTACAGTGGTTCAGGCTGCAGGGTTGCCGAATGACTAAAGAAACGTTATCAGCAAGAGGATAGAAAACTGTACATTTCTCGTCTTTACCACCCACTGCAACTTATACCAACGATGGAAATAAGTGCAATTACAATAGCAAAATATGTGGGAGACCGTTGCTAGAATGTGACTATATTGTATTGCAATAGGTAGCACTTCAAAGTCAATACCAAATCAAAACTAGTTAGCACATCATTTGTAATAGAAAGGATTTAATGACAATTTCTGGTTATGGTTACACTTAAAATAGTTACAAAATAGATGTATGAGATGATAAAAACTTGTACCATTAATCGTACCCAGCATGAATGTTACCTGAGGGATAGAAAGGGAGAGAGAGAGAGAGAGAGAGAGAGAGAGAGAGAGAGAGAGAGAGAGAGAGAGAGAGAGAGAGAGAAAAACAAAGGGAAGAAGAGCGCAAAGAAGAGAAGAGCCAAAGAGAAGGCCCCCAAGAAGAGAGAGCCAGA
Organism: Coreius guichenoti; assembly: GCA_039654105.1. Classification (NCBI taxonomy): domain Eukaryota; kingdom Metazoa; phylum Chordata; class Actinopteri; order Cypriniformes; family Gobionidae; genus Coreius; species Coreius guichenoti. The sequence goes on from CM077181.1 coordinate 24,733,290, forward strand.
GAATCAAGAGAGAGACAGAATAAAAGAAGAGCCAGAGCAACAGTTACATCTTCTTTTTATCTGTTCCTTGATTATGTGACTGAAACCCTAATGTGAGACATTCAAACTGACCAATCAGACCAAACTTCCCCCGCTGTACTAAAGGTGTGACACATTTTGGCCTACAGGCCTTCAGCATCTCTTTGTCTTTAGGAATTCCAAATGGCCCTTCTGATAAGAAATATGGGGGTTGAAAACAGTAAAGCAAATGTCTTTGTTCAATTTCAAATATCAAATATCTTTGATTATTTTCAATCCTACAACAACGACCCGAAACACACAGCCAGGGCAACTAAGGAGTGGCTCCGTAAGAAGCATCTCAAGGTCCTGGAGTGGCCTAGCCAGTCTCCAGACCTGAACCCAATAGAAAATCTTTGGAGGGAGCTGAAAGTCCGTATTGCCCAGTGACAGCCCCGAAACCTGAAGGATCTGGAGAAGGTCTGTATGGAGGAGTGGGCCAAAATCCCTGCTGCAGTGTGTGCAAACCTGGTCAAGAACTACAGGAAACATATGATCTCTGTAATTGCAAACAAAGGTTTCTGTACCAAATATTAAGTTCTGCTTTTCTGATTAATCAAATACTTATGTCATGCAATAAAATGCAAATTAATTACTTAAAAATCATACAATGTGATTTTCTGGATTTTTGTTTTAGATTCCGTCTCTCACAGTTGAAGTGTACCTTTGATAAAAATTACAGACCTCTACATGCTTTGTAAGTGGGCAAACCTGCAAAATCGGCAGTGTATCAAATACTTGTTCTCCCCACTGTAAATGACTCCAGTGATGTTTTTTATACCTTGATGTTTTTGTCAGCAACCTCCATATATGAGTAAATGCATGAATAAATGAATTATCAAGACCCTCTACATTTTAGATGTATTTTTTATTGTAAGCTGTTTATAGCTAGTCCCAACACCAAAGCCATATTTTGGCATATACTTTTAAGGCAATCAGAAACACCAAATGTCAGCCAGGTTTGTACTGGAAATTATAAGACAGTGTGGCTATAGCTTTAGCTTAAATATATAGTAAAACTTATTTTATAGTATCTTATATTAACCGGCAGCCATATCACCCTGTAACCCAAAGCTGGTTTCCCACTGAAGTTAAGCAGGGCTGAGCCTGGTCAGTACCTGGATGGGAGACCTCCTGGGAAAACCAGGTTGCTGATGGAAGAGGTGTTAGTGAGGCCAGCAGGGGGTGCTCACCCTGTGGTCTGTGTGGGTCCTAACGCCCCAGTATAGTGATGGGGACACTATACTGTCAAAGAGCACTGTCTTTCGGATGAGACGTTAAACAGAGGTCCTGACTCTCTGTGGTCATAAAAAATCCCAGGATGTCCTTCAGGAAAAGAGTAGGGGTGTAACCCTGGCATCCTGGCCAAATTTGCCCATTGGCCTCTGTCCATCATGGCCTTCTAATAATCCCCATATACCGACTGGCTTCATCACTCGGTCTCCTCTCCACCAATCAGCTGGTGTGTGGTGGGCGTTCTGGCGCAATATGGCTGCCGTCGCATCATCAAGGTGGATGTTGCACATTGGTGGTGGTTGAGGAGATTCCCCTCTTCTATATGTAAAGCGCTTTGAGTGCCCAGAAAAGCGCTATATAAATGTAACAAATTATTAATTATTATTATTATATTAACTGTAATATTTAAAATCTGTATAGTTAATACTGCAGTACAGAGTAAAGTGTAGTACAGTAAATACTATAATATACCACAGTATACCAAATAATAGTGAAGTGAAGTTTGGCCAAATATGGTACCCACATTGAGAATTTGTACTCTGCATTTATCCCATTCAAGTGCACACACATTGGAGCCGTGGAGCAGACATTTTTGCTGCGGCACCTGCGGAGCAGTTGGGGGTTACGTGCCTTGCTCAAGGGCACCTCAGTTCTGGGTAATGAGGGTGGAGGAGAGCGATATTCCTTCACTCCCCCACCTACAATTCCTGCTGAGACTTCAGGTTAAAGTCTGACTCTTTATCCATTAGGCCACAACTGGCCAACATGCTAAATAGTAAAGTATACTGCAGTATTTACTATAGTTTAAAAATTGACTATAGTTAATACTACAGTATGCTGTAGTATAAATTAACAAATTTTAGTAAATACTATAATATCCTATAGTATACTACAATACACTACAGTTTACTGTAGTAAGAACTAAAAGTATACTACTATTTACTACAGTTTATCAGTTCACTATAGTTAATACTATGGTATGCTGTAGTATTCATTAAAAAAGTGTAGTGAATCTACAATATACTACAATTTACTACAGTTTACTATAGTAAATACTAAAATTTACTAGAGTATTTTTTCATGTGGGCTGTATTAGTGTAAGCTGTTGTGAAAATATGGGTCGATCTTTGCATTGGTCTGAACAAAAAACGGAAGACGCGCTGAATGAAAATGCTGTTTCAATCTCTGACAGTAAATGGCGATTTTGGAATAGCATAAATATATTGGTTTCCCCGGTTGCCTCTGTAAACAAAGAAGTGCTGCGGTTATAAACACTACTTCATTACAGTTTTTCTTGATTGCTTAAATACATTTCTTAAAATCATGCGTCTTTTTTGTAAGGGTGGGTCGCCTACAGTGGTTCATGCTGCAGGGTTGCCGAATGACTAAAGAAACATTATCAGAAAGATGATAGAAAACTGTACATTTCTCGTCCTTACCACCCACTGCTACTTATACCAACGATGGAAATAAGCGCAGTTACAATAGCAAAATATGTGGGAGGGCATTGCTATAATGTGACTATATTGTATTGCAATAGGTAGCACTTCAAAGTCAGTACCAAATCAAAACTAGTTAGCACATCATTTGTAATAGAAAGGATTTAATGACAAAATCTGGTTATGGTTACACTTAAAATAGTTACAAAATAGATGAGATGATAAAAACTTATACCATTAATCGTACCCAACATGAATGCTACCTGAGGGACAGAAAGTGAGAGAAAGGGAGAGAGAGGCTTTAGAAAAGAGAAGAGAGAAAGAGCCAGAGCAAAGATTCCCCAGTGAAAGGAAGAGCCAGAGAATCAAGAGAGACAGATAATAAAAAAGACAGAGCAACATCTACAATCTCTTCCTTGACCATGTGACTAAAACCCTAATGTGAGACATTCAAACTGACCAATCAGATTACAACTTCCCCCACTGTAAAAGTGTGACACACATTTGGCCTACAGGCCTTCAGCATCTCTTTGTCTTTAGGAATTCCAAATGGCCCTTTTAATAAGAAAGATGGGGGTTGAAAACAGTAAAGCAAATTTCTTTGTTCAATTTCAAATTTCAAATGTCTTCGATTATTTTCAATTCTACATTTTCTTCGAAACTCTAAACACAAATGCATAACTTCTCACCCAATTTCCAACTTCCTATTTTTTGTCAAAATGAAGCTCTCCACTCCAAACCATTCAGTCTTGCTGAAAAACCAAACTTTGCCCTCAGACATGACACACAAGCACTCAAAAACACACACACACTACAACATAGTCTTACACACTAGTGAGATCAATTCAAAACACTGTTATAAAAACCTCCTTTTGGCAATCAGGAATCATTTTACAGCTCAATGTCTATTACAGTATACAACATAAATATAGGGGGTGCAGATACAGTGAAATTCAACAGTACCCAGACAGCAACATAGTGTCGGCCCAGATCCGGCCCACATCTGGTACACGTTGAATCCACATGTACCAGATGTGGCCCGGATCTCGGCCGACACCATGTTGCTGTCTGGGTAAGCTTTAAGAAAAGTTTATTTTCATTACACTACTGTAAAGATACCTTGCAGTAAATTAAAAGCACTAGAAAAGAAAAGTTGAAATACCAAAGAATTGAACATGAACTTGGAATCGCAATACAATACAGTATACTGTCAATTACAGTACATTAAATAAATAAATTCAGCCAAATTGCATTGCAGTACTGATATAATGACCATATTTGCCATATTAGAGCAGTTCCCATTCAGTCGGTCACTTCCGACGCCACGTCAGGAAGACCGACGAATAGGAATCTCGATAGAGAGACCAAACTACTTTGAGTGTAACTAAACTTCTTTGTCTTCTCAGGTGTGAATCACAGCATTATTCATGATGATGTGAATGAGTAGGCACAATAATTTTCACATCAGTTTGAAGCAAAAAATCTAGGCAACAACATCCATTAGTCAAAAGTCTTGTGGACAAGTTTTGTGGCCTTATTTCAGTGACTTACATGTTTTATTTTTTCAAAAACCACACATAAACGTTATTCTCTCAAAAATACAAGCATGTGCATAAATGTTGCTCACATATTATGGTAGCCCACACTGCAAAAAATGCTTTTCTTACTTAGTATTTTTGTCTTATTTTCAGTCCAAATATCTAAAAATTCTTACATTAAGAAGCATTTACTAGAATTTACTTTGTTTTGGGAAAAAATAACTCAAAATTAAGTGAGTTTTTGCTTAAAATAAGATAAATAATCTGCCAATGGGGTAAGCAAAATAATCTTGTTTTCTGTTTGAATTAAGAATATTTTGCTTACCCCATTGGCAGATTATTTTGCTTATTTTAAGCAAAAACTTAAGTTTTTTTCACCCAAAACAAGACAATATTTTTTGCTTGTCTAGTAAATGCTTCTTGTTTTAAGAATTTTTAGATGTTTGGACTAGAATCAAGACAAAAATGCTAAGTAAGAAAAGCATTTTTTGCAGTGCAGTTTGTGCTGAACACAGTGTAATGACACTAACTGAAAAAAGCACAAATGTCAGAGCATGTCAAAACTTCTAAAGGGCCCCAAAACTGCCTCCGACTCCTAGGGATTAATTCCCCCGTGTCCCAGACCGGCCTCTTCGGCGACACATCCTGCCCCAGTGGTCAGCTGCTCTCTCCACCCCACCACTGGCTGCAGCACCTCAGCCTGCTAGTCACCGAGGGCATCCGCCTTCGACCGCAGCAGCAGCCTCCACCTAAGCAGTGCCGAGGAGCCAGTCGCAGGCAGGCCCCCCAGCCCATCCAGGCCCCCCGACAAGAGGGGCGGCAAAGCCAAAGGCAAGAGGCCCTAAGAATCTTTTGTTTAATTTTATTTCTGTTCCGCCACTGGGCTCAGCTCCAGCTGTACCCATATTGTCAACAAAAGAGGAGTTTCCTTTATCTCTGGGTCCCCAGGGCGCTTGGAGAGCTGTGGACGGTCAAACGGTGTACCATACTCATCCTCCTCCTTTGCCAGCGGGCAGCAGTGAACGGTTCGAGGATGCAACCAAGCCTTCTCACGTACCCTCTGCCCACCTGTGGAACGTCTCGGTTACGTATGTAGCCCTCGTTCCCTGAAGGAGGAAATGGAGACGCCATGTCGGAGACCGACGAATAGGAATCTCGCTAGCGAGAGCCAATCTCCTTCGAGTGTAACTAAACGAGCCAATGGACATTGGCATGCAATGATTGCACCAGCTGCTCATGCTACGCAGCGCGGGTATAAATGAGGCACAGGTGCTTTCATCAAATCAGTTTTTTGCTGAGGAGCCGAGTAGGTAAACTGGCACCCCAGCAGGGTAAAAAGGACATGACGATGGAACCGAGGGAACGAGGGTTACATACGTAACCGAGACGTTCCCATTCAGTCGGTCACTTCCGACGCCACGTCAGAGACTGACGAATAGGAATCCCTACCAAAGCGCCATGGCCTCTGCCCCCTTCCAGTGTCCTGAGCTTTCTTACCTGATGAGACGGGGCTCACACAGAGAAGTCCATCACTGCTGTTCCGCATGACCCGCTCAGTGACTTATTGGATAACACTGGGAAAGCGTGCCCTCTAGTAGGAGGGAATGCTGCGGAACCCACATCGTACCCAGAAGGAGTTATGTGGAGTACAATGCTGAGCCGTATCCCGCAACCAAGAGGGGGCTCCAGCCCCACTGAAGGGGGGGCTCTCCCAAGGGAAAGACACGGGCTTCCGTTTAGGAGTGACTGTGGAAAAATATATGGGATCCCTGCAGGGTCACTCATATAACCCCAGCCCAGTACCGGTTCTCAAGGATTCAGCAGCAAAGGGCCTAATGCCTAATGCCAGATGCTCTGCCACGTCCGGGACTGAGGGTGACGGAGGACTTGACAGAGTTTGCGTCTGGAGAATATAAGCACCACTTTCAGGGCGCAGCAACCCGACAAGAGCCAGGGCCTCTCAGTGCTTCTACACGTTTGAGGTGAGAACACAGGAGGAAACTGGCTCTACACGTAGGCTATAGAATCTAGTGAACGTGTTGGGTGTCGCCCAGCCCGCAGCTCTACAGATATCTGACAGAGAGGCTCCACGTGCCAGCGCCCAGGAGGATGCAACACGGACAGGGCACAGGGCACACCTTGTGCTTGGTGAGCCAAGGTGATGGCATCCACTATCCAGTGGGCCATCCTCTGCTTGGAGACAGCCTTTCCCTTCTGCTGACAGACAAAGAGCTGATCTGAGGTCCTGAAGCTTTGAGTTCTATCCACGTACAGCCGTAGAGTGTGGACGGGACAGCGCTTGCAGGTTCACCACCTGGTCCCTGAAGGGAGTGGTAGGAACCTTGGGCACATAGCCAGGCCGGGGTCTTAGTACCACGTGGGTGTCACCCGGCCCGAACGCTAGGCACGATTCGACCGAATCCAACTCCATACTGATAAAAGTGATCCTCTGCACGGGGGCGAGTTTGCTCTTTTCCCAGTTGACCCAAAGACCTAACTGGCTGAGGTGTCTGAGCACCAGGTCCCTGTGTTCGCACAACTGATCCCTGGACTGTGCTAGAATGAGCCAGTCATCGAGAATGCGAACGCCCTGTTCTCTCATGGGCACAAGGGCCCCTTCCGTGACTTTCGTGAAGACACGGGGGGACAGGGACAACCTGAAGGGCAGGACATTGTACTGATATGCTCGACCTTCGAATGCAAAGCGTAGAAACGGCCTGTGTCGAGGAAGAGTCGAGACATGAAAGTACGTGTCCTTCAGGTCGATCGCTGCAAACCAATCTCAGGGACGGATGCATTCGAAAATGCGTTTCTGCGTGAGCATCTTGAACGGTAGCTTGTGAAGGCTCCGATTCAGAACTCGCAGGTCCAAGATTGGACGTAAACCACCGGTTTTCTTGGGTACAATGAAGTATGGGCTATAAAACCCTGTCTTCGTATCGGCTGGAGGGACCGGCTCTATCGTGTCCTTGGCTTTTCCGCCCCTCTTGGCGGGGGCCTTTCTGATCAGATTGGATGAGTACCTACAGGCCTGGGAGGGGAGACACAGGTTCCCCCTAGAGGTGGAGTTAGGGCACAGTTGCATAGCAATGGCCCTCGACGGGAGGAACCTGCGTGTAACCCTTTGCAACTACGCCATCGAGGGTGGTGAGGGAGGAGGAGACACCAGGTCGGTTTCTGGCAGTAAAAGGTGCCATCCATGACCTAGTGAGCTCCTCGTGCACCTCCAGAAAGAAAGGAACCAGGGTGGGGCGCTGAGAACCAGCACGGGCCACCCCGAGAAACCAATCGTCCAGCCTCGAGGGTTCAGGACACGGTGGAGGGTTCCACACGAGCCCAACACTCTCAGCGGCCCAGGAAAGCATGGCCATCATCTCCGGATCTGTATCGGGCACAGCGGATCTTCCCGAAGGAGCCCCCTGCGCCGACATGTCAGGCAGGCTCAGTCAGTTCCACTGCTTTGTAGCGAGTGATTTCAGGACAAACAATCCATCACTCAGCTCCGAAGCAAAAAGCTGATTTGATGCAAGCACCTGTGCCTCATTTATACCCGCGCTGCGTGGCATGAGCAGCTGGTGCAATCATTGCATGCCAATGTCCATTGGCTCGTTTAGTTACACTCAAAGTAGATTGGCTCTCGCTAGCGAGATTCCTATTCGTCAGCCTCTGACGTGGCGTCGGAAGTGACCGACTGAATGGGACCCAGGTAAGTGTTGCAAAGCACACTCAGACCCTGCTGCAGGCCGCCTCCCAGAGAGAGCCGCCCCAGCTCGGTCCCTGCATTCCACCTCGCTGCCCCACTGTGGGTATGCCTGTGGTCCCTTTGGTCCCGCTTGCACGGTCTCTGCGAGCCTGGATAGTGCTCCCCAGTCCGTCTCACTGGCTCATTCGGACCATCAGGCTCGGCTATGTGATTCAGTTATCTGAATTAGTTATATCTGTAGAGATGCGGGCTGGGAAGCCTAAACTAAAGCCTGTGTCTTTCCCTTGCGCCGAGGTACCGAACCCAAGACTACCTGAAAGAGGTGGTCTGAGTTCAGTTGCATGCGTGAATGAGAAAGCAATACGGATTTGGGTGCGCACTTGTTCAGGAAGTAATCTGCGCATGTGTTTTAGCCGATTATAATGTATTTAGTTCAATAAAACATATGTAAGGCATGATAGTGTTGATGATATACCTTGGATCCAAGTCAAAGTGCGCAAATTAATGGTAATCAACTGTCTCCTAAAAAGAGTCTGTTTGCAAGCAGCAGAAAGCCACCTTCATACAACATGCATAGTTGTCACAGTCACCAGCTCTGTCACCTCCTCCGCACTACATTTTCCATCATCCCTCCTTCTGCTCACCTGCTTACTGTCAGCAATCACCCAGTCACGATCACCACCAGTGTCACCCATCACCTCAGCACCAGATAAAAGGTCTCGCCACACACACACACTTTGTCTAGTCTCGTCTATGGCTCAGACCACAGTCTTTTAGATTATTACTTACCTGAAGTTTACTTGCCTCCTTGATCCTCTCCTTGCCACTGTTTCCAGTCTCCAGTTCTTCATTATCCTCCAGTCTCCATGTGAGCAACCTACAAGAGAAAAGGAAAGTTTCATATCTCTCTGTGAATGTTCAAATGTGTGTGTAGCCACTCACCATTCATCATCATCTTCACTTCTGTGCTGCTCAGTGCTATGGGAACACCTTTGTGTGTGAAGCATGTGTGCAAACATGGGAACTTGGCAAACTCTGACGGTGATGTCATTGGAATGAATGCTCATCAGAGGCTATAATTAGATGTGCAACATGTACGCCTTCAGGTATCACTTTGTCTGAAGAGATAAACAGGGTTACAGTCAAGTAACCCAAGACTTTCCCTTTCAAAAGCTTCTCTCTATGCTGCGCTGAAAACTATAAAATCTGATGAATGTGTGCAGAGAGGACCAGCCTGCCGCATCTCATACTTGTTGCAAGGGGGCGGCCTTTGCCAAAGCTTGGGAGGAAGCGACCCCCTTGTTAGAATGAGCCCTAGAATGAACACCTAGAGACAAAGCTTGACTGCGCGCCCTCGTAGGCTAGGGCAATGGCATCCCTCACCCAGTGTGACATTGTTCGCTTGGTGTCGGCCGCCCACCAGTTACAACCTCAGTAGCAAATGCAGAGTTGCTCTGACTTCCGCCACTGGCTAGAAATCTGAAGAGCACGGACTGGACACAGTCAGTGATGTTTCCCCTGCTCCAGCTTAGTGAAAAGCAGAGGACAGAAGGCTTCAGGTTGGGTGATACAGAGAGAAGCAGAGGGGACAGGAACTTGTCCTGAACTTAAAAAAGAGCCTGCTGCACTAGCCTGTTCAAACGGCGCAAACACAGTAAACATGTAAACGACTACCGTAGAGTTGCCCACCCGCACTAGGACATGATAGCCCTTTAACTGCTGGAGGAAGTACTTCAGGGCCAGAAATACAGCCATCAATTTGAGGCAATTGATATGCCAATCGAGATGTGTGCTGGTGCAGAGCAGCACCAGCCTGACCCACTGACTGAAACGCCCTCCCCACCAACATGGATGTTATTTTGCACAGCTTGGTGGGGAGAGCTGACATTTTAAATGACAATGAGCTCCCAGGGGAGGGATAGCCCACGAACCTCTCTTTCGACTGGGTCATCATCATATAAACATGCACAAAGACATGCGAAGAATAAGGTTCCCCATGAATGAGTTAACATCATGGAGATCCTTAAAGAAGGCTATTTCACTATTTAATTCCTCAGAATTAAATGTAGCCAAAAAACAGCCTCAGCATTAAATGCAGCCAAATATCAACCAGACAAGTAAACACAGTCTGGATGAAAGGCTGAATATAATATATTAATACAAGCATCTAACTTCTCAAATCAGGTGAGTAATTTATTATTTAATGTGTAGCCAAATATCAACCAGACAAGTAAACATGGTCTGGATGAAAGGCTGCACTTAAATCTTTCAGCAGATCAGCCTGGCATGCCTGCAACACCACCATGGTTTTAGAGACTAGTTTCAGTTCACCTTGTGTTGGACCTTCCCTTACTGGTAAATTCTCAAGTAATCTTTCAACATTTTTCTAGTTTTGGTTCTTGTTGATGTTTTTTGCTCTGTGCTTGCAACTGCGCAATATGACAAAATCATTTTAATTCTCAAAGTAGTTTTTCTTTGTTTTTGTGCTCTCCAATGGCTTTATACAATTATCCCTCACTCGCTTGTTTTCCTGTTGCATGTTCTTTTGCCCCAGGCAAATTAAAGTCTACAAAAGGAGTTGTCATCTAACCCTTCTATCTTTACTGGAAAAGTGTGAGCCTGCACTTCTCTCTCTCTCTCTCTCTCTCTCTCCCCCCCCCCCCCCTCTCTCTCTCTCTCTCTCTGTCTGTGTGTGTGTGTGTGTGTGTGTGTGTGTAAAGTTATGGGATTAATTATGTGGTTGTGGCTGGTAGCAAACATAGTTGAGATGGTCAGGGATTGTGGTGCAGGCCTGTCCTGTGGTCTGAAGGGCAGATATTTTTCAGAGAGCTTGTATAAAGAGGCAGATGTGATAATCGGTGGTCTGTTTCCAGTTCATAATGAAGCACCAGCACCTGATCATGCTTTTACTGAAACGCAGCATGATGCTCGCTGCCAGGGGTAAGTATAATGAGAGCATTTAAATTGAACTATAAGGCAATTTGTAGAGTTGTAGAACTGTTTATTTGTATTTATTTGTAGAACTGTTTATACATTCAAAATGTCAAAATGGTTTCTCATGGATGGTTTTTGTTAACTGTAATAACATAACCTCACCCTGACTTTCTACTCAGCCTAAAATACCTTTATTTGATTTTTAATTTAATAAATTAATTTAGGTTGCCTGAAACAATATTTTATTGTGCATATTCCAACATACTAGGATTTCATATCACATCAGGATGATGTTTGTTTTCCCTCCATATAGATTATTACTGAACTGACCCAATTCAGTTATTCCTCAAATTACAAAACTTTACATTTTACATTCTCTTTTAGTGTTGACCTTCGTTCATACCGCTGGCTCAAAGCTATGATCTTCACCGTGGAGGAGATTAATCGGGACCCTGTTCTGCTACCAAACATTACTTTGGGGTACCTGGTAGCTGATACCTGCCTAGCTGAGGGCACAACACTGAGTGCTGCTTTAGCTCTGGTAACAGGGCAGGAGGAGACGGTGTCGGGTGCAGAGTGCAACGGGTCTCCAATGGTGCCTGTCATTGTCGGTGACGCTCGTTCCTCTGCCTCAATAGTGGTGGCTGACACGCTGGGAGTTTTTGATATCCCCATGGTATAATGAATTAACCCTCAGAGACCCAATCATTGATTATTTCTTTCTATTTGATACTTTTTTGGGGGAAATTATGTTTATGCATTCTTTGTTTTGGGGTGATTTTTGCAACAAGTGTTGCCAATAATGGTGTCAGTAGGCAATGACAGCG